>JAPDVU010000008.1:59794487-61044487 GCA_026230045.1 Corynorhinus townsendii | reverse complement strand
CTTCATTTTCTGGGTCCCTAACCCATTACAGTAATAATATTGAGACCACCTCACTCATGCCACTCTTTCTTACCTGTGACCTCATTCAATTCCTCCCAACAAATTAACAAGGAAAATTGGTTCAGGAATATTAATCCCATTAGATAGCAGATGAAAGACCCTGCAAGGTCGAAAGCTTTGTGTAAAGTCACTCAGCTCCCGGGTGACAGCATGATCCTGCAACACAGCACTTTGTGAAATCCAGACTGATGGTATGACACCCTCACAGACTCACAGGGCACCAGCTCAACCAGCTCAAGTTCACATTTACTCCTAGGAAAACCAACTGAATGTGGGGAAGGGGTAGCGTGTTTTCATATATGCAAGTATTGTATTGTTTATGTCAGAATGCGATGAATTCACAACTCCATCTGAAATATGTACTGCAGGTTCAGCAATCTTTTCTTGGGGACCTGCAATGAAAGGTATTGTTGGAGAGTGACATAGCAAGATGAATGAAAACATGGTCTCTGCTTCTGCAGGAGCTTGCATCCAGAAGAGGAAATGGGCATGTTGATGAATAAGGAAGGGATGATGGAAGGGGGATAAAACTCTGCAAGTGGGCTGTGTAGGAAAGCTGTCACTCTAAAAATTCCTAGTGGCATTGTTAATGTTATGGTGCTATTTCAAATGCCACCCTAGTGTCCTGGGGAGACTGGTGTTTTTAGGAAATTCCCTTTACTTTTGGAAAATCAAAGTCCTGGAAAAGAAATCTGTATTATTTATTTCTCTTTTTATAAGGTGATTATAGAATACTTCCTCATGAGATGGGGTGTTTTGAAATCTATCGGGAGTGATACATTTGTGCTGTTTTGGAGGGCTGCCCAGAGGGTTTCTCAAGGTCCTGCTTATCCTTAGACACGTACTTCTCACAAAATGCTACAGAATAAAAGGTGATAGGTTTTACACATCTTATTTATGGATTTATAGGGCATCACGTTTATTTGCCACTGATTCTTGGCAACCCTTTCCCTACCCCCATCCCTATGCTAATGTGAACAAGGAAATAGTTCTCACTGTTGCTGGGGGCAATCTTAGAACCACGAGGGATGCCAGCATCTGGATGACCTGACAGGACAGCAGGGCAGAAGAACTAGGTTTCTTACTTTGTCACACAGTGGAGCAATTCCTACCATGCGTGGCTGCTGGGCTCCTGTTACAGGAGTAATGCATTTTCTGATACAGTTTATTCTTCCCAAATTTTAGGAACGAATTCTACTGAATTTTAAAAAGCTGGCTAGCCCTGGCTGGGATGGCTCAGTTGGTTGGTGCATCATCCTGTACACCAGGTGGTGGCCGATTTGATTCCCAGTCAGGGCACATACTCAGGTTGTGGGTTTGATCCCTGATCAAGACAACTGATCGATGTTTCTCTCACACTGATGTTTCTCTCCCTCCCTCCCTCTCTCTCTCTCTCTCTCTCTCTCTCTCTCTCTCTTCCTCTTGCTCTCTCTGTCTCCCTTCCTCCCTCCCTAAAAATCAATTTTAAAATAAAAAAAAAATACTGGTAAAAATATACTGAGAATTCTGACTGCTCATTTTTAGTAATCATATGTAAAAATACATTAACCAGGTCAATTTTTTTATCTAATAGCTGGTATTCCGTTTTTATTATTCACATGACTTTATCATGTGATCCTTTATGAATAAACTTTCACACACACACCACTTAACTGTAATTTAGGAAGAAGCTCCGGGTGAGGTCTTTAGTGTGTATTTGGATTGCTCTAGGTAGGGGATTAGGGTCCAATTACTTGCATCTGACATCACCATATTATAATAGAACAAAATGCTCTTTGCTATTCTTTAGATCATAAGTACCTGGCTACCCAGAGAGAAACCCTGTCATAATGAAAGGACCCCAGATGAATGGAAATCAGAGACTAAAATCAAGGGCTGGTACATCCTCTTTGTTACAGAGTGTAATCAGTAGGCCAGGCAGATTACTCGAAATTCCAGTGTCCCCCCCTCTGCTGACAGTATGCTTTCTCTTCTGCTTTTCCAAACATTTTGAATTGTGACTGAGGATTCTAGGAGGCATTACAGTTTTAGTCTTTTGAAAGTTGCAATTAAATACACTCTAAGTAGCTGTCACCTTGCCACCTTTTTGGAAAGGTGTAAGTGGGAAAAAAAAATTAGCCATCAGAGGAAAAGAATTCATAGTTAGGGCTCTTTCTTCTTCCTTAACCACAATCTGTTGTCTCTTTATGGCAACAAATGTCTGTAACTCGAGTCTGGTTCCAGCTTTTTAAAGACATAAGCAAGATGGGACAGGCAGGAGGATCCTACCTCTGTTTTACACGTATGAAAGGGGGAACAATAAAAGACCACCCCAGAAGTGACTGAAATTGCATCTGAGCAACAGATCTTTTAAATGAACAGATCAGAGTCTGAATTTATAGCTCAACTACTAGGAATCTTTCATTTCCAAAAGGGTACAGGTGTTGCTATATTTATGAATTTCCTCATAAAGACAAAATTTCTGTAATATCAGTAGCTGAATGGGGCTTGGGGACTTGCTGGAGAATTTGGTAGGACAATGCTAATGGCCTCTGGTGGCAGGCACTCAGGGAGAAGGTCTCTTAAAATATGTGTATTCTGGTAGCAAACAGTCTTATATGGGTCTGATTGAGCACCTAAGGAGTCAATTGGAATTATTTACTTTTTATTACTTAACAATTCTGCCTCCAAATGCCATTCTTTTACTCCATTTCACTCGTTTACAGTGTAATTGGGTTCCACTGAATCAATGGTAATCATCTTCATGGTTCTCTGAACTCAGCCTGGTGGCCTGTGGGTGAGGAATCACAGTGTGCTCTGTGAAGGGTGCACATCTGGGCTTGGGGAGCATCTTGCACGACTGGGACCCTGAAAGTCATTATCTGGTTCATTTCATGAAGCTGGGGGGCTGGGGCTGCTTCGGCTCGGGCTCTTGGCGGGGGCTTCTTGAGTGCAGATATGAAATGTCTGCATCAGCACAAACAAGTGGGCTGCTAATAATGACGACACTTCTCCATGACCTGAAAGCATAACCAGGGAACTATATAGAAGCTCAGGTAGGATCACATCACACAGTACCTTCAAAGAGCCATCTCCATGGCAGTGGGGAGGGAGAGAAAAACAATGCTCCTGGATCACATAAGCTTGTGTTCCATTTCCAGTTCTCCCTGCTTCGGAGCTGTACCATCTTTGGGGCAAGTTATTTAAATTATGCCTCATTGTCCATGTCTGTTATATGAAAATAGCGATATCTCTCTCACAAATATATTACTAGAATTAAATATAATATTATGTTCATTATTCAGCAAACATTTTTAGAACCCCAACTACCTGCCAGGTAAGCACTGAGGGTGCAACGGGACAGGACCCTCCACCTCTGCCTTCCAAGAACAGTTTTTTTCCCCATTGCAAAGGGATTGCCCCCCTAGCTGAACACCGCCACCATGCTACATAATTCCCACTTCTTTTTTGTGGTGAGAACATTTAAGATGTACTCCCTTAGCAACTTTCAAGTATATAATACAGTATTTCCCAAAAAGACATACACATGGCCAACAAGTAAATGAAAAGGTGCTCACTGATCATCAGGGAAATGCAAATCAAAACCACGTGAGCTATCATCTTCCGCCTGATGAAATGGCTCCCTTCAAAAAGACAAGAGGTAAGTGTGGGCGAGGATGTGGAGGAAACCCTTGTGAATTGTTGGTGGGAATGTAAATTGATGCAGCCAAGAGCTTTGAGTCTATTAGTGTATGTAAGTGATCTAAACAGTGCTTTGAATCTAGCTGTTTTAATAAATATAAGTTCTCTTGTTACTAAGTCATTTTTCTTTAAGATTAAAAAATAATTTAAAATTTGTTTTAAAATTTTATTATTTCAAAATTGTTAACATGTTCATGTTATTATTAATATTATATTATTAATTTCTATTAATTTGTCTATTTATCTATGTCTATCCATCCATCTTCCTATCATTCATTCATGTACAGTCTGCATCCATCAGTTTAACAGACACACACACACACACACACACCTGGTTTAATATTCAAAGTATGTAATACTGAGTGCGCTTCCATGGTAGCTAGGATTTTGAGAGCAAAAGCTACCTAAATAGTGATTTTCATGACCCTGGTCTTATGCAAATGACTTTGTTATAAGATAGCAAAATCTTTTTCCTCTGTGACCTGCAGTGATTATGCTCTCTGAATTGTAATTCAGTGTACAATCGTGGAAATGGCTACAATTAGCCCCCTAGTGACCTGAAAGTGTTAGTGCCACTTCCCCAAGTGTCAAGCACACAATCAAGCAGAAGAGCATAGGTGCTGGAAAGATCAGACTCATCCATCAGCACAGGTGGGTCAGATAGGCATGCTCTCAGGCAGATGTGACTTGCTCAGACTCCACCGGGAGTCCCCAAATGGTGGCATTCCAGCATCCTTGCCGGTTTATTCACACATTTGATCAGTCACCAAGTTCTGTCAATTCTACCATCCAAACCTATCTGAGGTCCACCTTGCTTCCCTCCCTACCTTAGTTCAGATCCCATTTATTCTCCTCTAGACCAGTGCAAGAACCTCCTGGCTTGTCTCTTTGGATCTGGTTTTGCTCCAACTGTAATCCAGGCTTCCCACTGCAGGCTCAGGTATTGTTTTGTAAAGCAAATGTGATTGTTCACTCACTAACATTTTCAGCATGATCTCCCAACAAACCTGCACCTATGCGCACTCTTCCATTCTTTGTGTTTTTGGACACATACCTTATTCCTTCCTTCTGGAATAAACACACCTTATTCTTTAATCTCCTTACCTATGTGACAAAGATTTTTTTTTTTCATTTTTGAATTCTTTTCCTATTCCAAGGAAACAAGGACATTGCTTTTTTAAAAAAAGTAATAGACTTCCCAGTTTTCCCAATTATTTATATCTTGTATTAGTGTGGTGCATATGTTACAAATGATGAAATGATAATGGTTGATAAACGAATGATTAATGTGTCTACCACTACAGTATTTATTGTACAGTTCTACTGCCTTAAAAGTCCCCTGTGCTCTACCTATTCATACTCCTCTCTTCTCCTGAAAAATCCTGGCAACCACTGAATAGTTTTTCATTTAGTTACTTATCTGTCTATCTATCTATCTATCTATCTATCTATCTATCTATCTATCTATCTATCTTGAGAGGAAGAAAGAGGGAGAGAGAGATGGGAACATCAATGATGAGAGAGAATCATTGATCGGCTACCTCCTGCATACCACACACTGTGGATCAAGCCTGCAACCAGGCATACGCTCCAACTGGGAATCAAACCATGACCTCCCGGTACATAGGTAGATGCTCAACCACGGAGCCATGCTGGCTGGGCAACCACTAAGCTTTTTATTGCCTCCGAAGTTCTGCCTTTTCTAAAATATCATATTGATGAAATCATACTGTATGCAGCCTTTTTAGATTGGCTTCTTTCATTAATCAATGTACTTTAACCATTCTTGCATGTCCTTTTGTGGGTTGATAGTTATTTCTTTTTATTATTGAGTAATATTCCACTCTCCACTCTCTGGATGTACCCCAGTTCATTTATCACCTAATGAAGGACACAGTGATTGCTTCAAAATTTTGGCAATTATGAATAAAGCAGCTATAAATATCTGTGTGCAGTTTTTGTGTGGACATAACATTTTCAAATCATTTGGGTAAATACTAAGAAGCACAACTGCTAAGTCCCATGTTTGATTTTGTAAGCATTTTCCACACTGTCTTCCAAAGTGTCTGTACCATTTCTGCATTCCCATGAGCAATGATGAGAGTTCCTATTGCTCCAAGTCCTCACCCGCAAACACAGTTATTTGTGTTTTGGATTTTTGTTATGATCAGTGTGTTTGTGTATCTCCTTGTTAACTTTGGGTTACCTCCTCATTTTTCAAATTCAGGTGTTTTCCCTTTGTAATACCCTCATAATGCTCTTATACCAAGTGTTGATTGATGTTCTTGAACTAGAAGACCTGTATTATTACTGTGATTTTCAGAAATCTACATGCAAGGCAACTACCATTATATGCTTAATGAATATTTTGCTAATCATAATTGTCAACTAAGTTAGATAAACAAGTTTATGACATAAACTTAATATGATATTAATATGTATTAAACTTAATATGATATTACTTATAATAGATGTACCTTAGATTTGACATCACTAATAAAAATAGCAGCCCTGAATCTCAGTTTCAAACATTACCCTCTGTGGTCATCCTCTCCTACCCTTTCAGCCTCCCTCCTTCAGTATTCCTGCTCAAACAGCACAGTTACAAGATCCCATATCCACTAGATTTTCCACATGTTCACTATCCACTACGCCCCTTATTCATCTCCCTCTTTACTCATCTTGGATTCCCCTCTAACCTACTCAAGGGCTTTGCTCATGCAATTTCATTTCTTTCTCCTGGATCACCATTTTTCACTCCTTCAATAGTAGTCACCTTAAAAAACAAACAACAAAAGAAAAGCCTTCCTTAACTCAAATCAGTTGTTGTTATTGCCTCTTTTCTTTGCTATCCTTTGTAGCCAAAATCCTCAAAGAGTTGGCACTACTGGCTAACTCTACGTCCTAACTTCCCACTCCCATTCAGCTGAGCTTTTGCCTCCACTATTCCACTGAAACAGATCTTACCAACATTGTCAGTGTTGTGTGCTAGCCAAAGCCAATGTTCCATCCTGTCTTCATCTTACTTGGCTTCTCACTACTTCTGATACCTCCAACCATAGCTATTTTGAAATCCTATCTTCTCTGAGTCCAAGGCACCATTGCCTATATGCTTTCCTCCTGCCTTCAGTACCTCCACCTTTCCAGTCTTAGCAAGATATTGGACAGCCCAAAGCCCTTACCCCTTTCCTCTCTTCTATCTGCATTTTCTGTCTCATGGCCTCAAAAATTATCCATATGATGATGGCTCCCAGCTTTAGATCTCCAACCTGGGGTCTTTCCTTAGAGCTCCAATTCCCAGTGTAAATCCTTTAAAGCCTTCCCCTTACATCTGGAGTAAAATAAAGTGTGTGTGTTTTTTAATATAGGGTTTTTCTTAACTGTGTCTTGTAAGGCACCTACATAACTATCAGTCCTCAAACTATGTCCCCAACTCTTATCACTTACTGCTTTTACCCATTTACTAGGTTTCAGCCACTCACAATGGCCTTCTTTTTGCCCCTGAAACATACCAGATTCATTCCTGTTTGGGGGCTTTGTACTTGGTGTTGCTTCAGCTTGTAAATCTTATCCCTCCACCTGTCCTCTTCTTTTCATTTAGGTTTTAAATCAAATAGGACCCCCTTATAGAGACCATTTACTGAAGCAACTTCCTTAGTCACTCCATTATTCTACTTCTTTTTTAAAAAAAATATATTTTATTGATTTCAGAGAGGAAGGGAGAGGGAGAGAGAGACAGAAACATCAATGATGAGAGAGAATCATCAATTGGCTGCCTCCTGCACACTCCCTACTGGGGATGGAGCCCAAAACCTGGGCATGTGCCCCTGACTGGAATTGAACCTGGGACCCTTCAGTCTGCAGGCTGACTCTCTACCCACTGAACCAAACCAGCTAGGGCTAATTCTTAACATGTTTGTTGTCCACCTAATTCCACTTTAATATAGGCTGTATGAAGACAGGCACTGTGACTGCCTCCTCTCTCCTACATCCTCAGTGCCTGGCACAGACTGGTTGCTCAATATATACATTTGGTGCCAGCTGACATTGTCACATTTAACTGCTAAAGCAAATGTTCAATGTGACTTAGCCATTAGGGTATGTTTAAATCACTGACTTTTCTGCCCTACTTCCCTGGGCAAGGTCAGCCTCTGCTTCCTCTAGTGCTTTTATAATTTTTGTACAGGTCTCTTTTTAGGCCTTATCCATACTCATTGTGATTCTTTTCTTGACTTGCCGCAATAAGAACTTGTTGTATCCTTAGTATTTAATCCAGTGCCTGATACATATTAGGCACTCAGATATGTTGGCGTCCCATTGACATAAGTGACACCAAACTGAACCTAAGCTTGCTTCTCTCTCCCCACCAGAAACTCTCTTTTCTAGAAGAAGCAGGTAAACGCCCATGCATAGCATCTGGTTATTAAGAACTCTCATAATTAAATTAGTGATGTCCCCCTATGTATTACAATGTCAGATGCTCATAGAGTGCTTGAGAGGCTGGAAATTTTCACACTGCTTTCAAAGGTGTCAATTTATCACGAGGGAGTTAAAGAACACGCTGGCTTATTAGTAGTAGCACATATTAAACAGATGTTTCCAGAAAAGAAAGTGTATTTACAAGTGCTGCTCTATTAATCAAATGTCTTACAAAAACAACTATTTAACACCAGAAAAACTTTCAAAAACTGACATAAAGAACATGAAGAAGCATTTGCTTTTCCTTAAAAATAAATCTATGTTTTGATGATTCCCAAATCTGTACCTTCAGATTCAATTTCTTGCACATGCCTTCCCCAGATATATCCAGGATCCAAATGGAAAGTTTCATTTTTTTGGCTCTCTTGCATCTAAAACATAATGTAACCAAACTCAGCTCACCATCTGTCTTTCAAAACACATCTGTCTATTTCATCCAGGAACCACTACGCTCTCATTTACCTAAGCTTATACTTAGTTGTAGGCTCTCACCTCTCCTTTTCATCCTGCTGGTTTTTCCTTCCAGAAGACTGGGGTCCCTATCCAGTTGTTTCAACTGCTCTCCCCTATCCAGGTCTATAGTTTGATAACTAAATAATAATCAAATTATCTGCTATGTAAGCCTCAAGTCTTATGCTAAAACACTCGTCCCTTTGCAGATAATTGACCACCAAGACTACCAAATTCTACCATAGTCTTGCCTCATTCTACTTACACTAGCATCCTAGATGGTCAAACATGATCCTTGGGCTAGTAACTCCAGATATGCCAAATTCACTTGAATTTTCACTTCCAACTTTCTGAAATACAGAATTATTTTATTCATCTATTAAGTAGTGAGCAAGTACTCTGTTTCTTCCAGTGGCTCCCACTTGTATCCATACTTTACTAATGCACACAAGCCTGCTGGCATCCAGCTTTGCTTCTCAATTTCTTTTTTTTATTTTTCTCAACTTTATAATTTTTACAAAACAAAAGGCAGTATCAAAAACAGCAAAGAATTTACGGGATTTCTGCACCAGTTTCCCATAAGTCAGTGATTATGGTGTCCAATGTAAATATGAAGCGCAGGCTGATTTCCCTCTTGGTCATATGCACTCAGGTGGTTGGATTTGGAGCTACCGAATAACAACTTTTTATAAGCACCGGTCATTTTTTTGAGAACTGATTTGGTTTGACCAACAAGTAAACACTTTTTGCTGTGTGGCATTTTCTTCTTTTAAAAAACACTGAGCTAAAATACACAATGTGTATGTGTTTGGATCTGAACCAAATCTTTTGAGATCCTAACTACCCTGAAGAACACTGAAGACATTTATGGGGCATATTAAATACTGATTCTATATCGTATCAGGTTAAGGCAGCCACTATAGTTCTAAGGAAAACAGCATTTCATTCAGAGGCTGCCCAGAGTTTGAACTACGCCATAGTTTCCATGTCCTTTCTGATGTGGAGTAGTTTTCCCAAGTAGGGCCACATTATTGGAACCAAAGTTTTATGCTCAAGCCCAACAGGCTCTGGTATTTTATGGAACATTAGTGTCGAGCAAGACTCCTTGCTCTGGACCCCGGTGACCACAAAGAAATCGAGAGACCATGATCGCTGGGTGCTGAGAGGAGGAGCATACTTAAACTCACATGATCTGGAGGCAGACACAAAGCTGGAACTTGGTTAGTGGTGTTCACCTACCACTTGTTCCAGAAACACATTTTGCTTAAATAAGGGAAGTACGGTCCAGTGTTGTAATGTTAACAGCTGCCAGTCTCTCAAACGTATTTTTATAAGGATATTTCCTGGTTAGCAATGAGTTAGGAAATCGGCATCAAATTCTCATCAAATGTACCACTATTAGTTGAAAACAAAAACAAAACCCAAAAAATACCAACAAAAAACAACAACTGCCCGCCAACAGACGTGGTTAAACCTGGATGTAAATTAGACTATGTACAGACTGGTATACGTATCACTGAAATAGTTCTGACAGCATGACACCTGTTGAAAAATTGCCTATATATTATCCCAATTTTCAAAAAAGGAAAATGGGTATGTAATTTTCTTCTTTACAGATATGAAAGAGGAAGCAAGAAGGCAAAGCGGAAAGAAACAGATGCTACCCAAAGGGCAGTGGTGGCATTTGGTTGTTTTGGTCTTTGTACCAGCAACTCCCACACCCACAGGAGAAGCCCAGTTCCTGCTGGACTGCACAGTTCTCCGGGCAGTCAACACCTGAACGATGGACTGAAATAAAAGTAAACATGCTTTGAATCCAGAAAGCATTGTGATTCTGAGGAAGGTGGCAGATAAATATAAGCAACTGGAATATATGATCTATAACTTGAATATGAAACTGTAAACAATACAATTAAAGTCATTCATTCAACAAACATTTATCACTTATTTTTTTTTTTTTGTGTTGCCATTATGCTAGGTTCTGGCATTACGCCCTAATTTAATTTACTAAGGAGACCAAAACAATATCCTTAAATTGTAACAAACAAAAACCAAACAAACCTTATTCTACTAGAGATGTAAAGAGAGAATAGAGATGAAGGAGTAACCAACTGCACTCCTTTACTCTTGGGTGTCTTCTTTCTCGCCTAAATGTTTTTTTCCCCTACTAAAAGAATGAAGCTAAGGCCTCACAGAATCCTTAAGCCACCAGAGAGCAAGCCTCCTTCATTACCCTAGATTTGAGTTGAGAAGAAAGCCATTTGCTATGCAAGGTTACCAAGAGGAACCGCGAGCGAGTCTGGATCCCTGGAATGTTGGTGGACCTGCTGGTTTAAATACACATCTCATAAAGCCCGCAGCTCTATTCTTCAGTCGAAAGAGCTGGGAACATCTGAGAGATGGAGATGAAAGATCAATGCTGTTGATCTGTGCCAGCGTTTCTTACCATGGGCAGTACCGGCATTTGGGGTCATGTAACTCATCATTGTGGGGGTATATCCTGTTCATCTGTAGAGGTTTAGCACCATTCCTGGCCTCTACGCACTAGATGCCCATCCCCACCAAGCTCCCCGACCCCTCACTATTGTGACAACCAAAAAGTATCTCCAGATATTACCAAATGTCCCCAGGGTGCAAAATTGCCCCTAGTTGAAAACCAGTCATCGATGCCATGCTTTGAAAGCATTTCTGGTTTAAGAATAAGTGGAATGCAAACCATCAATTAGTTTTCTCACACACATTTCCATATTTAATAAAAATGTCTAACCACTATGCTGTACACCTACATATATATATATATATATATATATATATATATATATATATATATACACACACACACACACACACACTAGACGCCCGGTGCATGAAATTCGTGCATGGGGGGTGGGTGTCCCTCAGCCCGGCCTACACCTTCTCCAATCAAGACCCCTTGGGGGATGTCCGATTGCCAGTTTAAAACCAGCAGTCAGATATCCCTCTCATAATCCAGGATCGCTGGCTCCTAACCACTTGCCTGCCTACCAGCTTGATTGACGCTAACTGCTCCCCTGCCAGCCTGATGGCACCCAACTGCCCTCCCCTGCCAGTCTCATGGCCCCCAACTGCCCTCCCCTGCTGGCCTCGTGGCCCCCAACTGCCCTCCCCTGCTGGCCTCATGGCCCCCAATTTCCCTCCCCTCCTGGCCTAATCACCCCAATCGCCTCTGCCTCAGCCCCCACCACCGTGGCTTTGTCCTGAAGGAAGTCAGATGGTAGGAAGCTGTCCGGTCTCCCAGTCTAATTAGCATATTACCTTTTTATTAGTATTTACCTAATAAAAGGGTAACATGCTAATTGACCGTACTTTCAGGACGCCTACCAGCTAACCAGGAGTGAGTATGCAAATGGACCCAACAAAGATGGGTTAATTTGTATATGCGAGCACTGAGCACAGGGCGGGATGCTTGCATCATCACCATGGTGACGATGCAGGTGTTCCACACCACCCCAGCTGCTCCCAGCCTCTGAGCAGCGTGGGAAGGTAGAAAGGCTGCTCTGGCCAGAGTGAAGGTGGTGCCGGCAGTCAGGAGAATGAAAGCCCATTCTTGCACAAATCTTCATTCATGCATCGGGCCACTAATCTACACTAATAAAAGAGAAAAATGCTAATTGACCGTAACTCCACTATGCCCACAGCCAATCAGGAGTTACATGCAAATTAAGCCAACAAAGATGGAGGGTAAATTTGCATATTCAGGAGGGGTGGGCTGAGCCTGACACCGCCTGCGGGGTCCAAGCCACTACTGGGGACCAGGCAGGCCAGGCGGGCTGCACCTGACTCTGCCCACTGGGTCGAGGCTGCGATCAGTAAGCGGGCAGGCGGGGTGGTGGGGAGCAGTGCCTGACTCTGCCTGTGGGGTCCAGGCAGCCATCAGGATTGGGCAGGCCTGGCGGGCTGTGCCTGACGCCACCTGCGGGGTCCAGACTGCCATCGGGGACCAGGCAGGCCTGGCAGGCTGTGCCTGACGCCACCTGCGGGGTCCAGACCGCCATTGGGGACCTGGGTAGGCAGGGTTGGTCAGGGTCTCTGGGATCACTGTCTGCCCCCGGGCCGCCTGTGGACACGGGTGGAGCAGGCCAGGGTTGACCATTTTAATGAAAATGGGATGCCTGTGCCCCCGCCCATCACGCCCCGTCCCTCGCGAGGAGAGGGCAGTGGGCAGTTAGCAGGCACCAGGGCTTGGGAGGGACTGGGAGCAACCTGCAGGCTTGCTACCAGGAAGAGGTGCTGAACCATGATGACGCAGAGGACTGGCTGATGGAGGTGCACAAAGGTGCAGATGAGTCGGCTCTCGCTGGCGCTGAGCTTGAAAAGCGCATTGACAGCATGATGGACAAAATCGCCTTTCTGAAAAAGGTGCATGAAAAGGAGATTGTGGAGCTGCAGGCGCAGATCCAGTATGCTCGGATCTCTGTGGAGATGGAAATGTTCTCTAAGTCTGACCTCTCTGCCACGTTCAAGGACATCCGTGCCCAGTACGAGAAGCTGGTTGCCAAGAACATGCAGAATGCAGAAGAATGGTACAAGAGCTGCTTCACCATGCTGACCAAGAGCAATGCCAAGAACACCTACAGGGTGCGCACTGCAAGGAGGAGGTGTCTGAAAGCCGCCTCCTGCTCAAGGCCAAGACCCTGGAGATCAAAGCAAGCCGGGGCATGAACTAAGCGCTGGGAAAGCAGCTGTGAGAGCTGGAGGATAAGCAGAACTCTGATGTAGTGTTATGCAGGACACAATCAACAAATTAGAAAATGAGTTGAGAACTACAAAGAGTGAAATGGCATGATATTTAAAAGAATACCAGGACCTCCTCAATGTGGCTTTGGACATTGACATTGCAGCTTACAGGAAACTCTGGGAGGTGAGGAGATCCAGCTCAGTTTCACCAGTGTGGGAAGAATAGCCAGCAGCTACTCCCAGAGTTCCCAGGTCTTTGGTCGATCTGCCTACGGTGGTTTACAGACCAGCTCCAACTGATGTCCGCTCACTCCTTCCCTTCTTAATACACCAGCCACGTCCAGGAGGAGC
Source organism: Corynorhinus townsendii (assembly GCA_026230045.1). Classification (NCBI taxonomy): domain Eukaryota; kingdom Metazoa; phylum Chordata; class Mammalia; order Chiroptera; family Vespertilionidae; genus Corynorhinus; species Corynorhinus townsendii. Next base: position 61,030,750 of record JAPDVU010000008.1, on the reverse strand, counting down.
AGATCGAGGTGGAGGAGATCACTGAGGCTGCAAAAGCTGAGGAAGCTAAGGATGAACCCCCATCTGAAGGAGAAGCTGAAGAGGAGGAGAAGGAGAAGGAAGTGGCTGAGGAAGAGGAAGGAGAGGAAGAGGAAGAAGGTGCCAAAGAAGAATTTGAGGATGCAAAGGAGGAAGAAGAAGGAGGTGAAGGTGAAGGAGAAGATGCCCAAGAAGCTGAGGATGAGAAGAAAGATGAAGGTGCTGGGGAGGAGCAAGCAACCAAGAAAAGATTGAGCCCCCCCTTTTCTTAATTATTTCCAGAATAATCCTCCTGAAACCAGGTCAACCCCATCACCAACCAAGCACTTGAGTTCCCAATACTATATGAATTAAGAAGTCAATATATATAACATTCTGAGGTGACTCAGGTTGGACATTAAATGCTGTGCTATGACTTTTCTCCTTATGCAGAGTATCTGTTTGCTTGCAGAGTGGCTTCCTGGCTTGCTGCCAGCCTGTGCATAGTCCATGCTTATGAGTTCAGGATCTATGACAATGTGAATAATTCAGATGTTTACAATAAAACACATGAATACATGAATTCACTGATGTTAATGTTAAACTTCATGGAAAAAATAGTCCTTTGAATCTTTGGTGGTTAGAAATTAAAGACCTCAACTCATGTGCAATAAACAGTAAATAAAGTTACACTGAATGACAAAAACAAACAAACAAATAAAAAAACATTAGGAGCCAGGAAATGTTCAAAGAACTGGGGAACCATTCCCAAATCAGGAAGGGAGGTGACAGGGTGTATATTATTGCTATGAATACAGTATTTCCTACTACTTACAACATACACAATGTAATGTGTTAGATGCCTTCCTATCGCATGAAGTATGTATTCTCATAGAGTAATACTGGTACATATGTTATAGTTATGGCAGTATGTCATATCCTATCTATATTAATAAAAGGGTAATATGCTAATTAGACCATGAGACCTTCCAGAAGTCCTTCCATACAAAGCCATGGTGCCAGGGCTGAGGCAGAGGCGGTTAGGGGTGATCAGGCCAGGAGAGGAAGGCAGTTGGGGGTGATCAGGCCAGGAGGGGAGGGCAGTTGTGGGTGATCAGGCTGGCGGCGGGGGGGGGAGCAGGCCAGCAGAGGGGACCAATTGGGGGCAATCAGGCCAGCAGGCAGAGTGGTTAGGGGTGATCAAGCAGGCAGGCAGGTGAGCGGTTAGGAGCCAGCAGTCCTGGATTGTTAGGGGGTTGTCCTACTGCCAGTTGAGGCCCCATCCCACAGGGATCTCAGATTGGAGAGGATGCAGGCTGGGCTGAGAGACACCCCTCCCGTGCACGAATTTCGTGTACCGGGCCACTAGTAGATATATAAAAGGTTATATCTATATATATAAAAGGTTAAGCGACTGTTAGGACTGAATGACCGGAACAACCAAAAGGAATGGTTGACCAGTCACTATGACATACCTTGACCACCAGGGGGCAGACGCTCAATGCAAGAGCTGCCCCCTGGTGGTCAGTGCACTCCCACAGCCAGCCAACCTCCTGCAGTCCCTCCCCCCATCCAGCAGGCCCTGTCTGGCAGCTGGCCCCAGTCAGGACTGGGTGAGACATCACCAATAGGCCTTGATCGCCAGCCAGGCCTAGGGACCCCACCCATGTACGAATTTTGTGCACCGGGCCTCTAGTCTACACTAATAAAAAAGAAAGATACAAATTGACCGTACCTTTGCGATACCCACCAGCCAATCAGGAGTGAGTATGCAAATTAACCCAACAAAGATGGAAGGTTAATTTGCATACACTCTGGGCCTGTGGGCAGCATGGGAAGGCGGAAATGCAGCTCTGGGCTGGAGCAAAGGCGGAAAGGTGGCTACGGCTGGAGCAAAGGCAGTGCCGGCAGCCGGGGGAAGGAAGGCCCATTCTTGCACGAATCTTTGTGCATTGGGCCTCTAATATAAAATAATATTGAATGTCAACTGTAATTGAAAAATTTAAAAAAAAAGTCCTCTATTAATGATTTTTACTAGAGGTTTTTGTTTTGTTTTTTAACATGGCTATTTACAAATTTTTTATGTCTTAATCACACAATTTCATCTCTGGTCTTTCATTTATCTTTTTTTAAAACAAATTCTACATATTTATAACTTTTGTTAATAATATGGATAACTTGTCTTCTGGTATTGGTTAAAATAAAACATTGGTGATCTCAAGTCTAAACTTTGATAATCCTTAGATTTCTAAAAAAGACTATGTGGAGTTAAAGCTTGGGAACAGTGCAGCAACAAACAGACACTTCCAGATGGTGGTAGGGACCCACAGGCTACATCTAATGAATTCGAGGTGTTCAATCATCCTGGAATGCCATGGCTGGCCAGCATGTTCTCTCAAAGGCCTACTAGCACCTTGAGATGTACAGCAGGTGACAGGGAACTGCAAAAATAAAAATCCGGAGAAGAAAAGGAAAGGAACTGGGAGACCAGCCTTAATGGGGGCCCTGGAGAGCACTCACAGAACAGCAGCAGTAGGAGCCTACAGGTGAGACAAAAGACAAAAAGGCATGGGAATATGGTAATCTGCAGCGCATGTGAAAACAACAGGAAGGGCCCCTACAAAGATGAACACTGGAGACTTTAAAGAAAGCCAGCCCCTGCTCCTCCACCAGGACCTTCTTTGTCCTTGGTCTGCACGCCTCTGCCCCTGTAGAGCAACCTCATCATCTGCAACACCTGCTGTGGGGATGGCACCTCTATTCCTCTAATGTTTTGGCAGGCAGGCACTGCACTTCCTGTTTTATAAAATGTTTAATTGCAAACCAATTAAAAATAGGAAGTTACAGCTATCAGACCCTCCTCTCATTTCACATCATGCTTACTTTTTCTTTTTTTTTAAGCACTGTTACATCATGGCTTTTTTAAAGAAGCACCACTTTGACTCTAGCTTAATAACTATTTGTGTAACTTTTATTTAATGTTTGTGTCTCTTGGTATACTGTAACTCCCATACGTGTAGGGGCAATGTTTGTCTCAATAACCACTGGATATCCAATTTCCTAGCCGGTGAGTTTTGGCACTCGATATTTATTTATTTTATAAATGAATCTTTGATTATCCAGTTTGTTCTTTCTCTGAGGGGACCAGATATCAGAAGAAAGCAGAACTGCCAAAGATCAATATGCTGAAATAAACAATGCAAAGCCAATGTGCTAAAAATCAATGTGTTAAATTCACCAAAACATTTTTTTCTTGTAACTGTTTACAAGCTTAATGAAAATTCATTTACATGGCTTTAATTAGGTGGTTTTAATAGTTTCTAAGGATTTTAGGAAAGTGACACTTTTCCATTTTGTCTTAAGAGCAGCATTTTAGTGAATGTTCATTTTGTTGAGAGTTAAGAACCTGAGTGACTTAGACTTCTGAATAGATTAAACTTGATGAATAAATTTGATCTTTTGAGTAATCCCATCCTATTTCTTTTCTATCGCATTAGACAGTTTTCACTTTTCAGTAGCCTGACCATTGCTACCAACTTGACATTTCATTTATAGATACTCCAGTTGCTAGGGAATAACAAATGAGCTAATCATTTGAGATGGAATGGTTTTAGACATTCTAGATTTCTTTAGTTGTTTTTGAATGTCATTTTCTATTATTTTAGAGTTTAACAATTTTTATATTTTTAATCAGAGTGACTTAGCCTTAATTTGGAATTCACTCGTTAAATTTTATTATATCAAGTGTGAAGATGTTTTAGGCATCTGAGTGTCTTCCATCCTCTGTCATTAAAAATATTTCAAATTTTAGGCATTTTATCATTCTTTTATCAATGACTCAAAGGGTATATCAGCTTAAGTTTTGCATTTCTAACAACTAACTAAAAATTTACCATTTGCTATTGATAAGGTTGTTCTGCATCTTTTCTCAGCAAATTCATATGAATGATGAAGATATAGGAAATTAGTGTCATCCTCAATTGTGGTTGTTGATTATTAAATATACATTTCTGAATAATAAACATATTGATAAGAAAATTAAGCCAAATGTGACTCTTATTTCTTGAAAAATTAAATATACTTAAAATGCTGGATACAGAAAAGAAAAAGAAAAACCCTGAACCAGAATTTCCTAGAAATTGACAATTATATATTCAATGTGAAGTCCTGCAGACTTCAGAGTCGGTATTTTAGTAAATTTGGTAAAGTGCCTTAGAGATCTAGAGAGAGATATTTTGGAGACTGAATAATCAAAAAATTTTGAAACTTAGAAATTTTTAGAAATTTAAAAAATATTACCTGTCTATTTGTAGAGCAATACTGAAGAGATGGAAAGTCTCCCCAGTGTAGGACTCTGGCGAGGATTTCGCCACTGTTCCACTCTTGACTCAGTGGACAGAAATGGTGGAAAGAAGTCTCTATATAAATGTATCAACCTGAAGATTATAGCAAAGAAAAGAAATCTCTGCTTTATAAAAACTCTTTATAATCTTCAATTTACATGCTACTAAGAAACTGCCTTAGTACTTTTATTTTAAAAAATCTCAACTGTATCTGAGGGCAACAGATTATAGAAGAAAAGAGTCATTTAAGATACCCTTTAAGATGTTAGACTTCTATAACTGTATAATCAGTTAAAAAAAACCTCTCAAGTAGCAAGTTCCTTTCTTCTTTTTCTTCTATCAGATAACTTGGAAGCAGGCATTTATTTTGATACCATCACATTGGGAGCTATGTTTATAGAAAATAGATGGCTAGGGGTAGGAAATTAAACTGAATAGTACACTTTGATAAAGTAGTTGGGGCGTCAATTTTTCTGTTTGAGACCCAAGGTTGAACCTGTAGAGGTTTTTCAAAGTTGGATTGTAAAAATTTTTAATGGCTGTGGACAAAGGTCTTTGGGTCTGACATGGCTAATGTCAAATGTCCAGACTTGAGTGGTTTTTCTAGCTAGACCTGGGCATTCTGCTGCTCTCCACCTAAAAGGGGAAGACCTCTCTCTTAGGGACAGTTGGCAAGGGAATGATGATCTCATAGTTTTAACAAAGATGTGAGATCATATTTGGCAATTTTCCACTTCCTGTTGATGATTTTCCTTTTGGTGGATAGCTTAACCAGGTGTGTATTTTATGAATTTCTTTTCTAACATTAGTCAATAGGATTTAGGGTGTTATTTCCTACTCCTGTCTTGTGTTTCTTCTTGTATTCATGTGAATGTTTTAGTCTACTCCCAACTTTTCCCATTGCTGTGAGAAAAGTTCTAGTTAGCAAATGACCAGAATTAGAACAGAAATCATGATGTTGTTGATCCTCAATAACCCAGTGTGTACTAACCACAGCATAATTTTAATCCCATCATGGGTTCCCCATGGTCCTCCTACGTAATGGTATAAAAATTAGGAGCACAAAGAAGTACTTATGTTAGATAAATCCCTGGCAAAATTCAAAAGCAAAATTTAAACAATTTTGGTAATAGTTGCTGTTATCCTTGCCACTTCCAATGAGGCAATTAATCCAAAATTTAATACATATGTAACATCATGACTGTGTATTTAACAACACATAGGGTCAAATCGTCTTCATTATGGGACTTATTCTAATTAAAATGAAAGTGGTATACAACACCAAACCAAATTCACATAGATAGTATATCATGGTGAATTGCAAAAATGGCCACGCCATTTCATAGCTCCCTGTATCAAGAAATGAATTCTATTTCTATTTTCCTGGCTTTTGAATCAGGTCTGGCTTGGTGTTCTGGACTGAATGTGTGTGTGTGTGTCCCTCCAATTTATAAGTTGAAATATAATCTCCAATGTAATGATATTAAAGGATATCATTTAGTATATCATGGTGAATTGCAAAAATGGCCACGCCATTTCATAGCTCCCTGTATCAAGAAATGAATTCTATTTCTATTTTCCTGGCTTTTGAATCAGGTCTGGCTTGGTGTTCTGGACTGAATGTGTGTGTGTGTGTCCCTCCAATTTATAAGTTGAAATATAATCTCCAATGTAATGATATTAAAGGATGGGGCTTTTAGAGATCATTAGGTCATATGGATGGAAGGAACCCTTATAAATGGGATGAGTGCCCTTATAAAAGAAGACCAGAGAGCTAGTTTGGTCTATTTTTTTTGTGTGTGTATGAGGATATAATGAGAAGTTGGCAATTTTCAACCCAGAAGAAGGCTCTCACTAGACCCCAATCATGCTGGCACCCTGATCTTGGACTTTATAATCAGTCTGTGGAACTCTGTTATAGCAACCTACGCTAAGAGATTTGGTGACTTGCTTTGACTAATAAAATGCAGTGGAAGTGATGCTGTATGCATTCTAATTCTGAGCCTCAACAAGCTTCGTGGTTTCTGCTCATGCTACCCTTTAAATTCTGAGATCACTATGTGACCTAGTTAGAAAATAAGAGGCCAGTGGAGGAGAACAAAGCACCTCAGATGCCAGCCTGCCCACTGCCAGACATACAAGTGACTCTGTCCTAGATCAACCAATCTTCTCACCAGCTGACCATAATCTCCTGAAAAAGCCCAGCAGACATAAGCCTAGCCAGGGAAGATTACAGCAACTGAGTAATCCACAACTCTGTGAGATAAATAAAATGGCTGTTGCTTTAAGCCACAAAGTTTTGTTACACGACAATAGGTGACTGATGCAATTGTGTTTTATATTTTACTAAAGGCCTGGTGCATGAAATTTGAGCACAGGTAGGGTCCCTAGGCCTGGCCTGCCATCAGAGCCAATCTTCCCCAGCTGCCATCAGCTGGCCCCACCCCTACCACTTCTGGTCACTGGTCACCCTCTGTGTAGGGGGCTATTGGCAGGGCGATTGGGGCCCTGGGGCCACCTGCATATGCTGCCACCCATCCCCAGTTCCCCGTTCCCTAACGGGCGATCAGAGCCTGTGGACTGGGAGCAGCTCCTGCATTGAGCGTCCGCTCCTTGGTGGTCAGTGCGCATTATAGCCGACCTTGTTCTGCCATCGGGTTGATTTGGATATTATACTTTTATATATATAGATACCTTTGCCTCTCCAGGAGCAGTCCTTATCTTGAACTCAATAAATGCCGCACACTTGGCAGGATCATCAAAGATGCTACATTTCTGTGTCATAAGATGGAGCCATAGCTACAGACAAGACAAACCTTTAAAAAAATTCCTTGGACAGTTGATGTTTACACCATTAATGTTGCAATTAATATGTGTTTCAACTGAAAGTTTATTAGGATTACTGAAGGTTTTTATAGTACATGTAAATTAAACCATTCTTTCATTCCTTCACCAGGACACAGTTTTTATTTATTTTTTGTTTTTAAATAGAATTTTGTTGATTTCAGAGAGAAAGGGAGATGAAGGAGAGATAGAAACATCAATGATGAGAAAGAATAATTAATTGGCTGCCTCCTGCACAACCCCTACTGGGGACAAAGCCGGCAACCCAGGCATGTGCCCTTTACCAGAATTGAGCCACGGACTTTTCAGTCCACAGGTCGATGCTCTATCCACTGAACTAAATCAGCTAGGGCCAGGACAAAGTTTTTTAAAAAAATCAGCTTTACTGAGATATAATTTAGATGCCATAAAGTTTACTTGTTTAAAATGTGCAATTAAATGTTGATTTTTTTTTAATGTTTAAGATCTATTTATTATGCCATATTTACAAGTAACAAAGTCCCTCTGTTGCCCCCCTTCCCCGGTTAATATACATGAATATAAAAAACTATTGATTTCCACATTGCTCACCCCACCCTCATCCAACTGGGTTAATAAGAAGTTGTGAACCATAAACAGACTCCTGAAGTAGCAGTGGTTTCCTCCTTAACTCAGTCTTGAACTCTAGCACCCCAGTCAGTCATCCTCTTGTTGATTTCTCTTCAGTTTAAGAAAACCAATGAGTTTGTGAGCATCATCCTGTTAGAGAGGTCCACAAAGTCCTGGGGCAGTCGATAACTCAGAGCCTGGGTTGAACTGTAACTTCACTATGTGTGCAATGGAAACTGTAGAATCCTGCTCCAGAGCTCCTCCTTCCCTAAAATCACCTTTAATTTTCTTCCAGATATTAGTTCTTCCCAAGTAAACAGCAGTGAATCTGTTTCTTCACCCAATGGATTAAAATTGATTAGCCGCACCTCCTCCCTACTGTCTTGATATATATCCAATACAAAGTCTTCATCTAAGAATTTATACTATCTGTGTTTCTTAAGGAAGCCTTGTATACATCTGAAAATCTATTCCTTTGTTTAGAAATATGATCATAGCATTGTGTGCAGTCCCTCTGAGAAATACCAATAAGCTTGTTTTTCTAGAGAAAATATTGGCACTCGGCCCCAGTAATTAATTCACACCATTTTCAAAGCTCAAATTCCATACCAGCATCTGCGGAATTATCAGTGCAATGGACAACTGGCTGAATGAAGTCACAAGGGATGATAGCAGAATTCCTGAGCAGTAGAAAGATGTCACTATGGGTTTTAGATTTCAGAAAATGATTCATTGCTATCCAGTACTCATCCCTTGGGGTACTCCAGGTAAGTTTAGGAAATACACTGCCCCCAGGGCATCGATAGCTTCTTGGAGTCTAGTGGCGAACTCAGGAAATTCCGGTGCTTACATGTGACTGTTTTCCACATCCAACCACTGCCTCATCATCTCCACCTGGCTGAGAAGCTGTTGGAGGAGCTTCTCTTGCTCAGACCACCAGGGTTCCCTCATGGAGTAAATAATCCTTCACATTCACAGGAAGTGGAAGAAAGACACTCTTGACGGGAAGGCTTGGGAACACAGTGTGTACCACGCAGAGAACTGACAGTGCAACACATGCTCCTTCTACGTCTTACACCACCTGCTGCAGCCTCTCTCTTTCTCCCAGCACCCTTTCAAACCCACTTCTCCAGTGCTGGAAGTGCCCACCGAGCCACAGTGGATCAAGGACTACTCTGGTCCATAAAGCACGTAGAAAGTGACAGAAAAGGCAGCGGAGGAGGAGAATCATGGGGTGTACTTTTAGTGAACACTCATACACTCACACACAGAGTTTGGGTCCCAGAAGAGGAATTCTGAAAGTGTTGAGAATGGGACTTTAAGAAGAACATGGCTCCCCCCTGCCCCCTTCCCCCCCCAATTTCTCTCCCAGATGGGCTTGTACTGCCCAAAGGTAATCCCGGAAAGCTAGGTGGTGGGGGGGTGGGAGGGGGAATGCGGGTCTAAGGATGCCCTGGGGGCACCTGCACATCCTCTTATAACTTGCTCAGGGCTGTGTCTCATCAGTAGCATGAGCTTCTCTGGAGACTGCTGCCTCAGATTCGTGCTTTCTTCTTTCGACCCCTCCCAAAGCAGCCTTAAATGGTTTTTAGTATATTTATAGAGTTGTGCAATCACCAAAATCCAATTTTCATCACCCCAAAAGGGACACAGCTTTTTACTTCATATTTTTCGAACAATAGCTGATAAGACCCTTTACTATCCCATTTAACTTGTAATAACATATTTCCTGCATTTGCTCAGGTAGCCCTTATTGTACTATATGCAGTGTGTGCTTATTACTAAAGATATGCTATGGCATTTAGAATCCAGGACTATGACACATAAATGAATCCTCAGAGGATAGCAAATGCTGAGTTCAAATATTATTTGCATTAAAGGAGCTGTTCAATAGGTTTTGAGTTTGAAGTACTGGTGTAGGTTAATAATAATTCATTTTTTAAATGCAAAAATTTTATGTGAATTTAGATGGCTATTAAGATACTTCAAATTATCATTAATAAGATGGAGAAGAGTTAGTTAAATTCCAGAAGCTGGAGCATTGAATCAATCTAGAAATGGAGATGAAGAAAATGGGAAAACTGGATAGAGCTGAGCCTTCTCAAAGTGTTAGGAAACGCTTTTACCACTCTCTCGCCCATTGTACAATACTGTCAGATTAAAAGTCCTTCCTCACTAAATACTTCACAGTTTAATATCTCATGACATGTTTTAAATAAAAATGTATTTCTAATTGTATGGCAAAAAGTGGCTGGAGAATAGATACACTTATTAGAAACTAACACTATAGCTCACCTTGTATATACCTATTTATTAAAGAAAAGGTTAATTTGATTATATTTTAAAGCATTTTAAATTATAGTTTAAAGCAACTATATTGGCAGTGGCTTCTTCTTTCATTTTTAGTGTATCAGGGTCTAGGTAAAAGAAGATAATCAATCCCATATTTTTGAAGATGTTAAAGTGCTCCTGGAGATCAATCAGTAAATATTCCACAACAATTTTTACGGCCTAAGCCGTAGGCACTGTGTTAAGCAGTGAGAGGATACAGATGAAAATCAACCTCTTATTCGACTTTAAAGATATCCTCTGGGATATCTCTGGAAAGTGGACATGTTTCAAATTCTAGACCCTTATATTCTACAGGTTCCAGTCATAAATAACACTAATTAAAACCCTATAGTATTTAAAAAAAAAAAAAACCTCAAGGAAGAGTAAAGCAACAAACATTTATTGTGCTAAGGGAGACTTAAGGGTGAATAATGCTCTACTTCTGATGGAGTAAGCTCACAGCATCATTCTCAGCTTTCCACCACATTTCCTTTAAACAGAGGAAGGACAATGGAAAGTTCCCATCTCACTTGGACTTTTTCCAGTGTGTCTTAGGAGGAAGGTCCATTTATTAATTACTAATACTAATAAAGGTTTGAGGAGACTTACCAGAAAAAGTGTGTGTGTAGAGACATATGTCATTAAAGTTATCTCTCTATATAAAGCCCTAATATGCAAGTAGACTGAATGGTGGAACAACCAAACCACTGGTCACTATGCCATGCGCTGACCACCAGAGGGCACGTGAGGAACATGGTGGGCGTCGGCCACAGCGAGATGGTGGAGCAGGTAAGCAGGGGCGCCAGACCAAGGCGGGACGCCGATCACTGTCATTGGGGTGAGCCTCTGGTGGTTACTGAAATTTCTTTGCTCCCGCATGCCGTGATCCCGCCCGGCTCTTGCACCCGCTGCTGGCGCCGGCCCCACTCACACCCATAGCCTGTGCCAGAGCTGCTGCCGGCACCGTCAGCGGGTATGAGCAGTGGCTGCTGGCTCGGATCGCCCCTGAGGGCTTCTCCACCTCCCCCTGCTCCTGCAGGGCAATCTGGGCAGCAGCTGCTGCTTGCAACCCCTGATGGTGCCGGCCCTGTTTACACCCACTGCTGTCGCTGTCCCAATTGCTCTGCGCCGTCAGTGGGTGCGAGCGAGGCTGGTGCCATCAGCGTGTGGGAGCAGTGGTGGTGGTGGGAGTGGGGCTGTTAGCATACAGGGGACTGGGGTGGGGGGCATGGAAGGAGTGTGGTGGGAGGGGCCAGGTGGGGGTATAGAGGATAGGCCAAGACCCACCCCACCCCTGTGCCCACCACAGCCTAGCAGCCCGTAGTTCTTTTCAAGGTGCATGAGTTTATATATATATATACTGGGCCCCTAGTATGTATATAATTTTATATGTATATAGGAAAAATGGCAAGAGCTAGGGGTGTGAGTGTGGTAGGGATAACAATATGAGAAAATCTAAGCTAAGGGAAGCTACTAGTGTTTAGCACAACAGTTGCTCTATAATAGAAGGCTAATGTAATAAAGGAGGAAATTGCCCCAAGCCACAGCTCTAAACTTGGAGATCCTGCTGCATGTTTTCCTCCTAGTGAATGACCTAAAGGACATTGTTCTGAGCAGCACCTTTACAAAATATTCAGAGACAGGTGGACATATCTGTGTAGTACAATAATGTCAATAAAAAATCAAGAACTTAATGCTGTAAAAATATTTCCATAGAAAGCCAGTGTAACTTGATCCATGTACATGGTTTTCTGGCAATCCGGGTTGATACGAAAGATAAAGCATAGAGAAGAACCAAAGGCTAACATTCCCCAGCCATTCCTTTGGGGGTTTCAACTTATTGGAGATGCAGAGCAAGCTACTCAACCTTAAAATCATTACAATTTACCTTCAGTGCACCTGTTCTCTGATGGGTTTGCTAAGCATTTGGATTGAGTACAGAGAAACTAATGTTCATTAGTAGAAGTTCATTGATACGCAAATATTTACTGAGCACCTACTGGGTGTCAAGTACTAATCTAGAGGCTGGAGATTCAGTGGAGAACAATATAGATTTGGTCTCAACCATTACGCAGTTTATAATCTGTAGAGAGAGTAGAGAAATTAATAAAAAGTAGGTAAAAAATTTTAAAATATACCTTTAGGTGCTAAGTGCTACGAAGACACTTGCAATAAAGATTAAGAAAGAGCCTGACTCCATTTTTCTGGCTGCTAACAGCTTTCAGGCCCCACCACATGCTCTTCTCTCTTTGCCCCACATCTGGGCAAGTAGATGAGAAAGCTCAGGTATGCCCGCCTTCATGCTGGTAAGAAGTGCCAACCACTTCAGCAGCAGCTCCACTGCAGGAACACTCACTTCAGCCCCAGCCCCAAGCACATGCAACCCCACGCCAGTCTCCCTTTCCTGCTTTCTCAAGCCATTTTTGGACTAGCTTGAGGGTTTAGTCTGCTTTCCCCAGAAAGTGAATTATTCCAGTAATGAACCCTTCATAACCTCTTGGTGAATGTATGACATCTTGTCTAGAGATTCAATCCAAAATTTGGCAGGAGGGTCCATCTCACCTCTGAGGAGTGACCACATCATGAAAAGAGGGCAAAGTCACAGGATTAATAAGCACAGTAGTAACAGAAGCAATTTATTTGGGGGCCCCGGCTCAGAAATTCCACATGTTTTTTTCCGCTGGATGCTATTGATCCTTGATCACAGCAAGTCACCAAGCTAAGGCTCTACCTCTTGATGGGAGAAACTACAAAAAATGTGTGGCCATTGTTACAATTCATCTTGGTTATCTATTTGAATCCAGTTTGGCATCATCCAGTTCACCCTTTCCATTATAATGTCCCTATCACACTGAACACAGAACCTGCATATCCTAGGCACTGAAGGAATGGTTGTGGAAATGAACTAAAATCAATTTTAAATGAAGAGCAATGTAATAGCTAAACCATAGGAGTAAAAATAAAGTCTTTCATAAAATGTTTTAAAAATCTCTTCCATATATATTCATACATCATCTCATATCATCCACATTCTTCAGTCATTTTAAACACAGCAGTATCAAACCTAAGTCTGCTGTCTGGTGGCTGACAAAGCCATTCCAGATACTTCTACTTTCTAATTACATAATTGGCCACCTGATCTGTAGGAGGCTAAGTCATCTGAGCCTCCTGACAGACCTGTGAGAGGGAATAAAAGGGCTCACCTTCGGAAGTACAAGGGCAATACACACACTTGCATGTCAGCAAGGATGCACAAGTATGTTAGCTGAAGTGCTGAAAAGATGCCTCCAGTGTAAGCAAACAGGTATATTTATAGATATTGCTGCTTTCCCTAGTCCTTAAAATGCCCTTTGGCTTTTGCATCCATTGAGCAAAAAATTCACTGACTATGCTAGGACTGTGCTAGGTATTGGGGACAATGAAACATGCCTCGTTTTTGCCTTGAAGAAGGACATTAATGATAGTTGATATATTGCTATTGGCAAAGCATTCTGCTAGTCTCTCTACATATGCACTCCACACAGCAGTTAAAACCACCTAATGAGGTGCTATTATCTTCCCCATTTATCAGATGAGGATACTGAAAACTATCATAGATTACAAATTTGCTCTATTATCATTCAACAAATAAATGGCAGAATCTTGATTCAAAACACCTTGGTCAGCTTGAACCATGACCCAGGCATTTTGCAGCCTGTAACAATGGGTTTCTCCCAGCCTTACAAATGTTCCATTGGTTTCCATTCTCTTAGAGAACATTATACCTCTGCTACAGTCATAAAAGGGAAACCTCCCTCCTTTCCCTAAAGAATCTCTCTAGAGTCCATCTCTACACCATTGTGATTCAGTTGGGATGATGGATTTATCAGACAAAGAGGCCCTGGCGAGTGAACTGCCTCCTGCTCATGGTCACATCCCAAGTACACATTCAGTGAAGAAGAAAATTAAAATACATGGACTCTAAGTCAAACTCACCTGTGTGAGAAACACTGCAGTCCTCCAGAGTGGTTGCAACATGCAGAGCCTACAACTTTATGGAAATGAGTAAAACTAAAATACATGTATATTTTACAACAAAAAAGAAGGAACATTTTTCTTTCTATCCACTCCCCAAAAAAAGATGCTATAAGGGCTTTTTTGCAGAAGACAAAAGTAGACCAATCCTGAGGTCATATTCTGATGGTGAATGAAAAAGGGATACTTAAACAGATAGCAATCGGCATGATGAGCACATCACTTCATTCAGGAAGAATTACAGATGAAGCCAATCACACTTACGAGGTCTTTATAGGTCGGCTGCTGAATATTAGCTTCTGACAACTGTGGGAAATAACTACCCTTGTGCCTCCAGTGAGTCTCTCATTCAAGCCCCAAGTTTTGCATATTTTCTCACGTCTTTTTCATCTTACTGATATCCCCACTTGTGTGTGATTGGGTAGCAATCCCCTCATACCTGGAGGTGCCCTTTCTTAACTAGCTGGCTTTCTCTCAGTCCCTTTTCTTACTCCAAAGCCCCCTTTCACTAGATAAATTATCTTTATATACAACTTCCATCATGTCACCATTCTGCTTAAAAAACTTTCATTGTTCTATATTTCCTATGGTCAAAACTACTACCTCATTCTCTCCACCCCCACACTTATCTCCAAATCGTATTTCCCTTGGCATTTAGGCCACTCTAGTCACAGTCTCCTAAGAGTGCCATATCCATCACTGCATACTTGGATCATACATATCCTCTCATTTTACAGGGATCCTCTTCTTAACTAAGGCCAGATCAAGTCTCTAATCTTCCATGAAGTCCCCCTTGGTAAGTCCAGCCCTTAATTCTTACAGGACATATACATCGTTTCTCACAATTGGACACATAATGTGATTACATTTGGTCCTACAGTTAATTATTGCATTAATAGTGTTATTCTGGTGTCCCAACTGTTTAAGAGTAGCCTTGAGTATAATCACTATGTTTTATGTGTTGGAAGTAGGCATGTGTATGTAAGTGTGTGTGTGTGCATATATGTATCTGTAGTTATTTATTTACTAGGGATCCAGTGCACAAATCTGTGCACCTTGAAAGGAACTGTGGGCCACGAGGCAGCAGTGGGCACAGGGCAAGGTCTCGGCCCATCCTCCGCACCCCCGCTTGGACCCTCCTGCCACAGCTCCCCGGTCTCCTGTCTGTTGGCAGCCCCACTCCCACCGCTGCCACTCCCACATGCTGACAGTCCTGGCCCCGCTCATACCCGCTGACAGCATACAGAGCAATTGGGACTGGTGGCAGCATCAGGTGCAAGCAGGGCCAGTGCCATCAGTGGGTGCAAGTGGCTGCTGCTGCCCCGATCACCCCTCAGGAGCAGGGGGAGGTAGAGAAGCCCTCCGGGGCAATTTGGGCTGACAGTTGCTGCTTGCACCCACTGACGGTGCTGAGTGATCAGGACTGGCACTGGGCACCAGCAGCAGGTGCAAGTGGGGCTGAGTGATCATGACTGGCACCGGGCACCGGCAGCAGGTGCAAGTGGCGGCTCCAGCACCAGCAGTGGGTGCGAATGGGGCCATTGCTGGCAGCAGGTGCAAAAGGCGGCTACCAGCCCTGATGGCCCCTCAGAAGCAGGGGGAGGTCGAGAAGCCATGAAGGGAGATCGGGGCTGTCAGCCACCACTCACACATGCTGATAGTGCTGAGCAATAGGAGCTGGTGCCAGAGCAGCGGCTCTGGCACTGGCAGTGGATGCGAGTGGGGCTGGTGCTGGCAGTAGGTGTGAGTGCCCGGCGGGACCATGGGACATGGGAGCAAAGAGTTTTCAGTAACCACCAGAGGCTTATCCTGATGACAGTGTCCGGCACCCCATCTTGGTCTGGCGCTCCCATTCACCTGCTCCACCATCCCACTGCAGCCGATGCCCACCACATTCTGCATTCTGCCGCCTGCAGCTGACACCGCCATGTTCCATGTGCGCCCACTGGTCAGCGCACATCATAGTGACCGGTTGTTCGGTTGTTCCGCCATTCGGTCTATTTGCTTATTAGGATTTTATATATAGAGATTGTATTAGCTATGGTCTGTTAACCAACTCTCATACCAAATATTTGCCTATTCTCACAAATAACTATTTACATAGTTTTAATATAAAATTAAATATTCCCACAGCATTTTATTACATTATTGATAAATTAGATCTTTAAAATGTAGGCTCATTGTCCTATAATCCCAAATGAGATACAAGGAAAAGTTAAGGATTTTGTCAGGTAACCCCAATACTTTTATCTTTTAAAAAAAGCAATAAAATAACCAAGACATTGGTTTTCATAATAGCTGGGAATTTTCCTTCATGAATCATTCATTCATGTATTCAGTTAAATATTTCTAGAGTGCCTATGAGATACCAGGTACTGTAGCAGGTATCAAGAACATTATTGGTATCAAAACTCTCTGTGGATAGTTTGTATTAAGCCAAAAGGAAAATTGAGTTTTATAAGAGAAATATATATATGAAAACTGACAGATATTCCAAAGTCTACTAATAGCTGAATTAGGCTGAGGGACAAATTTGGTTTTCCTGATTTAAAACACACACACACACACACACACACACACACACACACACACACACAACCTTGTTCCAGTCCTGTTCCATTTCTATTTCGACCTCTACCATGGACAGACACAGTTCGATTGAGGTTGGTCAGAACTATTTAATTACCATAGACCTACTCAATTTTTCTCTATTACTCTTTCTTTGGGTTGGGGGATTATGATGTGGATGGCTTAGAGGACAGAGATAGGAAAAGCCAGTACTCTGAGCTCCTGAATTTTAGTGTGGGAAGTAAAGTTTCTCCGCTTTTTAATGAATTCTTGGTCAACCCCATGGCTTTGCTCCAAAAATGTCCTGCTGGAGTGGAGGATTATCTTACATGGGTCATTACACTTCCAAGCTCTAAGCCCCAGAATGAGCATTAAATTAAAATTCTCTGCACCTTGTAGGCAGCACATCATGACACTGAAAAGATGCGAAAGTGCTAAATGATTTCTGAGCAATAATATTATCACTACTGCACATTTATTGAGTTCAATAGGGTTCTAAGAACTGTATAGACAGATAATACAAGCAGATTCCACAAAAAAGCAACAGCAATGGGCTTATAAGGACTCGCCCATTCATTTGCTCTAGGAACAGACACTGTAACTAAACTTGTTAGAAATAGTCTCTTTTCAAAAGTATCCTCAAGGCTGTCTATGCCTTTTTGTTTAATTTAAAAGAGGCCGATTTTCTAGTTATCATGTATGAATGTGGCCACATCTCCTAATTTCAAAATGACCATAAGAATGCTGTAGGCTTACACTGAAGAACTTCATCCCCTTGCAACTGGAAATTATGAATGGGGTTTTCTGGGACATCTTAAATAAATCAGCTATAAAATATGATATACATATCATTATGTTTTTTTAGTCAACTGTCAAAATAAATGTTTTCAAAATTAATAACATTGCCTTTTTATACTAGCCTTCAATTTTCTGGGGAAAAAAGCATACATTTGAAAGCCAAAATAACTTATAGTTTAGTCTAAAATTGAAGTGCATATACTCAAAGATAAAAACCATGAATCAAATGTGCTATATTTTAAACAACTCTAGACACCAGCAGAGGAAAAGTTAAAGTACAATACATCCAATATGTACGTATAAGAACCAATATGCATGTGGTTGAGCACAAAGAATAATTTTGCATATACAAAAACTAATTGAATTTCAGAATCCTGACTTTCTTTATTTAAATGCCAGCCCATCAGGGTTATAAGAAAAAAAAATCAAGCACTTTAGAGAAAATGGGTTATAAACTGTCATTGTTGAGTTTAGTGTTCTGACAACTTTGAAAGTAACTATAATGTAATTTCCCAAGTTGGTAGCTAAAATAATGGAACATCTGGATGCCATTGAAATGTATGACAATCAAGAAGAGAACAGAAAATCTGTGGGAACAATACTTTCCCTTTGATTATAATTCTTTGTGGTTTTGAACTCTGACTCCAAACCTGGGTTGTGGCAGTCTAGGGCAACTCCCTTTGCTAAGATTCACCCATCATTCCTGATCATATGAGTCCATCTCTGGGCCTACTTATTGCTTCCAGCAGCTGTACTTTCCACTGGCTTGTCTTCCTAATCTGCTGTTAGACCTCATGCCCGAACACCTGTGTGTAGTGGTAAGCAGTGTGCAGTGTCACATGTAAACTGGTCAGAGTGCTGATTTCAACCTCATATTCTGGGTCTGGCCTTTGGAAATATCGGCATCTCCAGAAAATACCGTTTATTAGGCAACCACAGAGACATTCTATTCTTCTGAGAACAAGTGATCCTTGTGGATGACATAATGAAGCTTAACTGTAGAGACAAATGAACCACTTAGATTTGTCTTACCAACTAGCAGCCTCATGGATGGTGCTGCCTTCTATGGTTTCTGGACTGGTTTTGCCATTTGACAGGTGTCTAACATTATATGTGATGTTGTTAGAAATATCTGGGCACAGGCCTACACAGCTGACCCTCCTCCCAGGTAAGAACTAATCGTAACTGAGTTAAGATCCATTTTTTCCTTCCTGAGTCTAACCGCAACAGGGAGGAGGGGAAAACTTTTTTTTTTTTTTCAATCCAATCCATTTTGAGTCTAATAAGTATAACCTCAGTGCCAGGAGGAAAACAAAAAGTCATTAAGGACCTTGTAATCTGCGGCCTCACAATAGACACATATTCATGAATCATATATTTCTTTACATTTTTTTACCCTCAAAAAAGGATATTCCATGGAAGTGTGTTATTTTTCTTGCCCTTCCTGACTAAAAACCGTGTTTCAAGGTTGTCTGCAAGTGGAGTCACTCTGAGTGCAGAGATGACTTATTCTTGGCGTACATGCTAGCCTCTCTAGAGGCCCTTGAACTTCACAGCTCCAAGCTGAAACTGATGGACACATGCAGGGGCTGCCCTTCTTCCTGCTCCTTCTACTTGCATCATCTGTGGGATTTTGCTTTTAAACATGGACAGGCATATGTGCCCTCTCAAAGACACATCAAGCCTCAGCTACAGTTTGGCTTGGATCTTGTCCCTCTTTTTACACCACAATTTGTCACCAGTACAGAATGCAGACAGTGATGCCAAATGTGAATGCCGCTTGCATGTGCACATTTGGCAAATATTTACCCAGATCTTTAATTTGGGATTTAATAGTCTATCATCTAATAGATGATTTCTACGGCACTGTTTAGTGCTGAAATGTTATGATTCTCTGGGGTTCATTTGACTTTTGTGAACAGAAGCTTACAATGAATCATTTTGCCTTCAATGAGAAAATGTTATAAGGTAGAATATTAATAGCTGCCCAATGCTGTCATATTCTACAGTGGAAGAGAGGGGAGTAGTTTACATTGTGTGTAAAACCTTCAGCTGTCTGTTTCCATATTTAGATTTTACATGTTCAGGTTTCTGATGTAATTTTCCAAATGACATGCTATAATATAATAGGCAAGGGTCTTTTTCCCCAAGTGTTTCAGAGATGTTGATGTAAAAATGTCCTTACTCTATATTTTTTCTTTCAGTTAGTGAATCCTATAAGGACGTCTTCACGATCCTAGGCAAACGAAGGAATTCACTCATATCTGTGTGCAGTCTGGTCAAGTGCCTGATACAACCTGTTAGATGACATCCTACCATGTCCAGGGTCTTTCTTCCAGCTGATCCACGGGCAGAAGAGAGGGAAAGTAAACACATGGCCGAAAGTGGGCTCCGAACCCATTACAGGGTGTGAACAGGGGACACAGTCTTCCAGAATAAGTGACAGACCGTCCATCACTTAAGATCATTATTAAAAACCCTACCACATGCAATCTCATGCTACTGAAAAACTAACAAACTGAATGTGAATTGGCTAATATAAAAAACGCCACAAAATAAATTGATAAATGCAAAAGAAGGGGTTACAAAACAATATGCAGAGCATTATTTCAATCTTTTTGACAAATTTCATGCAGAATCATAAGTAATGTGTGAGCTTATATATACACAAATGCAAAATGATGTTTTAAAAGTTTATATTCCAAAATGTAAAAATTGATAATTATTACATGGGAAATTATGAGTGTTACATTTTTTCAGAAACAGAAAAAAAAATGTTGCTTATCTCTCTCTCCTTTTTTTTTTTTTTACAATGAACATGTATTCTATAGTACATATTTCTCTGTACATCATAGTTACCCATTTCTAATTACCCTATAATTAGAAATAAATAGTTTCAAAATTCCTACCTTAAGCACTATGTACTTTCTAGAAGAAGAGTTTTGAAAGAGACTCTAATTTTCCCTCTTTCAGGGAGGTGTATGTACACATGCTTCAAACTGTTAGAAATTGAGTTCACTCTTCCTTACATATTGATGTCCTTGTGATATGACAGGAACTTTTAAATGAGTTGCTCCTGGAAGCATCATTTTTGAAGATGGGAAATGGTTTTGTGCATGTTATCAAAGCACACATCATAGGTCTATCACAGCCTTGCACAGAGAGATTTGTCATTCTTTATTGCGAGGTGGAGCAAGCATGTTCTGGCTACTGCTGATAGAGATGAAATGACATCCACTGTTGTAAAATGCTAAAGAAAACTCCACCATATTCTCTAGCTGAAACCAAACAAGCCCATCTCCAATTCCTGCCTTCCAGGAGGATCTATTGCAGCCCTGACTCCCTGCTGGCAGGGCTATAGTGCCGCTTTAAATTGAACTGCTGACATCCTGACTTCTTCTCCACCTAATGAGCAGCAGTCCAAGGCCTTTGATGGTAGTGATGGAACATGTAACCATAAGACTTGGCCAAATTCATTCTCAAGTGGCAAAGAGGCTGTTCCTAAGCAATGAAGAGAAAAATGAAGCAATCTCATAACCTATAGGGTACCAGAAGTTGTTTTCACAGCATTCAACTTAAAAATAAGACAAGAGGCATGGATATGTAAAACAGACTGAGAGATCTCAGAGGGGAGGGGTGGGAGGAGCCTGGATGAAAGATGGTGGAGGGATTAGCCAAAGAACATGTATGCATAACCCATGGACACAGGCATCAGTGTGGTGAAGGCCCCGGGGAGCGGGGTCAGGGGCTGGGTGGAGGTGGGCAAAGAGGGGGTGTGAAGGAGGACACCTGTAATAGTGTCAACAACAACAAAAAGGAGCAAATTAAGTCCCTCTTTACAGGAAGAAAGTTAGAAGACATCCTGCTTTTTCAGAACATGGTGTCATTGGTCAGAAGCCCCTGCTCCACAGGTACTAGCTGCCTAATTTAAAGTGTCTGCATGAAGCTTCTTAAGGGGGCAATTAATAAGTACTCAAATATCTTTCAAAATATTGAGCTCTTTCTATTTTATTTGAAAGTAATATCCTAAAAGTAGATTTTATCTCAATTACATAATAGCAAAGTATACATTAGCACAGAGCTTAACCCCATTTCCCATTTTAAGATTTATCAGCATATTTAAAAGTGTATTGCAGCATGCCAGGAATTATAACACTTAAATGTGCAATGTACATGCAACCTGCCAATCCTCACAAAATCCTATAAAGAAGCTATTATTATTATTATTATTATCCTCATGTACAGAAGTGGGAACTGAGTTGGATGAAGAAAGATTACAAAGCTAGTGAGTTGTGAAGTCTGTCTTCAAAACCTATGCTTTAACCATCTCTGTCTACATTTGTGGCACAAGATTAGACTGATACAAATTTTAGATTGATGTGAACTTTAAAAGAACTACTATAATCAGGACATTATTTTTTGAGACATTTTATTTCTTACTAAGTCAGATTGAATAACTGTGTAAAATCCATATAGGGCTACAATAGAAACAACACAATAAGCAAATTTATCACGGGTTTTCTGTTTTAAAAGGACTGATAGTATTTGCCCTGATATACCGACCTATTTTCTTTGGCTCTGACATTGGGACTCTCCTAACTTACCTTCCATTCAGTGATCTGTGTCTCACTGACAACCCTCTCAGCATCTCACTGAACCAGTCTTGCCACCAAATAGATGAGGCTGGTAGCCCCCAATTTGCCACCAAAGCAAGTCACTTGAAAGGTCCTGAAACAGCAGCTCGTTTGGTCAAAGCTGTCTGCAGCACGCAGGAGGCAAGCCAAAGTAGCTTTTCCTTTTCATTAGTAGAGGCACTTGAGTTGGCATCTCATGTCCCGCTCCTGTTGCCGTTACATTTTTATTTTCCCACAGGCACACTTACAGTGCTCAACTGGGTCATTCACACCTGGTGTTGGGCACAGGCTTGGATGGTTTCTGAAGGGCCCAAATGAAATCGGACTGGACAGATCACCCTGCTGCTCAGAGAGTGTGCTGCACAAAATAAACAAGGGAAGCAACACTTGCATTTCTCTCAGTTAAATGATCAAAATATGGACTTCTTAATGGGTTGAAATAGGCCTGCGGTTCTTCAGCACCAGAAATTACCATCATTTCCAAAGCAGATGCTTATCAAAGTAAGAAACCACTAAGGAGTGCACTCACTGAATAAATCAATTTGCATCCTAAGTCAAGGAAGAAATGTTATAAAAACTTAGCAAAGGGCAGTATATTTTTCCTCAGAAAATAAACTGTAGAAAGGGATGAGAATTTTAGACAGGAAGAGAAAACAGTCACACCCTTACCCAGAATGATGGTTATGGATGAATATGCTAAAGGGACAGAGACTAGATAACTTGCATCCCTATAGATCTAGTGTACTCCTCTGTAATGTGTTTTGCTATTTATACCAACTGTGCTATAAAACATCACCACATTCTCTTGGCTATTTCAGGTTATATGCATACACAACATCATTTCTCATCCTCTGTCTTTATACGGGTTACTGGGTCTTGTCATCCTTTTTGATTTGCAAAGAAAATAATCTCTCTGTTCTCTTATCAGAACCATCCAGCCCTGAACAGAGAAACATTTCGAGATCAAAAGGGAGGCAAACTAATACTCTTTCAGCAAGCAAGATAAAGATTCACACATAATTAAGCCAGTAGTATAGAGTTATTTAAGTGGACATATCTTCTAAGAATAGTCAAACTGCTATAAGCTATTCATACTACTGGGGTCAGTACTGAAAAAAGAAAGGGAGCTGTCAAGATGTTTGTTGAGGACAAGGGAAAAAGGGAGGGACAGAGGATGGCTTAGTAGTATCTCTGTGGGCCAGGCCTTTTGTGCAGTTCATCCATGAGGTTGGGATTATTAACTCCATTTTACAGATGAGGAAATGGAGGATCCAAGCAAATGGAAAGAGGCAGTGCCTTCCACTCCTTCTGTCTCTGAGCTCATGCACTTTACAGTATGCTAATACCCACTCATGATCTCATATAGGGGTAAAATAAAGGTCTCTTAGATTAATCATTCAATCATGGGACATTTATTGAGTGCCTCCCATTTTTCAGGTATGGGTCTGGCTGCTCTGAATACAGCAATGAGAAAGACATTTATTTGGTGCTGACAACAGCCACCACCATTCATGGAACACTTACTGTCTAACAGGCAGCATCCTGAGCACTTTTTACCTGTCATTTCACATACTCTTTATATCAACCCTATGTTAGGCATTGTTACAGATGAGGAAAAGGGGATTCAGAGAGGTCCAGTGGCCTATGTAAGCCTGTGACTAGTTCCAAAATAGCATCTCAGGCCTGCCTGAATTTAACATCCAGGCCTTCCCATACCACTTCCATTTACTAGCTTGATAAATCAAGTTTCAATCCCCCAAGGAGTTTAAATTTAGGAGGTGAGGAAACAATCTGTACAAGTGATTATAAGAAAGCATCAGTGCCTTTATTTCCAGTTGCCATCTTTTTCCCATCTGATAACGAGGTCATCAGGGTTGAAGTCACAACCACTAAGCTAAAATGTTAACTCACTATTTAGTTTATGCATCCATTATCAACTTCCTGCATCTATTTGCTGGAATTAGGCTTCTACCTCCACTATCATCATAATTGGCTATAAAGTTATGTATATGACTTTGAATAAGTGAGCTGAAAATTCAATATTTTTGCATTTTATGGGAGGGAGAGAAGATCAGACTAATATTTTCACATAACAGACTTCCAAATTAGGCAAGAGTTTAAAGCTCAGAATTCACCTAAGAAATGTAAGCTATACTTGTGAATTTTTCTACAGTTCTTTGTTGTTCTTGCTTTTTCTGCAAGTCCCTTGGATTTTGTTAATAACTTTACTCCTATACTCACAGATTTAAGGTGAATGCTTA
Organism: Corynorhinus townsendii; assembly: GCA_026230045.1. Lineage (NCBI taxonomy): Eukaryota > Metazoa > Chordata > Mammalia > Chiroptera > Vespertilionidae > Corynorhinus > Corynorhinus townsendii. The sequence continues at coordinate 61,006,372 of JAPDVU010000008.1, read as the reverse complement.
TAGATTCAAAAATCCTTATAGTCCATAGGTGGTCAAACTCAATATCTTAAATCAATGTGCAGGCAGACACCCAGCAGTGTACAAAGTGCCTGCTATCATGAGGATTGCAAACTACAAACAAATCATTAATGTCCTCCTGGTTACTTATTCATAAGAGCACCTGCCAGGTCAGCTTCTAAATGGGACCTTTCAAGAAGAGAAATTTAATTTTATTGGGATGGAGAAACATAAAATAGAGCCAGAGGTTAATAGGAGTTTAAAAGGAGCATGGGGTTATCTTAGCAATTAAAGGCTCTCCAGGAGGTTAATCACCCCCACATAGCACTTACAAATGACACATGTATCAGCAGATATAAAAACGTGTGTACAGTGCAGAACACTAATCTGGATGAGATACACACACACACACACACACACACACACACACACACTCACACACATTAGAGGCCTGGTGCATGAAATTCGTGCACTCGGGAGGGATCCCTCAGCCTAGATTGCAAGAGGGCCCAGGTCAGGCTCAGGGACCTCACTGGTATACAATCGGGGATGGGGAGGGATGTGGGAGATTGGTCAGCCAGGGAGGGACCATTGGAGGGTTCCAGGGACTGTCTGGCCTGTCTCGCTCAGTCCCGATTAGCTGGACCCCAGCAGCAAGCTAACCTACCGGTTGGAGCGTCTGCCCCTGGTGGTCAGTGCACATCAGAGCGAGCGGTTGAGCAGCCTTAGCATATCATTAGCATATTATGCTTTGATTGGCTGAATGGCCAACTGGACGACCAGACACTTAAGCATATTAGGCTTTTATTATATAGGAGATATATATTATATATGTATGTATGTATGTATGTATGTATGTATGTATTTTGCAGGGCTGAGTTAAACTGATATTCTTTCCATGATCCATTCAGAAAAAATAAAAGGCCCTGGCCAGTGTGGCTCAGTTGGTTGAGCATCATCCCATGCACCTAGAGGTCACTGGTTAGATTTCTGGTCAGGGCATATACCTGAGTTGCAGGCTTGATCCCAAGTAAAGGGCCTGCTGGAGGCAGCCAATCAATGATTCTCTCTTATCATTGTTACACAGATTTCATATTTGACTCTCCCAACAGCCCTTTGAGGTTGTTAACTGCTCTACTACACTACTTCGTTAGGCAGATGATACCAGACACTAAGACATGATGGGCCAGATGCAAAATTGTCTGTCTAAAGAACCAGAATGTTTTGTCAGTATTGAGGCAAGTCTGTAAAGGATGTATATCCATGCTCTTGGAAAACACTCTTATGGTTTTGTCTATAGTCACACTCTGCACCACACATACCCTGTAAATACCACCTTTGCAGGGACAAGCCAGTAAGTGATCTCAGGCAGATTCCCCAGCTAATGAGACCCCCTCCCATTTCCCTGCAGGAAGGTAATGGGTCCCACTATTGGAGAACACAGACTCCAGAGGAATTTTGGACTCTGCTGCAAAGGCAAGGAGCACAAGATAATATAAAGTATTACTGTTCTGGCAAACGTTCCCTAATTCTGGACCAGGTACATACTGCAGCCCATTAGTGTAATTTTGGGGAAAAATATTAGAATTATTATTTTTTGGCAGCCTGGAGTCTTTCATCTTTATAAGATGATAGCAATGTTTTTAAAGGGTTATCAGGATGCTGCATCATCATAATAATGATTCTTTATTATGTACATTATGCTTTAGGAGTTTTAAACATACTGTGATATGAAAATGTAAGATTTGATCCTAATAGTGATGCTTTGAGGTATATGGTAGTAATTGTTTGTCACATTTCAGAGTAGGGGACACTGAAGTCCAGGGCAATGAAACAGCTTCCGAGACTTCACGCTAATCATGGCAGTGCAGTTCTGGGACCCAAGGGCACTGATTCCTAGTCCACTGTTCTTTAAAAGTCATTACAGGTGAACTGATTTAAAGGAGAACAGCAGGGGTTTGAGGGGCATGTGTGTGTGTTTGTGTGTGTGTGTGTGTGTGTGTCTGTGTGCATGTGTGTATGCCAAGAGGACCTGTGAACTCCAGTGTTTATTAAAGCCTAACAGATCATCTTAAAAGCATAGACACATTGCAACACCTGAATAAACCCCTAACTTCTTAGCATTGTCATCTGTTCCATACCAGACAATCATACTTAAATCACAATGTCGCACATCCTACTCAGACTTCAGGCTTCCCAATAAACATACTTGAGATATGTACAGAAAGACTGTTCCATAAAGCTCTTTCATGCCTATTTTTCTATCTTTTGCCTTCTGGTATTTCTTTTTCCCATCCAGAAATAATGTTCTTATAGTTTATAATTCTGCTGTTTCTGTCTTAATGAATTATAGGAATGAATTTTATAGTTTCAGAAAAGTCATCTCAGGCAGTGAATCAACGCGCAGCCTTCCCTTCCTCAAACCTCTCCCAGAAAACAGGAAAAAAGAAAAAGAGGAACAAAGCCAGGCACTTCACAATGATGCACTTCACTCTCAGGGCAGCACTCTGCTCCTTCTCACTCTGCAGCTGAGGCTCAAAGGGCTCTCTGTTCCTGAACTTTCTTTTCCGATAGTTGACGAAGGAGCCTGAAGTCAAGGAAGAGACATCCATGCATCTGCTTGTTTTCAGCAGAATGCAAAGGCTGCTCTGCCACCCTTGCTGGGCACGCAGGCGTGCGTATAGAGCTATGCCGAGAAATCTCCAAATTCAGAACCACTCAGCCCCAGATAAACACCTTCACTGTGTAGGCCAGTGATCAAAGATAGTAAAGTTATAGTTTATGTGGAAGGATAAAGAAGTTTAGTGAAAGTCAGTTTTAATGAATGCCAGTTCCCTCTATGTGCTTACCTCCAGAAAATGTTCTGCCTGTTGTTCTCGATCCAGTTTCCTTGAAGTTGTTGTAATCAGACCTGTGTAGAAATGAGAATATTTGATTTTTAAATATCTGGGGCATGGAGTGTGGGAAACAAGTCCAGTTAAAGCAAAAGTAAAAGTGATGAGGAACTGTAACTTTCCAGTCCCAGTGGGCAATAGGATAGTCTCAGAATTCTTCCTTGTTTTATTTCCAAATAAGCAATTTAGGAATCTTCAGAATTATTCTGTTATTTTTAGGTTAATCCTCACCAGAGGATATTTTTGCCATCGATTTTTAGAGAGAGTAGAAGGGATGGAGAAAGGAGGAGAGAGAGAGACTTACGTGAATGGGTTGCCTCCCGCATACACCCTGACCAGGGGCTGAGGATTGAAACTGCAACCCAGGTACCTGCCCTTGACCAGGAATCAAACCCATGATCCTTCAGTGTGAGGGCTGATGCTCTAACCACTGAGTAACACCAGCCAGGGCAGACTTATTCTTAAAGCAAAATAACATTTACAAAGAAAACCTGAAAACTGTGTTGGGGTTTTGCTTACCTCAGGTAATGTAATCACTTTGGGGATATAAAAATTCACTGAAGAACCATTGTTTTTCTGATAAGAAGGAATTTCAATGATTTATTTGCATATGATTAAAATTATACAGTAGGAACCTCATTAAAGAGTTTAGAGTTCTTGAACAATTAATATGTTGTTGATGCAGATTAGATTCAGGCTATGAAACAGTACTTTCTTATTTAACTTTTTTATGCTTATAATGGTTGTTTTTTTTGTTAAACTTGACAAAGAAGGTTATTTCTGTAATAACTATTGTACACAAAATTACTGCAAATTTAATAACTCACACACCTAAGATTTCATACTGTAATTTTATCTTTTATTATGTGTTTAAATCTTCACACAAAATAAGTCCCACCTGGGAAATATCTATCTTTCCTTTGAATGGTGTTTCTCATAAATGAATCGCCCATTTGAGTATAAAGACAAAGAAAAAGAATGAAAAGACAAAACCTCCAGCCACCCAGCTTATTGCACCAATTTGTCTCTTGTAGGTTTTATTATTATTATTGTCAAATGGCAATTAGGAGATCAAACTTACATTCCATTTCTTGAGTCTACAATGTCCCTAAAGACAAGATATTTATGGATTGGGCTGTTTTCATTACGTATGCTGATTGACGGGAAATCGCCACCGAGAGTAAAATCCCTTCTAAAGCTCACTCCCAAGGTTGGCAAAGTAGGTGCCATAAGGAAAAGCTCTCCTACTGAGGTTGGATGAGGATCTCATGACCTCCAGCTTTTATTTTACACAGAAGTGGTGGGTGGGAGTACGTGGTAGGCTTTAAAGAAAGCCAAGAAGAGGCCCCAGGAGATAAATGGCCTTCAAAATAAAATCCCACTGCGAGTAGCAGGGCTCTTTACAAGCCACTCCCCACCCCTCCACTCTCATCTGTCTACACTCCTATGAAGGCAAATCTAAGTTCCCATTGCACAAATGGCCTGCCTTTCTGCGAATTCTTTCTGGAATGTGCCACACTTCATTACTTCACCCACTGACTTTTCAAATGTAGGTCAGCTGTTAACTCAGGTGTTAGCCAGGGTAAGTAACCATGTGATGTGTCCTAACAGAACCAGTATCCTCCACACCATTGTTCTTTGCCCTCTGTGATCATCCTTTGCTCACATATCTGCATTTCCTCAATAGACAGTTGACACAGTTCCTTCATGGGAAGGGCCTGCCTTTTCATTCATAAGCCCACCTAGCTCCTGGCCTAAAACAAAGAATGGGAACTTCATTAATGCTCAGTTGACAAATATTGCTGTGGGAGAGAGATATTATTTATATTTTAATCTTCAGTTTTACTACAGACTTAGAATGTTTGCTTGGGAGGGTACTGCTTAGTGTGTAAGGAAAGTATATGATGTTGGGCAGAGGGTAGATGCCTTTAGCATTTATTGGAAGCCATTGACTGAGGTCCTCTCTGTGAATGGTGACATGCTTCTCACTCTCAGATACAAAGATGAGCAAATGTTCAAGGTTATGGAGAGAAGACTGTTATCAGGAATGGTAAGAGAGAGAATCAGTAACTTCTCTTTTCTAGCTCCCCATCAGAACGTCAAGGGAAACTAAAAAATTAGATTCTATGTTCCACTCCATCCCCCATTTACTGCATCTGAATCTCTTGGGGTGATGCCTGAGAAGGCCCACTGATTTTAAGAGAAGGTTTACGTCATCCCACGATCCTTTGCTGAATCTCACCATGACTTTTTATGGATATTCGTTTTTCTGCTCAGCCACATGCAGGATGGGAGTACACTGAGCTGCTTTAGCAACTGGAACAGACGACTGGGCTCAGTGTGTGCCTGAGGGTGAGCAAGGGGGAGATAGAGATGATGTGTGAGTGCACTAGAGGATGGGGTGATAAAAGGGGAATAAAAGGGAGCACAGCTCCCTGATTCATGTTGACTATGGGCCGATGTGGTCACACCAGTGGACAGCTAACACACCGATACAATGCCTTCATTTTCAGGCTATTCTGTTCTCTAAGGTCCTATGTCACAGAGGCTCTTTCCAAGTGAGAAGTAACTGTCTTCTCAAAAGGGGGAAGGGGGCTTTCACCTCTTCCCTCTTCCGGGAGCATGCTCAGTGAGAGGTCACAGTGGGAATGAGAAATACTCATTACATTGAGGCTCTGAATGGATGCAGGGCTGTCACTCCCACTCTGCTGTCTGCCTGCTGCTCTTCCAGAAGCCCTTTGCCCTCTGTTCCCCTGAGGACACTCGTGTCATTTCAGGTCCTACTCGACGGGGTCCACAGCCCACTGTGGTGTAACTGGGCCCAGGGAAGAGGCCAGCTTCCACCCCTGATCGTTCTTAGGGTAATTTTTTAGGAGAGTCACGCATTTTAACAAAGTGCATGTGCAACTGAGAGAGCAGTAACTCCCCTCCCATCTGTATACCTTCACCAAGATGTGTTTTTCACATATTTATCAGCCAACAGAGGAAGCTACAGGCTTCCTGAAAAATCTGAAACAGCATACACAACAGTGAACCTGGGGCTGTGAGAAAGGCAAACAATGTCTGCTCCTAGAAGAAAGGCAGGCCTGCTTCTGTAGGCTTCAGGTCTCTAGGTTTGTATTGCCTTTATTTTCACAGAAATAAGAAAAAAGTGTCTAACTGGTAGGAAATCAGATGAGGTCGGCTTGGGATTGACGACTAATGGGCACAATGTTTCTTTGGGGGAGGGGGCGGTAATGAAAATACTCTAAAATTACAGATCACGGTGATGGTTGCACCGTTCCATACGTATTCTAAAAAACACTGCCTTTATACTTTAAATGAGTGAGTGATATTTTATGTAATTATACATCAGTAGAGAACCATAACTCTGTCTTTTAGATTTTAAAAAGTCTTTCTAGTTGGAGAAGACAGACATTTCAAAATACTTGATGAATGGATGATGGGATGAATGAGTTATTTAGGAATCAGGCATGAAGAGGGGCTGGAAGGAAGAGAGAGATCAGGTTTATCCATGGGGCTCTGGAGCATAAAAGTAATGAACAAAACATTTTGGGTTAAAGCCGCAACTGGTAGTTATTTGTACTGATACAAATAATCCTCATTAAGCCAGGGCCAGCTAAGCCAAAAAGGAGCAAAAGCTTTCTTCCTTCTAAAGCAGTGATTTTCAAACTTTTTCATCTCATGGCACACATAAACTAAAATTCCGTGGCACACCAAAAAAACATGTTTTGCCAACCTGTCAAAAAAGGTGTAATTTGACTGATTTACAAATGATATTAATTACTTCCCCTTTTGGCTCCAAAGTAACTTTAAAAAAAATCAGGTGCCTATAGATGTACATAAGGATTTCTGGTACCAAGAATTAACCAATGAGATGCAACCTTCTTACGCAGCATGACCAATAAGATGCAACTCTATTATATGACCTATATATTTATGGTCCAAGACAGGGCATTCACACTAATGGTTAATGTTGTGTTGACTGGTGCCATTTCTTTTATTTGACAATCTAGGGGAAAAGCGGTCAGTTACCCTGGCTAAACAGGTATTGTATGTTTTAAACATTCTTGCAGCACACCGGTTGAAAATCGCTGGACTAAAGGAACACACTTAGGATGAGCTATGATGCCTCAGCAGCACTGTGTATTTTACTGTCAGAAAGGAATGCAGTGAGCCATCCCTCACAGTCCAGACGAATTAGTAGAAATCGCCAAAGCTGCATCTTCATTTTTAACAACTTTGTTGTAGCAGAATGTAGTTGGGCTTTAGAAAAGGAAAAAGGATGAAGTAGAGCAACCTCCCTCTTCAACTGCTGTGATTCATCACCGTGGAAGGCAACCTCCTCGCAATCTCTGCAGGAGACAGGCATCTACATCACGCATGTAGCTGCAGACCCATTGGGCATAGTAAATTGGGGACTGACATGACAAAATTGAATTTCAAAGACAAATCATGGGCAAGCTTTTGAATGTGGTTCGGAGATAGAAACAAACACATCATTTGATATAATTACGTATGCAAACCTCCAGTTCAGGAAGAGGGGGGAGTCCAGTCCCCAGTGAATGATACTCAGTAAAGAAGGCGGGGAGGGCACATGGCTGGGACTGTGCAATTACTTTAAAAATGGCCACTTTTGATTTTCTGTTGTGGAGACGGAGGAGTCTAACAGTCGTTCTGAGAAACAGCCTGAGCATGAACATGTGGCTGCCTGTTCAAAGGGGACTCAGGCTGTTCTCAGCAGTTACGGTCAGAGGAATGATACTTGGAGGATGACATCTTTCCCCCGCCCTTCTCCCCATGGGTGTCCTGGGTCGCAGCTGTGTAATCTACTGCCGTGACATTCACATTTTCTTTAAGTGCTACTTGAAGCAGTGTAGTTCTTAGCTGTTTCAGCATGATTTTTCCAAGACCCATGGAAGATGGGTTTGTCCTAAAAATAAAACTAGAATTATCAGCCCTGTGAACCAAAATTAGTGCTTTTACTCTGTCTTTTTTCATATCCCATTTCTCCATGCCTACCCCCAGCTATCCAGTAAACCCCTCATCCTCCTTCCAGACAGTTCGATGGTCTCCTCTCCTCTAGCATGTTGCATGTTACTCTACTATTGTCTAAATCCTCCTCATGGTTTCAGCAAGGCAGAGACTGGGTAGTTCCCCAGTTGAGCTCAGGAGCATGGATCAGTGCCTATCACATTTGCGGAATATATAAATACTGCAGTCATATCACCCAACAGCTGGCTCTAGTTATTTGTTGAAGAGTCAATCTTTCCAGATAGTATATATACAAGAGGGTAGTGACTAGATCTTATTCATCTCATGTTCTTGGTATTTAACATAGAACCAGACACATTGTAGATATCAAGCAAAACATGTTTGAATGATGGTGACATGGATGCAGTCTCCAAGAATTCTCAATATTGTTTTATAAAGAGGCCATAATGGTCCCAAACCATGGGACTTAATGTTATCTGAATGCTATCTTCCATTCTCTGAATGATTTTAATATTTTCCCCATATTTTGGACAGCCTCTTCCATGCTGATAGTTGGAGGTCATTAGAATCCTGAGAGCCTTAAAAATTTTTTTTTCAGCTGCTGATTAAAAATTTTATTCTTTAATGTCATGCACAGGGCCATTCCACCATTCTCCTACGTCTATCTAATTTACAGGGAAAGGTGGGCAAATACTAATAGAGTAGTGTCCAACCTTTGAGTACTATGTGCCAGGCACTAAACTAAATGGTTTACATATGTGTTCTCATTTAAATCTCACAAGAGTTCAGATAAATGGGAACTGTTCTGACTCCATTTATAGGAAGAAACTGAGGAAAATAACTTGCACAAAGTCTCCAATGACTGAGCAAGGATTCAAATGCAGAAACTCTGAAGCATCTTGCCTCTTTCCCTGGCAGGTGAGGATGCAGAGTAGTGGCAAAGCCACCCACTTAGGAGCCAGGAGACCTGGGTCCCAGTCTCAACTCTGTCAGTAATTGGCTATGTGATTACAGCAATCATATCTTTTCTCTAGGCCCTTGTTTCCTCTCCTAGAAATGTACTAGAGTTTCTTCAGTGTAAAAGGTGTAACTATCAGAACATGAAAAGGACCTGATTCTTCTTCCTACTCTCACCACTTTCTTCTTGACGGGCCCGAGTCCAGCCGTGCTAGGTCACTGGGCAGGAAGAGGGGCTGTCGTCTCATTTTTGTTTACCCACAAAATCAACACTGAACACCCACGTGCATACTTCGTAAGAGAGAAAAAGTAAAAATGCCATTTAACCCTGAGTGCATGTTTTTCACGAGGAAAATAAAAACCTTAGTCATTCCCATGAATTTATTGTCTCTTCTCTAAGATGATAACTTCTAGAACCTGTTCCCACCTCTCATTTTAGCCCATCAGGAAGCCTTAAAATGTTCCCTGCAGTATGTACACATGGACATAAGGCTGTACATTGAATTGAGAGAGAGAATAAAAGGGCCACAGTAAATGCAAATTCAAGATGGGGAAAAAATTACAGTTGAAGTGAACACATGTGTTACGCTTATTTTTAAAAATACTAAGTAATGGGACTACAGGATGCTCGTTTGAAAAGAATAATACGAAAGAAAAAAATATAAGAGACTTACAACATCAGTTATGAGGGAGTTAAAAACAGGATTCTAGAAATTGGCCCCAGAAGACACGCTTTTTAAGTAAGGGCTGTTTCAGCAAGTGTAAAGATTTGGAGCTGCTCGATTGAGCACGCAGCGCCGCTATTAAGTTTACTTAAGAAAACCTGACAGGGGAAATCACCGAGGGAGCTTACGCCTGCAACTCAAACTTTCTTTATAAATAGTTACTTCCAAGATGCTCACAGAAGCTTTAAAACTATGTAAGTGAGGGGGCATCTTAAGCCAAAGTCTGGAAACCCTGTGGGTCAAATGTGCTGCGTCGCTGTTGCTTTTCTGTAACAGGCATGTTCTTTTTCTGTGAGCCCACGGACAGCACGCCATGCCTTCGTAGCAGGGAAATCATCGGCGGCATTTCCTCAGCCAGAAACACTTTCCCCTTGGGACACAGGATTCGGTAGCTGCTACCTGTAGCCAAGGGAAAAGCCAGCTTGTGAAGGAAAAGTGCTGATGCTGGCACACCTGGCACTTTCCCTTAGGGTCCAGTTAGCAGATGGAGTTGCCCACAGCCCAGAGAGTTCGTTCTGAGGTGCAGGCGAGCTCTGGTCCCTCATTGTACCACTCATTGTAGACTAGATCAATGAGGGACAACTGGGTTAAGGCAACTGCCATCAGGGGGAAGGATAAGATAGCGGCGAACAAAGGAGGAGTAATAAGTAATGAAGAAGATTGGTTGAGAATCTTTCCAAAGGCCTTTCCGCTGAATAATTCTCTCTGGTCCTGACACACACACACACACACACACACACACACACACACACACACACACATGCGCGCGCGCGCTTAGGCCCAGAGATGCTGTGAGTCTCATTTTGCCAGAATACTTCACTAGTCCCACATGTCCTCCCCTCAATTCCTCTCCACATCACCAATCCTCATGGCTCTCCTGCAAATCTCACACAGCCCTGCGGCTCTGCCTTTTGATTTGGCCGAGATGGAGAAGTGTTTATGCACCTGAATAAGTCTCCAGGCGATTTTAGCTAAACCTTGAATGCCATATGGATTTCTTCAGAGGAGTTCAGCTACAGATGGTGAATCAATATTAAGGATGGAGTATGAAATGATGCCACCTTTAGGTGCCATGAACATGCCACTGACGTGTGTGCTCAGATGTGCAATATGGTGCACATCTCCTCCCTTCTCTCTCTGCCAAGATTTTTTTTTTGCATACTTCTAAATACTGGTTGATCAAAATAAGAAAGAAAAAGTGTCTTGCAATCTGAATTAAACTGTCTGGATGGGTCCTAGAGATGATCTAGTCTGAGAAGCATCCTGGTATACTGGTGAACAGTATGCCAACCAGACTCAGGCTCTAGCATCAGATTGCCTGGCTTCATATCCCAGCCCCACCCCTAGGCAACTGCCTGTGCTTCGGCTAGTTACTTAGCTTTCTAAATACCAGCCTCCTCCTCTGTAAAAGGAGGCTTATTACATTAAATAACTGATTTAAAATGCTTAGCTTGGTTCCTGGCACGTTAAATGCTCACAGGATGTTACTCTTATTATAAGCTCCAAGGATGATGCCTGGAGTATCATATGTGTGTAAGGGTCTAATTTTGCCTCGTTTCCATTCTGAGGTCCCCTTAAATGTGTCTAGACCAGTGGTTGGCAAACTTCGGCTCACGAGCCACATGCGGCTCGTGAGCCGCCGTTTGCCGCTCTGTTGACTAATGAGTTTGCCGACCACTGCTAAGGCATTAACCTTACCCAGAAGTTTTGACATCAGGTTAAAAACATTAGTACATTATTAAAATGTTTTTTAAGTGCTTTTCCCTAAGGCAGTGGTCGGCAAACTCATTAGTCAACAGAGCGGCAAACCGCGGCTCGCGAACGGCAGTTTGCCGACCACTGGTCTAGACATTTGGGCAACAAACACTGTAAAATGTCTACTACATCCCCTGTCATCTGGCAGATAAGGACACTGATGCTCACAGTTCAAGTAAATTGTTCAAAAACTTATGCATAAGAAATCCTTCATCCATGAATTGTTAAATGTTATTGCGAGGACAGCAGATACCGGCCCTCAAAGCGTGGCACGGCTTTGCACCATCAGTGGCACCTGGGAGCAGGTGAGCAATGCAGAACTGCAGCCTCCTCGCAGGGCACCCAATTTTGAGAACCTGGACCTTAGACCAGTGGTCAGCAAACTGGCTCGCGAGCCACATGTGCCTTGCGAGCTGCAGTTTGCCGCTCTGTTGACTAATCAGTTTGTCGACCACTGACCTGGCCTCTGGATTCCAATAATTACAGGCTGTTGTTGTTCTTTGTGATTAAGGTCCTATCCCAGTGGTCGGCAAACCCATTAGTCAACAGAGTGGCAAACTGCAGCTCGAGAGCCGCAGTTTGCCGACCACTGCCTTAGACCATTGCTGGTTTTCAAACTTGACTGCGTGTGGATATGACCTGGGGAGCTTTAGCATAGGCAGATGCCAAGGCCCCACATTCAGAGGCTCTGAATGATTAGGTATGGGGGGAGGCCTAGGCACAGGGATTTCTAAACAGCTCCAGGTGACTCTAATATCCAGCTGAGGGTGAGAATCACTGTCTGAACAGTTGTAATCCTCCTTGGGTGATGGGGTTGCGATGATTAATTTTTGACTTATCTAATTTTTCCACAATGAAAATCACTCAATTTTATAATCCGAAAGAACTTCAAGGCCAACACAATAGCACAGTCTCCTGCCTGTCCTCACTGAATTCCACAAAGCTCTATCTAAATCCTCCCAGCAAAGGAGTCCACTACGTGTTTACCAGGTTTGTTCTTTTAGATCTGACACATGCTCTGTGTCCTCCCCTAAATCACTGGCTTGTGTCAGTTACAGTCTGGCTTGTTCCTTCTAGCATACTTTCCTGTACTGCCTGAGGTTTGCACCTCTCCCAGCTCCACCTGGCCCCCAGGATTCTTGGAGCAGAGGTAATGCTAAACATTCCCCACAGAATCACACTGGACAGAAGGCACGAATCACACTGGACAGAAGGCACAGTAGTAAGGCATGAGGATACAAGTCCCCACGTTTGCCTCATGCCAACAAACAACCCCCTGAGGTAGACAGACACACAGGCAAATAACTGTGATCCAAGGTGTGATCTAATACATGTCCTTGACAACTCGGGGTGCCCTGAAGAAGGAAAGATGATGCTGAATTGTGTGACTGGAAAAGATAAGAGAATAAGTTGTATTTTTACTAGGCCTTAAATGGCGAATAAGATTCCCATAGAGAAGTTGGAAAAAGTTATAATACCTAATCTGTAGCAGAGAATAAGGAGACAGAAGACTAACATAAAAAGGTAAATGGGAGTTTAAATTCAGGCTCTGCTATTTCTTAGCTGTGTGAGCAAAGACAAGTTATATAACTTCTCTGACCTCAGTCTTGCCATCTATGAAATGGGGATAGTAGTTCTCCCTCAAAGGCTTTTGGTACCAAAACAATACAGACGACGTGCTTGGCAGAGAGCTTGCACTAAACAGCACAGCACCCATAAAAAACAGTGTGTTATCTTTTATGTTTGGTAAAAACCCTAAAAGCACTGGGATGCTATTTCTGATTACATTCAAAAGGGAAACCTTATTGTCCCTAGATTGGTCACCTCTGACAATGTCTGAACATTTATTAACCAGGCAACTGAAAGTTTGTTTCCTTCTGTTTACTTGAACGAACACTGTAAAGTTGTTTAATTCCTACACACCCTGGAGGTGTGAAAACGACCACTGCACTCCCCTTAGAAATGATTTCACTGGAAATAATTTGTTTCTACATCTGTTTTCACATGTCAGATGAAATCAGGAGGATGGATGAAGTGCAAATGACTCAGAGGAGGATGTGCCAAGGCTTGAGAACACGTGTGTGCTTTGTAGGTACCCAGGTCATTAAGAATGTCTTTGCTCCATGATTGATACAAGGTCTTAGGTAGGAGCAATGTTTTAAAACCCAATTTAAAATATTCTTGGGAAAAATATCACTTGTTATGGAGAGCTTTGAATGTTATCAGAAGACTGACAACACTTTTAAAAAAATATCACACATTTTCAAGTTAATTTTCACATACTTCAATGCTTTCTTTCTGTTCTAAATTTTACATATTTACTAGTACTGTAAAATCTCATTTTTCATTTCACCTATCTGGACATTTGTAATAGTTATGTGGCTGGTTGCAGTTTACCTTTGTACTACAGAGGTAAATTAATAGGGTGGAAAAGTCTCAGAGGAGTATTTAATGTACTGGAAACAAACCATTTGCAAAACATTTTAATTTTAACAACCAGCATTTTGATGTTTTAATTGCAAACAAACTGTGTAACTATTCATTAGAGACTGTCCAAGCAGGTCTTCTGCTAGGCAAAACTCTTCATAGTAACATTAACCTTATGAAATTAGTAAACATGTATTCCCACATTTTCTTTTATTTAAATTCTTTTTATTGATTTGAGAGAGAGAGAGAAACATTGATTTGTTGTTCCACTTATGTATACATTTATTGGTTGCTCCTTATATGTGTCCTGACGAGGGATTGAACCTGCAACCTCGGCATATTGGGACAACACTCGAACCAACTTGAGCTATCCAACCAGGACCAAACTCACCTTTTCAACTGCTATAAAATCCTCCACAATGAGAGTCTGAATTAATGAACTTTTATGGTATTTTTCTTCTTTGGGAAGAAGGGCCATCAATTGCAAGAATAATGAAATTTATGCTTAATCATTTATCAGTGCAGCGATTTTGTGCAAGTCTTTAAAATTGTTGTGTGCCTCAGTTTTTTCCTTTAAAACATAGCAATGATTTAATGGGGGAGCAATTAATCTCTTCCTTGCTAGGAGTAACATACACTTTTCTTTTTTCGTTATAAGTGGAAATGAAGCAGGAGCTAGAATCCTAAACACTTTATTGGGGGAAAATGCTGCCCATTCTGGGAAAAGGTGTATACTCCTTCTGCTATCTTGTAAAGAGAATCATAAAAATTCTGTTATAGCTTTACCACCCTGTATTCTGTCTGCATGTTTGTTTCCTTCAATAGACTGTGGCCTATCCAGGGCAACCATGTTTTTATTCACTTAACTAGAGGCCTGGTGCATGAAATTCATGCACTGGGGTGGGGGGGGGGTGGTCCCTCAGCCCAGCCTGCACCCTCTCCAATCTGGGACCCCTCAGGGGATCCTTGTGGGATCAGGCCTAAACAGGCAGTTGGATATCCCTCTCACAATCAGGGACTGCTGGCTCCTAACCGCTCGCCTGCCTGCCTGCCTGATTGCCCCTAACTGCTTCTGCCTGCCAGCCTGATCATCCCCTAACTACTCACCTGCTGGCATGATTAATATCTAATTGCTCCTCTACCAGCCCAATCACCCCCAACTGCCCTCCCCTGTTGGTCTGATCTCACCCCCAACTGCCCTCCCCTGTAAGCCTGGTCCCCCTCAACTGCCCCCCCCTGCAGGCCTGATGGCCCCCAACTGCCCTCGCCTGCAGGCCTAGTTGCTCCCAACTGCCCTTCCCTGCCAACCTAATTGCCCCTAACTGCCTCTGCCTGCCTGATCACCCCTAACTGCCCTCCCCTGCTGGCCTGATCTCATCCCCAACTGCCCTCCTCTGCCAGCCAATTTAGTTCTGATCAATCGCTTTCTATGCCAGTCAGCGTCAAAAGCTCCGCCTCCTAGGCAGCCATTGGCTTCTCACAATTCACCCAGATTTGGTTCTTATTGGTTGGTTTCTATTCCAGTCAGTGTCTCTGGGCCTGTCAACGGGGCCTGATCAGAAAGGCAGGGCTGATCAGCAGCCCTGGTGGAGGCCTGGAGAGAAATGGAGGCGTGGCTGCTGGCCAGGCCCAGAGAGAAAGAGAGAGGAAAGTGTTGATCAATAGCTGCCACAAATGCTACAGATCAGACCCTGCTTCTCTCTTCAGGCCTTATTCACAGTCCCCTCAGCAGTCAGTGCTGGGTCACCGCACTTGCTGCCATAGCAGTCAGTGCTGTGTTGCCACAGCAGCCCAGCACTGACTGCAGGACTGACTTCTGATTGGTCGAGCCTCTGGTCATGATGGACCCAGGGTTTTTATATAGTAGGATGTGCATAACAGCAGTACCTTTTAAGAGCCTAGGCTAATCTTTGTATCTTTATTGCGTAGCACAGTGCCTGGCATATGGATTATGATCAGTTCATATTAGTTTGCTGGATGAATAGCTATACTATTGAAAATATGTATGGAAGTATGTGTGAATGCATGTACATATACACCATCCATAGCAGGTAATGATTCATCTATGTGAGAATGATCACCTAGCATTTTGGGAAAGGCTCCCAAATAAATTAAAAATAGAATTATGTGCTCTAATAATTACTATTTTTGATTTTTAACAAAAAACATTACATGTTCATAAAGCCATATGTTTGATCCTTTCTTTCTTTCTTTCTTTCTTTCTTTCTTTCTTTCTTTCTTTCTTTCTTTCTTTCTTTCTTTCTTTCTTTCTTTCTGTATGTCAGAGTCTCCGTCTGTGTGGTTAATTGAGGTTAATGGGAGGAAATGGCAAATTGCCAAAGCTAATGTTTTTCTTGACTCTTTATAATATGTATTTTATTTCTCTTTTGCCTTTACTTTAAGTTTAACTCAATTGTTATTTATCCAAGAATCTGTCTCATAAGTAGGGATTGCTAACCTATCAGAGAGGGTTCAGCCCATATTTCATTTCCCATAGGGGGTGGGCCGGGGGGAGCGAAAGACAATGGGGAGGGTTGCAAAGCAGCCAGCCTCTGACTTCTCTTGGTCCACCAACCATGCCACGGTGAACATCGACATGGAAGGGGAGTCAAAGGGCCTTGTAGGATCACACTCCTGGCTGAGCCAAATGAATTAATTCATCCAAAATGCAACCAATAATCTAGAAAGGAGTGTGCTAAGAGGTACCTCAGTCATGTAATATCAAAAGGGTAACAAAGGTGGCATTTTAGTTTCTGCTTAGAAAATGAAAACAAAAAACTGGCAAGAAAGTGAGAGACTCATTGAAAGAGTAAAGGTGAGGGGAAGTCAGAGAGCAGCCAATGCTGGTTCTGAGATCGGGGCTGGTGCGTGGAGTTGGGCAGCCTCGAAGCCCACCCTGGCATCTGCCTCTAGTTCTTGTTTATTCCATATTTATCCACAAAAGCAACATAAATACATATTTATTGTGAGTTCCTCTGTGTGACTCCTAAATTTGTGCCCTCAGCTAGCATACTGTAATTGTTTTTCTTGGTTTCCCTCTATTGGTTCTCTTGGTAGAAGTGGCAAGAGCTTGTTTAGGGCCTCCTCCTATTTCAGTGATGAGAACACTGACAGCAGACCTGAAATGCAGGCAGAGTTCCTGGCAAATCCCACATGAAAGGCTGCAGCTGAAGGTGGGTCTGCAGGGCACACGTGTTCAGGTTTCTTGTCTCTCTTACTCCTTCTCTTGCATCCCAAGGTTAACCTCCATTCCTCCCATGCAATCCAGCCAAGGCGCCAGAAGCAGGGCTGCAGAATGTTACTTCTGTATTGTCAGGAGGTTAGCAGCATCCCCTCTTTGGGACCAACAGTTTACACAAGAGATACCCATTTCAAAACCGATCAGCCAAATAAACATGCCACCCATGTTAAAAGAAAATGTCATCTTTGTTGGTGCTCGATACCTACTGAACAAAGGGCTGTGCATACAGAGACTGAGCATGCATTTTTACTGATGTTAGAGAGAGAGAGGGAAGGAGAGAGGGAGAGGGACAGGGAGAGAGAGAGGGATGGGGGGGGAGAGCGGGGGGAAAGGGAGGGAGGGAGGGAGGGAGAGAGAAACATCTTATTTGTTGTCCCACTTATATATTCATTCATTGGTTGCTTCTTGTATGTGCCCTGACCAAGAGATCAAACCTGCAACCTTAAGTTTTGGGGATGATGCTCTTACCAACTAAACTACCCTGCCAGGGATGAGTGTGGATTTTTAAACCACTCATAACACAGTGTCAGTCCTTCATTCTCAGTGAAAATGAGCTCAGTTCTTCTCTGGTTGTAATTAGTGGCTGATTAGTATTTGTGCATGTCAATGCTACCGCCTGGTTTAGCATCCGTTCAACACGATTACTTCATTTTGCTGCAATTTTAATGCTTTCGTGTCACACAGGTGCCCTGGCACTAGAAAACCTGGGACTCAAGCTCAACAGACTAAGGTCTAAAATTATGTTAATGGATTTCATTTTTCCCATGGTAAAGGAGAGTGTTGGAAGGTTTAATAAAGCAGCCAGAAGACAGGACAGAGGGCAGGATGCTTCAGCAGGATCTCGGCTCTGGGTTTCTAATATAGCACACACCAGAGTTTCTGCCCCACCACTGGCCTGGCACTGGGCTGCTTACCTTCAGAGATCTCTGAGAGGATGGGGAATAGCAGTGAATAAAAAATTATAGCCCAGCTGTTAAAGGCTCAGGAGGAATTATGCAAAGAAAGTAACACGAGGGCACAGAGGAGTCAGCCATGAACCCCACTTGGGGGTGCAAGGACATGTTTTTCAGAATGGGGTCCCTTGGTTGGAGTGAGTAGACGTTTGTCAGGTAGACAAGGAGGAGAGGAACTTTCACCATATTCTGATGGGACAGGAAAGACACACAGGCAAGAAGTACCCCTGGGCCTGTCCAAAAGTCCCTTCAAGAGACCTTAAAGTAAATTTTTATATTTTTAATATTTATGGTTGGGAACAGAAGGAAAATAATACTTTCTCCTTTGGAGCACTCAGCCAGTCAGCTCTTAACTTTTAGCAGCGAGGCATTTTTACATTTTTGCACATCATGAAACAGCACTGTGGGTGACAGTGGGAAAAGTTCTCCTTCCATTCCTGTCACACTCAAAATAAAGGGACCAAGACCACATTACTAGCCAAGACCTGACCCTAACAAAGTGACACATACGAGATAATAGGAGAATGCCCACCAAATACCATTTAAATAGAGCTCCACCCGCTCATTCCCTTTGCCTCCCTTGGGAGCAACCCTTTTGTAGGGTGAGTAACCCTCCAGTTTGCCTAAGACTATCATGGTTTTAGCACTGAAAATGCAATTCTATATCCCAAGACACCTCTCAGCCTTGGACCAACCAGGATGTTTGTGCTCCCTAGGATTAGGCCACACCGAACGCCAGATCTCTGTGACTAAGTTGTCAAAGAGCATGTTTTCAAGGCTGGGTGCCTGTGAGTGAGAGCTTTTACTATCTTGCCCTGGCATCCACTTCTATTTGCAGATGGGGAAACTGAGGCCTAGGTAGGAGCAGCACTTCGTCAGACTCCACAATGCTTAGCTCCGATAAGTTGATGCGCAGGCTCAAAAACATTCAGAACTGCTTTAGTACTTCCTTTTGTCTTCCTCACATAATCACACGTTTCTAGATAGATAGTCTATGGTATTACGCAGTTCACATAACTACTCTGTGACTCCCTAGGTTTAGTCCACACCGAACACACTTATAACAGGGATAATAAGAACTACTCTTACAACATAGCTTATCCATTTATCATCACCCATCACTTTCTGACCACCACATCTCAGTAGCCTATTGAGTCAGGTCCTGACTCAACCTGATGTTAAGGGACTTTGTGATCAGACCCCAGCCTTTTTCTAGCCCTCAGCCTCTTGTGCACTGTGCCTAGACATAGTGCTTTAGTAAATGCCAATTGAGAGAATGAATGAAAATGAGAGGATACAAGACAATGTTAAAAGAGCTATTTCAAATAAAAAGTGTTACTTTAACAAAACAGGACAGTAGTTAAAGTCTTTCATATTTTATGCCTCAGTATAGATATGTGAATAAAAAAAGGATGTGAAATCACAAACCCTCCAGCCATTCCACAATTAAATCATCATGCTTTAACTAACTTCTTCCTAACCATACCTATTTGAAAACCCAGTTTCAATGTCATCCCATTTATCGATTCACTCAACAAGAGTGTATTGAATGCTTTCAGGCTAGGCACTAGGATCCTTACCTCCTTCAGGAATTTTTCATGTATGACCCTTTGGGGACCATGCCTGCCACCTCATTTGCCTGCGGGTGAAATGCCTTTGCTGCAATCATGCTGACCTCAGCCATTCTAAGTTAAGATGACCAGAATAAAACGGATTGGGACTTTGGCCAATGTGGCTCAGCAGTTGAGTGTCGACTCAGGAACCAAGAGGTCCAAGGTCCGATACCTGGTCAAGGCACATGCCCAGGTTGTGGGCTCAGTCCCCGTTGGGGGACATATAGGAGGTAGCTAATTGATGATGTTCCCCTTTCATCGATGTTTCTATCTCTTTATCCCTCTCCCTTCCTCTCTTACTAAAAATCAGTAAAAACATATTTAAAACAGACGGGACTCTAGCCCAAGCTTTGTTTGTAATTTACTTTGCTCGTCTGTTAGGTAGGAAATAATAGCAAGTTTATGTGCTTACTAAAAATATAAATTATGATCATACATATAAAAACATGTAGCATGAGGGTTGGAGCAGAGTAAGTGATGAGCCCATGTAAATACCTTCATTATGCTGACCGCATCACCAGCATCCATGACTTCCCAACAACCACATCTTCATAGCCTTTTGAATCCTGACTCAACCTGATGTTCAGGGTCTTTGGTGATCAGACCCCAGCCTTACCCTGGTCTTAGCTGGATCATTCCAATTGGTATTAAAGTTTTCAACTTGGTGAAATGCAAGGGTAACAACAATTGTGGAAAGCCAGACAAATATTTGCTGTTTACTGCTTCCCAGGGATTCCCTGGTTCTTTTTCCTGGGCCCTGTGGCCTCAACCTCTACACTCATTGTCCCCCTCTTGTGTTTCTCTATCTGGGAAGGGAGTCTCACAAAGGCTGCCCCTGTCATGTGGTCTCTGGAAGAAAAGAGAACCGAACAGAGCTTCCAGACAGCAGCATCCTCTTTACAGCTTTCTCACCTTTGAAACTGAGAGGCTGGGGGCACCACGCTAAATGACATCATCAACCTAAAAGGGATGACCATTTGTTTTTCTTCTGTGAAAACTTTAAACGAGGAGTAGTATGAAAGGCAGGGATCTTGTGTTTCACTCCTTTAGGAATGATCCTTAGAGGAGAATAAGATCAGGTGAAATTTAAGTTCAATTTGACCCAAGTTCTCTTAAGATAAACACACCTCAAATGGAGGGTGATGGGAACCTCATTACTTAGAATTGGACAAATAACCTAAGGCAGTAAGATTATAACCTGGCAGCAGCAATGGTTTGCTCAGCAAACTACTTGAACCTCTACTGGGAACATTTAACAACCCTTGTATTTTGAAATCAGAGGCTACATCTACAGGCAATAAAGACCGTTATCTCTCCGATTCATTGCAGTTGCACAAACACCCAGTTAATTCAGCTATAACACATCTGCCCAGAGAAATATTTACTTTTGGAGCCTCCTGGGTATGCTTTAAATTTCTCCTAATTGCTACACATTGGGTTCTAAGTTTAAGTGCTGTTGAGATGAACTTTAAGTCCTATTTCTATCCAGAGAGGCTCACCACTATCAAACATAAAGAGCAGGTTCTTACATGACCTAGGTGCCCATTTAGGAACTGTTTTCTTCCTCTAAATTGCACAGAAGAGATTTTCTGTGAACCTACCTAAGAAGATGCATTTTTTTCCTCACTGCTCATTTGGCTTTTCAGTAGAGACACAGACAATAAATGTTTCTCAAGGATCACAAGGGGAGTAACAACATTCATGCTTCCTCTTTGAGAATTATAGTTCTCAACTACTCAATGTGTAGGAAATGAAGTCTCAGGATACCTCTTTAAGTAGTGACGGCAACAAGGATTCTTATCCCATTAAAATGCTAAGAAAACAGTCAGAGGAAGATCAATTTCAGAGGAGGAATAAGGAATGCAACCTAGAAGATTTAATTCTCAGAGGTGGTGCTAATGATAAAAATACCTTAATGAACATAACTTACTTATTTTGTTTGTTCCAAAACCATATATATGTGTGTGTGTGTGTGTGTGTGTGTGTGTGTGTATTAAACATATTTTTATTGATTTCAGAGAGGAAGGGACAGGGAGAGATAGAAACATCAATGATGAGAGATAAGCATTGATTGGCTGCCTCCTGCACACACCCTATTGGGGATCAAGCCCATAACCCAGGCGTGTGCTCTTGACTGGAATCCAACCCAGGACCTTTCAGTCCACAGGCTGATGCTCTATCCACTGAGCCAAATCATCAAGGGATATATCTATATATCTATATAGCTATATATCTATATATCTATATATCTATCTATATCTATCTATATATAGATATATAGATATATAAAAGCCTAAGCGACTGTTCGACTGGTAGCTATTATGCGCACTGACCACCAGGGGGCTGACACTCAAAGTGTAGGCATGGAAACATGGAACAGACTAATGAATGTCAGAGGGAAGGGGGAAGGGGGAGGGTGGGAAGAGATTAACCAAAGATCTTATATGCATACTAGAGGCCTGGTGCATGGATTTGTGCACCAGTGGGGTCCCTTGGCTTTGGCCTGCCTTCTGCTCTTTTAAGATGTGGGGTTAAGTAACACAATTTAGAAGTAAAAGTCAGAACTGGGGTGGGTGGATGAGAAAGAGGGAGTCCTAATGTACTGCCCCCAGGTTCTCCATGTTTTTGCTTCTCTGTGGACCACAGTGCACACCTGTAAATCTCCCCCTTTCTCTCCTTGTCCTAAACCTCAGGAGCTCACAGTCCTTGGAAACACTAATGTCACAGTGCTCTGCCCTCTACTTCTCCAAATTCCTCATTGCTTCCCACATCACACTCAGCATCTTGCCTGGCCCACAAGTGTTTCTCCTGGTAAATTCAGGAAAGTCAAGGAGAAATACTCACTCACCTGGTTTCATACCATTTTTTGAACCATTTCTACTACATTACTAAAATATTTTTACTGCAAGATTGAAGATCACACTAGATTGAAAAGTAATATACAGTGTTCATATCACAGTTAATGTCCAACGTATAACAAACTAACATAGCACCTTGTGAATGTGTAGGTATCTTACGATGGGAAAATACCAATTTAATTGCAAACTCTTGGAGGAGAGGAAACATGTCTCATCCTTCTTTGCATCTGGGTGTGTAGCAGCTGACCTCCCCCTGGAAGCCTCCTTAACCACTTATTCTCACTGAGTATGATGTATGTAGTCTTCTTTACACTCACCTAGTGCCATATACTAATGTCCCTCACCACGCACTCACTCCCCACCAGCACTGTTACTGCTGATGGACTTGCCTGAACGTGCCCATGAGTTCCCTAATTACAAGGTCTGTGTTCTCCGTGTCTAATACAGCCTGGCCCACAGTAAATAGGCAATAAAGATTTGTTGCACGAATGCACAACACAAGTGTTCAATAGTATTTATTGAATCAAACATAATTGTATACTTAACAGTAAAAAAAATAGAAATAAAAATGACACTTGGAAAAAGCTTTTTAGTTTATGACTTCGTTGCAGACCAATGAGTATGAGTATGTGTTGGTCATGAAAAATTGAGAAAATAATCTAATTTCAATTTAATTTTCCTTTTAAATCAATTTAGAAAATCAGCCTGACCTTCAGATCCTAAGGCCTGAAGTCAAGCAGCCTAAATCCAAATCAAGGCAAACCAATAAATGGAGTTTAATAAAAATCCCAAACAGAATTAGAATGACTAATGCCTAGTGTGGAATGAGCTCTGTAGTTCATTGGAGAATCAATACAAATGCTTTTTGCAATATCCCTAACACATGGTCAACCAACCTCTATCTGGATTCTTCTCACAGCTTCATGACAAGTCATCCTTCACTTCTGAATCCAAAAAGAGATCATAAATTCCTTCTTGTAGTGATTGAAATGGGTGTCCCTATCTACCTAGTATGTCCTCCAGTAAAACACAGAAGACTCTACTCCTGTTCTACACACTCTGGATATTAATGAAAAACATCGAATTTCCCTTTTGTCTTTAAGGATAATCTTTATGTCCTGGTTCCCCATTCCAATTCATGATTCAAGGATTTCAGATCCTGTCCCATCATGGTCACCTGTCTCTAAACCAGCTCCCCAATCTGTATATCTAGATCATAAAGAAGTGGGAACAACAGGGCTGGCTGGTAATGTTTTGGGTGATTCTAGATGCTGAGACATGTCCTGATTACACCAGGTATGTCTGTCAGCGGAGAATAAACAGCAATATGACTGCCAGAGACTTTCCATCATAAATTGCAACAATTTAAAATAACGGGCAGAATCAATGGCAGCATTTACTCCAAGGTTTCAGATGTTTGGAAACACTGCAAAATCCATTTCTGCTCTAAAGGTGCATCTGTTAGATTTCCCTGCCCATCCAGCAATGAGCAGGCTTCGGACTACATAGATGGAGAGCCTGACTCTAACAGTCTTTCGATGTGATAAAGATGTCAGGGTGCCAGGCGAAGAGAACCAGGATTGGATGGATGGATGAGTATGCAGATGAGAGGTATCCACTGTATATTTTGTCCTGTTTGCTTAGCTGTTTCCTATCCCTGCCAGAGACCTCATTCATGCATTAATCCATTCTAGAATTTATCTCACAAGCTTCTATTATTGTCTAAGATCTTTACAAGAAATGAAAAGGGTATATAACAAAGAGCAAAGTAGATTCAATCCCCACCCTCATGGAATTTACAGTCTAGTAGGAAAGACATGCATTAAACAAATAAACACATAACTATAGGATTGGGAATTATAGGAAGTGCCTTGAAGGAAAACCAGTGAATACAATAAAATGGATAAAAGGGACCAAATTTAGATTGGAGTTTACAGGGAAGGCCAATTTAAGCAGGAAACATTACAGGTGAGCCCTCAGGATGGGCACAATTCCGTCAGTCTGAGTAGGGGACCATTCTAGGCAGTGACCAGCATGTGGAAACAATCTGGGTGGGAGGGGAGAGCTCAGAGAAAGAAGGCCAGTGCGATTCAGAAGAAGGAGTCGGGAGTGATGGGGTGGGATGAGGCAAGGGCTTTGTGTGTTGGGTTTAGGAATTTTTTGAAAATTATTTTTACAGCACTGGAAAGCTACTTAAGAGTTCTGAGAAAGGGAGTGACATGATTGATTATCAGCATGGGATCTAGAGGCTTCCTGAGCCTTCTTCTTGTCCTATGATTAAGCTCTGGCTAGACTTGGAGTGTTCCGTGTCCAGACAATTTGTCCACCCTAACCTGTCTCGCTTCCCCGCCACAGGTGGTACCCATTTATAAAATGCCTTTTTCTCGTTTGAAATTCAAGCCATTTCTCCTGCAGATGTTATCACCGTGTAAATAATCTAGCACACGCTTTGCTACAGAAAATTTCAGGGAATGGAATTCAGGAAACTTGTGTCATAAAACACTGTCTGGCCCCAATTCCCAGGCACCTTGGCTCAAAAGGATACCTGATATGTCAACACAACTCATCCCGCTAAACAAGGCAGTTCGGCTCATTAGCAAAGTACTTCATCCCCGGGGGGTAATTTGAGAATCTAAAAGGATGCTATTTGCTGCTATGTTTCATTAATAAAGAAACATGCAATGCGGCTGCAGATCCATATCTAGAAATGGCTGCACAGTGGTTTTGTCTAATTGGGCAGGAGAGACACTGATCAGCAATGAGTCAACCGAAGTTTGTAAATGGGAAGTCTGCTTTGAAGGAATGTTCCAGCATAGAAAGCAGCTATTTTGACCAAAGGAATGAAATGTCCCTATCACAAGCATATTCATTGAAGATCAATTAAAAATTACCTGTGCCACAAAAGTATGTCTATAAATCTGATGCCAAGCCATCAGAATGAAAGCCATCTCTGGACATCACCACAATGACTAATTAAAGCATTAATCAAAATAAGGACACCACTTTTATGTTATCTCTTTTAAGCCAGAAAACATCGCTGCGGTATTCACATGGAAGAATTACTAGTGCTTTTGACAACCTAAGGAAACACACCCAGGGAGGGTTAACTGGCTCCTCAGTAGTCATGTAACTAGCTGGTAAAACTGGGTCTTTGGCTTCTGCTCCATTTTCTGTGAATGGCTCATGCTGCCTCTTCATGACTGTAGCACTAAGCTGCCTTTCCATTCATTTACATGCTCTCGCGTAATCTCCACAGTCACACTGTGTGGTTGGCTTGATTATCTCCATTTTATAAATCAGGAACAGAGGCTCAGACATTAAATGATTTGCCCCCAGGGCCTGTAGCCAGTAAGTGATGGAGCTGGAATTGAAAGCCAGGGTTACCTGTCCCTAACGTACATGCTCTCAACACTGTCATTGCCACCCAGCCCCTGGATAAGAAGGCTCACCATCTTATCCTACCAGGAATGGACAAAGGTGCTGTTTGCTCGGAGGACATTACAAAGACAGGCAAAGTACCGAGGAACTGGCAATCGATGTGCCCCAAGTGAAAATTCTGTATAGGACAGACTGGGTGTGGGGGCAGTAGGCACAAGAAGAGATATGGTCAAAATCTGTAGATTCATGCCCAAGCAGGTTTGGCTAAGTGGATAGAGCATTGGCCTGTGGAGTAAAGGCTCCCAGGTTCAGTTCTGGATGGGTGAGCTCGATCCCCAGTGGGGGGTTTTCAGGAGGCAGCCCAACAATGATTCTTTCTCATCATTGAGGTTTCTCTCTCTCTCTCCCTCTCCCTTTTTCTCCAAAATCAATAAAAATATATTTTTAAAAATCTGTATATTCACAAAGGCATGGACCCAGTGAACATGGGCTTGCCTGTGAGACTCAGAGGTGACTCTTGTGCATTGAGTCCCCCCTCTTCAAGCTTCCCACAACAATATGCTTGTAGAAGTCAGGGCATGAGTCATTTCATTTATTTTGCACAATAGCTCTACAGTACTATTGATTTTGTGGTCCCTATTCTAGAAGCTCGGGCGCATTGAGTGACCGGGTGAAATCACAAAGCTAGAAACCTTTGCCCTTGGATCTGTCTATCTGAAACCAAGCCCAGTCTCTGCAGGGTGCAACAACGAGTTCTACACGTTCTGCAATTACTTGAGATGGTGAGCGTCAATTTAGATTCTTTATTCCAGGGCACAGGATAGGGTGAAACCCTAAAAAAGCTGGAACAGGATCTAGATGAATAAAATGGTTCTTGGTACTGTAAAGGTGTCTTGGAAAGCCAGGCATGTTTTACAGAAACGCTGGTAATGCTGTAATTAAAATCATTGAAGAAAGCAATTTCCTCACACAGGCAGCCCTTATTGCTGTTATCTCAGTACCTTGCTTGGTCCACAACTTCCACGTTACTCCCTGGTCGAGGACTCCTTCTCCAGCCGGGGAATTTTTCATGCTGTTGGACACAACCCACTCTGAAAGTTGACCCCAATGTCTGAGTAGCATCTAGGAATCTTAAAGCTTAGAAGGTGCTTAGAAGTTATCTGGTCCAACCCCCTGTTTTACAGATATGAGACTGAAGAGACAGGCGTAGTGTAAAAACAGACCCGTTTACTAAACAACTTACACTATGTCAGGCGTGGTGCTAGGAAAGTGACTTTCAATCTTTTCCATCTCATGGCATACATAAATGATTATTAAAATTCGGTGTCATACCAAAAATGTTATATTTTTTGCTAATCTGTCAAAATATAGGTATGATTTTGTTTCATTTGCACTGAATGTCTATTGTGCTGGTTGTTATCATTTTTTTTTAAATTTGACAATCTAAGGGAAAAGAGGTCAGTATCCCTGACTAAATAGGCAGGTATTGCATGTTCTAAAACTTCTTGCAGCACATCTGTTGAAAATCACTGTGCTAGAAGCTAACCTCACAAGGATTTATTTTAAACTCACAAAGATCCTACAGGAAGATACAGTTTTCCTTGTTTTACAGCTATTGGAAAGCCAGGTTTAGAAAAGCTAAATGACTGCACCAAGGTGATACCACTTGTAGGCAGCAGAATCCAGTTTCTAAACCACATTGTGTGAGTCCAAAGCTCATGTTATTGCTCCATCCCTACTGCAATCTCTGTTTCTACGCTGGAAGCCCTTATCACTGCCTGAGGCCAGTGTGAAACAGAACCCCCTGGGTCACTATGAAAACAGAAATTCAAGGCTACCCTGACGTACCACATTTCCCAGGGGCAAGGGTCATTTCTTTTCTGCATTTTCCATTTCATATCACAGTGGATTATGAGCCATAATGTGCTGGGTACATGGAAGTTACTGAGGCTATGCATTTGGAAAAGGCTCCTTGAATGGTGTAACAGGATTGGGAACTTTGATTGAGGGCATAGTCAGCCAACCCCAATCCTGATACAGGTTACTAGGGGGAGATTCCTCAAGAACCTCACACAAATGCATGTCGACATTTGGTAAGAACTCCTAGAGAGGTCTTTTAACTTTGTTGTCCTGTTATCCAGTCATGAAGGCATGCCGGGCTCCTAATCCAGAGGAGACAAAAAGGCAAAATATCAACCCAACAGTCCATGCAGGCTTCATGCTGTTCTGCTGCATCTTGCCTAGTGGGGAGTGCAAGACAGGCTCCCATCCCACCACCCTCCCCTAAAGCAGGTTCACTTCTATTTGCACAAGGAAAGCATACACTCCACTATGCTGATATCAAAAAGGCCTTCATGGCAAAAGTGGCTCAAAATCCACTTTGTTATGAGAGTCTGACATTTGGGCAGCAGAAAAAAAGAAATCCATTAGAGCCAATGACATCTCTATGGGAAAGGCCCCGATGCCACAAAAGAGCTAGGGAAAATGGCAGTTAACCCTGTGGTGGCCCTATTGTTCTTCATTCATGGCTGGGAACACCAGGACCTCCTGGAGGAGGGCTCAGAGAAAGAGGCTGCCACCTGTTGCTAGGGATGACATCACCACCCCAGCAAGAGCAGCTTGTGTGTATGTCGTTAATCAGCACTGGCTTCTCTGCAGGCCCGTTCACTAAGATCTCAACTGTCAGCACTCCGGCTTCAAGCTTCCAAAGGGATCTGCCAAAATGCCTGGCCTCCGGCCGAAAGCAAGTTGGCCTGCATTCAAAATTACCTTCGAGGGGAGGGGTGCTGGTGGTGTGGTGATATTCTCTTGCTTTGTTACTATTGTGTGTGTTTACAAGCTTGCTGGGGTTAAGTAGGAGAGGGGGGAGGGGAGAAGGGGAGAAGATCAAGCAGAAACCCACCCGATCTCATGTGAGCAGAACAGGAAAGAGGGCAGACAGAGTACTTCCTTTAACACAAGTGCTGTAGCCCACTTCTCATTCTTCTTCTTTTTTAATGTTGAAAAAAAAATCTAAGAATTAATTGCAAATGGTGTAGCATAATCAGATCTGTTAAGGAGTTGGAATCACAGATGTTAGTTAAAAGCAAAATCTTAGGCATCACCTCTTCATCTTGCAGGTGAGTAAACTGAGTCCCAGAGACAGAGTCTTGTCCCTAGTTCTCTATCGGCAATAGCTAGCTGCTCACTGTAGCTCACTTCTTCTTCTTCCTGTGCAAACCACTGGACTAGAATTCCCAGCTCCCCTTGCAGGTAGCTGGGTGTGGCCATGTGGCTGACTTGAGGAGAAGAGAAGCATGTCACTTTTAGGCCCAGGATAACTTTCCATGCCCTGGTTTCATGCTCTGTCCCTTCTACTGGCTTACTGCAGTCACTGATAAAGCTGGACTGTAGCTCAGCTCTCCTATCTGCCCCTCCCCCTGTCCCGGTCCATGGAGTAGTGCCTCTTTCATGCTGCTATCTCTCACCATAGCAGAACAATTGACACCAGCAACCTACCCTTCAGGATATAATTTAAATGCCTTTCCAATTCATCTTTAATTATGCATTAGAAATAAAACTGAGATAAATTAATCTATTAAGTATTTTGTGTTCCCTTGCTAAATTAATGTCTTTATCAATTACATCGTCAAACAGATGTTTCCTCAGACACCGCTCTACCTTGATGTTCCTAGTTACTACTTTCATAACTCAACCCTTTCGTGAGCCTCTTTTTTTTTTTTTAGCAGCAAGTTGCCAACAGGCAGTATCATAAAAATTTGCACCAAATGAGGCATAAAAGGTGTTTCAGAATAGAGTATGTGGATCCTGAGAAAGAGTACATCTGTTAAGAAGGACTTCTCATGGTTAAGTGGGCTAAAATTCCTAACCAGAGTCTAGCAGCCATTGCTGATAGAGGCCTCTCACAAGTACTGCATTTCAGGGAATAACTACAGGCTGAGCTGCCAGCCTTCTGATCTGTGTCCCTGCTATCTGAGCCAACCCCAGAAAAGTTCCTGGTATTGTCTTTCCACCAATGGATTGAGACCTCCCTGTCCAATCAAAACTACACTGCTATATCCTCGTTGGCATCTTTACTGATCAATCAGAGCTGCTCCTTATGACCAATCAGGATACATGATTGTAACAAATCAGGAGAGTGCTACAGTATTTGGACCAATCAAGCTGTACAACTTTGGATCCAACATTTGCATGAACATAGACAGGGACTAAGGCAGAGACTTTCCCTATAAACGGTGGGTTGTCCCTTGTCTCTGCAGAGCACACTTTTGGTTTCCACCAGAGGCTGGGTCTCCCTCGTTTATAAATAGTTTACCTGAATCAAGTTTTTCCTTTTATTGCACTCCAGATTAGACTCCTGCTGGCATTAGATTGGTGGCAGAAAACTTTTGCTGACAAGTGTCAAACAAAAATCTTGAAGTGCAAGAAATTCGAAAGTAGAAGAAAAGGAAGACTCAAAGCGACTTGCATCTCTCCAACACAGAAAATGTCACAATCCTGTGAGAGCATGGCTATACAACAGTATGAACAGAATGGTTTCAAGGCAGCCTGGTGGAGAACAGAGAAAGGGAGAGCCATATCTAGTCAAAAAGGAAACTTATGTACACATAACCCATTTTCCACTAAGCTTAGAGCTGGAGATCAAGGAATTAAGATTGACTTGATGCTTCACTGGTCTCTAGTCATTCTTTAATTCAGGTTTCAGTGATTAGCAACTGAGTGGCACAACTTGCTCTATTCAGTTCATGGAGATTAACAAGCTTAGAAAAACTCTCCTGGGGGTTCATTGAGAAATGTATCTATTGCTGTCATGTGTTGCCTGTTTTGAGTATTTTTATTTCTTCTCCTTCTTATTAATTAGAAAAAGAAACCTGCCGTCAGTAGAACTGGATGAACATAACTACAGTTGGTACTTATTACATTTAAAAAAATATGTTATTTTTACTGGAGTCATTCTTTTATACTTGACAGCATCATGTTGTGAGATGCATTGGTCAACCACTCATCTCTGGTGAGAGCACAACAGAGATGATGCAAGGTCAGTACAGTGGGGACATGGCATTCAAACAATGTCAACATGCATTTGTGGGAGGTCCTTGAGGAATCGTAATTTATTTATTAGGCAATCAGAGACTCTTCAAATCTTCCTTTCTCATATTATTAAAGTAATTTTGGCTGTAGAACATAATTGGATTAAAAATGACCTAACAAGCTCTTGGAGGAGTTTGAGAATGAACTGGCATGGCAACTATCATAGACGACAAATAAGACAAGAAGATGCCATGCTTAGGATTTTTAGGGTAGAAATTTCAGAGCAAACATGACCAAATCAAAACTGTTTCTTATTCATTAAATCAAATAAAATGCAAAACAAGTAACCAATCCACCATTTTGGGGGTTAAAGGAGGGG
This sequence comes from Corynorhinus townsendii, assembly GCA_026230045.1. NCBI lineage: Eukaryota > Metazoa > Chordata > Mammalia > Chiroptera > Vespertilionidae > Corynorhinus > Corynorhinus townsendii. The sequence continues at coordinate 60,975,169 of JAPDVU010000008.1, read as the reverse complement.
GCTGATGGGATGAGGAGGAAAGACTAAATAGAGCAGAGGAATTCATAAAAGTATCCACTTCAAATAGCAAACAAATAAATAATATAATATTTGAATACTGTACATGAGAAAAATATTTCCCTGAAGGATCAGAAGTTAATCTAATGTTTAAAATTCTGGTACAAGGACTTCACTGGTGAATTTTATAAAACATTCTAAAAAGAACACCAATCACTCACAAACTCTTCCAAAATAAATCAAAGATGAGGGAACATTCCCAAACTCATTTTATGAGGCCAGCGTTATCTTGATACCAGACCCAGAAAAGGACAGCAGTAGGAACAAAAACTACAGGCCAACATCCCTGATGAATATAGATGCAAAAATTCTCAATAAAATACTAGCAAACTGAATTCACAAGTGCATTGACAGATCTTTCACCATGATCAAGTGAAAGTTATCCCTGGCATGCAAGGATGGTTCAACATATGCAAATCAATCAATATGATACATCACATTAATGGAAGGAAGAAAATAATCACATGGTCATCTCAATAGATACAGAAAAAGCACTGAATAAAATTCAACATACATTCATGATAAAAACTCTTAACAAATTAGGCATAGGAGGAACATATCTCCATATAATAAAGACCATATATGGCAAGCCCACAGCTAACATACTCAATGGTAAAAGTTTGAAAGCTCTTCCTCTAAGGTCAGAAACAAGACTAGCATGCCTATTCTCACCACTCCTATTCAAGATAGTACTAGAAGTCCTACCTAGAGTAATCAGACAAGAAAAACAAATAAAAGGTATCAGAATTAGACAGAAAGAAGTACAATTGTCTTTATTTGCCCATGACCTGGTTTTACATGTTTAAAAAAATCCTAAATACAGTTTAAAAAAACTGTTAGTTCCATGAATTCAGTAAAAGTGCAGGATATGAAATTAACATACAAAAGACAGTAATGCTTTGTGTGAATTTTTTGAGACAGAAATAAGGATATAAATACAATTTACAATAGCATCAAAAATGATAAAATATTTAGGAATAAATTTAACTAGAATGGTAAAGATCTCTACTCTGAAAAAATGTAAGATATTGATAAAAGAAATCAAAGAAGATACAAATAAATGGATTGAAAGAATATTGTTAAAATGTCAATATTACCAAAAGCCATCTATAGATCCAATGCATTCCCTCTTAAGATTCTAATGGCATTTATTTACAGAAGTAGGAAAAAAACCACACATGTAAACTTATATGAAACCATAACAGACCCTGAAACTGTGAAACTCATAGAACTAAACATAGGAATAAAGCTCTTTGACATCTAAAATACAGGAAACACAATAAAAAATATGTACCAGGAGGCCTACATCAAACTGCACAGCAAAAGAACAACAGCAAAGTGAAAAGACAATCTATGGAATGGGACAAATATTGCAAACCACATACATGATAAGGGGTTACTATCCAAAATATATAAAGCACTCATACAACTGGATGGTCAAAAACCAAATAACCCAATTAAAAAATGGGCAAAAGACCTGGGTAGAAATTTCTCCAAAAACACATATATGAAAGGCCAACAGGTATATGAAAAGATGCTTAACATCACTAGTCATTAGGAAAATGCAAATTAAAATCACAAGATACCACCTCTTGCCTATTAGAATGCCATCAATAAAAAGACAAGAGATAACAAATGCTGGTGTGAATTTGGGGAAAAGGAAAGCCTTGCACATTTCTGGTGGGATTGTAAATTGATGTAGCCACTATAAAAGATAGTATGGAGTTTCCTAAAAAACATTAAAAATAGAACTACCATAAGACCCAGTAATTCCACTTTTGGGAATATAGTCAAAGGTAATAAAAATGCTAACTTAAAAATATATCTGCATCTGCAAGTTAATAGAAGCATCTATATGTATTTATATATAAAAGGCTAATATGCAAAGTGTCCCCTCGGGAGTTTGACCAGGAGACTGGTTGTTCAATCGCTCTCCAACATGCACTAGCCACCAGGGGGTGGCGCGGAACATGGTGGGTGACCAGCAGCGGTGGTGGGGCACTGAGGGAGCATGGGAAGGAGGAGGCAGGAGGCAGGGGGAAACAAGGAGGTGGTGGCGTGCGGGTGGTGAGGGAAGGAGGAGGTGGTGTGGGAGTGGGGAACCTGATTGCCAGCTAGGATAAGGGACCCTACCCATGCACAAATTTCATGCACTGGGCCTCTAGTTATTTATAATAGTCAAGACATGGAAACAATCTAAGTGTCCATTGTTGAATTAATAGATTAAAATGCTGTGATACAATAAAATGTTATTCAGACATAAAAAATGAGGAAATCCTACCATTTCCAACAACATGGATGAAACGTGAAAGGCATTATGCTAAGTGAGTAAATTAGAAAAGACAAATACTATATGATCTCCTTATATGTAGAGACTAAACAAAACAAAACAAAACAAACTCATAGAAAGAGCGATCAGATGTGTGGCTATAAGAGTCAGAGGATGGGAGAAGGGGGTTAGATAAAGGTGGTCAAAAGGTACAAACTTCCATCCCATATAATAAAAGCCTAATATGCTAGGTGTCTGATCGTTCAAACAATCAAAGCGCAATATGCTAATGATATGCTAAGGCCACTCAACCATGTGCTATGATGTGCACTAACCACCAGCGGGCAGGCAGCTGACTGGTCGATCAGTTGCTATGACGTGCACTGACCACTAGGGGGCAGACACTCCAACTGGTAGGTTAGCATGCTGCTGGGGTCCAGCCAATCGGGACTGAGCAAGACAGGACAGACATGCCCTGGAGGCCTTCCAAGGTCCCTCCATAGCTGGCCAACCTCCTGTGTCTCTCCCCAGCCCTGATCATGCACCAGTGGGGTTCCTTGGCCTGGTCTGCACCCTCTCACAATCCAGGACCCCTTGGGGGATGTCAGAAAGCCAGTTTCGGCCTGATCCCACAGGCCAGGCCGAGGGACCTCACTGGTGCACAAATTTGTGCACTGGGCCTCTGGTTTATAATCTACCTAATAAAAGAGTAACATACTAATTGACTGTACCTTTGCAACACCCACCAGCCAAACAGGAGTATGCAAATTAACCCAACAAAGATGGCGGGTTAATTTGCATACACAGGCACCGAGAGGGCGGGAGTGGGACACTTGCGTTCTGCACCACCCCAGCCGCTCCGGGCCTCTGGGCAGCATGGGGAGGCGGAAAGGCGGCTCCGGCCAGAGCAAAGGTGGTGCTGACAGCCAGGGGAAGGAAGGCCCATTCTTGCATGAATCTTTGTGCATCGGGCCTCTGGTGTAAAATAAATAGGGATATAATATACAACATGATGACTATAGCTAACATTGTTATATGACACAAAAGAGAGTTGTTATGAGAGTTAATCCTAATAGTTCTGATCATATTTTTTCCTTTTTTTCTTTTCATTGAATCTATATGAGAAGATAGATGTTAGCTGAACCTATTATGGGAATCATTTCTCAATATATGTAAATTAAACCATCATGCCATACAATTCAAACTTATATAGTGATTTATGTTGATTATTTTTCAATATAACTGAAAAAACACTCTGGAATGAAAGCATATATCATATATATTATGTATTTCATAAGTTACATTATTATTTAAAGAGATATAAATTATTTCTTTAAAAGTACATGCTTATACTAGTAGGATAATGCATTTGTCAAGTGCAAACAATATGATAGATCAAGCATATCAAACTCAAAAGCTAACATGGGCCAAATAAACAAGGTTTAAGTTTATGTGGGCTGCAAAAAAACCCAAAAGCTTCAGTTTTCATAGAAACGTAGGTTTATTTCAATAGAGACATGCTGAATACAAAGGGCTAAAAGAAATGAATAATAGTTAACAAAAAATAATAGAACATTTTAATAAAAATTAATATTTTTTCTTGAACATTAACTTAGCAGACACTGAATAACTGCACAAATTAATAAGTGTGATGCAAATAAACCTATTTTTCTTGTACTCCAAAAGCGAAATATTTCCTGTTGCACACACCAAACAAGTCAGTCTAGACTAATGACTTGGCAATTGGCTGCTAAAATATTTGCTGCTAGTATTAGAGGAGAGAAATGGTGCGCATATGCATAAGGCACATAAGGGAAATGAATGCAACACGATTATAATAATTAGCGAACCTTGTAGTTTGTTATTAATAACCCTATATAATAAAGAGGTAATATGTAAATTGACTCATGCCCTCACAAGATGGCTGCCTATGACCAGGCCTGCAGGGGATTTAGTAAGGGATGCCAAATGACTGAACAAGCAGGCTGTGTGGGGCGACCATGCTGGCAGGGGTGGGTAGTTGAGGGCAACCAGGTTGGCAGGGGGGGCAGTAAGGGGTGACAGACTGGCGGGGGGGGGGTGGGCAGTTAGGAGCGACCAGGCAGCAAGGAGGTAGCAGTTGGGGGCGACCTGGTTGACAGCAGGGGGCAGTTAGGGGCAACCAGGCAGGTGGTGGGGGGGGGCAGTTAGGAGTGATCCGGCCAGCACATAGAGGCAGTGAGGGGTGATCAGGCTGGCAGGGGGGAAGTTAGGGGCAACCAGGCAGGCAGGCAGGTGAGCGATTAGGATTGAGAGGGATGTCCGACTGCCGGTTTAGGCCTGATCCTGGGAATTGGGCCTAAACTGGCAGTCGGATATCCCCCGAGGGGTCCTGGATTGGAGAGGGTACAAACTGGGCTGAGGGGACTCCCCCTCCCTGTACACGAATTTCATGCACCGGGCCTTTAGTTATGTATAACAGGATATTGTAAAAATTAAGTTACAAAATTTTTATTAAAACATTTTTATATGCCATTATAGTGAGTGGGCCACAAAAATATTCATTGTGGGTTGCATGCAGCCTGTGGGTTGTGAGTTTGACATACTTGTGTTAGATGTTTTATTTTTATAAAAAGTAAATTTAAATGCTATTTGAGAATGTGGTTAAGAAACGGGACATTGATAATCAATTTATCACCAAGATTCTGAATGCAGTCATCTCTGGACATGGATTCCTGTTTCCTGTTTATCAGGTGACAGCAGGAGAATTAATATCAATCAAACCAAGTCACTACCTTCAAGAAGTTCACAGTTCAGTGAGAGGCAGATATGGGAAAATAGCTTGTTAAAATGCAACCAATTAAAAAGGCTAAACTATTCACTCTGCACTAGGCACTATTGGAACATAGAGTGGTGAACTGATCATTGTGAAGAGGGAACAAAGGAAATAATCTAGTTGGGTTTTTAGGATGATTAGGAGTTTGTCAAGCAGGAAAAAGACATGACATGTTCAGCATGCATTATGTATAAAACCAGGGAGATAAGAACAAGCATGTGCACTTGCAAAGCACAAGCCTAGACCTGTTAGGGTGGGGTAACAGTGTCAGGATTGAAAGAACAGGGAGAAGCGGCAAAATTGTGGTATTCTATGAAAAGCATGGGTTCTTCCTTTGGTCATGGAGAGCCGATGTTGATTTTATAATTTGCAAGTTACATGAGTTTATCTGTTTTCAAACAATAAGCAGCAGCCACACGAAGCCTGGACTTGGAAGGGGAAAAAACCAACAACATAGAACTGGATTGGCTGATGTAGGACCGTCTTAAGAGAGTGGTCGGAAATAAGTAATAGAAAATAAACAGATTCATAAAGTAGGAGTGATAGCCTATCAGATGTGAAGACTAGTTTGAGGTGGGAAGTGGGAGAAAGCACACTTAAGAATAATACTATATATTTTTAAGAAGTTTGAATGGGTGGATGTGCATTTTTCTCAAAAAAGAAGAGTGAGTTTAGATTGGTAGAACTTTTGGACATGCTGGATTCAAGATTTCACATGAGAAATCCAGACAGAGCTACTCAGGCGGCAGTTAGATACTTAGGTCTGAAGCTCAGGAGAGAAGGCAAGGCGTGGTGGTGGCATATCTGGGAGACAATCAGCAATGTGCTCTTCCTGAACTGCAAGTCTGTCACTCTGGTGCAGGGACTCCCTTTAGCTCCTCTGCTGTCCTTAGAACCAGGTGCAGGCTCCTTATCTAGACGTTCAAAGACCACTGTGAGCTAGTCTCCACCCTCCTCTCAGCCTTATTCCTCTCAACCTGGACGCTCAAGCCAAAGAAACCACTGTCACTTCCTGAACAGGCCTTAGATATCTGTGCTGTTACCTCAGCTTTGCATTCCTGTCCTGCACATTCACTCCACTGATTGAAATTAGACTCATTTCAGGTTTCATTCTAGATCCCATCTTGACCTTCAAGTGTTCCCCCAATGGTACCTCTCAATGATAATCAACCTCTCTTGACAAGACTCCCAGAACACGCAGTTCACACCTCTAATGCAAGGACTTACTTCCTCCAGCCTGGCCCACGGTTGTCTCCGTGAGTCACCCTCCTGCATTGGACTGGGAGTTTATCTGGAGCAGGGCAGTTCCCCTAGGACAGTGGTTGGCAAACTCATTAGTCAACAGAGCCAAATATCAATAGTACAACGATTGAAATTTCTTTTAAGAGCCAAATTTTTTAAACTTAAATTTCTTTTAATGCCACTTCCTCAAAATAGACTCACCCAGGCAGTGGTATTTTGTGGAAGAGCCACACTCAAGAGCTGCATGTTGCTCGCGAGCCACAGTTTGCCGACCACAGCCCTAGGACAAGCTAAATCAAGGAGCGCTGAACAGAAACCGCTCCTTGGGCATAAAGCATGTAACCTCCATTGCTCTGCTCTTGGGAACAGTCTAGCTATCACATCGGAAGCTAAAAGCTTCAGGGCTGATCACTTGGGACCCAGTGGGGAAGAAAGGACTCAGGATGATGTGATGAAACATGACAAATGACTCAGTGAACTGTCAAAATTGCAAAGATTTGCCCTTCCTTCTTTCCTGGTGCTCATCTGGCTTCTCTACTTGACATGATCCTTCTTGCCAAGCCCGAGCGTCAGGACTTCTGCGTGCAGAGCACAAGAAGAGGGGAAGTGTAACTTCTTTGGCAATTTAATAGTGAGGTTTTCATGTTTATGTACTCATTAGATTTTTAAAAACAATTATTGCTACTTACGTGAAAACACAAGCATCTGTGACCCTGACTATGGATAAATGTAGGCTGTGTGTGACCTTCGCTGTCAACAGTTAATATCTTTCCAGGAAAACAACATAACTCGGCCTCTAATTATAAAGGGATTAATCTAGAAAGGAATTAGGTTAATGAGGGGTGGACCTCAGAGTAGAGGCAGCCTCTCTTTCCTTATAAACTCTCTCATCACCCAAGAGTGAGGGACGCAGAGACAAGTAGAAGATGCTCCTCATCCCCCACTGCCGTTGAAAGGTTGACAGCACACTGCGTCTGCTTCTGATAATGGCTCCTGGCACCTGATGGCCTGTTCTCACTCCACATTAGCTGAAAAGACATGGGCAACTTGGATTCCAAGTGCCAACATGAATGCACATATCCTTAGATTCTGTGCATAAAATAGAGCTCCTTCTCTATTTGTACTTGGCAGGTTTGTTAATGTTATCCTAATAATTACGGTAACAGCAGTAATAATATTAATACAGAGGTAGAAGAAACAGAGCATCTTCTTGGCTACCAAGAGAGTCACTTTTCTGTTTAATAATCACTCCCATTCACAGATGTGTAAGGCATGCCTCTTACATCTGCTGGGAGATCCCCTGGCTGTCAAACAAAAAACAAAGATTCTTTGTATTGCTCCATCTTATAATTCCTTTCTTCCCATCTCTGCCTGGACTATATAAATAGCCAGTGCTTATTTTAGGAAAAAAAAATTAGATGCTGATTTATTGATCATTTGTAAAATGCTTGTCACCTCTCTCCAGTTCTTCCTGAAATGTTCGCTTTTTTCAATTTCTGAAGACAAATCCGTTTCTCCACACATGAATGTCTTGATGCTTCCCAACAGATAGTGGAGATGGAAACAGTTATATATTTGAGTGGCTATGTGTCAACATGCTTTAAAAAAAGAAAAATGCAAAAAAGACACCAGTGCATTGTAGAAGCACTGCCAAGCACACACTTTAATGCCCATCCATTATGCCTTGGAATCCATGTATGAAACTGTTTTTGTGACTCTAGGGGGTCCTTGGAGGCAGGATGTGGATCTTGAAATTGAATTAATTTCAAGTCTTCACCACATATGGTAACAGCATCTCCCCTCCGAGATGGTGGTGGTTGTGGGGGCAGTTCTGGACACCTCATGGATCACGGCCAGGGTTCAAAAGACCACACACCTTTCTGTCTGCTCCATGTGACCACATTTTATCAAGTGTATTCCATGAATATTTCTGTGCACCCTTGACTGAGATGGAATTATGTATTGGATGTGAACTCAGACAATCCGTGCCTGAATTGCTTACCACATAGTCACCCCTGCCTCCTGTCCCAATTCCACGGGCTCCTCTTGGGTTCTGAATCATTTCCAATACCACTAAACGCATTATTTTGCCTCAATCCCACAGCTCCTTCTGCTTCATTATCAGGTACTTACAAAATGAAGTACCCAGATTAAAATATATATGTGTAGATAGACAGAGAAGTAGAATAATATATTTTAAAGGATTAACTTACTAGGTCTGTTGATGTTATAACATAATTGTCATTGGACCAAGAAGTTGAAGAATCCCCACTGTGAAGACAGCTGTTGATGTTTAAGACAAAATGTAGAATAAGATGTGTTTTATGTGCTTACAATTTTGGAGAAAATTGTAGGTGAAAGCTATATGATGAAAGTCTTTCCCATGAGGTCAGTGACAGGCTGACTCTGTTGTTTACCTTTGTCTCAAAGCCATGAAATTCAGAGCAAGAAAAGGCTAAATCCATAGCTGAAGACCACAATTTAAATCACTGCATGAGAGACACAGACTTTTCATTCCCTGTTCTCCTCTAAGGATAACACTACCTCTCATAATAATTACCATGGCTCTCCAAAAGTGACCACCATGAGACACCTCTTCATCAAGCTTAAAACAAGATTTCATTAGTAAGTGGGATGCAGTAGGGGCAAGCACTACTGGTGTAGGACTGTTTATTGATTTTATACATCTTAGTGGACAGACTGCTCTGACCCTCACAAAGGTAATGCCTGCTTATCTCATCAGCCAGCCTCTGCTAGCCTCTGCTACCCCTGTCCTGGCTCCATCCACCACCACTTGGTAAGATGTCAATGAAAATGAAATGCTCTTGATATCTTTATTTAGTCAGAACTCTGAATGTTAATTTAGGAACTCACCTCTTTCATAGATTTAAAGACATTTTTTATAAACCCTGTCCTCACCCCAACCCCTGCACAAATGTTCATGTATTTAAAATGAAATTCACTCTTAAAATAGATGCTAAAAGACTGCAATAAATAAGTAAAAGAATAAAATAATACCCGTAGAAATCCAAAGAGTTATTTGGATTTTATTGTATTATTCTTACACTTATGTGGATGTCCCTACAGTTTATCAGACCAAGAAAAACAAAACCAAGTCCTAAGTGATGCATAACATGGCTACATCAAGTCTTTCCTAATTTTCCTTTCATGATTTTTCTACATGTCACCTGGAAAGTCCAGCCATAATCTCAACATGTGGCTAAGTAAGAGCCCCAAGAAAGAACAATAAATCTTGGCTCCCATTTTTTCCTAGTACCTTTCCAGTGTTCCTCAAAGAGTTACCGCATTAAGCAGCATGTGCACAGGCTTGGTGTCCACACACAGGAGGTCCAGTCTGAATTCCCTGAGATGCACTTGGCAGGCTCTCCATCGTCTCTCCCACTTGGATACTCCCTGCAATGTGTCTTCATCACTGTCAGTCATCACTCGTCAGTCACTCATGCTTTGGGAACAATGCCATCTTCTTCCAACAGCTTCACACTTCCTTTTTTTTTTTTTTTTTTACTTCTTCTTCCGGCTATGCTCCTGACTTTACAATAGAGAGTCTGAACCTAGGCAGCAGCCCTCCTTGAGATATTATTTCCCCAGCCAATGTTTCTTCACTAACACTTGACTATTTTTCCTCTCAGAAACTTCCTGAATTTTTCATTGGCCAAATCAGGATAATTAGGAGGAATTTGTGAGCAAAGTTATATGATAATATTTTTGAGCATTCTTAGAAAGAGAAGGTGAGAGTAGAATCCTCATTTGATACTCATGGGTATGAGTTTATAACAAACAGGGAAGAAGGCAGTCTGCCCATCAACTTATTTGGGAGTACAAACTCAACATACAACATACTTGTGTAACAATGAGGACTTGCAGCATTATGACATTTCCTCCAATAAGGATAAATAGCATGGATGTGGGAATAAGGTCCCCCTGGATTTGCATCTGAGCTCTGCCATGTGATCTCGTGCAAGCTGGGTAATCTCTGTGAATTTCCGTATTCTGTACTGTGAGGGTTATGTAAGATTGAATGCCTAGCATATTATTGTTTTTTCTCTTTTCCATAAACTCCATAGTTGGATACATGGTATGAGGACCTAGTTTCTCTTATCCCCAAATAGGAGCTTTAGTTACATAATGAGATTTTGGGGATCTAAAGGGAGAAAGGGAAGATGACCACACTGATGATGACAATGGCCAAGACCATGAGGGCAACTACTTTTTTGACACTTGACCCATAAGGCACTTAAAACTCATAATGAGGCTAAGCTGGTGAAGCAGGCTGAGCCAGCTGTCTCTCCAAAGAGAGGTTATCTATTCAGAAAATGTAATGGGTCCTTGAGGAGCTATAAACATGTCTACTTTTAGAGAACTTGAGAAAACAGGTGACATTGTAACTATACGAAGACTAAAAATGTTCAGGCCTTGTCAGCACTGAGTCAACAGCCTCTGGGGAAATAGCAAGGCAAATGGCAATCACTGGACTGGGGCTCAGCAAAACTGGATGAACTGAGATCAAACTAGAGGTCATTCAGTCTGGCTTCCTTTCACTGCGTCCCTGATGGATGACAAACAACTCCTTCACATTTGCCCCCTGTTCCTGATAGAGACGCTACCTCATGATGATGCCCACAATGGGTATGATTCTGAATCTACCCCTGCACTGTCCAATACACTAGCCACCAACCTCATGTGGCTACTGAGCACATGAAATGTGGCCAGTGCAACTGAGGAGCTAGCTTTGAAATTTCACTTAATTTTAAGTAGTTCAAATTTACATTTAAAATCTGATACTTGATTTCATTTTGAAAACTTTTAATTATATTTGAAACAACTTGGATTCGTGAATCAATTTCTTTCTACCATAAATTTTAGGAAATCTAGATACAGATATTTCTGGTGAAAACAGTATTCAAATTGAGATGTTCAATTAGTATAAAGTACACATTGGATTTTGAAGACTGTATGAAAAAGAATGTAAATATGCCACTATTATTTGTATAATAATTACATATCAAAATTTTATTTTGTAAATATTAAGTTAAATAAAGTATATTATGAAAATTTATTTGCCTCTATTTTTTAAGCTTTTAATGTGGGTAACAGAACATTTTAAATTACAGATATGGCTCAAATTATATATTTATTGGATAGCACTGTTCTATACACTCCAGAGATAGACATACAATTTCAGATATTGTCTGACCACTAACAATGTAATGTGCTGGGAATATCATATCCTTTGTAATGGGTTTACCAGGTCTCACAGGGCACAGACATTGGAGCCAACAGCGGAATCTGAATCTAGCCTCTACCAATTTAGATATCATCAGCTTGCTATTGCTGTCTGAGGTCTCCCTGGACTGTGATGCAATATTCAAAAGCCTTTGCTTTCCCTTTTATCTTTATGTCCTCTGAAAATTTGATAAATATGCCTTCTACTATTTGGTCAAATGATAAAATGCTGTGGAATTCATCTGAGAAGGCTTCAAAGATGTATGAATTCCACAGTACACTCCAACTTCCTGACATCATTTGAAACAATTAAGACATTCCCTCTCAGTCCTATCAAAGGGGTTCTTCTATACTCTACATGTTGATTGCACAGTCCTCACCATAAGCCTGGCTGCCTAAAAGTCCAGGGCTGCAACCACTACTTCTTTTCTGTGTGTCCAGAGTGAAAATAATGAAATGCTGCCTACTGAACATCTGCCATCAATAGTATTCCCTAAGAAATATTAAATGAATATATTCAGATTTTAGTGATTATTTTTATTCAGCAAAATTTGCTTACTCTAAATTTATTAGGAACACTACTGGATGCACTAATGTAGATGTATTTGGGGGATGGCCAACCACTCAAGACTAATGGGGGAATCAGCCTGATCCCTATTCTGGGTGGGCAGTAGGGTGGATCTTTGGCGATGCCACTGAAACATGGTCATGCCTTGCAACAGATATGAAAAACATTTAACAACGTGACTTCCAGGTGGAAAAAAATCGCTCTGATTTCACTCCAACCCTTTTCTCTTCTAGTACAAGGTCTTCTTTAACTCAATTTTTGGTGGTAGTTACCAAGTTATTTTGTGTGCTATAGCTATCACACACTTCTCCCCACCCAGAACAATTTGTAATGTTTTGCTTCTGGGGAGGAAACATGTGGTAAAATGAACAGTAGAGGAGGAGGCAGAGAACTGAATGGGAAAGACAGAGCTCTAAGGCCAACTCTGAGTTGACCTGTTTCTGTTGCTCCCTCTACAAAATGGAGTCCAGCATAACAAAGTTTTCCACCCAGGGAGGCTTCATTAATTGGCTAATGAATGACCATGATTCACTTTAAAAAACCCAAAGAATGTCATTACTGCTAAGTATTTTTACCACAGAAACCATTTAAGTAATTAGCGAAACTAAGGTCGCTTTGAATTAGAAAGTAAATTTTAACTTGAGAATCCATTATTAGGATGGTAAAATAAGCAGAACTAATGTGGTATAAGCCATCATTGTGGGAATTTTATATCACTGTCTAGTGGTTTGGTTGTGTCATTCATTATATCAAGAAGATGGTTATATGCAATGAGCAGGTGGCTTGGATTATAAAAACAAATATGTAGAAAAAATGCATGCATGCAGGTGCAAAATTGAAGTAGAAAAGAAGACACCTATATGCTGGAGGCCGATGGACCTTGCCCAGGACAAAGAATCACCACTGTGCGCCAGTTGACTACAGCACTGGGGTGGATTTTAATGGGACAAAGCAAATGTATCAGCAGTTACTAATCTGTATTCTACAGTTGAAACAAAGGGAAATTTAACAACCAAGCCCCATCTTCATGCCACTAAACATTATATTATTTTGTTTATATTACCAAGATGATCTGGTGATCAACGGCTTGAATCAAATGTGAGGTTAAGCAACCCAATTCCAGGTGCTCATAATCCTCAAATTCAGAGGTTTTGGGCCTTTACCAGTGCATGGCCCAAGATTTTAAAGATCTCACAGCTCAGTCCCTCCTGTGTCCACAAGAAATATAGGGTGGAATGGATTTAATACATCTAGTAGCTCAAGATTTAGTGAGGGTTATTCACTCAACCAATTACTAATTCATTGAATATCTATGAAATGAGGATTGTATGCAAGGTGTAATCCTGGCTAGTCAATACGAAGTTACAAAGCGGAATTAGACAGAGACCTACTCTTCAGGAGCTTCCAGTCAAGCTTTCAAAATAAACCAGTAATAATTGACAAAAGTAGTATGTTTATACCCAGCACACCTGGTACCTTGTGGGCACCACAAGAATGTTGACTAGCTGAACACAAGACAGAGAGGTTCTGAATGCCGTGTTCAAGGCAAACACTCTGGGAGATCAGAGTCAGAAGAGGGCACGTCCCACCACCTCCACGGAAGACTGGTGGAGCACCTTCCCCGAGAGCTAAGCCTGAAGGATCTGGGAGCAGAAAGATGGAGGGATGAGGTAGAAATGTATAGGGAAATAACAATAATGATAATAAACACTGACAATTGCCTATTTTACTCAGAGGATTGTATAACTATTATAGTTGGTCCTGATGACAAATCTCATTTACAGATAAAGAAACAAGTGCAGAAGAATTAAACAATACGTCTATGGACACAAAGTAATAGAACTAGTATTCCTTCATTTTTTCAGCCAGCTATTCATTTATCCTATACTCACTAAGTGTCTACAAAGTGCCAGAAATTGTTCTATGTGGCGGAGATACAGAGCTTTACAAAACTGGCACAGGTGCTGCCCTCCCCATGGGTTGGCATTCTGAAGGAAATGTGTAATAAATTTGTCTCTGTTCAATTTATCTCTTGAATGCTGCAGAGTGTGCAATATCTAAAGTCCCTCAAGAAAGTGCATTTCTGCCTTCACTGGCAGAAAGATATTCAAAGTATTTTAAAAATATGCCACAAAATAAGAAAGGAATGTGGGCTTAGAATGGGGTGATTTAGTAACTTACAAGCAAAATTTAAAACAAAATATCACAGGCTTAGAAATATGCAATATGTCAATAAGATTTATGGAGAGCTTTGAAAAATGGTGGGCAATATGCATAGGAGTTGTTTTTCTAGAAGCATGGAGAAGCCTTGGTTTAGAGGCAGCACAAATAATCTATTCTAGTGAAAAAGAAAAAAGGAAAGTGGATATATTAAAAATACATGGAAGAATTAATGTTAATTAGGCCATACTTAGGCAGCCACAATGATGAGATGTAATTTGCTAGATTCACAGTAACAAGGAATAGGAAAAATCTCTCTCCAGATGATCCAATGTCCCTTCTCTGATTCCTAGCTGCCTTCTGATACCTGTGGACCTGATAGTTCTCTAATGTTTGATCCCTTCTAGGTGGACTGATGAAGCCAATCATCTCTATTCACAACAAGGACCCAGCAGTCTCCTTGGAAGGGCCAGACTTCCTCTTCATGTATTTGCTGCAGAAATAAAGTGCACTGGGAGAAAGAAAAGGAAAAGAAAGGGAAAGGAAGTACATAAATAAAGTGGATGTTCAGTGAATGCTTGCTGAATAAATGACAAAAGCTAATGAAGAACAGAGAACTCACTTATTTCATTTTGATCTCTAACCATCTAATATCTAGATCTCTGTCATTGCATACGTAGAAGGCAGACAGACCAACCTGGCTTCACCAGAACACAAGCACATGCTCCTTCATTTGCCATCCCTGCATTAAGGGGTACTCCATGCAGCCTTCTGAGATGAAGGGCTGGGTATCCAAGCACTTAGCCAAGGTGTGAACGTCTGCTCTGTCGCTTTGGAAAGGACATTTCCAAAACATGGGCAATGGATGTCCAGAACAGCTACCTCTGGCAACAGGACAAGGACATAAGTCCTTCTCAACAATGGGCAGAAGAAAAGGGAAATGAAGACTGAAAACAGCCACTTTTAGGGGAGCTCTAGAGCTCTGCGCTGAACTCCATAGAAGCCCGTGCCTTAATCAGGTCAGTATTACAAAGAAGGGCAGGGAGACATTTATGCAGACAAAGCATAAGCAATCTTTTAAGTCATAAACCCTCAGACGAGCATCCAATACTGATTTTTATGGCACTGTCTACAGAGTCCTGCTTTCTATAAAACACAATCCGAAGGTATCTACAGCTGTGGACTTCCATTTAAAGATTCGTAACTCCACACAAGTTAATGGAAATCAATAGATCCGGTGACCCTATATTCTTTATAATTAGTGAGAAATGCTGGTCTTCATCATAATCCGGGGTGAGACCTGTTTCATCATGGGCCCAGACTGCTGTTCCACACACTGGAAATGAAAGAGCAATATCAGCATTTATGCCTCACTGGGCAGGGACCTGAAGCTGAATCATAAAGACAAATAAACATGGATGAACTCAGAACAGGACTGAGGAAAACAGGGATGGGAAACAGCAGGGAACGAGAGTCATGCTCAGTCCTGGAGGAACCAAAATGCTGGTAGCATTCTCGAGCCATCCCTGTTGTGTTTCTTGACAGCCTCAGACTGTGGGTTGCCCTGGGCCTTATTCAAATGCTTGTCGTGAGTCCCTGGCAAAAAAATATGGGCGTGACAGTTGTTAGTTAGGTATTGGGACACAATTTTGAAGACAGGATATATGTTGGGCTCAGGTTCCCCAGGAAGCAGACCTAGACAAAGATTAGCATGTAGGAAGTGTGTCGGGAGATCAGGGGACCAACAGTCCCGGGCCTGTGACAGGAGTAGGATGATGCAAATGGAGGAACCGAAATGCAACAAAGTCCTCAGCTGATCCAAGGAGAGTGCTGGAGCGCAGGTGACCTTGCAGAGTTGTTCTACCTGGAGAAAGGCAGACCTTTGCGTACCCTTGGCTGTGGACTGGCCCCTGGGAGGATGGGGTGGCTCTCTTCAGCTGAACTATTCTGAGATGGAAGCAACTTAGAGCATCAGCTGCCAGCACTCCCAGCAGTAGGAGGAATGGTGTCTCCACCCTGGAGGGGTCAGACCACAGCATCTACTTCATGCCATAGTCTAGAGTGGTCGAATGTGCTGCTCATGCCCCAGCCAGGTGGCTCAGTTGGTTGGAGCATTGTCCTGTACACCAAAAAATTGTAGGTTCAATTGCAGGTCAGGGAATATACCTAATTTGCAGGTTCAATTTCCAGTTGGGGCATGGGAAGGAGGCAACTGATTTATGATTATCTCTCACATCAATGTGTCTCTCTCTCTCTTCCCCTCCTTTCCTCCCTCCCTTTCTCTTCTCTGTAAAATACATATCCTCTGGTGAAGATTTAAAAAAAAAAGTGCTGCTCACATACAAAACTATTATAGCGCCTTGTCTGGTTTTCAGTAGTGTCAATGACCACACTATAGTTATCCTTCAAGTAACCATCCACGTGTACCTCCTGTGCATAAAGACTCATTCCTCCAAACTAAAATATCACAACTTGATTCATCTGCTATTTATAACCCAGAAAGAACGTCACCATTTTCTGTACTTTATTCATTACCACAGTCACTTGTTAGAACAGAATCTCACAGATCAAATGATCAGAATGAAGATAAAAACACCTTCTCTACCTCCAATGTCCCCCACTGATCGCTTCCTGGAACATGGCCAGGTGAATTTCTACTGAAACCTCCATTCAGGTCATTCTGTCCCACGGAGGTGAAGACAACCTCCTGAAATCCAGGTCTTCCAGTGAAATAAGACTGGGCATAGTTTTTCAAAAGTTGAATGTACATCGCATGAAACAAGCACATTATCATTTCATTTAGTCACTTCCTGTATCTGTACATTTAACATTTATTAAAACCCTGGTCATGAGGAGCAGTGTATTTCCCCCAAAGTCTACTATTTCCTGTGGCCCTTGTTCAGAAAACCAGAGGAATTAAGATCAGGAAAATCTGATAGGGGAAGTACAGCTTATCTGCTAGGCTGCTGGCTGCTAATAAACAAAGTGTTGTCTTTCCAACTCTATTATGAGCTTCCTGGAAGTGCAAAATGCATTTTACCAGTCCTGGCATTTCCCAGACCCCTAGTAGAGCTCGCTGTTCATGCTGGGTCCTCAATAATGATGAACTGAAAAATGTTATAAGAATTCTGACTGACTCTCTTAATGAGGAAAAAGGATAGAAAGAAATATCCTGGAAAAAAAAAAAGCAAATCCTTGAGAAAAGGATATGTTGTATCACTCTGAAATACTTTGTCATTATGATGTCAGACTTTCCCAATTTTACAGTTAAGATGGCCCTTTACTTTGGCATTCAAGAGCTAGTCAGGTGACCACAGCTCACCTTATTCATCTTATTTCTATCAATGATCACATTTGAAGTCTATTCCACATATCTGTCCTTGTTCTTTAAAAAAAATACACACACACTAGAGGCCCGGTGCATGAAAATTCATGCACTGAAGGGGGGTCCCTCAGCCCGGCCTGCCCCCTCTCATAGTCCAGGAGTCTTCAGGAGCGGGAGGTGACCCGGTGATCAGGGGAAGGCGACGCTCCATCACACCTCTGCTTCTGCCACTGTCGGCAGTGCAAGCCTCATTTGGCCTTGGTTACCTGAGCCTTGGGCAACCCTGGGTGGCTGGGCAGTCACCATCTGAGGCTTGCCTGCACCTTGGGCTGGCCCTGGGTTTCTGGGGGGGGCGGAAGGGGGTTAGGGCACTGGGGGACTCTGGAGGCAGGCATGCAGAGCCACGGGGCTGAGGGGACAAGGTGCCACCATCTTGTGGCTGTGGTTGCCACCATCTTTGAGGGCATGGCAGTCAATTAGCATATTCCCTCCTTATTGGCTGTGGGCACTGCCAGCTTTGTGATGGTGTGAGGGTCAATTAGCATATTCCCTCCTTATTAGATAGGAGATATATATATATATATATATATATATATATATATATATATATATATATATAAAATTTTCCTTTTCATTGAATTTATTGGGGTGACACTGGTTATACTATACTGGTTATGGAAATGTTTATACAGGTTTCAGGTGCACAATTCTATTTGTACACTGTATTATGTGCTTATCACCCCCATCTATCACCATTTATATCCCCCTATACCCTCTTCCACCTCCTCGACACCCTCTTCCCCAGCAATCACCACACTACTGTCTGTGTCCATGAACTTTTCTCTCTCTCTTTTTTTCTTTTTTGCTCAATCTCTCCATCCACCTCCACCCAACAGCCACCCCCCTCACCTCCCTGACAGTTGCAGCCTGCTTACTAATTCTTCTGTTCAGGAATCCTAAGTTAAAATATACATTCTTTTTTAAATAAGGATTTTATGTTATTTGTTCATAATTATTTCTATACCGGTTTTTAACTTTAAGCATTAGCATAATTAGTATAGCTTGCTTAAATCATTTTGAGGTAGATTAAGGCAAAAAGATCATACAATAAATTGGCAAAACAGAAAGAGATTTGGGATATTTCGACAGAAGAAAAGGAGATACTGCAAAAATTCCAGATGGAAGGCTCAGCATAATTGCCTAAGCCTCAATTTGGGTCTGAGCCTCC
The DNA here is from genome assembly GCA_026230045.1 of Corynorhinus townsendii. Lineage (NCBI taxonomy): Eukaryota > Metazoa > Chordata > Mammalia > Chiroptera > Vespertilionidae > Corynorhinus > Corynorhinus townsendii. The sequence goes on along the minus strand of JAPDVU010000008.1, from coordinate 60,956,261 downwards.
CAGAAACCAACAGGATAAAGCAAATAGGAACTGTCCCAGTTCTTGTCAGAAAGAAGAAAGCAGGACAGGTTTCACAAAGCCTATTCTTGGCATGATTCCGGAAGATAAATCTCAAGGGATTCTCTAAGGAGCATGCAATCAGCATTTCACAGAAAATGCAGTTGGAGACTGTATATGTTGTTTCCTACAGTGCCTTTCCAAAAATGGTAGAGGTGATATTAGGCCTATCCTCTCAGACAACTGGCAACTGCTGTCTTCCCTCTTGGAACCCAGAGGGCCATGCTGTGGGAAGCCTAAGCCCTGTGGAGAGGCCATACAGGTCCTCTGATCAACAGCCCAGTTCAGCCCATCCTTCCATCCATCCCCATCAAGGACTAGGCATGTGATGAACCTGTTGTGGACCCTTCATATCAGTTCATCTGCCAGCTGAGCACCAAGTGACCATCAACAGCAAGCAGAAGGAAAGAATTCCTAGTTGAGTCCTGCCCAAATTCCTAGACAACAAAATCTTGAGATCTACTGCAATGATAGTTATTTCTTATTTTATTGATTTCAGAGAGAGGAAGTGGTAGAGAGAGAGGAAAGAGAAAAACATTCATGTGTGAGAGAAACATTGATCGTAGCCTTCCACATGTGCCCCGACCGGAAATTGATTCTACCCCCTTCGGTGCACTGATGGTGCTCCAACCAACTTAGCCACACTGGCCAGGGCAATGTTAGTTATTTTAAGCCACTTAATTTTGGGGGTGGTATGGAACAATTTGTAACAAATCAAAAGCATCCTGAGGCTGAAATCATGTAATCAGAGTATCCACTACATATAAGGAACTACTGTAGGAGCATAAAATGAATAAGGCAAAAATCTCTGCTTTAAAAAAAAATAGGCTTTTATTTATTTTAGAGAGAGAGGAAGGGAGAATAATAGAGAGAAAGAAACACTGATGAGAGATAAATATTGATTTGCTGCCTCCTGCAGACACCCTTCTGTGGATTGAGTCCTCAACCCGGGGAATGTGTCCTGACGGGGAATCGAACTGGTGACCTCTTGGTTCACGGTTTGATGCTCAACCACTGAGCCACACCAGCCGGGCAAAATCTCTGCCCTTTTAAAGCTGATGTTTTAGGTGGGGGAGTCAGACAATGAATATGAAAACAAATAGTGCTACTTCTGTAATATCCAAATTGCCAGGCACAGTGTTAACTACAAAAAGTTGCTAATGAATGCTGCACTTCTCTGCAGTATAACACAGCTAAATCTGTCATTCTCAATTTAACCTAAAAAAAAAAAAAAGTAACTGTATCCCAGTATTTGGAAGACTAAGTTACTAATAAGACATGTTAGGCCCTAACTGGTTTGGCTCAGTGGATAGAGCCGACACTATCCGGTCTGCGGACTCAAGGGTCCCAGGTTCGACTCCAGTCAAGGGCATGTACCTTGGTTGCGGGCACATCCCCAGTAGGGGGTTTGCAGGAGGCAGCTGATTGATGTTTCTCTCTCATCAATGTTTCTAACTCTCCCTCTGCCTTACTCTCTGTAAAAAACTCAATAAAATATATTTAAAAAAAAAAAAAAGACATGTTAGATAAGCCAGAGAAGTTTATAAACAACCCATTTCTGGAACAATGGATATAATGAAAGGATGGTTACCTGTTTCTCTAAAGCAGCGTTTGCCTGTGGACTCCTACAACTCTTATTAGGAAAAAAGGGGTAAACCCCCAGGTTTTCAGAAATGTAGGTTATTACCTAACCAGGGCAGAATGTAACACTCCATAAAATGTCAACATCAAAACAATATAGAAAAAAATAATTACAGATAGTGTTAGTGTGGTAAGCTGATAAGGACCAGATGGTCTTTTGTATTTATGGTTTTCCTTGTGCATACAAATGCTTTGGGGATCTAATTAGCCTTCTACAAAACTCAAACTGGGTAATTACTATCATTATCCCCTTTTCAAATAAATCTGAAGTCTAAACTGCAATTATGTTTTTTCGTTTACATTTGGTATTCACACATTTTAAGAATTGTTCTTTGCCATCCACTCTGAAAACTTTTTCCCATGGACTGAAGTAAGTAAGACACAGGAGGGTTATAAAACACCCTTAAAAAACACACACACACAAACAACGAATCACTCTGTGAGAGCAAGTGCTGACAATGAGCGAAGCACTTTCTCACGGCGAGTCCTGCTTCTGTCACATTTACACTCCAATCAAGAATACAGCCCCTGCTCTCTGAGGCTTCGTATTTCCACTTCTGCTTTGCACAGCAAAAGAGAAGACTTTCTACACGGAGACATAACCAGTCACGCACGTTAGAGAAAGGATTCTCCGCGAGATGCAATGTGGCAGCCACTTCAATTAACTTCTGACTCTGTCCCCAAAGTGCAGCGCCTGGGCTGGCGGTGAGCTGTGGAGAAGCGGTGGTACACGTAACAAGGCAGGCATGTCATCTTTATTGGATTTTTGGCCTCAGGACAGTCAAGTCACATGGCAACAGCATCTCCAGACTGCGAGGCAAAGGAGATGTAATCATGTGCACCAGTGACTCATGATACAAATTCATCAAAATCTATCTCCAGCGAGAAGTGTGAGAGAAGGGGTGTGAGGAAGCAATCATTTTATTTCAGGCCCAAAGCCAAGGCCAGAGGTTATCAGGGGACACGTGGCTCTTCCCCGACAGGATGAAACATGGACAGTGACAGGTATCGGAAGCCATCTCTTCTGCAATAGCTTCCACTGAGGATGGTCAAGAATATTCAGAATGTCTGGGTGATATCTCAAAATTTAGTATCATGGTTATTGGTCCAGAGGGCACAATCCGAAAATAGTTGACAGAGGGAAAAATGCAGATGATGAACTGAAACTGAAGGGGGTGCTTGACAGGGGAGGCATTTCTGCTAAAGAAGATGCTATCTGTCAGCGCAGCTCCAGATGGCCCCCCTGGCCTGCCTGACGGAAGGTGCTTCCGGGGCTGCCGCCGTGGCCCTCCATCCTGGAGACCGCCCTAGGCGGCCCTGGCAGGCAGCAGCTCAGGTGCCAGGCACTGACGAGGAGGGCTGCAAGGTCAGCACTTATCCTCCCCAAGTTGATGGCAATAACCTCACAGCTCACTGAAAAGAATCTCGAAGGCATGCATTCCTTCTTCCATCCACTCAGCAAATATTTACTAGGCATCTACTTAGTGCTTTCTCTGTGTCAGGCAATTTATGTACGTTGGTGAGTCAATAACACACTGGCCGTACAAATATCACAGTCAGCTTCCATCATCAAAGGTGTTAGAGGCTCAGCCCAACATTGAGCCCGAGTCCACATGCATAGCACAGCGCTGATGCCCTGGAGGGTGTAAGCACAAGCAGTGGGGTCGTCTTTGTGTCTTGGGCTTTTGTGCCAGGCTGGCGTGTTCACAGCCGTGATCATGGCTGGGGATTTGTAATGCAAGGGACTGTCTATCTAAGAGTTCACACATCTCCTGTATGAGCACCTTAACATCTGTACAGCTATTTTTTACAACGTATCTTTACTTACCACCATCATTCTCCTTTGTTGGAAGTCTGACATGACAGGTGGCATTATTCTAATTTTATGGATGCACAAGACAGAGGAGAGGCATGAAGGGACTTGCCCAAAGCTAGAAAGCAAGTAAGAAGCCTAGCAGAACTCACACCATGTCTTCTCACTGCAAACTCAAGACTTCCCAGACATAGCGCTGTCTGACAGACACTCTTACTGAAGCCTCTGAACAGAAGTTTGGGTGCCAGGGCACCTTGCCGCAGAGCTGTCTCAGCCTGTTAGGCTGCTTGACATCTCAAATGTCCTTCTTGCTTCTGAGGTTGGCAGTAAAGGCCCAGAGGCATCTGAATCAGGACAGGACCAAGGTACCTGCATCAGTTAACTTGCAACCTGATATAGTAGAAAGAGCTACAACATTCAGTTGGCAAGCATAGGATCAAGTCCCAGCCAGGCCCAGATGGGCACCATCAAGTAATTTAACTTCTCTGAGACTTGGCTTCCTCACAGGTATAAGTGACCTGTGGGTATGCAGCAGTTGACAGTAAATCATAGCATCTTGAGGCTGACATGATGTATTCAACTCCCTTTATTCATTCACACCACCTCTCAGGGTCACTATAAGGATGGGATGAGACGATGTGGCTATTACGCACATGCAAAGCATGGCAAGAAGTAAGGGTTAGCTTTGCTCCTCCCTCTATCAGACTCTCCTGTGGGTTTTGTTCTACTCTGTAATGGTCAGCGGGGGGGGGGGGGGGGGGGGAGAGGGGGGAGGAAGAAGGGGAAGTGTTCTTAAGTTTCCATCATGGGGCTGCCCCAGAACTTTTTGTAATGCAAGAGACTGTCCGTCTAGAGAAGGCCTTGTTGTGGCTAAAGGTCAAGAAAGAAATCAGAGGGAAGTCCCAGCATGACATATTCGGCCATCTCTCAAGGAGTAAGGGAGGGAAGCCATGCCACAGTGCTATCCAGATGTGCTCAGCAAATCCTTCAATAGGCAGTAGTGGTTCGGTGTGTGCCCTTGTTTAAGAATGTGAGTTAGGCCCTGGCCAGGTAACTTGGTTGGTGCATAGTCCTGATATGTCAAAGTTGCGGGTTTGATTCCTGGTCAGGGCACATATACAAGAATCAATTAATGAATGCATAAATAAATAGCACAACAAATCAATGTTTCACTCTCTCTTCCTATCTCTCTAAAATCAATAATTTTTTTTTAACAAGAATGTGAGTTAAAGAGAAAATAATAGCAATTGTGTCTGTAATACTATAAGCATTCCTTGCTGATTTAAATATAACCTCAATTCTCTGGTTAGGATGAAATCCAAATAACCTTCTAACATTCACTTAGCTGAGTGGGATTCCTGCCAGTCAAATGGTTGCATGAAGCCCGGACAATAATTGAGATGACAGTCCAGTTTTGCACCAGAGGTTAAAGTATCACATTGCATCAGCTCTGAGTCCTGATCATGATTCACCCTGTCAACTTGCTGGGCTCTGCTGATGACAACTAAAGGCACAGGTTGGCCATTCTTTTGTATGAGGGCATCTTTTAGTCATGCTACTCAGGAATTCAAAGGTATCCACGGGACAGGGTAAAGATGGGAAAGAGGATGGGGCTTAAGGCAAAGGCAAATCTGCCAGGAACCTTTCCTCTCTGCATCCAGGGCTGTCTGGGATCTGTTCCTTGGGTTTCACAAAGGTGAATCCCAAGGCAAGATTCACAGGCCCCTGTTCCTGATACATGCATCTCATGGTTTATCATAGCTACTCCCATTTGGGGGAATGGACAGGTGGTCCAGATTGGACCAATGCCTTTCATAATAATTCAATCTTCCTCAAAAGACTCTTAGAGTGTGCTTTGTGATCTCCTTCAACCATGTTCTATGGATCTCAGCATTTTATGGCAGTCAGCGTTGAAATAAGTTTTCAGTTAACCTAACAGCTATTATTTTTATTTGTGCTTTAAAGTTGTAGTGATAAACTTCACTTCCAAACTTAACATAAATGATAGTTACATAATGGTTATAACAGGTATGCACAAGGGTTGTAATGTGTATGGAGTGGGTTGAATTGGTGGCTCCCTCAAAGACAGCTTCAGATCTAACCCTCAGAATTTGTCCATCTGACCTTATTTGGAAAAAAGGGATCTTTGCAGATGTAATTAAGTTAAGGATTTTGAGATGAGATCATTCTGGATTATCTGGGTGGAGCCTAAATCCAATGGCAAGTGTCCTTATAAGAAAGGCAGAGGGAGAGGTGAAACAGAGAGGAAAGCTGTGTGAAGGAGGCAGAAATTGGAGTTATGTAGCCAGGAGCTAAGGAATGCCTGGAGCCACCAGAAACTGGAGGAAGCAAGGACAGACTGTCCCTGAGAGCCTTCAGAGAGAACAGGGCCCTTCATACTTGGAACTTCTGGCCTGTTATAACTGTAGAGAATAATTTATGATATTTTAAGTCACCAAGTTTATGGTACAGTAATTCCTCACATTAACCCTTGGAAAGTAATACAGTGTATTTGTAACATGTATATGTTTAATACATGTCTATGTCTCTACCTATCATCTATCTATCCATCCATCTAGTGTTTGTGTATTATATGGTGAATGTGTTGTTTCATCACAGGAAATATAAGTTTATCATCTATGGTTGCATGATGGGACACAAAATAAAAGAGGTTGTGACCCACTGACCAACCACATTGACAATTCTTATGTGGGGAAAAGTAATGGCTCTGGAGCCCATAAATTGGGAACTGAGTTAAAAATAAAACACAATACAAGGTTATGCTTTACTCAGAAAGAATCATTGAATACTAGGTCAAGTTAGGCTACCTCACAGAAATCAAACTACCTGCATTAACAGAATATACACTCAAGTACGAATGTGTAGTATGCTCAATAAGTATTCAAAGGACATATGGTATGAAACATAGAGTAATGGTCTGTGTAAACTATTGTGATTCGATATCCTTATTTTTATATGTATTCATTTGGCAAAAAACTTTTTTATATGTTTCTAACCTGTTCTATAATAACCATAAAATAATAGTCATGATGGCTATAATTAATAATTAATGACACCTAGTATGATTCAGGCACCAGGCTAAACCACTTATGTATATTATCTTGTTAAAAAGATAGGATTTCCCTGAAGAATATATCATTGTATCTGTTTTCCAGATAAAGAAGCAAATGTCATGCTCATCAGGGTGAGGTGACTAGCCCATGCTGGTGGTTGTTAGAACAGGCAGGAGGGACAGGTCTCCAACCACAGCTCCTGGGGTCCAGAGTCCTGACCCTAACAAGTACAGAGCAGGCCTAGGGCAGGTATGACCTAAAACCTGCTGTGTGATCTCTCATTTACTAGTCATCAGTAACAGGATACCGATGTGACCTCTCCAAATTCCCTGCCCCTATTTGTTTGAAGACAGAAAAGGGGGGAAAAAGTCATAATAATAAAATGAAGACTTGGAGAAACTGGGAGGTATTAAAAAGCTGAGTTGGGTTTGGACAGGGAGAGCTGGGGAAATGGGCCCTCCAAGGAGAAGATATGGAGATGGAAAGCGCAGGCACATTTGAAAACCTGGCCTGGCACAGACCATGGGAGCCTCCAATGCCAAGCACATGAGTCTGAGTGTAGCCCAGTTCTTTTCTTGTAAGGTGATGATTTTCAACCCTGTGCTGCAAGAATTCTTAAAACATGCAATACCTGACTATTCAGTCAAGGGCACTGCCCTCTTTTCCCTTAGGTAGTTAAATAAAAACATGACAATAGCCAACACAACAATGGCCTTCTGGTGTGAATGAATAAAAATCATATTCACTTCTTTTCTTATATCGGTACAAAATATATTTTTTTGCTGCACCATGAGATGAAAATAGCTGCTGTAAGATGATTTAATAAATTTCCACTCCAAGAAGATACTTGTAAAATGGTTAAGTGTGAGCAAAATCCATGTAGTTCATAAGACAAAGTGGTAATTCTCAGCAGCAGCAGAGCCTACTTGTAAATAAATACCACAGCTGACTGGTAAAGGAGTGAGGAGTACAATACCTTCAGAAGAGGAAGGCCCACAGAGGCCCTCAGACTCAGGCTCCTCACGGGCAGAGTAGATTCACACAACTCAGATGTTTCTGCTGCAGGCGTATTTCCAAACTTAGGTATGTTGTCAAGTATCACCCTCAGACTTTAAATGGCTCCCAGCAGAGTGGGCCAGGTGGGGTAAGGGTGGGGGGGGGGGCGGAGGGAGAGAGAGAGAGGAAGAGGGGAAGGATGGAGGAAGAGGGGAGCGGGGGAGAGAGAGAGAGAGACTGATTTCTTTACAACCACAATGCAGTGCAATTTGCTGAGAACTACAGGAGAGTCATCTGGTCCAGTGGATAGTCATGATCCTTAGAGTATAATTTATTAGACTAGAGAAATCTGGCTCAGTTGCTTCCCAATATAACGAGAATGGGGAACACATTAAAGACTGTCAGAGAATCTTCCTCTGGAGTGGCAGATACTAAACCTGGAGCCTCCAAGGTCCTACTAAGGCTTCTTGTTATTATTTCTCACCACACACATGCATATGCTGATACACATATTAGGGACGGGCCAGAGGGCTGAGTCTAGTACAAGAGGGAACTAAGTCTGGAAGGCAGCCTGGCTTAATTATCTGTGTTTGTGCTGCAGGCTATTAGCACCAATATACTTACCATATTATAATTACTAATTAATGTATTAATCCAGAGAAATATGGGTTCATGAGGAATGAACTATGCTGATTGTGCTTGGGGGTATGGGATCTGCGCCTTCTCAGACATGGCTTATGTAAGACTAGTAGGGGCACTAAGAGGTTAATAATAGATCAATGAACAAGTACCATTATAGTCTGAAACATGCCTAATATCACTACCAGACCAATCATCATCAAGTTCCTTTATTGCATCAGGTTGAACTTTTGGACAAAGGGATTAATGAGTATTGGAAATCAGCATTGCTGCATACAATTGGCCAAGTTTCACTTACTCTTGATGAATACGATCCAGAAAAGCAAAATTCACAGCGGAATGTCTTCATGACATCTAAAATTTACTGACACTGACATTTGCTGTGATGCATGCTAATAAGTTTCCAATTCAATTGCAGAATACTCAATGGGTCCAAATGTGTAGAACGGAGGGGAAGGACCCATATTTCAGAACTCATTTCACTGAAATTTAAATACCACAGTGCCAAACATTTCTTTCTCCATTTATAAAATCAGGAATCCATAAAATCCAAATTAATGATCTAGCATAGCTTACTCAGTTCACTTAGAGGTAATGGGAGAATCACAGAGCGGCTTCCAAGGCTGACAATCATGATGGGATACACTTGAAATCTCAGCTAAGGCAAACTGACATAAAAGCAAGAGCGGAAAATGCCTAGGAAAAAAAAAAGTCCTAAAGTAGAACTGTGACTACTTTCTAGAATTTGGGTCAGGATCACATTCAATAGATCATGAAAAGACATAGGAGTTCAGGGTTATGTATATACTTGCATACACATGCTTATTTGCTGTCCATGTGATTTAATGTAGCTTAAATTTAATATGCAAATAGTCACCCTATCACCCAGTTCAATGAGTCCCTGTCAACCTTTCTGAAAGGCATTTTACTGAGCTCTACTTATTGAGAATGGAAGTGAATAAAATCCATGTGACGAGAGTCAACATTTCCACAGGACCATGACCCATGTCAGTGGAAGCGCCAAACATAACAAGAAGTATGTGGGCTTCCCAAATCTCAATAGGAGGAATGTGTAACATAATAAGGTAAAAAGAGTAATATTCACACAACAGGCAGCTTCTATCAAGAGTCAAATTTATTTTCAGGAGCTTCCTATGTCTGACGTGTTATCTCATTTACTTTAAAAACAAAAGCCCCATGTATCATATCTAGACACACGATAGAGTCAGAATTATTTTCACAGTACGGACAATATTCCGAAGCCCAGGAAGGTAAGATAAACCCCATTATTCACAATTACCTTGCTCTGGTTTTCTTGGGAGATTTTCATAACCACATGGAGGTGAACACTGATGAAGTGGCTACAGTGCTCACATCTCTTAACATCACACGTTGATGCCAGACTATAACTCACATGGCTATTTAGTGTGTGGCTATTTGTTAAGCCCTGCTGTGAGGAAGGCATTTCTGACTTCAGTGCCATTAATGAGGAAGGTATCCTTTGGTTCTTATTATTCTCTGTCATGATTCATTGCAAAAGTGATAGAAATTAACAGTCTTTTCAGCAAGATGGGAAGCACGTTACATTCTCTTAATTTTGTTGCTAGTGAAATAAATGGTATAAAAATAGAACCCACCCTTCCTGATCTCGTTAGCCATTTTCTCTGAAAACAAACAGACAGATAATAGATATGAATGGGGCTTTGAGAAGAAGGGATAAGTAAGAAGTTGGGTACTTTTTCCTAAACCCATGTTCAATGGAACATCGGCTTTTCAAACATTCCATCCCTGACACCACCTCCTCAACAAACTGTCATCTTTATAAGGGTAGGGGCTACCTTTTCCTTTTCATGTAACTTTGTACCTCCCTTTCTCACTTGGGTCCTGAATCTCTCAACATAGCACCTAGCCCTGAATTTTCCTCAGTAAAAGTTTGCTATCATTGAATGAGGGGTCCCTTGAATGTTGACAGAAATGGGCAGGTTGGAGGAGGGTGGAGAAAATATTATGAAAAGACTGTGTATAGCTTGGCACATGTTGAGTTTGTGGTGACAGCCAGATGTCCAAGTAGAGAGGCTAATACAAGACCTGCACTGATATTTTTAGCCAAGATGACTTAAGTTTACAAAGGTTGGCCATTAAGTCATGAAAAATATACAGCTCGGTTGTCACCATGGTTATTTGACAGAAACACACTCTCTAGTCTGCACCCTTCACCTAAACAAAGGGAAGGTTCTGAAGCCTGAGTCCAGTTCAAACCTAGTCTTCAGTAAATTCTATTACCACCCACAGAAAGCCCAATAGCTATTGTGAATCATGCTGGTTTTACTTTTTTATAAAACACTGATTTCTCCTTTACTAAGTTGAATCTTTGCTTCTCAGAGACTACTCAGCACCCAACGATGTTTTTGGGAGTTGCTAAAACTTCCTGTACAACAGCTAGGATGGTCTCAATTCTACTTAGACCTCTCAAGCCCTACTTGTCCCTGCTGTAGTCTAAGTCCTTTAAGAAGATGTAATGACTGAAAGGAACTGTAATTTCTGAAGAATTCTGACAGGAATGTAGATTATGGATAAGGTAATGACAAGTCTCTGATTTATAGAAAGATGAGTCCCTAGTATAACTTAGCCTCACTTTCTTTTGCCCAATCATGGATCATAACCAAGTTTGAAGGACACCATTGTGACTTTTAAGAATAGAGCCCTGCCTGGCTGGTGTGGCTTAGAAGTTGAGCATTGGCCTATGAACCAGGAGGTTATGGTTTGATTCCTGGTCAGGGCACAAGCCCCAGGTTGGGGGCTTGATCCCTGGTAGGGAGCATGCAGGAGGCAGCCAATCAAATGAGTCTCATCATCATCCTCTCTCTCTCTCTCCCCCCTTCTCCCTTCCTCTCTGAAATCAATAAAAAATATTTTTTAAAAATAATAGAGCCCTATAGGAATGGCTTACATATATCTCTAAAGCTTTGTTACTGAATTGCTGCCCAGTGACCCAGTATGCTTTTCCTAAAGATATTATAGCCACTTCATATTGTAATATTTACTTTTAATTGTGAGACAGAACACTTTTCTCCTATGCTTTAATCTTCCCTTAGCACAAAGGTCTGTAAGAATTTAAGTCACTCCAGTTACATTAAAAGAGAATAATCAGTGTCTGTTCAGTACTAGCTGAGTTAAATAGCAGCTCTGTTTCCAGAAAGATAATAATGTCAAAAATTAGAGAGAAAACAGCAGGCATTCTGGGGAATTTAACTATTGAACAAATGGCTGGAATGTGTTTCAAAGTCAATTTAAACAATTTTTAAAAAATTACACCCTGACTTAAGGCCTCAGAACTCTTTTTCTCTCTATGTAATTAAAACATAATGCTGAAGACCTCATCAGACAGTGATCCTTGATATTTTAATAATAAAGTAGAATGCCCTCATGATATGGCTGATTATTAAATACTAGAGGCCTGGTGCACAAAATTGGTGCACGGAGGGGGGTTCCTCAGCCTGGCCTGCACCCTCTCCAATCTGGGACCCCTCAGGGGATGTCTGATTGCCAGTTTAGGCTTGATCCCTGTGGGTCATTATGGATGTTATGACCCTGGCTCTTTATATATAGAGAGATATTTAAATGCACTACAGATTAAGTCAATTCCAATGGAAAAGGAATGGGAGCATACAGTAAACACCTGTTCAACAAACTCTTCCATGCAATGGATTCCTCAATGTCAGGAACATGAAAATATCCTGTCATGATCTTTTCCCAGCTTTTCTGGGAAAATATGAAAATAACATTACTGGGGAACGGGGGTGGGCGGGCAAAACAATGTGCATCACAGTAGGTTCTCTGGAACCTGGAAATCCCAGGTCAGTTTCTGGCATGGTTGATTTCTAGTGAGGTCTCTCTTCATGTGCCTTTCCTCAGTCCACATTAGTGGAGAGAGAGAGAGAGAGCAAGCTCTTCCGAGTATACTTTTCCCATTGATTTTCTTTTTCCTTCTTCTTCTTCTTCTTCTTCTTTTTTTTTTTTAGAGAGAGTGGAAGGAAGGTAGAGAGACACACACAAAGAGAGAGAGAGAAACATTGATGTTCTGCAAGAGACACATTGATTGGTTGCCTCCCGCATGCATCCCAATGGGGAGAGGAGGAGGCGGGATTGAGCCTGCAATCCAGGTATGTGCCCTTGACTGGAATCGAACCCATGATACTTCAGTCTGCAGACTGACTCTCTAACCACTGAGCAAAACTAGTTAGGGCTGGTGTCAGTTCTCAGAAGGACGTTAATACTATCAGTTCAGGGCCCTACCCGTATGACCTTTATAAATTACCTACTTAGAGGCCCCATCTCTAAAAACAGTCACACTGGAGATCAGGGCTTCAACATATGGATTTTAAGGGGATACATGCATGTAGACTGCAACACTTTTCATCTCATCCCTGTTCTGCAGGAGGTGCCAGGTCCTCAGAGTGTGTGTGAAAAGAACTTACCACCTCCCTATGCTAAGGCCCTACAAGAAGCCTTGTGCTCTCCTCCTTGGAGTAAATGATCAGCCCCTGATTCAAGAAAATGAACTTTATGAGGAAAGGGCAAAGGAACAGGGATTGTATAGCTGTGAGAAGATGGAGGAGACTTAACATCTTCAATATAGGAGGAGGTATTATGCATAGATTTCTGACCAGCTGTTCTCTATTGCTACTGGGAGCCGGTCAGCAGAAAACAGAATTAAGTTACAACACTGGAGAGATTTAAATGAGATCTAATGGTTAGAAATCTTGATAGCACAAGTTTGTTGTCTGATCATGACAACTGAGATACAGGAAACTGGATATCAGTGGGGAAACGTGGGCTCCCAGGAGCTGTAAGAAATAGGTAAGAGTCCCAAATGGTGGAAAGATACAATGAAAGGTCAGAAATAAAGCACTGAGTCTGTCACAACAGTCCTTTGTGCAGGGCTCTGCTGTGTTTGAAATTTAAGATTTCACCGTTGGAATCTCAATTCCTTGGCATAGGAAATCAAAAGTTATGGGTATGCCCTGAATTTTCCTGGGCATGTACCTGTCTCTGCTTTAGGCCAAGCTCCCTGAGAGAAGTAGCTTTCATTTAATGCCTATATTCATAATACTTAGCACAGTACTCAGGACATATAGGCAAGGATAAGTAAATCTTTCCTTTCTGAAGTGAAAATTGTAACACATACAGACAGATGATGAACCCACTGATCCTGGACATGTTCAATTTTACTTTATCTTCAACCTCACCCACTGAAGATCTCTTTGGAAAACCATCATTAGAAAGGAGACCAACAGTGACCAGACTCATACTTACCAAGTGATATATGTCCTTCCTTTATCTCTTAAGCTAATAAGTAGCAGGATGAGCAAGAGTCTGACATGGTTTGCTGACCATGGATTGGTCATGTACATGGTTTGCTGACCAATGTATATTGGAAAGGGGAAGTTCACTGCTTTTCATTGTAGGCCTGAATCTTTGTTCTCCCTTCCACATAGCAGTTTGCTGAATCTGAGGACACAGAAAGTGAATGACAGACTGTGGAATTATTCAACAGTCTACTGACTACACTGACCTCCCACTCAGTCAATGACATTCACAGAATTCACAGGGGCAAGATCCTGATTTTTAGGTTGTTGGCAAGTAAAGGATGCTTGTTAAAGCCACTCTCTGACAACATATTTGGCTTATTTTGCCTTGGAAAATGTAACCAGCAAATTTACTCTTTTTGTTGTTGTTGTGCATCCTCCCTGGAGGACATTCTTCTTTTGATTTTTAGAGAGAGTGGAAGGAATGGGGAGAGACAGAAGAGGAGAACACCAATGTGAAAGAGACACATTGACCAGTTATCTCCTACATGCACCCCAATCAGGGCTGGGGATTGAGAATGCAACTGAGGTACATTCCCTTGACTGGAATCAAACTTGAGACCCTTCAGTCCGAGGGCTGAGGCTCTAGCCATTGAGCAAAACAGGCTAGGGCAGCAAATTTACTCTTATCTAGGAACACCCATCAGATAAGATATGACTGTCTGAGGCCATAGGAGCCAGGACTTCCTGATATCAAACCTGGGAAAGCTGTCTCTTTTATATTAAACACCATTAACCCACAAGGCATTAAAACTCCCTTCATTGTAGTCCTTCTGTGAGTGAAAAAGCTCCTTTTGTTTGTGAAGTACTTATGCATAAACAGAACTCATAAAACTAGTCAAGCCACTAATATGTCATAAAATATTAGAGAAATGAAGAAAAAGAACCAGGAATACACAACTAGCTTATTGAATAAGTAAAGTAAATTTTACTAGTAAAACAATCATTTCAGTTAATCTTCAATACAGGTAGTGGGGAAAAAGAGAGAAAAAGGTGGAGAGGATAAGCATAGGTAGTACTGTCCCCGACAACATGAAACACTTTTTCAGAGGCAGTAAAATAACTATGTACTTCCCAGCCCACTGCTCCCATGTGCTCAAGGCACATGTTTCTCCAAAGACTGAGGAATAAAGAGAGGCATTTCCTTCCTGACCTTAGGCCTCAAATAAGAATTAACCTCTGATCATACATATGCAGTGAAATGTGGAAGAATAAAACTACAGGCCAGAAGGTGAACTCCACCAGTGCTTCCCTGCTTCCTGCCTCTGAACCCTCAGCACACAGGACTCTTCCTCTGACACTGATCAGGGGCTGGATTCTATTACAGGAAATTGTGTACAACCATGTCTTGTTTACCTGCTCAACTTCTCTCGTATCCCCCTGAACAGAATCTGGCTGAGAGGAGGCCTCAGTGAATGCCTGTAGAACAGAAGTGACTGCCTAGCCTCAGGAACAGTCAAAACGAGTTGAATAATGCCTTTTGAAGCTGATTTTCAGGAGCTGATTATCCAGTTGTTGCCTCAGCTCATCCCCCAGCTACAGCTCCTTCTCCGGTAACCCGCCTGCCTCTTGGCCATTTTGCCTCTCATTAGTGCCTTTCATGAAAGTGCAGAGGGTGGGGGGAAAGGGGGAGGAAGAGGATGTGAAATTCAAATGATGGCCAGAGTGACAGCAAGAAAAGATAGATAATGCTGAGTGACTCGAGATTTTTTTTTAGTATTTGTAGATTTAAATTATCCATACCATGTCCAGTACTCATTAGCATGGCTAGTCAAGGCCTTGCTAGAATGGCTATATTTTATTACATGGCAATTTATGCAGCAAACTGCCCTTCAAGTCCTCACATATGTTCTACGTTGATGATTTTTGCAGTGGCTGAAGCAAAAAAAAAAGCAAATATAATCCTAAAAACAGTCACTGTAAACATGGGCTTTTAAATGTCACCTATTGCCCATGGCTACATGAATAACTACTTATTGAACTTGACATATTTCCTCCAAGAAACTACAGATGCTCTTTATACATATTACATAATGCAGTTATCCAGTGTCAGGCCAGAAAAGCCAGCAGGTTTTGCAGAGGGAGACAGGAGCGTCAGAGGGAAGCTCAGTGGCTTCCTCAATGTCAAAGAAGACAGGAACTCTCAATTCTCCCAGGTAATCAGCTTACTGGGCAAGTGCTTGCTGCCCTGTACATGGTGTATAGAGTTTTAAATTTTCAGTGATATTTTATTGCAGCAAGTATTCCCACGTTGTGAAATACCCAACAGAGAAATCAGAGGCGCGGTGAGGAGACTGCTATAGTGACCCTTTGTGACAGAGGAGACTCCACCCACACTGACCATGCCTGTAATTCACTGCTAATCTAAGTAGGTCAGGAGAGAATACAAGTTTGAGTAACTCATTGTAAAGTTGAAATTCATGGCAGTGAAACCAGAAAAAGGTCACTTTTAAACGAAATAGCTGTCCTCTCTCAATGTGAGGAAACAGTCCAAGCTGACCTAGTTAGGCGCTGAGGACCTAAGGGAGGGAAATAAATTGCAAACTTCTCAGCTTAACGCCAATGCCAATCTGGTTGCTGGCAATTCAGGTTTTAAAAACTCTAGCCCTCAAGCTCATTGCTTTGAATGTTTGATCTGTAAGTAAGAATTTCCCAAGAAGCTGTGTGCTAGATGGCTCACGCTTTCATTCATCTAACACTATTGATCACTTGCCAGACATTCAGCTAGATGCTGAGAATACAGCATGAAGAAGCCATATTTTCTAACTTCACGGATCTAACCATACTAGAGGGGTGGTGAGAACATAAATAGCTGCTAGATGCCTGGAGGAACCTGTTAGAAGACTGTCATGAGTTGTAATGAAGGTCTGAAGCTGGGAGAGGAGAAAACGCGAAAAGAAATATGTAGGACAAAAATTGGAAGGTTTTGGTAATGTTTAATGTTGGAAGTCAGAAAAATTAAAAGGTGACTGCACATGTTTGGCTTGTTTGACTCTGGGATCTCTCCTGGGAGAAAACATGTTTTGGGTAGTTTAGTGAGGAAGACAATGGGTTCAGTTTTGGACACAATGAGCCTAAGGAGCTTACAGGGCATTGCCACATGTACCTAGTACATGAAGATACCTATGAATGTGAAGCTTAGGTAAGAGATGGTCAGGGATGTCAATACATGTGGGGTGTCATCAACTTATCTGTGGTAGTTAGCCATAAGGATGGATGAAATCGCTCAACATCTTTAGGGAAATAAGATTAGAAGGCTGAGCATGGTATTGGGGTGGGGGGTGGGGTAGAAACAAACATTGTAAGGATACGATGAGGAATTAGAGTCCACAAAGGATGCCAAGAAGGAACTGTCCAAGGGGCTAGAGGGATGACTGGGAGAGCACAGAATCACAGGCACCAAATGGGGAAAGAGTTTCAAAGTGGGGGTGTCACACCATGTTCAGCATTCTAAGTGGGCCATCATGCCACTGCATTTAATGATGAGGAAGGACATAGTGACCTCAGAAAATGCACTTTCACTGGCATGAGAGTGATAAAAGCCAGATTGAGCAGGACTAATAGAGTGAATAGGAAGAGAAGAAATAAGAGGCGATGTGTATAGATTAGTGTTCTAGTACCCACAGTACACCAGAATCATCCATGGAGCTTGCTGAAAAGTACAGATAACTGAACCCAGGGATCTGTATTTTATCAGGCTCCCTGGTGATTCTGATGTAGAGGTTGGTTGGGCACAGACTATTTTTGGAGAGAGAGATGGGCAGGAGTTGGATTCAGATGGGAGTGGGGGTCAAATGTAAGAGATGAGCATATTTATCAGTTGATGTCAGGGAGAGAGGAATGAGAGAGGTCATAGTGCCAGGAGAGAAGAGGCAGAGGATTCAGGGGAGTAAACTGCTTATCACATAGTAAGTTCTCAATAAAATGTTAGTCTTCTCTCCTTTCATTTTCCCTTTAGCAGAATAAAATTTCTAGCATTGTTATGAGTAAGTGAATTCTCTCATTGCTACTATATACTGATTTAGTTCCAGTTACACTGGTTAACAAAGAAGGACCAGCTTGTAGGGAACAATTTGGGTGCACACTACACATTAAGTAGCTGTGCCCCAGATTGCTGCAGTTGTAGGTAGTATCTTATGGAAGAGAAGTTGTACATCTTCTTTCTCTTGTCAATATTTTAATCCTGAATGACTGAGAAGCCAGGCTGTCTGAGAGCAGAGCAGAATATAAGTTCAATTAAGTTATGAAAAAAAAGGATGCACTTTTCCCTTAAAAATGCCTGTGATAGGATTATTTTAAGAAACAATTCCTGCAGTGCAGTGGAGGAGGGAGGAAGGGAGGGAGAGATTGGGAGAGAGAATGAGATTGAGTGTACGTATCCTTCTTGTTTTAGAAGATCCAGCTGCCAAGTCACCAACTTAAATAATAGCTCCACACACATGACATCATAATAGTCTCCACAGCAACTGTGAATGATATTACAAACCTGTCTGTGACTAAATGGGAAAGATAAGCAAGAAGACAAGAGTAGACAATCTCCTAAGCAACAAATGCGCCTTTTCCATGGAAACACCGCCTTGTGGAAAAGAAAGGAAACACAGATAATAGACAAAGGTACACAATAGTCCCTAAATACAGGATTTCACTAAGCGCTCTGTCAATTGCAATTTAAAGACCATTCCACCTATGAGAACGATCGCTGGGAGAAATGTTTCCCCCAGTTTAGTGTTGCAGGAGAGGAGGGCAGAGGCATTGTCATGAGTCACTCACCACATATCATCACAGCTGCTCACAAAGGAGGGCAAATGTGAATGGAGCAAATTCTTGGTAAGCTTTTAGGTTTGTTCCACTTTAAGAAAACACCACAGAAAAGAATCCAACTTCATAAGCCATATAAATTATAAGTAGAAAATTATCATTACTAAAATCCCTTTGTGAAGAGATTCAAGCTAGACTCCTTTGGAATAGCAAGTCCCCTTAGTGAATATAGGATAAAATTTGTATTCTAAGAGTTATTTTAAAAAACAAATAAGGGAACATTTGCCAAACATGCCAATGAGAGAGTACACATATGCATTATTCAAAATTCAAGGCCCCATTGCTGATGGCCCCCTAGCTGCAGACACATTGCTACGCTCTGGGTGACTAATAACTGATCTATCTTATTCAATATCCCAGTGAGGAAGACTATCATCCTGTGTTAAGCGAGGCAATGGTACCTGTGGGGGTAAACATTTCCCCATTAACACAACAGATGGTGAGCTCTGATTCAGACCTGTTTCCCGACTCCAAAGCCCCTCACTCTGTTTGCTGGTCTTTTGCTCACAAAATTGTTCATATCTTACCTTTCCCTGAAAACCTTTCATGATTGATGTCAACTCAGTCTCACAGTGCCATCACCCTATTTTTTCAGTGGCATGCACATTTTATTCTCTACATTATAATCATTACCTGTTAGAGGAAGGGGAGACTTCAAGAAAAAATGACCAAGCATCTCATGTTAATGCCGAGAAAACCAATGTGCAAAGAGCAAATTCCTTCTACAGATGCGAGAGTTGAATCATAGCCTCTCCTGGTTCTCGAACCACAGCTTCTCACCACCCCATATACCCATGATCTAATTCTTGTTATTTATTATTGATAAGTTATTTTCCTCAGAGGTCGTCTCTATCTCTTCTTCCTTTCCCTTCCTTTGCCCTTTGCAACTGTAAACTCCTGGATACTTAGTACCCGTTTTATATGATAAAAGTTTAAAATGCAGAGACCAGTTTTACAAAGGGCTTCCTTCCACTCTGTAAACTGCTATAAAGGAGACTGTCCGAGGCTGCCTCTTCCCATCCATCCCCAGCCCATCATAAAATTGTACTTCCTGAGATTGCATTTATCTTTTCTGATGTAACAGAACATTCACCTACACATCAAGCCATCGACCTTATTTGCTCATGGAGGGCCACTGAAATCACTGCCTGTGTCTCCCTTACTAACCTTTATATGAAAAGTTCTCTCTCATTAATATGTGACGATCACTGATTAATGTTAACATGACTTACATACATACCAAAGAAGACCCTGATGATTTCAACAACAATTCAATTTTCTCTGAAGGCCATTGAAAAGTAAGACCTCTGTAGATTATCCTTCACTAATAAATGGGGATTTGCAGGCTGATTAGAATTCACAGGATGAGGAAGTCTACTCCAACAATGTTGCAGCTTCACTGGTAAAATTCACTCATTTTTTTCTTAAGTGTATGTCACTGGGTAAATTAAAAGTGTCGTGCCGAATGGCTCTTACTGAGATGAAGAGCATTAATGATGGGCTCCTTCTATACCAGCACAAGTATCATGCTTAGTTCATACAAAGTGAAATAAGCAACTTCTGGCAGCACCAATAAAGCAGAGGACACCTCCAGTGGCAGCCCTGTGACAATGATCTCATTTACTCCATATTCTCCTTAACTCTTTGTAGGGTTGAGGAGAAAATACAAACCTCTTCACAGTCATCCCCGTTCCTTGTGAAAACGCACTTCATTTCTCCATCAAAGCGAAGTTCCAGAACTGCTCCCCATTCATTCTGGAACTAGCACATCTGAGAAACTTCAGTGTCTTCTGGGTTATAGTAATTGGCCCAAAAAAGGACCTTTGCCATGTCAATTGATGGGCACTGGCACTAATTCAACACCAACAGGAATCCCCAGTTTGGGGTGGTGACTAGGGAGACTTCATTCAGTGTAATCAGTTCACCTGTGATACAGCAAAGCTGTGGAACAGCAAAACTGTGAGACAGCTCAATAGTGTTCCAGCTCAATTACGATACAGCACACGGCTATAGGTATGGGGGCTAGGCGGCCCTAGTCTGCAGCTCTTCTCAGCTCCCCATCAGCAAGACAACTGCTCTGGTCTGATGTTGGAGCTTAGACCCTCTGCAACAGCATGGCTCCATTCCACTCTGGTCTGACAAGATAGCTTCCATGTTACATTTCCAGCCACGGAAACACTCTTCAATGGAAAGGGAAAGTGAATGCCTTGAACCAGAGGGAAGCTGACTCATTTAAAGAGAATTTCCTGTCTCTGGTCTCTGATTGGTCTGTCTTAATGCAAATAAGGACTTCAAATCCTCAGAGTTTGGTACAAAAAGCATTGTCCTGATTGGTCAGAATGGTGCTGCTCTGATTAGTCAGTAAACATGCTAATGAGGCTATAGATGCACAGCTCCTAATGAACAGGGTAAGTCTCATTCCTAGTGGTCGAAATATACTCCTTTATAAGGGTTGGCTCACATGGTAGGAACATAGTGCAGGCAGGCAGTGCAGTGCAGGTGGCAGGCAGTTCAATGCCTGCTTCTCCCTGAAGCATGGCTTGCATGAGAGGCCCCTGTTCAGTGCTGGCTGCTAGGCTGTGCTTTTGTTTGTTGGTTGGTTTTCAGCCCAATAAGCCACCAGGAGCCCTTCTTAGTATTTTTTTTTTCTTTCTCGGGTCAACAACAAATATTAGAAACAGAAACTATCAAGTAATTTGACAAATTAACTATCTCATTAAGGAAAGCAAGAGGTTCTATTTTTGAACAACAAAAAATGGATTATGCCATGTCAAGATCAAATTCCTTTTTCCTTGACCCAATTTTTTTTTTTTTTTTTTTTTTGCTTAGCCAACAAAATGATACATATGAATTTTTTGGGATCATTGTAATATAAAAATTCCCCGAATGTTAGACCCCGGATGTTATTAAATCAGGCCACCAAGTTAAATCCCGACTTCTGAAACTGTTATCTCAATTGTCTTTCTTTGAAATTAACTCTCAACAAAAATAATTTGGGCAGATATAATGCCTTTCTGCAGTTGAGGAGAAAAACAGCCTTGGATAAGCCCAAAGTTAGGCTTTGGGGCTGCTCCAGGGGCTATAAGAAAAGGTGTTTTTCCACAGGAATACTTGGTCATTTTCCAAACCTCAGGCATCTTCCAGCTAATCTTCCATGAGGATGTCATTTGTTTGGTTCACTTCAAAACCCTGGCTGTGTTCTTGCATTTTTCTGAAAACAAAGAGTTATCTGTGGAAATCACTGTGTCAGGCAATTTGGCCAGTCACTTGCAGTGCTCATCAATTTGGGTACTTTAATTAAACCCAGGAAGCCCCTCTTTCTGATGTGAATCTCCTGAGTCACCATTCATCTCTGCCTTCAACAGGACCCAATGCTTCAAAGTGACAAAATAGAAGACTCTCAGACTTGAGGGTTAGCTAAACATGTTTCCGGATTTTGGCAATACTGACTATCCTGCTTTAAAAAAATTCAAGGACAGATACTTGGTTTACTGACTTAGTGATTGACCATTTACCCACCCCACCTCACCTCACCTCATAGAGCATCAAATGACCATAGCCAATGACAACGTGGGGGAAAGGGAAGAGTCAGTGTGGTGTCTGAGTTTATTTAGCCGCTAAATTAGACAGCAACATCTTTGCTCTCTGGGCTACTGGCCTGGGCTTTGCTGGGGGCTCCAACTGACAGTATGATTGTGGAGAGCTCCTACAAGCTGGTCTTGCTGGCCGCAGGTGTCATTCCTGGCGATGACAGCAACTGTCTTGAGAGGGGGGGAGTTGAAACATGGATTAACGGTGTCCACAGAGAATATCTGAAATGCTATTCAATCTGACAGTCCATGTATAATAAACTGGACAGCCCAGGCTTTCTCCACAGCAGCATTCCCTCAGGCACTGTCAGAGGACTGAACCAATAAATCCAGATAAACACAGAAACAAAGGTGCTGAATAGGCATAAAATACGTCACAAAAGCATGCAGCTGTGTGACTGTAATACCATATTTAAGCAAAATGTGGCATGGGCAACACATCATAAGACAAAATCATCCTATTAGCCCTGCATCTGCCGAATCTCCCACTGCGGTTTTCAGTGAGTGCCCCACACCTACTGTTAGGGACTGAATTGTGTCCCTCCAAAGATATGTTGGGGTTCTCATCCCAGGTACTTCAGAATGTGATCTTATTTTGAGATAGGGTCTTCACAGAGGTTATCAAGTTAAAATGAAGTCATTTACGGTGGGTCTCAATCTGATACTGATGTCCTTAAAAGGATGGGGGATTTGGATTCAGGCTCAGACCTATATAAAGGAAAGACGGCGTGAAGCAATAAAGGGAGAAGATGGAGACCTACACACCGAAGAGAGGCCTTGCACAGGTCCTTTCCTAACAGCCCTCTTGCTGAGTCCTTAATTTCAGACTTGCAGCCCTCAGAACTACCAGAGAGTAAATTTATCTTCATGTCATCCAGTTTGTTATACTTGTTATAGCAGCCCTAGCAACTAAAATAGCTGCCAAGGCAGACACTGACATTCCATTTTCTCCCTCTCTCTTGTTCTGTAGCCAAGAGTAATCTTTGGTCTCACTAACTATATCTACTTAATGTGTTTAGAAACCATTCACTTTTCTCAACCCTATTGTTAGACTTTAGTTCAGACCACCATCATCTTTCATGTGGATCACCACCTGAGGCTTTAGCTGGTCAGCTTGCCTCAAATCTTGTCATCTTCCAATTCTCACTGTTGCCAAAGGAGTCTTTCTACAATGCAAACCTGTTCCTAAACCTTCAATGCATATCTCCTGACATCAGTGTATGGAAAGTGTGCTTAGCCCATACATACCAGACCCTTGGGGATCTTACTCCGCTAAATTCTCCCAGACTTTTATGTTGTTAATGTCCCCTCCCTCAAATCCATGGCTCCAGCCTTACCTCGTTTGCTAAACCTGCCAGGCTCACTTAGCCTCATGAGTTTGTGTTTATGTTACTCTCTCTGCTGGGAATAGCCTCCCCCTTACACATCACCTGGCAGAATACTGCCCAACCACAGCCAGGTGTCATCACTTTCAGCGGCTTCTCTGGGATGCTTTCTCTGACCCCAGTTGGGCTTAATTCCTGTCCTGAATTGCTCCCATAGTACCTGCACATACTCTGTCAGAAGACTTATAGAAATTCCCCTTACCTGCAGTTAAAGTTATTCCTAGTTAATCATGGTCCAAAAGTATTAAATAGAAAATGCCAGAACTAAATAATGCATAGATTTTAATTTGCTTGCTGTTCTGAGTCATGCAACGAAATCTCATGCCATTCTACTCCATGCTGCCCAGGCTGTGAATCATCCATTTGGACAGCTTCTCCACACTGTGGATGCTCCATGTTGGCTAATCACTTAGTAGCCGTCTATGATGTCAGAACAACTGTCACAGTATCACAGTGCTTGTGTTCAAGTAACCCTTATTTTACTTTACATTGTCTCCTTCATCTCACTTCATCTCATCACATAGCCACTGCATCATTTCACATCATCCCAAGAAGGGTAAGTATGGTATAACAACAAGGTATTTTGAGGGAGAGAACACATCCACATAACCTTTATTACATTATATTGTTATAGTCTTATATTATTAGTTACTAGAAGCCCGATGCACAAAGATTCGTGCTAGAATGGGCTTTCCTTTCCCTGGCTGCCAGCACCACCTTTCTACTCTGGCCCAGCCCCTT
Source organism: Corynorhinus townsendii (assembly GCA_026230045.1). NCBI lineage: Eukaryota > Metazoa > Chordata > Mammalia > Chiroptera > Vespertilionidae > Corynorhinus > Corynorhinus townsendii. The sequence goes on along the minus strand of JAPDVU010000008.1, from coordinate 60,932,138 downwards.
TCTGCTCAGACCCTGGAGCTGCCTCTTTCCGCTCTGGCTCTGCCTTCCCATGCTGCCCAGAGGCCCTGAGAGACTAGGGGTGGGGCTCCCATCACTCGGGGTGCCTGTGTATGTAAATTAACTGCCATCTTTGTTGGGTTAATTTGCATATCACTCCTGATTGGCTGGTGGCATAGAGGAGGTACAGTCAATTTACATGTTTGTCTATTATTAGGTAAGATTATTGTTAATATCTTACTGTGCCTAATTTATAAATTAAACTTTATCATAGGTTTGCACATATAGGAAAAAACACAGTATACATAGGGTTTGATACTATCCTTCGTTTCAGGTGTCCAATGAGGGTTTTGGAACAGGGGTCTTGGAATGTATCCCCCTTGGATAAGGGGAATTGCTGTCCTGTATTGCACTGTTATAGCTTCTTGCCTGTGAGCAACTTGGGCACAGGGGCCATATCTTCTCTGACTTTCTATCCCTGCTTTTGTATCTAGCATAGTGCTGGGCATGTAGTAAGAGATACATACATATCTGTTACATGGGATATAAAGTTTTAATATTTAAACAAAGGTGATACTAATTCTACAACATTCTAAATGTTATAATTTAAAAACAATCACAGTATCTCCCCCCACCCCCCCCCACAATGTAGTATTCTTTCTAAAGCAATATGTAAGTAATGAATTATCTTGTCCTTAAACAACAATGCATGGCATATTCCTATTCGCTTTTAGGTATACATAACAAAAATATGAGTTCACAAATCCTTTGCTAATCTATCTGATTTAAGACTAAATAAAACCAATCTGTTTTAAGTCAAGCCAATGTTATTCTAACAAGCGCATGTGTACTGATTTCTGTATGTTGCATATTTAGTAGGGCATTGGAGGGCACATGGGTGAGGAAGGCAGGTGGCATGGGGAAGATTGAAAATACCAACATGAATTATAAGGTCCATCTATTCAGTAAGCTCCAACATCATTGGGGGAAGCATACCTCCTTCTCTGCAATGTTTAATTAGCTTACTCCATATAGCTATAAAGGATCAACATTACAGAAATGTTTCGTATTCAAGTTCTTTTTTAAGTTTTTAAGAAGATGTCAGGGATGAACACCAAGGCTCTCAAAAGGGAACAGTGAAAGACACTCAAGTCATCCCTGGGTCAGCCTCAGTACCAGAGGAGCCTTGAGTCCTACACGCTGGGAGGCCACTCCGGGAGAGCTCTCAGTCAGTGACTGACAATATGTCATGGAACCACCCAGGAGCCCGGCCGTAATTCTTTAAGAGGAAGCTTGTTCACACAGCGTAGGCAGATATGAGGTTGCTTTTATAGCCAAGTCTCTTATAGGGCGTCTTAGGTAAGAAGAACATCATTTCAGGGAGAAGATTTAAACTCCTTTTTATTAACCTCTGTGGCTTCACGATGAAACTAGTAGAGCTCAAATGGAACTCTACGTGACCCTGCACTTGAGAAGCATCCTTCTCCTTTTAGCAAATTTTCCACTGCTTCCTAAAATCCCATGAAAACAGGTCATGCGTGACTTCTGATGTGCGACAATTTCACTTGAAGGTTGATATAAATACCCACAGCATACACGTTATTTTTTTTTTTAATCTATCACAAGGGGAAACCTCAAATGCTCCCCAGGAGTCAAGGCTGAGGAAGCAGCAAGAATGGATTCACAAGCAAACTCACTCGGAAATGACCTTGCCCTCTGTCTCCCTACCCATCTGCAGCTGCAAACACTTGCTATTGTATGTATTCTACTGCCTTCAGAGATTTGCTCAGCAAGGGATTATTGGGAATACTGTCTGTGATCAATAAGTAATATTTAGTACATAAAATGATTGCATTAATAAGACAGTCTGATCTCTGGAATTCTTTCATAATTATGTTCTACCAGCTTTTTTAAGGTACTGGGGGAAAACTAACTAAGGGCTAACAGGACAGAATTCTTACGTACAATGGAGTTTTTGCTCAACAAGCCTCTACATCAGTGAATCTAAAACTTCAGTACATTAGAATATTGGGGATTGTTAAAATATAGATTCCTGGGCCACAACCAGAGCTAGTGGGCCAAGATATGGTTTCCAAACAAGCATCCCAGGCATTGATACAGCAGTTGTGCTGATCAAACCATGAGAAACAACAGTGTGATTCGTCATTCAGGTTGGCTTTCAATATAAACTCAGACACCTTTAATGCCATTCTTACTATTAGAAACTCAAGCAACTCAAAGAAAAAGCTTTAGGAACCACACACATTCAAAGAACAGCATGGGTTACTAGGATAAAGTAAAAGAACAGGGAGAAGAACAATCCTGATCATTAATGGCAAAGGATGGTCATGAGCTACCTGTGCTGTGGAAACTAATGGTGCTGCAGTGGTATCTGGAAGAGTGAGCCTCCTCACACAGTGAAGCTTGGGCAAGTGTCTTTGTGACACTCGACTCTCTCCATTGCCCCCAAAGAATTGATCTGATTGCATGGACTTCAACACCTCAGGGAGGAGGATTTAGGAATCCTATAAAAAGAGGCTAATATGCAAATTGTCCCCTCGGGAGTTCGACCAACCGGGAGTTTGACTGTTCGCTATGACATGTGCTGACCACCATGGGGAGGCGTGGAATGAAGGAAGGCTCCCAGCCAGGGGAAGGAAGGCCCCAATCAGCCCTGATTGCCAGCCAGGCCTAGGGACCCTACCTGTGCACAAATTTTGTGCACTGAGCCTCTAGTGAAATATAAGCAAAAAGTGCTGGTGATTTAATCCACTGGGAAGTAGTTGCTTCCCAAAGATCTTAAAACTAATTTTTCTTTCTACCTGACTTCTTACACAAGACAAATTTCCTGCTTCCTCCCATCTCTCTTTGTTTGGATACTCTTGATTCCCTGATGAACTTGGAGCATATGTAAATGCATTACCTGGCTGAGTGGGAAGAAGATGTTCTGATAGGAATAAAAGTCAGAATTAAAGTTTGAAGTCCAATCAGGAGGCAGTTTTCACAATCAGGCTGTGACATAGGAAGGTAGGAACTGCATGTCTGTATTCCACTAAACGCGTCTATTGAAACCTAATGCCTGATATGATACGTGTGGAGATGGGAACTTTGGGAGGCAATTAAGTCATGAGGATGAACACTCATGATGCGAGTGGCCTTCTGAAAAGAGACAGAGAGCTGCTTGCTCGCTCTCTGCTCTCCAACCTGCGAGGACACAGTGAGAAGATGGCTGCAAACCTAGAGCTGGGCTCTCACCACACAATGGTCCTCTTACCACCTTGATCTTGAACTTTCAGCCTCCAGACTATGACAGCTAAATGTTGTTTCAATTTTCCAGTTTACGGTATTCTGTTACAGCAGCCTAAAATGACCAAGGCAGTGATGGAGGGAACAACAAAGGAAATAACATCAAACAAAAGAGATTTTGAATCAAACAAACCCAGTTAACTCAATCTTCAATTACAAATATAAACTGCAAAATGGACTGTGTTAAACAGCGGGAGGATAAAGGTATATGAAGGTGGAGTAAATAAAAGAAATCATTTAAAAATTTTTTTCTAATTAGTTTAGGGGATGGAAACTTGTTTGTTTTTTAAAAAATATATTTGCTATAGGAAAATACTGGAGAGAAAGGTGAAATTTGTTAAAACATGGGGCTTAAGTCAATATAAAAATCTATACTATGGAAATTTCTATGTAAAGCACATAGATTGTGGAATAACTTAGCAAAAGATCAACAGAGAAATAGAAGACTTGCCTGGCTGGTGTAGCTCAGTGGTTGAGCATAAACCTATAAACCACGAGGTCACGGTTCAAACCCAGTCAGGGAACATGCCTGGGTTGCAGGCTTGATCTCTAGTAGGAGGCATGCAGGAGGCAGCCCATCAATGATTCTCTCTCATCATTGATGTTTCTACCTCTCTTGTTCACTCTTCCTCTTTGAAATCAATAAAAATATATTTTAAAAAATAGAAGACTTGAACACCACTAAAAACCAACTAGGCCAATGAGACATCTGTATAACATGCAAAAGAGATGATATATTTTTCTCAAAACCACATGGAAATCTTCAGAATAGGTCACAGAACAAGATTCAATGCATTTAAAATATTAAACCATGCAAAAGCTATTATCTGACCCAAATGAGATGAAATTAGAAAACAATAGAAGGAAGTTTTGGGACTATTCATTCATGTGGAAATTAAAGAACACAATGGGTCAATGTAGAAATCACAGGGAAATTACAAATACTTTGAGGTCAATGAACACAAAAGCATAACCTCTCATGTGAAGGAGGCAGAGGACTGAAGCCTGTTGGCAGTCTTTGCACATTCACTGAGTCCTTCCACAAATATCTCTAAGTACCAACCATGGGCCAGGCCCTGTCTGTGAACAGGATAAACATGGTCTTTATCCTGTGAAGCTTTTAGGATAGAGGGGAGAGAAGCACTAAAGAAATACCTTTAATTATGTAATTTCAATTATGATAAGGGCTATAAAGAAACGTAGGATGCTTTGAGATCATAAGGAGGGGAACCCAACTTGTTCTAAGATGCCAAAGACCATCCTTGAGGACAAGACACTTAAACCTAGATTCCACAGGTATAAAGAGGAAGCTCAAAAATGGAAAAGATACTAAAATGTCAAAAAAAAGAAAAGTTGGGCCTAAATACTGGTTTGAAGTAGAGGAATGATGGAACTTTAGAATATTTTCAAAGGAGTGTAGCCTGCCCTGGCAAGGTGGTTCAGTTGGTTGTAGTGCTACCCTGTCAATCAACGGGTTGTGGGTTCAGCTCCACATCAGGGAACATACCTAGGTGTCAGGTTCCATCCCGGGTCTGGCCACATAGAGGAGGTGACCGATCAATGTTTCTCTTTCAACATCGGTGTTTCTCTCTCTCTCTCTCTCTCTCTCTTTTCCTCTCTCTAAAAAATCAGGTGAGGATTAAAAAAATAATAAAATTTAAAGGGGTGTAGCTTGATACTTTTCAAATATATATTGTAACATAAATAAATGTTATAACAATGTTTTCAAAGGTAACATGAGCTTATATTAAGGACCAGACTTATTCTACAGTTTCCCATTAAAATCTTTTAAAAATTACAAAATCCTTAAGAAGAATCTTCTTGACAATAAGTTAGAAATGTTCAATAAATACTTCCTGAAAGGGTGACTGAAATAGCCCTTCTAATATGGTTTTTACTACTAATTTAGTATAATAATTTAATATAGTTAGCAATCCTTAATACCAGTGCAACAGTAAATGTCAGCTCTACAAAAATTAAATTACCTCAAATTTTCAACTTACTAAAACGGATATTAAGTGAGGAAAAATACAAAAGGAATCTGCTTAAAATGCTTTGTGAACTATTAATATGAAAAAATGAGAATCTCGAATGGGAATTTATTTTTAATATTATTGACAAAGTTTCAAAGTTTGTAAGTAACTCTTCATTTCACTTATTAATAAGAAAATACAACTTTAGACTGCCAATTTTAAGTAGCTCAGTTTCAATTATTGAATATCTGAACCCATAAATTAATAATAAATGATACAGCTTCCAGGTCTTTTTGGAGAGTGCAAGTGAAATGGTTTCAATAGGAAATAATATGATCAAATTGCAGATACACACACACATACACACACACACACACACACACACACACACACAAAATCTTTCCAGTATGTTCTTTTATTCACAGTGAACAATCTTTAATTTTCAGCCCCTGATAATTATTGGTTTTCACTTGTGTATCTGTTCTCTAGTTTTTATTAAAGTCCCCAAACAATCTCTGATACAAAAGTATATTTTCTTGCCAGCCGCTTAAGTTGGGTTAGACAGTACCTGATTTATAATGAGCTTTTGTACATTTGTTTCTTATAAATTCATAAAGTAAAACTAAATTCAGAATCCATCAGAGATTTGTACACATTTAAACACACGGTAACGTGCAAACTTATGTGCATCACACCTAACAGACACCCTCTCACAAGCACAAAGCAAACACATATTGCTACCTGCAAATTCCCAAGAGGTTTTAACTTACATTTACAAGAATTATTAACTACAAACTCTCCTACTTCCATTCTGTGCTTCTGTAAGTGCTTTGCTATTATCAAGGAATTTCTTAAAAGTTCATTTTTGTGTTGGAAGCAGCAGAGAGACACCAAGGAGCAAGAGGTGTACACAGCACATTAGAGTTCTGAGAACTGAAGGACCCATGGTTATTCAGCAATCAAGAATAAATATCAGTGGGAAAGAGAGAGCCTCTTTGTTCATAAGTGCTCAAGGATACATCACTCTTAAAATGTACGCAAAACAAAACATATGTGTTCATAAACAGCACTGTTCAAAAACCGCAGCCACAAAAATTAAAAATTAGGAGTGTCTCCCCATTTATCTTCATCCTCTCCCTTCCTTGTTCTGTGCCATGAAGCTGTAGCCTCAGGAAGCCTGGGCCAAGGCAAGAGTTTGCTTTCCATCTTTCCAGCAGGTTCCTGCAAAGGGTAGGTTCTCAGAGTGTTCTGTGACTGGCTGGCTCTCCAAGGTTACTTCCACCCCACCTGGTGGAGGGGCTATTCCCTAGGCATTGATTGCTGTGCTAAAATGGCCTCCTTGGATATAAGTTGTGTTTTTTTGTTTTTGTTTTTGGTTTTTACTGCTGAAGTCAGGACTGTATTTTCATGGAGAACATTACCTCACTATCAGATTTGTTTTAATTCCCTGATTCTTATGTGCATAATTACCCAAGAATACTACTATGCAATCAGCTAGCCCAGTGGTCAGCAAACTCATTAGTCAACAGAGCCAAATATCAACAGTACAATGATTAAATTTCTTTTGAGAGCCAAATTTTTTAAACTTAAACTTCTTCTAACGCCACTTCTTCAAAATAGACTCGCCCAGGCTGTGGTATTTTGTGGAAGAGCCACACTCAAGGGGCCAAAGAGCCGCATATGGCTCACGAGCCGTGGTTTGCCGACCACTGAGCTAGCCCATTCTAAAAGCTATATCCTATTTCATTATATTGTCAGGGTAGAGGGGATAGTTGGAGAAGTTCTGAGGTATGATACAAGAAGGAGAAACAAGCCGAAAATATGTAACCTGCAGATTCACATATTTCACACCCAAGCAGGATTTTTCCATTTAGTTTTCTATTAAAAGTTGAGTAATTGCAATATGAAAGCGTGAACACAAGATTGAAAAGTAACAACTAACAGCATATCATTCCACAAGAAGTTGAAAATGAAAAGTAAATTAACTGAGTGTTGGCAAGTTTCAATATCCGGGTAATATAAAAGCCATCAGAACTCATGTGTGTAATACTGCCTCAAACAACTCACTGGATATGGAAATAAAATGTATTAACTTAACGTTTGAAGATGTTAAGGTCAGGGAATTGGTATTTGTTCACAGCGAAAAGGCAGCAATGGCTCAGCTTTCAGATATGTGAAATTTGTTACACTTATCATCCGTGTATCATTATCTTGCGGTTCCTGCAGGGATTCCAGCTTTTAATTTCCTGAACATGCTTAAAACTTCAAGCGCAATGTTAGATGCCATGGTATTTCATTTTAAGGTGAAAAAAAACACACAAATGTGCAAAAACAGAAGGCATTCTGTTGATTTGACCATTTCTAAGGGAATGTAGGTAGATGTGAGAGATGTTGGCCCAATGTCCTCTTAGGGAAAGGAAATTGGACAGGGCTATGGAAAGTGGAAACCAGTATTATGAAGAGTGTCCAAACCCATATTTGTATCTACTCACAGCTGTATAGAACAACTGCCTGAAAAATGGATCAGCAAGGAAAGTTGTTGCCTTTTCAATTTTAAACGTAAATGAGAAATTGGTAATACATTTTTTTAACCAAAAATGTGACTCTTGTTTAAAGAAAAGGTTATAATAATAAATAGTACATAAAATATGGGGACAATTTTAATAATGTAGTAATTAAGAGGATCCTTAACATTTGAACTGTTTATCTTACAGTTAAATACACGTTTAAAATATAGTTCTGCCTGGTTAATTTGTTTCAAGGCTGAAGAGCAAAACAATAATTATGCCTTCATATATGCAAGAAATTCCTAAACATTTTTTTTAAAGGCAGATTGAAAAAAAGTGGGGGGAAAACAGATGAAGTTCTTTAAGGAGACAAAACTGTTAGAGAGTGGGAATTTTAGAGCATGCTTACTACTACCATTCCAGAGAGGCTGTGGACTATGCCCCAGATAGAGTTGTCAGTGCTGACACCAGGCCAGGCCTTGAGATATGTCTCATGGCCCTTTCCCAGCACGTAGGCCTTCTTTCATAGAACACTGTCAGCTTTCTGAAGAACAGGATGACCCTGTGAATAACATGGCCATCAATGGCATGACTCTGACATTGCTTGGGAAAAACTGTTTTGTCTTGGGTTGCCTGCTCTGCAAAAACAGGATGTGGTTAATGTGCTTAAAAGTGGTCCTGCACAAAGGGTCAGGGCTACTCTGTGGACTCCCTGTGTAGAGAGAAAGGCAGAGCAGTCGCTGGCTGGCCAGCTGGCTGGCTAATAAAGGCTCCCTAAATTTTAATTTGGTCTGGATTCCAGTGGTCGTTCAGTCGCATTCGCTTCACAACAAAAACATTCTGTTATTAACCAAATATTATATTAAAATTTCTCTAGAAGTAAATTTTAAAGATGGATGTAATTACTGCCCTGTTTCTTTGATTAAATGGATGACAGATAAGTCAGCTAGTTGCGTGACTAGAGACAAGTCATTTTCCCTCTCTTTCTTAGTCTCCTTTGTCAGCAGGCGCCCTACCCTGCTTACCATGGCAGTGCATGAAGATGTGAGAGAGTGCAGAGAAATAATGGAAAACATTATGGGGTAAATCCCAGTGAGAACATCACTGATCACCAACAAAAATTTCTCAGCATCACAGAAAATTCACATCTACCAAAAATAGTAATTGTGCTCCCAGCTAAAATCTTTCAACTAAGAAATACACACATTACGATAGACTACTCAGTAAGGACCTCAACAAGATGTGATGGTTAGGTTACACTTGTTCATTGCTAATGATGGGGTGGCTTGGAACAGAGAGGATGAAGATGAAGGAAGTTGCTAAAGCTGTTCTGTAACGTAGTAAAATGCTAGGGTCACTTAACACCTTCCATTTCCCCCACTTCACTGTCTTGGTTGGGAAGGGATACCTGCAGTGAACCGAATGATCATAAATTGAAATGAGATGGGATACTTCCCACCCCCATCTGCTCCAAAACCCACAGGAACTCATTTAGAACCAGGTTTGGGGCCCTGGCCCAGTAACTTGGTTGGTCAGAGTGCCATCCTGATACGCCAAGGTTGAAGGTTGGATCTCTAAATCAGGACAATACAAGAAGTAACCAACGGGGGAAACTGAAGACACCTGTAATACTATCAACAATAAAATATATATATATTTTATATATATATGGCAACCATTGCATGCATAAATAAGTGGAACAACAAATCATTTCTCTCCCCTGCCTCCCCTGCCTCCTCTTTCCTCCCCCACTCACACCTCCTCTTTCTCTCTCTCTCTCAAATCAATAAATTAAAAAAGAATCAGGCTTGGGATTCAAACAGAACCAGGTTTGAGATCTGAGCAAATCAGTTGACCATCTTGAGTCTTAGTTTACTCAGCCCTAAATGTGATTTCATAATAGCGACCTCAGAAAATCATGGTTAGGATTCAATTAAACCATGCCCACGTGTATAAAGCAGTTATTGGGACGCTGGCACAGAGCTCGCACTCCACAAATGAAAGTGCTTTCATTATTGCTATTATCACTTTCGGCAAGTGGGGGTGTCTGCTCATCTGTGAGTGGAATACAGAGGTGGGATGGCAAAGACACGCCGGAGCTCCGGGCAATGCCCAGGTACTGGGTCCTCAGAGCACCCGGTCCCTGGCCTAGAGATGTTTTCATCTTCCAGGCAAGGACATGCAGGTGGCACTCCTGTCCTGGCAGGAAGAGGGATGACTGCAAACTGGATGAAGCTGGAAGGGATGGCGTGGCTTCCACCCAAATGAGAACAGAATTTTTTGCTTAGCAATTAAACAAACAAACAAACAAAAAACAGCAAGAACTTTCACCGATTACCAACAAAGATTTCTCAATATCACAGGCAACTCCTGGGACAGAATCACGAGGTACCAACACTGCAGTAACAGACATTTCCTAACTCCTTTGACTGAGAGAACAGGGCGATATTTTCTTGACTTCACAGAAGCAGGTGGAAAGCAGGAGGCAGCTGAGGCCTGAGAATCAGTCACCGGTTGTTGACGGCCTAATGAGGGGAAAGCAGACGCTGTATCACAGGACTGACTCACTCAGCTTGTAAATGAGGAGGGAACAGGGGTTTCTGGTTAAAGGATAACATTCCTCCATGTTCACTGAAGTTGCCATCTGCTCTGCTCCAGCCGCTTCCCTGGCTGGTCACCCTTCGGAAAACTGATGTCCCAGGAGACCTGGCGAAGAAGCCCTGGCAGGGAGGGTGATAAACTGATCACTGAACTAAGCACCCTGCACTGTGGCTACTCCTGGAGGCAGTCCAGGCTTTGCCAGGTCATCGGGGTTGATTTGGGTAAGAAAGACTCTCCCTGAGTTTCTGTTTTCTCATTTGCCAATGGGGGATAATAATAGTGGCTATTTTATTGCATTATTTGAAGATTAATTTTTGGAGACTTAATTTTTATGATGTGTATAGAATACACAAAGTAAACTGTGCATCATTTCAATTATTATTTTGCCACTTGTACCATTCAGATTTCTCTGAATTTTCCAAACATATTAGCACCCTCTTCTCTTATTCTTTTTCTCTGCGTCCTCTTCTCTTCAATATATACTAGTGTGTATTTACTGAAGCACCTTTTCCCCAGGTGGTAACCTGTCTGAGGGCAGAGATCTGCAGGGCTATGCTCACGGCTGGTAAAAGTCAGCACCTGGGCAATACTGGGGGACGAGGGCCCCCTGACCCAGCACAGCACAGCCCACCTGGAAATGTGCCGTAGGTCCAGGATCGCCTCCTTTCATACACATGCTGCTGACTTATACCCTCAGCAGGAGGAGGCAAGACTGCTTTCATCAGGCTGCCAAGAGTCAGTAGGTATCTGTCAAGCTTCTCTTCTCTGTCCAACCAGGTGGCGTGTGGGTATTAAGAAGACAAAATTTAAGGTTTTGCCTCACAGGAAGTCCGGGACTCCGATTCCAAGTGCAAGAAGGCAGCTTTGGGCGGTGGTGGTGGTGGTGGTGGGGGGGGGGGCGGTTAGGGGTGGGTGGAGACTCTGAATGATGCTGGAGGCACTGGAAAACCTTCATAGTATGGGCCCTGTAGCGGGTTTGTGCATTCAGCAAGCACCTACCTATGTTCTTGCTTTTTCTCATCTGGAAATATAGAGGCACTATATTTCCAGAAGAGAAAAACCAAGTTCAAAATATTGAAATAACTTGCTCAGAAGTGCTCAGCAAGTAGATGCCAGAATCCATATTTGAACCCAGGCCTTGCTGACCCTGAATTCTCTGCTCCAACCATTACTGCACATCACCTCTTCCTGGGCTCCTCTGAAGGGGGCGGTGTCATGCCTGTGAGGAGGACAGGGGAGTGGGGATAGCCCTCCTGGATCCAGTACTGCTGCTGGGAGCAGAGTAAGATGATGCAGGAGGATATGCACTTTGGGGTGAAGTACTACAGAGCAGTGAATGCGAAAGCCCCTATGAGTTTGAGTAGTACAAGAAAATCCTCTTCTTGGAACAGATTATGGTCCTGAGGTATAGCACAGTTTGGCTCCAGGGAAAGACTGGGACTGGAGACCACCCAGGAAAAATTAGAAATTAATTACCTACAAAAAGGACAATACTTGTGCCATTTTTTTTCCTTCACCATTCCTGGCCTAGTACTGTAGATCTAGAAGATATTGAAGTATAATTAAATATAATTAAGTTTTAACATTTCTCACTTCTCAAGCACAAATTCATAGTAAAAAAATATAATCCTTCCCCAGAAAATTAGTCCATATATATTAAGATATGCTTTTTTACAAAGCATTTTTGCAACATTTTGTTGTCTGTTCAGTGTTAGGGTGGGACATAGGCCTCCAAGGAGCTCCCCTCTGGGAGGGAATATTAGACCGTCATCAGCACGGCTGATGGGCACACTCACAGGACAAACAGGACCCTTGGACACATGCAAACACCGAGGAGACCACAAGGAAATCTGTGTGTGACATCCATCTCATTGTGAAGGAAACTGTGTTGGCCCCCTCCATAGAGGGAAGTTCTGATGCATAGCACAGAATTTTAAATATAAGTGGTTAAGATGGTATTTTCAACTGAACATTAAGGGCAAAATAGAATATGTATCTGGGTTTCTTTTCAGGATGGAGAGTATAAGTCCATGTGAGAACAGAGAACTTGGAATAACTAAAAGGAAGAAAAATGTAATGTTGTGCTTCTTTTTGCTTTGTTATTTCTGATGCTAGTTATTTATGTGCAACCTGGTGAACTGCTCAGAGCTGTTCAATTTCACAAACCTATTGTAGGCATGAGATATGTACAAAGCTTGGTGTTAGGTGGTGAGAAAATCCCAAGATGAAGCAAGACCCAGGGGCCACAGAGAACAATGGGACAGAAGCACACTCTGGTGAGAGCGCAAGGGAAAAATAAAACGCACTCAAACCAAATATCGAATGATTTAACCTGAATCTATACCTTTATGAGGAAGGTGGGACTTTGAAATTCTAATTCCTTGTTGAAATCGAGGTACAGTTTTAATTAATGGAGCTCTCATAAAAAGCAAATCCATTTTATTGAAATGACCAAGCGATTAGCCTTGAGAATTGCAGTTGAACAAACACAGTTCATTGTTCTCCCACCATTTAGACTGGTGAGTTCTGAGCTTTTGGCCTAACTCATCCATACACAACCTAGTCATTCAGGAGTGCCGGAAGCCAGTTCCAGCATGTCATAATTGCAAGAGTTTCATCAAAAGGTAGATGGAACTTGGGGACTCAACAAGGGCTGAGTCACATATGTTATTGCTCAGGGCATCTTAATCTACAAGTTATTGCCTCCTTCTGGCCAAACACCTGAACAGCAATAGGTTATTCCCCAACCTGACAATGCCCTTTGAAGTGTATATCTCCAGTTTGCCTTGGGACAAATTGTGTTAATAAAAAGCAAGGGGTCCTGAGACAAGGGGAACTTAGCTCCTTTAGCTAAAGCTCCTCTGGCCCCCCAAAATGCCATTCAAAATTATGTTTCATCTCTGGACTCTTATTTAATCTATGCACAGCCCTTTCTCCAGATTCCAGAACCCTTTTAGATGCTGGATCAAGACCTACCAGCGTTAAAAGGCACCCAATGTCCGGCAGAGGAGGAAGCGGAAGTTACTATGAAATTACATGGTCCTGGAAATGCTTTTCCTGGACAGCAGCTGCCACAGGGGTAGATGGGCAGCAGCAGGGCACTGGAGCACCTGCAATTCTCACTGATGACTTGGAAGTCCTGGGAAGCTTGCAAATTTCAGGAATGACTGAGAAAACAGCAGCCATCACAACTAACTTATGTACATCTATTCTGATTAGTAAAGTTTGGGTTAAATGATTTATCACCCTATCTCTCAGAATGCATACTAAAAGTAATAAAGTCTTTGTCAAATGAACCTCCCTTATAGTGCAGGCTATTAAATCGTTGTTGAAAAGCATGTAGAAGCTGCTAGAATAATGCCTTTAATTTTTGTGTGACTGATACCTAGCAGAGCCAACAAGTAAATGAAAGAAAATTCACCAAACTCGAGTCCACTAAATCTTTTGTTAAAGGGCTCAGAGCCTTTATTATTATTATTATTAAATTTCTATTAAACCCAACAATAAACACCTACCATCCTTCTATCAAAGGGGTCTGGCGTTGATTATTGTATCTATTTAACAAAGAAATAGAGCAGATGGGGATGGAGCAGAATAGTAAGCCCTTCCCCGGAGCACTGAGTGGAGGCTCATCTGAGCCTCTCTGGTTTGCCTCATGCTTCATCCACACTTGTATCCCTAAGCATTCTTACAGGAACATAGCATCAGCCCCAAGGCCTGAGGGAGGTACACTGGTGAAAAGCCTGGACTCAGAAGTCAAGTTGACTGGGTTCAAATCCAGACACCTCTTCTCATTATCTGTCACCTTGAACACACAAATTGGCTGACTGTGCCTGTCTCCACATCAACAAAATTAGGATAAAAACGGATGTGAACATTAAATAAGGTAATACACATAAGCACTTAGGACTGGGCCTTGCACACAGTGTGAACTCAGTAAATGTCAGCTGTTATTATTCTTACTGAGGGAGAAGCAGAATCCAGGGTGTTCTGAGTACCTGCTGGAATCACCCCACATTCACCTTCCGAAGCCCCAGATTCACTTAGGGCACATGCCAGCAACATTTAAGGATTACCTATTTTGGAATGAGAAACTGTGGTGTCATTTCTTTTATGGAAACTTTCAGAGGTGATCAACTGGAACTAATGGCATGAATACCAACCTCAAGTTGTTTTGCAGAAAGATAAGCAGAAATGTCGCCTTATCAAATACAAAATTTATTCTGTATGCAATAGATTGCATACAGTTATGTCCTCCTTTAAACTCTGTATGTCTGTCTCTCTCATTCTTTGTTATGCGCGTGCGCACACACACACACACATATATACACACACACACCCTTGCATTCTATGCTTTTTTTTTTTTCATTTGAAGATGCCTGCTTGGAATGGCTTTGTCTATCTTTACAATCATCTCCACTCCTGCTACCATCTCCACCTGCTCCTCACAGCATACTGGCAACTTTTTAAAAGAACATTTGGTACACATCACTCTCCCCTTCAAACCTTCTCTGGCTTCTCCTTGCACTTACAGTAAAACCTAAACTCTTGTGTGCTCCTGCCCTTCCTCCCTCTCTGAAGTCATTTTCCCCTCTCCTCCTGGCTCCAGCCTCAGCAACTTGTTCTCTGGTCTTTGATGTTACTAAGTTTGCTCCAGCCTCGAGGCCTTTGCATTCCTGTTGCCCTTTCTGGAATTCTCTTTCCCTGCTCTTCCCCAGGCCAGATCCTTCTCATTCAAGTTTCAGCTAACACCTCACCTCTACTATGGCCTTTTCAGCCACCTTCCCAAAAGCAGTCCCTGAAGGCCTCACCCAAAGTCACTACCATTCACGTTCCTATTTTTCTATCTTATTTGGAATGAGAAACTGTGGTCTAGTTTTCAGTTGTCTAGGTTTCTCCCCTCTGTGTGGGGCATGTCTTTTCTGGTGGCAATTTTACCCTTTGATATACTCTTATTTCTATTTTGTTTACTTGCCTATTGTCTTTCTACTCTCACATAGCTGTCATATGAGAACAGAAACCTTTTTTGGCTTATTTAGTTTATCTTGTGCACCTACAACACAACCTTATCCATACTAGGCACTGCATAAGTATTCTCAGAACAAATGAATGAGTGAGTGAGTGAATATCACCTCTAAGTAGTTCTTGGAGGTCTAGTTGCTCTTATCCTATGAAGCTCTTTCTAATGGCTTCCCCTAATCTGAACTCCTGATGCACTTACTATCAAGACTGAGCAGTTTCTTATAAACATAATTGTTCTATTTCATCTGTAAAAGTGTAAGTCTTCTCTCTTCAACTGGCTTCCACTTCCTTTAGAGCAGTGACCTCAACTATCTATCGCAAATGCAGTGTAAGTCAGAAGTCATCAGAAGATCATGCACTTAATTTGGGGGAGAGGCTGCTGGGGCCTCACTAAGGGTCTTACACAGGTATAAGAAGTCAAAAGGCACACCTGTATGTAGGGGGGATGGCATTTCACAGTGAGAATCAACCCCCTACTTACCTCAGCCAACGCCTAAGGTGTCATGAAAGCAACCTCCTTATAGCACAGTGTGCTTAATGATTACTATCCATTTTTAAAGACACGGGAAAGTATTATGTATCTTAGGAAAGTTTATAATCAAAATAAGTTCCTGGAGGTATAAGCACTTAAAGGTATAGTTTTCAGTTGTCTAGGTTTGTCCCCTTTGTGTGGGGCACGTCTTACCTGGTGAGGTCAAATATATAAGGCATTCTTGTTGCAGGCTCACACAGATAGCACATAGTTTTTAGCGATGGCATTATTTCTTGGGGAACAGCCTAGTATGTGAAACTTAGTCTATGCAATTGCTAATCCATGTTGTTATGTGGTAATGGTGTTAACTGATATTGGCTGGGTTAGTGGAGGGGCTGGGTGATTAGAACGCCTAAACTTTCTATTAATGTTTCTTCCTGAAATGTTGAGATCGTTCCCATGGGCAACTACTTCTTAGAGAGTAACACAAAGCAGAGAGGTGAGAAACAGCAGAAGACTGTTCTCATCTCCAGACCTGAAGTGGTCCAGAGATGTCTTCTTGAAAGTGTCTTGCAGGGCCATCAGGTGCAGGATGGCATGGAGTAAGGAGCACAGGCTAGGAGTGAAGAGGTGCTGCCATTTATTGAGTATTTATGTTGTGCTAAAAACTGTGCTGAATACTTTGTGACCATTATTTAATCCTAAGAATAGTTCTATTAGGTCTTTTCTATGATCATCATCATTATCACATGGAAGAAGAAACTAAGGAATACAGGGTTTAGTACCTAAGGTTCACCAGCTAGTACATAGAGGAGCCAGGCCTCAACTCCAGACCCTGTAATTCAAAGGTCTTTCAACTTATCATTTACACAACATTACCTCACAAGGTCCAGTTTCTTTTTTAAAAAAATATTTTTATTGATTTCAGAGAGGAAGGTAGAGGGAGAGATAGAAACATCAATGATGAGAGAGAATCATTGATCAGCTGCCTCCTGCACGCCCCCTACTGGAGATTGAGCCTGCAATCTGGGCATGTGCCCTTGACCAGAATCAAACCTGGGACCCTTCAGTCCACAGGCCAACACTCTATCCACTGAGCCACACCAGCTAGGGCACAAGGTCCAGTTTCTACTGTGCCTTGCACTTTCTAGTTGGATATCTTATAAATCACCTAAGTTTCCGGCCTCAGTTTTCTCATCTATAAAATGGGAATGTATACATCCACACTCTGTCCCTCACAGAGTTGCATGAAGTTCAAGTGACTCCCTTAAATCTCTGCAGAAACTTTTATGTGGGATACAAAAGTAAACTCTATATAATATATCTGATTATTTCTATGTGAACAACCAAACAAGCACAGGAAACATGTTTTTCTCAAACCCAAGAAACCCATTTAAGGAAAGAAAATGCTATCTAGCTTTTTCACTAGGAGTTCACATGTTTGATTATTCTCCCCACACCTCAATTAGATTCTTCAATGGATTTCTAAGTTGTTCTCCTGCTAAGATTTTTCTCTTAGGACACTTCAAATAAAATGCAGACCTTTTAAATGAGTGAGGCCATTTGTGTTCCCATGGGTTACTGATGCATTTTTTTCCCCTGAATATTTCACACATTTTCCCAAAGGTCTTTTCCTCTTTTGATTCATATGGGTCTGGCATGCTGAACTTTGTTATAAACTTTGGACTCATCATTCATTTCTGGGTCATTCAGTTTTGTATCCTGTTGTCAATTAGATATAACAGGAGCTACTTCGGAAGAAATGCCTACATTTCTCAGAATATACTGTGAGTCCACATTTTCAGCAAGCTCCCGGGAGGAAAGGAATATGTCAAACCTTTTACTCCTATTCTGCATGCAAATGAGCACCTAAGGAAGCATTGCTTGAGACATGGTCAAAGGGGCTGCCAACAACCAAGAACGCTCCCCAGGAATTTTTAGAAGAACATACATCAACACGTAGTATTTTTCTAATAAACAAAAGTGGTTGCGGTGGGACTTATGTATGGCTAAAGATGACCTGGGAAACATCACTCTCACACCAATGAGTTCTCCACCACCGATACCCCAATCTTTTCTGGGCCATACACACAAGCATTGGCTGATGTTCTCTCCTAAGCTAATCAGTAACAAGTGGGTGCTGATTACCCTTTCAGGACCCACACCTGGATCTCAAGCATGAGAACACGAACAGGGTAACGGGGATGGGAAGCTGTTCTGGGGAGTCTGACCAGCACTGCGACAGGGTGACATTAACAGCATCTGAGAATGTGTCTGTATGTGCATACGGGGTCAGTCTCAGGGTGCAGCTGTATAGGTGTAAGGTCATATTTATGTATTCTGTCTAATGTCCAGTCCACTGCCATGAGTACTTAAAATGCTTCCTAATGAGAAAGTATGTGTTTTGTACCTTGGAATAAGATGTGGGAATAAGCCTGCCTTTAGAAAGGACTTAATATTTCTTTATTTGGGTTACAAAGGTCTGATTCTTTTCTTTCTTAGGTCAAAAACCAACAAAAGAGAGAGCAAATTCAACAAACATGGAAATCCTGGGCCAGGAAGTACCACCATAATGTTCGGGATGAAAAGCAATTTGTGCTGTGGACAGAATGCATTTCTCTCCCACTGTAAGCAGAGCCTTTTAAAAGCCTGTCAGGAAATAAATAAAACACTTTTCATGCAGTTGCCCACATCCATGTACTCAATTAAACCAACTGTAGCCTGCTCAGAAATGTCATCTAAGGTCAAGCCAAGGAGGACACACAGGCTGGGGGTGGAAGTGTCCCCTGGAGCTTTGTTCAGTAGGGACTCTGGCTCCCAGGGACACTGGCTTCACCAGAGACTGCCTCCGCCACGCTCTTCTAAAAGCCCATGCTGTTTAATTCAGATTCACATCCCTGTCAGTCTCATCCTTTGTGGCAAAGAGAAGCATTCATCTTAAAGAGAAAAAGGGGAGTGTCATTAAAGAGCCTACATGGTTTATGTGGGGTACATGTAGATATCAAGATGACTCTTATTCCTAGCTCCAAAGGAATTATACACTGAGTGGCCAGATTATTATGATCTCTGAGCGCATAATAATCTGGCCACTCAGTTTATATCTATATAATAAAAGGCTAATATGCAAATTGTCCCCCTCCACCAGGAATTCGACCAGCAGGCAGGCCGGCCAACCACCCATGTCCCCTCCCCCTGGCCAGGCTGGCTGGACCCCACCCATGCACGAATTCATGCAACGGGCCTCTTTGTATATATATACACACACACACACACACACACAGACACATACTGAGATTATTATGTGTTCAGAGATCATAATAATCTGGCCACTCAGTGTATATGCATACATATGTGTGTGTGTGTGTGTGTGTGTATACACACACACATATAGTATATGCGTATGTGTGAATGCTTTATTCATGTTTTTTATGACACTACGTTTTATTTTAAGTGAACCCTACTATACATATTTTTTTCCTCTAACCAATCCACCTCACAGCCATTTAGAAGCATCCTCAAAATAGAAAGCGATTTGAAGCATAATGTGGATTTTGGCAGCAAGTATAAAGGGAGGGGAAGCGGGAGCTGGGTTTTATGGTAAAGCCATATGGGATACTATTGCAAAATGTATAGGCAGTCCTTTGATTAAGAACCTCTGCCTTATGAATCCATAAAAATCAACAGACATTAAATTTGGAGACTAAGTTATGCTTCTCACCACCTTATCCCCTGTGCCCAGCTGACCCACACTAAGTACCGAAAAAAGATGTGTTCAGTACAGTTTGGCCCACTAAGTGAAGGCTAAGTAAGGTACAGGGGGAATTTGTATATAGAGGTGAAAAATAGCCTTGGTTTCATGGTTCTGAACACCTAGCGAACCAGGAAGACTGTATTAAATCATTCCCTTATGCACATGTGCAAGTTAAATGACTGGTATTCAAAACTTTCTGCAGTGTACCCCTACCCCCAGCTCCTCGAATACTGCCTCTAGATTCATCCTGGCTCTAGTGCTGAGCCCTCACTGTGACATATGCCACTGCCTATAAATGGGGAAAAGAGGGCCGGGGAAGAGGTCCCTGCTCCTCCTGTTTTGTTCAGGGTATGCATACACTGAAGACAGGGGATCTTGGGAACATGTGTGACTGAAATAATACTTTATAACAAAAAACTATCATACCTGGTATCATTTTTTTGCTTCATAGGCTCTCCTAGCGAACCCAATCCTATGTCATAATGGCATGTGTTCAATGGCATGTGCTCCACATTCCTACAATGTAGAAGGTATAGATGCAGCTAGTGGTTGGCTGATGCCACGAGGTAACTGCGGATCAGTCAATTGACTAGAAGGAAAACACTCTCAGAGCTTGCACAACCTAGCCTAGAGTCTTCTACCCAATAGGGGCTCCATAAACATGTGCTTAATGGCTAATCAAAACCAAATCAGTACACCTCACACCCACTATAATGGTTACTATAAAATAACAACAAAATAAATGCTGGTGAGTGTGTGGAGAAACTGGAATCCTTGTGGACTGCTGGTGGAAATGTAAAATGGTAGAGCTGCTATAGCAAACAGGGTGGTAGCCCTGCAAAAAATTGAAAATAGACTTATCACGTGATCTTGCAGACCCACTTCAGGGAATATACCTAAAATTTGTGAAAGCAAGGTCTTGAAAAGATAGTTGTACACTCATGTTCACAGCAGCATTATTCACAATAGACAAAAGAAAGAGGTAGCCCACGTGTCCAACCACCAATGAGTGAATAAAGAAACTGTGATGTTTACAGTTTACAATGGACTATTATTCAGCCTTACAAAGAAAAGGAAATTTGGACAGATGCTACTACATGGATAAATGTTGAGGACATTATGCCATGTGAAATAAGCCAGTCACAAAAAGACGAATACTATATGATTCTACTTATGTGAGGTGCCTGGAGTAGCCAAATTCATAGAGATAGGAAATACTGGTTGCCAAGGGCCTGTCGGGAGAGGAATTGGGGAGTTGTTTAATGGGTATAGAGTTCCAGTTTTTCAAAATGAAAGGGGTTTTGGAGATTGGCTGCCAAACAATTGAATGTATTTAACACTACTGAACTGTACACTTAAAAGTGGTTAAGATGGTAACGCGATATTGTATTTTGCCACAAATAAAAAAACAAAGTCCATAACAACAAACAAGCATAATATCCACAATACCTAAATAAATATACTTCCTTAAAATGATCAAATATCCATCAATAGTCAAATGGCCAATTGTCCCATAAACATCTTTTAAATATAGCTTGTTTCAACCAGTACTAAATATGGATCATTCTCTTTAAAGAAGAATTAAAAGATTTCTGATCTGTTGTTGGGCAATATTGTGGTCTATGAAAGAGTTAGTGACTAGACAAGTTTATACATGATACCTGTTCCATGACTATAAGACTTGAGGGCAGGGTCTGTCTTATTTATTCTA
This sequence comes from Corynorhinus townsendii, assembly GCA_026230045.1. NCBI lineage: Eukaryota > Metazoa > Chordata > Mammalia > Chiroptera > Vespertilionidae > Corynorhinus > Corynorhinus townsendii. The sequence continues at coordinate 60,910,798 of JAPDVU010000008.1, read as the reverse complement.
TATCCCTAACATCTAAGAACAAATACTGAATAAATGGCCAGAGACCACACTCTTTCAGTTTAACTACTTTTGAAACAGAACAGGTCCAAAGAAACATAGATAGAAAATGTTCATTTCCTTTGCAACAATTCATATGTCAGAAGCCAGATGCTTGTTATTCTACCTGCAGCTAAAATGATAACATGCTATGCCTTTTTAGGAGTAATATATTTTAAGCCTCCCTTGTGAGTTTTTAAAAACAGCTTGTATGCTTATAATTCAGGAAAAGTTGACTTGGTATTCCTACTTAGCGTCTACAATAGTGAAACTGCATTAGACATGAAAACTCTGATAAGATAACCCTATAGGATAAATAAGGAGGTTAAGAGTGATGTAATTAACACACTGAATGTCCTAGTTGTAATGCTTCTGTTGCTGTGATGTGGTTGTTTATGATAAAACTAGAGGCCCGGTGCACGAAAATTCATGCATTGGAGAGGCAGAGGTCCCTCAGCCCAGCCAGCACCCTCTCTAAGTCCTGGACCCCTAGCTCTTTACTGCCTGCCTGCTTGCTGCTCCTTAGTGGAGGCAGGAGAGGCTCCCGCCACCGCCGCTATGCTCGCCAGCCGTGAGCCCAGCTTCTGGCTGAGTGGTGCTCCCCCTGTGGGAGTGCACTGACCACTAGAGGGCAGCTCCTGCATTGAGCGTGTGCCCCCTGGTGGTCAGTGTACCTCATAGCAACCAGATGTTCTGGTTGCCCCGCTGTAATGGTTGGTAGGCTTTTATTATATAGATAATGCATCCTTTGGACTGATAGAAATATATGAATATGTTCCATGGTGATGTTGAATACTTGCAAAATCACCTCTCCTAGAATGTTCCTTCTTTATAATGCTTCATATATGTAAGGCCTGCACTGTGGAAACTAACCCCTCCCAGAAGCCCATGTGTGCAAGCACAAAGGCCCATTAGGAACCATGAGCTATTCTGGCACTTACTGCAGAGATGAGGATTATTAAACTTCGGCCTAAGAGGATGAAGTCACTAAAGCCTCATTTTCAAAGCCAGAGGCCATAATAAGTACTTTCAGTGGGTTTTACTGTTTTGTTCCTGGGGCAGGTAAATTTATATTTGGCTTGGTAACAGAATTCTTCCCAAGGGTCCTAAATTTGTATTAGCCTTTTGGAGACTCTACCATAAACCACCCAGGCCAACATACACAGAAGTCAGCCTAGCTGGACTTGTGGTTGAATTATCTGTCCAGTAGTGGAAATGGGTTCTGTTGACTCCTTCCCAATTTCTAGTCCATTTTCCCTGGTAACTAACTTAGCACAACTTTGGTTCTGTGTCAAAATCCTAGCTCCTCTGATCACATAAACAGAGATAGAGAGAGGGAATACTATCAAAAGATGAAGATTTAAAAAAAATCACCTTTACATTTTTTTACTTCTATATCCGCATACCCTCTAAGCCCAGAATACAGTGAATGCTAATAAACTATTATTACAGTGAATGTTCAGTAAGCAAAGGCTTTTAAGTATTTGCACTTGACCAAACTAGAAGATAACTATACAACATACAGGACTATTTTTGGACAAAGAAACATTAGTTTTCAAGCTCCCTTTTAACCATCCTATATAATAAAAGGATAATATGCAAATTGACTGAACGGTGAAATGACCGATCGCTATGACACACACTGACCACCAGGGGGCAGATGCTCATTGCAGGAGCTGTCCCCTGGTGGTCAGTGCACTCCCACAGGGCGTGTGCCGCTTAGCCAGAAGCTGGCTCACGACTAGTGAGTGCAGCAGTGGTGGTGGGAGCCTCTCCCACCTCTGCGGCAGTTGGACACCCCTCGAGGGCTCCTGGACTGTGAGAGGGCACAGGCAGGGCTGAGGGACTCCCCTGAGTGCACGAATTTCATGCACCGGGCTTCTAGTTTGATATAAAGTCAGCAATGTTTAGGGCACAACAGAAGTAGTGATAACTAGCCAAAATAAGAGTTTGATTTTATTATGAGAAATTGTACTTTGGTGACCCTGACCACTTTCTGTCACATACATTATCAGTTACTTACCCATCCACAATTTGGCCTTTATCTACTTACGCAGTTTTTCTCATTTACTCTCCAGCCCCCTCCAAACAGAGAAGCGCACTCTCATTCTGAACTTGGTCATCTCTGAAATTCAGCTCTCCTTCCTGAGATTCAAAGCCTTCCTGCCATGTATGTCCTTCTTAGGTTTAACAGCCAAGTTCAAATCTTCTCAAGGAGACTTTGTCAGACTTTCTCATTTTGAATTCATTTGTCCCTCTCCCATACTCCTGCAGTATATTGTTTATATATTGATTATACCACTTACAAGTTCCCTGAACTTAAAAAGAAATTCTCCATGTCAGCCTTCACATACTAAGCATCTGAACTGTGCATAGCACTTCAATCATAGAAGCTGCTTCAAGGATATTTATTGAAATTATATTAAATAACATCCTCCCCCACCAAAAAAAAAAATGGGGAAAAATGTTCTACAGGGAGAGAAGTTTGTTCCAACTTAAAAATCTACTGAAATTTAATTTGCAATAGACATGAGCACCTAGGCATCCATTTATATTGGTCTAATGTAGCAAGCTGGTATTCCATGTGCTCCCTGATGTATAAGATTGATTTCCTGTATTTAAGCATCCTTTTATGAAAAATGGTCCTTGATACAGAAGTAGACAGCAGCCTCACAATATGAATAGGCTCAATTAGGCCTCAGTTACATGTGTCACATCTCTGTTATTGAGATCTGAGGGGACAGAATTCTGTTTATATGGCCAGAGAGAGGAAGACCATCAAAAGTCATTCAAAACGATAAGCTTACTCAAGTAAAGCAAATATGATATAGCCACTTTGCTGAGCAAATGAGCAAGTGTAGGCTTCTGTGGGCAGCACAATTAAATTAGAAGGAGAAAGCTGTGCTTAGATAGTGTGTGTTTACCCATGAGGAGAAGGTCAGGAATTGGTATCTAGAGGTTGGAACTTGCCATACCTCTTCATACCTAAATCAAATCATTTAATAAATATATATTGAGTACCTACAAGTGCTAGTGATATGCCATTTGACAAAACTTTCAATAGTAAGGGAAAAGTGCTATGGCAAATGAATCTGCAGTAGAGACTGCCACTTGTCCACCACTAAATGTTCTCTTCTTACACAGTAATGGGAAACCATGGCCACTAGGAGGAAACCACATACATGTTTCAGCCTCCTTTTAGCTGGATATGGCTAGTTCAGGCCAATGGAATGCAACTTCCAGGTCATCTCCAAGGTCAAAGTCAAGTTATATACCCAGGAGTCCCTTTCTTTCCTTTTTCTGAGAGTTGGAATATGAATGTGCCTATGACTCAGCTTCAACCATAGATATAAAGATAATGCTTAAGGAGATGGAGTAGAAAATTCCTAGCCTGTGACTCATTCCATGGGCTAGAACCAACGCCCCTACCTAGACTGTCACTTCATATCCGTTAAAGAGAAATAAATGCTGGACTTTGAGAGTGTCCTTGTTGTAACTTAATTTTTATCTTATTTAATATAATTCTTCATTAATTCCCTACTATACATCTCCCAGAACTATTGGAAGGTGGTTGCATTTAGACTTTCCATCTTGATTCAGAAGGGGGACTATGATATGATGATCATATTTTGTGGGAAATGTGCTACATACTTTGTCTACCTTCACTCCACACACACTCATCTGGCTGATGTCTAAAAAAGAATGGCTGATTTCTTTCTCACCCTGTCTGAGAGGTACCAGTGACTTGCTGAATGGTCTGGACAAGTCTCTTAACCCTTTTCCATCTGTGATAGAATAAATACCCATTTTCCTCTCTGGAGTGTTTCATTAATAAATGTCTGTAGAACAGAGGCTGTTCCAAAGCAGAACTATTATTTTTAGCCTTCTTTAATCCAACTGCATAAACAATGTTGAAACTAATCACTCAAGAAGCAAAATCAGTAGGAAGTTGTCAAGAGGGTCAGCCTGTAATTAATCAATGAGGCCACTGCCAATAACAATAGTACATTCTGTTACATGTATAACTGGATTTAATGGATGTACTACACTAGCAACTTACTGGGGGTGGGGGTAGGGTAGGGGGAAGCATTCCATCTCTGCCCTGGAATGGCATCTTATTGCAACAAGCAAATGAAAAATCAGTGAGCCATGCCAAAATGACATAAAAATAATAATAACAGAGGCTATTGTTGGAAACACTACGGTTCTAAAAATGGACCAAGGTAAATGGTGGAAAAAGGACACTGCTGTTGAAAACAAAATACTAGTATAAATGTTTTCCAAGTCTCAAGTATAAATCTATTGGAAAATGTCAGCACATGGAGATCTTTACACCTGTATGGTCATTCTCTTGAGGGTGAAACAAAGTGAGGGGCCAACTGCCTGAAGTCTTGGAAGTTTTCAGGTAACTCAGAGAAATGATGAGATTTTACAACAGACTTTGAGTAAATGGAGAGTTGTTATTCAGTGCTCCCAATCAACTTTTCTCCAATTCCACTGTGGAGGAAAAAAATGAATGAATTTGTTTTTTGATGAGATTTGGCTTTAGATAAAGCTAGATAAGGGCTAGCTTTGCTTGTTATTTTAGTTCCATCTGTGGATGAAAGGTGCCACATGACAACCTCAGGGAAGGCCTGCATGGTGGTCCTGCAAATTCAGAGATCTAAAGTAACCACAAAAGATGGTCTGAAATTAAACTTTGACTAAAAGCAGTTATGGTGGGTAGCTACATCCTAGGCTGGTATCTTCACTGACAAGGTCAACCTTTACCTTAACTGAGCCTATCTGTCTTTTTGCGTTTATAATAGCATACCCTTGAAATGTCTGGGTAACTTGTAACTTCCCTTTTCCTGGACCCCTTGGGGCACAACCTAATGTGCCTGGGCACCAGGACAGAGACCACAAATTCCTTCACTGTAATCATGTTAACTAGAGGCCCAGTGGTACACGAATTGGTGCACGGGTGGGGTTCCGCGGGCTGGCCGGCAATCGGGGCTGATTGGGGGGACTGGCCTGCCGGGGGAGGGACCACGGGAGGTTGGCCGGCCGCGCCCCTATCCGGCCCTTGGGGCTGACCAGCGGGGGCTAGTGGACCAGGGTGATGGACTGTGGGAAGTTTGGTTAAATTCCAAAATTTTAAATTTACTGACAAAAAGAACTAGAAAGTAACAAAACAACTCATTTCCAGATCTTTCTTTCTTTCTTTCTTTCTTTCTTTCTTTCTTTCTTTCTTTCTTTCTTTCTTTCTTTCTTTCTTTCTTTCTTTCTTTCTTCTTTTTCTTTCTTTCTATTTCTTTCTTTAAAAATAATTTTAAATTTACAGAAAAGCTACAAGAAGAGTACAAAGAACTCTCATAAATCCTTCACTTAGAGACCCCGTTCAAATTTGACTAGTGGTCAGAATAATTTCCTTTATAGTAAGAGAATCCAATCCAGGATCACATGTGGCACATAGTGGTCATGCAGCTATAGTCTTCTTCAATCAGGAAGACATTCTTTAGTCCTTGACCTTCGTGACCTTATCCTTGTGGACAACACAGGCTGGGCTCAGGTATGCTTAAAACTACCCAAGGTGTCCCTACTTCCAGGCATTTTTAGAGGACAACACTCAGAAATATTTGTATGTACTAGTAAATACACAGATACACCCTTGCATCAACAGTTACTTCTATTGCTAACTACATACTTTGAAAATGTACCAATACCTCTAATTTCAATCCATCACCACAGATTAGGTCTAGTCTTCCACTTTTCCTATTCACAACACCCTCTCCTCTGATAGTAAAAAAACAAACAAAACAAACAAACAAACAACAACAAAAAAACTGGTTTCCATATTCCTGTCCATATATCAATCTCATCTACTGACACAATCAGCCTCTGCTCCTCCCAGAACCTCCCTCCCTCCATCTCTGACTCCAGTGTGTCCCCCTGCTCAGGCACCATCCTGAGGCACCAACCCACCTTGTGAGTCCTCTTCACCTGGGCCTGCTTTTTTTTTTTTTTTTTTAACTGAAATAGAAAGGAGGATAAAAGGATGGAAGAAAAGAAAGAACATTGTAGCAATAGGTAAGGAGCATTTAACAAGGAAAAGGGGGGGGGGAAGGGTGGGAGAGAGGAGGAAAAGGAGAAAGAGAAAAGAGGCAGCAGAGAATAATGGTCTAAGAATTTGCTCTCTGGAATCCAACTTCTTGGGATTGAATCTTCAGTCTGCTACTTACTTGTTGTGAAAATTTGGGCAATTTAATTTACTGTCTTAATGCCTGTGTTTTTCACCATCTTTAATACAGAAATCTTATTAGACAAATGTGTTCATAGCATACATGTAAAGCATTTGGAATAGCACCTGGTACATTGTAAGAGCAATTGAATACCAACTCTTTTAATACTTATGTATAGAAGTGCATAATTTCTCTCCTTAGATAGTACTATAAAAGATGTCACTGTGAGACAACCATTTTAAGACACAAATGAGTCCAACCAAGATTTTTACCTTAAGCTGTGCTGGCAGGAAAGCTGATGATACAGAAAGACAGTGCAAAATTAAATTCATAGTCACCAGAGTTAGAAACACTGAAAATGCTACTCATTATCATATCCAGCCCAGACTCCTTCCTATTCCCCAATCCCTCATTTCTACAGAATGTCTACATCATAAGAACAGTCTAGGTTTTTTTGGTATTCAAAGATTTGCAAATATTAATTACTCTCCAAGTAACTTCATTGCCAATGACTGCCATTATCATTCCTATCATTTTTCTTCCCACAGGATATTAAGATATTTCTTCAGCAGTTAGCATTCCTAGAATGAAAGCACCTATATAAATAACAAAGGGGTACTACTTTAAATTACAAATCTCCAGCTCAAATAATCTAAGTAAAGTCCACAGGCTATTCAAAACACAGCTCAAGGCAAAATACTATCCTCCAGCTGAGTTAATGACTTAATTTCCTAATGAGTCTTTTTTTTTCAATCTACTGAAAATGATCCTCAGCATGTTTATAAAATGAAGTGGTCTCTAAAGAAATATTCTAATTTATATACCACACCCACCTCTGTGAAGATCACAGACTATCAAAAAATTAAAATGTATGCATTCTACACTTTTGTATGTTTTGGAACACTTGCCACTGCATCAGTAGCCTATGAAGACCCATTTCAACTTCCATTTCATATTCCTGGACACAACTGTTTCACAAATCAATGACACTACCATGGCCACAAAGTGAAACGCTAACTCAGCATATACTCTCACCTTTGGGTCTACAAACAGGTGCAGGGGCTGCTATTGACTGAATATTTATGTCCCCCCCAAATTCACGTGTTGAAACCTAATCCACAATATAAAGAATGTATGAATGGAATTAGTGACCTAATAAGAAGAAACTTGAGAGAGTTCCCTCACCCACTCCACCATGTGAGGTTACAGAGAAGACATCTACCTATAAGAAAGTGGGCCCTCATCAGACACCACATCTGCCAGCACTAGGCTCTTGGACTTCCCATATTTATTTTCTTTAAGCTGTGAGAAATAAATATCTGTTGTTTGTAAGTCACCCAGTCTGTGATACTTTGTTATAGCAGCCTTTATGGACCAAGACAGGTGCATCTGGATAGTAGGATGATAAGGTAAAAGAATTTCCCCAAATGAGTTACTTAGCCTTCAGGATCAGACTTAATTAAATGTCAAACACAAAAAAAAGCCTTCTATACCCAAAATACACTTCAATAAAATACATGAATTACAGGTAAATCCATTCTTTTAAATGACTGAAAACACAAAGATTTGGTCTTGGAAGAATCCGAGGACCAGTATGATCACTGATGTGACTGTGAAAGGAAAGTCATTGTGCTCTTGGAGGGAGTGGATGAAGCTGTGGGCAAAGGACTGTTGAAGGGACTGGAACACCTGATCCCAACTACCATATACAACAAATATTGGTACCCTTGTAATAACTGGTTATTATGTAACAGGAAAGGAGAAAAAGAGAAGACTGAATATGGACATGCCATTTATGTAGCTTTGCCAAAAAGCTACATTTTACACTGTCCCAGTCTGTTTCCCACTGCTCATTGATGGGGAAGGGACTAGACCAGTGGTCAGCAAACTCATTAGTCAACAGAGCCAAATATCAAGAGTACAGCAATTGAAATTTCCTTTGAGAGCCAAATTTTTTAAAGTTAAACTTCTTCTAATGCCACTTCTTCAAAATAGACTCGCCCAGGCTGTGGTATTTTGTGGAAGAGCCACACTCAAGGGGCCAAAAAGCCGCATGTGGCTCGCGAGCCGCAGTTTGCCGACCACTGGACTAGAAAAGGCGGTTTAGACACAGGCCCAGTAAGGTGTGAGTGACCTGGGAGGCTAACTGCCTGTCAATCATACTTGAAAACAGACAGTTGGCCAGGATGGGTGTGGCCACTGCAAGCAAGAGAAATTGAAATGTATGTAAACAAAAGAGCTCCCCTCTCTAGGCTCTAGGGCCCTCTGCCCACATGTGTTGGCCTCCACACATGGGCTGATGGACCTGGCCTGATTGCTGAGCTACACCCCACTGCAACATGGAACGAAAACTCTGAACACTGGCCTTGTTTCTGGCTTTTCTGAACTCCCAGCTGCACCTTTTCTAGGACTGGCTTGGGGGAAATGGGACATTGGCACCAGAGAAATGTAACTCCATTCAAATAAAGCCTGTTGCCACGTACCATCGTCCCATGGGGGCTTCTGAAAATTCTTATTTCAATGGCACCCCACAAGCCTCATTCCCACTCGTGTTTTGGAAGACTGACCCATTAATCCCACTGGCAACAATAGATATTTAAAAAAACATATTTTTATTGATTTCAGAGTGGAAGGGAGAGGGAGAGAGAGAAAGAAACATCAATGATCAGAGAGAATCATTGATCAGCTGCCTCCTATACACCCCACACTGGGGATCGAGCCTGCAACCTGGGCATGTGCCCTGACCAGCAATCAAACAGTGACCTCTTGATTCATAGGTTGATGTTCAATCACTGAGCCACACCCACAGGGCAATAATAGCTATTATCTATGGAGATTCAAAACTGGCCTTCACCCAACAGAAAGAAAGAAAAAACAAAGGAAGGAAATGCTCCCTAGACTTTTCCCCTGTTCTTCCTCCTTAATACAGAAAAGAGTTTCTCTATTCCAGGGGAATATACCAAGCCCCCTCCCTTTATAGGAAAGTTTTGTATAATGCTAATTAGATCCAGTAAATGCAAAGATATTTCCTTTTGAACAAGGAAGCCTGAATTAAATTTAATTTAATGTAATTGTAGGAGATGGGTGGTTTAAAAAAATTCTGCAAAGTGCTAACATGATTTCACTGTAATAACAGTCTAATAAAGGAAACCAATATTTACTGAGAAGTATATTAAGTGAAACACAAGATTATTAAAGAGTATTTAAAAGGCGCCTCATACAACCTATTTTATTTCCACTGCTCTCTACTGCACCTATTGTGGCTAAGTTTGGATGTAGGTTTTGCTTTCATGCTTAGAAGAAGTCCATTCCTACATTAAAATAATATGTAGAGGAATACATTTTCCAACTACTAAATAGACCTTGTATATTTATAATATACTAGAGGCCCGGTGCACGAAATTCATGCACTGGGGTGCGGTGGGGGGTGGGGAGCTGTGTCCCTCAGCCCAGCCTGCACCCTCTCCAATTTGGGGCCCCTCGAGGGATGTCCAGTTGCCTGTTTAGGCCCGATCCTACCAGGACTGCTGGCTCCCAACTGCTCGCCTGCCTGCCTTCCTGATTGCCCCTAACCACTTCTGCCTGCTAGCCTGATCACCCCCTAACCACTCCCCTGCCAGCCTGATTGATGCTTAACTGCTCCCCTGCCAGCCTGATTGCCCCTAACTGCCCTCCCTGCAGGCCTGATCACCCCTAACTGCCCTCCCCTGGAGGCCTTGTTCCTCCCAACTGCCCTCCCTTGCTGGCCATCTTGTGGCAGCCATCTTGTGTCCACATGGGGGTAGGATCTTGTGTGTTGGCGTGATGGTCAATTTGCATATTACTATTTTATTAGATAGGATAGAGGCCTGGTGCACGGGTGGGGGCTGGCTGGTTTGCCCTGAAGGGTGTCCCGGATCAGGGTGGGGGTTCCCTTGGGGCATGGGGTGGCCTGGGTGAGGGGCCTGTGGTGGTTTGCAGGCTGGCCACATCCCCCAGCGACCCAAGCTGAGGCCCTGGGATGTGGGATTTATTTATCTTCTATAATTAAAAGTTTGTAGCCTTGAGCAGAGGCCAGGGCAGGCCAGGAGTTAGGCTTCCTCCATCTTCCTCCATCGCCAGTGAAACCCAAGCTTCCTGCTGGCTCCCTGGCTGACTGACATCTTGGTTGGGTTAATTTGCATGCTTGCTCCTGATTGGCTGGTGGGTGTGGCTTGTGGGTGTAGCAGAGTGAAGGTTAATTTGCATGTTTCTCTTTTATTAGTGTAGATATTTCACATTTACTAAGTTAATAATAGTGTTTGGCCCTGGCTGGGTGGCTCAGCTGGTTGGAACATAGTCCCTTACACCAAAAGGTTGAAGGTTCTATCCTTATCAGGTAGCATATGGGAAGCAACAGATGGATGATTCTCTCTCACATGACCTCTCTCTCAAAAAAAAAAAAAAATCAATGAACATATTCTTGGGTGAAGAGTTAAAAAAAAAAAAAAAGAATAGTGTTTAAGGAACACATACTTTTGCATCCAAAAGGTTTAATCTGAAATCTAGCTCTGGACAAATTACTGAATGTCACTGAGGCTCAGTTTCCTCATTTCTAAAATAATGGATGTAATAAACACTTTTCTCTTAGGTATTTTGTGTAAAGGGTTGCTAGGTTTAGCAAATTAAAAGACAGGATACTCAGTTAAATCTGAATATCAGACAGACAACAATTAATATTTAGAGTAATTATATATTTATTATAATACAGGATTCAATATTTGCACCCTATATTTTATCTGGCCTAATTGTGTAAATTAAGTTAAATAATTCATATAGAGTATCTAGTATCATGCCTGGTATACACACACACACACACACACACACATAATTACAATCATATTTTCTGAGGAATGTTTAATGGCAAATAAGAAGTTTATGGCATTATCTAGCCCTTGGGATCCTTTATAAGCTAGCTGGTAAGATGAGCTACCCATTCCTAGAACAATCATAGGATAACAATTCATTCAAGGCCAAAATCATAAACACAATGTGGGTGTAAGGATAGGGAAAAAATGAGATGGCCTGAATTATTGGATTAAAAAAGTCATAGACAGAGTAGACCTTAAATTGGGTCCTAAAGGAATTGTAAGGAGAAAAATGAGAGTAAGGAGAAAGGTGTTCTACTAGTAGGTGAGGGACCATTCTGTGTAAGGAAATACCCCAAGGGGGATGAGCCTGTCATCCTCATGCATCACCAAGATCAGCCTGGCCTAGAGGAGGGGTTGTCTGAGGGTAGATTAGACAGAGTTGTCGACGCTGGCACAAGAATCTGGCTTGCTAGCTTCACAGAGGCCATAATTCCCCTGCTTTCAAGGAGAATAGCATATCTCTGGCCCCTGGTAGGATCTGGGGAATGCTGAACGGGGACTTGCCCTGGATGGGGAAAAACTTGAAGAGAAAGTAGAGCCAAGGGCTAGTTCCTGGACAAAACTGAAGTGGAAAGCAAAGCCAAGAGCTGTCCAAGGAGGGCAATGATATAATGGAATTAGCCAGAGAAGCCAAACACAAGCATGTGGAAACAAGTTAGAAACTAGGGACCTCAAAGCAAACATGGGAAGATGAAATGGAATGACATGACGAAGGTAGTTGTTGGAAAAGATCCCTGAGCTATTAAATTGTAGCTGTGGGGTTCTGATGGGCTCCCAACACTTGGCAGGTGAGGAGGAGACTGCCAGGAAATCCAAACATGCTCAGAGGCGGTAGGCGGGACAGGAATTCAGCTATAAATCACCAAGAAAGGCCCAGGCCAAGATCACTGAAGTGAAAATGGCCAGAAGACACTCTGTTTGAAGGTAGAAAGAACAGGACCATAGAAACAGTGGCCAAATAGGACACAGGAAGGGGAATAGATTCAACAGATATTTAGTAAGCATCCAATATGTACAAGATAAGATTGAAAGCTTTGCAAAGAAAATGAGGGTAAGTAAGACATCAATTCCTTTAAAATGATCCTGACCAAAAGGACAAAGATTGAGGATAAGATAGAGAACAATAAACAGTCAGATTCTGATGCAGGGCAAGTGAAGGCATGAGCTAGGTACTGTACTTAAGGCAGGAAACTCTTACCAAATTAGGGGTGAGGAAGGAATTGAAGAAAGTTTTGTTGAGTTGGATCTTAAAGAACTGGTAGGGTTTTAACAGGTGCAGCTAGTGTTGGGGGACATTTCAAACAAAGGTAACATAAAAAATCATGGTAGGCCCCGGCTAGTACGGCTAAATGATTACAGTGCAGGCCTGTGAACCAAAGGGTCCCTGGATTGCTCTCTGGCTCCAGTTGGGGCTCCTGCAGAAAGCAACCAAGATGTGACTCACATCGACGTTTCTCTCTCTCTCTCTCTCTCTCTCTTCCCCTCCCTTCCTTCCACTCTCAATGGAGAAAATATCCTTTGGTTAGGAGTAACTATATATATATTCTTATATGATGATAGTATCATATATGATGGTAGTATCACTGGATTAATTGGCCCATTGGGCCCAGGGTATATTGAGGCATCTAGGTAAGACTGCTGTGGAATTGGCTGGAAAAACAAAATTAGAGTTAAGGAGAAAAGTAAGATCCTCAATAGGAGATAGGAGTCATTATTCATCCTGACCTAATCTTTTTTGTAACAACAGCAAAAAGCTTACATTTTTAAATTTTTTTCCATGCTAACTTGAAAATAATAAAAACAAGAATAAAAGCAATGCAATTTTATGTGCCTTAAGCAATTCAAGCACCTATGAGGCATATAATGTACTCTGAATAACTAGGCTTATGTAATATTCTAGTTTATGCCCAATAATTTGTTTACCCTAACTACTGATGTGTTTAAAGTTTATTAATTACATTGAAATATTCAGAAATTATATAATTACTTCTTTTTATAAACCTTTTATTATTTTCAAAGAGGGCATCCCGCACAGTTTGCCATCAGCAATATCAAGGTGTTTCATGCCCTAACCGGTTTGGCTCAGTGGATAGAGCATCGGCCTGTGGACTGAAGGGTCCCAGGTTCTATTCCGGTCAAGGGCTTGTACCTTGGTTGCGGGCACAACCCCAGTAGGGGGTATGCAGGAGGCAGCTGATTGATGTTTCTCTCTCATCGATGTTTCTAACTCTCTATCTCTCGCCCTTCCTCTCTGTAAACAATCAATAAAATATATTTTTTTAAAAAAAGGTGTTTCATAAGGTGATACAGTGTGGCTAGTCCCATAACTTGATTATGCGGAGACTTTTCTGATGCCATTGCTAAGGTAGTCAGAATTCTGTGACTGTGTTTTCTTTAATATAGAATATAGGTCTTTACTTAATAGGCTGAGTAGCATTTGATTGGGGTGCTGACATACTGCATCTCTTCCAGCGATACACCAAACACAGAAGTACTCTGTCCCCAGATTTCATTATCTTAGGGCATAACCACTGCATGATAGAAGGCACCCTTTTATCCCCAGCCTCTAGTAACCTGATGAAACGAAAAGGTGGCCTATTATTAAAGATATCTCCGGAAAAAAAGGAGATTCCATAAATTTGATCAATAGTACATTTCAGTAGCTCACAAGCTTCAGGTGCATCAGGCTCTCCCTTGGGCGCCACCTAAAGTCCTCTGGTCATAATTTAAACCCATTTCTTTCCATTCTGTCCTCCAGTCACCATCCACCTCTCATATTTTTCTCATCCTTCAGCCTTGTCTTTTATTTTATTCCTTCCCTCCAACCATTCCCTAATAGGTTCTGCTTCCCAATTCTTGAATCATTTTCACTGATCCATTACTGACCTCCTCCAAATATTTCATTTGATGTAGGTTCTTGACATAGCGATTTAATAAGAACAGATCATTGATCTTTAGGTTAAAAATTTTACTACCATACTAGCCTGGCTTTTAGCTAACAACACAATTATGGAGCTACAGATATTCCTCTGGTTTTTAATAAAGAATTGTCTTGGTAAACCATGGGCTCAGGAATGCCCTTATAAGGTAATACAATTCCAGTCGCAATGAAAACTATTTTTATTTTCATTCCTTTCAACTCCTCTGTCAAAGCCACATACTTAATTACCTTTCCAACATTGGTTTTTATGACACATTAGACGATTATGGTGAAAAATGTTACTTTGCCATGTACTTATCTTCTAAAGAACATCAAGCTTTTCTCATAAGTGATCTAATGTGTCCTTAAAACACTCATCCCTGAGAGATGGAAGGTTTTATTACTTCTTATCTTATAAACAGGGAAGTGAGGCCTGGGAAGATTATATGATTGAGGTTTTACAGATGGAAAATGGGGGCGAAGATGGGGCTGCATTTCCCAGGCACACTGCTGCCTAATGCAGCCAGGAGATAGCATTGTGTAATAACTCTCAAATTTGCAGTTCAGTATCAAAATAGGAAATATGTCCAACACAGTGTGATTCTGGGCAGGCGACATGGCTTGGTGGAAAACCGACAGGGTCTGCAATGTGAAGATACCAGGTCACCACTTCTTAGATGTGTGATTTCCAGCAGACCACTTAAGCTCTCTGGGTTTTTGTTTTGTGAAGTGGTCTTGAAAACAATGTGACCCACAGGATAAATACTGGAGGACACAACTGTGCTTCCAAACGGGCTACAGAAGTGACCACCATGATAAACCCCTGAATTTTTATTTCATTTCTTTATTTAATTTTTTAGTTTAATCCTCATACAAGATTACATTTATTGATTTTAGTGAGATGGGAATGAGAGAGAGAAGAGAGAGAAGAGAAGAGAAGAGAGGAGAAGAGAAGAGAAGAGAAGAGAAGAGAAGAGAAGAGAAGAGAAGAGAAAAGGAGAGAAGAGGAGAGAAGAGGGAGGATGAGGAGAGAAGAGGAGAGAAGAGAAGAGAAGAGAAGAGAAGAGAAGAGAAGAGAAGAGAAGAGAAGAGAAGAGAAGAGAAGAGAAGAGAAGAGAAGAGGGGAGAAGAGGAGAGAAGAGGAGAGAAGAGGGAGGAAGAGGAGAGAAGAGGAGAGAAGAGGAGAGAAGAGGGGAGAAGAGGAGAGAAGAGGGGAGAAGAGGAGAGAAGAGGAGAGAAGAGAAGAGAAGAGGAGAGAAGAGGGGAGAAGAGGGGAGAAGAGGGGAGAAGAGGAGAGAAGAGGAGAGAAGAGGGGAGAAGAGGGGAGAAGAGGAGAGAAGAGGAGAGAAGAGGAGAGAAGAGGGGAGAAGAGGGGAGAAGAGGAGAGAAGAGGAGAGAAGAGGGGAGAAGAGGAGAGAAGAGGGGAGAAGAGGACAGAAGAGGGGAGAAAAGAGAAACATTGATCAGTTGTCTCCACACTTGGCTGGGGATCGAACTCACAACTTTTTGGTTCATGGGATGACACTTTAACCAACTAAGCCACCTGGTCAGGAGACCCTGTGAATTTTTAATGCATTGTATAATTATTTAAGACTAGTGGCCCGGTGCACGGATTCGTGCACACTGAAAGGAAATTAATTAGAAGGAATATTTTAATGACTATTCACCCTTTCTCTATAATAGAAGTGTCAACCAAATTCACGATCGACAATGACAGATGGAAACACACACACATGCTACTGGTGCTAGCAAGAGCTTTATATGTATCTCGCATGTGCGGGTCAACATTTATTTTTAAATTGCCAGTGCACATCATACGTACCTGCTGGTTGGTTGGTCAGATGGATGTATGGATGGACAGTTGGTCACTTAGCCTTTTAGTATAGATTACTTAGCACATGTACAACTTGTTAATGAGGACAACCAAATTATCCTGTGACCCCTACTAGTCAGTGTTGGCTGAGTAATCTTCTGAATACTACCTGTTAGTATTGGTCAAAATGCTAGTTTTTCTTATCCTTAACATTTAATACTCAAAGAGTGATTTTTCTGGCAACTATTTCGGTATCTCTTTGAGTCAATAATTTATTAGCCTGCAAATAATTTTAATGTCTTTTTGTTCAAGTTTTATTAAGATATAACTGATATACATCACTGTATAAGTTTAAGGTGAATGGCCTAATGGCTTAATTAACATATACTGTGAAATAATTACCAATATAAGTTTAGTTAGCATCTATCATCTTGTATAGCTATAAAAAGAGAAAGCAAAAAAATAAAAAATAAAAAAAAATTTTCTTTTCTGATGAAAACTCTTAAATAATTTGGCAGAGACTGCACTTTATTTTACACACTAGCGATGTATCCCATCATACTGTACATACCATAATTATACCACGGATATCTATTGGATTATTTCTAATATTTTGATTACTTTAAATTCATTTTCTTTTCATTGTATATGTTCTCTTGTTCAGTGTTTTCTCTCTGTTTATCTCTTCTCATTCTCTCTTTAAATCTCTACCCCTCCCCCCACCACTGGTGCCCCACAAGACACAGGTGAAGGAAATAAAACAGTCAAAAATGTATATCAAAATAGAAAAATAATTGTGCATCACAAATAGACCTACATTTTTGTTTGGAAATGACTAGTTTATTTCTGATGCCCTGGAATGCCTTTGCTGAGCTGCTCGAGGCAGCCTGCCTACAGGATCTCAGTGCCAGGCTACTAGTTTTTGTTAAAGCATCTCTTCTTTCTTGAGGAAGTTAAAACTTTATTATAATGCATGTACTACTTCCTTCTCTTCTTGATCATTATCAAAGCAAAATCTAAGTTAGATTAGAAAGTTGTTGTTTTTAAAGAAAGCTAGTTTTTCGCCACAAGGAGTGGTAAAAATGTAGTAGTTCTTCCTATCCTGCTCCCTCTACTGATTGATTTTGCCTTAAAGTTGCTGCCAACTTTCAGCGCAGGTATTCCTTACTGAGTATGCAAACTTTGTGTGTGTTGCCCAAATCTACAATATTAAGCATTTGCACCGAGGCTAGAATTTAAATGGAGTATCCCAAAGGCCTAACAGGGTTTCACAGACTGTACCTGGTGAAGTAAGAACAGTGTACACATCCTGCTTGGAAATGAGCACAAGATCTATAACACAGAAATATGAACTCATTTCTCAGTCTGAAGGTTTATAAGTTTACTTGTGATATAATCCACCTGTTGGTTAAAATGTCCCAAAGACCTCACCACAAGATGCTATTTAATGACACAGGCAAGGTCCTGTTAAGGTTCAGACCAACAGGCAACTGAAACCAAACCAAGTAATTAAATATTCTCTGGGAATTCACTTTGGGGAGGCCCCTCATCACTGCAGCTCTGTGATGAAGCTGGCCCCTGTGGAGACTGTTGCTTCCCTTCCGTCTCAGACCTGTCAGGACCAAAGTCCTTCCTTAGAAACCACTCTGATAATCTGCCTGGGCTGCGAAGCTGGTCCCAGGCCTCAGCAATTACTTACTGGCGAAGCTGGTACTCAGGATCAGCGCACATGTTCAAACTTCTAATTTATAATTCATTTTATGACAGCTAATTATGAAAGTAATTAGCATGTAAAACTCAAATTAAGAATGGCACATTTTAGTACAACCTACAGGGCAAGATATCTGATACTTTTAAGTGTCTTTCATTATTTCTAGTCTCAAAAAACAAAAGAAAACCCAAAACCTAAATATAGTCCTGAAGAAAAGCCTTCTTCCCTCTGCCTATTAACTCACTTAGATTAAAAATAATTTTGAAATAACAATAAGATATTTTCAGGGAAAAAGAGAGAGAGGAAGAGAGAAAGAGGCAGATAACATTTATTCATGTTATGTATGAAACTGTACCATTTAAAAGTACCAAAGACGAAATTAGCATATCCTCTTATCACTAAATTATTATGACAAGCATGTGAAGTAACTATTATCAACCCCATTTTACAGATGAGGAAATTGAGGCATAAAACAAAAGGTAAATGTTAATATTGTCAAAGAAAGAACCCCTCCACCTATCCTCCTCACCCTCAAATTCTTTTACAAGGTTTTTAGAAGGGCCTTAGTTTCTTAATATTTAGATAATTAAATTGAAAGTAGGAGAGACAAAATACAGAAATGATTTCATCCCCTACCTTCATTTTAGGATATCTCATTACAGACTCACAATGTGTTATTATTATTGTTTCTGCTGTATCATTTGCAATCGACTTATTGTGTTAGCTGAGAAGTAGAAAGTAGAAGAAACTGGATGGGGGGAGGTGGTGATGGTGGGCACTGACTGGTAAGCCAAAGGGACTGTATTAAGTGCATGCCTTTAATGGGCCAGAAATGGGGCTGGAGTTTACCTGTTACCGCAAGTAATCCTTACACCACATGTATTAGTTTTATATATTGTCCCTCAAAGTCCATAAAGTAGCTAAAAGATATTATACGGAAAATAATATCACAAATGACTAATAAGTGAGAAATCAGGGGAAAGGTGCAACCATTTTATAAAGGCAAGGCCCAGTATAATATTAATGTTTTGTGTACTGGGAAGCTTGGGCTCTGAAGCCACCGGGTCTGAATCCAAGTGCAGCTGGCAATCCATCCCTTCACAGAGGTGGAACTTCGAGTTAAGGAAAGAAACACTCAAAGCCTCAGTTCCCTTCTCTGCAGGGGAGTTGCTGGGAGCCTCACTACTCCCATTCCTGGTTACTATAAGATATGCAATTAAGACAATATCTATAATAATAAAAGGGTAATATGCTAATTAGACAAGACATCCTTCTGGACATCCTTCCTGACGAAGAAGCCAGGGCCGGAGAAGCGTGGGTCCCGGGTGCCAGGAGGAAATCCAGTGCTGGCAGCTGGGGGAAGGAAGGCCTACTCTTGCATGAATTTTCGTGCATCGGCCTCTAGTACGAAATACTTAGCACAGTGCCTAAATTGAAGCAATGCTCCACAAACATTGTCCACCAATACGAAGGGCAACACACAATACATAGTACACAAGAGGTGTGCCAAAAGCCCAGTCCATTTGCTGGAAGCTCACCAGGATTTGGCTCCATCTCAAACCCATTAACGTAAAAGGGGAAAAGATCTGCTTGAAGATGTGCAGGTTGTTTAGAGGAAAGCAAAATGAACCAGTGAGGAGAAGTATAGCTGCTTTTCCCTGCATTTTAAGGAGGCTGGTGAGCAGTGTTTCCCGTGGTGGGCAGCATTACCCCCATTCTATCAAAGAAATGAAGGCCTGCAAAGGTCAAGGCCATGTTCAGGGGCACGAATTAGAGGCTGGGCAGGACACAGGGCTCATTCCACTAGACCCCTTTGCCAAGTGAAGACATCTGGGCTCTGCGGAGAGACTGCTGAGGAAGCCATCCTGGGAGCAGATACGTCTGTCATCTCTGCGGTACACCATGAACATGTTTCAAAGTCTCTTCTAAATCTGATACAAGGATTGGGAGTCTGGGGTGGGATTTTTGTTTCCTGTTGCTTTGCTGATACAGTATCATCTCAAACATTTGTGTTTAACTTTGGCCACCCAGGACCACAACACTTCTAAACAGGTGTGTGGCACGGCTCTGTGACCATCAGCCTCACCCGCTGCGACAGTATTTTCAACCAGCCTGGGGAATAAATCCAATTTCTCTTTCCCCTGAAAGCCCTGGGGATGTTTCAAGGCATGTCGGCCTTGGGAAAATAAACATTTGCTCTTTTATTAAACTTGTCTTGAGAGGAATGTGCCAGGTTTATGTGGTGGCTGAATGGAGAACTTTCATTGTAGGTGATTTCAATTTTCTTTATTAGGTTTTTTTTTTTAATTGACCAGTGTGTTCACTTCCCAGGTCTGCTATAACAAATTACCAGAGACTTGAAGGCTTAACTAAACAGAAACTTATTCTCTCACATTCCTGGAGGCTAGCATTAATCACAAAATCAAGGTGTGGGCAGGACTGGCCTCCCTTCTCTGAGAAAGAATTCTACTGCTTTTCCCATAGCTTCTGAGGGCTACAGGCAGCCCTGGACATTCATTGGCTTGGAGCTGCATTTACTGCAATCTTTGCTTCTATTTTCACATGCCTCTCTTCTCTCTGGGTGTCTCTCTGTCTCTTCTAAGAAGATTCACCATTGCACATAGAGCCTGCCTAAAATGACAGTGATCTCATTTTAAAATCCTTGATTTAGAGATATCTACACAACCCTATTTCCAAATATAGTCACATTCACAGGTTCTGAGGTTAGGACTTGGACATATATTTTGGAGGCTACTAAGCAACCCACTACAACCAGTAATGATTGTGGTTTGTGTTCCCTTGCCACAAAATAGAAAGCATAGAGGTGATCTATTTGGGAAACTTCTATTCCCTACCAGCACGGACACCCGTAGGGGGCCAGGGAGGGAAGGCAGAGTTAGCCACTCCTTCAGGGTCCCCGCCCCCTCACAGCACCTTTATTTATGCATTTATGACCCAAGATAGTAATTTTGCTGATGCTTCCCCACTAGTCTGTTGGCTGATGGGAAACAGGGACAGACTTTTCATATTTGTACTTTTAGCACCTGCATAGGTCCCAGAAGATAATAATTAACACAGGCAAGCTATAAGGAAGGTAGGGGACAATGAAAGGAACTGGACTACGAGAGAAAATAAAAGACCTTCAGTTTTGTACAATTCATTATTGCTGCCTAAATCAAACCCTGGGATTTCTCAATTTTAACATGAATCTACTTCTAACAATATGCCTTCTCTTTTTCACTTGTATTCTAGGCAACATCTTCACATGGCACCAGTTTCTTAATTAGGTTAGCAAGATTCTGCATGCTTATCAGTTAAGTCATGAGGAAATCAGATGCTTAAATTGTAAGTACTGAAAATTCAATGTATATTAAGGAAGATGAAAGGTTCTGTTGTCAAGGCAACAGAACAGGCGGAATCAGGACAACCCACCCATTCAGCAATTAGCTACTTCAATTACTGGTTAACTAGTTAAAAGCAACTCAATGTACATAGACATTTTAATTCTTTCTTTTCCTGTAAGATTCTTAATCTTTATTCCTCGCCTAACATGCCAGTGGTTGTAATGATGTATTGCCACGTGCTATCTTTTTTTTCGCTGTACTATTAAGGTTGCAATATTGACAGCTTTTTTAAAAGCATGGTCAGATATTATTACTCTGCTCAGGTAGCATAGAGAGCAGCACTCTTTAAAATAGCCTTGGCATTCAGTGCGTAGAGGAGAGAACATTGAACTATCTGTAGTGCTTATTCCATTTTATTTTCATTGTCAGATTCTCAGGTACCATTCCACTGTGACTGGCTTCAGGATGAATCTCTTCAGAATCTATCAGCTTTTGAGCATAAAAATTACCAATGCAATTTTTTAGGTAGAATGATATAGTAAGTAGCTTAAGTAAATAATATATTTAACATTGCAGACCTTCAATAATATCATTACGTTTAAATTGTACAATAAATAATGTCTTTTAGGGGGACAGTTTCTCACCATAGAAACAATGGGTGGTGAGCCCCACGTGGGCAGGGGCTATGTCTTCTTCATGCCAGTGACACAGCAGACACTCAGCCAACACGGTCTGAATGAACAGGGAATTTATGGCCTTTATTAAACACTAGAGGACTGGTGTGCAAAATTCGTGCACGGGGGACAGGGGGTGGTCCTTCAGCCCAGCCTGCACCCTCTCCAATCTGGGACCCCTCGAGGGATGTCCTACTGGGATCGGGCCTAAACGGCAGTCGGACATCCCTCTCATAATCCAGGACTGCTGGCTCTCAACTGCTAACCTGCCTGCTTTCCTGTTTGCCTCTAAACGCTTCTGCCTGCCAGCCTGATCACCCCCTTACACTCCCCTGACAGCCTGATTGATGCCTAACTGCTCCCCTGCCAGCCTGTTTGCCCCTAATTGCCCTGCCCTGCCAGCCTGGTCACCCCTAACTGCCCTCCCCTGCAGGCCTGGTTCCCCCCAACTGCCCTTCCCTGCAGGCCCAGTCACCCCCAACTTCCCTCCTCTGTCGGCTGGGTCACCCCTAACTGCCCTCCCCAGCTGGCTTGATGGCCCCCAACTTCCCTCCCTTGCAGGCCTGGTCCCTTCCAACTGCCCTCCCCTGCTGGCCATCTTGTGGTGGCAATCTTGTGTCCACATGGGGGCAGGATCTTTGACCACACGGGGGCAGCCATATTGTGTGTTGGAATGATGGTCAATCTGCATATTACTCTTTTAATAGATAGGATAGAGGTCTGGTGCACAGGTGGGGGCCAGCTGGTTTGCCCTGAAGGGTGTCCTGGATCAGGGTGGGGGTTTCCCTTGGGGCATGGGGTGGCCTGGGCGAGGGGCCTGTGGTGGTTTGCAGGCTGGCCACG
This sequence comes from Corynorhinus townsendii, assembly GCA_026230045.1. Lineage (NCBI taxonomy): Eukaryota > Metazoa > Chordata > Mammalia > Chiroptera > Vespertilionidae > Corynorhinus > Corynorhinus townsendii. Next base: position 60,888,347 of record JAPDVU010000008.1, on the reverse strand, counting down.
CACCAGGCGACCCAAGCGGATACCCTGGTATCTGGGATTTATTTATCTTCTACAATTGAAACTTTGTAGCCTGGAGCGGAGCCAAGCCTTCTGCTCCCTCCGAGGTGGAAGCCATTTCTGTTGGGATTGATGTATCTTCTATAAGTGAAACTTTGTAGCCTTAAGCGGAGGCCAAGGCAGGCCAGGGTGTGTGGAAAGCTTGGCTTTCTCCATCACTGGGGGCAACCCTAGCCTCCTGCTCTCTCCAGCTCTGTGGCTGCCACCATTTCTGTTGGGCTTTATTTATCTTCTATAATGGAAACTTTGTAGCATTGAGTGGAGGCTTGGGCCGGCAAGGGCAGATGGAAAGCTTGACTTCCTCCATTGCCGGGGAAACCCAAGCCTCCCTCCTGCTCTCTGTGGCCACAGCCATCTTGGTTGGGCTTATTTGCATATTAGCTCCTGATTGGCTTGTGGGTGTGGGTGTGGCCATGGCTTGTGGGTATAGCAGAGGTACAGTCAATTTGCATATTACTCTTTTATTAGATAGGACTATTCAGTAGAGGACAGGCATTTCATCCTCTGAGAATGAATGAATGAACGAACAAGCTCCCAGCTCTGACACTGAAATTATACCTGTCAGTAGTTTAGTTCTACTAGCTATTAAAGAATGAGAATCTTGAGAAATCCTAGAAAAGGCAGTTCTGTGTGGTCAAAACAGGGTCCAAATAGACAGGGAATGTGCCTCTTTCCATCAGTAGCATTAAACCACCACGGAGAGCTTGCTGTCAGCAAGTATCTTATGAAGGTTGACAATGCAAAATAAGTCCCATGTTTATTTAATTTACCGCATTATCTGCACACACATGTCGAAACCTTTTTTTATATGTTTTCTTCAAAATAGTCTGGTGGTGGAAGGAATGCTAGGGTTAGAGATGAGATAAGTGTGCCAAGAGTTAACAGCTGTTGAAGCTAGATGATAGCTATACAGGGGTTCCTTATACTATTCTCTTCCCCTTTCGTGTACACTTATGGATCTTCATCATCAAAACTTTATGAAACTGTCCCAAGGTAACATCACTAATGATTATCCAACACAGTGTTAGAGTCTCCCTCATGCAGAGAGTCTCCCTCATCTGTCATTGACTGAAGAGTCATATGTACTGAAACAGCTTTATGTGCAAGCATTAGGAGACCAAGGACTGGGCCTGTCTTAAGGGAGCTTACAGTCTAGAGGTGATTCCACATGTGTATCTACTGTTATTATGACACTAGAAGCCCAGTGCATGGGATTTGTGCATTGGTAGAGGACGTGGCCTGCAGGGATCGGCCTGCTGTGGGATTGCCGCTCATCCCAGTCAATAACGCTCTCACTGTGGGAGCGCACTGATCACCAGGGTGCAGCTCCTGCATTGAGTGTCTGCCCCCTGGTGATCAGTGCATGTCATAGCGACTGGTCAACCGGTCCTTCTGGTCGTTCCACTGTTCAGTCGCTGGGCTTTTATTATATAGGATGGCAGAGGCTGGAAAGCGCTGACAGTGAATATAGAGCTCAAGAGTAAATTCAACTTAAATCAATTGTAATTTTTCATTCTAGCCAACTGTTGCATATTCACTCTATCTTGTTGTTTTTTTTCACAGTCCAAACCCAATTTTATTACATGGGGCCATATAGCCATTAAGGACACAATCATAACAATTCTCATCACCAACTGAAGTTGTGAGTTTCAAGTACTTGCTGGCAGAGACATTAAAGGAACTTACATAGTCAGACAAAAGAGAGAAATAACACATCACAGACTGACAAGGAGGCCTGTGGTGAGATGAAACATTCACTCAGAGCTCCAGATAGCATGAGCTGCTGGAAATCACTTTTCCAACCAATTACAGTGATGAGCCACTGAGATGGTAAAGACCTGCAAGTCCCACAGCATCCACTGGGCTCCTAATGAGGCGGCGAGCATTCTAGCTTTATTAAATATGCAAAGTGATCTAATTAAAGGGAGGGGGCTTTAATTAAGTAGGGATGTGTCCACTAAATTTATCTTGAAGACAATGGGATATATAGCATAGTTAACCATTTCTCTCTTGGGGTAAACAAGAAAAAACTACAAAAATTACAGGGGCAGCAGTGTTTCTGCTAAATTCCCCACCAGTACAACAGGAAATCTTTCAAACTTAGAATTTCTCTTGGGAAAACGGGGGCAACAGTATTTTTGGTGTCCCAGTCTCATCTTTCTTTACTCTTCTTCCTGTGGTCACATCCCTCCCTCCATCCACCATATCAAACTTATTCAAAACACGCAAGAACATAATGACATAAATACATCATTTACACTTTGAAGGCTATGCATACATATGTGTACTTGCATAGACTTCACATTTTAACAGCAGTAGCTACATTTATTAAATGTTCTGAGAGCTCTGCCTTTAGTATCATATTCCCCTTACCTCATACCAAGGTTATAAAATAGGTATGCTAGTTATCTTCATTTTACGGAAAAGGAAACTAAGACACATAGAGTTAAGTAATATAAGATTATAGAGCTAGGCATATGATAGAGCTGGGATTGTGTCCTAGTGGACTGAACCCCACGCTTAGCCACTGGGCCATACCGTATCTGTTAGAAGCTTTTACTCTATTTGCAAACAGAGGGCTTGGATCTCTGCTCCTTCAAGTTCAGTGATGTGAAAGCTGATGGGGCAGATACACTGGGGGAAAAGAGACTTTTTAACTCCCGAAAATCAAGTTTTACCCTGAATGCCTCCCAAAACAAAACTACTTTAGTTTTCATGAGGACAGGGAAGGGTGGCATGTGTTCACAGTTTAGCAAGAAAAAAGGAAAAGTAAAGATCATTAAAATAACAGAGACCTCAGGGTTGACAGGCATCCAGGCAGAGGTGCCCCCGGAGGTGAGAACACAGTGAGTAATAACCTTCTGGAAATACCCAGGATGACTTCACAGAGGGGAAGATCTTCCAGCCAAGTTTTGAAGGACAAGTTAGAAACAGGTAAACGGATGAGGATGACAGTCAAGGCATGTGCAAATGTGAGAAACAGAACTGACAGGACTAGAAAGCAGGCAGGAGCCAGAGAGCGAAGATGTCTGTAGGCAAGGTCAAGGAGGATGGACTCTACCCTATTACGATAGAGAACTAGTCAAGGGTTTTAAGCAGGATTCTTTAATCAGTCTAGTCACCATGATCTAACCGCTGCCTCAAGTTTTGTATATGTAGATCTAACAGGGACACTTTTTCTGTTCTTTGCATTGCTGGCATTAATCACAATGAAGCATCATCACATACATATTTTTGGCTCACTCTAAAGCAGATACAAAATATAAAAACTTGCTTACTAGTCCACTTCCTCAGGTTCTGATGAGTGATGCCCTCGGGATACTGAAACTACCACACCTGGCAGGTCACCACCTAACTCATTGATAAGGGGTGGTGTCAATGTGAATCTGTATATTAAATACCAGTAAAATGTAAATTCTTCTGGTCTTGGGGGAGGTTAAAAGAAATGTATTTACAAATTCCAAAATGCATTTTGCTTGCCTCCCCTTGGCAGGTAGATTTGCGTAAGGACAGAGACAGAGGCTGTGTTTATTTGTACCTTGCTGCTATTGTCAGAGCCTAGAATAGTGCCAGATGGCTGAGTAGACATTCAATTCTATTTTGTGTTGACTGAATAGGGTGAATTTTGAATGGGGTTCAGATGGAGAGAAAGTCAGTCGCAAGAATTTCTTTAATTTCTCAGCTAAAATTAGTAATTTATCAAGATGCTTATCCTTGTTCATATTTCTTGGCCAAGACTTAAAGAACTCTGAGATTTTTTATTACTACTTCTACTACTAATAATAATATATTTGTAGAACCATTTAATTTATGATGTTGACATAAGTCTGTTCTTCAAGGAATCACAAAATATTGAGGTGTTTTACTGAAAGTTGTGCCTCATCAAAAAGTTGGGAGACCACTGTGTTAGTTACTAAATCACCATAATTACTTACAGCCCCTCCTTCTTCCTCACATTTTTCTATCACTTATATATAATCCGTATTATATACAGAGAATCCCTTTACTATTCAAAGAATTAAGCAGCTACCCAGAGACCAATTAGAAAACAATTTCTGAGCAATTACTCTCCAGATGACAATGGGGTTGGAGCAGAAGCATCTTGGGGAGAAGAGAGAGAAGCCAGAGGCAGAAGCCCACTCTCCAGCTCTTCTGAAATGCATCCCAAAAATCAAAGCTGTTCATAAACATGATCTAAATTCATACCCACTATAGCACTATTCGATATTATATCTATTTTCTAGGTGAGATAACTGTAGCTCAGCATATTTAGTGATTTATTATAATAGTAAATTATGTGACTGCAGGGGGGAAAAAGAATTAATGAGAATGGATAATTTCATAAGGAATTTCCTTTTTTTGTACCTCCTATAGGAGGCAGCCACATATATGCATCACATATGAATATAAATATCTCAGTGACTCATGTGTGTAAAATCTTCAACTGGTGGAAGGCTGAAGAGTGATAGAGTTCAGAAAGACAGGGAAGGGGTCAGTTAATATTGCCATGGAGCTGAAAGCATGCAGGTAACAGGACGGAGGATGGAAGGGAACAACTGCTCTTTGTAGGGTATTAATTACCAAATTTAGTGAAAGGATGCCAACACTAACTAAATTAACACCCCAAAATCTTCCTCCTTAATAAGCAAGAGACATTTCTATTTATTGTTTAAAATTTCAAATGATTGATGCCAATTAGAAAGAAATGTATTACTCCTTCTGAGGAAACAAACAAAGCCAAAAAAAAAAAAGTGGTAAAAACTAATGAACCACAGTCCTACTTTACTTAAAGAAATGTATTTCAACACTCTAAGGTATTTTGACTGCATGGATTTGGGTGGAAATTTTATGAATATTAAACAAATATATAATTGACTTTTCTTTGTATAAAGGCCATACTTTCATTCAAAGAGCATTATTAATACATAAATCAGGTAACATTACTAATGTATAAGGCAGTTAAAAGTGTCATAATGGAACTACTTTTGGGTAAACACACACAGGAAGCAGAAGGCTCTGAAAGACTGTCAATGCTAAAGAGAAGGGCTATGAAAGTGTCAGGCATGCTGTATACACTAGGGCACTGTAGTGACAAAAACATCTCTGAAATTTGGAGAATTTCCTTTCATATGCTTCAGATAGGCTATTAAGTATCTGAGAGAAATTTTCTTTCCTGCTGATAAGTGCTGCCTAACCAGGCTTAAATCACCTGTTAAATATTCTGTCAAAAAAGTTGATAACATAAGAGGGTAGTGCATTGACAGGTATTCTTTCAATTTTTAAAAGCTTCTTTCAAAAATTTTAAGTTTTTGCAGTAAATACTACAGTATTTCTATAAAGTGTTTATAAGGCCAATCTGGGAGAACAATAGAAAATAGCAAAAAACATAAGCATCAGATAAAACACAGCAGCTGAAATATGTAGTTCACACAGTGATCAATAAACAACAGCAAAGCACTAAACCAGAGGTTGCCCAGCACTTACAATGTACAAAAATGATGTCTGATGGGGGGAAGGAACCTTTAGATAACCCACAAATTGGATGACAGGAATATCTATGATTATACATATCAGAAACAGGGTTTTTCAACAAATCTCAGGATTTTAGACCTAGGGAATATACACATAAGAAGAAAAATATACTTGAGAACAATAAAAATAATTTAAAAATATAGGGGCAAGTTTTTGTGACATTGGTTATCCCAGTTGGTTCTCAGATATGACACACAAAAAAGTCACAAGAAACAAAAGAAAAAAATAAACTTGGACTTCATCAAAATTAGCAACAGTCCTTCTTCAAAGGACACTATTAAGAAAGCTAAGGACAATCCATAGAGTAGGAGAAACTATTTGCACGTCATATAACTGATAAGGAACTTATATCCAGAAAATGTAAATAACCTTTACAACTCAGTAATAAAAATAAAAATAACACAATTAAAAATTCCAGAGAAGATATACAAATAGGCAAAAAGCACAGGAAAAGATGCTCAACATTATTAGCAATGAAGAAAATGTAACTCAAAACCACAGTGAGATACCACTCAACAACCAGTGGGTAGCAAAAAACAAAAAGCAAGATAATAACAAGTGTTGGAAAAGATGTGGAGAAATTGAAACCTTCACATACTTCTGGCAAGAATGTAAAATAGTTCAGCCATTTTGGCAAACACTAGGACATTCCTTACAAAGTTTAACAGAATAACCATGTGACCTACAGATTCTACTCCTACATATATTCCTAAGGGAGTGAAAATATATATCCACCCCAAAACTTATACACAAATAATCACAGTAGCACTGTTCTTAATAACCAAAACATCACAAATGTCCATCAGCTGATGGATAAACAAAATGTAGTATATGCATATAATATTCAGTCATAAAAATAAATGAAGCACTTAGACATATAGCAACATGAATGAATATTGAAAACATGCTCACGGGAAGAAGTCAGTCACAAAAGACCACATCTGATATCATTTAACTTGTATGAAATGTCCAGGAAAGGAAAATATATAGGGGTAGAAAGTAGGTTTGTTGTTCCTTAGGACTGGGGCACAATTCTATGAATATAACCAAAAATACTGCCCTAACTGGTTTGGCTCAGTGGATAGAGCGTCGGTCTGCTGACTGAAAGGTCCCAGATTCGATTTCGGTCAAGGGCATATACCTTGGTTGTGGGCACATCCCCAGGAGGAGGTGTGCAGGAGGCAGCTGATCGATGTTTCTCTCTCATCGATGTTTCTAGCTCTCTATGCCTCTCCTTTCCTCTCTGTAAAAAAATCAATAAAATATATATTTAAAAAAATAGTGATTGTGTACTTAAATAGGTGAATTGTATGGTATGTGAATCATCTCTCAATAAAGGTTTTATTTATTTATTTATTTATTTATTTATTTATTTATTTATTTTTAAAAAGGTAAGTTGGAAGTTGCTAGTGGCTGCAGGTGAGAGTGAAAACATACCTGGTGCCACAGAAAGGAAGACACAATAGCACACAATGGGATTTTGAGGTTGACAAACATAGGTAGAATTCCAATTATAATACTTATTAACTGAACGGTTTGAGGAAAGTTACGCATTCTCTTTAAGCCTCAGTTTACCTCTTCTAAAAAAAGGAAGTAATGATTTTACCAAACATAGAATTATAATGAAGAGCACCAATTTGTTTTGAAACCTAAGGATTCAAATCTGTATTGAAAACTAAGAATTATCTGATGTCAGTGGCCTACATTGTCCCTTGGCAACCACAGCACACATAGAATACTAACAGCAGATGCTCATCAATCAGCTGCAACCCCAACCAATAGGTCTAGGCCCTGTGGACCACTGAGTTTGACACTCCTGGAATAATGATTAAGATCATAGGGTTGGAAGAAATCACTCTTAAAATGCAAAAGTAGGTTTAAATACTATGTTACTAAATATCCATTTGTTCAACTCTGGAACGGGGAACAACAGTAGTGACCTCATTGGTTGATAGGGAGGCCAAAAAGAAAAAAAAATATATATATATGTATATATATGTGTGTGTGTGTGTGTGTGTGTGTGTGTGTGTGTGTATAAAACTGAGCACAACACCTGGCATACAATAGCACTTGGAAGGTTTTCTTTAAATCACTGGTGGAAGTCAGAACATAGTGTTAGAAAATGAGGGCTCTGGCTCAGTTTTAATATGCACCTAAGACTAGTCACTGATATGTGTTCTAATACCCTCTGAAGAACCCTGGAAGTTTTTCAAAAGTCAGCTCTTTGTCATCAAGGAGAACAGCTTTCCACCCAGGTGCAAAGCAGCTATTTGCAAAGGCTCCTGAAAATTTCTTCTTCAGGTAACCAAAAATATAAAAACACTACACAAACAATTTTGCCCCTATATTATTAATTACCTTTCAGGACAGAAATAAAACAAAACAAATTACCCCTGCTGAGTAGCGTGATAACCAGACACGGCACCAGATGAGCTAAGCCTGTTTTATGCCAGAGACAAATAGGGTTCGCTCAGTGCCAGAGATAAATTGGGCAGGCTCATCTCCTATTAGAAATAACCCTCAAAATACAAAAGCAGGTTGAAGCACTCAGCAGCTTGCTTGCACGCACACACACACACACACACACACACACACACACACACACACACCACACCACTGGCATACACAAACAGATCACACTCTACACTCATACTTTAGCTTTTGAGAGATCATTTGAAATGTAATCTAAGCTGGTTAGGCATGAGCTAATCTTCAGGAAAAAAATGTCCTCTTACCTAAACAGACATTTTATGGAATTATTAAAATAAATTCCTACCCATGTTTAGTAATTTTGCTCCCTGGAATAAGCATCCTGACAAATGGAACAAACAGTATCTCTGTGTCTTCCAGAGAGCCAAGTCTGCATGCCCAGCAAGTGTGGGCCCATCACGGAGGACTATGGCATTCCTGGGATCCCTCACATCTCCAAGCATTTCCCATACACTGGAGGCTGGCAGTAAATGCCTGATATGATAGCATGAGACACCTACCCTGGCCAAATAAAAGAAGCCACTCCAAAGTAAGGCCCATAAAACACCTGTCAAGTGCCTTCAGACCTATGAAAGTTTCACATTTTGTCAAAAACAATTGTGGCAAATCTTCACCCCCAAACAAGTCATCCCTCAGGAACATAGGATGAGCTCTTTTATTTTCCTTATTATGTGCAGACATTTCTGGAGTTCTAGCACACCAGAGGCCAAGATTTTAAGGCATTTTTAAGTCATCATATGAATCTATCTTCCTTGCTTCCAAACCAGGACAACCTTACTAAAGCACAAGTTTTATTTTTCCCTCCACTGCTCAGGAATGTAGAAGGATCCCCTCCAGTCTCAATGAGGCAGAGAGCTGTAGAATGTCAGTACATCATGGCTGGATTCAGGGTAGGCCTGCCATTGACCCCCAGAGTTTACCAAGAATGGACCAATCCTTCTTGGCAAGGACAGGGCTGCGCAGATAAGGGGGCTAGGCTAGGGTTAAACAGGAGTGAACTAAGAGATGACCTCTGGTTTGAGGTTTGGAACATCCCACAAGGCCAAAGGTAGGTAATGAAGGCGCAGAGATAAAAAGTATGGATCCACAGAGCCAAGGAGGACTTTAGTTGGCTTAAGGTCAGTCCTCTGGAAAGACTCTTGGTGGGGGGACACCTGACAATTAAATTCAATACACTTCTTTTTAGTCTGTACTATATTGCAGGTGACTGACCTAGGGCCCAGTAGAAAGCACAGATGGAGGAGCATCTGGGAGGAAGAGGGAACCTCCCACTGCTTCCCATAATGGTGGGCGTAGTGAGGGACCTTGACCGTCAAAGCAAGTTAAAGGAAACTCACATAAAAAGGCATGAACACCTTTGGTAAAACATGAGCCAAATTCTTCTGTAGAAAGTGAAGATGGAGTGAAGGGTGCAGAAAAGTTTGAAAGAGAAGCTGAGAGGACTGTTATAGAGAGGAAAAGAAAGATTAAAAAATATGAATAGTGGATTTGCCAATCAATAATCAGACTAGTTACAAATTTGAAAATGAGAAACATATTAACTGAGATAAATTCAACACAAACAAATTGAATCTGTACTTTAAGCCAGGTTTGAATCAGGGGTACAGAGACATATGAAACAGTGTATGGATCTCTGAGTTTAGTTAGGAGACAGTTAAATAAACAGGAAGTTACAACTCAGTGCCTAATGAGTGCTGCGATGTGCAAAGGAACAGGTGTTTGTAAATAATCTGTAATGGAGATAATTAGCAATTCTTGTATGTTTTTCCTTCATCTGGTGGGACTTAGCAGTCTAAAAATAGCAGATACAACCAGTTACTCCAGTGACCTAGAATTATGAGTTAATAAATTATATGTGGAGACATTGTGTTTATGAAACACTACTGCTTCTACAAGTGTTTCAGCACCTTGGAGAGTACCTGGGTCAGCCTGAGGCCTCAGTAAAAGTGTTTGAAATTAGGAGTACATGAATTAAAGTAATAAATTACCATGGCTCTTTAGTAAATAGGAAGGCTATGAACAGATACAGAAGACTAAGGAACTGTGGGAATTCAGTTTCAGGAACAGGGCTTAATGGAAACACAGTAGCTTTGCCATGTAAATGAGCTGAAGAGAAGAGAAGATGATTTTGGTTCAAATAAGGCAATTTTGGGAATCGCCCATGAAGGTGCTGTAGGATGACAGTGAGGGAAGGATGGAGTAGATGATGGTAGATGAGGTGTGGAGCACATGACTTGTGAGAAGCCATCTGGGAGGCTAGCAGATAACAGCTAAAAGGAGAAGGTGAATTTAGGGCAAGAGACTAGATATACATTACCTTGATTCCTATATTATATTCTCCTTTACTTGATACAGTTTCCAGAAGAGTGAAGTTCTCTATAGTAAGCTGAACTGGCTAGGGGTAAACTCATAAAAACTGCAATAATCATAGCTAATGTTTGTTGAACACTTACATCCTGGGTGCTGAATTAATCACTGTACATGCATTATCCCACTTACTCCTCCCCTAAGCCAGTACTGTTATTAGTTTAATTTTTAAAATTTGCAGATTGATGCCTTAAAGGTTTATGTTTAACTTGTCTGGTCAAAAGCCAGTAGAACTAGGATGTAAACACACAGTGCACACTTTTAACTAATAGGCTACAGAATGGATGAAAAAAATGTAGGGTTTGGGGATAAGTGTGGTGATTTTTGTGTGTTGTTTTTTATTAAAAATATGAAACTACATAAACTTCTCAAAATGAATCCATGAATACTATTGATTCTACCAATGGCTGAGCTGAGTCTTGCTCTGGCCCAGCCTTGAGGAGGCATGTGCCTGGCAGGATTAATAACCGCAGGCCACTCACTGCTCTCCCTTCTGTTCACACACAAGGCACAAAGGGGCAGTAACCAGGGAACAATTTCTTCACTCAATACAAGCTTTAATGAAAAACCAAATTTGTCCCGGGAGTTAAAGGTATACAAATTGTTATCCCAGAGGGCACTTGGCTTAATAAAAAAGGAAAACATCTTCAAACAACCACAGCTTCCCATTTCCATTTAAAACTAATTTTAGGGCATGCAGTTCACGTTATTTCCAATGTAAAGTTGCATAAGAAAGAATATTATTCCTAACCTTAACCAAAGGGAACATTTCTCTTTTTTTTCATTTTGCACTTAGCGATTTAAATTGTTAATTCTGCGGTACAAGCACTGTTACATCACGGTAGTGACAATCAGAATCTGAGAATCACCTCAGCAAGTCATCTTGTCTTCCAGGAAGAGAAAATGTATCTGGGTTTGTGGTATCTCTGCAATTTTTCTATCTAAAGCACCAACTAATTCTAGGTATCATGGGGGGAAAAAACCCCACTAGAATTCTTTTTGTCTCAAGACTTTTGTTCTGACCATAGGATTTAAAATCATGCCTCTGTAACCTGAAATATTCTCTTTCTGAGATAGGAGTGAATTAGCCCAGTAACACCAATGAATAAAACGGTGCGACCAGCTCTCTAATCCTCAGTGTCATCATTCTCCCAAATTATGAGCTCTGCAGCACACGTTAGAATCGGAATCCGAGGTGAAGATGTTTCACACTTTCTCCAATGACAGCCATGGAAGTGCACAGGGCCAGCAAAGACACTGGCACCGACACACCATGCCACATCCAGCAGCTGTTCTCCCTTAAAGAGAGGGGACTACTTTGCTCTATAAGCAGTGTGCACCAGCCATAGGAAATATAAGGGCTGGCACAAAAGAAAAGGGGCCTTAGGAGGACATACTTCTTGACTTTTATATTATGTTTAAAGGAAGTGGATGAAAGATTGGGATTAGAGTTTGATTGTAGATGTCATAAGCATTGATCTCATCCACTAAACCAGTGGCCGCTTCTTTCTACTGTGTCTCCTCTAGTTATGGGTTTGACATAAACAATGAATGCTGCCAAGTCCTACATTTTCTTTCTTTCTCAAACCAAATCCTACCCCACCCTGCCTCTCACAACGATAAACCATAGTGGGTTCTAGAATACATGTCTTCAATTTCCCATTAGTGCCCCTCTAGGGATTAGATCTGCTCCTGGTGTGGCAAAAAGCCCAACTTCGTTCCAATTTTGCACATGCAGCTCTGGTTTTCCTGTGTAATATCAGCCTTCCCCCATGCTACAGCTGAACAGATAGATGCCTGGTAATTCCAGTTACGGAGTATTCCTGCCATGAATTCCTTTTTTTTCTGGAAGAAATAACCTCTCTAAGTGCTAAGTTCCTTGGAGCCAGTGCTTGTACCTCATTCAACTTTATATCTCACAAAGTTCTTGGCACAAAAAGGAACACCACAAACACTATTATTAATTTAAAAGAGAAGGGGGAAATACCTGGTATATGGGCAAGATCTAACCTTTGAACAAAATATAAAGAGGTGATGCTTACAGTTGTAAAACTACACGTGGCATATTAGCTGATTTGCCTCAGTGGTTCTAGTGTCAGGCTGTGGACTGAAGGGTCTCAGGTTTGATTCTAGTCAAGGGCATGTACCTTGGTTGCAAGCTAGATCCCCAGCTCCAGTGGGGGTAGGGGGCATGCAGGAAGCAATCGTGTGTCTGTCTCTCATCAATATTTCTCTCTGTATCTCTCCCCATCCCTTCCATTCTCTCTAAAAAATCAATGGAAAAATATCCTTGGGTGAGGATTAAAAATAATAATAATGAAAGATGTTAGCAGGGCATTACGGACCATATTAGATACAGTTAAAAGAAAATAGTAGCCACTATAGCAAACATACCATCAAATCCTGGGACTTTAAGATTAAGGAACTGCTTCAAGCTATTTATTTACCTTGTAAATAGCAGACCATGGACTTGAACCCAGAGCTCATTAATCTAAAACCAGAACTCATTTCACCATGTTTGTGCCTCTCCCTCCCTCTCAGCAGGAAATGAAATAAATTCCTTATATTTATTTATAACAGTAAATAAGAGTCGTATGCTTCATTTAAAAAACCAAAACAGAAAACAGTATTTTTCTCTCTGCAAATATTTTAAAATGAGTTGGTATTTACCAATATACTGAAATTTGACTTTTACCATTTAAGTATGTGATGTTATAAAAAGAGACACTAATACCTAAATTACTTAAAGTGTAATTATTCAAGTTATATTTAGTCACAAACACATCACGATTTTTTTATGTTAAAGGAGGATAAAGTATCCTTTTAAGTAATTTTGCCATGATTTTCTACTGTCATTCAATAACTGCCTAGTCCTGAGGAGGCTGAAATTTTCATTTCAATCCTTATAGTTAACATTCACTGGCTGCAACCCTAGGGTACCAGCAATCTGTAATGTTAGCATTTCTTTGGGTGCTGAATATTAAAATCTACTTTTGTATTTCAAGGGTTATTTCTAATTACATGCACAATTGCTGATCCATCTGCCTACTACATAGATGTCTGTGGTTATATATGCTTGAATAATTATTGAAAATTAAATAACATCGTAAACAGTCAAATTAATTTCTTTGAGCATACCAAACGCAGGGAAGCTACACTATGACAAAATACAACTTGCTTGGAGAAGCAGGAAGACAGCTTATCTTATACCTCGCTGAGTTTGTCACAGTCTATTCTTACTTGATAAGAGTTATTTTTTAAAAACTTCCTAAAATTGGAAACAAGTAATACCTGATAAGTACTGAATAGCAACAAACCTTAGCTTGATGAATACTATAAATTTTTAGTTTAAAGATGTTTCACTGTCAAAACAATAAGCCCATACCGTGTCCCTGTAAAAACATGGCCAAGTGTAGCAGTTTCAGGAAGAAATAGTTTCCTTGAGTATTCTAATAATGCAGAATTGTAAAAAAATAAAAAGAGATAAAGACTTGTGGGGTCTGTGAAAAATGTTTTTAATCCAAAATTTAGAAAACAGGTTGAGGGGAAGTTTGTTTGTTATTGAGAACGAGAGATAGAGATAGAGAGAGAGAGATAGAGAGAGAGAGAGAGAGAGAGAGAGAGAGAGAGAGAGAGAGAGAGAAAGGGAAAGAGGGAGGGAGAGAGGGAGAGAGAGAGAGGGAGGGAGGGAGGGAGGAGGGAGGGAGGGAGGGAGAGAAAGAGAGAAACCACCTATGCCCTAGTTACAATTATAAAACAGCTCAAGTCTGGCGGGAGGAAACCGAAGGAACAGGTCTCCCTGTTTTAAATATGAAAGTCAGGGAGAATTCCATCCCGTGCTTTAAAGCTAGATAAGAGGGTTGCATTGACTGAGTCATTTTCCTAGAGTGGAGAGATTTGGGAAGTCCCAAGGACTGCAACTTTGCACCTTGTATTTCCACTGCATGTTCTTTCAGAGGGTGACCCCCATACTGGACCAACTGCTAAGTTGAGGTTATTTGCTATTAGTGTGTAGTAACCATGTGGGGCCCAGCTTGGCTAAAGAGGGATCTGATCATAGATACAGATAGAGGAGGATGACGGCACAGGTAAAAGCACTTTGAGGTTCAGCCTCATCCAGAACAAAGAAGTATGGAATCTGGAGACTGGGGCATGCTCAGAGGCTGAGGCTGGTGCAATTCCTGGGAAGGCATTACATGCATAATTGCAGATCAACTGGTAGCTCAGGGGCCAGAGAAGGGCAGAACACAAGTGCTCGTTCATGGAGCAGGTGACAAGCAATAAGCAAGGATGGGTGGGGACCTCACAGCCAAAGAAGGAGTGTATCTGGGATTGAGGAGACAGAAGAAAGCTAGGCAGTCAGGACTTGGCACCATAGAGGAAGGGGGTGGGGGCAGGGAGGAAGTAGACCCAGGAACCCAGCTGGGCGGAGTTACTAATGCACCCCAAATAGACAGGAAAGGAAAGGCGAGCGGGAAAAGCATGATCTTTAACATGTATGGGTATTGCTAAGACAGTTAGCATGCAGATAACCAATCACAAGGCAGTGAGGCATATAAACCAATCCCAAGGATGTTACTAAGACAGAATTATTTGAAAGAACCAATCAAAAACTAGCATGTATTCAAAAACTAGCATGTATACAAAAAAGCATGTATTCCTTTCCCCTCGTGCACAATGGGTTCCTGAAATCCCTGTGGCAGGGGTGCACATCCCCTCCATCCACTTGGCTTATGGCCATGTGAGGCTCTAGATGGACTAATAGACTTTAACACGTAAATGCAACATGGAAAGGAAGCTCTGGACACTGGCCTGCTCCTGGAACCCCAGCTGCACCTTTCCCAGGACTGGCTTTTCTCAATAAACTTTGCTTCCTTTAACCGTTTTTGTCCGTGACTCCATTCTTTAATTTTGCCAGACAATGAACTCGGACTCAAACCCCATATTTTGGTTTCAGGATGCTGCTGGGGGAGGTCAGGGGGTTGAGCAAGAGGCCTGCCAGATACACAGAGACCAGCAATGAGCTGCCAGCAGGCCAAAGGCACTCTCCAGTGGGGGCCCAAGGACAGTGTCTCCTGGGTTATCCTTAATACCTCAAGGGTCCATTGTCCATAGACACAATATCATAACAAGCAGCCACGTTTTAAGTGCTAACTAAAATCATTTTCCCATACGTAGCTTCTTAAGAGCACAACCTGACTTAGTACAGATCTAAATTAGAGTTCTCTTCCTCCATCTGCTGGCTGTGTGACCTTGGACCACTTAACATGGCAGTGAGAATCAGAGCAGACACACTTGGGAAGTGTCCGGCACATGGCTTTCCCCTACCTACACTCTCTTCTTTCTGTTGGCTCTTCTTTTCTCACTAAAGTGACTATTACCAGTGATAATATTTATTTCTTAATTACACACAGAATTAAGCTTGTTTAATTCCTGCATGTTTATAGGTATCCCCACAAAATATATTTTAATTTATTAACTCAGTGTCACACCCTTCACACATAGCAGGGGTCGATGAATGTCCAATGAATAAAAATTAGATTAATGATCTTTGGGGGAATCAATTAAAATTTGAGTATCTCAGTTTCTGTTTCTGTATAATGGGGAGGTGAGGTTACATAAACTCTGAGTGCCTTTGAGTCTATGCTTGTATTGAAAGGAAAAATTGGGATGACTTACCACTCAACACTCTGACATACAGCACACACTCCCACATATAATCTATCCTCTTACAATTTTCAGGTAAGGTTCCAATAAGATGTCAAGAAGCAGAGGACTCTAAAGAACTGCATTTCAAAATGGAAGGCCATTCCTTTTTCTAAGCACCGGTAAAGACCAAATATGCTCATGCTAAGGACAGTTTTAACAAAAAAGCTGTGAAGTAACATACTTGCACACACAAATCCTGTATTTTTTTAAGAGAAAAATGAGGCAACCAGGTGAAAGGAACAAGGTAATTTCAAAAGTCCTAGCTTTCTCTTGGCAGGGGATTTGGGTAATAGCTTGCCAATTGCTGGTTACTGCTGCCAAAGACCAGGACTGCTGTGCTCAAATTGCTGGCAATGGCCACCTATTGTTTGTGAATTTCTATCTCAGCAGGGCCTCTGCAAAGAGGCTACTCAGGTCAGCAGGAAAAGAGAGTTAGCCAGTCCTCCCGGGGGTCATCTCTGCCTAATGCAGAGAAGTCACTAGAAACAACTTGAGAAAGAGGACACCTATGAAAATATCCCTGAAAAAAATTATTTAACATATCCAGGACATTTTGCAGGGAAATTTTATAATTATATAAAGATGATAACATATGTAATCACACATATATACAAATGGAAATGTGCTCTGCAAAATAAATTATAAAATAATTTTGATAATAATCCATTCTAAATCACTGAACATTTGCAAAACCACACCTTGCAGCCTGCTGGCTCTCTGGATTGGCTGGCGGTTTGTTCATTTATGCTGGGTGGTAATACACCACACAGCCAGATAAAAGGACTCATTTGGAAATTTTTGTTTGGTGAACCAAATATAGACACTTTGGTATCTCTTTTATGGCTTAATTCTCTAGAATTATCTGTTAAATGCCATAGAACATGATTTTTATCAACCAAAGGACTTGTATATATGCATATAAGCCTAACCAATGGACACAGACACCAGGGGGTAGGGGTAGGGCATGAGTGGGGGGGGAAGTAGGGGGACAATGGGGGGATAAGGACACATATGTAATACCTTAATCAATAAAGATAAAAAACAAATTTAAAAAAAGAAAGTGTTTTTTTTTAAACAAAAATTGGCTTTTAATTCTTGAAGGTTTTTCCCCTTTCTTGTCCAAAGGCAAGGCAGCACTCCTGAGGCTCCAGAGTAAATCCTAACTCCTGTATTTCCCAGCTGTGTCAATTGGGCACAATTACAAACTCTTGGAGCTTCAGTGCCCTTAGCTATAAAATGCAGCTAATCATAATACCCTCCTCTGGCTTGTTGGAATGAAATGAAATGAGAGCATATGTGTAATGCACTTCCTATTTCTAAAAACTATTGCCTATCATTAATCTCTCTATACATGGAGTACTGAACAGAAACACAGGCTCTCATGTAAGTGAATCTGGCCTTGAGTCTTGACCTGGCTATTTACTAATTGAGCGACTCTGGCAAGTTAGATTCCTACACTTCATTTTTTTCAATGATAAATTGGGAATGATCATTCTAATACCACAGACTTCGGTGTATTATTGTGAGTATAAAATCACAGCTGGCCCTGGCCTGTATGGCTCACTTAGACATCGTCCTGTGTATGGAAAGGTTGTATGTTCGATTCCTGGTCAGGGCACATGCCCAGGTTGCAGGCTTAATACCTGGTGGGGGATGTGCAAGAGGCAGCCAATCAATGTTGTGCTCTCCCATGGATGTTTCTTTCTCTCTCTCCTTATTCTTTCCTTTCTCTCTAAAAATCAATAAACTATTCTAAAAAAATAAAATTCACAGCTGTAAATATGCTTGGCAAAGACATACTAATGTATAAGTTCATTAGCACCATCATCATCAACCTGTACCTTCACTAAGTGCCAAAATCATAATAACATTCGCATATATCTTCTACCATTGTCTGAGATCCACAAATAGTCCATTGTCCAACTCATTCGGGCCATGTAAGAGAAGAGGAAAAAAAGGTACTTCAATGACAGGCTGATGATGAATGCAAAAGAAAACCTTAATCCACAACATAATAAAACTAAATTGATCCTTTGTTATTAAAGCAGCAGAAAACATTTTGAATGGCCTTCTAGGACTGAAATATTCTTATATGCAACTAGATCTTATGCGTGTACCAAAATATGACTTATTGCTTGTCCTAAATGAAAATATCCACTTAGTAGGGACAATACCTAAGATAAGAAAAATGTCAATGAGTCTGTAAGAAAGTGAGTGTTCAATAATACTTATTATATCTAAGAAGAGGCTCTAATGGCATTTTTTAGGCATTTGGAACTATCCTGCACATAAAAGAAGTATTCTATGATGGGTGTATACAGCCTTACAACTAGACAGTGATCATTATTTTCTCGGCAGACTAATTATCCAGACTTTCTTTTTTAAACAACTCACTTAATGTTCTAAATAAAAGAGAATATAATCTTGATGCCAACACTCAAAGGCTATCATTATTGGCCAATAAAAACTGTAAGTGCAATTTCCTTAATTCAATATTAAGTTCTAAATTCCACACCAAATAGTCAGTCTTGTAATTTAAGAGAGGTTTTGGTTTACATTGTATTTAAAATATTTTCCTCTCAGTAAGGAAACCTTCTCTCCCTCTCTTCACTCCTTCCTTCCTAAAACAAAAACCAAGGCTATCTTTGCAAAGACCTCCTACTGAGGCCATTCCTGAAAGTTTCACAAGTATAAGTTTCCAGGAAAATGTAGGCCAGAATCTCTGCACCGAGTCTTGTGAACAAATTAATTTTAATATTATGTATAGCTTTGAAAATAGTTATAAAGACCAGAAAAATGAAAAAGTTATCACCATCGGATTCAGAGAAAAGATGAACTTTTCCATGTTTAAACAACATCATCTTGCTAACTTCCTTTCTCTGTTGTTGTTCTCCTCATAAAAAAGTGAAAGATAAGTCAAGGACTGGAAAGGCAGGCTAAGACTGTCCTTGTATTTAAGGAGAGCTGCCTAAGCAAACAACTGTGGCTGAGAGAGTTACATGGGCTAGCACATTGCCAAGGGTAGGTGTTCTGTTAGGATGAACCAGAATCCAAAGGTCTCAACCATACTTGGTCAGAAAAGCCCTTGATGTGCCAGAATAAAATGGACTTTGCCATTTTCCAGAGGAGCATAGCAGCCTCAAGGAAGTTAAGTCACATGCCACTGACCTAGCGAGTGTTTGGATGAGGGATTAGGTTGAGGTATTCCCATGTGTCTGACCAAAAACCTGCGATTCTACAGGAAGATGCACTGCCTCACCTAAGCTGATCCTCCTTTGAAAACTGAGACCTTGGACTCATAAGGGGATCTTTAAGATCTCATTGGGAAGAAACAGTCCATAAATCAAGGGCTCAAACACTGCTTTTTATATTCCAGCCACGAGGCCTCTGCCCCTACAATGCAGAAGGCACCCCCGGCCCTCCCCCAGCCATGCCTCTTCCTATAAGGCCGGGATGGAGGAGCCAAGGAGATATGCCCACGTGGTGTCTGTGCATATGTTCTTCCCCCCACATTCTCCAGTCTAGGTTCTAGACCAAGCTCTGGTTCTAGGCACGTGGGAGTTCTCTGCCCAGATGACCAGCGAAGGCTATTTCCAGGGCAAAGGTGGGTCTCTTCGCTGGATCCAGTCTCCCCAGGACAGGACAGGCCTCCCCAGTGCCCAGGATTGAGGATTGCTGAAGAGGAAGCGGTTTATAGGGGGTGGTGAGGTAAGGGTAGGAGATCAGAGCTGGAACATGTGGCCTGAGGTGTCCACACACCTGTGCATGGGACAGAGCCAGCGGTGAGAAGAGCAGCTGGGCAGAGTGGAGGGTAGGCAGGGCCTATGCTCCCCACTCTCGTAAGACTTAGAGAACTCTAGTTTCAAATCTGGCCTTTCAGACTTGAATGTTTGTCAGAGTCAGAGGATGGAATAGATTTCTTTAATAATTAATAGTTGGATTTATTGCTTGTAAATATTTACACTTGTGGTCTGTGGGCCTCTACTTGTTCTCTTTTTGATCTTGGACCTGTGAAAAGGTTAAGACCATAGGATGTTTTGTTAGGTTGGCAGGAATGGTTGCTTCTTTTAGATTTGAGCTAATACTTTATAGAAATCAGGGGATTTGGCATGAAAACAGCAACTGGTAGCCACTTGTGAAGGAAGACCTCTGGCCATTCCAGGGCAACATTGTGGATTCAATCATCCTTTGGGATTCGCAGCAGCTCCCTTTTAGACAGGGTGGGACAACCACTTGGTCCCCGTCAGAGATGCAGGGTAAAGCTTTGGACTGGACTGCATAACCAATGCTCCCCTTTCCATGGAGACCTTTGACCAGGCCGGGCTCACTACCTGTGAACCTTCCATTACCTGTCTTCCTAGGCCAGCATCTGAGCACAAGGCCCTGGATCTGAAGAAACCCTGAGACATTAGCTCAATGTCACCACACCTAAGAGGATAATAATCCAGGGAAATTAATCAACTTGAGCTTGTTTCATGAGCATATCAGTGCCATTTGGTGTAATTAAAGCTATAATTCCAGGCCTTGTGACTCTCACTTAAGGCAAGAACATGCAGGAATCACTTGCACTGGGAGAGAATTCTCTCTTAACTACTTGACTTCTTCAGTTCAAGGCAGGCCCGAAAAGCAGTTAGTTAAGGGCATCTTTCCTGACTGAGAAAAAAAAAAAATTCCCCCTTAAAAAACCTTGTGGAAAAATAATAAATCCAAACAATGAGAATATCATTTGTATCTTCATATTGGAACCTTCATCTTTAATAAGAAGGATAATGTTATTTGTGCTTCACTGTGTACAATCAGTTTTTCCTCCCTAAAATTGAAAACACTACGGTGAGTCTAATTTCAGTTAAGATCAGAAAATAACAGCATATGGTGTATGGAAGCAAAATTAATTATGGCCTCAACATTCCTCCTTAGCTCTTTCTCCTCATCACGTATTAATCTTCTGGGTACTGTTCTACATGTTAAAATAAGGAGTATGAATTGCGGTTAATATGCTGTTGCCAGGGTAAAGTACTAGGGAATGTGAAAATGTCAGAAAACAAATCCCAGGGAGAAATGAAACAGTGTTTTCCTTAGCTTGTGATTACCATACAAATAGACTCCTTCTGAATTTAAATTACAATGACAAAAAAAAAAAATCCTTTACATTCACTTAAGCACACAGACAAGGGATAGAAGGCAGATGATCTGCACACCAAGGTTCCAGGGTATTACCACCATTTCCACAGTTCCACATGCAAAAACACAAGTCAGGCAACACACTCCCGCTCGGAAACTTGGAAAGTAACATGTTGTAAAACATTACAGCAGACGACATTTCTTGAATTAAGAGCAAAAATCTGTTATCTTCAACCGCAGGGAGAAGTTATTATAAACAACGTATGGAAAAATCTAACAAGCACGTGTGGAGAGAGGAGGGAGGAGAAAAATGACAACTTCTCTAAGGAGAGTTGTGAATGTTTCCGGGATCGGAAGCTTAATTTTAGAAATGCCGGGTCACATTCACTGATCAGTTGTAATCTCAAGGTGGAAAGGTTATTCGCTAAGCACCAACACGTCCAGAGGTAGCTCTGAAATGGCTTTGGTGTGCAGCATGACACACCCATGACTGAAGAGGGAGAGATGCTATCCTTAGATAGAGGCTTGGCAAGCAAATTCCCAAACAAACCCAGGGCAGTAGAGAGAGGATGTGGCTGGCTGCCTCTGTTTGCACACCTTCATGTCTCTTCTCTCCTTGACTAACTTGCCAACATCTACACATTTTTAAAGATCAGGTTTCCATCTTACCTACTCCCTGGCCTCTTGGTTTGGAAGATTAAGGCATGGCCTCTAGATAGAGTGAGTACAAATGTGGACCTCACTATGTGTAATCTTTCAGAGGGAGAATTCTGGCAAATGTGTTCTTTTACAAATTCATCCATTCATTCAACGAATATCTAATAAATACCTACACCTTTGCTAGTCAATGCTCAAGGCAGAATATGAAATGGTTCACAAACAGATAAAAGCCCTGTCTTCATGGAGATTCCATTCTAGTGGGGGGAGGGTAAAGAATAAGCAAAATAAATAGGTTACATATGACCCTTGTTAGATAGAGATGAGTGCTCAAGAGAGAAGTAAAGCAGAAAGGGTCAAAGAAAGAAGCGGGAATTGCAGCATTAGATGGGTGACCAAGGAAGGCCTGGTTGGAGGATGACCCACAAGGAATGCCCCAAAGGGACTTAGTGAGCCAGTCATTTGGGGGCCAAGGGGAAGAGCATTCTAGGCAGCAGGACCAGCAGGGCCATAGTCAAGAGTGTGTCCGAGTCTCAGGTGACATAAGGAGGGAAGTGGGGAGTGAGGCGAGGAGGGGGCAGATATGGGGCAAATCAGACCTGACCTTAGCAGCCAACAGAAGAACCTGAGCTTTGATGGAGTGGGACAAATTTCTCTGAACATCTGTAGAACAGTGAACATTAATTACAGTGTGTGTCTCCAATATTTATACAGCTTCAACAAGACCCTGGCACAGTGTCTGGCACACATCAGTCTCAAAACTCTCTAGGAGAGCATTATACTTGCACTGCTTTACCACCTAACCACATGAATGTCTGTCCATCTTGACCTGGAGTGCCCTGAGGTGGAAGCAGACTGTTAGTCCTTCCTGTCACCTGAGGAGGGCACTGCACCCTAGAAGCACCGATAGTCTTTGTGAATTCTCAGAGCTTTCCTGGTTGGGGACAGAGCTCTGGGCACCTCTCCTAAGGATGACCCTGTTAAAGGTCCAGCTTTCTTTCATAGTGTGATTTTCTTCCTCGGTGCATGGAGGCAGGTCAGGTGTTGACAGACACAGACTGTCCTTGTCATGTTTGATTGGTGGTTATAACAGTCTACAATTACTTTTTAAAGAAACCAGCTACTCCCTGCCAACATTCTTTCAGACATGTGTACGTTTTAATGCTTAGCTGGGAAGTGTATGCCCCGAAGCAGAACCATCTGAGATTCTTCTCTGTAAAAAGGGCTGACGATAGGTTTCACACACAGGAGAGCTCCCCTAGCACAGTGAAGTGCTGGTTTATGATCACTCTTGACTTGGCAAAGAACCTAGGATGCAGGGGAGATTAAAGCTATGAAGGGTAAGAAGCCCGTTTTTCAGCAGGGATCAATAAAAATGAAATGAAGTACTGCGAAATTTGGAACCAAAGTCCAAGGGAAGTGGGCCGTGACAGACAGACCCTGTGGGCCTGGAAAGATGACTTGTTTCTCCTTTTGTTCTCTTAGGGCCTAGCCCAGGGCCTGACACAGAACAGGTGTTTCATATATGTTTGTTGAATTAATTAATTCATAATTAATACACAAGTCAAGCAAAATAATATAATGAATTCATTAAAACCAGAGAATGTTTATTCAAAATAACTTTATGAAAGAGGCCAAAGCCATAAGCACACAATCTACTACTTTTAATATTTTGTTATAAATAAGGTTTATAGACAGTTACCCCTACTTTTCTTTTATTTAATTAGTTTATTTTTGGATTAATCCTTACCTGAGGATATTTTCCCATTGATTTTTAGAGACAGTAAAAGGGAAGAGGAGAGATATAAATATAGAGAAACACGGATGTGAGAGAGACACATGGATTGGTTGCCTCTAGCATGTGCCCTAACCAGGACTGGGTATTGAGCCTGCAACCCAGGTACCTTCCCTTAACTGTAATCAAACCCAGGACCCTTCAGTCTGCAGGCTAGGCCAACACTCTATCCACTGAGTCAACCAGCTGGGGCTGGTCCTACTTTTATCACCTCCTCCCCCTTTATTTATTTACTAGAGGCCCAGTGCACAAAATTCATGCACGAGAGGGGGGTCCCTCAGCCCGACCTGCTATCTTTCCAAACTGGGATCCCTCAGGGGATGTCCTACTAATGGCTTAGGCCCGCTCCCTGCTGTTCAAGGGAAGGCACCACCCCCAGCACCCCTATGCTGCTGCCACTGCCAGCCTCCACAGCTGCCAAGGTGTTTTCATCAACACGGACTCCAGTCCCTTCACCATGAAAAAAATGACAATTTTCTTTAGGCATTTTCCAGATGTCTCTTTCATAGGTCATGACATTTCTTTCTTTCTTTTTATCCTCACCCTGAGGATATTTTTCCATTGATTTTTAGAGAGCATGGAAGAGAGAGGGAAAGACAGAGAGAAACATCAATATGAGAGAGACACTTTGGTTGGTTGCCACCTGCATGAGCCCCGAGCTGGGCCCTGGCCAGGGAGGAGCCAACAACCTAGGTACATGCCCTTGTGCCATCCATGGCTTGCCGCACTGTGCATGCAGTCCCCTCCCACCCACTTGTGTACGCAGCCTCCTCCTGAGAGGTTGTGACATTACGGCGTCCTGGCTAATTTGCCTATTACCTCTTTCTATATATATATGTATGTGTGTATATATACATATATATAGGTAGATATATTTTTCTAACTGTTTCATAGCATTTTTTAAAATATATTTTATTTTTTTACAGAGAGGAAGAGAGAGGGATAGTTAGAAACATCGATGAAAGAGAAACATCGATCAGCTGCCTCCTGCACACCCCCTACTGGGGATGTGCCCACAACCCAGGTACATGCCCTTGACCAGAATTGAACCCGGGACCCTTCAGTCCACAGGCCGATGCTCTATCCACTGAGCCAAACCAGTTTCAGCCATAGCATTTTTTTAATAGAGAGAGGAAAGGAGAGGATGAGAGAGGGAAATAATGATATGAGAAATATCAATCTGCTGCCTCATTCACAGCCCCTACTGGGGATCCAGCACGCAACCATGGCATGTGCTCTGATGAGGAATCACACTGGTGACCCTCTGGTGCACAGGATGACACTCAACTAACTAAGCCATGACACCTCTCCATTTTAACTATCAATGCAATGGTTGACCTACCTCAAAAGTGAAGGAGCTAATCAGTGTGGTTTGGCAACCTAGATTTGTCTGTTGCTTTTGATTCTAAGGCATAAAATTATAATTCTAGAGAACTTTCCTATAGATTCCCTAGACAGACCTTTATCTTGTAAAAGAGGTTATTCTTAACCTTAACCTACCATAGATAAAATAGGTAAGCATTTTAATATTGTGAAGCATCATATAATTTACAATTATGATAGCAATTCAGATATCTATTAGAGGAGACCAACTCCCATATTTTTCTTGTTTATGAAAGTAGAAGGCATTTCTCAAATAATTACCTGCTTTCTCCCCCCACATATTTAAATACCATTAAAATCAAACAATAGAATGATAGTAACACAGAGGTAGAATATCAATGTTAAGACCTGACACAAAATTGATGCTGCAATTCTCAAAGAGCTTTTACAACCTAGAATAAACTGATGTACAAAGCAACTAAGGACCCCTTAATTTTCCTTTCTGAACACTTATGAAATTTCTAGTATTGTGTGCATTCTGAAGACTTGTAAACCATGTCAATATAAAACTTCCCTTAATTCCTCAGAGGCAAGTGAATCCAGAGATGGCATTTTGAAAATAGTTCAAATGTCAAGTGGAAGTTTAAACAAAACAATTACAAGAATTTCAGCCATGGATATAGTTCACAAAGGTGTAAGTACTTCTTGCTACAAAAGGAATTCAGAAATCTCTGTGCAATATTAATACATGATACATATTACTCAAAGCATTCATTCACCTACTCAGTCATTCACTCATTTGGCATTTCCTTAGAACACACCTACTCTGTATAAAGCACTGTCCTTAGGATGGATAATGATTGTGTTATTCCCCATTGCACCCTGGTAATACCAGAGTGCTTAGCACACAGTAGGTGCTCAATGAAGAACAGTGAATGTTGAATAATAAAGGACTAAGTAACAACCGTTTCCCCATTCTGAAAAACTTACCATCGTGTAATACATTTCCTATATTACAAATGATCTAAAAATAACAACATATTTCCTTGGTTTTTGCTTGCTTTTGCTGCAGACAGTTTGGATGTTGGAAACCAGCAAAATACACCAGAAGGAAACTAAAAATCACTGCAGAGAGAACACTTCCACTTGATTTAGCTGATAAGAGCCTAAGTAGACAATGACAAAGGAAGTTGCATAAAGGCAGGCAAACCTAGCAACTGTGACCTGTGTCAGAAAGGCATGCCATGGTTTACTGTAGTAACGTGGACAATCTGGAGGGACAGAAATGACTGGCATCCAAAAAGTTCTCTTATGGTCAACAGTGAAACCTTCATTGTTTATAAGATTTAGGTAACAGTGGTCTCATAAAAAGAAATCTTACTTGCCTTCTAATCATCTATTCTACTCTTGCAATAATGGGGCTTTTAAAATAGATTATTTACAACATTTTCCCTTTAATGGAAATGGGCCAGAGCTGCACGGTCCCACCTGGTGTTAGTACAGAGACAGCCTCCTCCCCTATGTGATCGGTCCAGGAGAGGCACAAAACCAGCCTTCCATCACTGAGCACATGTTGCAGAGGCTCGCTGCTGATGCTGCGGTGCTTTCACTTGGAGGGAGGAGTCTTCAAGGTCACCCTTCAGAGCCTGGTGATTCTCAGCCTACTGACTATTCTAATACCTTATTTATATGGTGTCTCAGCAGATGAGAAGCAGCAAATTAGGAGGCAGGGACCTGGAAGAGAGAGGCATGCTGATAACAGAAGTGAGTGCTGGCAAGCTGAGCTTCACTGAGGAAATGGGACAGGACTGCACTTGATGGTCCCTGACAATAATTACCAGTCCAAATGGAAACCTTGTATCCATGATGGGCTACATAATTTGCAGGGCCCAGTGCAAAATGGAAATGCCAAGCCCCTTGTTTAAAAATTATGAAGAATTTCCAGACAATGACAGCAAAGCAGTAAAACAAGCATGTCGCCCTTCTGAGAAGGGGCCCCTCATGACTGCATAGGTTGCAAGTCCATGAAGCCAGACCTGCTTGTATCGTTATACTTAGTATACTATGCTTGAAAACGAAAAGGCACATTTCATACCCTTTGGAAAGCAGTTCAGAAATATAAACTTTTATTTGTTTGTTTTGGCACCTAAAGAGTTAAACTTCGGCCACCTGGGAAAACCACGTATGTCTATCTGAAGATACTAGATATCACTAAAATTCCAACATGCAACTTCTGTAATAGTTCAGGATTCACCATAAACACAGGCTTTCCCTTTTTAGCCAAGTGTTTTTTGTCTTGTGAACAGCCTGTTTGCTTCTTAGTGCTGAGAAATTTCCTATTTCTTTGTATTCCTCCTATCCAAATCCATAAAGGTTTATTAAATCGAAGAAAGATAAAAGCATGACATAATTCATGTCATTTACTAGTCATTACAACTCAGCAAAGCATTGCTAGATATCTACGAAAACACCTCTAATATTTCTACACGTTTGCAAGTAAACACAAATCCACCAAGTGTATTTGATTGGAGACTGATGATCAAAGTCCACTTCACACTGAAAGTCATTTCATTGGGTACTAAAATACTTAAATACTCAAATTATAGAAATACTTCTACATCTCGTTTTGAAATAACCATTTTAATAAATATCCCTATTTCCCATGCATGAACATCATTTCTTCAGAAGAAAGCATTTCTCATTGTGACAGGAAACAATTTAACTAAGTAAAAAATGAACAATTTAGTACGTACATAGCCAAGATGAAGTATGTCTTTATAAAGCAGGAAATTTTACAGAGAAGAGAAATTAACTTAAGTGGTAGGAGGTAAAATTGGATTTGTCTTCCTTAACTAAAGTATCTGCAATGGCAACATATTTTAAAATGGTGCACTGGCAAAGGCTTAGCATTTTCTGCCTGGAATAGTCTAATGTGATGGATTTATTTGAAATCTCCTCACTCAGTGTCTCAAGATGTTTACCTTCCTAATACAACCAATATATATTATAACCATTTATTATTGTCAGAAAATAAAGTTCCATAAAAGCCTGAATATTATTTTCATTTTAAAGATGTGTGACAGTAGCAATTGATGACTGTTCATGGTGAAATCATTCTGGCTTATGAGATATTTAAGGATAGAGTACTTGTTTTATCATCCTTAGACCCTCCATGCCTAGCACAGTACCTGATATACAGTAGGCGTGCATACAACATGAACATGTGTTATACATCTTAGATTTTTAATGTATTTAATCAGGCTGATTCTTCCTCAAATTTCAAGAAGGGATTCTTTTTATTAGCAAGTTCTGTTGAAAGGCAAGGAAGTTGAATGCATTTAATAAGTACTGTATATTAATTAATATTTACTGAGCACTTCATGTGTATAAGGCTAAGCTAAGTGTTTTATAAAATACATTAGCCCTTTGGCCCTCCCAAAAACTCATGTAGTATCCCCACTTTACAGATGGGGAACCTGAGCCTAAGAAGTTAAAAACTTGTCCGCTGACAGGTGACTGAGATGGGGCTCCAAACGAGAAAGGATCCACACTTCCTAAGGATGCACTGGGTGAATTTTCCAGGCTGAAATTCCTAAACGACAGGTGGTCACTGTGCACATCTTATTCCACCGGTTAAGGATAAGCAGAGCTGTCTAAAATAGGATACTTGTTGGCAGATTTTCCTATGGAATGCTACAGATAAAATTTAAACCAGTAAACATCCATCTACAAACTCTTAATAAAGAGAGACAGAGCTTAATCCAAGCACATGCTGGAGACCACACAGATTCTAGGTCATGACCCACAGAATTTCAGGAATGGCAGATAAAAAGTGGCGGTCAGCATTCAGGCTAATGTCGACGAGACACCCAGCCATAATGCAACCTATAAAGACAAATAACTCCCACTGATCTCTCCCCTTTACCCAGTCTATAGGCTTCTTGTGGTCTTTAACCTCTTTGCAGCAGCAACACGAGAGAACACATTTCTTCTTTCTGGAGCCTCACTCCTGACTTGCTTTCTACAGCAGCAGCCTTTTATAGTCCTCACATAACGAGAAACCTATTTCAAACTTTGGCAAAGTTATATATTATTAGACAATCTAAGGGCAAAGAGTAGAGCTGAGTCTCACTCACATCGGGGCAGCCACTGAAAGGTCTAGGATCAAGCCTCTCGGAGCCCATCTGTCCATGTCTCTAGGCTGCTTTCATGCACACAGCCACTACCTAAGCATGTTCTGGGTGCCGTCACAACAGACCTTACACTGGGTGGCTTATGAACAACAGGACTTTCTTTCTCACAGTTCTGGAGCCTACAAGTCCAAGGTCAAGATGCTGGCAGCTGCTTTCGGCATCTGGTGAAGGCCCACTGCCTAGCTGACAGGTTGTCTCCTAGCTGAGTCTTCACATGGTGACAGGGGAGTCAGGTCTCTCTGGTGTCTCTTTAATAAGGACCTTAGTCTTATTAACGAGGGCTCTGCCTTCATGACACAGTTACTTCCCAAAGGCCCCACCTTCAAATACCATCATACTGGGGCTTTGGTTTCAACATATGAATTTTAGGGCGAGACAAAAATACTCAATTACAGTTATAAGGCTTACAACTTCTCAATCCCACCATAGCCAGAGATTATCTCTGAATCCCACTAACAAATACCGGGAGGCAGAATCTCGGCCTCACTGTCTATCCCCCTCTAACTGGCTGGGGCAAGGAGGAAAAAGGATGTTGTGGGCTGGACCAAACATGTCCACTTATTTACAACAAGATGTCTCCTCTGTGAGATTTCAAGCCTGGTGCCACTTTTCCCTACACCCTTCAGACTATCTTCACTTCTCATGTTCACCTATCCTCAGTGTCATCAAGTCCCTGGGTAACTGTATTTCCACCACCTCTCTACCCTCAGTTCCTCTCTTTCCTTCCCTTCAATGCCACCGTCATTTACAGACTCCAAGGCTATCAGAGGCAGAAATGATCTCAGGACCTTCAGTGGAAAATAAATGCAACTGTCCCAGCAGCTCCCCATCAGTGTTAGGCTGACCTGGTGCCAAGCATGGGCACAATATGACAGGCTTCTACAAGTGACTGATGATGTCTACCATGGGAGCAGGAAGCAGAGACGGCACCCATCAGGTACTGATGTATTTGATTCTTGTTCAGACTCAATGATTTATAGGTGAGGATTCCGAGGCCACGGAAATGAGGTAAACGTGTCCATGGTAACAAGAGTAGTTAAGGGCAGGGTCTGGATAACCCAATTATTACTGTTAGTGCTCTTTCCAAGGCATCTTATATTTTACTCCTGCAAAGTAGATCTAAAACAGGGAGAGGCGTTTCCAGGAGCCATAGAGAGGGCTCTTTGTGCCATCATAGTTCACTTTCAGCTACAACGTAATTTAGATGATCACACAGGGAAGTGAGCATGGCAGATGGACAGTCTTATAAGATGATACTTAAGGAACCTACAGGCAAAGTGTTATTGGTAGCTTGGAAACACCAACAGCCTACAAACTTAATTGCATAATGTGGATGCAAATTAACTAAAACAAACTATGCATGTGAAGACAATGGCATTTTATATGCATTGGGAGTTTACTACATGCCAAGTACTTTTGAAAGTACTTTACATATATTAACTCCTTTAGTCCTTGGTGGTAAGCCAATTCATTAGTTATTATAATTTTCCCCATTTCCACAGAAGATGAAGCTGAAGCTCAGAGAAGTTAAGTAATGTGCCCAACATCACACGACTAAGACATTGTAGAGCTCAAATTCAAATGCAAAGATATCTGGCTCTACTGTCCAAGTTCTTGAACACTACTCCATGCAGCTCTTCCCCCTTCCAGAGTTATGACTTTGCATGGCAAAGCTCTAAACAAACATTTGTCATTTTTGCTATAAAGTTGAGGTTGCTACCCATAACTCACCACATGTTGGTTTTATCATTTCACTGTTAGATTTTCATATGCTTTCCTAGAATAATCTACCTCATTGTGAATAAAATTTATATATTTTCAAAACAGTTGGACATTTTCATAAGAATGTCAAGAAGCTAGAACCAAAGTCATTTGAAGATGGCAGACAATGACAAGAGGAGGATATGCAGTGGTAACAATACTAAAGCTGAACTTCAAGTTCTCAAGGTCGACGGTGAAGCTACGTTCCATCCTGGAATAACTTTTCAGGTAGAAACTTTCAGTGATTTAACAGAAAAGTACTTCCAGAGAATCTACCTTAAAAGACTGAGAAATTACCGAATAAATGAGACTCTGATGGGATCTGATTTATGAAGCACATCGAATGCCAGTCAACAGTAATTTCCAGGAGACTACCTGCTTTACATAAAACACCGCCACAATCATCCCTATGCAAGATGAGAGGACCATCCATGGATGATCTCTCAGAAGTCCTGAAATAGTTATAGTGATTCAATGCCACATGATGCTATCTTCAAAGCCCTATCGCTTTTAGAACTATGAAATAATTAAACTCAACTAGGTCAAACGTACTGCAAAACAAACAGAAACCTAACTAAGGCCAGGCTTGACTATGGTAAAAAAAACAAAACAAAACCCTGCTTAAACTCTTAACATTTAGTCTAGTAAAAAGGACATTGACTTGGAGTAGGTGGCCCTTAGTTCTGCCAACTAGCTTCATTCACTCCCTTAGGAAAGCTCAACCTTCCCAGGTGTAGCCTGAGTTTGCACCTGTTTCCTAAGGCTGCTATAACAGTACCACAAACGTGGTCACTTAAAATAGCAGAAATGTAGTCCTGAATGGGTTGTTCAGGTGGTTCGAATGCAGTCCCCGTACGCCAAGAATGTGTTCCTAAAATAATCTACCTCAATGTGAATAAAACTTACAGATTTTCAAAACAATTGTGGGTTTGATCCCTAGGTCAGGGCACATACAAGAAGCAATCAATGAATGAATCAACAGACTGAACAGCAAATCAATGTTTCTCTCTCTTTCAAATCAATCAATAAATGATTTTTTAAAACAACGTATTTATTCCAGCCTCAGAGTTCTAGAGGCTGGAAGTCTGAAATCAGGGGTCAGCTGGGCCACACTTTATTTGAAGAGTTGATGAGGAGCTCAGCTGCTAGCATAGCTGCTGTTGGAAATTACTGAGAATTATTTGGGAGGTGATTGAGTCATGTAAATAGAGGAGATGATGATGATGATGATGATGATGATGAGAGAGAGAGAGAGAGAAATTGATTGACTGATTGATTAAGGTTATACATTTCTCTTCTATTTCTTCTATCTGGCTATTAATTTCTCTCTCTCTCTCTCTCTCTCATCATCATCATCATCATCATCATCATCTCCTCTATTTACATGACTCAATCACCTCCCAAATAATTCTCAGTAATTTCCAACAGCAGCTATGCTAGCAGCTGAGCTCCAGGGCTAGGCTGGATGTCTAGGAAGGCTGTCCCTCCTCCCCAGCCCCCAGGTGGGTGAGCAGGACACAAGACCAGCTTGGAAGACAGGCAACACCACTAGTCACACAGAATGGCTGGCACCCTGCCCCTCCAGGAGTGCCTCTGAGTTACCCAAAAGCCCAGGGTAGGTTCCTAGATGAGCAGCAGCCTCATTTCTCCTCTCTCCAACTTGTGCCAGCTCAGTCTTTGCTCACTTTTACCAAAGTTACCATCCCTGCCTGTAGTTCAGTTTTATAAAATCAGCTCCTGAAAATCCTTTTTCCAATCACAGTCATATTAACTCAAAGATCTGAATCTCATAAATGGGAAACAAAACACATGATGCTGACTAACTAGTGGCCAGGCCCATCAAAACTGGACTTAATTTTTGGGAAAAGGTTTCCTTCTTATTACTGAGGGTGGCACCAGGTCCCACTCAGCTAATCTTTCCAATCCTAAGATTTATCCAAGAGGGCGATCTGGGACACTGGTTTAACTTCCCAGGGATCTACCACTTCCTGGGGCTCCCAAGTGAGTGCTGCACGGCTACAAGGTATGACCAAGAGCTCAGAGCCTTATCTAGCAACATGGTTGCACAATCCCCAACCATGGGACAAGGGATTTTTTTTTCCTTTTTCATCACTTTTATTCCAGGGAAGAAACAGTCTACATATGTACCTGTCAGAGGCTGAGATTAAGCAGGAACAGGATTTGGAGCTGCTTAAGCATTTCAAGGGAATAAACCCTTCAACCCTCAAAATAATCTCTGCGTGCTGTCTTCGGAGAATGCTATTCAAAACTGACTCTGGTGAGAATTTTATTACCAGGCAAATCCTCTCCAAATACTAAGACTTGAGAAAATTATAACTTCATCCATATTCATTGTTTATAGATTTGTTATTTTTTCTCTAATAGATTTGATTTCAAGTATTCATAGGGCCTTCAAAATACGAAGATCCTGGAGTTACACTGGAGTGAGAGGCAGCTTTGAATTTCTTTCCCTTTGTATGTTGTCATTTTATTATTAACTAGTGACCCAGTACATGTATTCATGCACATTGAAAGGAAATTAATTAGAAGGTGGTAGGTGGGGTGGGACTAGGCAAGATGGGCCAGACATGCCCTGCAGCCAACTT
Organism: Corynorhinus townsendii; assembly: GCA_026230045.1. Classification (NCBI taxonomy): domain Eukaryota; kingdom Metazoa; phylum Chordata; class Mammalia; order Chiroptera; family Vespertilionidae; genus Corynorhinus; species Corynorhinus townsendii. The sequence goes on along the minus strand of JAPDVU010000008.1, from coordinate 60,854,736 downwards.
CCCACATGGTCCCTCCCTGGAGCCTGCAGAGTGAGAAGGGTCCCTCTGGCAGGTGGGGTCCCTCAGCCTGGCTTTCCGGCATCCCCTGAGGGATCCCGGAGTGCGAGAGGGCACTCTACCAAGTTGCTGTCATACAGGGTGTGGAACACGAGTGTGCAGTAAAACAGATTCAGGGCTGACAGTGCCCCAGCAACAACATAACTCACGGCCGAAGGCGGAATTGCATGGCCCTGCGAGGAATCTGGCTCCCTCCTCTCTGGTTTCAGGGTGTGTCACCTGAGAACTGCAGCTGCCAAGTCACTGCAGCTTGGCAGCTCCTGGGTTGAGCTTCTGCCCCATGGTGGTCAGTGTGCATCATAGTGACCAGTCAGATGGCAGGAGGGACACTTAGCATATTAGCCTTTTATATATATATAGACTAGAGGCCCGTTGCATGAAGATTCGTGCAATAGGCCTTCCTTCCCATGGCTCCGGCACTGGTTTTACTCTGGCACCCAGGACCCAGGCCTTTGTTCCAGCCTTATCAGAGAAGCCAAGCCTCTTCAGTCTTCAGTCAGGCCAGAGACTTCAGTCTTCGCACTGTGCCTGTGTATGCAAATTAACCCACCATCTTTATTTGGTTTATTTGCATATTCACTCCTGATTGGCTAGTGGGAGTTGTGGAGGTATGGTCAATTTGCATATTTCTATTAGTGTAGATGATACATATGTACCCATATATAGAGATATATGTACATACATATTTTTTTCAGTTATCAATACCATCACACCAGTATATCATTTTGTAGAGGGTGCTTTGCTCAGGGTCATATGTAATAGAGGCCTACAGAATATTCTTCATTACCTCATGATTCTCAACGGGGCAATTTTACTCCTGGAGACAATGTCTGGAGATATTCTGGCTGTCACAAAGAGGGGGACTGGTACTACTGGCATCTAGTAGAGGCCAGAGATGCTGCTAAACATCTTATAATGCATGAGACAGTCCCCTACAACAAAGACTGTTCCAGTCCAAACTGTTAGCAATCCTGAGATGAAAAAACTCTGAAACTGGTACTTACATTCACAACCAGTATTTGAACAAAATCACACCACAGAAAGGTAGAGCCAGAGTCCGCACCAGGAGAAAACATGGCCACCTTGACCAAGCCTTCTGCACCCCTGAGACTCCCTACTCCATCCCCTAGCTCCCAGTTAAGAGTTGATCAAATGGGGAAACACACACCCTCCTTAGGGACATAATGACAGGGCACGGCCATTCCCTTTGTCCTTGTTCACTGGGAGCACATGCACAAGGGAGGCAAAGGTCACCACTGAATTTAAATAACCTCCTATGATAAATCTGCATGAGCCCCATTTGTTCGAGGGGACTTGGATTAAACGAACACAATTGAATGTTCTATAGGACAAGGTCTCCTTTCATGGCTGAAGGAAGGAGCTAGGATGATTTACAGTTTCATACATACTCATTCGCTACATTATCCACTTTGTGCCCGAACTTATGAATATGAACGCATCATCCAGCAGCCATTTCTGCTCATTCAGAAGTGAGCTTTCATTAGGCAGGAATAAGGAATAAGAGAGGGCAGCAGGAGGTTTCTACAATGTTCACTATGAAGAAAAAGCATCAGTATTCGTATGTACCCTTGTCCCTCATACTCTGATTTTCTTTGTAATCTCTGACTTTATACATAGTAATTTATCCTACTGTTTTCCAGGAAAAGGTGGTTTTCTAATATGATTATCACCAAACAGGCTGTGCATAAATCTAAGACTTAGCTTATTTAAGATACAAAATTATTTTTAAGCATGACTGTCTTAAGAACTAACACTTTTTTTTTTTATAGAGATATACTAAAATTAAATGCTTATTTATTTATCCACATAGCTAGGTCTGAGTTCCACTTTAGCAACAATTTGTTTGATTCTACAAATATGAAAATAATACCAGGGTTTCTAAATATTATATAGCCCATTGTTTTTTATCAACTACGAATCTAGTTCTGATGTTTTGCTCATGGACAATTAGAAAAACAGAATTTTCTTTTTTTCACTTCATAAAACAGGAAATATAAGTAAGTTGCTTGGGAGTGATGGTAGAGAGAGCACTTTAAATTTATAGTCAAATCTCAAAAGTCCAGGACTGTAAGTGGATGAATTATAAAATGGGCTACTTTGTCCTCAGGTGCATCTCTGAGCACCGGGTGACCTCCCTCTTTTCTTTCTCTTTGGATGCTGAAGTCCAGAGTCTTACTAACCAGGCTCTCAGGGGAGCATCATCAGCATCATCTGGGAACTTGTTAGAAAAGCAAATCATTGGGCTCTACCCCAGGTTTCTGTATTCTAACAAGCCTGCCCTGTGATTATCATCATGCTGAAGGGTGGTCGTCTAGATGTCTCTTTCTATTGCCTCTTCCGTTAATACCCACTATGTCTTATACCATAGACCAAAGATGAGCTGATGTTAGAGTTGATTTTAGAAAAAAGGACATTTAATATTTTAATAAGGCACTCTCTTGTTTTAATAGGGAAAATATCAAACCCCAAGGGAATCGGTGGTTAAGAGAAGGATTTGAGGTTTTCCTGCAGCTGACACACTTTGGGAGTGGATCTCTTCCTCTCAACTCACCTGGTCAGAGGCCAGCTGGTCTGCCTATAAATCAAACAAACTTTGCTCACGGTTCTCCCAAGATGTTCACAGAAAGTAAAAGAAAGCTGAGCTTCACCTCCACTCAAATACAGGTGACAATGCCAGGGATGGGGCCATAGGGAGATACTGCCAGTGCAGGAAGGACTTGAGAAAGCCCATGCTTTAGATATCCAATCATGGGAAGATCTGGAGTGAGCAAGGTCTGCTTTCATAGACACAGGCCCTCAGCACAGCCCTGATCTTAGACTTAGGTTTATTTCAAGTAGGCCTCTCTGAAGGAAGTTATAAAAATACAGATTTTAATATATTTTAAAAATACACAATGAAAGATATCATTAAACTAAAAAAAAAAAAAAAAACCCAAGGAGGTGTGCCTATTTGCTACTCCTAATATCTTGCAATACTCCAGGCAATTATGAGTCTTTTAGAATTCCTTTTCTAAACATATAGTGCCTCTCAAACTAGTTCCAGTAGCAACAGATGGGGTTTAAGGTCAGTGTAACTTGTTTCTCTTCCCTGGGAAGCCCTCTGGCTTTTCTCTGTGCAGATGGACCCACGCTTCGGGACCCACTTCAGGTCTGTGGAGTACTTGCTCCAGCCCCTCTACTCCAGCTGGCAACAACCTTCCCTAATCTGACTTGTGACCTTGTTCACAGCTTACATGCCCCAGAGGTTGACCATGTCTTTACAAATTGCCTCATGTGATTCCTATTTTTCCCCATGACGCTAAATTCCCTGAGTGCATAAACCATTTTATACTTTGTAATATCATTCAGCCTGCCAACACCTGGGGTCTAGAGCAGCAGCAGCACAAAGTCGTGCACAATATACTTTACAAAACTGAATGGAAAGTTTCAATGCTACATACTAACCGGTAAGAAGAGACATGGCGGTCTTTCAAGTATGCCTTCCTCAAGACAGTGGAGGTGTATGCTTGCAACTTACACAAACTTTATCCTAGTGAGGAATACAGGATGGCTAATAATAACAACAACTAACGTTCGCCGAGTGTTTTATTAAGTGTTGGTACTGTGCTAAGTGGATTCCACGCTTGTAGACAGGACTGAAATAAATATTCTGAACCCCTAGAGGAACTTCCTACACCTGTTCCCCAATTCAGCCTGGATGACAAATCAGTGGCCAGCCTGGATTTCCTTACAGTGCTGAAAGTCTCTGAGTCCTGCTCACCCAAAAAGCAAGCGAACACCAGTCTGCTGGGTGTCTGCTGTTCAGAACACATGGGCAGGGCTTTAGTTACTAACTAGCAAAGGCATGCACATGTGAGGGGACTGCATTTGATTGAATTCAACTGCTCAGCCTGGAATTAATCAAATGTTTCTGTACAGGCCAGAGGACCTCACACCATTACAGCTTTTGTTTTTCTTCTTAAGCCACAGGAATTACTGAAGAAGGTCCATAGACTACTGATTCTACGTGATTTCAAATCTGGTAGAAAAAACACAAACAGTTCTTTGGAGAGAGAACAGAGCGTTCAATACAGAAACCTCTCTCCCTCCCTGAGTCCAGGACATCTGTTATCTGCTGCAAGCTGTGTATCATAATTATTGATAGTATTTGACTTTGCATTAATCATTTTAATCTCTATTTATTATGTAGCACATTACCAAAACAAAACAAAACTCTATAAATTTCAGCTCTAACCCAGAGGAAGGAATGAAAGGTCAGTTTAAATGAGTCTATATCCAATTTTTACTTGAGAAAATCTAAAGCACAAATCTTTCCTAAACATACTTGGTAGGTACATCTCCAGATTCATTACTAAAAAAATGTTACATTAACATAACTATTTCAGGCAAATGACTTTAGAGAGACAGGAAGGAATGCCAAAAATGAAAATGTCTCTTTGGGAAGTTGGTTGAGCTGGTTGAGCATTGCTAAATAGGCACAGTGGTACTGAGGGCAACACACTTAACAAAATTACACCAGGCCTGTGGTTCTGCGAATCCCAATAGAAATGCACATAGTAAAAACACGATTCTTACAGAGCTTTGTAGTTTACCTACAGCCTTCACACAGCATGGCATTCAGTCTCATGAGCAACCCCTGTGTAGCAAGTAAGGTCATTCTCACTCTCCAGTTAAGAATCTGAAGTGCAAGGAGATTAGATGGCATGTCTGTAATCAGAGTGAAAGCCCTCAGGATGTGCTCTCAGCCTGCACTGCAGAGCGTCACTGTGCCAGGCACCATGCAAAGCATTTCACAGGAGGTTTCGATAGTCCTTGCATTAATCCCTGTTCCCTGAACACTGAAGGTCAGAGTTCAATAACTTTCCCAAGTTCACGAAGCTGGTGAAGCTGTCTGATATAGTCTATGTTTTCCTGTTTCTCAGGACGTGCAGCAAAAGGATTTGAAATATAAGACTTCTAATCTCAAATGTCTCCTCCTCCATGAAGCACTCCTTGACCATCACTCTCACTAACCTCATAATGAGTGAAACTTCTCTACCAAAATCAATTATTGTACTCTTTTGTTGTATTATATATATATATGTATGTGTGTGTGTGTGTGTGTGTGTGTGTGTGTGTGCATATCCTATATAATAAAAAGCCAGCAACCATAATGGAGTAATGACCAGAACAACTGAACAACCAGTTGCTATGAGGTGCATTGACCACCTCTAGGTCCCTCTCCCACTCCCCGCTTGCAGGCTCTGATTGCTGGATGGCCAACGGGGAACCAGGTAAGTGGTGGCGGGCTGGAGCTGGGGACTGACTGGCAAGCAGGTGGAAGACAGACCTCTTGTTCCCTCCCCCTGGCCTGCAGGCTCTGATTGCTGGATGGTGAACGGGGAACCACAGGGACCTGTGGTGGGCAGCGGCAGGGCAGGACTGGGGACTGGCAAGTGGGTGGAAGATGGCCCTTACTGCAGGCTAGGTCTAGGGACCCTACCTGTGCACAATTTCATGTGCTAGGCCTCCAGTATATACATACATATGTGTGTGTGTGTGCGGTGTGTGCGTGTGTGTGTGTGTGTGTGTGTGTGTGTGTGTAATTTTAATTTCATTTTTTCCTTGGGTCCCTGAAAAAATTGGGACATATCTTACTTATTAGATCTTGTTTGTAAACTGCTGGGCACAACATATGCTTGGTGAGAGATCAGATGAATAAACAATATCCAGTGTTTTCTTACTATGTGCCTGAGAATTACAAAGCATGGTATATATTTATCGTAGGCAATTTAAAAAGTTACTCTAAAATGACATCCTAGCACAAATGCTTTTAAAAATCTATCGCAAAAACATAGAAATTAGAAATATGATTAAGACTCTTATTAAGATAGGCCAAATTGTAAGAATACAATATTTTCTTAACATTCATGTGCACACTTTTTAAAAAGCTATAAAAAAGACAGGTTTAGAGTCTACAGATTCTCTGCACATAATGTACAGCCTACATTCTTCACATCCAACCCCAGTTCTTCCCTGTGACATTCACACTTCCTTTATTTTCAGTTGAAAGTGCCCTTCTGCAGTGTCTTTTATCATCAGGAGCATGCTGGGCTGACTGTTAATGATCAAGGGCTAATGAAATCAAGGTGGAAGGTGCAGAATCCGACTTGGTATCTCAGATTCCACAGGGGCTATGAAATGTAAAGATGTTTGTATCCTCAACCTCTTTACTGGGACTTTTTTTGCCACTATTCTCTCTCTCTGAACTTTCTAAAGTATCAGAATTCATTTCTCTGTCACCGAATTACACGGGGCTCTTTGTTATAGCAAGAAAGCGAATCAGGAGGGACTTCCCAGCACAGCTCAGGCGTTCTTCAAGTGCACCAGCAGTTTTCCCTGCTTAATGGGGCTCTGAAAAGTTGGGCCAGGCTCCAAATCTCTGAGACTTCTGCAGGGTCAAGCAGGCCTCACTCATTGACAGATGAAGATCACTCCTTTTTGTAATGAAACACAATTCAAATACTGATTCAACACTGTTAGAATGCTAAACTCTGCGTAACAAAATGACTGACTCTCTCATAATTAGAGAAAATCAATAGTTTCCAAAATACTTGGCATTCTCTTCAAATTATGTTAATGGGAACTTCACATTTATAAAATGCTGTGTGTTTCTACTTTAACAAACACAGGCAGGAGAAATAACTACCAACACGATCAGCTGTTCGTTTGGAAACCTAACTATGTCCACACCAACAAATACCAACCTACCCTAACTTTTCACTCTTCTAGGGTGAGATAGCAATAGTATCTACACTATTTTTACATTCTTCGAAATTTCAGTTAATTAAAACTTTATCCATCACAACTCTCATTGAGTGTTTTACTTCCTGAATTAAGATCTAGAAGAGGCAAATCACAAGAAAGCAACAAACTGAGATTCGCTCTACAGAGCATTTTCCAGTCTATATACTTGTCTCAGAATGCATTCAAACAAATTCCACTCTGGCCCTTTATGATCCTTATTCAAAAAAATTTTTTTTTCATTACACTCTCTAGAAATGTTTTGAGCAAAAGACCAGAAAATTAAATGTTTATATACTTTGTGTAGAGATTGAGACACAAGAAGTTCTTTGACACTTCATTGATGGGTAGGTATAGGAATCACAGGAAACTACAGGCTTAAAGTTAAGACTTTAAGGAGATCTTACAGCAAGCTGGACGGAGGATAAGCAAGGAGGACATTCTGAGAAGGAGGGGTATTACAGATAGCTCACTCATAGCCACGTTACGCTCTCCCAAGAAACAGAAACAGAAAGTCAGTAGTTGGCCCTCTGAGTATACTGGAACCATTTTTTTTCTCTCTTTTTTTTTTCCAAATAGCCTATCTAATAAAGAGGGAATATGCTAATTGACCATCACTCCATCACAAAGATGGCTGTACCCGCAGCTGAGGCCAAGTTCCCTTAAGGAGCCTTAACGAGCAATGAACAGGGACCTGAGACTACACCCTCCCCGGCCCCATGGGGCTTGACAGGGGACCTCAGGCTGCTTCCCACACCCCAGCGCCAGGCTGGGGGACCTCAGGCTGCGCATCCCCACTAGGTGGGGTTTGACAGGGGAGTTCAGGCCGCACCCCCCACCCTGGCACCAGGCCAGGGGACCTGAGGCTGTGCCCCCCTGCTTGGCTTGGCTTGACAGGGGACCTCAGGCTGTGCCCCCTACCCAGTGGGTCTTGACAGGGGATCTCAGGCTGTGTCCCCCATCTGGTGGGGCATGATGGAGGACCTCAAGGCACACCCCCCGCCCTTGTCTGGGCTGGAGGATCTCAGGCCACACCCCCATCCTGGAAAGGGTGGGACTGGCTGGGTCTGGATTTAGCCCAATGCGGGTGGGCCGGCCGGGTCTGGGTCTCACAATTTTGAGGTGCATGTGGGTGGGTGGGGACTTGACTCTGGGTCCCATGGTGAGCGCCAGACTCTGACAGGAGGAAGGTTTTCATATACATTTTACTAATTTTCTTTCATCTCTGACACTTCCATTATAGAGAACGGGCAAATAGCAATATTAAATTATTTCCTCTAATTAATCCCCTTTTAATGTGCACTAATTTCGTGCACCAGGTCACTAGTATATACATATATTTGAGGAAGGGAGAGGGAGAGAGAGAGATAGAAACATCAGTGATGACAGAGAATCACAGATTGGCTGCCTCCTAATGCCCCACACTGGGGATAGAGCCTGCAATCTAGGCATGTGCCTTGATCAGAAATTGAACCATGACCTCCTGGTTCATAGGTCGACTGGCAACCACTGAGTCACACTGGCTGGGCCATTTTTCTTTCTTTTGAATAAAACAAATACAAGGCTTTCTATAAAAGCCTCTAATTTTTATTAGATCACTTCACCTTGGTATCAGTTGAAATGTAAATATACCATAGATAGTAGAATGCTTAGCTTTTCAGAAACTCCCCCTTTGAAAGGAGGTTGCTGTCCTCCACACAAAATAAATAAATAAGGGGATAAATGAAATAATATAAGTAAGCAAGCGTCAGGCTGATGTATTTAAAAGCTGGACTACCAATTTTAAAGTAATATGAGCATGCCCTTACCTGTTTTGATATTGATGGCAAAAAAATTCTGAGGATTCCCACTTGTAATCCTGTATGTCAGTTTTTCATTGGAACTAGAGTCAGGATCCTCAGCTTGAATCTGAATGACAGATACATCCTTGGGAGAGTTTTCCATGACGACAGGATAATAAATAGGTTCCGAGGTCAGCGGGGCATTGTCATTCACGTCCTCAATTTCAATGTAGACCTCAATAGTGGAATAGAGTGGAACCACGCCCCGGTCTGTGGCATACACTGTCAGCCAGTAGGACCCTGTTGTCTCTCGATCCAGGATGTCTGCAGTAGAGATGACTCCTAGGAGGAAACAGAGAGCATGATTGCTACCGTGAAATTGAAGGACATTCAGTAAATCATCCCTAATTCACGAGGGCTGTGCTAAGTAATGTTGGCATATAAAAAGAAACCCATAACAGGATTACATTAAGATGTTTCTGCCTTACACTAGTGTTCTTACACTATTTCCTGCAAAAACATATTAATGAGTACTTCTACAATTTGAGGATTATAAATACATTCACAAATGCTTTATTTGCATTTTGGGGATAGGCAGACTCTCACTACATGCGCGCACAACACAGAAGACACATTTGGAAGCAATGGGAAGAGAGTGGGGCAGAGGTCAACATACTTCCCATGTTGCCTGAGGAATTAGAACAATATCAGGTTAATGTCTCCATGTGACCTGATATTGCACTGATTTCCTATGCAGCAAAAGCTCCCTCGGGGAAAATTATTTTATGTGCTCATTCACAAAAATGAAAAAAGACCTTTCAAATACTCTTTTGCCGATTAGGATACAAATAATTTGCATGCAAATACGTCAGCCTTTTTTCATACCGTTTCCCTGAAACTCTAATGTCACAGTTATTCCAAACAATCCGTGAAGACACCATGACAACACACTGTCTGAATGAGCTCTGGGCCCCCGAAGAACACTACGGGAAGCCATAAATAAATTCTGAGCCACTTTGAGAGACACTCATGGACGATTATTCAAAATTAGGACCAGATAAACGCCCAATCTTCTCCCTCCCACCTCTTCTCATTTCATAGATGAAACAAGTGTCAACAGGAAGTGAGGCATCTGCCAGAAAAGCCAGATACAGTGCTATTCAGTGTCTTTACAGCCCTCACCCAAATCAACTGGCTCAGAAACAGGATAGGGACAGAATCACACGCATTTCCACTGTGGTGGGGAAGAAACTCTGGGGCTCAGCTTACAAAAACTCTAAGCAGTTAGATACTCATGGAAGGCATGGAATTCATGCTATACCCCAGTAAAAAATAGTCTTTCAATTCTGATCTGAAACTCTATCTTCTGTATTTCTGTCAAACTCTGGACAGACCATATTAGGCACATACAGACCCTGCATAAGCAGATTGACAAGTATAGCAACTGAGAGGGAAGAGGGCATCTGTCCAGAAACAATTAGGATGAAATACTCAGTTGCCTAAATCTCAGAACTGCTAAACTCTTCAAAGGAGTTAACCCAACTGATGCTGACCTTTCAACTTCAAAGTTAGCCACTGAAGAACCCTGCACAATGTTAGCCATCTGACAAAAGATAAGCTTAAATATTCTCAATGCGAATATGTAAAGCACAAGGGTTCCTGTAGATTCATGGATGATTCCCGAAAGTAAGAAATGCTAACATGGCATTAGAAGATTAAATACCAGATATGAGGTTAAGAAGAAAAACAGGGGAAAAAAATATAATGATTGCCCTGGCCAGTGTGGCTCGGTTGGTTGGAAGTTCATCCTATACACCACAAGGTTTCATATTTGATTCCTGGTCAGGTCACATGCCCAGGTTTCAGGTTTAATCCCCAGTCTGGGTGCAGTGGGAGGCAACCAATGGATTAAAAAATAATGATTGCAAACATGAGTCTATGTGTCCATTGACGGAATGAATAACAGGCAACCTTATCAGCTGGGTTGAGAGGTATAATGTCAACATGACAGTAAGGTCCAGAGAAGGCTCTAAGAGAAGGAGACCTGGTCAGGTGTGAGAAGATCTGTGAGTACAGGGCACATGCCCATCACAAAACCATGGCCATCTTAGTGGAACACTTGAAGCAGTCCCAACCCATATGCCACCACACAGACCTGGGTTGTGCTACCACCCAGGGGAACTGGAGCTCTTCCAATCAGAGGATGTTTCAGTGATGGAGATGAAGTGGTCTCTGGAATGAAGACAAAGAGTAGACAGGGAGAATCTTGGATATGGGACATTGGTTGCAAAAAATTCTCTAAAAGCGTTGGAAACACCTCTTGAAGACGCCTGTCAAGCCTATATAATAAAAGCCTAATATGCAAATCGACCAAACAGCAGAACAATTGGTTGCTATGATGCACACTGACCACCAGGGGGCAGATACTCAATGCAGGAGCTGCCCCTGGTGGCAGTGCTCTCCCACAGGGGAGCACCCCTCAGTCAGAAGCTGGGCTCACAGCTGGCGAGTGCAGCAGCGGTGGCGGGAGCCTCTCCTGCCTCTGCAGGAGTGCTAAGGATGTCTGACTGCCAGCTTAGGCCCAATCCCCCTGCGGAGCGGGCCTTAGCCGGCAGTCAGACATCCCCTGATGGCTCCCAGATTGTGAGAGGGCACAGGCTGGGCTGAGAGGCCCCCCTCCCCCAAGTGCACAAATTTTGTGCACCACGTCTCTAAATTAATTCATAAGCATCTACTGGACCCTGTGCTGCACACTCGAGGGACAGAGATAAGTGAGAGAGAGTGTCTGTCTTCAAGATACTCAGAATCTTTCTGAGTAGACAGATCTTGAACAAGGAGAGCTGCACTGAGTGGATAACTGCACAGCCAACAGTTGGACTCAGTCTCATGTGCTTGAGACTAACAGACTGGGAAGGCAAAGGATCTGGAACCAGAAGGGGTTGGGGGGCTAGTGGAATAGCGTTTACTGAGCATCTATGATGTTCTATGAGACTTGCAACACAACTTCCCTATAATGTAAATATTATAATTCTTTCTTACAGATGAGGACAGTAAGTCTCAAACTCAAGTAAGTAACTTACCCAAGGTCCCACAGCTATTTGTAGAAAAACCCAGTCTATCTGCCTCAAATGCTCTAGTTTCAAATCCAGACTCTATTACTTACTACCTGTTTGACCCTGGATAAGGTATTTAAAATAAATAAGCCTAATTTTATTACCCATATTTCAGTTGTAGTGATCAGATCATGGAATTAATTGTATCCTAAGACTTTGGCCAAATGCTTGCAACATAGGAGATGCTGAGTATAAGATAAATCAATGTGAATCAAAAGCAATACCAAAAGCCTGGTAAATACTAACCACACCCCAAAGAAAGGGACAATCTTGAAGGGAGAGAAGTTGGGGATATACTATTTTGTGAGATATTTATTTCTTCTCTGGTCATGGGGCATTCTTGCAGTTTTTGTGACTTGCCCATGACATACCCTTTCATAAAAATATCTGGCCTGCTTGGAAAACAGAAAAATAAGGCCACTAAAAAGAAAAAAAATGTCTCAATAAGCAACAACATGAAAGAAGTTAGTGTGGTTTGTACCTTGCCTGACCACCCACAACACATGCCCTCATGTGCACTCACATGCACCCAGATTTGCCTTCACAGAATTGCTCTGTGATTCCTGGAAGTTACTTAATTCTTGTTCCTTTCAACTGTCAGACAGGAAGATGGTCTATCACAGACTTTGGACATTAAATGACTTGGAGAAGTCCTTGATGAAAGGCATCCACTAATGCGAATTAAATCATATGGTTGGATTTTACTGTATTTTTAAAGGAAGGATAGAAATGTCATCTAGAAATCAGAATTCACTCTCTTATTAAGATAAAATCATGTCCATGGCTATATTTACTCATTAATTAGAAGTGTGAATGAGTATCGTGGAACACAGTGTTCTGGCATCCATCTCATGATCCAAAAATTTGAGGACATATTTAAAAGAGTGACTGAAATGTGTTAACAGTGATTGTAAGATTCATCTTGGGATCCATATTAGCCATATGACTACTACCAATATCCAGTGGTAGCATTTCCTCACTTTTTTCTATGCCTTCACAGCTAACGATGATCTGCATGGTCACAACTGAAAATGTAAATCCACATGATTTACCATCAAGCAAAAACTCACCCTCAAGGTTGCCCATATCATGTCATGAGCCCTTAGTTTCGTGACAACTGCCATGCATTCTTTATTACTTTTTAAAATTGAGACATAACTGACATATATTAAACTACACGTTTAAACAATTTGGCAAGTTCTGATATCCTACAACCATTAAAACAAGCTAACAAACATAACCACTAGCCCTAAAAGTATCCTCCTCCTCATTTTTAATCTCAATTATAAATGTTCCTAATTCTCCCTCTTGTCAGGCATCAGATTACCTTTCTGTCACTAGATTAATTGGTATTTTCTTCAATTTTATAGAAATGAGTCATACAGATGTACTCTTATTGTTTGGCTTATTTCAGTTAGATTAACTTTTTTGAGATTCACTCCTGTTGTATATGCAGTGTGGGGCAAAGGTAGCCTATGAAAAATAATGCAATCCTATCTAATAAAAGAGTAATATGCAAATTGACCATCATTCCAACACACAAGATGGCCACCCCCATGTGGTCAAAGATGGCTGCCCCCATGTGGACACAAGATGGCCGCCACAAGATGGCCTGCAGGGGAGGGCAGTTGTGGGCAATCAGGCCAGTAGGGAAGGGCAGTTAGGGGTGACCGAGCTGGCAGAGGAGGGCAGTTGGGAGCAATCAGGCCTGCAGGGGAGGTCAGTTGGGAGGGACCAGGCCTGCAGGGGAGGGCAGTTAGGGGTGACCAGGCTGCAGGGCAGGGCAGTTAGGGGCAATCAGGATGGCAGGGGAGCAGTTAGGCATTGATCAGGCTGGCAGGGGAGTAGTTAGGGGGTGATCAGGCAGGCAGGCAGGCAAGTGGTTGGGAGCCAGCAGTCCTGGATTGTGAGAGGGTTGTCCCAGATTAGAGAGGGTACAGGCTAGGCTGAGGGACACACACACACACACACACACACACACACACACACCCGTGCACAAATTTCGTGCATCGGGTCTCTAGTAAATAATAATGCAAGAATAAAACCTGTGTTTTGAGTATTCACAACTGAAAACCTACTTCTGCCCCACCCTGTATAACAATATATCATCCCCTTTCCCTTTTATTTCTAAGTAGTATTCCATTGTACGGGTATACCACAGTTAAAAAAAAAAATTATTGACATGTTGAAGGACCTTTAGGTTGCTTTCAGTTTTTGGATGTTACAAATAAAGCTGCTAAGAACATTCACATGCAAGTTTTGTACAGGAGTATTTTCATTACTCTTGAGTAATAACCTAGGAGTAGAATGGCTATAACATATGACAAGTCTGTGTCTGCACCATTTTCTATTCCACCAGCAGTAAATGTGGAGCATTCCAGGTGCTCCATATCCTTTTTTGGCACTGTCATTTGGGTATGCAGTAGTACCTTGAAGTTTTAATTTGCATCTTCCTGATAATGTTGAGCATATTTAAAAATGCTTACTACCATCTGCATATCTTGTTTGGATAAATGTTCAAATTATCAATTTTTAAAATTGGGTTATTTTCTTATTAAGATTTGGGAGATCTTTATAGGTGTGGGTAGGACTCCTTTATTAGATAATTTATTTTCAAATATTTTCTTCCAGTATGTGGCTTGTCTTTTCATTCTCTTAATAATAAGTATCTCTGGAAGAACAGAAACTTTTAATTTTGATGATATCCAAATTATCAATTTTTTCTTTTGTAAATCATGCTTTTGGTATATATCTACAAATCTTTGCCTAATTCAAGAACAAAAATTATTATCCTACATTTTATTCTAGAATTTAATAATTTTAAGTTTTATGGTCATATCTAGGATCAAGTTTGACTAAAGTTTGTATATGGCTCAAGGTATTGGCCTAAGTTCATTTTTTTTTTATATGTAGATGTCCATTCTTCCAGCCCAGCCTGGTGAAAAAACTCTTCATTGTCCACTGAATTACCATTGAATTTTGTCAAAAATCAATTGAACATAAACGTCTGAGTCTATTTCTAAACTCTCCATTCTGTTTCACTGATGTATTCTTCTATCTTTACACTGATATCACATTATGTTAAGGTAGCTTCATAGTAAGTATTGAAATCAGGAAGTGTAACTCTTGTTATTATGCTCTTCTTTTTCAAAGTTGTGTGAGCTATTCCAGATCATCTGTGTTTTCATAAAAAATTATAGAATCAGCTTTAGAATCCATATAAAATTTGGAAAATTCAACTATAATTTTGACTCTAAACCATTTTTGTCAGAATTGCCATTTTAGCAACTTTGATTCTGTTGATGCTTAAATCTATTTATTTATTTAAATCTATTTATTTCTCTAAACAATGCTTTATAATTCTGTTATACAGATCTTGCACAACTTTTGTCAAATTCATTCCTAAACGTTTCATGTTTCTCACGCTAGGCAACGGCATTATTATTTTATTTTCAGTTGTTAGTTGTAAATATACAAAAAGTCATTTTTTATGCTGATTTTATATCCTGTAACCTTGTTAAACTCACATCTTAGTTGTAACATAATTTTACAAGTCCCATAGAGCTTTCTATGCAGATGACCATATTATCTACAAGTAAGGACAGTTTTACAACCACTATCATCACTACCATCATCTCCACACCCATTCATTAAGGGCCTGATACTATGGACATGTGATAAATGCATTCTTCATTATATTTTCTAAATACCTCACTTATTCAGCAAATATTTATTAATGCCAAGCACTCATGAGGTAATTATTGTTTTTATCCCTATGTTAATGATAAGAAAACAGAGATTAGGTTAAATAAACAATACATAGAAGAGGTAGTTCTCAAAACCTGGTCTGCCAAACTTAAGACCACTTGTTAACTAAAACACTATGAATCCACAGAGTTATCAAACTTGCATAGTATTTTGTGCCCAAATAATTTTTTTCCCTCTGATAGAGAAGTGTCATTAATTGAGCAAATATTATTAATATTTTTCTATATTAGTTCTCCAGATTGACTGTAGAAATCATCATAAGGTACTTTTTGGTATATCATTCTAGAATATTAAAAAAATAAATAAATAAAATAGTACTGATCCTCTGCAAAGAGAGTCTGTTTTGATTTAGAAAAAATATGTAGAATATAATGTTTTGGACATATTCTTGGTTCATTACGCAACACAGTGCTGGAGTGTTGGTCTCCAGAAAGGAGTTTCCTTCCATAAGCCTGTTACAGAAAGTAGGCTCCGTGGGGAGAGTCTCTGTCTGTTTGCTTTAATATATTATAATCTCACTGCCCACAATGGTGCCTGGCATATAGCTGGCACTCAGTAAACCGTGTTCATGAATAAAGGAAGTCTTGATACTGAATCAGCAGTAAGTTAACTTATATCAGTGATGATATAAGTCAACTTCACTCAAATAAGACCTGGAAGAGACTTCAAAGATCACAGACTATAACTGACCCTCTAATGAAAGCATCCCTCTCACAACATCCTTGACCAGGCACCCAAGCTGGTTCTTAGTCTGGTAACAGGATCCTCTCTATTTACTAGGGTGTTTTAGCTAAAGTGAAGTTCTTCACACTGACGCAAAATGTTGGTCTCTTCAATTTCGAATGCTATTTCTACCTGCACCACCCCTCATATCACAGAATAAAACAGGACGAGTCTGCATCCACTGTTTCCTGTGACAGCTCTTTAAATAGCAGACGTCCTCCTCTTTCCAGGGCTTTTCTTCTCCACTCTAAGAATCTCGCCCTCATGTGTTATATAGGCTTCTAGTTCTTTCTCCTCCTCATCTCTGTCTCTGAATCAGCAGGGTCTGACCTCTGTCCATCCACACATGTGTATTAAGCGGCAGTAGACATGGGTAATATATCTTACTAAACAATAAACCATTCACAGTGAGTTTGTAGCATGTTCCAGGTAGTGCTGCTCAGTGAAAAAATTCAGGTGGGATATCCAGATGTGGGCTCCTACCCTTCACATTTTCATCTGTCATGGAACTGCTCAAAGAGGATTCAATTGAGATGCTCGAATTTTATGTGGATAGGAAAATGTCATTTAAAAATTCTTTGGAAATATGTTTGAGTTTTTATACTCTTTATTTTTTTGAGATCTGTTTGTGATCATAAAATTTTTCTTTTCCTGTTTCATCTTTATTTGCTGTATAAGAAAGACAATAGCAGACCAGAATTCTTTTTGGCATCTTAATATTTAATTGTATAAGCAAAGCAGATACACAAACAATATGTATGTATTTATGTATATATGATGCATTTATAAGAACTGTGAACAACTTCAACTGGGATTAGTTGATCCCAGCATGAAGCACATGTAAGCTACAATTGTTCTTTATTCAAAAACAAGTATTAGAAAAGGATGTGGACATTGTTCTTATCAAACAGGCTCTACGTATTTGAGCTGAAAGGGAAAAATGTATGGAGCGGTTCACAATCAGATGACTATTATATGCTGGGGTTCTCACTTTATCTGTTTTCCAATCATATTCCATATGCCATATCCCAGGTCTCAATGACATTTGCCCCAAAAGAATGACACCCGAACACCCACAACAGTGCTAATATAGCATGTCAACAAATAGTTCAGGAAATCCTCTGGAGTCATGTGCTTATAACATAATGAAAATCACCCTGAAGAGATAAGTATTAAGGATTCTGAGGCAGTTAAAAAAAAATGACTAAACAACAATATCAAAAACACCATGATGGCCTTTTCTTTGTAGATGCTTTTAATCATGTATATTCACTTGTGCTAATTCTTATTTTTAGTCAGTCAAAACATTATTTCCTAATTCTCAGTGCATTTAAAATATTTGTTAACTTTTTTTTATTTTGAAAACGCTATAAATTCGCAGGAAGGTGCAAAGAAATGTACTGAGAGTTCTCATGCACCCTTCACCCAGCATTCCCTGATGTTAATATCTAAGTGCACTTTTAAATTGCTGAGAGCACCTTGAATTTCTTCAGGAGCTCTGTAACCACTTTTAGCCAACCCTTGCTTGCCTTCAGCAGGATCACACAGATACCATTTTTCTTTCTTTGCCTATTAATCCCTGGACTTGCATTACTCTTAATGCCTTAACAGTGATCACTGTCGTGAACAGATGGTCATAATTAAGAAAGAATGGGGCTTTTTTTTAATCCCCACAAACCTACACAGTCCTATTGTTACATCTGTAACTGCTGCCAATTTGAAATGACATAACTGAAATGAGCTGAAATGGGATGAGCCAAGATGAGTAGAGAATTGTGGGTGAAGAGGATCTCAGATATTTAAAATCATCCAAATAAATGTTAGTATATACATATTATACGTGCGTATACTTTTATATATCATATACCTGATACACAGTGTATTTAAATATATACTTTGATGTACTTTTTTTACTTGGCAATTTTAAGCGAATTGCCCAGCTCATCAAGTGACAAATTCAAGCCTGGAATCTGGAGCAGTGAATAGGAGTCACAGACGCTTTTCATTACAGGAGTTGCCTGCAGATCTATCCACATGTCTCCATTAACATGAAAAAGAAGGCAATTCCATGCACTTGAGCTCCTCACAGTGGGTTGGTATAAGGTCTTTGGTAATAGGAAACTCAACAGTTTTATTCCCTTCCTCCATTTCTAAAAAAGGTATCATTATGAATTCACTTTTATATCTTCTCAGAAGATTCTCAGATGGTGGCTTGGTTTGAGACCAGATGAATTGGTGGACTGAACCTTCCTTAAATATCCATCACTCCTTTGCTTTTATAAAAGAACTAGAGGCCTGGTGCACAAAATTTATGCATGGGGGGTGGGGAGGCGCGTCCCCTCAGCCAAGCCTGCACCCTCTCCAATCCAGGACCCCTCAGGGGATATCCGACTGCCGGTTTAGGCCCCATCCCAGGGATTGGGCCTAAACTGGCAGTGGGACATCCCTGTCACAATCGTGGACCACTGGCTCCTAATTGCTCACCTGCCTGCCTGGTCACCCCTAACTGCCTGCCCCTGCCAGCCTGATCGCCCCTCACTGCCTCTGCATGCCGGCCTGATCACCCCTAACTGCGGCCCCTGCTGGCCAGGTCGCCCCTAACTGCGGCCCCTGCTGGCCAGGTTGCCCCTAACTGCCCCCCACTACACCCCAAATGGCCACCCTCCCCCTGCCCCTCCCCCCCACTGGCCTGCCTGGTCACCCCCAACTGCCTCCCCTGCCAACCTGGCTGCCCCCAACTGCCCTCCCTCCCCCCGCTGACCTAGTCGCCCCACACAGCCTGCTTGTTCAGTTGTTTGGTCATCCCTCACTAACCCCCCCTGCCGGCCTGGTCCTAGGCAGCCATCTTGTGAGGGTGTGAAGGTTAATTTGCATATTACCTCTTTGTTATACAGGATACTGCACATGCTGTTTCTTTGGCCCTGACTCCCAAACTGCCTCTGTGTTCAAGTTTCAAGGTTTCAGATTCAGAGAAGGTCCCTCACCCAGCCAGGCAGGTTTGGGGCTTATCCCTTCTGTCTTTATCTTAACACTTTATTATTGTCCTTGTTGCACTGGACTAAGAGCTTCCTATGGGAAGGAACCTTTCTTATTTTTCTCTATCCTAGGATGGTGGCTAGGAATCTGGAACACTGTAAATGTTAAATAAATAAGTGAAGAATAACATTATGACATTTGGTAAATTCAAGCAAGTTGGGGGTGTCTGACCAATAGCTGCACTGGGGGTAACTAGCTGTATTTGAGTCAACTAGATATTTTGCTATCCTGCAATCACTGGGCAAAATGAAATGATGGGCTGAGTTTGTCATCTAGTTTAGTCTTCTGTAATGCATATGCAGAATTGATAGTTCACTGGCTCTGAAATTTAACGATTTGTGAATTATCCTATTCGATAAGACAGTTTTCTTAAAAATCACGTCCACCTTTGGGTTATCCCTTTGCTACCTAGAAAGCAGATGGTGTCATGGTAACATCCTCTGAGCTTAATGTCAAGTTGTAGCCTCATAGAGACATTGGTTGATTTTCTCCTGCACTTAGAGAAAAGGTACACTCCCCAGGCAGTCAGAATCAATGCCTTCAGGCCCCCAGATAAAGCACCAGCAGGGCTCTTTCTCTCTGCGGGCTCTCATTCACTGGTTCACATCCACCCTGTGACACTTTAGTTCTACTCTGATCACTCCTCTTCATGCCTACTCCTATTGATTAATATCTTTCATCTTGGCAGAAGGAGAAGAAAAACCCACAACGCAGTGGTGGGGAACAATTATGTGCTGGAATGCAAGCCACCTTCATTCTGTTATTTCACAAAGCTCAAAGCTGGAGAGCTGCGCAGAAGATGAAGACAAAGGGCTGCTGGCTGAATTCAAGCTTTTATTGGGAGTTAATGAAAATGGACAGCTCTCCTTGTGTGCGTAGGACCTAGGAAATCTAAACTGTGCTGCCTGTGCCAAACTAAGCCTCCCTGGTGGTGAAGATGTGTAGCTCAGTAAACATACATTTGGGGTTAGATACAAAAAACAAAAACAAAACAACAACCCACAAACTTTTAGGTACTGGTTTTTAATGAACTCAACATGTACACCTGTCCTCTCTCTACAGTAATTCTAGTGTTCAGGCCTTTGGTGAGTAGCTGGCACCGAGCACCAACAGCCTGAAAAGAGGAAGCAGTCAGGGAGTACCAGGCAGGGAGCAACACACCCAGCTTACATTCAGTGCTGATCCTTTTCTTTCCTGTAACCCAGACTCAAATCTTTTCTGTGGTCTGTGCTAATTTGCATATCTACCATACCCAGTACAATGGTATGAATCCACACAGACAAATGGAAAGGGAGGCTGAAATCTCAATGGGAAAAAAATGCTTTCAGACAATATAGGAAATAAAGCCCAGAAGTGGTTTTGTTAAGGGTCTGAAAGCATGGAGGTTTTTACATGAAGGGCACTAATTAGCTAGATTCTATTTCTTTAGAAGAAGAAATGAGCACAAACTGGAGCACACAGGAGTTTGGTTGGATATCTAGACATAGAGTCTGATAGCAACGCTAGACAATGGAATAGGGAAGCTTTTTTGTATTCCTGTGTTTCAGGCACAGATGATAGATGAGATAGATAGATGAGAGGGGAGAGGAAAGGGGGAAACTGAGTGGGGAGAGGAGGGCAGGAATTTTTTGCAGCAATCAAACTGGTTACTAGGTTAGGTTAGTCTTTGTGTTTTAAAGAAATGAAGACTTCATTATAGAAAAAATATGCAACATAAATAAGTAAAAAAAAAATCACTCACAAAACCTCATTATCTCATGACCCAGAGATAATAACTGTTACTCTCTTTGGTGTATTTCTTTATTCTATATTATTTTCACCTCCAAACAGCATATTTCTTAGTAATTGTAGAACCTCACCATCGCATACTGAAAATTTCTTCACATCAGTAACTATAGTCCTATATAATTCGCTTTTAATAACTGTGGAGTAAAGCTCACTTTCCCATTAGCCCATCAACACAATCAAATGTAAACTTCTGATGTGAAAGAATTTTCTCTGTTGCATCATTGCTGTGTACCCTAGAACAGTGGTCGGCAAACTCATTAGTCAACAGAGCCAAATATCAACAGTACAACGACTGAAATTTCTTTTGAGAGCCAAAAACCGACTTCTGCGCTTGGGCCACAAAGTTTCAATTGCACTGTACGTGCACGCCTGCACATGGTACTTTGTGGAAGAGCCACACTCAAGGGTCCAAAGAGCCGCATGTGGTTTGCAAGCCGCAGTTTGCCAACCACTGCCCTAGAAGAATGGCTAGTACACACTAGGTGCTCAGTAAGCATGTGATATACTCATATGATATTTATCATTTAATGAAGCCCCTTTTGCTAGGTCATTCGTTAGGTCCTATTTTTATTTTTCCCTATTATAACTCATGATCAGATGAATAACCTTGTATCTATATCACTTTCCAATTATTCTTTAGAATAAATTCCTAGAAGTAGAATTAATAGGTCAAAGGGTATGTACATCTTTAAAAGCATTTCAATTATCTGCCTTATAGAAAAGTTGTACCAATTATCACTCATCAGCAGTTTCTGATCACATTTTTGAATAAATCTTTGTAAGATTTGTATTATTGTTGGGGAAAAAACAAAAATAAAAAATACAATTTACCATCTATACTAGTCGACCTCATAAATAAAAATCTTTAAACCACTCCTTACTGTATTTCCACCATTTGACTAAGCAACAAACAACTGGGACGGAACTTTGTTGACAGAGACATGGCGCTGAAAATGTTGAGAATAGAAACTTCACACGAGGCACAACTTGCATTACATTAAAATTTGTTCGTAAAACTCCTCAACCTTGAAAAGTGCTGTGGGAATTTTAAATAAAATGTCAGAACATAGCCTTTAGCTCTTCAAGTAAGAACATGTTCACGTGGACAGGCGGTCAGCATTAGTCATACTTTAATCCAATATTTAGACTTACTAGCAACCAACTCTAACTCAGCAGAAGAAGTATCTGGGGCCTCTGAGCAGACGAGCTATACACAAGTCTTCATGTGGACTGGGACTTTGAGGTTTGCTTAGAAAAGCCTTTTTAGGCTGTAGATGTTAGCCTTGAAGAAAGATTCTCTAAAGCGATGGGGCAAATGCTTTGCAGTGTGTACACAAGTGTCCATTCACAAAAGCATATGCATTTACTCTGCAAACAATGCTGGATGGTACGATGCCCAATCCTGACTCTGAGACAGACCCACTGGAACTTCTCCCCTTTTATGCTGACATTTTGTGGCTTTGGAAAACTGAGGGAACCCTATTTTCTTTCCTTGCTTTCCGCCCATATCAGAATAGGAAAACTGTAAGTAAAGCCATATCCAACCAGATACAAATCTCCTACCCACCCGTCCACACAGAACAACAGCCTTCAGTGATGTCCTAATAAAATAACGGAAACATGCAGCTCACTTATTCTTCTCTTAAGCGAATGGGCTCTGTCTTCACAGATGATTGGACGCTTACTGAGTAAGCAAAATAGATGAACTCAGTCCCTTGGCAAAAAAACACATTCTAGGTGATGGAAACCAAACAGAGACTAAACAAAGGAAGATGGATGGGGTCTACGTTTAGTGTTGTTGCTTTTCCCTATTTGTGACCTAAAAACTTTGAACTATCTTTATTTTGACAAGTTTAGAATAGCTTACCATGGGAAAAGCTCCTTACAGAACTTCTGTTTTCTTTCCTCCTTTCAGGTTAAATCCTCCTAAACTTCTTTTCCCTTTGACTAGCGTGCTGGAAATCTCAGACCATGCCATGCTTAGGTAATTAAGTTAGGTTGATTAGGTTATAGGGACTCTACATAAGCATTGGAGAACATGAATGAAATCCTGGGAGACCACCTCACCTTTCTTCACAATGGAAACAATAAACTCTTTGCTTTCCTATTTATAACCAAATGAGCAACTACAATAGTGCAAAGAAAGCCAGGCCCAGAAGGAGGAAAGTGTATGGTTGTCTCTAATTGAGTTTCTCCTGTTCTCATCTTCTATAGATGCCTGGGATTGTTTTCCAATTTTCATTCGTATTTCATCCCATTAAATGCTTCTAACCTCTGACTCAGGCTCATCACTCTGTGTTCATCTTCTATTCGTAACTGAGCTGAAATGTGCCCATTTGCTCTGGGCAGTACCAGAAGCATTGAGAAGACACAAATAAGTACTAACTCACTCTGTTAAATCAGGCTCCCACAAGACAAGAGACAAGAAAACAAAACAAGGATCTTCATCTAGTTACAGTCATGAAAATCAGCATGCATATGCACAAGGCTTGCATTTTTGCTAAATACATAGCTGTTGACTTGTACAGAGAAGGAAAAAGAGGGGGGATGCTGTTAGAAGACCCATGTGTGGTTACCATGCTGCTTTTGTGCTGCAGATAGGATGGTTCTTTCAAAATTTCTATTTAAATGTTCTTAGGGATTCTAAATGGTGTAAACAGCAATACAGGTAAATGTTAGTTTTAGAACAAATTATTGAGATTTGTGAACAAATGACTATGCACTTTCCTTAAGACAGAGATGAAATATCATGTTGATTTTTCTCCCCTTTGTAAGAATATTAATTTAGAACCTGCCCATAATGTAAAGCAAGCAATATGCATAGATAAGAAATAATTATTTTAGAAACAAAAAAGGTACTGTGAAAATTCAAGAATATATGAAAAATGCTCCAATCTTATATTAACAGACTATTTAAAAATGTGCCTGGTTGGTGCAAGTGAGCGATTCTGATGCCCGGTACAGTGTATGTACATTACTGATACATATCTAATCTCCAAAGGAAAACTGTTTCATGAAATAAAAACGTATGAGAGTGGTATGTTGGAGCAATCACTCGACATAGGCAGCTCTAGGTTAAACTTAGGAGTTTCTTGGTCAGACAAGAGGAACAACCTTAGGATTCAAGGGGAAAAAAAGGGACTATATGTTCAAAAAGGAGGGCCTCTTGGATACCTTGGCTATCACCACATCCTCACTCCCTCCTTTCACTCATCTACTCTTCAGAGTCCAATAGAGGTAAAATCTTAGGTACTTGTGGAAGTTTGCAACAGATAGGAAAACATGGGAACTGTGGTGTGAAAAGAGAATAAAACTGTAATTGCAGATCATTCTGGACTGTAGGTTACATGGGTAAGTTTTTGGTTTGGGAGTCAGTTCTGACCAGCTGCCTGTTCAAAATGAGCTAGTATGGCTCAGTGGTTGAGCATGGACCAGGAGGTCACAGTTTGATACCTTGTCAGGGCATATGCCCGGGTTGTGGGCTCCATCCCCAGGGTGGGGCATGCAGGAGGCAGCCAATCAATGATTTTCTCTCATCATTGATGTTTCTATCTCTCCCTTCCTCTCTGAAATCAATATAAATAAAAATCTAAAAAACTATTTGGCATGTTCTATAACCAACAATGCATTGTCCTGCCTTTCTCAGAAGTGGGTTCCATCACATATGACTTTAATTGTAAGGTTAATGTCCATCTCTCCCAATAGACTATAATATCACCCAGAGCGGAGAGGATCCTGTGTGTCTTACTCAACCCAGACCCCAGCACCTACAGAGAACCTGACAGTTATTGCACATAGTATCTGAACAATAAATATTGGTTGAATAATGAATGGTATTTCTCCTTCCAATGTGGCTTTGATGATTGCACAGAAGAGACCAGCAGAGGATTATTATAATTTTTTACATCCATTCACAGTGTAAACCATCCGGCAATGAGTTGAAAAGCAAAATGAAATACACAAATACACCTAGTTAGCCCCAGGAGAGTGGAAACAGGAAGAGCTGCTAAGTTTAATTAAAACAGCAGGAGGCCCAGTTGAGAAAATCTAAGCTTCTCACCAGTGGGCAAAGTCTTCACATAACCCGAGCAAAGCTGTTGCAGATGTAGCTCTGCAACCTTGTTCCAGCAGACAGCCCAGGGGGGCGCTGATGGACGCCAGCAGCACTCTGGCTGGCACTGCAGCCGTGGCTCCTCCACAGTGCATCTGCTGCGCAACTAGGAGCCGGGACCAGAGATGTAAGCAGACACACAACGTCATGAATCAAGTGTGATGTTGTTCAGTCTCCAGTGAAAAGTCTCAGCAGGTCCAAGAATAATTGCCAAGGGAGTGCCAGAGGGAACCATTCTCCTCTGAGAGTCTGTACATGATCTCATGGGCGAACCAGCATCCGGATCAGGTCCAAAGGAGGTAGCGAGTACACTGAGACAATCTCCAGTAGGCACACATGGCCATCGAAATGATCTTTTCACTCCTTTCGCCAGCCTCTTCGACTTCCACCCCCTGTTCCATCCACCCACATAGTCCAGACACCCCAGAATTGCTTCATGTTGTTCCCTCATCCTGGAATAACCACCCTTCCCTGAACATTTCCTCCTCTGTGAGGTCACTAATCCCCAAAACAGTCCTGGCCACTTATATCACACTGTGTTTACATCTACCACTAGGATAGTACTTAGCACACTTTTTTGAAGTTTTCTTCTTATCTGATACCTGATGAGTATCTCAAAGGGGGCCAATGTCTTATTCATCTTCTGTACTCTCTGTCCCTGGCACATATAAGCTCTCAACAAATGTGTGTTGGGTGAAAGGGAAACATTCTTGAATTAAAGGCATTTGCAGAAATGCCCTGCCAGGGAACATGACAACAGGTAAATCTTGTGAGGAAGATTGTAAAGTTCGCCAGGATAACTGTTCTTGTAGAAAGAAAAATTAAAGCAAGGAAGGGGAGTCAAAAGTGCAATATACTAATTCATAGCCAGTTAAGCAATCCTTCCAAGATATCTCCAACATAGGACTTTTAAAATTAGCTATAAAATTGCTTCATTTTTAGTGAATAGAGCTTATCAGCCATTTGCATGATTTCCTGCAGAGAACCAATATTAAACTCCTAATAACCAGGGGACCTTTGGAATATCTTACTTCAGTTTTGCTATTAAACCTGAGCCCCAAGCAGAGAACAGAGAGGTTTCAAATGGCCCTTAAACAAATAGGCATAGTCACTGGGAAGCATCCAAGAGAAGATGAGGTGGATAAAAACCACCAAAATAAATTGGACCTGCTCCCTCCATGCCCTGGTCTAATCATTGACCTCCCAAGCAGCCTGGCTCCTTCACAGACTCTGCTGTCTCCTGGTTCTCACAATGTATTTTTTATGGCACAACTTGGCTTTTGTGTATGATCTGGGACCTGACAGATATGGCTGTTCAAAAATGAAAAACTACAGCTAGTTAGTTTCCATTACATAATAATTCACAATCTCTGATGGAAATGTTCAAGTCACTTAGGACTCTGATTTGGAACAATGTATCTGTTTTAATTCAGATGACACCAGTAATTCATTTGGACAACATAATCATATAATGTGCTTCTCCTTCACCATAACCTCTGTTGTTAGGAAATGACACTGTTTCATGGGACCATCTCAAAAGAGGAAGAAGCAAATCCTTTTACATATATGAGTACTATAATTCATCCAATGTATACAATTGTTAGTCCTATAGGAAGAGATATAACAAGTCTGCATTATTTTTAAAATTGTAATTAGTTATGATTACTTAGTAAGATCACTTAATATGTTTGGCCTGTGTATTTTTTAAAACGAAATACAATATGATGAAAAAAATTAGAATATGATGTATGGAGTAAGGATAAATAGTGCTTTGTAAAATATGTGTGTGAGAATAAAACAGGAGGAGAAGGGAGGGAGGGAGAAAATGAGAGCAAGAGAGAGAGAGAGTGAGAGCAAGAGAGAGAGAGAGCAAGAGCGAGAGAGCCTTTGCAGCTACAATGGATAAATGTATTTCTTTCCCCCATCCTCTACAACAAAATGTTATTTACTGCAAAATGTTCCATCAATTCTTTTTTTGTTTGTTTGCAATTATAGCTGACATATGATCTTATATTAGTTTCAGATGTACTACAAAGTGATTAAACATTTATGTACCTTAGGAAGTAATCATCCCATTAAGAATAGTACCCATCTGACACCATACAGTTATTGCAACATAATTTAAAAATATATATTTATTAGGAGAGGGATATAAACATCAATGACGAGAATCATTGTCCAGCTACCTCCTGCATGCCCCCCACTGGGAATTGAGCACAAAACCCTGGCATGCACCCTGACTGGGAATTGAATTATGACCTCCTGGTTCATAGGTCAATGCTCAACCACTGAACCACGCCGGTTGGGCTATTGAAATATTATTGACCATATTCCCTATGATGTAATTTACATCCCCATGATTATTTCTATAACTGGAAATTTGTATTTTTTGTCCCTTCACCTTTCTCACCCATTTCCACAACCCTCCTCGCATCTGACAACCACCAATTTGTTCTCTGTGTCTATGAGTTTGGTTCTTTTTTGTTTGTCCATATGTTTTGTTTATTAGATTCAACATATAAGTAAAATCATATGGTGTTTGTCTTTCTATGTCTGACTTATTTCACTTAGCATAGTACCCTGTAGGTCCATCCATGCTGTTGCAAATGGTAAAATTTCATTTTTTATGGCTGAGTAATATTCTATTGTATATATGTACCACTGTGTCTTTATTCATTACTTTACCAATGGACACTTAGGTTCCTTTCATATCTTTCCCATCATAAATAATACTTAAATGTATTTCTTATTGAGGTTCCATGGCCAAAAAAGGTGAAAAACAGCTAATACACTGTAAACGACTTTGATTCTGAAGTAATGATGGAAAAAAACCCACAAAAAACAAAAACATTCCAAAACCAAAACATCAAGGTATTTTTAAAATGAACTGCTGGGCCATCTGTCCACCCTCCAGTTCTACAACCTCATTTTTGAACCTCAATTTAAGTTTTTTTTTTAATCCCTGTAGTGCTTCCTTGCCTTGCTTTGGCCCAGCTTTCCAGACTAGAGAGGTCATTTCAATGCTTAATTCTGTCTTTCAAAAATTTACCTATTATTCTTGGGAGTAGATCACATGCAGATGTAAAAATCATGGGGTTACATTAAACTATAATAAGTTGATAGACTATTGGAGACAGATGGAAATTCACATACACACACAAAAGCCTACACTTTGGATTCTCTCGTTAAATTCTAAACTCCTCCAGCACATGAGCACTGCATGGCTCTTTTAGTACATTGTGGGCACAGAGGTCATCATATTCATTTTGACTGAATGATTATTAATTTGCACATGTCAAAATTCACTGCTAGAATTGATGATAAACCAAGAGGCAGGAGAGAAAATAAAACACCACACATCTGAAGTGCAGGTTCAAAGGCAACGACTGGCACATGTTGCTTCCCTGAACCAAATCAATCATAGAGTTGACAGAAAATGGAAATTCATACTAGAAAAGAGCCAAGCAGAAAGACAAAGAGGAGGGAAAGGGACAAAAAGAAAACACACGTGTGCACATGCACACACAGACACACACACACTCCTCTGATGGCTGAAATACCTTAAGGTAGTTAGTAGATGGCTTTCACACATGAATAGCACCACCAAATGGCATTAGGTCCTTGGCTTTGTATTACTATTAATAGGCAGTCTATTAGGGCATTGCTATTTTTGAGTTTCCACAAGGCAACATGATTTCCCAGTGGTATATGGTCATTAATTGGTAAAAGGCACTCTAGGAATACCAGTCCAAGACAATAGCTCAGCCACAATTAAGACAGGGTTGCATTTGCTGACCTAAACGACAAAGCAAAGTGATGCCTGGGAAATTCTCAGCAATATTTTACAATCTGAACTAATTAAAGTTCACATTCCCCACACAGCTAGAGAGCAAACATGAGGAATACCGCAGCTGAAGACTTTCTTGTTTGATAGTGACTATAATGACTTCAATCCCAAAGGTTCAAGACAACAGAAAGCATTTCCATTTGAAGGGTGTGCAATGAAACTCTGACTTCCCTTAATTCCAGAGCAATTCCTCCTTGTGCAGCCCCAACCAAAGGCCGCAGTCCAATTTTTCTGCAGTGAACACAGGGAATATAGGGGGATGGGGGCGGGGGGCTGATCTCATTGTAGCCTGCTACATTTCTTCAACAGATTTAATGTTGACAAAGATTAAGAATAGCATATCATCATTGCCAGACTGTGTGCTGGATGAATTTCATTTATTAACATAGGCGAGCCTTTGCTCATCTAAAGGAGGCAGCACACTAAAAATGTTTTTACTGTATGATTAAAGTATCTTTACACAGGCAGCCCTAGGCAGCCCAAGTTATTGCTCTATCGCCTGGAGGTAAATTAAGGTGATACTTTTCCTTTTTCCCATCTCTAATAGGATTGTACATTCTGCTGCTGGCAAAACCAATTGCACTACTACCTATTGCTAAAACCTCATTCCTGAAAGCTGACATGTGTTCTGTCACATTTGGCTTGAAAAAAAAAAAATTACCGCTTACTAACTTTGTTCTTCTGATGAGGGGGAAAACTCACAGGAAGAATATATTTCCAGGGAGAGAGAGAGAAACATATAGGAAAAATGCATGTAAGGCCATGAGTGTGAGTTAATAGGGATCATTATCTGAAACAGTTCATCTTATTTTTCTTCCTTCACATTTCTTTTACAACCAGCTTAATAATGTTTGCCAGCATTTGAGATGATCAATGCTACCTTAATAGGTTCAGTTAGTTTTAACCTTGAGCACAAATCTATTCTTAGAAGAAAAAAATACCTCATAGATAATAAGTTACCTAAAATTAAACTAAATTTTATAATAACTTAATTTAAAGTAATACTGTAGGACCCAATATAGATCTGTGGGAATTGATCCTTAAAGGAAAAAATAAATGTATGTGTCTGTGATGAATCTTAGCATTTTCATGTTAATGAGCCTTTTAAAATCCAGTCAACAAATACTTACTAAGCATCTACCATATTTGTAGACATTTCCACAGTCTGTGGATACAGTGTGGAATGTGAAATCCCAAGGAAGCTTAAAAGCATTCTGAATTGTACAGCATTACTTACCCTTGCTATTCTAGCATATTGCTTAGGTCTCAGTATAGTCCCAGACTGAACATCAAAAATTTCTACATCTATCTGACTACTGCTTTTCTGAGAAATGCCACATTTCTTGTGCATCCTTTTCCAACACAAGTTAACTGACTTTCTATGTTTTCCAAGGTTTAATATTTCAAATGATGCTCATTTCCAACAAAGCAATCAAAGTCTTGCTCATATACAAAATGATTCTACATGGCACGGAGAACACCAAAGCCAAGTTCAGATGTGACCACTGGGAAGTCAGCTAGGCCCACTCACTCTGCAAATGCTTTGCTTCCATGAAGCAGCCCAGGCCAGGTGCTTAAAACTGGATTTTCACCTGGCCAGAATTGCTCAATGGTTGAGCATGGACCTATGAACCAGGAGGTCATGGTTCGATTCTTGGTAAGGGCACATGCCTGGGTTATGGTCATGATCCCCAGAGTGGGGTATGCAGGAGGCAGCCAACCAATGATTCTCTCTTATCATTAATATTTCTATCTCTCTCTCACACTCCCTTCCCTGCAATCAATACAAATAATAATAATAATAATAATAATAATAATAAATGATCCTCATGCTAGAATCATATTCCTTTTGAACATACATATTCAAGGTCACAGAAAGATATGGTCACATGTAGTAAACACCTCTGTATCAAGAAGACAGTAGACCCTCAAGAAATGTTTGCTATATGAATGATACCACAATGCCACACCATAGAAAAATACACTATAAATATAAAAGGAACAGCACAGGTGGCTACTGTGTTAACATGGGAAGTTTAGAGTTATTTTTAGGACCACGATATTTTGGTATAATAAGCAGAGTGCTGGAGGGTAAGTTCTTTGAAGGCAAGAGCAGGTCTGCTTTTCCCCTGAGGCATAGCGGTCCTCCTAGAGCTTCACACACTGTGTCTGGCACAGCCAACACTGTCCATAAACAGTTGGGGGACAAAATGAGAAGTATTATAAGGGATCTCAAAACCAGATTCGCTTATTTTTGTGTGTTTTGTCTGTAGAACAACCTCCTTTATAAGTACACTATCTGCATTAGAGATAAAGAACATAGAAGCATACCCCATGGACACGGACCATAGTTTGGTGAAGGCCAAGGGATTGGAAAGTAGGGGTGGGTAGAGGTGGGCAAAAGAGGGCGGGGGAAAGGGATACCTGCAAAAATGTCAACATTAAATTAAATTTAAAATGTTTTTTTAAAAAGACTACACATCATGCAATTGCATCATCAAATTACAGATCAGTAGGGAGAGAAGAACCTTGGAAAAGCCATTTAGTCGACATTTGCTTTTAAGAAAGACCTCACAAAAATGACCACAGACTAGATTCCTTTATATAGTATCTTTGTCCTTTTGATTGATGGTTTCGGACCATCTTAAGCTGTGTCACCTCCATAATTACCAGATGATGTCATGTTATAAAATCTGGAGACAGACTTGGGTCAAGGTCTGACTCTGTCATTAACTACCCATGTGACCTCCAGCCATGAATTACATTGCTCAAGAGCCTTGATTTCCTCCATCATAAAATCGCGATGAGAATGACACCCACCTCACAGGGGAGTGAAGAGAGAAATGTACATGGGAGCTGCCACTGACTTGAAGATTTTTATATAATGGTCTATACTAAAATAATACGTTTCCAACCAGAAGCTCTGTGTTAAGCATCAATTGTCAGTATTTAAAATGCACATTGACTTTGATTTGAATCTTCTCTGTAAAATAATCTTCCTGATGCAGATTCAGTTATCTAACAAAAATGCGCTAAAACCTTAAATGCCAGGCAGCAAGGACCCAGCCATGGTCCCTTTTCTGCTGCAGTGAAAAAACTAAGAGGGAGACAGAGACTGAGTACCCCACTGTGACAAAGTGCATGGCTTATGACCGTGGTCGGCAAACTGTGGCTTGTGAGCCACATGCGGCTCTTTGGCCCCTTAAGTGTGGCTCTTCCACAAAATACCATGGCCTGGGCGAGTCTATTTTGAAGAAGTGGTGTTAGAAGAAGTTTAAGTTTAAAGAATTTGGCTCTCAAAAGAAATTTCAATCATTGTACTATTGATATTTGGTTCTGTTGACTAATGAGTTTGCCAACCACTGGCTTATGAAACTAGATACACACTTAATTCATTACAGAAGGGGAAGCCCCAGGGATCTATGGAAAGAGTAGCAGAGAGAGCCAAACTAGGCTAAGGAATTCCAGGTAAACTCCATGACCAAAGTCAGGTTCAGTGCAAAACATACTCAACTCAAGTGGGAAAGCTAACCAAAGACTAGTGTGTGGCACTTGAGTGGCACAATAAAGTAATCACTGTGAAGAGAGTACAGTAGGGAGTGCATGTGAATCATTTTTACAATCATCACCGCGAGGGCTAGGCTGAATTTTTAGCCCTTCCCCACCTCAGAATGTTACTTCCCTGCTCTCTATGGCTCTCTCCAACCACACAGGAGGATCTCAGAATTTAAAACTTAATCCCCTTCTTCCTAGTATTGTGATTTGCAAGTCTAATAATAACCTTTGAGCTACACTTAGCATCCCTTCCTTCCTTCAACCCAACAAGGAATTAGCAAGTGTCCACTGTGTGCCCACCACGACCTGTGAATAAAAGAGGCCCTGCACTCATGGTTGTTGCCTCAGTGAACTTAGAGATCCTATCATTCATGACAATGAAGGGTGTCAGATATGGCCATGGAAGCGTGTATGAAGCACAGAACAGGCACGCTATGAACTCTGGGGCCGATGTCACAAGGTCCCACAGGGGAAGAGAATGTGACCTGGCTTCATAAAGTGAGTAAGATCTCCAGGCAGGAAGATGGCTACGGGAGAAGAGGTTTTTTCAAAAAGCAACAGAAAGTATGGTGTGCTTGTAATGGATGGCACCAGGGTTAGAACTTTGTGTGTGTGTGTGGAAGACAGGGGAGCAGAAGTGAATGGAGGAGAGTCAAGGGGTAAAGATGGCAAAGGTCCAAGACACTATGCTGCACTCATGCAACAAATATTTACTGACTACTGTGTGCCAGGCACCAGAGACAGAATCACAAGCAAAATCTCAATGCAGACGAAATATCCTATATAATAAAAGCATAATATGCTGAATGTCTGACCAATGAGTTGAACTTTTGGCCAACTGCTCAACCAGTTGCTATGACACGCACTGACCACTAGGGAGTAGACGCTCTCATCTGTAGGTTAGCTTGCTGCTGGGGTCCGGCGATTGGGACTGGGCAAGAGGGCTGGACATGCCCTGGAGCCCTCCTGTGGCCCTTCCCTGGCCAGCCAGCCCCCATCAACTTTGATCTGGACTGGGCAATCACCAGCCAGGCTGAGGGACCCCACCCGTGCATGAATTTGTGCACTGGGCCTCAAGTTATTTAAGCAAAAAGCTCCATATGCTATAAAATCCCTTGGCTTTTGTTAAGTGCCCATTCAGTAGGTGGGGCAGCTGACAGGGTGGTTATATGCTGGAAGAGGGATCCTAATCCTAGCCTTCCCTCATCCTCTGCACAACAGATTTAAGCAATCAACAGTCCCCGAATTTTTGCACTGAAAATTCTCAGCGCTCATCTTTTGCATGGATCCACACCAGAGCAAATGCACGTCCAATGAAGATTTTACAGATTACCAAGATAAATAGCTAAAACTTGGAAATGTCTCTTCAATGCTGATATAAACCAGCTGATTTGGGTTCAAATAGCTAAGCGTTAATGCCCAAAATCATCCCCATCGCACTACAGAGAACTTTAAAACACTCTATCGACGATCTGAAAAAATACTAGATGGTGTACACAGTTTTATTACTCTCTCGGGACCTCCTAGTGGATGTTATATCCCAGAAATCACAGTCGTTGGATGGGTGTCCTCTCTACCATGAAGCTGGGCTCCATTTTACAAGCTGTAGGCAGATTATTCCCAGTCATGACTGAAGAGAGAGAGTCTACATTAACCACTGACTGAAACGGCAAACTTCCCTGCTCTGAAGTCGGTTCAGGCTTTGGAGGAAACAAACTTCCAAAACGGTTCCATGGTTTGCTTTCTGTCTCTTTCCTGCGCACCAGCAAACTGGAGATAATGTGCTCCTAAACTCCTTTACAGACACAATGGAAATCACCGAGAAAAGATCTTCAATTATTTTGAGCCAAATCAGCCAGTCAACATTTGTTGGAGATTTCATTGTGTACACCTTTGTTGCAGCCTTCAGATACCAATGCAACAAGCATTTGGGGGAAGATGCACGCTGAGCCAAGAGACCTGGATTCCAGCCAGGCTGTTACTAATTACTTGTGTGACCTTGGATAACACCCTCCCTAAGAGCCCCAGCCACCTCATCTATTCATAAAGAAGAATGTCCTTTGCCTGGCCTACCTCTCCCAGTGCTATGAGGATCAAATGAGACAGGTTTACAAAAGCACTTAGGAAAGTGTAATTTGCTAGACAAATACAATGATTTATCATTAAGCAGAAATTCTACCTATCCTTGAGGAGGTAGAAAGGAAAAAACAAACACACACACATTCTAAATTTCTTTTTCTTGATAAAATCAGCATATATATGTTAATCTGAGAACTTTAAAGGAAGACATCAAAAATTCATCTCCTAAATCAGTTTTCACGCTGCTCTAAATGATGCTCAGTGGTCTCATCATTTCAGCACAAAATTTATGTATTAGAATTAGCTGGTCCTTTGGTCCATTTCTGGGTAAATCGGTGCCTTGAAATACAGTGTTTTGTGTGTGTTTTAAAGGCGGGAATTGCATTTCCACATGTTCTGTTAAGGCTCCTATAGACGCACTCAGGATAGCTTCACACGGGTGTTTTCTGACAACCCTGTAAGGGATAGTGGTGAGGAGTGCAGAGATTTCAGCAGGACTGGTTGGCTTAAATTACTTATTATGGGAGATATTGGGCAAGCCACCTACATTCTCTAATCCCCAGTTTCCTCATCTGTGTAATATACACTGAGTGGCCAGATTATTATGATCTCTGAACGCATAATAATCTGGCCATTCAGTGTATATCCTATATAATAAAAGGCTAATCTGCAAATTGTACCCTTGACCAGGAGTTTGACCAGCAGGCAGGCCAGCCAACTGCTCATGTCCCCTCCCCCTGGCCAGGCTGGCCGGACCCCACCAATGCACGAATTCATGCACCAGGCCTTTAAAATACACACACACACACACACACACATACACACACACTGAGTGGCCAGATTATTATGTGTTCAGAGATCATAATAATCTGGCCACTCAGTATATATCACACAGGATTACTGGGGGGGATGGGGTAAGTAAATGAGAAAATGTATAGAAAGTGCCCACCACGTGCTTGGCACACTAAATGTTTATTAATGATCATGATGATGGGAATAATAGGGTAGATGCCGTATACTCAGACAATGCAAAAAATATATGCAGGGAACACCTTGAGTATATATCATCCTCAGTCCTGAAGTTAATAATAGGGCATTTCCTTGAGTGCCTACCATGGGGCAAATATATCAGCTCTAAGAAGGTGCTACTAACCATAGTTTTACCAAAAGTGAATGGTAGCATCAGAGAACTGAATTTGGATGAGGTCGTAGAGCTACTAAGAGATGGAATGAAGATTTGCCCTCCTACCTCTGAGTCCTGCTCATCTACCAGGTCATTCTCCCAGCTCACTACTAATTGTGGCTCAGTTTCTGATACTCCGGGTATCCTCACTTTCCAAATGCTTAGTTCACAGTGGCACCGACAGAATTAAATCTGAAGGATCTACTCATAGTCCCATTCCTGCCATTTTCCTTCAGGATGTCTGTAGTTCATTTTTCTTCTCTCCCTGTCTCCTTAGTTATATACATTAGGGCACATTTACTCTATGCTTATATTGTACAAGGGGCTATGGATCCAATAAAGATTCACTTTTTATAGTACCTGTGCCCTAAGAACTCAACCTAGGAAACTAACAATGCAAATAAGTATTATAATATGATCATCACCAATGCTATGTGCTTAGGAGGTAGCAAGGTATTATGGGTTGAGGACTGGAAGTGACAGTCACCCACATCCTTGAGGATGGAAGGGCAATTCAATCAGAAGAATGTGCATTAGCATATTCAAGAACCAGCAAGCACTGTAAGGTATCAGAAGAAATAACAAATGAGTGGGGGAGAGCTACTTGAACTCCACTTGGAGCTCAGTCTGGGCCAGGGAAACCTGAAGGGACTGAGGCAGGGAAGTACACACCATCAGTAAAGTGCCTTGGGTACTATCTGCAGCTTGGAGTAAGGCCTCGAGCCAAAGGGCAGGAGCTCTGGGAGTAAACAGGAAAAATGTCTCAGGAGGTGGTGGTGGTGGTGATGGTTGTGTGTGTGGGGGGGCGGTGTCTAGTCCAAGCAGACCCCCAAAGGCCAGGGCAGAAGTGACTGAGCCAGAGAAGAAATTCTGGGAATTCAAACTGGGAATGGAAAGGGGGTAACCAGGAGACTGGTGCCAATAGGGTTGAGCTATCTCCATCCAAGGTCAAAACCATCTATGAGAAATGTCCGGAGATGTCTCATGATCAAATCAGAAAAATACTTTTCACCTTTCACCTTGGAGAATGACAGGTCATCTGAAATCCACTCAAGTTTGAGGGAGAGAAGAATCTCTGCATATTTTGTAAAACTTAAAGAAAACAAAGCCAAACCAAACAAAAACTCTGTGATTCCCCTTCTTTTCACCCTTGACTTTGATTTAACCTTGTTTGTTTTTGCCAGCAGTGAAATCCACAAAACATCTTGACGATGACTGCCTCAGGGAGAACAGAATCAGCATTTGCTCAGTGTCTACTTCCTGCCAAGACTTTTAAATGTTTTATTTCATTTGGTTCTTGCAAATCACCCGGTGATGCTCAGAGAAGTTAAATAAACTACCCAAGGTCACAAAGCTCAGGATCAC
This sequence comes from Corynorhinus townsendii, assembly GCA_026230045.1. Lineage (NCBI taxonomy): Eukaryota > Metazoa > Chordata > Mammalia > Chiroptera > Vespertilionidae > Corynorhinus > Corynorhinus townsendii. The sequence continues at coordinate 60,817,526 of JAPDVU010000008.1, read as the reverse complement.
AGCTGCTGGTGCAGCACTGGCACCACATTGAGGTGGTGGGACTAAGCAGTACAACGCCATTGCTAGAGAGTGGGTGCTCTTTTAAGCAGAGCTCCAAAACATAAGAATGCACCTTATCACCCTTCATATCCTCCACTATCATCAGCATTATCATCAGCACTGCCATAATAGCAGTAATAATAAAGCTAATATTTGTTTAGAATACTTATTATCACAGTTTCAGATTCTTTGCATACCACTTCTAATCCTGAATACAGCCTTGCTAAGTGTTATGATGTCCATTTTAGAGAGGAAGGCATCTGGCAGAAGTCCCACAGCAAGCAAAAGCCAAAGCCAGAATTCCAACCCACGTTTGCCAGCACACACACATATTAGGGTTGAAAGATACATTGGATAGAATTGATTGTAACCAAATTGAAGCTGTGGTATAATAAAGAGGAGGGAATCATTCTGCATAATTGGTTCAACAGCATGGGAGGCTAGCAAACTGCAATGGCTGGAGATCCTGTATTACTGCATAAGAGCACCCTGAGTACCACTGCGCATGCTGCCTCATCTCACTTCTCTAGAGCCGAGACCACGCAGGAGACATTGTACCAGGGTCCGTGGATACAAAAGCTAGGAAAGACATATTCAGTGCAGGTGTTCAAGTGCTCACTCACTTACATGTGATTCAGTCCTTGCAGACACCCACTGAGAGGAGGCGAGCACAGGTCTATGGAGACTTGAGGTTGGCCTTGACTACCTGCCCGCCTCATTTCTGTAAAGTTGTCTCTCCCTGAACTTAAGAACTGGTGGGATGTTCACAGGTGTCCAGCAAAATGAATAATCATCAAAGAAAAAATGAGTTTACAATCCAACTCATATTGTGAATTACTTCTAGAAAAAGGGAACTTAACACATTGCTTCAGTATCATCCCACTACTTCTTCTCCCAGAAATGCTAAAACAGCGCCAAAGAGCTCAAACATTCCTACAGGGGAGGCACAATTTCACGCCTCTCTACTTTGGCAAATGCCTCACTCTTTACCTGCAATATACCCTTTGCTTCTCTATAGCCTGCTTGAAGAATTTTTAAATTATATTTTCAACCCCAGTTGTGTGTTGCCTCCTTCAAACCTTCCCTAACTCCTCCTCCAGCTAAAGAAACGTTGCTCAACCTTGGCACTATTGACCTTTTGGGCCACATAATTCTTTGCTGTGAGAGTTATGGCTGTCCTGCACGCTGTAGGATGTTTAGCAGCATCCCTGCTCTCCAACCACTTAGATGTCAAGAGCATCTGCCAGCTGCAACAATAAAAGATATCTCCAGATATAGTCAACTGTGGAGGTTGGGGGATGTGGGGGGGGGGGGGGCGGGGGCAAGGGCAATGTCACCACTAGAGTATTTTAGTGCTAGATCTATATCTTGGTTACACTTAGATATCAGGAGACTGAGGCCCCTTCTAGTTCCATGCTTCTCCACTAAAGTAAGTGAAAGTTAGGAGTCAAAGAGAATTTGCACAGTGATCCACTCTAGCAAACTCAAGGTCCCTTTCTGTATTATTTCCAATTTTCTTCACAGAAAAGAACTATGCCACCGAGGACAAGAGAACGATGAATTATAAAGACCTAACTTCAAGCTGTATCACCTTGAACCGTGATCCTAAATTTCTTATCTAAAAAATGGAGCTAATTTTAGCTTCTTCACAAGGTTTCTGGGTTAAGTGAAATATATACATCAAGCTGCCTAGCAAGATCAACTTTCCCCTTTCACCAGGTCAGGAATAGGTTAATATGTGAGAAAATGTTTTATAAATTGTAAGTGCTAAACAGTTATAAGTTGCTATTATCTGACTTTTAAAAATAATCAGTAATGAAATCTAGCTTTCTTTTCTGAATGTAGCATTCAAACAAACTTTGCAAAATCACTTCAGGATGATATGAATTAGAAATAATAACCACAGGTAAAGAAGACATTATAGTTTATAAAGTCCTTTCATTACACATGATACCTTATTATATATTCTCATCTGAGGATATGTCCATTTACTTTTTAGAGAGATGGGGAGAGAAGGAGAGAGGGACAGAGGGAAGAAGATAGTAAGGGAGGGAGGGAGAGAGAGAAACATCAATTGGTTGCCTCCCATATGCACCCTGAATGGGGATCGAACCCACACCTGGTACAACCATAATTAGCTAGTTATTAATACCAGCAGTACTCCCAATAACCCAAATTACACCAGTAGCACAACCTTTTGGTGTATAGAAGGCCACTCCAACCAACTGATCAACCTGGTCAGGGAAACATGATATCTTTTATGGTCTCGATTGCTCAAGACAGTATTAGTGGAAAAGCGAGGACATAGCCAAGAGAACTAGAGAATCTCCCCACAGTTCCAGAGATGGAAAGTAGAGACACAAATCCAGTTTGCAATAATGGACCTGTTTCCGGTGAACACTGCACTAATACTTTAAACACAGAACCAAGAGCCATTCTGTCCAACCTTCCAAAAATTTGAATTATATCCTATATGCAAAACTAGGTAGACAGTAGAGATCATTAGAACTGATTATGTCAATGGCTATCATCATTAGTTGCATATAAGCCAGCATTAAGGATTTGCGGACCTAAGAAAGAGCTAATATTGTATAATTGTCCAAAGCAATTATAATTAATTATCAAAAAATATATGTTCAACCCAAATCAGATGAAGGAATAACAAAGGGGGGAGATGGGCAACTTCTATAATTGCATGCAAAAACTCTTAATTAAACCCAGACATTCAAAAGTAGTTTCAGAAGAAAGGTCACTAAAGTAGGGTAGAGAGAAGAACATCTCCAGGGAATCTTGCAGACTGTAGTTTTCTAAGTCAGCTCGCGGGATAAAGTAAAAAAAAATCTACAGAATGAAATTCTATTTTAGCAGTCAAAAATGAAACGGAGCCACCCTCCAGCCAGTACAAAGAGAGCTGTGTCATCATCTCTTGTGCAGCACTCTGACCAGCCCTAAAGAAAAGTAGCTGAGTTCTGGACTTGATCTCAGAGAGAAGCCAACATATTTTGGTTTAGAGCAATGATGTCCTATTAGCATCTGGTAGATGTACAACTTTGAAACAACATTGAAGTGACAAGGAAAATCTTAAGAAGCAAAAATGTTCAAGAGTTTGACCCAAGTACAATTATTGTGTGTTTTTAATGTATTGATTTCAGAGAGGAAGGGAGAGGGATGGAGAGAGAGATAGAAACACCAATGATGAGAGAAAATCATTGATAAATGGCCTCCTGCATGCCCCCTACTTGAGATCGAACCCACAACCTGGGCATGTGCCCCAACTGGGAATAGAACTGTGACCTCTTGGTTCATAGGTTAGTAATCAACCACTGAGCAACACTAGCTGGGCTACTGTGTTGTTGTTTTTTAATCCTCACCTGAGGATGTGTTTTTATTGGTGAGAGAGAGAGAGAGAGAGAGAGAGAGAGAGAGAGAGAGAGAGAGAGAGAGAGAGAGAGAGAGATCCATCACTGTGAGACAGAAACATTGATCAGCTGCCTTTCATAAGTGCCCCAACTGGGGATCAAACCTGCAACTTTTTTGGTGTTTGGGATAATGCTCACAGCCAACTGAGCCACCCAGCCAGGGCTCAGGCACAATTATTGAAGAGTACATCTCCTCCATATTCCATGGCAAAACCAAATTGTAGGTGATAGAATGGAGTCCATTGAACCATAGAATGGAACCCAAGATCGAGGACAACCTAACAGACTCATCACAACCCAGTGGATGAAGGGTAGAACTCAAGGACTGGTACAAGTAGGAACTGAAATATAGAGGAAACTGCATTCCACCCAACTGGAAAGGAAACATATTGATCAGAGAATAGGCCTCCTGGACTGGGGTTGTGTTACCATTCATTCATCAAATATGCTTTGGAACTTTTGACTGTCCATGTTGTGCCAAGTACTGCTCCAAGCACAGGAGCTAAGAACAGAAGCAAGATTGGCCATGGGTCCTACTCTCATGGTGCTTAAAATCTAGAAGGGGAGATGGACATTCACACATAGAAAATTACAAAAGCACTGAAATAAGGAAACAGGTGTCTATGGTAGATCACAAGAGTAATAACCAACATAGAAAGCAGGCACCATCACCATTTATTGAGAGCACACCAAGTGCCAGGCATGTTTCCATGCATTTAACTCATTTGATTTTTCTATTTTAATAAAATAACCTAGTACCATCAGCCAATCAATCCCATTTTAATGTGGGAGATGTTAATTTTCCTAATATGAAGTAACTAAGCATATTACTTTAGTATTGAGGAAATGGAGACACGTAAAGGTTAATTTGTCCAAGTTTCCATAGCTAGTAAAATGGTGGAGCTGAGAACCCAGGCAGATGAGTTTCATAAGCCCATAAAGTTCATCCCCAAGTCAATGTACAACAAGGACTCCTCATTCAGGCAGAGGTCAGAGAAGGCTTTGCAAAGGAGGTTACCACTTTTGCTAGAAGGTGAGTCAAAGTTCATCCAAAGAGAGATCAGAAGTTATCTGGGTGGACAGTGTGGTTCTAGGCAGAGGAGGGAACTTGTGAATGGAAAGGAGGACCTGTGTAGGGAGGGAGGAGGGAGAGACAGCAAGGGAGCAGGGCTGCAGCTCCAGAGCGTGCATGCTTGGGAGAAGGTGCTGAAGGTTTTTAGGAAACAGTAATAAGATTTGCACCTTAAGAAGTTCTCTGGCTGCAGTGTGAGAAACGGAAGAGAGAGGTTAAGAGAGTGTATGAAGAGAACAAGGAGGATATAATGCAGTTGTCTGGGTTCTAGGCCAGTGATTCTCAAAATTAGGTCTCTGGACCAGCAGTATTACTATCCCCAGAGACATTCTGATAAATTCAAATTCTAGGGACCCACCCCCAGATCCACTGAATCAGAAACTCTTGGGATGTATTAGTTATTTACTGCTGTGAAAAAGGTACCACAAACTTAGCAGCTTAGAACAGCTCATATTTATTATTTCCTAGTTCCCATGGGACAGGAGTCTGAGCACTGCTTAGGTGGGTCCTCTTCTCAGGGTTTTAGGAGCTTGCAATCACAATGTCAGCCAGGCTGTGTTCTCATTTGGAGGCTTGACTGGGGAATATCTGCTTCCAAGATTATTCCAATTATTGGCAGCATTAATTTACTTGTGATTGTGGAATTAAGGGCACCAGGTTCTTGTTAGCTATCGTCTGAGGGAAGCTACTCTCGGGTCCTGGAGGCTGACAGCAGTTCCTTGCCACATGAGCTTGCTCAGATGGCTATAGACTTCAGCAAGCCAGCATTGTCTCTACAGCAAATCTGTTAGCAAGAGAGTCTTTATAAAACACACTATTAGAGATAGAGATAGAATATTGGGGACCAGCTACAATTATTAGAAATATTAATCATGCTCTGTTAACCATGATGGTTCTGTTTTGATTAGAGAAAGGACATCCTAAACTGGCTGGGAGTTATACACCCTGGGACACTGCAGCTAACATCAGAATGCAGTCCATCCTCCTTTGGAGAACTGCCTATCCTTATGGAAAGATTTACAAAGATTGTTTGTGGCCAAAACAATCTAGTCAAGGAGGCACTTGCTCTTTCCAACCTCCAGCCCCTATCACCTGTAATCTGGTCTCTGGGCACCTGGAGGCACCTGCTCTCTGTGACACGTCCCCTCCCCAGCCTGCATGGTTATCCCATGCCCACTTTCCCATGCCTGCACTTCCTACTTTCCCATGTAATATTTGTCCTTCTACTGGAAGAATCTACCCAATATAAGCAGCTGGCTCATGGTGGGGTGCAGAGCAGATCTTTGTGGATGACCTGCTTCTCTCCCATAATGCCAGCATTACTGCAATAGACACTCATATACGATCCAACCCCATCTCTGCTTAATTGGAGGAAGTAGTGACCTGCAGCCCAGACCCCTTGGTTGTCCAGTTATAATATCATAATCATGAAAGTGACAGCCATCACCTTTTCTATAATCTAATGGTGAGAAGCAAGTTGTAAATCCCTTGCACAAAAAGAGGGGATTGTACCAAGACAGGAACACCAGGAGGTAGGGATTGTAGAAGACCACCTTAGTATCTGTCCACCTCAGATCCCGTGCTCTGGGGTTTAGCAAGTTTTCTAGATAACAGTGATGCATATGCTCAAATTTAAGAACTATTAGTGCTCACAGCACTTGTACTAAAATTGGAACAATACAGAGAAGTTTAAGAACCACTACCCAGATAATAGATTTGAGAGACATTTAAGAAGGCAAATTCTTTAAATCTTGCCTTCTAGATCAAAAGATGGAACGATTGTAGTAGTTCCGTTAGATTACATAGTTGAGCACTGTGGTCGTGAGCATGGGCTTTGGAGCCATTAATATCTAGGTTCAAGTCTCTACCACCTTCTAAATGGTGTGAACTTGGGCAAGTTCCTTAACCTTGTGTGGCTTCAGCTTCTTTATCTATATGATGGCCTTCTCATGAAATCTGTTTCTTAGAGTTTAGGGTTGTCATGAGACTTAAATGATCATCAATGCAAACAGTATCTGGGTCTGAAACAAAGACGATGCTCAATAAATGTAGGCTACTGTTGCTAACGTATGTGGCGTTCAGTTTCTTCCGTAAAATGAGATTAGAATGTGTAAGATGTAATGCTCCTCCTTCTAGATTTCAAATATATTATAGATGAAAAATCTTACTTTTGAGAAAGGTGTATTTTTTCTCTGCTACCTATAATAAGAATAGCAACCCCCAGAGGATGAGGTTTGTTTTGGTTTGATTTTTTAAACTTCTGTGTAAAGGAAAGTAAGCCACCACCAGCTCCCCTCTGTTTGCTAGAAAAAGGTCTTCTATGTAGACCTCCTGAATGCTTTGTATACCTCCAGGGACCCAGTTCCTATACTTACCTCCTTTGAAAGAAATAGTATGAAACAGATTACAGAAAGTTATACCAACACTCTCAAGTAAGTAGCTAAACAATGATCCTGTGGGGAGCCCATTCTATGGAAACGCATGCCTTTGGCACTTACCACACAATACTATAATTGTGGGCTGACTTTTCTATCTCCTTACTAGACTGAAACCTTCTTGGAAGCAGGAGCCATGTCTTATCTTCCTGGATAAGGGGGAGGAGAAGCTACTTCTGGAAAGTGGAGATGACTCTTTTATACCCCAACCTTCTCTCTCCCCTGTTCTTTGGGGTCCTCGTTCTCTTTTTCAATCACAATTAACTTCCCAATTTTGGGGAAAGCTTTTCACTTAAGAGAATGTCTGCTAGTAAGGGGTCTGAAGGGAGTTGGACACTAGGAAAAGTTCTTGGTAGAAATAATGGACAACTAATTTCAAACCCTCCTCTAGTTTTCTGTGCCATAAAGGTAAAGATGAGAGTTCCTCTTTGTAAGCTGTTTTGTTTAGAAAAGTCACTTGAATGCACTTTTATCTTTGCAAAGGTAAAACAAAGACTTAGAGAATAGAGATGAGGATACAAGAGAGGAAGACATGAGGAAATATCTGGAGAATACCAAACTTGCAGCTATTGGTTGTGGAGTTCTGGGTCCTGTTATTTGGGTAGATCAAAGAGGAAAGATAGAAATACTAGGAGTTTTCAAAATTGTACTTGATCACATTATCTAGAGCAGTGGTTCTCAACTTTTCTAATGCCGCGACCCTATAATACAGTTCCTCATGTTGTGGTGACCCCCAACCATAAAATTATTTTCGTTGCTACTTCATAACTGTAATTTTGCTACTGTTAATGAATCGTAATGTAAATATCTGTGTTTTCCGATGGTCTTAGGTGACCCGGCTAGCAGTTCTCAACCTGTGGGTCGCAACCACCGGAAAACACAGATATTTACATTATGATTCATTAACAGTAGCAAAATTATAGTTATGAAGTAGCAACGAAAATAATTTTATGGTTGGGGGTCACCACAACATGAGGAACTGTATTAAAGGGTCGCGGCATTAGAAAGGTTGAGAACCACTGATCTAGAGCAAAGTAAGTGCTCAATGCTTATAAAATAGAGACTAAATGAAATAAAATCCTATAATCTTTTCCTGTACATTGCGAATGACCTCCCATTACTGACCACTGAGATAAGAGATGGACAATATCCAAACAAATAGCATGCATGTGTGAAAAAACAAAACAAACCACGCACACAGCAACATGTCCCTCCAAAACAGGCACCACCATCTGACTACATTGGGAAGTATAATTTAGTGTAGAAACAGGCAGAACATTCAGTTCCGAGAATGTTAATACACAGTCAATAAAGTAACTAACCAATCCATGGTAACAGCCCACCAAAGGACAATTCTGTAGTGTTTTATTCTGAGAGCAAATTAAAGCAAAACAAAGATGAGTCTACCAAAAAAAAAAAAAAAAAAAAAAAAAAAGGCGGGCTCTCCTCTATTTCCCATATGAGTCCTTAGAGGAATTCATGGAAATTATTGCTATCTTTCTCCTATCTCCTACTTACAGCATACAGTGCTCGCCTAAAATCCCTTTGTTCCAGGACAGCTACACTGTATGAAATGTGGGCTCAACCCTTTTCTAATCCCTGCACACAGAATATTTTCAGAATTAACTATTCATGAGTATTCATCTAGGAACAGAGTTTTGATAAGGTTGCAATTAGCCAGTTAACCAATCAGAAGTCCTTTCATCAAATCATTAATGATTATTTTTAAACAGTACAATTCTTAGACTTACTAAAAGCTAGTATTTTATTCTTTGTGATTGAGGACTGTTTCCATGTGTTTTTGGTTACTCCAGCAGCTGACGAGAACTCCCATGGGACGTGTGGTTGTTTAGTACAAATACATTTGTGTGTTTATATGTGTGGGGTGGCGGGACAGAGACAAGAGATTTCATTCACATAATATCTACAGGACCATAGAATTAGCTCTTCAGACGCTAATTTGTTGCTTAGGCCCTTGTATTTCTCCGCAATCTATTGGATTTGGTACCTTCATTAAGATAATTAAAATAAGCCAGTCTATCAATATGTGGTCCAATTATTTTATCTAAACACAGCTTTAGCCTGGTCCTTTTCTGACTCTATAGAAGAATGATTTTGTAGATCACTTTTCTGGACCTTTCTCAGGAAACTTTGGACACTCCACTCTCCTTTTTGCCTTCCAAAAGAAATCAGTCAATGAGTAGATGAGTGGAGCGTAGATGAATTTCTCCAGTCTTCAACGTTTATTTAATACCTTTGATGAGTCACAGTTTCCAGATAGTAAATAGTGGACAGTAGGGTTATAACCCAACTCTAGAATTCCAAGGAGTTAAAATGTCATGTTTTCATTATATTACCATGATGTATGGAAGCTTTGCGAATTTGAATTATTATTTTATTTGAAGTCTTAAAATGACCTGTTTTTTCCCACAGAGAAGCCCACTTGTAAGCTTAGTTCTTCCTATATTCTTTACCCTGTAAATCTTATTTTCCAAAAATGGTATACTCTGTAAAGTTAGGTTGTATAAATATATACATGAACACACATTTTCACCACACTCATATTTTCAAAGGCATTTTTCAAAAATTACTTGTCCAATTAACTTCTTTATGAACAAATAAATCCTGTTCATCTATAGATAAGCTACACTTTACAGTCTAGCAACTGGGTGTCTGATTTCAGAATATTATTAATGATGGTTATTAGTTGAAGATGCAACGCAGAAGTGAACATATAGGGTGAAATTTATAGTTACTGCTTTGTGGAGAATCGCAAGAATGACTCAGTGCTTCTAACTTAACTTACATACAATACATTGTGGGTTTCAGATGAAATGATTAGATTTTTTTCTCTAGTCCAATAATTTACATAAGATACAACTGATGCTTTGTTATTATCAGCTTCTATCATACAACATTTTAAATCTTTCTTTTCCCTTCTCTGAGGAGGCCTAATGAAGGAGATATGCCATTGCTCTAAAATAATTTTCATTTTCTCCTTTTTCAGGTATAGTTCATTGAGTTGCATGCTATTACTATACCTACCTACCCAATGAAAACAGACACCCTTATTAACAACACTAGAGGCCCGGTGCATGAAATTCGTGTATGGGAGATGTGTGTCCCTCAGCCCAGCCTGCACCCTCTCCAATCTGGGACCTCTTGAAGGAAGTCTGACTGCCCATTTAGGCCAGATCTCACTGGGATAGGGCCTAAATGGGCAGTCAGACATCCCTCTCATAATCCAGGACTGCTGGCTCCCAACCCTTGCCTGCCTGCCTGATTACCCCTAACCACTTACCTGCCAGCCTGATCAACACCTAACTGCTCCCCTGCCGGCCCGATTGTCCCTAACTGCCCTCCCCTGCTGGCCTGGTCACCCCTAACTGCTCTCCCCTGCTGGCCTGGTTGCCCCTAACTGTCCTCTCCTATAGGCCTGGTCTCCCCTAACTGTCCTCCTCTGCAGGCCTCGTCACCCCCAAATGCCCTCCCTTGCCAGCCTTGTTGCCCCTAATTGCCTTCCTCTGCTGGCCTGGTCGCTTCCAACTGCCCTCCCTTGCAGGCCTAGTCCCTCCCCACTGCCCTCCCCTGCTGGCCTCATGGCCCACAACTGCCCTCCCCTGCTTGCCATCTTGTGAGGCCATCCTGTGGGACCATCTTGTGTCCATATTGGGGTGGCCATCTTTGACCACATGGGGGCGACCATCTTGTGTGTTGGAGTGATGGTCAATTTGCATATTATGTCTTTATTATATAGGATTCTTTAATTAGCATCTTCCAAAAGTTTCTTTTTTCATTTATTTATTGATTTTAGAGAGTAAGGGGCAGAAGAGAGCATGGGGGTGGGGGTGGGGGGGAAGAGAGAGACATCAATCTGTTGCTCCACTAACGTATGCACTCACGGGTTGACTCCTGCTCCTGTACATGCCTCAACAGGGTGCATCAGAACAATGCTTTCCGCAAACCAAGTGAGCTACCTGATGGGGGCTCTCTTTTTCTTATATTAGTCAAACACAAGTGAAAATTCTACACATGGGTAAAATTTGCCCAAATTGACAATATATAGTATGGTAATAGTTCTGGCATAAAAAAGTAAATAAAATACAAAACAAAAATAAAACTACTAAGGGGGAAAATAGCACAACAGAACCTGAGAGTTAATAATTTATTTTATTAATTTATTTTTAATTTTCACCCAAAGATTTTTTTTCCTAACTACTTTTTAAAGATAGGAGGAGGGGGAGATAAGAGAGAGAGAGAAACATCAATATGAAAGAAACATCAATTGGTTGCCTCCTGAACATGCCCCAATGGGGAATCAAACCTGCAACCCAGGTATGTGCCCTGACAGGGGATCAAACTGGCAATCTTTTGGTTCACAGGACAACACCCAAACCAACTGAGTCACCTGGCCAGGGCAACAAGAATTTATTTTTATAACTTACAAAGCATAGACATAGGGTCAATTGGGGGGTGGGGGCAGGGGGGGGGCGTTCCCTATGCCAAAGACACACTTTGGAACAATAAATGATCTTTTAGAAAATTCATGCAAATAATCACATTGAAAAAGTAAAGGGAGTATAACCCTTGACCACCTGTCCTTCTCACATGCCAATTCTTAGAAAATTAACACTGATAACGAGCCCTGACAAATCACCCTCATCTTAGTGTATTACGATAAAAATAACTACCGTATTTTCCCATGTATAAGACACTATTTTTTCTAAAATCATTAGACTGAAAATCGACGAGTGTCTTATACACAGAAGACAGCCAATGAGGGAGTCGCGTGGGTGCATAGCTGCCTGTACCTTGAAAAACAGACTTCTTCCAATCAAGAGGCTCATTGTTACTGACATCAACTGATGCCCTAATTGGAGGTGGAGAGTGCACAGATGCAATAGGGACCCGAGAGTTCTGAGCCCATAAAGATGTCAAAAAATAAAAAGATAAATATTGTAAGCGATTGTCTTATTCTGCAAAATTCAAACTGAATGTGATCAGCTATACAAAAGAGTTGCAGGGAGATAATTTGGACCTCCTCCCACTGAGTCTATGATGAGACAGTGGAGAAAACAGGAAGAACAACTCCTTAAGATGCCAAAAAAGAAGAAGGCCTTAAGAGGAAAACCAGAAAAATGTTTAAAATATTGATTTCTTAACTTTGGGTTGTAAGAGTGGGGCATCTTATACACGGAAAAATATAGTACAGGAGAGAATCCAAGATGGCGGCGTAGGTAAACACCTAAACTGCTGCCTCCAGCAACAATTTCAAAAACTACAACTAAAAGACAAAACGTCTATCACCCAGAACCACAGGAAAGCTGGCTGAGTGGAAGTTCTTCAACTAGAAGGAAAGAGAAAAGAGCATTGAGACGTGCACGAGCGCTGAAAAGCTGAGGTACGGAGGCGCGTGATCCGGGCTGGTGGCAGGCTTTGCTTTTTTTAACCCAAAGGGAGACAAGCCCCCGATTACCCTGAAATACAGTTTCTGGGGAGACGCGGGGGACCCAGACTCCCACGGGGAGAAGCTGGACTGTCTGCCAGTGAGGGTAGCTTGCTTGCAGAGCTGCGCACAGGAATAATTGTTTACGGCACTGGGGCATGGGGATGCCGACGGGGACGCAGAGCCGGCTAACTAGCAGCCATTGCTGTTTGCCACGCCCTAGCCTAGTGACACCCTGAGACCCTGCCCCACACAACCTACAAACCCACCCAAGCTCCAAGCAGCGGCTTTAGCATAAGAAAGCCCTGCCCTATTGCAGCTTAACCTAGTAAACTTGCAGCCCGGGTCAGGCAGCTCCAAAACCTCCAAACCACAAGCAAAGAGGAGAAAACTGTAGCTCTCACTGTAGCTCCTGCTGGGTGGCCTCAGACAGTAGCTGACCTGCACCGCATTGGAGATCCAGAAGCCAGTGTACCTAGTGGTCAGTGTGAGACACCAGAGTTCAATTCCTCACATCCATAAGTGACACATTCAAAGGCAGACTCAGTGAGCACCAAAGCCCCACTGAAACAAGTCCTGCCCCATAAGTGTGTCTTCAGCGCAGCAGTTCTTCCATTATAGACACAGCGAGTGCTCACAGCTAATTGGCCTGGAGGTCAATTCCTCCCAGTGTACCAACAGCAATTAAGGCTTAACTACACCAAGACTTTGCACTCAGCCCACAAAGGGGTGTACCAAGAGCATCCACCTCATGTGATTGAGGAGGCTGAGGTATTGCCCCCTATAGATCACCTACCACACAAAGCTACTCCATCAACACAGGGAAGCAGCCAAAATGTAGAGACAAAGAAACATGTCACGAATGAAAGAAACGGAGGAAAGCAAACTACTGGATGACAAAGAGTTCAGAACCACATTTATAAGGTTACTCAAGAATCTTCTTAAAACTGCTGAGAAACTTGATGAGACCTTTAAGGATATTAATGAGAATGCCAAAAAAAAAAAAAATGGAAAAGGATCAGACAGAAATGAAGCATACACTGTCTGAAATAAAGAATATACAGAAACTCAACTGTAGATTAACGTAGCCCAAGAATCAAACCAAAGATCTGAAATATGTGGAAACAAAAAACATCCAACCAGAAAAACAAAAAGAAAAAAGAATCCAAAAATATGAAGATAGTGTAAGGAGCCTCTGGGACAACTTCAAGCGAACCAACATCCGAATTTTTGGGGTGCCAGAAGAAGGGAGAGAGCAAAATATTGAAAACCTATTAGAAGAAATAATGACAGAAAACTTTCCCTACCTGGTGAAAGAAATAGACGTACAAGTTCAGGAAGTGCACAGAACCCCATACAAGAGGAACCCAAAGAGGACCACACCAAGACACATCATAATTAAAATGCCAAGGGCAAAAGACAAAGAGAGAATATTAAAAGCAGCAAGAGAAAAACACTTAATTACCTACAAGGGAGTACCCATACGACTGTCAGCTGATTTCTCAACAGAAACTATGCAGGCCAGAAGGGAGTGGCAAGAAATATTCAAAGTGATGAACAGCAAGAACCTACAACCAAGATTACTCTACCCAGCAAAGCTATCATTCAGAGTTGAAGGTCAGATAAAGAGCTTCACAGACAAGAAAAAGCTAAAGGAGTTCATCACCACCAAACCAGGATTACATGAAATGCTGAAGGGCATTCTTTAAGAAGAAGAAGAAGAAGAAGAAAAAGGTAAAGATAAAAATTATGAACAACAAAATGACATCAAATACATACCTACCAACAAGTGAATCTAAAAATCAAGTGAATAAAAAATCTGAAGAACAGAATGGACTGGTGAATATAATAGAATCAGGGACATAGAAAGGGAGTGGACTGACGATTCTCAGGGGAAGCAGGTGTGAGGGGTGTGGGAAGAGAATGGACAAAAATCTTACTCCTATGGATGAAGACAGTGGCGGGGGGTAAGGGCATGGGGTGGGGTGGGGAATCGGGTAGAGGGGAGCTGTGGGGGAAAAAAACAAGAGGAACACTTGTAATAATCTGAACAATAAAGATTTATTTTTTAAAAAAAAGAAAAATACAGTACATTAACTGGGCAGAGTAGATTGGAATTGTATCATGGCAGCAGGCATTCACAACTTGAGCTGAATGAATGAGCAGACAAGTTAGTCAATAACCCTGAGAATCAGTTTCTGTATCTATAAGAATTTAACAAATAAATGTAAGAAATGCATTTATTGAGTATCTTCTCTGTGTCAGATACTATGTGAGAGTCTAGGTTTGCCAGCACTTTCTATCTACACTAATAAAAGAGAAATATGCAAATTGACCATACCTCTGCTATGCTCACAAGCCACGCCCACCAGCCAATCAGGAGCAAGTATGCAAATTAACCCAACCAAGATGGCTGCGGCCATGGACCTGGAGCGAGCAGGAGGCTTGGGTTGCCCCGGTGATGGAGGAAGCCAAGTGTCCTGCCCGCTCTGGTTGGCCCTGGCCTCTGCTCAAGGCTACAAAGTTTCAATTATAGAAGACAAATAACTCCCAGATACCTGCTTCCAGCCAACCCTGGCCTCTGCTCAAGGAGGCGCTGAAAAAAAAAAGAAAAAGAAAAAAAAGGAGCAGCTGGGAGCTTGGGTTGCTGGGGGGTGATCAGGCCAGGATGGGACGGCAATTGTGGGTGATCAGGCTGGGGCCGTTGGGGGTAAGTAGACCAGCAGGGGGGCCAGTTGGGGGTGAGCGGGCCTTCAGTGAGGGGCAGTTTGGAGTGAGAAGGCCAGCAGGGAGGCAGTTGGGGGCGAGCAGGCTGGCACAGGGGGCAGTTGGGGGTGATTTGGCTGGCGAGGGGGGTTATTTGGGGATGAGCAGGCCAGCAGGAGGGGGCAGTTGGGGGCAAACAGGCTAGCAGGCAGAGTGGTTAGGGGCAATCAGGCAGGCCGGCAGGCAGGTGAGCGGCTGGAGCCAGCAGTCCCAGATTGTGAGAGGGATGTCCGACTGCCGGTTTAGGCCTGATCCCTGTAAACCAGGAGTAGGGCATCCTTTGAGGGGCCCCAGATTGGAGAGGGTGCAGGCCTGGCTGAGGAACACCCCTCTCCCGTGCACGAATTTGGTGCACCAGGCCACTTAGATTATAAGCCTGATAAGAAAATAGTCTGCATCTTTCACACACACCATCTAGGGATATGATGTGCCTCGTAGTGCCTGGCAGAGAAGAGGTTGTTAATAAACTTGGATGGGAGAAAGGAAGCAAAAAACGGTAGAGGAAAATATGGTGAGAATGAAAGATAAATGAGATAGGATCCACACCCACATAGATCTCACAGTCTGAAAGACAGAGAGCCACATAAACAAACGTTGAAAACAACTTTGTTTAGAAATAACAAAAGAAAATAAAAAGTAGAAAAATAGTGTTTGAAGAGGAAAATAGGATAAGATTTAGAAAAAAGTTGAGTTACGATGGACGGACAGAAAATTTCCAGACAAATATGCTCCTCCCACACAGTCCCCAGAGGTCATTCAAATACTGTACAGTCTGTACACTGTAGTTCACATAGCTTGTCTAAGCATCAGCACTGGATGGTGGTTATTTTTGCAATATGAGTTTTACCGAATGACATGCCAACATCTTCCAGTTCATTTATTTGGCTGCTCCCAATACTTGGTTGTGCCAGTATGATTCAAAGCACCGAAGAGCATGATGACTTTCCATTTTGGACATGCAGTAATTTTTCTTTCCATTCCCCCACCAACCCCCGATTTATGAGGACAGCTGCTCTTTGTGACTGATTCTGAGACTGCTGGTCAGCTGGAATCTGTTGGCTGACAACAAAGGTATTATAAATCCAGAAAACCTAGAGAGAACTTTCCCGTTCTCTCCCACTCTCAGACTTAGGTAGGATTCCACATCTACCAAGGATGTAGCCTAAGCAAGGGAGGCCAACACGGGCTGAGGAAGGGTCCGGGCACAACAAAGGTGGGACTGGAAGTTCAGGCCTGTCTCCAGATATAAGGGTCAAAGGAGAGGTTGGGGGTTTATACTTGGCTGCCAGGACAGCAAAGGGGAGAGGAATCTGGAGCAGAAATTCAAGCTGAGAAGAGAAAATGTGTTTGGGTAGAAAAAGTCCAATGGAGATGTAAGCATGGCAATGATGGCAAGAGGACATTGATGGACTATAAAATCAGAAAGACCCAGGTTTAAGTTCAGATTCTGTTTCTTATTTGCTAGGTGACTTTGGGCAATTATTTAATCTCTTTAAGACCTAATTTCCTCAGCTCTAAAAGAAGGAAACATAAAAGAACCTGCCTAATAGGGTTGTGGTAAAGATTCGAAGGGAATACTGCACTTTCTTAGCAGAAAACCTGGCACATAGTGAGGACCAAAGAGTTACCAATGGCTACCACTATTATTCTCCAATCTATAATATCCACTATAAGAATATTAATTCACAGAAATACATAAGTGAAGATATCTATTCACTGTAATAATGTTGGAAATGAGAAAAAATGAAAGATAATCCAAATGTTCACTAACAAAAACAGGGCTTATGTCATAGTACATTTCTACTATATTAAAATAAGTGAGATATATATCTCTGTGAACTGACATGCAGATGCCCAAATGTATAATTAAGTAAAAAAGTTCAACAATACCATTTCTCTAAGTAAATAAAATGCATATTTTAAAATCTGTAAAGTGGAAGCATCAAGTTATTAAAATGGTTATCTCTATTGAAGGACATCATGAAAAAAGATGTTAATTTTAAAAATTATATTTTGCATGTTTGTGTGTTTTAACAAATATGTATCCATTCTGTAATAATGTTAACAATTATTTTCAAGTAGCAGGTATTAAGATGGCTGAGCCTTTTCCTAATAGTCCATTTGCTACCTGGTGTCCACTGGTCACTAGAATCAAGTATCTGGTGTTTTTCCACTTCATCATCAGCAATTTAAATCTCTCTGCTCTGCAATCTCACAACGGAGAGAAATAAAAAGGTGCAGTAATTGAGAGGACAGAGCTGCAAGCACAAAGCTCTTATATTGTAGCTGTTGACCCTTAATTCACTTCTTCAGTTAATTTGCTTCTGAGAAATTATTAGAACAAAATGAAACATTATAATTTTCCTTGAATAATACCAACAAATCCAAATCTACCTTCAATTAGAAACTCTTCAAAAAATTTCTAAACAAAATAAACTGGATTAATGCACAAATACACTGTAATAGGTAATAAGCTATTTCCTTGAATTTGTTAGTTTTGTATAACCTCAGCGCTTACGCTCTAATTGCTTTATTTTTTTCTTCAAAAAATACTTTGGGATTAGATTTAGGAAGTGATAATGCAAAGCTAAAAACATCACTAGGATCCTAATATATAATATGAAGAGATAAATATTCCACACGAACATAATACTTCAAAGTACACATAAAAATTTAAATATCATTGCCCAGATACTTTTATTTAGATGACCAAGGAGTGGAAACAATAGGATTCCAGTTTAAGTGATTAGAATAATTTAGTATTGTCCTTGCAATGCATACTCACAACTCAACAAGTGCTGAAATGAAGCAATGATTATATTGATAGTCCAAGTCTTCCTTCCTGATCAACGGTTCCGTTTTTCATAAGTGAAGCGTTCTAACTCCTAAATTTGCAACAATGTTTTGCCACTTATAAAAATGAATAACAGGGACCAGACAGAGTGGTTTAGTAGCTTTTTTAAGCTTCATTCACACAACCAATGTTTGCTAGGAATTCTCCTAATATCTTCTCTTACAGCTTCTTGCATAAAGTCATAATTTCACTTTACATAATTTATTTATTCATAGGTTTTGGTTATGCAGCATTCAATGAAAATATTTTATTAAAGTAAAAATTGAATTGAACTCCCCTTGTGCTCTAACTCAGTATTTACTTCTCTTATAGTCACAATAAAATAAGCATTGCTTCCATTATGATGGAGCCTTTCTGATCTCCCAGGAAAATTCTCATGCATCATATAAAGTTACTGAAAGGAAACATATGGAGGATTAGGTACCTTTTTCAGGTAATCTTAGCAGAAACTAGAAAATCTGTTTCATGGGCACTTACCAGGGAAGCAGAACATAAAGTTAGTCATTCCTCTTGCCTTTCACTCCCTGGGTAGCATTCCCCAAAAACACTCACCAGTGCAGTTTGGGCATTGAGAGCCCTTTGATGAAAACACTTTCCTTAATTCTAGAGCAAAAGTTCTGCTGTCGGTTTGCTCCATAACTCAAGGTAGAGAGAGGCAGTCATCTCCAAACATATCAATTCCTTGCATTTACTCCATTAGAAATGTGCGTTTCTGGCACTGTTTTAATAGCCCCCTGTTTACCTTATTATTGAGGGAAGGGTTCCCAACACAGGGTCATGGGAATGGCAGAACACAGGCCACTCAACACTGGACAGATGAGAGCAAGAGCAGTTTATTAGTCACATGTACTCACAATGCAGGAGAGGAGAATAATGCATGTCATGCAGGGTCACAAGAGGGCTGTACTTGGGAACAAAGTGAACAACTAGAAGCTGTGGGAGGCAGGCTTTGTGGCACTAAAGGGGAAAAGTGACCCCTGGCTCTCCTGGGATGATGTGATTGCTCTGTTTGAGTAATGTTGCAGGCTGGCAGGAATAAGCAGGAACTGTGCCTGGTACCATTGATAAGGGAGGGGGGCGTGGGTATTTGACCAGGGGATCTTATCTGCAGGACTAGAGTGGGGAGGAAAACATGCAGTTAGGCCATTCAAGGACTTCCTGATTTTACCAGATGTTAGGGTAGCATGTAATACCGAGTCTTGATTTTAGGCCTTACACTAGTAAATACTGATACATATAGTTCAACAAATGAGTGAATAAATGAATGTGGTAAAAGTGGGAGAATTCTATAACTTTGAGGTATGCCCTGACCTTGAGCAAGACACTTAACATCTTAGCTGAATGTCAGTCATTTATAATGTGGGAACTGTAATATCTTTTCTATTGGTCTCAAGAGGTTGTTTGAAGGGAGAAATCATTAACAAATGTGAAGTAGTTCCCCAATCATTCAAAAGGTCTAAAAGGCCCTCACAAAACTACCTGTCACACGCCTTAAACCCATCTCCTTCATATTCCAGGCACATGGGCCTTTCAATAGATGGTTCCACAGTCCTTCATGCATGAACAACAGAAAGTAAGGTATCTCTTTATGTGCTTTCAAAGCAGCTTGAGTTTCTGCTACACAGCAGGTTGAAACTCTTTGTTTGATGCCTATCTCCTGAATGCCTGGCACAAAATAAACGCTTAACCAATGTTTGTGGGAGAAATAAATGAATAGAATGTGATCATGTTACCAGAGACAGTCAATTGGAACTCGGGCAGCTGGCAGGGTGAGCAGCAGCCGGGGGGCAACATTATAGCTGGAATAAACTTTATATTACTGTTCCTTTTTTGATTTTCTTAAAATCAAGACAAAAAAAAACAACAAAAACAAAACAAAACAAACAAAAAAACACACCACCCCTTCCTTATTCCTATAAGAACCCTGGGCTCAAGCAGGAAGCAGGATGGTCTCTGGAGAGGAGTCCACTATTCTCCCAGATCAGGGCACCTAAATAAAGTTCTTTCCTTTTGCATCAGAACTTGTCTCATGAGTCTGGCTTTTCTTGGGGCAGTCAGCTGAACTTGTGTTTTGGTTACAATAGTCTCTATTCAAGCATACTTAGAAGTTCTAAGCACTCCACACAATTAAAAGAGCAAAATCATTATGACTTTTGCCTCCCCATTCAATTGTGAGGAGAGTCCTCTCTTCCCTCCTCCATGCTGCCTCCCCTTGTGCCAGCCATACAGCCATTGCGGTATCTGTCTTGCAGAGTGAGAAGTATTGATCTCACCTAGTAGATCATAAAGCTCAAGCCTTTCTTTTGCTGTCCCAGAGCTGGGTTCTATCAGAACAGACATAGAAATCCCCCAGACAGCAAGAGGCAAATTTTCATCATTCTTTTATAATAAAAAAGGAATTTAGACAACCAGAAAAGTCTAAAAAAACACTAGTTCCTCCGTGTTTTATAATTTTCTGAGTGCAGGTGTGTTATATCCTTTGTTAAATTTATTTCTAGGTATTTTATTGCAGAAGATACAAATAAGGGGAAGTGTATACCACGTTCATGGATAGGAAGAATTACCATCATTAAAATGTCCATACCACCCAAAGCAATCTACAGATTCAATGCAATTCCTATCAAGATACCAATGGCATGTTTCACAGAACTAAAACTAATAATCCAAAATTTCATATGAAACCACAAAAGATCCCAAATAGCAACAGCAATCTTGAGAAAGAAGAACAAAGTTGGAGGAATCATGCTACCTGATATCAAACTATACTAAGAGGCGATATTAATCCAAGCTTCATGGTACTAGCATAAAAACAGACATAGAGATTATTGGGAAAGAATAGAGAGCCCAGAAATAAACCTAAGCCTTTATCATCGATTCATATTTGACAAAGGAGGCAAAATATACAATGCGGTAAAGACAGACTATTCAATAAATGGTGTTGGGAAAATTGGACAGATACATCTAAAAAAAAGAAAGAAACTAGACTACCTTCTTACACTGCACACAAGAATAAACTCAAAATGGATTAAAAACTTAAATGTTAGACTCACTACCATAAAAATCCTAGAAGAAAACATAGGAAGTGAAATCTCAGAGATTTTTTTTTTATAGTTTTCTTTTTTTTTAAATAAATCTTTACTCTTCAGATTATTACAGGTGTTTCTTACAGCAATATTTTTTTCTGATATGTCTCCTTGGCCAAGGGAAACAAAAGAAAAAATAAACAAATGGGAATACATCAAACTAAAAAGAGCTTGCCCTGCAAAGGAAACCATCAATAAAATGAAAAGACAACTCACTGAATGGGAGAACATATTTGCCAGTGATACATCTGATAAGGGGTTAATATCCAAAAATGATAAAGAGCTTATAAAACTCAACACCAGAAAAACAAAGAATCCAATTAAAAAACGGGCCAAGGACCTGAACAGACCCTTTTCCAAAGAGGATAATCACAAATGGCCAATAGACATACGAAAAGATGCTCAATGTCACTAATCATCAGAGAGGTGCAGGTCAACATCAGCTACAGCCTGTGCCTTGCCCAGGGCCACCCAGTATGAGCTAAAGAGCAATCTGCAGATAACTGCTACCTGTGCTTGGCTTGGAGGTGCTCAAGAAAGGCCCAGCTAAGAACAAGTGAGTTGTGTGTAGGTCTTTTAAGAGGAATGGCTGGAAATCCAGTAGCCCTCCCTCTCACTCAACTACAGTCCTTGCTGGTTTTCCCAGCCAAGTTATGGAACTTATGCTCCTGGCAATGGAACCCTGGGCTAGGGGTTTGGACCCGACTCCTCAAGGGGGACCTCCATAGTCTAGGACTATCTAGGTTCAATTTTTAACTTCCACTTGTAGGTGTGTGAGGCACCAGTCCATTCCACATCGCTGAGCCTCCTACCAGTCTCAATGTGGCTTCTTCTGTGTATCTTTAGTTATAGGACTTCTGTTCAGCTACACTGAAGGTGGTTCTGAATGACGGTTGTTCTGTAATTTAGTTGTAATTTTAATGTGGCTGTCGGAAGAAGGGAGTACTACATTTACATATGCCAGAATTTTGACTGGAATGGGGAAGCAATTTTTAAAAAAGAGATGGAGGGGGAAAAAAAAGAAGAATCCAGTATGTCTATTCTGGGTGACTGGGAAAATGATGCTGTTTTTAGAATCAAAACTAGATGAAGAGAGTCAGGGTGATGAATGCAGTCACCACATCAAGAGGTTTTCTTTGAAATATGTATCTTGAATACTGACATTAGTATTTTCCAGGACTAGGAAACATTTTGTTTTGAAAATGTTTGCCTGGCCTCACATAGCCTATAGCTACCTACCTTAAATAACTTTTCTACACAGTAATTTCCTCCAAGGACACTTTAGAAATGTAATGTGCCTTGCTGGCTTACTCGTAGATGTACAAGGCCTTCTGCCTTCTACACTGAAGGCTATTACCATGGACAGTATTACTGACTTCTAAGGAGCCCCATCATCTCACAGACCCAAGCCATGCTGCTATTTTGACAGACCTCCCAGAGCATGTTCTTGTAAGTTACCAAAGGTCAATGCTGACTATGACTTGCATACCCTGAGCTGTCTACCAGTATCTGATCTCATATTCTAACAGAGACATAGGAAAATTCCGTGAACCTTGAACAAATTTGACCCTGTATATTGAGTGGGCATCTGCTCGGGGTCATACACCAGCTGTGTTAAGTGTAAGAGCTCCAAAGATGAATAACATATTTTCTGCCTTTAGGAAGCTCACAGCCAAGCCTGAACATAAGACAAACACTAAGTACTCTAACACACATTAAGTACTAGAGGAGATGTAGACATAAAGGGTGAGAGAGCTGCTGATTTTCAGTGAGAGAATAAATAAGGTTAGGGAAAGAACACCACAGTAGAACATTTGAAGTATAGACATGTCTATAAGAACAAGGCTTTACAAAAGAATAGGTACAAGAATTACCCAGAAGAGGGAAGAGGCACACTCAGTTTGGGAGATTAGGTTGTATACCTCATTTTGTACCTATTTATTCAATTCACGAAACTAGAAGCCTGTCAGTTTGTATTTTTAGAATGCTGCATTTGCAACCTATGTAAGCATGGGGCTGTGGACAAAAATTCACTACACATCAGAAACCCCCAAGTAGTGAAATCCACATTATCATCTGTTATAAAGAACAAATAGTCTCATGTTACCACAGACACCCCCACTCTCTTCAATGGGAAAGTATTTTAAATAAAGATGTCAGTCTCATTTGAAAATAATAAATGAAAGAGCAATTGTGGTCCCTCTGGATTCACTAATAAAGTTCATCAATGAACTTTCACCATCAGGTATTCAGAAACCAAAAAGGTGGCATATGGAGGAATTTTCAATGCAATTAAAGCACACCGTTTACATTTTATATTACCACCTTTGGCTGCTGGTAGTCTGAACAGAATTAAATAACTTGTTATACAAAACTAGGCCTCACATGGTGGTCAAGGTAGCAGAAGAAATAAACAAGTAGAGGAGAAAGTCACAGCAAATATACTTGATATGAGCAATTTCCTAGAACACATTTAATTCATTTTCAGCCCTTTCCTGATCCTCCAATGCAGTGTACTCATACCTGGATCATTTTAGTAAATGTCATTTCACTTCCTTTTTCCACCTGTGTTTCCCACCATGCCAAGCTCTTCAGGTGTCCTATTATTTAAAGCTTATGGGCTCCATAAGGGCAGTTGTTAGCTTTACATTTTCCCAGGGCTCACTACTTACTGTGTTTTGATAGAGTTAGTGCATATACATGTCTTTTATGCTGGCCTGGCCAGTGTGGCTCAGTTGGTTGAATGATGTCCCATGCACTGAAGGGTTACCAGTCAATTCCTGGTCAGTGCATATACCCAGGTTTCAGGTTTAATTCCCAGTAGGAGTATGTATAGGAGGCAACCCATCTCTCTCTTTCTCTCTGCCACTACATGTGAACTGCTAAATCATTTGCTCTCTACTTTCTTTAGCATTTCACGTTATTTTCTGGTTTTGTGCATTTCTGCATGCATCTATGTACGGACTGTGGTGTGTGTGTGCTGCTCTGCTGAAAAGTCCCATAACATTCCAAAGCCTCTATGGAGGAAAGAAGCAAACTTGACTTTGATGTAATTTTTTTATGACCCAAAGTACTTAGTAGATGGCTTCTATGTACAGTGTTAAAACTGGATTACACAAATGGGAGATATCATCAATTGGACATTTCCAACTGGTCAGCTTGATTTCAGTTGACCTTGTCAGGGAGGTTCAACAAAAAGATGGTGATCTAGCCAAAGCCAAAAGAAGTTAAAGCAAGCATGTCAAACTCGCGGCCCACAAGGAATATTTTTGCAGCCCAGCCAATATAACGGTAAATAAGAAATGTTTTAATAAAAATTTCTTAACTTAATTTTTACAATATCCTGATATACACAATTAGTAATAACAAGTTACAATGTTGGCTAATTACTGATTACTATAATCATGTTGCATTCATATCCCTTACCTTATGCGCAGGTGCACCATTTCCTCCACTAATACTAGCAGCAAATATTTTAGCAGTCGATTGCCACACCATTAGTCTTGTACTGACTTGTTTGGTGTGTGCAACAGGAAATATTTCGCTTTCAGAGAACAAGAAAAATAGGTTTATTTGCATTGCACTTATTAATTTGTGCAGTTATTCAGTGTCTGGTAAGTTAATATTCAAGAAAAAATATTAAATTTTATTAAAATGTTCTGTTATTTTATGTTAACAATTACTCATTTATTTCCGCCCTTTGTATTCAGCATGTCTTTATTGAAATAAACCTACATTTCTATGAAAATTGAAGCTTTTGTTTTTTTGCGGCCCACATAAACTTAAACCTTGTTTATTTGGCCCATGTTAGCCTTTGAGTTTGACCTGCTTGAATTAAAGGCTACCCTCTTGACATGCGTCTTCTTCTCAGTGTTTTATAGACACCCCTTTACTGCACACTCACCCCATTCTGAAACCCTGTCCAATCCCCATATATGCTCACAAACACTTATATACACACTCATACTAACTCATTGCTGGCCGGACTGGTACTGCCATTAGACATGTGAACTTTGAAAGGAGTCACTCTCTTGGTTGGGTTATCTCATAAATCACTTAAACTTTCTCCTTTGTTCTATATTAACTTTTGGTCTTTAGTTTCTTCCTTTTCACTTGATTTCATGATCTGCTCTCTCAATAAAGCCTTTTCATAAAGATTTGTATGGAGGTGACTCCCTAAAAATAAATTTATATTTGACTATGATGATTCTACTCTTTAAATTTTGGTATATTCTCCTACATTTTGTTCTGCTAAGGGTTTTTTGGTTCATTTCTTTGTTTTGCCTTCAACAAATAATGTTAGGATTTTGTAAAGTTAGGACTGAAAACTTACACCCATAAGAGTGAGAATTATAAGATTTGTGTTTTTGAGGAGCTGGGGGTGGGGGGCATATAACCAGCTTTTTGCATGTATATGTAGGTCCTTTCTGTTCACCATCCCCCTGACCCTGGGCTCCCCACAATGAATAACAACAGAGCAACATCCTATGTCCATGTCTTTTCTTCATCAGTGACCCAAGGACAAAACATAGACAGTTTGAACAAAAGAGCCAACACAGTGCTACTGTTCTATGGAGTTCTCTGCCAGAGGATGAGCAAAATGACTTGAAAAGAGTCACTAAAGATAGCATAATAAAAAAATGCAGAGAATCACAGAATCTCTGAGGAGACAGGAGAACTAAGAAAGAGTGATGTCACCAAAAGTACAGGAGATACAATCTCCACATTCCACAGCCTTGCTATGAAAATGGGAGACATACATGAACAAAAATAACCTTTAATCAAGACCCATGGTGATAAAAACACCCATCCATAAAAAGCAGGATATGGAGAATGGAATTACCTAAGACCAGTAAACACTAAGGAAAGGCAATGTTCCCCTTTGGCCTTCCCCATGCAGTTCATCATGATAACATCACTGCTTGTATTTTTCTAAATACAGCAGACAGTAAATAGAATCAGTGAGGGATGACAGCCTATAAAGACAGCAAAACACGTGCTTTGGCATCTCCAGTCTTTTCCCCACCTTCCAGCTTCTTAACTCTATCACTAGCCTCAGAGTAATGTGGTATCAGTCTTTACCTTAGCACTATTTAAATGGAAAGAAACATTCTCTCTTCCCTTGATAACTCACACTCAAACTTCAGGCTTTGCTTTGCTTTCTGTCTCCGAAGGCCTTCCTTAGGCCCCTAATTTATAATAGTCATCCTGTTGTGGGATCCCAGAGTTTCCTCTTCTCACTGAGACCCTCATCACCCTCTGGTTCATTGTCTCAGGCTTCTTTCCCCTGCCACACTGCACCTTAAGAACCTGGAGGGCAGCGATGACATCTATCGGATCCATCCCTCTTATTCCCAGCACATAGAACACATTCAATACATGAATTCTTACCAATGAAGGTGGATTCTGTGCTGACCCTATCATTCCCAAGCCCATAATTCAATTGGCTGTAGTGGCTCAAGGTTTTATAGGAGTTCAAATCTATTCTTCATGCTATTTTGGGTGAACATATTTGTATATCTCTTTTTCTGTATCTCTTCCTGGTCTTAAATTTCTGATAAAGAAACATTTCACTGGCACAACCACTTGTCATTAGCAAAGAAGTTACTGTAGCCTATTAGCAGGCCTAGGAAATCCCCATTATGCAAAATGCCACCATACTTGTATTGGGAACAACCACAAGAGTGAGCCTCCTGCAAGGTTCATAAAAGACCTTTGGGACCGTACAGGAAGAACTCTCATCCCAAAGAAAAAACAAGGCTGCCCATTTATCTTTTGACCATTGAAAGTTCCATTCTCCAGGTCAGTCTCACTTTACCTAATGACAAGACATCCACGCAATGTTTGTGATGACCAGGCCCATAAGCATGCTGGCAGCAGATTGTCCTGACCACAGGCTTAAGTAACAGTGGACCCCAACATTCTCATGGGTGCCTGAGCAGGTCACTTGGTTTCTACACATAAGGCCCACGAAGAACTCCAATCATTCTGGACTAGGACTGCAGGAATGGCATTTTGTTTTATCGATGGGAAATAAACATTCCGTGTTTCTTGCCAGTCCCTATGTTCCCACGGTATTTTCTCTGTGAGAGGACTTGCTGACCCAAGTCTGCTTATTTCCAATATAAGGTATAATACTCATGATTACTGGGACCCCAGCTTTAGAAATTAATATTTAACTTCAATGCAAACCTGAAGAAAGCAAATGTCATAGAAGCCCTTGGAGAAATTCACCATGTTTTTCACAGGAATAAGCCCTAAAATGCAACTTATTTCTGTCTGTATTGATACCAAAGACAAAATAATCAAAGCTGTGCTTACTAAATGTGCAGGTGACATTAAATTGGCAGGTGTTCCAATACTACAAATAGATGGATATAATTTCAATTTCAAAATTGTAAGGAAAAAATTAAATGCAAAATATAGACAGAAGGAGTGAAAATATAATAAGACAGTGGCTGACATTCATATTCATCCCCTCTCTCTCTCCCCCTCGTGTGGGGGGATGGCTGCATGTCCTCCTCATTCTCCCATACAAACAGAGATTATTTCTAATTCCAATTAAGTTCACAAACATTTACTGAGTACCTGTGCTAGTACTGTGCCAATTAAGTATATAAACGTGAAGAACATAGTCTGGCTATAAGAAGCTTATAAGCCTAATTAGGGAGATAGATACACACACTAAGAGCCACAGTCAGGGCCGACGTGTGCTGATATCGATATGCATAGGGACTCAGGGGCCCACGGGAGAGACTGAGAAGCTCAGGGAAGACTTTCCGTGGGAATTTACATGTACGCTAAGTCTTAAAGGAAAGTGATGTTTGCCAAGCAAATAAAGGATAAGAAAATTCCAAAAATGCATAAGAACAACCTAGAAGTCAAAGGTGAATGGAAGAACAAGCAACCTTCTAAGAACCACAATTTGACCTGTAGAGTGTGGGAAATGGGAAGACAAGTGGGAGAGCTTAAGTGAGGAGGCCTCAAATGCTCAGTTAAGGAGCTAAACATCCTCTGGCATCTTCGGAAAGGTTTAACTGCAGCAGCATCGGCAGTGGTGTAGAAGAACTTTACAATGACCCCTCTGGCCAGCTTCACAAAGACTCCGGCTGGCCAATGGGTAAAGGGAAGCAAACTGGAGTTGGAAGGCAGTCTGGAGGCCACGCCAGTCACACTGTAGAATAGCTTTAGAATATGAAAGGGTGTCAGGTCAGTACTCCAGTTACGTAGAAAATCTAGTTGCACTGAGGGTTCCAAACACTGCATTTTGCACAAGTTAGATACTCAAAACCATGCACTGACTGGAGTGATTAGCTTAGCTGGAAACAACGTGGAAGTCTAAAAGGGTCAAGTAGTTTGTTACAAAGAAAAATCTGTTCCACTGCTTGGAAAATGGCCTTGACTCAAATCTTCCAAATGCTTTTTGGTTTTCACAGGAAAACTAAACTAGAGAGTGTGGATGTATCAGGCAGGTCAAATCTATCAGGATTGATAGAAAAAAATTACTCAAAATTAAGCTGTGGAGACACCATTATTGGACTGCCATCAGAAATGGGGTGGTCAGGGTTGGAAAAGGTAGGAAGAATGGATAACACAGTGCCGGTTGAAGTAAAATTTGTTCTTTTAGATTTCAGAACACTAAAAAGCGTAGAGGATAAATATAATATTCACCATGTACTGCTCTATTTAGCTTAAGAGCTAAAACTTTACAAATATAATTGAAACCCTGTACAGACTTTCCCTTCCATTTCCCTCCATATATCACTACCACGAATTTCTCATTTTCATGCATGCTTTTAAATATATTTGCTCCATGTGAATATCTCCAAAAACAATATATAGCAATGTTCTGTGTTTTAAATATTCTTTAAATGACAGACATATATACAAAAAGCAGGCTTTTTTGAAGCCTCCACTTCCCTTCAGCAGCCTATTTTTTAAAATTAATTTCTACTGACAAATGTGCTCTTGTTTATTTGTTTCACAGATACATAGTATTCAAATGCATGAAAAGACTGCAGTATGTTACCCTTTCTTCCAGAGACAGGCTTTTCGGCTGTTCCCTAAAAGTGTAACAAACTTTTGTGTACTTATAGAAGAATGTTCTCTGGTAATGATTATCCTAAGTGCATTTTCACCTCTCCTTTATTAAATATGGTTGAATTGTTCTACCGAGGTGTTGAAACAATTTACACCCTCCCAGCAGTGCATGCGTTTCTATTGGTTCACAGCCTCAAAACCACTTGGTTGGAGACAAATTTAATTTTTGCCTAATGATGAGTGTGAAATGGTTCCTGCTATTTTGTTTCCCTGACTGCTAGTGAAGGTGAGCATCTTTTCATGTTTACTGACCACTTTGGGGACTCTTCGGTAAAATGCTTACTCAAGAACATGTACCCATTTTTCTATGGGACTATTGTACTTGTATGATTTCTTTTTACATGTCGATACTAATCCTTTGTTTTAAAACTTTATAAACAACATATTATCGCTATGTATTAAGGCCTTTAAAAGTGTTCAGACTTTCACTCAATAACTATACTCAATGAAATAAAAATAAAAAAGCAATAAAAGTGGGTTAAAAGATTTAGGTTCCCTCGTGCACTGCTGGTGGGAATGGAGAATGGTGCAGCCACTGTGGAAAACAGTATGGAGCTTCCTCAAAAAAATTCAAAATGGAACTCCCATTTGACCCACTGATCCCACTTCTAGAAATATATCCCAAGAAATCAGAGAGGATATATGCACTCCTATGCTCATAGCAGCACAATTTACAATAGCTACGTTTGGAAACAACCTAAGTGCCCATCAGCTGATGAGTGGATTAAAAAACTGTGGTACATCTACATAATGGAATACTACTCTGCTGTAAAAAAAAAAGAACTCTTACCATTCGCAACAGCATGGATGGACCTGGAGAACATTATGCTAAGCAAAATAAGGCAGTCAGAGAAAGATAAATATCACATGATCTCACTCATTTGTGGAATATAATGAATAACATAAACTGATGAACAAAAGTAGATACAGAGACAGAGAAGCATTGAACAGACTGCCTAACCTCAGAGGGAAGGTAGGGGAGGGTGTGCGAGGGGGTAAGAGATCAACCAAAGGACTTTTATGCATGCATATAAGCATAACCAATGGACACAGACACTAGGGGGCATTTAAGGCATGTGCCAGGGGGTGGGGGTGGCGGTGGGGGTCAATAGGGGAAAAAGGAAACATATGTAATACTTTAAACAATTAAAAAAAAGTCTACCTTTACCACCCTGCCCCCCCCAAAAGATTTAGATTCCAAAGCTGCTCATCAAAGCATTGTTTATAATAACAAATATTGCAACCAATATACTTGACTAATATCCACAAAATGGAAAAATATTAAATTTCCCAACAACAACAACAACAACAACAACACTTGGCATATCCAGAAAACAGACTGCTATATAGACATTAAAACTAACATTTATAGAAGAATGCTTAATGGATACAAAAATATCAAAACTATATTAACTGGAAAAAGCAGATTACAAAATCCTCTCAAAGAAAAATATGACACCAATTACTGGTAGTTAACTGAAGTTTATTTTCTTCTTTTTATTCCTATGTTTTTCTAAAATTTCTATAAAGGATATTAAACATTTTTAAAGTTTATTCATATAAATATAAAGAAGAGACTCTTTCAGAACTGGACTATAAGGAGGAAAATTAATCTGAAAGAGAATTTTGAACAGCACCAGATTTCAAAGAACATTAAAAGGTACAAATAAGACCCGTGTGTTCATGTACTCAGGATTTCCGTTCCCACGGCCAGGTATTTCAGCCAAGACCACAGAAGATGATCACCTTTGGATCACTGATGTCTCACCTAATGGAAAATAATAGCCCCCAAAGTTCTGTGGGTTCCATATACAGCAGGGTTGGGTGTTTCCCAAAGGACTTCCATTCTAAGTAAGATGGATGAGACAATTAAGACAAACAGACAAGGGATGAGAAAGGCAATTTGTACCCCAGTCATGGAGTGGGCATATGGTTTCTGTGTCTATGCTTACATTTCAGGACAGTTTAGGGAGAGTCAAGCCAGATCTAAGTAGAAAACGTAGCTAGAACTGGATTCTGAGGGTTTTAAAATAAGTAGACTTAATGTAGTTGATAGTAGAAGACGTCGACTCAGAATGAGAAGACAGATTTGAAAACACTTTGACCCCAACATTGAATGGTCTGAACCATTGGTATAAATGACTTCACCTTATGAAACATTTGGTTATAATTATCCAGAATTTTGAAAGAATCAAGGGCACATATTGGAACAGAAGACAGAGAGCATCCTTCAGTTATACCTGGGTGAAACCTTGGGCACATTTCTCAGCCTCTGCAGCCTTAATATGCTCATTGTAAGAATGGGAATAATATCAGAGTATCAGCCTTGCATGGTTATTAGACCTTTAGAGATAATGAAAATAAACACTATGTGTGGCATGTTGGAGGCACTCAATAAATGAAAAACACTAATCTCAGGAATACAGCGGTTTTTTTTTCTGCACTTGGAATTAGAGCGTCATTGGATAACATATCCCAGATATTTAACTGCTACACTATGTAAATTACATACAACTCTAAAAGCTTTGATTAGAAGCTTACTAGCAACACAATTTGGTTTCAAGCTATATTTTTTCCATTAAAGTATATTTGTTCATCTTAAACAATCACAAATTAGAATGATTCAAAAGATACTTTATAAAAAAGGATTAACCCACAAAGGCAAAATGCTAGCTCTCCCTGCTTCTTGCCCATGTAAAATATACAATTAATATTTTAATCTAGCTCCTAAAATAGTATCCAACCATTCCTCCTTTGTCGTGCCAAGAAGAGACAGATGGCGAATCAGCTTATAAATCAGCCCCCAAAATTCTTGAAGGCAAATAAGTGCTTTATAAATCAGGGTTCTAAAAGGGTCTCATTTTTATAACAGTTATTACTTTGAAGCAATCGTTCCCTAATTATATTCATAAACATTAAACAGGGCTAATTTATGAGTTCCTGAACAATTTTGGGTTTTTGAATGAAACAATCAAGATCCCACATGTCTGCCTTTTCTCTTTTAATCATCACTAACATATACAATGACCTTGATCAGCCCTATGGTTCGTTAAGCTATGACCCTCATAGGCAATGAAACCATGGTGAAAAATTACTATTCAGCTTTAAAACTCAGAATACATTTGAAAATGACCTGAGGATAACAAGACACCTTGGTGATTTGGCCATTTCTCACATCCAAGAAGAAATGATCAGCAGGAAAAATTACTTGTAAAGATTGCCAAAAAGCCTCTAGCCACGCCCACCCCAACACACACACACACACACACACACACACACACACACACACACACACACACACACACACCCCTTTCAAAAGTTGTTTACCTTTACAATGACCCACCTCAGTTTCCCAGAGGGAAAAAGGGAGAAATTATGCTACACCTCTCTTCTGAAAATAGTGAGCCAGTGCACTATGAATGTTTTAAGAAAGGGTATATATTTAAGGAAGGGAGGTTTTAATAGAAGAAGCAAGACAGTAACTTAAGGGAACTTAGTGAGTGTGGACATGTGAGGTTGTGTGTGTGTTTGTGTGTGTGTGTGTGTGTTTTCACAAAAGAGAATAGGAAAATTACATGGCAGAGCTCTCTAAGGCTTCTGTCAAATTTATAAAACACCATGTTAGGCAAACAATATTCAAATTCGGTGCATTTTATTATAAGAAAATATGTGTACTGTTGTCTAATCAGAGAATGGAGAGTTGAATTTCTATAACAAGGCATGTGGCACACAGTTACTTTATACAGTGATCCTTATGTTATTACAGGGCTCCAATTCCTGATATATCCACAGCTCTAAAATCCCCAAAGCCTTGAAAACTCGTTTAACTGCAAAACCTGATGTAACCAGAAATAATTTAATGATTACACCCAACCTGGCTTAAAGTGAGGCTATTATACTCAGCCTACCAGTGTGACTCTCCATATGTTTTGCTACTGAAATACTAAAGTATTTGATTACAAGCTATTGCCCTAGACCCTGCTGAGGATGTTATGCATATGTTACAGTATATGCCCCCTCTCTATTGCCTTTCAAAAATCCTAGAGAATTCTAAATTCTGAAACACATCTGGTCCCACCGGTTTTGATGTGGGACAATGGACTTGTGTTAACATTTGTATTTTCCTTTCTTCAACTAGCAAAGAAGTTAGTGCTGTAGTCCTAGGTTAGAGAAACAGTGAAATCTCAAGCAAGAATTAAAAAGAATGATAATACTGTTGCCTCCAGATTAGAGGGCACTGTGGTAAGGTCAGCCCTGAATGACACTATGATTCAAATGAGTGGTTCATTCTGGGCACCTGATGCAAGCACAGCCTGAAGGAACTGGCAATGGGCAAGAGATCAACACCAAGGAAAAGAAGCTGGACTCAAGTGAACCCTGGACAAACACAGACATGATGAACCAAATTATACAGAGGGCAAGAGGTACAGGCATTGAGGACTGAAGAGTGAGGTCATGATAAGTCTAGATCTTTACATAGTAAGAATTGAAGCTGGGATCATGACTATTCCTGATTAACCCAAGGAAAGTAAGTTTTAATAGAAGAAGTAAAACAGTAACTCAAGGGTGGCACCTAATGAGTATGTGAGTGTGTGTGTGTGTGTGTGTGTGTGTGTGTGTGTGTGTGAGCGTGTGTGTGTGTGTGTATGTGTGTGTGTAGAGGAAAATTACATGTCAAAAGACATTAGCAAATGAGGCAAAGATGTGGCACATTGGCAGGCTAAGTGAACAGGGGCATTGGGGACACATCGAAGATGCTGAGTGCAGAAGAGATAGACTAAATCATGGTTTTAGAACCAAGAGATAAAACTCTATGAATCCAACATCTGGGAACCATTTTCTTCTTACCTACATACCTCAATTTTAGGTTTTTAATTGCTTGCTTTCCATTTTCCTTTCCCAACCTCTGGTTTCACTGTATAATTAATAATAGTAACAATTACCCTGTATATACATAGAGATAGTACTTTACAATATAATGAACATTTTCATAACATGACTTGATTGAGACAACAGTGTTTCAAGGACAGATATTATTACCCCTAAAAATGAAGTGAGAGTCATAGTCAGAGTTCAAATCCCTGTTGATTTGATCATCCCTACCTTGGATAAATTGATTAAGCTATTAAATCCTCAGTGTTAAGAAAATTAGTAACTCCTATACAAAATTTTTAACAGAATTAAATGATGTGCCCTGACTGGTTTGGCTCAGTGGATAGAGCGTCAGCCTGTGGACTGAAGGGTCCCAGGTTCAGTTCCGGTCAAGGGCATGTACTTTGGTTGCGGGCACATCCCCAGTAGGGGGTGTGCAGGGGCAGCTGATGGATGTTTCTCTCTTGATGTTTCTAACTCTCTATCCCTCTCCCTTCCTCTCTGTAGAAAATCAATAAAATATATTTTAAAAAAATTAAACGATGCGATATACATGAAAGTGCTTTTTAATGCTTATTAACTCTATAGCCCTGTACCTAGTGTGATTATGGTGAAGACGAAATCTGTGATGTTCACGTTTTATCCTTAGGAATTATCTCCAATCTTATCTCCCTCCTCCACCAACAATTTATTTTTTTAAAGTAGTGCTTTTATAACACAGTCAAAATCAGTACTAGGAAGCCTCAATTCAATTTTCACTTTAAAAATAATCCTGATAATTGCATTGGCTTAATATGAACTTTCTGGCATAAAGCAAAACTGGAGCCTAGCAAGGCACTCAACATTTAAAATGCAATTCCATTAGCTTGCAATTAGTAGTTTTCACACGTACAGGAAAAATAAATTGATTTAGCACCTTTCTCCTGTCCACAGTAATACCGAAGATTTTTTCCCTTGCCGTTATTGTACCCTGGCTGCAAATATTAGTCACCCTAACTGCATATCACCTAAATCAAATAAATGTTCCCCCCATTCCCTCCCCCCATAATCACGTTGGCAGCTGCTCCAGCATGTTTCAATGGCCATCCACTGGAACTCATTAAGAAAGCATTATGTATAGTAAATTAAAATGCAAGGTCTACGATCTTCAGACAAAAAGATGACAAAGCTTATCACATGTATGCTTTGGCCTTCTCATTAGCTCTCAGGGTTTAAATGACATTGTCCTCTCAAACAGGTCCCGGAGCATTTTTATTTGTTAGGAGCACAGCGAAGTCAGACGACCTTTATATGCCAGAAATAGTTTCAACATCCCAAATAAATAATTTTAAACAGAAATTGAAGCCTTAGATTACAGTTCAGGGGTATTCTAAGAACTATTCAGAAGCACTTATTTTTCCTATTCAGCTTTTCAATGTTCTTCCACAATGACTGAATCCATCCACATCAGCATTACAGGTCCAGCCATGATTGTCAGTTGCAATGGTATTATTTCAAATGAGAAACAGTTGCCATATAGGCCTTTTAAAAGGCCCTATGTGCTCTTCTGCTGAGGCATCCATGTCATGATAGCTGTTCCCTCAGTTTCTCTTATGGTCGAAGGTAACCCTGCTAACGGGAGCAGAACGTAGGAATGGGGGAAACCCTGCAATTCTTGTATGAGAAAGCACTGAAGATTTGGGGATGCTGACGTGGAAAATTAAAGCAAGGGAGAATATGACATCTGCCTTCAGATATTTCAAGATGGCAACTTCAATCAAGGATGAGACTTACTCTGCAGAAACCCAGAGGGGTCTATATGGCAAGGACAAATAATTAGAATGCACAACTGGATTGCTACACCAGAGAGCATTTGTGACAGAGTTGTGTACCATTGAGATGGTCGCCACCTGCAGGGAATGGTAAAGGAGTGATAATAAATTCATCCAATGAGACCATTTGATCTTTAAATGCCTTTCCAATTATTGGGCCCTTCAAATTGCTGTGCTGGGTGCCATCCTTCATTAAAACACTGCAGACTTGAAGATGAATACTGTCTTCATATCCCCAGCTTCTAACACAGTGGGTAGCACACATTCATGGGACCAGCAGCCAAGCTTTAAGCACTTACTATGAGCTAAGCACCAAGTATTAGGCATTTATGGTTCACCACATTCATGTAGTTTAACCAAAACCTTAGATGGTTTTATTTCTATTGTACAAGTTAGGAAACAGAGGGCCAGTGTGTTTAGCGAATTACCCAAAGTTAAAGAGACAGGAATGGGCTAAGAACTGAAATCCAGAGGCATGTTTTTCTACCTGTAAAGTCCAGTCATTTACCCTTTGCTGTTCTGCAGTTGACAAGCCCCAGTAAAGACATGGGTGCAAGAGTACCTGCGTAAGAATAAATGGGGATGCCCTAACCAGTTTGGCTCAGTGGCTAGATGGTCAGCCTGTGGACTGAAGAGTCCCAGGTTCGATTCCGGTCAAGGGCATGTACCTTGGTTGCAGGCACATCCCTAGTAGGGAGTGTGTAAGGAGGCAGCTGAATCGATGTTCAGTCCACAGGTTCGATTCCGGTCAAGGGCATGTACCTTGGTTGCAGGCACATCCCTAGTAGGGAGTGTGTAAGGAGGCAGCTGAATCGATGTTTCTCTCTCATCGATGTTTCTAACTCTCTATCCTTCTCCCTCTCCCTTCCTCTCTGTAAAAAAATCAATTAAAAAAAGAAGAATAAATGAGGGTGCCTGTGAAAAACACAGATTCTGGAAATTACCTGGAAGAGCTGATTGAGTAAGCCTCAGCGAGAACCAACAAACTCCCCAAGTCAATTTTGACGTTAATAAAAATAGCTGCCATTTATTGAACACTTATTAATTGCCAATTGCTACATGAAGTGCTTTACATGGACCATTTCATTGCTTTTCACAGTAACTCTATAAGGTACTTCTAATAGTATCTCCATTTTATAACTTTGGAGGCATTCAGAGCCTTCCCAAGGTTACACATGTGTTGGCTAGCGGAGGTGGAATTTGTACATAGGTTGTTTGGTTCTGGAACCAGTCCTCTTAACCATTGTGCAACATTATCTCCCAATAAACATACCAATGATGTGATAATTTTCAAAAGAATAGCACCACTCACTTGCTCAGAAAAGGCTGGTATAAACTGAGAGCATTCCAGAGACTATACTTACCACAAGATAGATAAATGTGGTTAGTCTTACACATTTGGTAGGCATCCTTTAAGTGCTGGCGCAGATATTGGCTCCTCTAGGAAGTTTCTCAGAATATGCATGAAAAATAAACTTCTCCCTCTAGTGTGCTTCCAAAGCACAGCAAACCACCTTCTGTCACCCACAAACCAGCGAGAACAAAGCCACTGGATGCTGGCCATGGACTTGAGGATCTTGGTGCTTAGCACAGTTCCCGGCCCATAACAGACAGCAACCTGTGCTTGTGGAAGGCAAAAATAAAGGGCAGAGTAGGTGCCAAGTGGTCAACAGATTTGGCTGCCGAAAAATGGTATTTGTTTTTCTGAGACAAAAGAGATAATGAGGTGTTGGAAGTTCTGTTTGGCCAGCGAATAAGACAAACACTTACGTTTGTCTTAACCTCTTACGTTTTGTTGGAATTCCAATTCCTAAAATAATTAATTTTTCTCCTAGCTTTGCTGAGGTATAACTGACATATAATGTGTAAGTTTAAGGTGTATTACATGATTTGATATAATTATATATTGTGAAGCGATTACCATAAGTTTAGTTAAAATGGTCATCACTTTACATAGTTATGTGTGTGGTGAGAACTTAGCAAGTTTCCAGTACACAGTATGTTAACTATAGTTACCATGCTGTATATAAGATCCCCATAACTTATTAATTTTATAACTGGAAGTTTGTACCCTTTGACCAACATCTCCCCATTTCCCCTACACCCCAGA
This sequence comes from Corynorhinus townsendii, assembly GCA_026230045.1. Classification (NCBI taxonomy): domain Eukaryota; kingdom Metazoa; phylum Chordata; class Mammalia; order Chiroptera; family Vespertilionidae; genus Corynorhinus; species Corynorhinus townsendii. The sequence continues at coordinate 60,779,519 of JAPDVU010000008.1, read as the reverse complement.
ACCCTGGAAATCACCAATCTACTCTATGTGTCTATCTATGAGTTTGGACATTTTTAGATTCAATATATAAATGAGATCATACAGTTTTTGTCCTTCTCTGTCTGAGTCATTTCACTTAGCATAATGTCCTTAAGATTTAGCCATATTTTTTGTAAATGGCAGTTCATACATTTTTTATAGATGAACAATATTCCATTATATATATATATATATATATATATATATATATATATATATATATATTTCACATTTTCTTTATCTATTGTTATTTGTCCATCATTAATAGACACTTGAGTTATTTTTGCATCTTGGCTATAAAACACAAGTCTTAATGAAAAGCTTGGACAAAAATAAGCAGCCATTGCATCAGGGTGTTAAAACCTGAAAGATAATTAGTAGTTTAAATTTTGAACTCACCAGCAAGGAGCAAAGAAATGACTCTAGGTAATACATGCACAAAGCCTCCCAGGTTTTCTCAGAGAATAAACAGGGAGAAGACAGCGCTTTGTGGAAGTTCTCTAAGTGGTCATCCACTTTCCCCAGGTTCTCTCTTTCCTTCGGTGTTTGCTCACTTTGTTTCTGCCTTCCTCAGCTATTTCTAAACACAGGAGGAGGATGACTGCACCTTAACCCTGCAGATAAAATCCTAACACTAAGATGAGCAAGTATTTTCTTTATAAACCAAGGGAAAGAGAATGAACTAAAAGAAACATCCTATATAATAAAAGAGTGATATGCAAATAGACTGAATGGCAGAACCAAACAACCAATCAAATGTAATATGCTAATGATATGCTAAGGCTGCTCAACCGCTTCCTATGATGTGCACTGACCACTAGGGGGCAGATGCTCTGACTGGTAGGTTAGCTGGCCGATCAGGACTGAGCAAGATTAGCCAGACACACCTTAGAGCCCTCTTGTGGTTCCTCCCTGGCCCGATTGTGCATTGGTGGGGCCCTCAGCCTGGACAGCGCCCTCTCGCAATTGGGACCCCTCGGGGGGATGTCAGAGAGCCGATTTCAGCCAGATCCCACAAGCCACTCCCCTTGGGAAAGCGTCACATGCAGGTTGCATGACTGGTGAGCGCTGTTGCAGCAGCACAAGCCTCTCCCAATTGGGACTGATTTGGCACAAGCCCACGGCAGACACAGTGGGGCTGGGATGAGCAGGAGTGGCTGGTAGGAGCTGCAGGTGGCATTGGACTGCGGGTTTCAGCCCAATTCCTGCAGGTCACGCAGAGGGACCCCACCTGTGCATGAATTCATGCACCAGGCCACTAGTAAATTATATAAAAACATGTGTTCAGAGTATGGGATTCAGGTCCTTAGACTCCCAGAGGATACAGCAAAGAGCTTTCTCGAGTCATAAATTATATTTTAGAGCATATTGCTACTTTCATTCCCAAAGGGGAAATATCATCAAGGTACTCCCTGCTTTTCTCAACCAGGTTGATGTCTGCTACCAGCATGTCTTCTTGGACACTAAGGGTTAGTTTATGTCACAATAAACCATCATGCTAGACACAGGGAATACAAATGAACAGTCAAGACACATTCCTTACCCTTGTGGAGTTTTCAGGCTAAAGTGATTTCAAAAATGTAACCAAGCACTTACTATACTAGTAGTGTGAAGCTGTGGGTGCATCAGGGTGGAGAGAGAGAAAGTCTCTTAGAGGAGATGACTTCTCAACTCCATCACCCCTATTTAAACTTCTGACCTTAACCTTCAGAGGCCATCCTATTCTGGCCCCTGCCTCCTATTGCAGCCCCTTGGGTGCCTCCCCTCCTCTACCACCTGCCTGTCCCATTTGCCACTCTCTTTTTTAATAACTTGGCTCTTCACCACACTGCATCCTCTGCATGGCATTCTCTCCCCATCTCACCTAGTGCACTGACACTTCTCATCAGGTGTCCACAGTTTTTCCATGTGGCTGTTTCTAACTACCCTGGATGGGGTCTGGATGCATGCAGGGGGCAACTGGTCACTGTTTTTCTCTCTCCCTTCCTCTCTCTAAATCAATAAACATATCCTCCTGTGAGGGTTAAAATAGATAGACAAATAAATAAATAAGTCTTATATAATAGAGGGCTAATATGCAAATAGACTGAATGGTGGAACAACTGAACAACTGAACAACGGGTTGCTATGATGTGCACTGACCACCAGGGGGCATGCACAGAACATGGCAGGCGTCTGCAGTAGGAGGCAGAGCAGGGTACATGGTGGGTGTCGGCCACAGTGGCATGGTGGAGCAGGTGACCAGGGGCACCAGATCAAGGCAGGGCGCTGGTCGCTGTCATCAGGGCGAGCCTCTGGTGGTTATGAAAGTTCTTTGCTCCCGCGTATTGCGGTACCACCTGGTGCTTGCACATGCTACCAGCACCAGCCCCACCTGAACCTGCTGCCGGCGCCACCGCTCACACCCACTGCCAGGGCCCGGTGCTGGCCCCCGATTGCTTGGTGCTATCAGTGGGTGTGAGGGGCGGCTGCTGGCCCCAATTGCCCCTGAGGGCTTCTCCACCTCCCCCTGCTCCTGAGGGGCCATCAGGGTGGTAGCCTCCACTCACACCCGCTGCTGGCACCGGCCCCAATAGCTCCGCACTGTCAGTGGGTACAAGCAGGCTGTGCCTTTAGCTACTGGGAGTGGAGGTGGCAGGAGCGGGCCTGCCTGCAGACAGGGGACTGTGGTCTGCAGTGGGAGGGGCCAGGCAGGGGCACAGAGGATGGGCCGAGACCCACCCTTGTGCCTACAGTAGGCTCGTGGCCCACAGTTCCTTTCAAGGTGCACGAATTCATGCACTGGGCCCCTAGTAAATAAATAAATAAATAAATAAACAAACAAACAAACAAATAAATATGAGTGCTTTGCATTTTGTTAAAAAAATTGTGTTTATTCTAATTTTTAAAAGTGTGTTTACTCTGATTTTATATATGTGCTTAATCTGATTTTGTCTATTATTACTTCCAGACCATTAACTTGATGAATGTGGCCACTGTGTCTGATTCAATTATTATCACTTAACCAGGAGAGGGTACTAGGCAGCGGGGACAGCATGAGTAAAGCTCCTGTCTCTGACCTCTCCTGTCAAAGAGAAATGCAAAAGATCACCTGGGACCAGAGTGACACATGTAAGATACCCATCTCACATGTGGAACTTCCATAATCTCGATAGATAAATTCCTAATGTAACATTTAAAAAAATAAGTTAATGTAATCCATGATAAACAAAATATCAAAATTTTAAATACAAACAAGGTGTTGTATGACTGATTTTTCCTTTATTGGCATGCTCCAATATGGCTAGGCATGCATACCCCTGTAAACATCTACCTACTTTGTACGGCTCAACACAAAAGGACCTCTTTGGTTTCTGAATGACTTTCCAACTCATCTGTAAAGTCAAAAGGGCAGTAATAAATGGTTCATGTGGAGAGGCGCCCCCTCCCCTACTCACAGAGAAAGATCCTGGTATCATAAAGCTTCCCATTTTATGTCTACAACATAATTATACTTTACCTATAGGACACCCATAACATACATCTAATGAGAGTAGAGATACCGGGTACGTGTGTTTTGCATGCGAATGAGCATGTTTCTGCTGAGAATAAAGGACCCTGCCTTGCAGTGTGATTCTAAATTTCATCTATTTGTTCTATAAGCAATGGTGGCTTTGCACTGGTAGCAAGCTATTGGTCACTGGGCCACAATATGGAATCATACTTTCCCCTACTGTTTTCAGAAAGTTTCTAATCTCATATGAACATTCTCTGGCCTGCTAAAACACCACTCTTACATAAGTGAAATCCAAACTAACACACATGGTCACAGATACGAAAGCAGCACTCCCAGTCTGTTCATTTGTGTGATTCTGACAGCTGCGTAATCAGTCTGGCCCTGCTGCACACCCATGGGTTAGAGCTGGACCAGTGCAGAACACGACCACACGGGGATCAGGACTACGCTTCAGTAGAGATCTGATTTCCCATATGGCACCTCCCTTGGAAAAACATCACTCATTCACCAGATAAAACAAACACGTGAACAAGTGTCCGGAGACCTGACAAGAACTTAATTATCTACCCTCTTTTTAATATGTGGATTCAATATTTATGCCTCCATTCCTCTTACCTCTGAAAGAGATACAAAATCCATTTCCCAAGACTCGCTTTACAGAGCATTGCTCAAGTTAAGCTGTGCCCAAATGTCAGAGGAAGGAATCATTGGAGGTAAAAAAGAAGACATAAGAGCTGCTTTGTAAAACTGGCTATTCTAGAAATAGGTCTCTGGCAACACACACCCTGGGCTAAAGACAAAACAAAAGAAAACATATTTTTTCTTTGTTTTGCACTAACCACAGCTCCTGTCCCTTGATATTACATTTCGCAGGAGCTCTAGGCATGTAGACAAGGCAGGCAAAGTTAAAGGTTAACTATCATCTGAACCAATGGCAAGAACACATCATGTCCTACAACAGCTAGATTCCTGTTCGTGATCCCCAGGGAAACATGGGTTTGATGTTTGGCAGATAGATGACACCAAACCACTCTTGGCTGTTCCCCCAATTAGCCAAGTGAGGCAATTGCTGTACTTTCAAATGAGGAGGAAGTGAATGAGGTCCCATCTGCTCAGATTGGAAAAGTTTTGACCAAAATTATCCATGTAGAACTTTACATTCATCCTATCATCCAATACTTTCCAGCACTTCCTCTGCTCAGGGCACAGATAGTCAAGTTAGAGAGAGTTTAAAAGAATGTGAGGAACTTATTTAATGGAACCTGACAACAGCCCAGAAGATAGGTACAGCCTAGCCGGTGGATTGAAGTGTCCCAGGTTTGATTCCATTTCAGGGCACCTTACCTCTACCTCGGTTGTAGGATTGATCCCCAGCCTTGGTTGGGGCATGTGCGAAAGGCAACCAATCAATGAATGTCACATTGATGTTTCTCTCTATCTGTCTCTCCCCCTCCCTTACACTGTCCTCTAAAAATCAATGGGAAAATATCCTCAGGTGAGGATTAACAAACAAACAACAAAAAAAAAGAAGGAAGGCACACATGGAATGTTATTACTGTATTATAGAAAATAACTTTAAGAGAGACAGGTTGGGATTTACCCAAGCTACAAAAGTGGCAAGGAGCAGAACCAGGCACCCAAAGCTGCTCCTTCCTTCCACTATTCATTCTCTTCATTATCTTTTGGCTCCAGAACACCAAGGGGGCAGCTTTCAGAGCCAAGGGTGAGGGGATGCACCAAACCCTCCATTGTGCCAGCAATAGTTCTGAAGCCACAGTCTCTGAAGGTTGAGCACCCATCCTACTGCATGCACACGCACCAATGCCACCTCATTCAGCCACCAGGCCTTTGGGAATTGTGCTCTAACAGGTCTTCAGACAGGTGGGCTGATCGCACCCAGCAGGAATGGTCACAAGACTGAAACACAGGGCTGTCTGCTTTCAGTTGTCAGCAGATGCCTTTAAAAAAAAAAAAAAATATATATATATATATATATATATATATATATATATATATATATATATATTATTGATTTTTTACAGAGAGGAAGGGAGAGAGATAGAGAGTTAGAAACATCCATCAGCTGCCTCCTGCACGCCCCCCACTGGGGATGTGCCTGCAACCCAGGTACATGCCCTTGACCGGAATCGAACCTGGGACCTGTCAGTCCGCAGGCTGACGCTCTATCCACTGAGCCAAACCGGTTTCGGCAGCAGATGCCTTTTTGATGTGGGGAAATATAATCAACTGTCTTAACACATTATAGGAAATAGTCACAAAGTTGCCTAAATTCAAATTTAGCAAGTTATGAAGTGCCTGAGCTTGGCCCCTGGAGGGCACGTACAGTGTTGGCGAATGAATCTTATTGAATGAAGGCAATGGGCCAAACTCTGATGTGATCAGAGCAAGGACTCCGGTGCTCTCTGAAGGACTGATGTCAGCCTGCCCAGACCCAAGACCACGCAGAATGGTGCTGCCTCTTGTCTTTTCTCTCCCTGGTATACCACAAGCTAAAAAGGCCAACAGAGACACATCTCTGGAGAAGCCAATAGAAGGTCATCTAACCTAAAAATGACAGTCACAATGGCCCACACCATTTTGGAAATTGAGCAGGTAATGGACATAAAGGAAGGTCACTGCTATAGCTGAAAAGGGGAATGGCAGAAATAAGGGGGTGCGGATAACAGCACTGGGTTTCCCAGTTTCATGGCAACTTACAGAAAACAAGCTGATCTCACTAGTAATATGAACACTCTTCCCTACTGAGCAAGTGGTGGAGAAAAATGTATGTTACTGGTTCTGAAAATGTAAAGAAAATGAATCCATGCAAAGCGCAGCTACTGAACCTACATACACAGGGGCACAGAGTACAAGCACATGCCAGAACCTGCAAAAAGCAAGGAAACACTGCTTCCAAATATAGGTTAATGGACATTATGGCATTTATTATTCATCAGTTAGCCCTGTATATTCTGCTCAGCGCTGCAAGTCCCCAAGGCAAAAATATAATAAAATTCCATTAGTTAAAATATTTAAATTAACCAAGCTGGAATACCACAGTTTCCTGATAGCACTGTTTACAACAGAAGGAAAAAGAAAATCAGAAATCACCCAAAAATAAGTGATACATTAGAGAAAATGAGAGATTTTCATTTGCTTATAAGTAGGAGGCTTTGATGAGAAAGGTGATGCTTTGTTCTCACCTACTAGACAGGTGAGAGGCAGGGAGACTACTGGCTTAAATTTTGACTCAGTGGTCTAAGAAGTTTCAGTTTATTTTAATGTGTAATTATATTCAATACAATCTTATTCTTTGAAGTTAGACTGATTTGGATAAGTCATTTTCCATGGATTATATTTCAAGGTAAGGATATCCATTGATGTTCACTGACCAGCTTTTCTTCTCTGTTTCTCTGAGCAACTAAAGTGGGCCAGGGTCCTCTTTGCAAGGCAACTCGCAGGCAGTTACCACAGGCTCCCCAGAGTGATCCCAACCATGACATTGTACTGCTAGCTTCTCAGAGCTCATGGGACCAAGCCTCACCTGACCACACATGCTACTTGCCCTTTTCAGGCACTCTTGCATTTCCTCTCTACCTGTTTTTTCTGTTTTGCTTTGTTTTAATTAATCTTCAACTGAGGAGATGTTTGTATTGATTTTTAGAGAGAGGAAGAGGGAGATAGAGAGAAACATCGAACGGTTGCCTCTTGTATGAGCCCCAACCAGGGATCAAGCCCATAGCTTAGGTATGTGTTCTGATCGGGAATTAAACCTGCAACCTTTTGGTGCATGGGATGTTCCAGCCAACTGAGCCACCCAGCCAGGGCACCAACCTGATTATTTTTATTTATTATCCAAAACATCGGTTTCAAGGTTTTCCAGGTAGCCCAGCTCACAGAGCTTTTGGCACTTCTCTGACCTCTTAGGATAGAGGTTCACAGACCCAAAGGGAAATGGGTTCAGGGGGCCAGCTCTGCAGAGACCTGTTAACAGGGTTCTTCCTAGACTTCCTCTGCAAGGCCTGTGGTCTCGGCTTTGCTCGCCTTACCTGTCCTCTCCTATACCTGAATTCTACCGCATTTTCCCTCCACTCTGAGGTTTGCTGCCTGGGAGTGCCTCACTCCTGCACCTCCCTCTGCCCAGTAAGTGGACAGCAGGTCCACCTCTGCCCTTACCTCCTAGCTACAGACCCATGCCTATCATCTTTCCTCAGAAGTTAAGATCAAGCAAAACACTTTCCCAGGCTGCACGCCAACCATGTCAGTACAAGGTAGTCCCATCAGAGGGATGTTTGCCATGGCGCACACCTCCACAAAGGACAGCTCCTAAATGTCCAGCACCAGGGATTGGCTGAGTGGATTACAGTATAACTACACAACAGAATAGTGTTTAGTCATTTAGAAATTATTGTTGAGAAACATTTATTAATGGGTAACAATATTCACGAAGAACTCCAAAAATAGTTGCAAACAGCATGGATAGTATAATTCTATTTTTAGAATGTTTGTATATACAAACATTGGGACAAAGATGAAAAGTTATATAAAATACATCAAGGTATTGAGTATATCTATGTCTGAGTGGTGTGATTATGGGTTTCATTTCCCTCTTCAACTTGCTTATCTATATTTTATAATTTGCCTACAATGTCCATACATTACTTTTACAAACAAGAAAATATAAATAGAAGTATTTGTGTTGCTATTTTGCTTTTGCTTTTAAGTCATTTGAGTAGGGAATGATGAGGAAGTACTTGTAGATGAGGAGATTGGAAATCACTGTTCTTGACTACAGGTTATACCACACATGTGGCAATGAATCAGAGTTTACTAATTATTTCATGTGCAAAGTCTGCCTCTTCAAGTAACCTATACACTCCAGAATACTGTTCATTATTGTGAACAAGAGCTAATTTCTCCTGAGTATTTACCATGAGCCAGGCACTCTTTTAGGCACTTGATATGTTTTACTTATTTAATTCCCACTGTGACCCTATGATGTAAGTACTATTTTTATCTGCATCTTTATAGATGAAGAAACCAAGCGGTTGAGGAATTTGCCAGGGTCACTGAGTTAAAAAGTAGTAGAGCCAAGATTCTAGTCCAAGTCCTTCTGAAATCATTACATGGAACTGAAAGCAAAAATCTCGTTTGCAAATTCTCAGAGTTCAAAGATTCAAGCCACATATGCAGCTTGCTCCCCTACCTGTAACATCCCTCTATCTTCTTTCCACTTATTTATTTACTCTTATTACCAAAAAATACCTAGAGTACTATTTTAAGGAGCTTTTCCATGTTGCTACTAGTAAGTTAACAATAAGTATCTATATGTATATATTTGTTTAAAAATTTAACATACTGTATATTGAGTGTTTTTTATTGGGCTAAGAGTTTGTGTTTTTTAATACTGGCTCCATTATTATTCCATCATGTAGATGAGGACTCTAAAAGGTTAAGTAACTTCAAGATCTCAAAGTAAGGAGTGGGGCTAGGGTTTAGGTCCAGTTAAATATCACTCAAGAGTTTATGTTTTATCCCACCTTCAATGAGTGGAATTTCTGCTGAGTAGCAGCCCAATGAAAAAGACTATATTTACCAAATGACATTCTTTCCACCCAAAATGATATCATATAACCAAGCTAGTAGAAGCAGACAATTGTCAATGTTTTCCTTGCCTTCTTGATTTGATTTCCCAGATCACTACCTACAGGAAGCCATGCTTCAGCCTGGAAAACATCAGTCCATGAATTAACAACATAATTACCATATGATATCAGCAGACACCGCACAGTAGTGAACAGGTGTCCTGGTAGAGTAAGATTAATGAAGTGACTGCAGCAGGAGCTTGTCAGAGCCTCAATTTCTGGGAGCAGAGAGAGTCATCATGTTGAAATTGCAAGGTGTGGGTAAATTGAAGCTATACTCAGAGAGCAACGATCTTTTTTTTTTTTTTTTTAATCCTTGCCTGAGGATGTGTTTATTGACTATAGAGAGAGGAAAGGAGAGAGAAATAGAGGGAGGGAGGGAGAGAGAGAAACATCCATGTGAGAAACATCTATCCATTGCCTCTGGTATGTGCCCTGATCAGGGATCAAACTTGCAAACCTGCAACCTATGTATGTGCCCTGACCGGGAATTGTACCCACAACTGTTTTGTGTATGGGACAATGCTCCAACCAACTGAACCACCCAGCCAAGGCCCAGAGGAGAATCTTGAGTCTCCAGGACTATGTTCAAACTATCCCCCAAGGCTTAAAATAGAAATGCTATGATCTGTACACTCACAGAACTGAAGGAAGTATTTGGACACTAGGTGTCATGGATATTCAGTGCTCTTCTCCCAAAGGACATACACATGTGCAGTGGTTAGTCTATAGCCACCCACCCTGACTGCGTCCAATCTTGACTGAATTCAGAAGGAGAGGATTCTCAGATGAAGAGCATATGGGAATCCCACATTCTATCTATTACAGCGTGGCTCCGGCATTGAGCAGAACTGACAATGTGGAACCTTAGTCAAATTTTTCTAAACTGCCTAAGCCTTCTTTTCCTCCCCTATATAAGGAGGCAATACACAGAATGGTAAGGAATAAAGGAGATGATGCATATTAAATAGGGCTTGGTACATGGAAAACACTAAGGGTATGTTAAGTATTAGTCTTATTATCTACTTCCTAATAAACACATGCATCCATATCAATTCAACTTACACTCTATTAAAATTTCTCTTGTCCTCAAAGACTAGTCCAGTGTTCTATCTAATGGGTCTCAACACCATTCTTCTACTACATCCACATTCATATCAGGGTTTCAATACGCACCAGGTAAACTCAAGAAACTATCCTAAACAAAATTAAATTTTATCCTGAAAAGGTTAAAAAAGGTTTATATATACCTTCCTGTTAAATTTCAGTAATTCATAAAGACTTCCATCAACTGTGTTCCCTCTCCATTGAATAAACCTGAATGAAACTGGAGCTGAATGAAGCAAACATCAAAGAAACATAAACATATGACTAAATATCTTTTACTAATGGACTCACAGGGGCGAAGGATGATGTTGGGGAAAAATGAGAACTGGGTGCACCACACTCCTGGAAGGAAGGGTAGGGGAGATTCTCCCAGGAGGTTGTCTTGGGAAGGACCTGCACTACCCAGAATATGAGTCACTAGTCACATATGGCTACCGAGTTCTTGAAATATAGCTAGTGTGAATTGCGATGTGTTGCAAGTATAAATTATGCCTGGGATTTCAAAGACTTAGTAGAAAAAAGATGTAAAATGTGTTATTACTAACTTTTATATTTTGGATGTAGTGAGTTAATAGAATATACTATTAAAACTATTTTCACCTTATTCTTACCTTTACTAGAAAATTTAAAATTACATATGTTGTTGGCAATATGCCTATTGGACAGTGCTATTGTAGACCATGAGGTCCACAAATCATACATGGGTGTATATCATTTGTTGTCCTTAAGTACCTATTTATTTGATGGTTTCCCATGTCATATATATTTTAATTTATCTTTATTGTTGAAAGTATTACAGATGTCCCTTTCCCCTCTCCCCCTATTAATGCCATTCCCCTCCCTAGGCCTTCACCACACAAGGTGTTATAATGAAACAAAAGCAGGATAGGCAATAAAATTACGCCCAGGACAAAAGAGTTCCTCAATAAATGTTAGCTATTTAGAATAGTTATTATCATGTTGAATACAGTTAGTTAAAGCTTAAGTTTAAATAAAGCAAAATGTTTGGTCCAGGACTCCTCAGAATTCTACTCTATATTTATCTGGAATCTGATTCTCAAAGAAGATAAGTGGCCAGTGTGTCTCAGATTTATTTGATTACACAATAATTGCATTCTTTTTTATTGTTTTTTGAGGACCATATAGGACTAATTTCCCCCCCCGCCAAAAAAAAAAAAGTTTTGGGAAATGGCTCTAGTCTTAAAATCTGGAGCAGTACAAAAAGATGTCTTCTACTTGGACCAGAGATTTTGGAGTGTGACTAGCCCAACCTAAAGACCCTAAGAAAGAGAAATAGACCATTCGGTCTGGCCTAAAATACAAAGGATGTAGTAAGTAATAGTACATGGTGAGTATTTAACTTATGGCATTTGGTTTTATTAATGAACAGTATGAAAAGCAGCATTTGAGCAATAAACTGTCTTACTATGACCCTGAATCCAAGCCCTAAGAACAACTTTTGGTTAACTTCTCAACATTCAGATCCTCTCAAGACTGACTTACTGTGGAAGAGAAGAGAAGCTAATGGCCAATAATGTGAGCGGTAATGGGTAAAGACCAGTAACAAAAATAGAGATATCAACTTAGAATTGTCATGATGGATGTTTAGCAGTTAATCACCCTGCCCTCTTCGTAATAATTTTTTATCAAGGAAGGAATATATGCTTGTTGTTCCATTGAGCACTAACTAAATCACACTATTCAGGTCATTATAACACCAACCCTACTTTGGCAATCCAGAGCCTTTCAGAAAACCTCTTCTCTGCCACATTCTTTACCAAACAGGTTATTGATCAACCTCCTCAGTGGTGAAGAGGCTTATAATGCTCTTCATAAGGACAAAGGACTTCCATTTCTCTACAATCATCTGTTGGTCTCTACTACTTGCCTAAATCATTTCCTTGGAGGTGTCTGTCTGAAGTCACTGTAAAATCCATGTGTTTACAGCTAGATTGATACTCTATCTTTGGGGGCAATCAGACTCACTATCATTTGCATACCTTATGGCAGTAATTCTAATAACATGAAATAAAGGCCAGATTAGGCCAGAGGACAAGCATGCCATTACAAGAGCTCACTAGCAGAGAGCACTTCCAGACAGAATGCTAATGCTCATTGGCTGAGAGTGTATCTACTGCCTGCTCTTTAAGCTCCCACTGGCTGAAAGCATACACCCAAACTCAGAGCAATCAATAGACAGATAGAGCTGTTTCCTAAGCGGACTGTTCTATATTCTCTCTTTCTCAGCCTCTTTCACTCTTGCTCTCACTCTCTCATCTGTCTATCAGACTATGTATCTATATGCACTTAAAGAAAATTTCAGAGAAAACAATGCTAAAAAGCATCAGAGTTGTTTGGAGAAGTGTTAAAAAGACATGCACTCAAAATCAAATGTTGCACATTCTTTAGGCTTCTACTTGTGACCAACCTATGCTAGGCACTGTCACAGATTAGGAACATAAAATGAACATACACAATATCATGGTCTTAAGTTCTTTTTTGCAGCAGAAAACTTAATGTAGCCTGAAACTAACTTTTATCTTTCTTATAAAGGTGTTTTTTAGTTCTCGTCCCTGTTCATTAATTGAGTTGCCACTATTCACTTCCCGCTGTTTCATGTGGCTGGTGCTACCAAGAAAAATAAAGGGAAAATGCAGTATTAAAATTCAGAAGAATATCTACATAACTATGATAAAAAAATCCAAAAATGGCCATGCTCACATAACTAATGTTCACTTCCTCTCATTCAAAAAGGTAGGAATGTCTTTCCTCCTTTAGTGTCTTCCATAAATTTGATCTCCAGGGAATGTTGCTGCTGTTAATTATGCATGTTGAGTCCCACTGTGCCAGAGGAAACATAATTATTCTAATTTTCAAGGTCACAGAAACATCCAAAGGTGCAGGCTTGACAGTCCGAAGAATAATGCTAACTCAAGGGAAACCGGGACAGGGCTTGTTATGGAAGGCTGGTTACAACCTCATTCATGGAGCGCCGCTGAAGGGTCACTAGTTTCACAACCCAAATTAAATTGCTTAGGATAAACTCCCCCAGAGTGACTGCCCAATGACCTGGCCATAAAGAGGAAACACAAGAGGGGATGGTGATTCTCTTTCCAGGGTCCCTCAATGCTACAGCCTCTTGCAGACAGGTAGGTGCTTGTGGAGTCACTTTGCAAAACCACCTAAACTTCCTGCTCACCCACCAAGGTTTCAGCCAGGGCAACATGAAGAAGGAAAAGAAAAAAAGTGCTTTGTATAATCTATAATAACAAAAGCGCAATGCAAATTGACCAATCGGCCAAACAGCAGAACGACCATAGAGGAGACCTTCCAGACTACTACGCTATGACACACGCACTGGCACCAGGCCAGCCAAGGCAGGTGTGATGCTATTGGTCGGGGGGCCCGCCATTGCCCCACAATTGCCCCGCAGAGGGAGGCCCAGGCTACCCTCTGCAGGGTGATCAATGGGGGGGAGGGGGGCTCTTGATCCATTGCCCTGCAGAAGGAGGCCCAGGCCATGGGCCAGGGGGCTGATCAATGGGGGCGGAGGGGCCTCCACAATCCCAAAGAGGGAGGCCCAGGCCACTCTGCAGGCCGATCAATCGGGGGCTCCATGGAACTGGGGCTGAAGCAGGCAGCACCAGGCCAAGGTGGGTGCAGGTGGGGGGTAAGGCCGTGAGGTAGCTGGGGCTGCAAAGGCCTACCCTTGCTTGAACTTCATGCATCAGGCCACAAGTCTATATATATAAAAGCCTAATATACAAAATGTCCCCTCGGGAGTTGGACCAACCGGAGTTCGATAGCTCGCTATGACGTGTGCTGACAATCAGGTGGAGGCGTGGAACAAAGGAAGGCCCTGACTGGCAGCTGGCAGCTGGCAGCCACTAGAGACACTACCCTTGCGTGACTTTTGTGCACTGGACCTCTAGTTTTAAATAAAATCTGTTGTATAATTTTTAGGAAAAAATATCTCCAGGATATATTTCAAGAGTCTGGCCAGCAAGGATCAGGATTCTATGTCTAAATTTCTTGTGGAACCCATGTCTGGAAGCCCAAGTTTACAGCATTTTCATATTTTAACTACAACTGGCCATACTGAAAGACTATTTATTACCAAAACAATGCAAATCTATCAGTGAATAATATTTTGAGGGAGCCCAACCTATAAATTGACCATATTATCAGTTTAGCAGAGCCACAAAGGACACTGGGGGGTGGGGGGCAAAGGATATTTTGGTTCCTAAAATTGCTATTTTGGAGATAAGTAGACTTTGGAATTTCATGGCTTCTGAACTATAACTTCTAATTCACACGAAAGAGATACACTTCTAAATTCCTGAATCTAACTCTGAGTACAAGATTAACTTTTTTCCTCCTACTTCCCAAATCTTGCTGCTGCTAATTATTTCCAGCCATATGTGGTTCATGAGGTCTCATGGGAACCAGACTGTGATACTGTGTCTCCTTTTGGCTCTTTACCTAGCTCATTCATAGGAATCTTCCAGGAAGTCTCCTATGGGAATTGCACCCATAAATCCCTCCATATACACAGCCATAGGAAGCCAAGTTCTGAACATGATACAGTTGGATAGCAGGGTCCCATCCAATGGCAAAAGTTTAAAGATTGCAATTAAAACGGTTAAATATTAAACATCATAATAATCATATTTGAAAGAAGGAGACTGTTTTAAAAACAAGGACTTAAGACAAATAATGGGCCCTCCACTCATCTGCCAATGCTGGGTACAGCAGGTCAGGTCAGTGGTGAGGAGATGGTTGTCACAGTCTACTGGTGCTGGGGCCGCATTCCCCTCTGGCTAAGGAGGTGATTGAGGCTAGGAAGATAAGACATTGGGAAGGAAGCTGGTTTCCAAGTAGTGTGTGATCTAAATGCAAGTTTCCTGGGCGTGGCTTTCATGTACCAGGTCAGAGGCAGTTTTGAGAGAAAAAAGTCCACTGGCCAGGATGACGTCATGAGAAGGTAGTGACCTGTATCGTGAAAGATAAGGTCTCTAGCACTTTCAACAGACTGGTAAGGTCAAAAGTTAGCCAACCTAAGGGAGGAAATACCTGTGTCACCACTTGGTTTAGTTTATGGAAAACCTTATTTTGAATTCCAGAGGATGAATGACCTTTCATAGATCTTTCCTATGTCAAAATACCAGTGTTTCAATTTGGAGAAAAGCTCTAACTCAGCCTAAGGTGGAAGAGTGGAAAGACTGTATTCCAAGTTTAGCTCCACAGCTAAGGAGATGGCGAAGTCTCTGCAATTTGTTTCTCTGTACCTCCGTTTCCTCATCTGAACTTTACCCTCCACTGCTTTTAGGAGGATGTATTTTCCTTAAACCAATTTCTGCCTCTCTCCAACACTTAATGCATTCCGTTCATCCCTAGGAGGGGTGGCTCCTTGATTTTGTACATTTGGGAAGAACAATGAGGTATACTGCCTCAGCTCTACACTGTTTCCTCTGGGGACTGAGCTACCTTCAGAGAAGCCCAATTCCACTGCCCTCCAGGGCTCAGATGCTGCTGGGACCCAGGATCCAGTTAAGGAAGCTTCCATTGCTGTTATACTAGTAACTGGTGTGCACATCTGCCTAATTCTGGGATTAAGTCTTTGCAAGCTCATTTGTCTATGACAACAGCCTATGACCGCCAACTTAGCATCTCTACAATAAAGACGAATTCTGGCCTCCATCTTTGCTCTTTTGCTTTATTTCTCAAAATGTTCAGAACTCAGGCTGAGAGGAGTGGCCCACTGGGGCATTCCCAAGAATCTGCAAAATAGACATCAGGATGTTGTGAGGGGTATAAGGACTTATCTGAAGCTTCCTAGTATGGAGCCCAGTCCATTGAAAGATTTCACTAACTGCTGGGCAACGAAATTACATACCTGCTATGAACTGTTGACCCGAGTGCGGCCAGTGCCATAGTGTGCCAGCCAGCCACACACATCTCCAGACTTAAGACAGGGGCTGTCACCTGAGCAGTCACATGCTGCCCTGGGGAACTACCTGGGTAGAAACATCTGTGAGCCTTGTAGTACATTTTGCAGTAACAGCATGAACATCTTAGCAGAATCCAGAGATCAGTGGCTATAAACTGGGCTTAGTGACAAGAGAAATCCCAGAGACTCTGAATGCAAAGGAGCAGGGAGAAGGAGGCGGGAAAGCAGAGTTCTGTTTTCCCAGCACACTTTCCCCAGGCAACAAGGACAATAAATTAGTGAGCATGGGAGGGAGTCCAGACCTACCAAAAACTCCAGCTGTGGTTAAAGGAATTTAGCACAGAGAACAAGACACACAATATGAATCCTAAACAAACACCTTTGCTAAAAACTAGATCATGTGCTAACTTCAGAAATATGTGGGCCGTTTACAGACTTTTTGTTCTGCCTGAAAAATGTATTCTATACTGCTCATGCCTATCCAAATGCAGATTTTGCATTTTACAGATTAATAAAGATGATAAACAATTATTAATATAAAAATAAACTATTTCCATGACTTTAATAACAGAACAGGCTCAGGACTTAGAATTTATAATGCCATATATGTATCTGCCCCCAGAGAACCAGAAACCTTCAGAGTCATCTTTTAAATGGAAAAGCAGATAAATCCAGGTACAATCATGAAAAAAGAGGGGTTGGAAACCTTAGCAAGAGAAAAAGTGCCCATTCAGACCTCTGGGGTTCGGTAGATTATGATAGCTAACATTTACTGAATGCATACTTTTGCCATATATTGTTCCAAGCACTTTCATAAATTAATTTCTTCAATCTCTACAATAACCCTAGAAGCTAAGTGCTATTTTACCCCCACTGTATAATTAAGGGAACCAACCACATAAAAGCAAAAAGACTTGCCCAAGGTCATACAACTAATTAGTGACTAAGCCAAGAGCTGAGCCCAGGCCATTGTCCCTAGTGACTTCATTTGGCCATCTCCCATAAGCTCCCCCGTTAGCTCTGAAATGAGCCTTTAAAACTCCAAGTCAATTTGAACTTCATTCTGGATCTTGCCTACCTGTCCCTGTGTTTGCAAGATTTTACTCAGCATCCACCCTCTTCAGAGGTATAAGTGCTCTAGGCAGGCCTATGCTCCCTTTCCCACTGTTCACAGGATTAGCTTTGACTAAAAGAAGCCTTTCTGGTTCTTTTCTTTCCACTCTCCTTCCAGAAATGTTTCTACATTCCTGACTTCCGGTCCTGGCTCACTACGGTAGATGGACTTGCTTACCTGAAGAAACCTGTTCTGGCAACTTACACAGGAAACCCTTGTCCAGATTCAGCAAAAGAAGTGTGGTTTTGTCTATTTCCAAAAAAACTAGGTGAAATTCACTGCGTCTTATCCTCATTGTACCTGCATATACACTGAGTGGCCATATTATTATGATCTCTGAACGCATAATAATCTGGCCACTCAATGTATATCCTATATAATAAAAGGCTAATATGCAAATTGTCCCCTCAACCAGGAGTTCAACCAGCAGGCAGGCTGGCCAACCGCCCATGTCCCCTCCCCCTGGCCAGGCTGGCTGGACCCCACCATGCATGAATTCATGCACTAGGCCTCTAATACACACACACACACACACACACACTGAATGGCCAGATTATTATGCATTCAGAGATCATAATAATCTGGCCACTCAGTGTACATGTTACCTTGCTTTGTACATTACCATATTTCAGATTGAGGTAAATGGAATTTTAATTGTAATATTGTTTAGCTGTTATTGGGCATTTATTGGGCCATACTGGCACATCTTCAAGAATTCCTCCTTTATTCTTTCATTTAATATACACCTGCTAGTTGATATTATTGTCTTCACTATATAGAAAAATAAAAGAGAGACTAGGAAAGGTCCATTAACGTCACCAAAGTGACTTAGGGAGTGAATATTGCAGTAAGGACTTTAGTATAAGTTAGCTTAACTCTGAAACATGTGCTTGAAACCACAACATATACTATTACATATGTATGTATATATCCATATACATATATGTCATACGTATTGTATGTGTATATAGCATTTCCAGTTAGAGAATATATTAATAACAATTAATAACAATTATTATGCTACATTCAATCAACATTTATTGACTACCTAATTTGTTCTGTAGTTTGCCAAGCTCTAAAGATTTAGGGATGAGTTAGAGAGAATTGTCAAACTTCAAAAACCTACAACCTAGATGATTTTAAGAGATAAAATGCTAAGACATATGTGGCTGCAAATCTATACATATCAACTTAAAGAACCATTTGCAGGTATTTACTCTGATGACTATCTGGACCCACGCAGAACTACAGAAAATGTCTTTGCATAGGTGAAACACTGCATATAAAAATATATATGCTCCATTTGCAATGACAGGAAAATACCAGAAGGTTGAAGACTAGAATATAGTAGGCAGAATGGAAATAGTTTTCGTATTTTGTATAAGCCTGGGCTTATAAGTACAGGCTATGGAAATATGGATATTTTTATAATTTACTATATGAGAAGATTATTACAGAAACCCACTACATTCAAGAAAATCATACTATATTACTTTTTTATAAGTGAAAATAAGAGAATTGTGTAAATGGGACAATAACCCTAAAATATCCATTTTATAAATTGTGACCTTGATTTTTTGAGTGGGAAACCTGCTCTAACCTGATATTGGTTAGGAAACCTAAAAGCCAATTTTGCTAGAATTAGGTCTAAAAGAGAAGAAAAGAAACTGAGAAAAGGGCTAATGGGGGAGTTGGGTAAGTTTAGGGTTGGAAGAGACTAATAACTGTTAAGAGCAAGGGCTCTGGAATCAAACTGCCTCTACAACTTCTTAGCTCCAGGATTTTAGATGAGCTACTTGACAGCTCTGCCCTGGCCTCAATTTTTTCATCTGTAAAATGGGGATAATAGCATTATCACAGAGTTGTTTTAGGATTATGAATATAAATAAGCTCCTTGCTTGTTGAAGACTACACACACAAACATAACATACACCTACATACATACATATATACACATAAAAACAAACAATAGGCCATTCTGAATCTAAAATCATCAGAATCACTTATAGACTGTCTTAAACATATAAACTCCTGCCCCATCCCAAAACTCCAAAGATACAATCAGAATGTCTATGAATTTGCATTTTTTAAAAAAATATTTTTTATTGTTTTCAAAGAGGGAGAGGGGGAGAGAGAGAGAAACATCAATGATGTGAGAATCATTGACTGGCTCCTTCCTGCATGCCCCACATGGGATCGAGCCCACAACCCTGGCATGTGCCCTGACCGGAAATCAAACCCGTGACCTCCTGGTTCATAGGTCAACACTAAATGACTGAGCTACACCAGCCAGGCTGAATCTGCATTTTTAAATATATGTTCAAATGATTCGAAGGAACTTCCACGTTGGACCATTCCTGACCCATTGGCATGTCTTCCTTTGCTCTGTGACTAATGAGCCTCAACAACCCAGTGGGTGGAAGATTTGTTTTCATTCCTTGAAAGGAACTGACTGGGAAATCTTCTGAAAGACAATGTAGATCAGTAATTCTCAACTGAAACTGTACCAAGATCTCCTGGAAATTTTTGAAAAACAGCCATCCAGGCTCTGTCCACAGCAATTCTGATGCCACTGTTCTGGGATGGAGCCTGAGCATTGTTTTATTGAAAAGAAACAAAAAATCCAAAGTGATTCTAAAATGCAGCCAGATTTGAGAGCTACTGACTTAAAACAGTATAGTTTACTAGGGCTGCTGTAACAAAGTCCCACACACTAGATGGCTTAAAAACAACCACAGGTTTTATTTTCTCCCCGTTCTGGAGGCTGGGAAGTCCAAGATCAAGGTGTCAACAAAGTTGGTTTCTTCTGAGGCCTCTGTCCTTGGTGTGTCTTCTCCCTGTGTCTCCACATTATTGTCGCTCTGTATGCATCTGTGTCTAAATCTCCTCCCTTTTTATAAAGATACCTGTCATATTGCATTAGGGTCAAACCTAATGGCCTGGTTTCTTTTTAATTAGCTCTAGAGACCCTATCTCCAAATAGTCACGTTCTGAAATTACAGGAGGTTAGGACTTCAATACATGAATTTGGAGAGAGGGGTGGACACACAAATTGGCCTGAAGAGTTTGTGGCTATTGGATTTTATTATGTTCCATCAAAATGACAGAACGTTTTCCTTCTAAGACACATGCCATTGAAAGGGTATAGTCATTACATTTCAATTATGCAGTTTCTGCTGATTTCCTATTGAGATGTGGCTTGTGCAGTGACAGCTGCCACAATCGGATGTACTAAACATTCTTATCTGACTTCTGTAAAGCTGAATCATCCATTCTTAAAAATCTGTGTGCTTCTAAGAAAATAATATCAACTATATTTTGCATTACTTTATCCCCATAATATTCATGAATATCATTAGTCTTTTTCTTCTCAGGAAACCAGTGGACATTTTCCAAGTATGTCAGAGATGAACTCTAATAATTATCTATGTTTCATTTTTTCTTCCCATAATTAAATTTTTATTTATCAAATTTCAATACAGCACTCATTCTGGGCAGGACCCTGGGGTTCAAGCCTTTTACAAATCTACTAGGTCACATTGTAAACTCCACATTGTACATGTAGAGCTATGAATGCAGATATGGGATAAATTGTTTGGCAGAAAAATGTATCAGAATATCAGACTTTGAATCACAATTTCAAGCTCTAGCCCTATCATTTTTTTAAAGATATACGGCACATAGGAAATGATACCTTTAAAAAATGTTTCTACTTCTCCCCATCCTCCAAAGAAAACCTATTTCTTCACTTGTGACATCAAATGTTAAATTAGATACAAACACAGAAAATCACTTTGTAAATTATAAAAGAATAAACAATTTGAAGGATATCATTATGAGCTCTTCCTCCTCTCCCTTCTTCCTCCTTTTTCTCCCTTTCCTCCGCCTCCTCCTACCACCGCCAAGAGATGACACTTTGGAACAAGAAATTATAAAAGTAAAGAGCTCATTGGGAAATAGCCCTCTTCCCACATACAATGGATTGGTTTCTTGCAAAGCCCTTCAGGAAATATCTCAGAATATAATATTTCGGAACAAAAATGAAATGCATGCTCCTGCTGGACTGGTCCTGGTGACCTGCAGTACACACTGGACAATGCCCATGTGTAAGGGGCCACATGGCTATCCATCTCTAGTTTTCAACTTCTGGTCTCCGGGCCAAGTTGAGAACTTACATCTCCCGCTGGCAACAGTTCAAAAGAATCCAGGAGAATCTGAACGTTTTATAAAAACAAAATTAAAAGAAAAAAGCTAAGTTGTTAGAACTGAACACACATGCCAGGAATTTTCTCAGTAGCTCTGCAAGCCTTTGACGATACAGGGCACTCAGGGACTTTCAGCTACTGACATCCCATCCTTGCTCCCTAACAGCTGTGCCAAATTAAGCAAGATTATTTTTAGAAACAATAAACTAGGAAGAGCCTCTCTGAAGACTGGTTTGCTGACTTGGTTTTGCTTTCACTGATTTAGGAGATTACAGAATTACATCTCTGGGTTTGAAAACACAAACGGTTCCAATGTACAAGACATGGACATTTACTTGTCTAAAGCTTTCACATGGAAATGTTTACAATTAATTAGAGAATCAAAACAGACATAAAAGAGGAATCAACTTTTTGACAGATAGATCAATAGACAGTTCCTTACTGGTAGTTTTTTACCACTGTTGAGTTTTCAAAGGCTCTCTCTATATATTTTACATTTGTTATTAGAAACATTTTTTTAAAACAGAAAAGGGGAATTTTATCTGAATTTTAGAGGATGCTGAGGTTCAATGAGGTCAAGCACCTCAGCTTAACAGGTCACCTACAAAAAACTCAGAGGTCTTTAAAGGGGTAGCTTGGGGTTCTTACTACACAAGACAGGGACAATTCCCTGTCAAGCTTCATCAGAGAAGGAAGACGCATCCTGCTTTTGGTTCAGTAATGTGAAAATATAGCCTCCCTGGGCACCAGAGCAGCAAACAGACAGAAACACATTAAATGCAACAAATGCATGCAGCGAAGGAGCTGGATCAGTGTCATGTCTCGATGCCTTTTGCCAGCAGCCTTGCAGGTGTCTGTGCCTGACAGCTATTTTGTAAAGTGCATTAAGTCTTCATTTGTCAAGTAATTTTTCAGTTTCTTCAAGACAGAGAGACTATAAATGTATTAGTTTTATGTATTTATGTTTTGGTGGCACGACACATAGCAATCTGAATATCACAGGTACACAAATATATGTCCTAAATTTTGCATTAAAAAAAGAGACTATTTCAGGACTTCAATACTGCACCGAATGCCTGATTAAAGAGGTGCACTACATTTCAAAACATCATTTGTAGAATAACCTCTAGGTCATGAATGTGCCTGCAGAAGGTAGGTAACTGAAGGAAATAATAAATTTCTAAGAGGTCTTTGTAGAGTTTATTTATGTAGGATCCATACCCAGGAAATTACTGGGGTTCTTTATGGATAAAATACGTCCTTAGGAGTTTTCCCATCTATAGTGGCTGGATCTAGAACAATTTGATTGTTATTATTTATATTTCCTAACCAAGGCCCACTTCCGCCTGTGAGTTGGTCAAGGGACAGAAGGGGACAAGGACTGTTTTATGGCATTTTAAACACAGGTTGCTCTAATTGGAATGAGAGGTCATTTTTAGTTTTAAATCACTGAGATGGACAGCAGATTCTCTACGTTCTGATAGGGAGCAATGAAGTGAATCTAGCGTCCAAAGACTGATATTAAAAGGCCGGCACCCACTGTGGAGTTCCAATTGGTCATACTCCTGCCTCCCATTCAGGGGTCAGCTATAATTCACAGCCAGTGCTAAAATGCTTTCAGAAGTATTTATTATCTTCCAGACACAATTTACTGCTTTTGATTATTCATTTTTCATTACTATGGAAAGCAAGATTAAATTGTTTCAGAAGCAACTGCTTAGAGTAATCTTTCAAACACATGCTCCATGTAAAATTCTCTGTCAGGCAAACGGATATATTATAATTCTTGCTTCAAAACAGCCATAAATAAAAAGAAACCAATACAAATAAAAACAGTCCTCCAGTTCTCGAGTCCAAGATGAGATGGAAGAACACCAGCTGACAGAGAACATACAAAGGGGCAGGTTCAAAGGATGGGTGGGGGAGGGCAGGAATGATGGAGAGTTCATTTATTAGACCCACCAAATTTATTCCATGGACATTTAATTTCAAAAGTAATTCAAATTAGCTTTTTATTTAAGTGTGGAATTAGATTACTTGTCTGTTTAACATGCCATATACTTATGAGCTTAATAAACAATAAGTAGTGAGTGAGGTAGGAGTCAGACCCACATCTTTGGATCCATACCAATTGCATTTTAGTGCTGGGAGAGATTGAAACAACAATCTCATTGTACACACAGGGGCCTGAGGCCCTGAAAAGGTAAGGCAGGTATATGAGGTCACACAATTAGCTAGTAACAGGGCCAGAACCAGAACCAATTTGCAGAGCAAGCCTGTCTTACACCTCTCCTGCCAATGCATATTAGGATGGTTTGGGGCTTGAAAGCACAATTATTACTATCCTTTTAGCAACGTATTCTTTTCCCTTCTTATTGAAACTCTCCCTCTCACCGACTCCCAAGACACTGCATGACATTCTACTTTATCTCTGTCTTCTCTTTCTTTTTCATCCATTGACACCACCAGGGACCACTCATTTAATGGAGGTACCACAACATTTTATTCTCTTCCTTTTGTTCATGCTGAAGTCTCAAACTACAAACAGCACTGAAACTACTGCCTGAGATTTTATTCTAGTAACAGAAGCACACTGCACCTGTGCATGGCAAGCGGAAAGGGCCAGCATCAGTACCCCCGAAAGCAGTCCTCATCCAAAGATAGTCTGAGAGCTGTAGCCGGGGCTTCCTCGGCCTTCACTTGGGGTAATTCAGTTGAGGTGTGTTACACAGTTTCTCAGAGCTCCTCAGTGGACCCTCATGGGCTTTCTACATACCATTGACTGATTTCTTTCCCTTCCCACCTCCCTTCTTTAACCCCTACTAATGTTTCCTGGGATCATCGCCCAGTAAATGACTCCAATTCTGCTTTTGGGAGGATCCAATAATAATAATAATAATAAAAAAAGACATTATCCAAACACCATGCTGTACATCTCTAATTCCGCACTTTGACTCGAGCTATTCTTTCAATTGAAAATACCCCTTTTGTGCAGAGTCACCTTATCAAGGTCACACCCCACTTCAAGGTTTAAGGCCATCTTCATCCCTACTGATGCTCCTTAGCCACTCGCCCACGAAGAACTCCACCCATCCGAGAACTGTGTACATCTCAGTAGCACACTTCAGCAGGCCTTGCATGAGGACGTACACATGTGTATTTACTTCTACTACAATACAAGGACTAAATTATGAGCTCCTGGAGGGCAGACACCCCATCAAAATCATTCTCGCCTCCACAGGAGCAACTGTGCTTTCCTGTGGTAGGCATTCATGAAATGCCCACTGAAAGGAGGTGAACCTTAGAAATGTCCCTAAATAAAACCATGTGTTTCTTATTGAAGGATTCTTCCTAATGGAGTGTTTTCCTTTCTTATCTCACGGGAAGATCTGGCATTCACATTATGGAATAAATATACCTAATAAGACAGAATATATGAAAGGGAAAAATGCTAAAATACTCTCAAATTCTCTGTTTTAGATCTGAGGCACTGGAGCCTACAGATCTAAAACAGATAATTGAGAGTATTTTGCAGGTAATGAAAAAAAAAGTTTGTTTTAGTACTTTGAGACCGTTGGTTAATGTTTTTGCAACAAAGGATCCTATAAGTTAAGGAATTTGGATATTAGAGAATTCAAATATATTCAGCATAAAATTGAGGTTGAGCTTCTTTTTAAAAAATATTTTACTGATTTTTTACAGAGAGGAAGGGAGAGGGATAGAGAGAAACGTCAATGAGAGAGAAACATTGATCAGCTGCCTCCTGCACATCCCATTCTGGGGATGTGCCCACAACCAAGATACATCCCCTTAACTGGAATCGAACCTGAGACTCTTCAGTCATCAGGATGATGCTCAATCCAATGAGCCAAACTGGTTAGGGCTGAGGTTGAGCTTCTTGATGCTAAAACAAAGCAAGACTCTCCCAGTCAGCCATATGCTACTGCAAGGATTTCTGCCTCTATCTGTGTTTTTCTCAGATATGTAACCTTAACCAGATTTGAAACTCTTGGTTTCCTGAAGGTGGTACGACCATGTAAACGCCAGCTCATTCAGGGATCTGGTGGTTCAGCCACAATTTCCATTTCACTATAATCAACTGGTGCCCACCAGAAGCCTACAGGTCCCATGTCCGAAGTCCAGTTGCCATCAACTTGTCATGCCAAATTTATCTCAGGAAAAAGAACCTCTAATCCAATGGGATAAAAAACTATAAATAAAAATATTAGACAACTTGGCCTTCTGTCAGTTCCTGTTCTTCCTTTTCATTCCAACTGTCTTGATCTTGACACAGGATATAATTTCCCGCATCACAGCAATTATTTTTTTAAAATTACCTATGTTCTAGATACGGATAATGGTGATGGCTGCACAACAATGAGAAATGTACTTAATAACACAGATGTGAACACTTAAAAAATGGTTCCAATGGTAAAAATTTTAGTTATGTACATTTTACTACAATAAAAAAATCACCTGTGACACAACTTCACAAAGATAACCATTATTAACATTTTGGTTTAAATTCTTTCTGAACTTTTATGAATGAAGACATACGTTTTCACACATGAATGTTTTTAAAAATGAGATCACACTGATAATATTTTATATTTTAAAAATCATTTTAGCACTATCTTGGTAATCTAATTTGAAGTTTGTTAGTTTTAAACCATTGTTTCTGAATACTTTTGTATTCAAAATTGCCAGGATGGAGAGAGGCACATTTGTACATACATTGCCAATGACATCCCATACTTCCACTTTTTAGAAAGAGGGCCTCCTCTTTCTCTACATCATCAGCCAGATATGCTCTGTTAGCCCAGCTCTCTCTCTGTCTCTCTCTCTCTGTCTCTCTGTCTCTGTCTCTCTGTCTCTGTCTCTCTCTCTCTCTCTCACACACACACACACACACACACACACACACACACACACACACACACACACACAATCTATCTAATGGCCTCTCTCCCACTCTCAGACTAACAATTGAAGTTTAAGTCCCATGTCCTGGCATTTAAGACCGTCCATGATCAGGTTTCAACTACTTTTTCAGAGTTTGCCTCCCCCTTCTTGCACCCATGCATCCAGGACAGAGCCAAGCTGCATTACTCACAATGAAACCATCATGACCCTCAATCCTCTGCCTCTGTTTGTGCCCTCTCTTCCTGGAACATCCTCACCCACCACTGACACCTGTTGGAAAGGTCTCCTTTTTTTGCAGTCCATCTGAGAGCACATTTGTTCCTGCCCTTCCCTGTCCTCCATCATAATAGCTGCTATTTACTGAAGTGCACTCACCAGTGGCAAGCTTATCTCATTTAATTTATAACAGGTCTATAAACTTGATGGAGATAATTACCTCCTGTCATATAGATGAGGACACTGAAGCTTAAAGACCTTAAATAACTTGCCCAAGATCACACAGTTAAAAAGAGCGAGATCTGAATTCAAACACACTTCCTCTGCCTTGAATTAATCACTACATGAAGTACCACGGGGCAAAACTTTTAACTTGGCTTTAAGTTCTCCAATTTTAACATAAGAGACAGTAGATTAAATAGCCATGAAAGTATTTTCAACTCTGATATGCTATGAGATTTCAAGAGTTTCTTTTTTTTTTTTTAAATTTTACTTTATTTTTATTGTTTTAAGTATTACAAATAATAGTACATATGTCTCCTTCTTTTTCCCCCTTTGATCTCCCCCCGACCTCCCCTACCCCCCAGGACATGCCTTCACCTGCCCACCCTCCCCCCCACCCCAGTGTCTTATATCCATTGGTTGTGCTTATATGCATGCGTACAAGTCCTTTGGTTGGTCTCTTACAGCCCTCCTCGCCCAACCACCCCTGTCTTCCCAATGTAGTTTGACAGTCTGTTCAATGCTTCTTTGCCTATGTATCTTTTTCCCACCATTTCTTTCCTTTAAAAAGTTTTGCCTTTGCAGACTGGAAATAAACATATAATAACAAAACAAGACAAAACAAAAAAATGTTTGAGTCCCAATTTCAATGTCCAACAGTTCCTTATGTGTACATGTCAGCAGTGATATCTGGATGGTGGGCACATGGTGGCAATGCAGGTCCGACCCTCTCTGGTTTGGTCCTAGGCAACCTGCAGCGGTGCACAGCTGCTGACTGCTCCCATGGCAAGGCGTTGTCAGCATCTTCCATCTCTGGACTGTTTTTGCCTCTTGTCTTCGTGGATGGAGCACTCCTGTCTTAAATATCTTATGTCCTTTGCATCCTTCAAAATATCATGGAGGTTTGTTTGCTGCCTACTCAGAACACTGCTTAGGCAAATAAGATGTTGTCCTCTAAGTTCACTAGAGCCAGGAATAAAGAAGTCACCACACAGTGCAGACATGTCATTGCTATTGCTACTCTTACTGAACAATCCATTCCCGACAATGGCAGCATAAATATTTGCCAAAAATGCAATGACCTGGCTCAAGATAGCATTGGAAAACTAGTGTCATAAAACTACTGTTCATGCAAGATTGAAATTTTGAGGCTTCCATGGCAAGGACAAACATGCACCTTCTCTTGATTTCTTTATTTGAGGGCAGCCGTGCCACACATACTATATCATCCTGGTCTATTCTCAGGAAACAACACAATACAGAACAGGAACCAGAATAGCCAGGACATGTCAGGATTGGAAACTCAGAGACAAAATGGGACAGACGGGCCTCAAAACAGACCCAGGGCATGCAGCCAGAGGCTTGTCTTGATGGGCCCCATCTCTAGGACCAGGAAGCAGATTTTCATCTTTGTTCTCAGGAAGAGCAGTGCCTGCTGCCAGCCCAGCCCCTGAAGGGACTAGGAACTGGGCTAAGAAGAACCTGGTCCTTGACACCATGCTAAGCTGACAGGTAGTGTCTGAACTGTGGAAGATGGAACCTGTTCTCTCAAGAAGGGATTCTTGTCTGAAAATAGGTAATTTGGGGTATCAAGCTAAAGGAGAATAAAGGCCTGTGAATCATTAGGCTGTGTCATAGGCGAATGATATGCATCATTAGATGTGCTTTAATTCATATATTTAGCCTATCTAATAAAATAGTAATATGCAAATTGACCGTATCTCCACTACACACAAGCCATGGCCACAACCTACGCCCACCAGCCAATCAGGAGCGAATATGCAAATAAACCCAACCAAGATGGCTGTGGCCACAGAGAGCAGGAGGGAGGCTTGGGTTTCCCTGGCAATGGAGGAAGCCAAGCTTTCTGCCTTCTCTTGCCTGCCCAGGCCTCCACTCCAGGCTACAAAGTTTCAATTATAGAAGATAAATAAATTCAAACAGAAATGGTGGCAGCCATGGAGCTGGAGAGAGCAGTAGGCTAGGGTTGCCTGCGGCGATGGAGGAAGCCAAACTTTCCACACACCCTGGCCTGCTTTGGCTCCTGTTTAAGGCTACAAAGTTTCAATTATAGAAGATACATCAATCCCAACAGAAATGGCTGCTGCCCTGAGCAAACAGAAGGCTTGGCTCCACTCAAGGCTACAAAGTTTCAATTGTAGAAGATAAATAAATCCCAGGTACCAGGGCCTCTTGGGTCACCGGGAGGTGTGGCCAGCCTGCAAACCACCACAGGCCCCTCGCCCAGGCCACCTCACACCCCAAGGGAACCCCCACCCTGATCCAGGACACCCTTCAGGGCAAACCAGCTGGCCCCCACCCATGCACCAGGCCTCTATCCTATCTAATAAAAGAGTAATATGCAGATTGACCATCACTCCAACACACAAGATGGCTGCCCCCATGTGGTCAAAGATCCTGCCCCCATGTGGACACAAGATGGCCAGCAGGGGAGGGCAGTTGGGAGGAAGCAGGCCTGCAAGGGAGGGCAGTTGTGGGTGATCAGGCCAACAGGGGAGGGCAGTTGGGAGGGACCAGGTCTGTAAGGGAGGGCAGCTGGGGGCGATCAAGCCTGCTGGGGAGGGCAGTTAGGGGTGACCAGGCCGGCAGGAGAGGGTAGTTAGGGGCAAACAGGCTGGCAGGAGAGAAGTTAGACATCAATCAGGCTGGCAGGGGAGTGGTCACGGGGTGATCAGGCTGCCAGGCAGAAGTGGTTAGGGGCAATCAGGAAGGCAGCAGTTGGGAGCCAGCAGTCCTGGATTGTGAGAGGGATCCCAGATTGGAGAGGGTGCAGGCTGGGCTGAGGGACAGCCCCCCACCCCCCACCGTGCATGAATTTTGTGCACCAGGCCACTAGTATATTCATAATCTGAGAACTACTGAACCACATAGCTAACATGAAGCCACAAGTAGTGAAAGGCTGTTTTATTCACTGAAAACCTTCAGCACTTATAGTACTTGTAATGGGAATAAAGAGGAAATGAGAAGGGAGAGAAAAGTCCTAAAGAATAAAGTCCTTAAGGGACTTTATTATCACCTTGGGCTATTTCTTGGTGATGCACTAATGCCAGTGAGGACCAGTCGCAGTGTAGACACCGAGGAAGAGCTGCCCACCAGTGTACGGAAATTTCATGTCGGAGTACATTGATGTAGATATCATTAGGGAAATCCATTAATACAGATAAAACCATCTTCGTTTAATGTGTACTTGTCATATACCAAGTCATGCATGAATTGCTAGAAGTAGTTCATCCAACCCTGAAAGCAACTCTGAGCAGTAGATGCTAGATATCCATGTTACGGAGAGCAAAGAGAGGCACAGAAGGTTAAACAGCTGAGGTACACAGCGAATCAGTACAGGTGACTGATTTTTGAGCTGAGATCTGCCTGGCTCTGGAACCAGTGCTATGAACTAGAATCAGGGCTCTAGAATGGCAGAGGCAGGAGAGATTCCTAGTCCCTACCTACTACTTGGGTTCTCTCCACATTGCATCATGATCAAGAGTGGTGATGCCTCTCCTGGGTGAGCACAAGCTTTCCTGACCACATAAATAAGGCAATCAGAAGGTTCTTCAGACCCCTCTGACAAAGATTACATTCACCACTAATTTGTTTTAAGAGTAAAAGAACTACTGAAGACATGAGCACTTACTGTACTTTAGATGTCAGTACAAATGATGTGAATAGACCTGAACATAAGATTCTAATAGCGCTAGAGTCCCCCTCCATCCTCCTTGCTAAAAATACACTGGTGTTGCACTGCCAGTGAGACACATAAGCATCCCCAGCAAGGCAATTTCCATTGCACTACCACCTCCCTTTCCTGCACTACAAGTTCTTTGAGTGCCTGACTCACCAGCCTCCATGAACCCACAGTGAGGTGAGGTAGCTAAGAGTGATAGTTCCTCTACCCTGATCAGCGTCCCTGAATCTCACCATCTCTGATTCTTAAGTTACGACTCCTCTGAAGAAGTAGCTTTTTGTTGCTACTAACCAAGCAGTTCAGCCCTCCATGAAGGTCTCCACAAATGCTGAGGTTTGGGTCCTGTCCAGCTAACCTCAGGACCCAAAGGGATGCTATAATCCTAAACAGGGCCCAATAGGAATGCTATAATCCTAATATTCAAAATCAGCCAAGAAAATATCTTTAAAAAACACACACACAAAACCACAGGAAAGCTTCATTCATAAAGCTGTACATTACAACAATGGAAAAGAATTGGAAAACAACTTGAAGGTCCAGAAGGGAATAACTCTAAACAACTTAAATGTGACATACCCACATGATGAATCTGTACATGGATTATAAACCTAACACTTATAAAGAGTACGTATTATCATTGGAAAAGGTTCTCTTTTTTTAAAAAAATATTTTCTTATTGGTATCAGAGAGGAAAGGAGAGGGAGAGAGAGATAGAAACATCAATGGTGAGAGAGATCATTGTTTGGCTGCCTCCTGCACACCCCCTAGTGGGTATCGAGCCCACAACCCAGGCATTTGCCCTTGACCGGAATTGAACCCAGGACCCCTTGAGTCCACAGGCCAATGCTCTATCCACTGAGTCAAACCAGCTAGGGCAGAAAGGTTCTCTTTTTAAGTCACCTGACAAAACACAAGTATATAACGAATATGTTTATATATGGAAGTATATAACCAATGAAATGTTAATTTTTAAAAGTTCCCAGAAAATAAATAATAGAATGGAAGTATTCATAAGTTAATGATTATGCTATAATATGAGCAGAGCTATCATTTTTTATTTCTTCTCTTTCTTCATACTTCTTCAATAACTTCCAAATTTTTCTATAAGCAATCCTAAAGTTGAAGAAAATAAAAAAGGAATTCAGCTTTAGGTTGAGTATCAGTTCAGCAAAGATAAACAGATGAGAATTTCACTTTAACATTTTTCAGGATGGAACTTAGCAGAATTCCTTCTCCTGCTTCAAACATCCTAGCAAGGCCATGTTTCTGCTGGAGACTGACCAGCACCTCTGTTGGAAGTCTACTAAAGGGTAAAAGTACCTAATAGTTAGTTCCTGCCACTTTGTGAGAATCGAAGCTTTCACAGATTCTTGGAGCACTTTAGAGCCTTTGGAGCACTGTTTAATCTGGAGCAAGAAACATGCAAGTTGCTGAATAATTATGAAGACATTTTTGTGGCAATTTTTATAGGATAAATAGTGTGTCCAAGAAGACATGCTAATCAGGAACATTCTTCTCCAGATATTTCATGAAATATTTCATATAATATTTAAACACCTTTAAATATAAACAGTTACACATAGTTAAAAAGCTATCTCAGTTACCAAAATGAGAAGTTAAACTTTTTAAAAAACTTATTTGAAGACATAAGTTCAAAATGGCAATATTCAGTAAGTTCTTTGCTAATAACTATGAAAGAAAATAAACAGCACAAAAATTTTAACAAACTGCCCAGCTTCAGCATAGCCATGGGACACTAAAGGAAATTTCATTGCTGTGTTCATCCACTATTTGTATTCCTTAAATAAATAGCGTGCTGGTTACTTTCATATGACAATGTAACCGGAACCAAGGTGCAGCTGTCTATCACCACAAAAGCCAAACAGATGCTGATGAAAAAAGAAAAGTGGTTTATTCAAGTGCCAGTAACCTGAGAATATGGGAGACTCTTGTTGCAAAGCCACATCTCAGTGCAGGCAGAGGTTTTTATAAGAAGGGAGAGGGAAAGCAGAATAAAGAAATCAAGGGGAAGGGGTTGGAAATTTCTTTACATGTAAACCAACACAGTCCATTCTCATAAGGATCTTGAAACTGTCAAGTGATGGTCTAGTGCAGTGGTCGGCAAACTCATTAGTCAACAGAGCAGCAAACTGTGGCTCGTGAGCAGCATGTGGCTCATGACCCACAGTTTGCCAATCACTGGTCTAGTGTATGTCATCCTGGTCATCATCATCTGGTTTTATGGCTGAAGGTCAGCAAATCTCCCAGAACTGGGATGACTGAATGTTGGAGTCTGGATCTTCTGAAGTTTAGTTCCCATTCTTATACAAACACGCTAGTGGTCAGAGTCAGCATTTACAGAAATAATGTCAAAAGAATGGTGGGGTGAGTTATAATTCCCCACTGTTACAACTTGGCTAGGCTATGGTGCCCACTTGTTTGGTTAAACAGCAGTCTAGATGTTGTGGTGAAGGTATTTTTTTTATATGTGATACATAGTTAAATCAGTGGACTTCAAATAGAGCAGATTACCCTCCATAATCTCAGTGGTCTCATCCAATCAGTCAAAGGCCTTAAAAGCAAAAACAGAAGTTGTCTAAGAAAGAAGAAATTGTCCTCAAATCTGCATCAAAGAAAACTTGTCTGAGTTTCCAGACTGCTGTCCTGCAGCATAAATCAGATTCAAGACTGCAACTTCAACTCTGACCTGAATCTCCAGTCTGCTTCTGGCCTGACTTACAGATTTGTATTTCAGACATGCCAGTCCCCACAATCATGTAATCCGATTCCTTAAAATCTCTCTTTCTCTCTGTCTCTTAGATAGACAGATAGATAGATAGATAGATAGATAGATAGATAGATAGATAGATAAACAGATAGATCTAGAGGTAGATCTATATATATAGGTGTGTGTGTGTGTATATATATATATATATGTGTAGATAGGTTTATATGTAGCTCCATATATAGATGTGTGTAGATAGATAGTTCTCCCATTGGTTGAGTTTCTCTGGGGAATTCTAATGCAGGCAGAGCAGAGTGACTCTATTTCTTAATTAGCTTGAGGCAGTCCCTATTTATGCCGTTTACTGTGGTATAATTAAGAGCCACCCCTTTCCCTCTGAAGTGTGTCCTGGTTGGGATAATAAATTATATGATCTCTTTACATGCAGGGCTGAAGAAAGATTTATTGTATTTCTAAATAATGAGCTCTTTTCACTTATGATGTTGTTTTTCAGTCTTCTTGGTGACCCACAGTAAGATATATATCTCCTGCCACAAAATAGAACTGACCCTTATGATGTGCAATGCAATAGGCTGTTTTATGTTTTATAATATGTGTCATTTCAAATGCTTTCTGCAACCCACTAACTTCATTGCATGATCTGTGGATGGGATCATAACTCAGTTTGAAAAGCTGACTTAGAGGAATCCAGGGCTGACTGGCATTCATTGTTGATTACTCTACCTCAGGACACACTGGTGACAGTGGGGAAGTGGGGGGGGGGGGTGGCGGGAGACAGGCATATGTATCAGAGACTTTACTTTGTCTATACTCCACATAGCCTTTGGTGTGGGGTATATTTCTCCTAAATAAAATGAAGCCATAGTGAACGTAAATATATCATCTAGAAACATGATTCCAGATCATTTTCCTTCAGTGCATCTCTAGTTTCCTATGAATACTACACGCAGAGAAGAGGGAGAATGAATAACACTAGCATCCCAATGGGTTATACTGCCTCTAGCTTCACTCTACTCCAGTCCAATTAATTTCCCTTACAGGAGAACCCATAAAGTCCAGAAGCAATCATTGGCCATTCAATAAATCATCACTGACTGCCAGTGCTAGGCACAGGGCAAGGCACAGTTTCTCCTGTCACTAAATTCCAATAGCTCTCAGCTGCAAACAGAATAAACTCCAAGCCCTATGTTTGTATTCCAGGCCCCTTACCCCAGCTTCAACAGACTTTTCAGCCTTTGTCTCTCTCAACCTTCCATGCCCAATGTAAGCATCCTATCCACAAATACACGCTCCTCTACTCCATGTGTCCTGCCAGGCTGCTCCTCTTCAAAGCCCCCTTCAAACTGCATCCTTTTCATGGGGCCTTCCAGATGCTGCCAGTGAATGAACAGGTCCCACTGCTTTAAGAAAGCATCTGGCTCAAGCATGAGGAGCTCAAGTTTAACACAAGCACTTCTTCCCCATCAAGAGTTGCCCTTAGGAACTGAAAAAGTGAAGGAGGGTCAGGGAAGCACAAGTAAGAGACGAAGTCAGGAAGAGAACTGGAAATGGTAGGCAACAGGGGCAGGAGACAGCACAGTCAAATTCAGGAATGAATGGGTCAGAACTCAAACAAAGAGGAAATGGGGTCGTGGGTAGAGGCTAAGACAGAGAAAGAGAATTGGGTGTCTCTTTTGATGGGGCAATTAAATTTGACCTGAGAGCCTAAGGAAAGGGTGACATAGGTTTGCTGCAGGTGGGCAAAGGGCACAAGAAGTATCCTGAGGTCTTTAGAGCCTGTCAGATCTTCATTGAAAGTTTCTTTCTGTCACTTGCTGGGTGACTCAGACAAAGGTTACCTCACCCTCTAGATCTCAGTATTTTCATTAGTCAAACCAGGAGGAAAAAGAGCAACTTATAGGCAAGGAAAGCTATGATGATGCCCATGAAGGCTTAGCTAGCTTAAGACACTCCACCTGGACTGGGTGGGGGGTGGGGCTCAGTAAACTTTTCCCCCTTCCTCTTTCATTTCACTGGCTCCCCTCACAAACAGAAACTTGCCTCAGTCTTCAAGAGAACAAAAACACAAGATATAGTCAAGAATAAAAGGAAATACATCTTCAATGTTTTGAGGAAGATTGTCATTTAATAAAAATGCAAAATGTATTTTTATCTAAAAGATGGTATTTCAGAAAGCTTCCTCTTCAAGTCTGTTTAGATACAAAAATTTAAGATCTCCAAAAATTGCTCATACAAATTTCATAAACCCATGTAAACACACAATTGCTCAATTACCATACACATGGTCACTTGCCAATAAAACAAGAGGAAGCTAAAAAAAATTAACTCAGATGCCTTCTGCAGTCTTAGATCCCTTCAGCAACAGACTGAGACTCAATAGAGAATTAAACACCACACTGACACATTAATCTAGGACCAGATATATTTTCTAATTACTTTTGCAGACAGCAGGAGCTGAAAATGGAATCTGAAGCAAATCTTTTTATCTAAAAAATAGCAAATAAATGTTTTATAAAATGTTCAGCAGGCTCTCAGCAATAAGAAACTACTAAACAGCAAACCACAAAATTAAAACAGTTAAATTCAAAGTGATGCAAAGTGATATTCAAGTTATAACATTAGAAGTAAACTTTGACAAAAACAAAAATTATTCTTTGAGATTCATTCAGATATTTCATCTTAACCAAACTTCAAAGAATGTTCTGTTACTGCATTTGAAAGATGCATTTCTGTTGAGCTACACAATATCAACAGGCAGGAGAATTATCTGAGACAGGAAAACATCGACTAATGGAAAATTAGAAAGTTAATAAATGAAGTCAAACTGGGTATTTTATGAGCACTGCTGAAAATACAATTGATGGAAGCAAAATACCATGGTTATGACTGAACATAATAAGCCGATTACTTGTCTTCAAGGCTATGTGTGATAGAAATCATTTAAATCAATTGAGTTACTGTTTCTTAGCAATTTGATAAAAGGGAAAAATAGTGTAATTGAGAATCAAGTGCTCCTTTGGGAGCTTAAAAACAAGCTAAATGGGTTGGTAAGAGCATTTTAATCTGCTTGGGTACTTTTTTCCTGTTTAAAAAGGGAAGGACAGGAAAGAGTCTGTCCTTTCTTGAGTCAAGCTGGAAAGTCCTGGAATTTGTAGAATTTAAATTATTAGTAAGCATTTAGTTAAGATAATTCTCTCTGCTCCCCAGGCTCCTTCAAAGAATTACATGGCTGGCCAGAGAGTGTTCTAGCCACATCTTCTGGAACTGTTGAATCCTCCCAGACTAAGAGCCTGAATATGAGATCCCACTCACTATGAAATTGGGGGTAGATGAGAATAGCATCCCTAGGATGCCTCCCTAAACTGACCATCACTATCTACACACAACCTTGGTTCAGCCTTTCCTACCACTACATTCTTTTTGAGTGGTCAAAAAAAAAAAAAAGTTCAAACACTTTTAGGAAAGCAGCAACCATAATGTATGGATTTCTCAATAAGACCCCTGCTTTTTACAACTTAAAATTGTTAGCTAGATTGTCCTAATAAATACTAAGCACCAGTAATACTTTAAGGCAGGGTTTGGCAAACTTTCTCTGTGGAAAGGGTCAGATTAAGGTTTTATGATTCAGGTAGTTGGGCAACTCTGCCCTTTGTATGCCAAAAGCTGTGTCCCATTAAAGCTTTATTTACAAAAGCAGGTAGCCAGTGTACAGGCGAGACTTTGCTGGCCAATGCTTTTATAATCAACTATAGAAATCAGGATGGGCTTAAAATGTCAATGAACTTCCCATGTTTCTCCTGCCTTGGCCATCCTTGAGAAAATTATTTTTCATATAAAATATTTCACATTTTTTCTTAAAGACTCTAAGTGGTTATCCTGGAATATGATCAAGTATCCCTTGAGCCAATATGTGATTTTGTCATTTAGCCAGAGGGAGGCACAAAGCCTCCCAAATAAATTTTAAGAAGTGTAAGTGAAATAGACTCACTAGCTCCAGATTGTCACCTAATCCCACTTAAGACTGGTAGAGGGCCTGGCTTTAGTGACAGATATATAGCTGAAGATGAACAGATATACAACTAAATAGAGTACTGAAACGGCAGAACGTGGAAATTCAAAATTTCACCCTTACCTTGCTAATCCAACCCTGAAGATAAGAACTATCCCAACACACCTAGGGATTAACGAAATCTGAGGTCTAAAGGAAATGTACTATACTCATCCTACCTTTACTTTATATCTTATAATTAATCTACATGAGATCTTCAGCTTTTTCCAAGCCCCAAACGCTCTGCTTCAGGCATCCGTATAATAAGATGAACAAAAAGGGGGCCCCGAGAGTTTCCTAGATCTTTGTATGTCAATGTGCAACTTATTACAAGGTTTCCCTGGAAGTCCAGTCTATTTAGAAACATGGAAGTGCCTTAAACCACTTTAAGAATGCCACATAGAGATGAAACAGCATCTGAGCACACCACCATGAAACACAGCAACAGAAACATTAAGCTGTCTTATAAGTTTACATTAAAAAAAAATCAGAGGTCATCATAATGGTTGTGGTCTCTAAAGGAGGTTCTATAGAGAGCACTAATACTTTAAGGTAGAATATTAATTGGAATTAGGGAGCAAGAAGCTTGCACTCAAGGGCTTTCATTCAGTGAATTGAAGTCAGGGGCCTGGGGGCCTGGGTGGGTAAAAGTCTGAAAACTCCTTTGCTTTGTTCATTGTTGTTGTTTTTTTTTTAAACTGGAGAAATGTTTGGCCCAGAGGTCTGGAGATTATAAAAATGTTTTTCTCTTCTGGCCCAGTGACTTCCTAAAAGCTACAATGGACCCATCTTTGTCTTGCAAAGCTTGGAAGCCCTGTGAAGGTAGGAACCTAAACTTTGCTAGTCACCTATAGCACTGAGCCAATTCCCAGCAAAGTTACTTCAAATTAAAAAAACAAGAAAACAATAAAAAACCAAAAAAAAACAAAAACACACACAGCTGTTTGAAACAGAACTTTGATTCAAAAAGAATCCAAACAAATTCCCTGAGCAAACCACATTATGCATCTGTCACTGCAGACAGGGATGCACAGTCTTGGCTGGAGGGGCTCCTGGAGCAGCAGGGTCAATAAACACTTTTGTTGGGTCCTGGGGTCCTCTAGGCACAGTGAGGCGGACTTGTCTCTCTTTGCCAGGTGCTCATGGCCTTGGGATGACTGGGCACGCAGGATCACACTGGAAGGGTGACGATGAAAATTGCAGCAAGGCACAGGGTCTGAGACACTTGGTGGTGTTAGGATGGAAACATCTATTTTCTCTTTTGGGGGATGAAGGAAGCTATTCAACTCACTAAAGTCTGTTGTTATGAGTACTCCTCAATAGTATTTTTTAAGGTACTTTCTCCTCTAACCTAGTAAAAGCTAGCTTCTTTAGGGTCTCTATCTGCCCTGCCCAGGGATCGAA
This sequence comes from Corynorhinus townsendii, assembly GCA_026230045.1. Lineage (NCBI taxonomy): Eukaryota > Metazoa > Chordata > Mammalia > Chiroptera > Vespertilionidae > Corynorhinus > Corynorhinus townsendii. Next base: position 60,740,722 of record JAPDVU010000008.1, on the reverse strand, counting down.
CCTGCAACCATTGCATAGCAGGTTGATGCTCTAACCAACTGAGCTACCAGGTCAGGCCAGAAGATGGATCTTGCCTATGTTTAAGGACAGCTATCTCTTAAAGCTCCACAGGAAGCACCAACGTGCTGTGTTATCATTAGTACAGCCAGAGTCTATTACTTAATTGTTTTTTGTTTTAATTTTTAATATTCCGTAAGTTAATTCTTTCCCATCAAGAAGGGTTTAAGGCACATAAAAACCCCATCTATGTAACTTCACCATGCTGTGACCCTGCCCAGTTTTCCATCGTATATCTCTTTCCTTTCTGGTGAATTCCGACCCACATGTCAAATTGCTTCAGATACCACCCCCCCTCAGAAGACAGTCCTGCTTCACACACCCTCTCCAGGAGAGTTAGCCATGGCCTCTTCCATGCTAATATTTTTCCTTATGCATTTCTGTGGCTACCCTCACTCATTACACTATACTAATTGATCTGCACATATGTCTTCCTATGATAGGGTAAGTTCTAGGAGAACAGAGTCTATTTCTTCTCATTTTTGGTATCTCAGAATCCAGCACAATACCTCAGAGGTACCCAATATACTTTATGCTAATTTGAGTGTGCAATTCAAAATTGAAGGGTTTAATTATCTAATGAGGAACATACTCTGTTACCAGCTGAAAGTGAAGTGTTTCCTATAGCTGTGATTTAGAAATAACTTGCATAACATGTTATAATTTTTAAAGTAGAAATTAAATAACAAAATTTCACAATGACTTCTTAAGAACTATCAAAAGAGCAGGTTATGTAAAAGCAATGATGACTAGAAGTTCATTTTTAACCCCCAAAAGAGCTCATAATATCAGACAGTTGACTCAATACCTTATTTATTGTCCATTCCCTTGTTACAGCCCCAAGATTGTTCTGCATGGCTGGTTTTCTCTAAGGCATGCATCCAAGCTACCTTGGCCAGATTCCCTGAGACACTGCCTAACTTCCAACATCTGTCATAGTACCATCCTCTGCTCTAACCAAAGGTCATACACATCAATCTTTCTCAGTGGGAGGTGGACAGATGTGCATCTGTGAAGAATGCTAGAGGAGCCATCAAGAGGGGCACTGGTCAGTTTCTCTGTGTGTTTGCCCTCTGAACTGGGACCTCATAAACAAGGGCATCTCACAGGTGACCTCACGCCCCACTAAAATCTCATCCATCGGACAAGGTTTCTGGGGTGGGCTGCTAAGATGTAAAATGCTTTCAAGGAACAACATTTTATGTGAACTGTTTAGGTCTCAAGCCACGTTACTGTTGTACAATAGATAAAGCACTGGTAGAGTTTAGAAATAATCTGCTCTGCCAGTGGCTTCCTCCTTACCCTTCAGAGAACACAGCATATCCTTCTCCCTAATTACAGAAAAATGTATAAAATACACGAGGTCGAGTCTCATATTATCATTAATGTTGATGAGAGAAATGTTTTCTTAAAAAGGCTTCAATGAGGCCTATCTAATGTGTGAAGATGTCTTGCTCTGAATTATAAGGGATAGGGATCAAAACAAAGCAAACATTCTTATTCTGAAAGATAGACAGATTTCCCAGTAAGGTAGTTTACACCCCTTCTTACCGTCGAAGTGATAGAGGCTATAACAAAGCATGTTTGAGGAGCCAATTTGGACCTTGCAAAACCCACAGTACCAGAGAAACCCCCAAAGTTAGTCCTAGACTTCAGCTGCTTTGAACCATCTGAAGGCACATGGATTTGTGCCTATCAGTATTTCTGTTCCTTTCAGGCACTCCAGGTGTTCTTTTTTTCAACCAGGACAACCTAGCATCTTCCCTAATCACCGCCACTGGGATGTGAAGCATGGAGGCAGAGGATGGTCTAAGGAGGCTTCTCGTTTCTGAAACGGGGGGCAACATTAGGTGAAAAAAATGCAATTCTGCTGCTCCAGTGATGCAGGAGGATAGATCAGAGGCCTGAGGCATCTGTCCCCGCTCCCAGGGTTCTGATTCCATGCCCACTCTGATTCAGACAGGCCAGGAACACACTAACATCTAGGCATGCAACACCCAAGGCATGTAACAAACTGAGAGGCTGATCAGTCTGTGGACAGCAATCAGCACTCACTGCTGCATAAATTAGATCAAATGAGAATGCATTTGAAATTGTGAAATGGCAGGATTATTCTAGGCTTGTAACTTACAAAGAGAACAAGTGAAACAGGCACCATGGTTATTCATGCTGAAATTGGCAGGAGAATCTATTTTCCCCCAGCACATCAGGAAAAGAATGTCTTGTAGTTTTCAACTGGGAACGTCCTGAAGCAGAGATGTCACTGCAAAAATATTAAAATACAAGCCAAATGTATCTAAGTGAGTGTATTCTTTAGATTTTTTAAAGCCCAGTTGTGAGAGGGCAGTGTGTTTTGTTCTCCTGCTGAGAAAATTATGCTTTTATTACATACAGCTTTGTCAAGCATGTTTCCAAGAAAGAAAATCGTCCAACCCCATGTGTTGTATTTCTTCTAGACCAAGAAGTAGCAGAGAAATACAAAATTGGTGCAATGCTTTAAAAAGGTAAAATAAGAAAAGACAGGCTAAATTTAAAATTAAATTTTGTGAAAGTAACTACATTTTGTTTTGTAATGGAAAGCCATCAGTGCCAGAATTTGACAAAAGGGAAATCATCTAGGATGTCTAATTTTCTAATGGATTTCAAATATGCTGCATTGATCACGCCACCAAATCCATGAAGCCTTTTTCTGGCCCTCTCTTTAAACATGGGACTCTCACTTGTTCACTAATTTCTCATAAGAGCTCCTATGCTTATGAATTGGGGCCATAGGCGGTGAGGATCTTTCCTAGCTTGTTTTCAGATAGGTGAATTTTGTTGTAAGCAAGATAACTCAAAGTAAAGCCTAAGGATAGAAGACAAATAGAAATGACAAAGACAGGAAATGATATTCCAGCTGGCAGAACAAGAAGAAATCATATGAACTCAGCAGTGAGATGTCAAAAAAGCACTCATACAAGGACATTCTCAAACCCCACTCACATAAAATGCAGAACAGACACAGAGGGTAGGTGTGGTGTCATCTGTTTCTATAGGAACAACTAAAAGGGCAACCTATGGCAACATCGCCAACAAATACCAAAGGTCACAGAGTTAGAGGGAGCCTTGGGCCAAGAAAACTGTAACTCCTTCGGGAGAGGCCCCAGTGAGACCAGCCACACCTTCATCTCAGCTCTGCTAAGAACATTTACTTAATCTTCAACACCCTGCAGACTCCTGGGATCAGAAATGTTCCTCTCCTGTATACAGAAATGATGTTCTTGGTGAAAATGTAAATGATTATATAGAAAAGTGTCTTAAATTTTCCACGTGGTGCTATTCAGCAAACCCACCCCATACTACGTCCTCTTTTATTGCTTTTAGTTCAAGCCCAAATTCTAGACAACCAGTAGAGTATGAAGGGGAAAATACACAACAGAGAAGGCCAACTCTGACATAGGAAACTCAAAATGGAAGCTTTCCTCCACCCCATCCCCACAGAAACTTAACAAGAAGAAAGCAATAAGAACACGGGTGTAGCTGAAGAAACTATGGCCCCATTTTACAGATATAATCTAAACACCTACTATGTTCTTCTACAGACTGTAACCACTTTATCGTCACAATCAGTATCACGATAGATGGATAGTTTTCTCCCTCTTGTATAGATGAGGACAGGCCATCAGGTCCAATGTCTGGCCTGTTGTCCCAGTAAATATGTTTTCAAATACAGCAGGGTTCCTTTGTTGACATTAATAACTGCAGATTTCCCACACGATAGACTTTTACTCTAAGAAAACACAAGAGGATAAAAATAACAGAGTTAAAATTTTACTAATCCCTACTTCAGCTAAATACATCAGAAAAAAAGATAAAATGCTTTTATGTGGGAATAATGATAGTTATTGAGTCTCTGGACAATGGCTGGTATCTACATGAGTCTAAGAATCCCATAGGAGCATAACTCCAGTTCTCAGAGTCCAGAGAGAACACATTACATACACTATTCTACACTCTGCTTCTTCTCTAGGTAAATTCTCACAAAGAAAACTAACATGTGGGGGCTAAGATATTAATCCACTCCGCCTACAGAGCCTAAGGCCTCAGCACAGCACCAGGTTTAGTTTGGGTTTTTGTAACTTTGGAGAAATATGAAAAATTAGGGGAAAGTTCAGACAAGAGCAATGAAAATGATGAAAGCGTTAGAAGGTAAGAGAAAAGGCTGACGAATGAGGATTAATTAACCTGGGGAAGAAAAGACGGTGGGGAACTTACTATTTTCCTTGAAATATAGCAAAGGCTATTACACAAAATATAATCACCGTGATTCACAATTCCACTGAGAATGGAAGCAGAGGAAACAGCCTCATGGAAAAGCATGACAAATGGAGATTAAATATAGAGTAAATCTTTCATTCTAAGAGATGGAGGCACTAAAATAGGTGGCAGCCTAAGGACTCTGTGAAGTTTGCTTTCCTGCAGGGCCTACTCATATTCTGTAAGCTCCTCCTGACCAATTTAAACACCATGTCCCGCAAGGGCCCCAGAATTCTCTTTATGCAATGAAGAAAGCCAATATTTCTGAAATTATAGTGAGCATCATTGTCCAAATACAGATGCCTGGAACCCATGTCCCAGAATAGGTTCAGGTGGGGCCCATGAAATGGCATTTCCAAGAGCAGCTAATCTGCAGACACACTTTTAGAAGCAAGGAACTAGATGCAACCTTTCCCTACTTTGCCTCTCCTAAAAACACATCTGTACTTCTCTGGGCACTTGTCATTGTTCTTATACCATAGCATGCTATGTGCTTTCCTACTAGACTTTGGTTTGAACTGACTTTGACTCTTCTATGGTGCCAACATCCCCTTAGCTTGTTCCCTTAAAAGTGGGCCATCCTAAATTGCCTAGAGTTTTCTCTGGCTTTCGTATTTTTCATGTATTTCTTTATCCTGTTTGCTGGTCTAAGTGACTCCACAGCTTTAAGACATTCCAGTCGTTGCATGTGAAATTGTCACATATGCCAACCATATCTAACATTCAAAATTAAGAAAATAAAATCTAGTGTGATATATGAAAGCTTCCTTCTCATAAGGTTTATTTTTCCTCATTAGAGCAGAGTTTTGGCTTATGCTTTCAAGACTATAGTCCAAGAAAATGGCAGGAAAGGAGCCACTTTTTTATTTATTGTTTATTTTGCCTGGTTTCTGGCAGGGAGGCCAGGGAGGTCAATGAGTAAATAAGGACCTGGCACGTCTGAAAGCATGCTGGTTGTGGCTGAACCCTGGGCCAGAAACGGAACTGGAAAATTATTCAGTAAACTACCCCCTCCTTCCATTCAACTACCAAGCTAACTTATTCACTAAGAACTAAAAGCCAATACTGCCACAAGAGTTTATACAACATCCAAAACCAGGACCCCCTAATAGAAAAATTGGAGAAATGTCTCTTGGGCTTCAAGTTAACTCAAGTTCACCTAACAAAGCTATTTGTCAGATTGTATGCCCAGCACCAGGGCATCATATCATAATCTCTCAGATGTTTCTAAAGCATTGGTTAAGCTCCACTATCCCCACATATTAGCCCCAGAGTGGTTATTCACACACACACACACACACACACACACACACACACACAGTGAACTTTTAAATGACCACACAGTACAATTAGCACGCATGTAAGGAAGCTGGGTAGAAAACAGTACAAAGATTTCTGGGTTTGTGAAATCCCATAGCTGCAATACACCTGATGACAAACAGGAAAAGAAAATCACAGGCCACCTTACACATAACAGCTATAATGATAAGCCTAAAAAGATCCTCAGGTAAAAGAAATCTAAAAAGTGCCCTTTTTTTATTCCTTATGTTCTGACCCTCGTTTATTTCGTGCATTTTTTTCTTTTCCTAGCATCAAACAATGCCTGCTCTTTGTTACCTCTTCTTACAAATGAGTAGATAAACCAATGCACCAGCACAATTTAGCAGTCAGAAAGGTGATGTCCATTCCGCTGCACTCTATTTGGGAACATTAAACTGCCAGGAGAAACACTGTCCGAGGCTAGTGTAACACAAAAGAAAATAAAAAAATACAAGTACACTTCATCTCAGAGCGACTCAAAGCGGTAAGCACTACCCTGCAATCACACGGGCTCATAGCTGTGAAGTACGGTCATTATCTTATAGAACTGATCTAATGTTGCACTCAATGCTCTAAAATAAAGGGTGTCTTTTGAATATCAAATATAAGAACTGGGACTGGAAGAAAAAAAGATAATAATTTGACAGCACTTTAAAACACAGTTCATTTTCCTCCCTCCTGTCACACTAAATAGCACCAACTGACAACTACCTCACAGGCTGAATGAATGAAAGATGCATTTGCTGAGCTGAGGAAATGCCACAGACACACGGTGGTGGAGGAGTGATATTAGCTCCTTAGAGGGCTTAATACATAGGCACAAACAGCATAGTTAACGAAAATCTACAAAGGTATTGAAATGCAGCTGGAAGAACATACCATGATTTTTTTTTACCGTACAAAGGAAGAGATAAAAAATATGCTTATCTCTTTGAAAGTACCAACGATTAGGCTGTACTAATGTATTTTATATATATTATATATATATATAATATATATACACACACACACATATATATATGAAAAATTCATTAATTTGGGATAATAAAGAGCATATATACTGTGGTGGCATTTATTAGCATTTGTGCTAAAATAATGAATAATAATTTTATATAACGCTTGGCCAGATGAGTTTAATTTGAAATACCATGAGAATAAAGCCCAGGGAAGACGTAAAATATTTTCTCATGAGACTTATTTGCAGTGCAAAAACAAAAAACAACACTTCTATACATAATATTTCATTCCTTAACAGTTGACAGGATTATTAAAGAAAAATATTTAAAGATGGCCTTAATTTTAAAACGAAATTCTGCTGAAAATTATTCCATTTCATTTTCTCATCAAAGAAAGCCCTTAGCCTAATCCCATAGTTTGGAAGAATAGAATTAGGTCACTCTCTCATTTACTCCAATCATAAAAATGTCTTCCTTAGCATCGCTATTCCGTAATTTCCATCGAAGTTAATGCACTTGCTAATCCTCTCATTTTCTCAACATCACCATTTTTTTCAGATAATCACATGTCCCATATTTGATTCTGGCTTCTGAAGATTTTTTATGCCCTCCTGGAATTACCTCCACTAGTCACTGAGAGAGGCATCAATACCAAAAATGTGCCTATAAACCTGAGGCCTGGCCTGCCCAGGCAAAGAAGGGCAGAATCCAAGTGACCATAATGTGGTAAGGAAGAAGGTAGAGGGCTGGGATTTGGTACAGCCCCTGTGTGCCCTGCCCTGGCGAGTTCTTTCATACACTAATTCAATCCACTGCAATCTCTGGACTCAGGCTCTGATTATTACTTGCATGGTCTATGTAGTCAGGGAGCCCACCCAACTGGCCACAAATGAAACAGCTAAGCAGAGAAAAAACTGGAGTTCAAACCTGAAGCTACCTCTCTATAGGAACTGAAATGTGTCCCCCAAATTCACGTATTGAAGCCCTAACTCACAATATGATTATATTTGGAAATGGGGCCTATAAGGAGGAAATTTACATTAAATGACATCAGAAGGGTAGGGCCATGCTCTTAGAAGTTTCTCATTCCCTCCCTGTCTTTTTCTCTCCCTCCCACCTTCTCCTTCCCTCCATCTCTCTCTCTCTCTGCACTTTCTCAGAGGAAGGGCCCTGTGAGGACAGAGCAACCATCCACAAGCCAAGAAGAGAGCTCTCACCAGAACTGAATCATCCTGGAACCGTGATCTTAGACTGCTCAGCCTCCAGCAAGGTGAGAAAATAAATTGCTATTGTTGAAGGCCCCAGCCTGTGGTATTTTACTCTAATAGCCCGAGCTGACTAAGACACCCACTCTAAAGCTCTTCCCTGTCACTTTGCCTCTAAAGCTCTTCCCTGTCACTTTGCCTCATGGGATGGGAAAGCTCATCCCCCTTCAATTTCTGCAGCAAATGCTTCCTTCTGATCCTCCTGGTCTTTCATTGTCTCCTTGTTAGCTGCATCCATATGAATGAAATGTGTGATTCTGTAGGAGGCTCATCATAATTTAACAGGAATTAATGTCCTCTTATTAGAAAGGGCCCTACAAGCCGCTGCTAAACAGTCAGCAACAGCTAGAATTAATTCGTGTCAAATGAACATCAAGAAAAATCCATTTGTGACCCCGAAGTCATGAAATTTAGCATAATTACACATGATCTTGTTTGGGTAATTTTTTCTCTCCTCATTAAATTAGGAGTCTACATTAGATTTCAATCTGATCAGTCCTGACTAGTTACATGTCTGTAATCAAGGGCATTTCCTCTCAAATCAACCAGGGTTTCATAGGCAAACTACACTAAATGCATGAGCAGAAGCTGAGGTACAAGAGCTGAAAAACTTTGAGAATAATACATCGGTGATTTCACAGAAATTCACTCATAATATTGATTCGTATTTTCCCTCAACAAATATTACTGAGTACCTACTATGTGCTAGGAAGTGTTCTAGCTATTTTGGAGATGTATGAATCAGTAATGTATGAGGACAACTCTAAGTAGCTCTTTGATAACTGTACCTGTCTTTTCTCTCAGTACTGTATCCCTCGCTCTTAGCATGGCACCTAGCACTTGATATCTGTTCTATCATCAACGGGGAAAGAACACATTTTCTCAAAAAAATAATCCTTAAGTGTTGAAACTTGATCTCCCTATATGTCTCTTGAACACAGTCTGCCCCTCCTACTATTTGAAATATCGCCTAAATAATTTTTCTATCAAATAAAATCACCTGTTTCAGCCTGAGTAGAGCTAATACTCAGGAGGAAGGTCTCTAGCAGCTACGATGATTTTCAATTTCAAAAAAGTTTAGCCCTCCATAGCCCCTTGCTCTGGCCTTTTAGAATATTAAAGGAAACTTTTAAAAATCAATAAACTCAAAATAGATAAAACTTATATGTAAGTTTTGAAACCCTAGCAATCCTAGAAGGAAACAGAAGCAGTAAATCACAGACATCTCTCATACCAATATTTTTGCCGATATATATCCTAAGGCAAGGGAAATGAAGGAAAAGAATAAACAACTGGGACTACATCAAACTAAAGAACTTCTGCACAGCAAAAGAAACCATCAACAAAATAAAAATGGAACCCACTGTGTGAGAGAACATATTTGTCAATGATACATCTGATAAGGGGGTCATTTCCAAAATATATGAAGAACTTACACAACTCAACAACAGGAAAACAAACAATCTAATTTAAAAAATGGGCAAAGGACTTGAATAGACACTTCTCCAAAGATGACATACAGATGGTCAATAAACATATGAAAAAATGCTCAAGGTCACTGATCATCAGAGAAAATTAAAACCACAATGAGATATAGCTTTACATCTATCAGAATGGCTACCACCAATAAATTAACAAACGAGTGCTGTTAAAGATGTGGAAAAAAGGGAACCCTAGTGCACTGCTGGTGGGAATGCAGACTGGTGCAGCCACTGTGGAAAACGATATAAAATAACCTCAAAACATTTAAAATGAACTGCCTTTTGACCCAGCAATTCCACTTCTGGGAATATATCCTAAGAATCCTGAGACACAAGTCAGAAAGAATGTATGTACCCCTATGTTCATAACAGCACAATTTACAATAGCCAAGATCTGGAAACAGCCCAAGTGCCCATCAGTAGATGAACGGATAAAAATGCTGTGATACATTTACACAATGAAATACTACGTGGCCATAAAAATGAAGGAACTCTACCTTTTATGGCAGCATGGATGGATCTGGGATTGTTATGCTAAGTGAAATAAGGCAGTCAGAGAAAGACAAATACCATATGACCTCACTAATATGTGGGATGTAATGAACTAAATAAAGTGATGAACAAAACAGAACCAGAGGCATGGCTACATAGAACAGACTGACAGCTGTCAAAGGGGAGGAGGGAAGGGGAAACTGGAAGGAAGAAGGTGAAGATATTAGCCAGAGAACATATATGTATAACCCATAGACACAGACAGCAGCAAGGTGATGGTCAGAGGGAAGGGTGTGGGGGGCGCATGGACTGGGTGGAGGTGGGAAAAGGGGGGGGACATCTGTCATAGTGTCAACAATATAAATAAAGTTAAAAAAAAACCTATGACTTGACAATGTGATGAAGAAACAGAGGCCTCTCTAGGCTCCGTAGGGTGGATTTCTTGACTGATCAGGAAAAAGGCACAGACCTGGAGAAGTCTGCTGTTGCCTGTAAGGATGTGTCTATTCAATCCAGGTTGGCAATCTCAGTCAACTAGATCCCACAGGCACCTGAACCTGCACACTGGGGAGCCACTTCCATGTGCTGTTTTTGGCTCCTCGGAAGGGGTTGAAATCTGTGTTCCTCCAACCAGGCTCACATGGGGCATATGACTAAAATGACTCCACATAGTTCAAAGTTATCTTTCCCTTTTTAAAAAGGGAAAATTCTGGAAGTCCACTGCGATCTGTACAGCGTTCAGGCCAGCAAATTAATCATGTTCATGAAGCAAGGAAATCAGATTATGTTTGGGGAAATGAGATTTGGTTCCCTTGGATACTCTAATTTAGGAGCCACTAGGTATTTATTTAAGAAAGGAACTTTTAAGGATCCCTCATGAGCTAAAAATACAATTAGAAAGGAAGTGTATGAACTGCTACTAAAATAGGATTTATACCAGGATTGGGGTAAACACAAGGAACCAGAAATAAAAAACCTCAGTTTTTTACACTACTAACTCCTAAAACAGTTCACTTCTCACAGACAAGACAATCGCTATAGAAACACTGAGACAAAGTCATAGAATGTATGGCTCAAATGGTAAAAAGGAATCTCATTTAAAATTTTACTGCTGCCAGGCTGAAGCCCAAAAATGAAACTCTTAGTGGAGACTAAAAAGGATTTATAAGCAGCACTATATAAATCAAGCAACATGTTCTAATAAACTAAGGAATGAAGCTTTTTTTAAGCTTTTATAATAAAGCATACTTCAAATTTCAGAAATACATCGTGAAATATTCAAAGTTTCAAAATGTTCATGGGTTTAACTAGGAAACTGAAAGAATTCCAAAACAACAATCTTTCTTAAAAAATGCAAAATATCACTGGTGATAAAAAATTTTAAATTTCTTTGCAAGTTGCCCAAGAATAGAACATTTCTAGTCACTCCCAGTCCTCCCCTCTTTCTGTACCCCTCAAATGCATACTTTTCTAAAAGTTCTCTAATTGATTAATGGACCTTACTATATAAAAACCATGTTTAGATGCCACTCAAGAGTGTTTGATGAGATCAAGTTATAGAGCAAGTTCTTGACCAATAACAAACCTTTCTCATTTGGACCAGGCTTGAGAAAGGCTGTGCCACAGTGAATTTCACATTTCAGCAGGTATGTTCTAACCATGCTCCCAGGTGATCCCTTTGCTTCTCTAGAGCATCATGGGAAGGCGTCCTTCCTGAGCAGAGTGATTTATATACACTTGGGGAAAGTAGAAGCAACCTCCACCCCGGGAAGTAAAGTATCTGTCAAACAAGACAGCTCTGCTCGGAGAGAAATGGCCACGGAGAACACAGGAAGAGCCAGTAAATAACAGGTGTTTTGGAGCAACTGCCAGCAAGGCAACTTCATCCACCTGCCACACTAGGCTCTGAAGCCATGACCCACACACACACGGGGTCAGGCTGTGACCAAACACAGATGGAGGACCTCCAACGTCCACCGATTGCTCAGCGAGAAATAGTGCTGAGGACCTGACAAAGATGGATCATGTACACTAAGTCGTCTAGGGTAGTTTACTTGAGATTACATCCTCCCAGTGATTTGTTATTCTTCCCCCTGCCTGACAAAATTAATCACTCCTTCTTCGGGGCCTCCCATACCCACTCGTACATTCCACCAATAGAGCACCTGTCGCAGTTTCTTTCAGTTATAGACACATCTATCTTTTTAGTTGCAAAGCTCCTTGAAAGCAGAAATCATGTCCTTTTAATACTTGCACTCTGGATGGTAGCATAGAGACTCGATATTTGTTGAATGGGGGAACAAATAAATAATTCACAGATGAAATCCAAAATCTTTATCTGTTTTTTCATTATAATATAGCATCCCAAAACAAACTTTTTCCATACTTATCTCCCATAACTCCTCAATACAAACTTTTCCCTCCACCTGTAGCAGAGGGAGCAGGACATTGACCTTCAGGTTCGCACCTATCGGCATCTAACAGTGCTGTTGTCCTGGCTCTCAACACCCTCGTAAATCTGCAAATGGCAATCCAAAATTCCAAGACCTACTTCAACTCTAATTCCTTTTTACTTTGGCTTCCTGGACCATGTCCACAGCTTTCATCTCTAAACTAGAGGTCCGGTGCATAAAATTCATGCACGACGGGGCAGGGGAGGGGGGGTGGCGTTCCTCAGCCCAGCCTGCACCCTCTCCAATCTGAAACCCCCCAGGGGATGTCTGACAGCCGGTTTAGGCCCCATCACTAAACCGGCAGTTGGACATCCCTCTCACAATCTGGGACCATTGGTTCCTAACCACTCACCTGCCTGCCTGCCTGATCGCCCCTAACCACTCTGACTGCCTGCCTGATTGCCCCTAACAGCCTGTGTCTGGTGGCTTGATTGCCCCTAACTACCCTCCCAGCCAGCACGATTGCCCCTAACTGCCCTCCCCTGCCAGCCTAATTGCCTCTAACTGCTACCCTGCCGGCCTGATCACCCCTAACTACCTCTGCCTCGGTCTCTGCCACCATGGCTTTGTCTGGAAGGAGAAACGGATGACCAGAAGATGTCAGGTCGACCAGGTCTAATTAGCATATTACCCTTTTATTAGTATAGATGCCTACTGTACTTGTGTTCTGAAATATCCACATGCTACTTAATCATATGTTGAAATTATTTGTATTTAACTTACTTTTTCTGGGAGTCTTCTTTGTGTTCCAAAGAGCAAGCCCCCTTTTTAGGAAATAAGAGGGAGTAAGAATGTCTAACAGAAGTACAGCTAGTTAATGAGAAACCCAGGAATGAAACACTTTAAGATGATGCCAAGGGTGGTAACTTAGAAGACTGGGTAAAATAAAGAAGAAACAGAAACCCAAATAAAAGGTCAATGTAATGAGACATCCTGCTCAGCTACCACAATCTTTTTCTATTTGCTGCCATCACAGCTTTGTTTGGCCCCCATCCTCACTTTTGTATTACAGATGACCTTCATTTTTTCCCCACTGACTCCCTCCACCCCACTCTTGTCCCCTCCTCACACCTTCACCACACTATTGTCTGTCCATGGGTTATGCATACATCTTTCTTTTAAAATGTATTTTTGATTGATTTTAGAGAGAGAAGAAGAGGGAAGGAGAGAGAGAAACATGATGTGAGAGTGAAACATCAATCGGTTGCCCCACACACACCCTGACTGGGGATTGAACCCGCAACCCAGGCATGGGCCCTAACCCGGAATCAATCCTGCAACTTTTCCATGTATGGCAGCGATACTCCAACCAAATGAGTCACACTGGTCAGGGATTTTTGGCTCTCTTCAAAGACAGAATCTATATATATAAAGCCCTAATATGCAAATAGATTGAACAGCAGAACCACCAAATAATTAAACAACCGGTCGCTATGATGTGTGCTGACCACCAGGGGTTGTGCACAGAACATGGCGGGCATCAGCAGCAGGCGGCAGAGCGTGGAACATGGCGGGCGACAGCCACAGTGGGATGGTGGAGCAGGTGAGTGGGGGCACCAGACCAAGGCGGGGCACCGGTAGCTGCCCATGCTGAATACTGGAAATTCTTTGCTCCTGCACGCTGCGATCCTGCCTGGTACTCGCACCTGCTGCCAGCACCAGCCCCACTTGCACCCGTTGCTGGCGCCAGAGCTGCTGCTCACACCCACTGCTCGCACTGGCCCCACTCACACCTGCAGCCGGTGCTCTGCGCCGGTCCCGATTGCTTGGTGCTATCAGCGGGTACCAGCAGGGCCAGCACCATCAGCGTGTGGGAATGGTGGTGGCAGGAGCGGGGATGCTGGCAGACAGGGGTCTGGGGGCCGCAGTGGGAGGGGCCGGGCAGGGGTGCAGAGGATGGGCCGAAACCCATCCCTGTGCCCACTGCGGCCTCACAACCCACAGTTCCTTTCAAGGTGCACGGATTTGTGCACTGGGCCCCTAGTAGTTGATAAATACTTTGGCTCTGGACTATGCAAGGTGAAACCATAGTACCATCATTCAATAGCTATATGACTAAGTAAATTACTTAGCTAACATTTTTAATGTGTTAATCAGCCTTTTTAATTGACAAATTTCTTAATGTTAAACTATCTCCTAGAACAGTGGTCAGCAAACTCATTAGTCAATAGAGCCAAATATCAACAGTATAACGATTAAAATTTCTTCTGAGAGCCGAAAACCGACTTCTGCTCATGGGCCATGAGGTTTCAATAGCACTGTATGTGCGCTCCCGCACGTGGTATTTTGTGGAAGAGCCACACTCAAGGGGCCAAAGAGCCGCATGTGGCTTGTGAGCCATGGTTTGCTGACCACTGTCCTAGGAGAAATACTACTTGGGCATAATGTATTTTTTTAGATTTAGTATTGGATTCAGTTGCTAACATTTTATTTAGGGATTTTCATATTTACATATGCAAACGGAAACTGTCTAGACTTATTCTGTACTTGTCCAGTTTTGGTAAGGAGGTAAGACATATAAAACAATTTATATAATTTTGCTCATTCCCCATCTCCATTAAAAGAAAAATTCCTAGAAATTTTTTTATAGAGATTAAAGTTAGTTAAATTTGGTTATAGAGCTTATGTATTGGTTATCTTATTAGAGAGGAAGGCAAGGTTGGGTGGAGCTAGAAAAGAAGGGTGGGAGAGTTTTGGCTTCTTGATTCCACTTTGTCATGTTCCCCTGGCACTGCCTTTTTTCTCTTTGTCTTTAGTTTCCTGCACTTTGAATGTAACATGTGTAGGTATGGATTTTTGTTGTTGTTTTTTTTTGTTGTTGGGTATTTACCCTGCTTGGCATCATGTGAGCTCCTCGGATCCATGGTTTTTGTGTCTGACATTAATTTTGGTAATTTCTCAACCATTATAATGTCAGATATTTCTTCTGCCCTGTTTTCTCATAAAGATATGTTACAGATTTTATACTGTCCTAAAGTTCTTGGAGGTTTTGTCTGTCTTTCCCCATTCTTTGTTATCTTTGTTATTTTCATTTCAGAAGTTTTACTATTATTTTTGGGGGGGAGGGGGGAGCTATGTTAAATCTACCTAACAGCATATCGAAGTTATTTTTTATTTCTTTTACTGTATTTTTTATTTCTATCATTTCCTTTTGATGCTTTCTGTTTACATTACCCTTGTGAGTTTGCACGTTCTCTACAGTTTTCATTAAATCCTTTAACATAGTAGCTATAATTACTTTAAATTCTCTGACAATAGCAAAAGCTGTGTTGTATTTGGGTCTGGTTCTGATGAGTGTTTTGTCTCTTCAGATTATGTGTGTACATGTGTAGGTTTTTGTGGGGGGTTTTTTTTGCCTTTTGTCATGCCTTGGGAATTTCTTTATTGAAAGTAGGACAGGAAATCTGTATAGGATAATAGGCATTGACGTGAATAGGCCTTCAGTGTGTGAATTTATATTAACCTTTCTAGGAGGTGACCTATGTTTAATGTAGCTATTGGTACCTGGGGCTTCAAATTCCTTTGTTACTTCCTTTTGGCTTTGAAATGTCCCTCTTTACTACTTCTCAAAGACAGTCAGTGTTTTTCAATTTCTTCAGCTGTACTCCATTGCTATTATTACTGGAGGCGTGATAGTGTAGCAGTAGGGTTTAGGGGGAAAAGATATTCTCATATATTTTAATTAACTCTTAGTCTTAGTGAGAATGTCTTGGTGAATGGGTTTCAGAAGGGTTTATCCTTTTCCAGGAGTAGAACTTTATTTCTATCCTGTCCCCTGTTTGCATCCCTGGCTGTAACATTCACAGTCTATTTCCTTGACACACTGTCTGCTCTCTCCTCTGTTGACTATGGATTTTATTTATTTACTTTCCCCTTAGGTGAAAGAGGAAGGATATAGGCAGCTGGAGCAGGGCAGGGCCACGTTTCCTTCCCTCAGCTGAGATAAGGATTTAGAATTGCCCTGTGGAAAAGTCCTTCCCTCTGGAGACTAGGACTTTGTTAGGTTTCACGATGGCTACTCTACCCTACTCCCTTTCTCAGGGGTATGAGAGGAGCTTTCTCAAATCCTCCCCCTGGGTACCTAGTAGGATTCCAAAGCGTAAAGCTTGTCAAGTGTGGGGACCCATTAGACTATAGACCCCAGGAGCTTTTCAATCTCCCAATTCTCTGCATTCAGCCTCCAGCAATTCATCAACATTAGTATTAAAATATTCTTACCGGTTTATGGGACCAAGTGTTTTCAGCTCCAGGTAAGGGAATCTCAAGAAATGTCAATTTGTCCAGTATTTTTGTTGTGGTGGTAACATCAGGAGTAACAGCTTCCAGTCTCTTTACATGCCAGAGCTAAGCTAAGTATCTCCTTTTTATGGTTTTAAACTTTTCAGTTTTTCTATTTCTTCCTGGGTCAGTTTTAGTAATTTATGTATTTTACAGACTATCGTTCATTTAATTTAGTTTTCAAAATTAATGGCACACAGTTGTTTGTAGCATTTTCTTTATGTGTGCATGTATTCATATAAATCTTTTTATTTCTACTAAAGTTAAAAGTATGTATGTTTTGAATATTACTGATCTGTGTTTTCTCTCATTTGTCAATAGATTTTTTCATTATTTTATTATATGTTATACTTAATTTCTACTTTTATCTTCTCTATGTTTATTTAGCTTATTGTTATTTACCTAATATTTAAATGTTTTAGTCTCACATTTCTTTGGGAAGAAAACTGCATAGACATACCTTTCTCACAGAGCTGTTTATAAGAAAATGCACTTCTGATAACATATAAGTAATGCACAAATAGGAGATGATATGGCTATTTATTGCCAACTCACAAAACTTTTCATATCGACACCTTCGTTTTGGATTCTTTCATAATCTAGCTCATGCACTATACTAGCCATTTCTCACCAACTTACCCTCTAAGCATTAGGCCAGTTTATTGAGGAGTGTGTTCTGCTGAGAGAACACTTAAAAGCAAAGCTAAAGCATATTCCTTTCATGTAAAAGTGATCCAAGTCTAAGACAGTTACAAAAAAAAAATGTCTTTCAATTGTTTCAAGCCAGGCTGCAGACCTCCTATAAATTTCTTTGGCATTAACTTACGAAGTTAATGAAACACCACTTGGCATATCTCAATAAAGACCCAGTGAAGATAAACATCTGCTTTTTTCAAAATTCAGCTTAACCCTATTTTGGTATTTTTTGCTATCAAAAATAATGACACAGTAAAAAGTCACCTGCATCAGCTCTTCCACTGTGAGATGTGGGTTCTCATCCAAAAAACCACGAAGGTGCTGGAGAAGAGCCAGGAAGCTGGAGAGAAAATATACTCCAAGTCCACTCCAGAAGCTCCTTTGAAGCACAGCACACATTAAAAAATTACCTATGAAAGTTCACTACTTTCTCCATATAGTTCCACTCCTAATGTTGGCAGGATCTGCCTTCCAAATCATAATCTAAGTCCTAAATCAGTAGTCAATGTGCAGGTCGGAGGGACTGCAGAAGGTTTAGACAAAAGTTGCATAAACCAGTGATTTTCAACCTTTTTCATCTCATGGCACACATAAGCTAATGATTAAAATTCTGCAGCACACCAAAAAATATATATTTTTGCTGATCTGACAAAAAATAGGTATAATTGTGTTGCATTTACGCTGGACAGCTATTGTTGTGTTGGCTGTTGTCATTTTTATTTTTTATTTGACAATCTAAGAGAAAGAGGTCAGTGCCCCTGACTAAATAGTCAGGTATTGTATATATCAGAAATTATTGGGGCACACCAGTGTGGCCACTAAAGGCACACTGGTTGAAAAATAGCTGAGAACTGATTCACATAAGTAGTTGTTAAAACAGAAACTCCCTTAATCCACCACCACTAAACCAGCTAACCAAATCAACCATTGCTCTAGATTTCCTCTATAAAATAGGAGCCAATGCCCATGTCAGACTGAAGCATCTTGGCCAATAGATATTTCTGCAGGTTACCTCCATTTCTGCCCCCTCGAACTGAGCCATACCTCATTGAGTTTGTGCCCTAAACTGTGTATGCCAGTTTTACTTATTATTTAATTGAATATTTAGAAGCTGAAAAGATGAGTGTGAACAAAAAGAAAATTAAGTTGAATGAAAATCCAATTTTAAAAACCAGCCATCACATTAGATGTGAGCAAGACAATTGTGAAACTTTACAGGAAAGCAGTTAACTACATTTTTACATCAGCAGAGAAAGCTCTACTGAGAATTATACACTCAGATTACTTTGTGTTTTTAATTCACTCCATTATATTAATTTAAAAAACCTCTAAGAGGAAACCATAAGTGATAATGAGCTTTATGCAAGAAAAATGCAGTGAGATATAAACCATGGGACTCTTAAAATAACATCAACAAACAAAACTCTTGATCCAACATTAAAAGACTAGAAAATAAACAAATAATTATATCTTGTACAGTGGTGTGTGTGTGTGTGTGTGTGTCTAAAATTGTTAATAGTCGCATGTTTCATTGAATTTTTTGATTAACAGATTCTGGTCATACCAGAAATAAAGGATGTAAGGGGATTCTATGTAATTTCCCTGAGCAGATTAAAAGGTACTGCTCACAATTTCCTATTCATTTTTACTTTTTTTCATTATATTTAACTTATCAAGCACCTTCTCATATTTTCTTATTAATTCTCACCACAGACATGTAGAGATTATATTTTCATGTTTAAAGGAGGAAACTGAAAATCAAAGCAGCCAGGGTTCAAATGCAGAATCATTGTCCTAAACAATATTTTCCAACTAATGTAAAATCACTTTAGTAAGAAGCAAGGTCCATTTTTCAATGAGAGAGTAGAATAGACATTAAGGCATTATTTAAGGGCTAGTTTTTCTTATTGGTTGAATTTGTACCCCTCAAAAGACACAGTGATTTCCTATTGGGGATATCCCTCACTCTAGGACCTCAGAGAATGTGACCTCACTTAAATGTAATGTCACTACAGAGGCAGTCAAGTTGAAATGAAGTTGTTAAGGTGAGCTCTAATCCAATGTGACTGGTGTCCTTATAAAAGATGCGAATCAGACACAGGGGCAGATATGCACAGAGGGAGGCGATGTGAAGACATAGGGAGACAGGGAAAAGATAGCCATGTGACTGGAGTGATGCATATACAAGCCATGGATCACCAGAGGCTGCCATGGATCACCAGAGGCTGCCATGGAACACCAGAGCCTGCCACGGAACACCAGAGCCTGCCACAGGTCACCAGAGGCTGCCACGGAACACCGGAAGCTAGGAAGAGTCAGGGAAGAATTCTCCCCTAGACTCATCAGAGAGAGCACAGCCCAAGCTAACCTTTATTTCAGCCTTCTGGCCTCCAGAACTGTGAGGCAATAAATGTCTGTAGTTTTAAGTCAACCTGTTTTTGGTAAAGTGTGGCTGCCGCCCTAGGAACCAAATACAATGCTGTTTTGTGAAAGCTTCTATGGAGTGGGAGTGGGTGTGGGTGTATGTTCTGGGTCACAATATAAATTTAATTCCTACTATGGATTGTGGTCAAAAGGTTTGTAAAACAGTATTCCATAACCCAGGCAAATCTGTTACTGAAATCTATCTGGGCAATCTCCTAACACAGAAGGCAGGTAAAAAAGCAAAAAAAAAAGCAAAACAAAATACAACAAAACAAAACAAAAAACACACACACACACAAACCACTCTGGAAAAAGGAGAAGAGAGGTGTAGTGTTTGGGGTGGGGGATGGAGTTTTCCTAAGAAGATGGGTAGAAAGAGCAGCATGATTAAATAGAGTAGCTGGCAACTGGGTAATACACTGTGTGAGAATAACCATGTGTCTCTTGCAAGAGGAAACAAAAATAGTCGTTTTTGGCAGGTCTTTGGGGAAAGGTTTTAGCCAATCCACTTTGCATAAGTAGAAAGGATTTAACCTAGCCAAAGCTTCAAAAGAAGCTATATGAGGCGTGTTAATGATATTGGGCACTCCATCCAGACAGGGAGAAAATCAGAGTAATGGAGAAGCAGACCTTAAGGGACCCATGCACTATTGACAACAGACGGCAGAAGACTGCTTAATATTCTTACACAATTAAACGAATTCCCTGTAAGCTTCCTTCACATACCATAAACAAGATCTTTGTATTCCTTAGAAATTAACTTTTAACATCTGGGCAAATGTATTGCTTAATGCTCAAATCCCAAAAACCCCAGTTTTGTGTGTTTTTTTGTTGTGCTTTTTCTTCTTTTTTATATATGCCAAACCAAAAAGCATTTTGTAGACAATTTTAGCCTTGCTCTTGTCATGCACATTGTGACACAGTTAAGTGGCACAAAATTTCTGTAATATAGGCTCATACTAACATTGACTGAGAGAAACTGCATTATTACCATATCTCATTTATTTATAAAACTGTGTAGCCAATGAAAGTGTCAAAGATGAAACCTAATGGCTTATTCTGTTACTGAGAACAAAATGAGGAGATGGGGAAGCCTGGAATGATTTCCTCAGGAGTTGCTTTCTCATGTAATCACAGGACTTCCCATGTGGTCCCCTGGCTATTCACACCGAGCTAGAAGCTAAGACAGCTGATTCACAATGCACTTAAATACCCAACACACACTGGCAAGAACTACTCCCTGGCACTACCTACACAGATACTGGATTTCCCATTTCCAGCTCAGATGAGCAAGCCGATGGACTTTTAAATTCTGTCCCTTTAGCTTACATGATAGGCCAGGATAGAAGATAGTAAGGCAGCAGAGCAAGGAGGGAGATGACATTTTCGATAAACAAATCAAACTTTAACATTCAGTAGCTCCATGCCTCTCATTCCCCAGGAACAAAGTGGACTAATGATCAGACTGATTTCAATGAGTTCCTGAGGATTTAAAGAGATAGATGGTAACTGAAATGCCTGGCTCACAGGTGTGCTCCATTCCCCTCAGATTTCAACCTGCACTTGTACCTGAGGGAAGCTGTCACCCACTCCTTCCATTAACATGTATAGTGTCCAAAACATGCTGGGGACTGAGTGGGTGCCAGGGTGGGATGGTGTGAGGGAGGGAGACAGGGAAGGCCACAAGAGTAAAAGTGCTAGTTTCCTGGAGTTGGACAGGCTTAATCCCTAAAAGGAGAGACCTGAGGCACCCAGATGAGTGTACACTACAGTAAAATGGGTTCAATATGTCCACAGAAGGAGAAACAAGGAGTCAAGAATGCCCAAAGAAGAGAACAAAGAAGGTGACACTGAATGTGGGCCATAAGGATGCAAAGTAGGGAAGAGAAAAGGCAAACGAGGGGCCGGGGGCGGGGGGGGGGGGGGGGAGATATCTTGGAAGAAAGCAATAAACGTGGTGAAATGTAGTGAGGCTAAAATTCAGGACTCTGGGTAAAGATCAAAGATAAATGTGCTATGAAAGACCTGAGACAAATTGCATACAGTCTTGTTTTAGAAATGCTTATGAGCAAAAAGGTACCCATGTACAGAAGGGAATTGACAGTCAATAAGACGGGCAGCCATGTTTCCACAAATAAAATATTTATGGAGCACCCACTGTGTGATAGGTGCAGCTCCAAGGGCTGAATAATGTCAGTATCATCAAACAAGTCAAGTGTATGTAAACTCTAATTCTTTCAGTTTCACAGAAAGACAAGACAAGAAACTGGTAAAGGATGAAAAGAATACATTGAGGGCAACTGTAGAAAAAATATTTAGTCCTCCTGAAAATATTTTAACTGATAGTATTAAATTGTAAAAAATATTATGTATACCACTCTCACTGAAATTAGAAAGGATGTGGGGTTCGTTCATTCATTCACCAGCCAATATTCAACACCTACTATTGAATATTATGTATCAGACTTCTTCTAGTCCAGTGGTCGCCAACCAGTGGTCCGCGGACCAC
Source organism: Corynorhinus townsendii (assembly GCA_026230045.1). Classification (NCBI taxonomy): domain Eukaryota; kingdom Metazoa; phylum Chordata; class Mammalia; order Chiroptera; family Vespertilionidae; genus Corynorhinus; species Corynorhinus townsendii. Next base: position 60,718,495 of record JAPDVU010000008.1, on the reverse strand, counting down.
TGGTGGTCCATGAGGTCCGAAAGGTTGGCGACCGCTGTTCTAGTCAAAGGGCATGGCAAAAAATAAAACAGACAAACATCGCCACCTTACTGGGAACTGAATTCTAGGAGCATAGTTAATATTTATTTAGTTTAAAAAGTTAGACAAAAATAGCAAAACTCTTACCTTTTGAAAAGATTACAAAAGCCTTCATCTGTATAAGTAGGTAAAAATACTCTATGGCACATATATTAAGGTAAATAAATTATTGTTTTCTGTTAATTGTGGACTGTCAAACTCTGGAAAGATTGTACATATAGTTTAAAAATGAGTTTTCTGCTCTACTTCTTGTTATATGTAGATCACCTTTTCAAAAATATTTTTTTTTTATTGATTCAGAGAGAAAGGGAGGGAGGGAGATAAAAAGGGGAGGGAGGGATTGTCAGAGGGAGGAGAGAAAGAGAGAAACACCCATAATGACAAATAATTACTGATAGGCTGTCTCCTGCATGCCTCCAACTAGGGATCAAGCCCACAACCTAGGCTTGTGCCCTTGACTGGAATAGATCCCCGGACCCTTCAGTTCACAGGCTGACTGACACCCTATTCACTGAGCCAAATCAGCTCGGGCATATGTAGATCACTTGATAAAAGTTTAAACTTTTATAATCTGTTGGTGACTTAATTATACTATAATGTCTCCTAAATAAACCTTATTTGTCGATGTTATTTTTTCATTGGGCGATTTATTGAGCAACTCCGAAGTGTGCAATGCTAGTGTATGCCTAGGGATGGAAAGGAATAGAATGTGAACCCCTACCCTTAATAGATTTATCACTTCTCATGAGGATGAGGGGATGAATAAAACATATACATCTGAAACAACTGGGAAGCATTCCAGAGCAATTCTTGAGATATTGCAAGATAATGAGTCAGTAGCATGTAAAATTCATGTGTTAGTGACAATGGCAAGTGGAAAACTCCCCACCAGAAGTTAAGTAACTTTTCTCAGCCCTGGATGCTGTGGCTCAGTTGGCGGAGTTCGATCCCTGGTCAGGGCACATGCCCAGGTTGCAGGCTCCATCCCCTGTAGGGGTTGTACAGGAGGCAGGGATTCAGTGTTCCACTCTCACATGGATGTTTTTCTTTCTCTCTCCCTCTCCTTTCCTCTTTCTCTAAAAATCAATTTTAAAAAATAATAAAGAAAATTTCTTCTGCCTGGTAAGAAAATACCTCTTTCAAGTGAAGCCCTTCATGCCATTCTGTTTAATGATGCTTCTCCCTAACAACGAGTCAGTTGATTAGGCCTTGGAAAAATACCACTCTTTGTAATTAATTAGTCCATTAATTACACTGTCAATTATTGTGAAAGAAGCAATTTCAACATTATTTTCAATACCGATTGTTTCAGAAATCAAAACTGCAAAACATCCCATCCTCTCCCCTGTTATCAAAGCCAAGCACAAGCTGTGCTTATCCCCAAAGAGATGTCGGCCGTTGATCTATGATGCCTCACCCTTGAAAGACTGGGATGCGGGTATTACTGCTGATGAGAACATATGGTTTGGGTGGTTTGGCAGGCAAAATCCTGGCAGAAGAGTCTCAAAGCATCAGCAGATGCTGCCATCGCGCAGACATCCAAATGGTGGCATAATTGCCGCTGCTGCTTTGACACCACATGTTTCACTGTGATGACAGCAGTGCCTTTCCGGAGAGGCTGGTGGCACAACAGAAGCCCTTCCTAATTCCCACAGACAGACACCCAGGAGCGCACGCACTCGTGCACACACACACACACACAGAGGCATGTGTGCACAGAGGTACACACAAAATTAGGTGAGGTCTGCCTTCTACATATCCTTCATCTATCTCCAATGGTGTAAAGCCAGCTGGAAAGGGAACAGCAACTGGAGAACTATTTTGTTCTTTGCTTACAAAATGGATCCTTAGGTTCCAATTAGAAAACAGGAAGTCGCCACCAGTCTTTCACCAAACTCATAATCAAAGAAAAGATGGCCTGTTGGCAACTTAAAGATAGGTTCAGAGTCCCCTGGTCTCTCTACCGGCCTGTGGCACTGACAGATCCGGAAAGCTCCTGTCACAAATTGCTCAGATCCATCTTCATCAGACTCATTCAGGTGGTCAGCAAATATTTACTGATCACCTGCTATGGATCAGGAGGGGAGGGGCTTCAAGAGCCACAACCTCAAAAGAGATGAGAGGTTGGATGCTGGGGAGCATTCTCCTCCCCTACCTACTACCAAGTCATGTTCAGTCATTCATTCCACCTTTACTGAACAGTGAGTCTGGAAACACAGTACCAAACAAGACAGACATGGTGCCTGACTCTAGCAAAGGAGTCAGCAAGATAAACTAGTGAATGCAGTGTGTCTATGCTACAATAAGTGATGGGCTGGGAGTAAGGGGGAAGCATACTGAGTCCCCAAGACTAATTGGAGTTAGCCAGAGGTTAGGGAGGAGTGCAGCCAAGGCAAAAGAAGCAGACTTAGTGTCAGAAATTTGTTCTGGGTCGTCAAATGCTCCAAACACTAGCTCTTCAGCTGGTAAAAGGAAAAATAGTAATATTAAATGAGAAAATGTGAGTAAATAACTTACAACTCAAAAACTGATAGCCATCATTACTATTGTTGTTGTTGTTGTTATTATTACCATTGACAGCAACATCTACAGATGCTTGGAGGTAAGAAAACATAGAACATTCTGGAAAATTAACCTGGCTCAATTTGGTTGGAATATAATGTGTATTGTGTGTGTGTGTGTGTGTGTGTGTGTGTGTGTGTGTGTGTGTGAGAGAGAGAGAGAGAGAGAGAGAGAGGGGGGGGGGAGAGAGAGAGAGAGGAAAAGAGAGGAAGGAAGGAAGAAAGGGAGGCTGGAAGGGGATTATCTGATGGTAGATGTCTGAGTTACTTCCACCTTGAGCATGATGTTGAATGCTAATGAACAGACACAATTGAGTCCAATCAACTGTCATCACTCCAGTGGATAGTAATATAACTTCTGTATATTGTGGATTCCTCATCTATGACAAGAGCATGAAGATACGGTCCTGTCTATCTCAAAGAATTGTTGCTGTTAATGGATCCCATTCTGAATTCCCAGTGCCAAGTAAAACTCCGAAAGGACAGGTACAAGTATGAGGAAAAAGAGCCACTGTCATGCTAATTTAGATAAATCTCCAAGTTGGAGTAACTGATCTAAAAGCACAAAACTGCCAAGGCATCTGTTCTGAGGTGTCAAACATTTGCAAAGTCCACATTCGTCATTCACTGAAGGAAAGGTAGACAAATTAATGAGCTGACAGAATACAGATCTAAACCACATATACATAATAAGAACTCACAGTAAAGCATACAAATTGTCTTCCCAGGGCACATGAACTAAGTTACTCTGAAGGAGTGCGGGGGAGAAATTGCACACTTGGATCTTTTACAAAGCACGGATCCAGGAACAAAGATATCAAGATAAAAACTATCTTCCAACAGCCTTGGAGGTGGCCAAAGCTTGTGGGCGATTCTCTCTGATTCCACTTTTCAGTCTAAACAGAAATTAAAAGAATGAGGGCCCACACAACCTGGGAATAACTGGGCTAGCAAAACTTTTGGGGGACAGGGGTGCTGGGATTTATACTCATCTGCAAGGCTGCAGGAACACACTGTCCCCCTGGAGGGAAAGACTGGAGTCTTACTACTCTTGAGTCAAGAACTGCTCAAGGTGGAGGAGGAGCTCAGGGGCATCTTGGTAGAGCTGGAAAGAACACTAGACTTTGTCTCACACAGACAAACCTAGAATTCAAATCTGCTGAGTTCTACCTTCTCAGTTATGTAGACTTGTGTCAATTACTTAGCTCTCTGGTGTTGTTTTTGAATATTAAGTGAGTCATATGTCTGTGTTAAATGCATAGTAGAGGATTTCATGGAGCCGTTATAAAGATCAACAAACAAACAAACAAAAGATGGTTTCAATGGCTTCCCGTTGACCACAGGCTGAACTCTAAAGCAGCGGTCACCAACCGCTGGTCTGTGAGGTCCGAAAGGTTGGTGACCGCTGCTCTAAAGGATAATTTCTCATTCAAGACACTCTATGCCAGGGTCTAGCCCTGACTTGTAGCTATAGGACTTAAGTACTTCCACAACACTCACTACACTTTCCATGGCCATGCCACTGCTCACTCTGCTCCCCTCCTGGGAGGCTTTTCCCACCTCATCTGTCCTCCCAGTACCTTCCCATCCCTCAAGGTCCTGCATTGGCCCCACCTGCTCTTGCAAGCCATGTGAAAGTACTCTTCACTTCTTCTTTTGAAATGTAGTTAGTCCTACCCAGGTGGTTCACACCAAGGCTCTGCAGAATCTCAGGGCACAGGAGGAAGCTTTGGTTCCAGCAGCACTCACAGCCATCAGTGAAGGCCCGCAAGCAGTGATGAGCAACCCCTGTGGTTCCTTGACACAGGTGACATCTGATGTCCATTCCAAAGGTAAAGGAGAGTAGATTTGGGCTGAGCTCCCATCGATGGCCATGGATGGTGCTTGGCATATTCTCCACACCTGGCTTTGCTCCTCTGATGTGAGGGTTAGCCCAGGTCCCGCCCCATCACTGCAGGCCTAAGACCCCTCCTCCCTGCTCATGTTTTAACTGTCGCTCCATCTCTCCTAGCCCAAAGATCTTCAGCTACTCTTGGAAACTCTAGGTCTGAGGAAGAATGCTTCTACATCTTCCTCTAGTCCCTTTCTGATTTATTAATATGGCATAAACCCTGCCCAGCTACCCCAGAGACCTTCACTTTTTATTCTCAGGAGCCTTTTATTCTAACAAAAGTTAGCTCTTAAGATAAAAACAAAAACAAAAACAAAAACAAAAAACTTTGCTTTTAAAACTGTCAAATGTAAACTTCAAAAGCCTATTTTGGAAGTAAAAAAAAAAGTTAGCCTCTTTTTTTTCTTTGCTTTTCTGTGGACATGCCTCCTGTTTAGTGTTCTCCCTGCCTAGAATATCCCTCATTCTGCATAAGGAAATGTGAAGACCACCAACTGACTAGCAAGCCAGAGGTAAGGCAATGTGGAGAAGAAAACCTCAAAGTTTAACATCTCATGGTGTTACACTTCTCAAATACCATAGTATTTAAGAGAATAAGCATCGGAAACAAACAGACCTCACATTTACTCTGACACTAACACATATGTGATGGCAGGCAATCAACTTGCCTGTGCTGATTTTATCATCAATAAAAGAGAAAAGTAACAGTACTCATTTCTAACTGCTACTGTGAAATTATATTATTATAAATTATATAGAGTGCTTCACCCAGAATATGTCACATCCATACCACTCAATAGAAGTGTAGTTTTATTATGCACCAGGCATTTGACAACTGAGTCGGTTCTGGACTTACAGTATGTCTAATATCATTAGTCTTTATTATTTAAATCTATTTTTATTTCACTTTCCATGCATGTAAGCCTTCTCTTCCTAGTTGGATTTTAAAGTTCATTCATTATTTTCTCAACTGTAAAAGGGGAAAAAGAATAATTTGCCTTGCAAAGTTATAAGCATTAATAGGGGTTGTAAGCATTAATAGTTCTTAGTTTGACTCTAGGACAGAGAACAGTAGTCATTATTGTTATATCCCATATGGGCAAAAACTAAGTACCCAAGAAACTCATCTCTGAGCTTGGATGCATGCAAGAAAGGCAGGTGGCATAGGAGACAATGTCAGTACCCCGCTGATATCCCAGGGACGCTGCCATTTCAGATCCACAGCATCTCTGGGTCTGAGGGTTGGCTTTTTTCCCAGAGCTAGAGCCATTCTGCCCACCTCATAGTACACTGAGTGCCGGGAAATTAATCCCCCCCACCCCTCAGCAGCCCCCAAGCAATGACTGAATGCACATGGCACTTTAATACCTCAGCTCCCTCACCCCTTAAACAGAATCATTCTGAAATGTATTTTATACCATTTCCCAGAGTTTCTCCTTAGAATCAGTCCCAGGTATTCAATGTGGTAAATGACTAATTACATGTCCCTAACTAGCAGCACTCTCTGCTTACCCCTAAACAACCTCCCTAAATTCAAATTCTGGGAACCCTGAGCTATGATAGTAGTAGCACATGCCCATCAATAGACAAGTAGATAGAAACACTGTGGTACATATACCAGTATACTAGGTGTACCGGTTAATAATGGTGGATTTTGTAATAAAAGAAAACATGATAATTTCAAGAGAAACATCAAAAGTGCTTTATTCAAAGTAATGTCCATCACTAGCTACACATTTCCCCCATCTTTCAGGTAATTTGTGAATACCATCCCAACAGAACTTTTCTTGTTTTGAGGCAAACCATTCAGAGACCCAATTTTCCACTTCTTTGTACGTTTTGAACTGCTGCTCAGATAGTACGTGTGCCATTGATCGGAACAAGTGGTAATCTGAAGGAGCAATGTCTGGTGAATACAATGGGTGGGTTAATATTTCCCAGGCAAGATCTTTTAACATGTTTTTAACTGGTTTTGAAGTGTGTGATGGTGCGTTATCATAAAGCAAAATTACATTGCCATGTCTTCTGGCCCATTCTGGCTGTTTCACAATCAAAGTGTGGTTCAGATTGATTCTTGGTTGTCAGTAGTGATCAGTATTAACGGTTTCACCTGGTTTTAGAAGCTCATAATACACCACACCTTCCTGATCCCACCAAACGCAGAGGATTGTCTTCTTTCTGAAGCGATTTGGCCTTGCAGTCAATGTTGATGGCTGACCTGGATCAACCCATGATTTTTTACGTTTGGGATCCTCAAAATAAATCCATTTTTCATCTCCAGTCACAATTCGATGTAAAAAAAAGACTTTCTTTCGTTCCATTGAAGCAACATTTTACTGATGACTTTTCCGTTTTCCATGTGTCTTTCCTTCAGTTGATGTGGCACCCATTTTCCTTCTTTAAGATCTTTCCCAATGCTTGTAAATGATCGGAAATGGTTTGCTGAGCAATGTTTAATCTTTCTGCAAGCTGTTTTTGAGTTTGATATGCATCTTCATCCAATAATGCTTGTAATTGTTGGTCTTCAAACTTTTTTGGTTGACCTGGATGTTCTTTGTCTTTCACATAGAAATCATCCCTTTTAATGCGTTTAAACCAGTGTTTACAAGTATCTTGAGATGAAGCATGTTCACCATAAGCTTCCCGAAGTATACTAGTATAATGGATTGCTACTCAGTCACAAAAAAGAATTAAATCTTACCATTTGTGACTAGAGGGTATTATGCTAAATAAGTCAGGCAGAGAAAAACAAATGCCATGTGATTTCACTTATAAGTGGACTCTAAAGAATAAAATAAATGAACAAACAAAACTGAAACAGAACCATAGACACAGCGAGCAGACGGGTGGTTGCCAGAGGGAAGGGTGGTTGGGGAACTGAGTGAAAGAGGTGGAGGGATTAAGAAGCACAAACTGGAAGTTACAAAATAATCACAGGGATGTAAAGTTCAGCATAGGGAATATAATCAATAACATGTGATAACTATATATGGTTCCAGTGGGGACTGGAAATATCAGGGGCAGGGGTGAGGGGGGACACTTTGTAAAGTATATGACTGTCTAACCACCATCAGTGATTTTCAGCCTTTTCATTTCATGGCACATATAAACTAATTCTTAAAATTCTGTGGTAAACCAAAATATATATTTTTGCAATCTGATTTTTAAAAAGGTATAATTTTAATTGATTTATCAAAAAAATAGTAATTATCTACCCTTTTTTCTCCAAAGTGACTTTTTAAAAATTTTTTATCGTTGAAAGTATTACATATGTTGCTTTTTTTCCTCCATTGACCTCTCTCAGCCTGCTCCAGCCCCTAGCACAGGCCCACATCTCCCTACTCTCTGTGTCCATTGGTTATGCTTATCTGCATACAAGTCCTTTGGTTGATTTCTTACCGCCCCCCCCCCCCGCATCCCACCCTCCCATGCCTTCCCTCTGAGGTTTGACAGTCTGTTCCATACTTCTATATCTCTGAATCTATTTTTGTTCATCATTTTATGTTCATTTTACTCCACAAATGAGTGAGATCATGTGATACTTATCTTTCTCAGGCTGGCTTATTTCACTTAGCATAATGCTCTCCCAAAACAAGTAGTGATAGTAATTACCTACTCTTTTTGTTCCAAAGTGACTTTTTAAAACAGCACGTGCCTATATATGCATCTAAGGATTTCTAGTACCACGAATTAATCAATCAGATGCAACCTTATTATGTGATGTAACTGATAAGATGCAACTCTATTATATGAACTATATATTTATGGTTCAAGACAGGGCATTCATACTGAGGCTATTGTGTTGGCTGTTGTCAATCTAAGGGAAAAGAGGTCAGTCAGGTATTGCATGTTTTAAAAATTCTTGTGGCACACCAGTTACAGTTACTAAAAATCGCTGCACTATGTTGTATTGCTGAAACCAATACAGGATAATATTGGAGGTAAACTGCAATTGAATTTTTTTTAAAAGATAGTAGGAGCACCCATGTACATTGCTTCATTGCTCACTGAGCTTCCACGGGGATGTAGTCCTATACTTATTTCCAATATGGTGATGCTAATGAACAAGGTGGTTTAGTCAAAAGAGTCTAAGGGTTAAAGTCAGAAAATCTGGATTCGGTCATGGTTTTCCTTCAAATAACTGTGTGACCCTGTGCTATAGACTGAATGTCTGTGTCACCCAAAATGCCTATGGTGACACCCTAGTCCCCAATGTGATGGTATTTTGGAGATGGGCCTTTGGGAGGTAATCAATGAGGTCCTGCAGGTAGAGCCTCCAGAAGGAATTATGTTCTCTTATAAGAGACAGGAGAAAGCTGGCTTCTTTTTCCCCCTCCCCCACCAGCCACATGAGGACACAGAGAGAAGACAGCTCTCTACCCAGGAAGTGAATCCTCACCCAAACCAGGCCATTCTCAGACTCCCAGCTTCCGGAACTGTGAGAAAATGAATCCTTGTTCTTTAAGCCACCCAGACTACGGTATTTTCTTAAAGCTGCCCGAACTAAGACCCCTTGAGAAAGGTTTCAATGCTCTGACTTTTAGCTTTCTTATCGGTAAAAATGGGACTGATAGCAACATCTGTGCCAGGTTGCTATTCAGAGAATAAAATGAGAAATTTCATGCTCTACTATGGCACTTGCAGAGCCTGGCAGGGAGCAGGAAGTTGCACAGACAGGGGTCGTGCCCCGAAGGTGCTCCAGGAGAGTGTAGGAGAAGAGACTCCTGCTAAGAAACTGCAGCACAAAGCCAAAGTAGCACATGCATTTGAAGAAGCACAGATAAAATATAAAGAAAGCCCAGCTCAGGGAAAGGGACGTGACCTTCAACAAAGTTGCCATCTAGTTCAAACAAGGAAAGCAAGTCTGAGACTGCAAAATGGCACTCCCTCTGCAAAGAATTCCTCACAGTTCTTCAGGCGGTTATGCTCTAAACCCCCATACTATTGTGGATACACTTCTTTGACACTACTTTTCCCTCACTGCTTTGCATTTGTTTGGGAACCCCCCTTCCCCTGAAAGTTAATAAGCTTCTCAGGTCACGACTACTAGGCCCACTTGTTTTATATAGGAAACCCGGTCATCCCCCCATGAGGAGACGAACCACAATACCGGGTACACAATAATAAGTCCTAAATAAATGCTGTTGAAACATAACCCAATTTTCTATCTTGTCACATTTAAGTTTATTATTTTTTTTTGTTAATCCTCATCTGAGGATTTTCCCCCTGTTGATTTTCAGAGAGAGTGAGAGGAAGAGGAGAGACACACAGAGAGAAACATTGATGTGAGAGAGACACATCAATTGGTTGTCTCCTGCACATGCCCTGACCCGGGCTGGGGATCGAGCCTGCAACCAAGGTACATGCCCTTGACTGGGAATCAAAGCCTTAAATCCATGGGCTGACACTCTAAACATCGAGCAAACCAGCTAGGGCGCCACGTCTAACTTTAGAAAGATTAAGAAATAAATTATGGCAACATCTTCAGTTTTTTGACTATTGCTTCTCCACTATTTCTCTTCCAGGAAATACCTTGACCTCAGGCACTGAGCACCATAAAATGAGTAAACAAATGGGTGATAAGTTATATTCTAACCCCTCGGTGAGGGTCAGGAGATAAGTAGAAACCTCCCCTGAAGAGTATGTTTAAATGAGCTGATTGAGTATTGAGGGGGGAAAGGGAACCAGCATAGCCAGGCTCAGCCACAAGGAGAAGGCAGTTCTTCTAAGAACTGGCATTTCCTTCCCTTTCAAACAACAGACAAATATTTCGCTTAGCATAATGCCCTCCAGTTCCATCCCATGCTGTTGCAAATGATAAGAATTACTTCTTCTCCTTCCCCTTCCCTTTCTCCTTCTCCTTCTTCTTCTTTTTTTAGCATCGTAGTCCATTTTGTAGATGTACCAAAGTTTTCTAATCCACTCCTCTGCTGATGGGCACTTAGGCTGTTTCCAAATAAGCCAGTCAGAGAAAGAAAAATATCACATGATCTCAGTCATTTGTGTAATATAATGAACAACATAAACTAAGGAACCAAAATAGAATCAGAGTCATAGAAGCATTGAACAGCCTGTCCAACACCTCTGAGGGAAGGCGGGGGTGAGGGGGTAAGAGATCAATCAAAGGACTTGTATGCATGCATATAAGCAAAATCAATGGACAGAGATGGGGGGGGGGGGGGGCGTGAGGGTACATGCTGGGGGGTGGAGGTGGCCGGGAAGAGGTCAATGGGGGGGAAAAAGGAGACTTATGTAATACTTTAAACAATAAAAATTTAAATTAAACAAACAAACAAAGAACACAGATAAAGATTTGTGACATATGCACAACACCATGCTGAAATCATAAACATTTCATTCCTTTATCTGCTTGGAGCCAAGACATCAAAACTATAGTCAGGGCTAATATACTTCTCTCTGCTTCTAAGCGGTACCTCAAATAGTCCCCACATGAACATTCGTTATTCAGATTAATTCCCTTCACCAGAAAATATCCTTGTACTGTACTGAAAACAAGGACAGCATCCCATAGTTCTTTACTGACTCGAGAATTACTCTAAGAAGACAGAACTTAATATAAGCTAAAAACACCCAAGGCTACTTCATAAGTAAAAATCTAGAGACATATATTAGTCCAACTAGAAGAAGATAATCTGCATGAAGAAGTTCATGCTTTCTGGCATCAGCTCCACAGCAGTTCCTACTCTGTGCCACTCCTATTCAGAAGCCCCATCTAATTTGGCGGAGGCTCATCAAAATCCACAGTGTGACTTGGTGGTTGAGTGTCGACCCATGAACCAGGAGGTCAAGGTTTTATTCCAGGTCAGGGCACATGCCTGGGGTTGAGGGCTCAATTCCCAGTGGGGGGCGTGCAGGAGGCAGCCAATCAATGATTTACTTCCATCACTGATGTTTCTATCTCTCTCTCCCTCTCCTTTCTTCTCTCTGAAATCAATAAAAACATCTTTTAAAAAACCCATGGGTACATTATTCTCCCCATCCCCACCTTATTCTTTCTCCTATATTTTTAATCTATATAAAAGACCTCACCATTCCATGCACACCATGACAAGCCAGAAACTTGAGAAACATCAACTCCATCTTACTCACCCCACCACCACCCTTCTCCCCAGCACAGACACATCCATTGGTTGCCAAATTCAGTGAATTCTCCCTCCTTAATAACTTGAATCAGTTCCTTTACTTCATCCCTGCTGCCCTACCCTTACTCCAGCTCCTTATTTCTGGATTTCCTACAATGAGTCTTCCTGGCTGCAGTCTATCACTAGACACCATAAACATCACTTCTGGCTAGCTTTCCAAAATGCAGCTCTGATCATGTCATTCTCTGCTTAAATCCATTCAATGGCAATGCACCCCATCCAGCATTCACTCACCCTAGACCTGTAGGCATGCTAAACTAAGGATGATTACTCCACCACCATGGCTTTCTCACTCTCCTCAAACTTTGTAAATGCTTCTCTTGTGTCTTTAGTGTGTAATAATCTCCACCTACCATGGGAGGCTAATACTAGGCCCTTACCTTATTGGGACTTGGCTCCAACTGGACCTCCTTTGATAAAGGATGCTTTGACACCACCTCTCTCCAACACACTCGCACATGCACACTGGCTCCCACAGCTCTGGCCATTATTGGCTTGCAACATATATCACAGCACAATATAATTCTTCTTTGCATCACAAATCTAACAAGACTGTGACCTCTGCAAATGTCTTTGGATCTCCAGAATTAGACATAATTCCTGCCACTCACTAAGCACTCAGGGAATTCTTATTGGGAAAGAAAATGAAAAAGGTAAATAAATTAAGGCTTCTCAGTCTGTGATGAGATGATCTTGCTCCAGATTTATTACCCATAACAGTCAGACTGTAATGGGAGTAGTTTAAACAACTGAACACGCCCAGGAACCCTCCCAAGTAAAACAGCCCCTTGGGAGCTCTCCATTCAAATTGGGTACCAAGTGGCTCACCACTTACTTACTGTTTCATGCATCTTCTCGTGTCTTCTCTCTCAAGTTAAAACTACCCAAAGGCAGTGACTGACATCCATTCATTCAACAAATATCTGACAAACAGTAATAATGTGTCAGACAATAATAATAACTAATGTTTATACAGCACTTACTGTGCCATGCTGGGTTAGCAAGCTCCATTATGTTTTTAGTGTTGGTGTAGGCAATGGACTAGACACGAGACATACAAACAACTTCATACCACATGGGAAACATTCCACCTAAGCATTCAATGTCTTTTCCAATAAACATTTCTTGAACACTCACTATGTCCAAAGCCTTTTAAGTGTATCAAGTCATTTTCTTGAGGTAGGCATCCTTCTTTTATCAAAGAAGAAACCGGATAGCAAGAGATCAATTATTTTCCCCTAACGCCACAGATGAGAAGTGGCAGAGCTTGAATTTCAATCCAGGTAGCTAGTTTCAGAGACGCCCCCCCCGCCCCGCCCATTTTATCCACTAAACAAGACCAAGTCTTCCTGACTGTTTAAAAAATAACAAGAATGAGTAAGAATGAGTGAGTTATCTTTTATCAAATCCTAAATTTCTTTTCTTCTTTTGCTTATCCATGTGTTCTAATTTTTCTACATTGAACCATGTAATCTTGAACATAATTTATAACAGAAAAAAAAGAGCTGACTGTGCAGTGAAAACAATTGCTACATTAGAGAGAAAATGAGCAGAGAGATAATAAGATGCTAATGGGATGAGCTGTCTAAAGTCAGTGGGAGTTCACTACCAGACTCTCCACTGATTGACACTCTGGGACACCAGTCTGCTTCCTGCACTGTCAGTCAACCAGCCATGGTCAAAGTCAATGAAAATGCTACTGTAATTTAAATGCTTAAAAGATCTCTTCACGAATTCAGAAAGAGATGCGATCAAGAATAAACAGGAAGACTTGGTTGTTGGTGCTGTTTTCTTAGGGGGAAACTACCAGTGAGTGATTTCCAAGTGAAAACCTTGAAGTTAAAAGTGCTGAGTCACCCCACACTGTACTGTTCAGCCTGGAGCCCAGGGATCCTTTCTCTGCTCTGTCTTCTGGGTGTCTGCAGAAATCTGGGTCATTCAATCACAGGGCTGACCCACATTTACAGAAACCCAACCTTCCCATCCTATTAGAAAAAAAGGGCTCTGTGGAAGCAAGCTTTATGAATAACTAAATTTAAATAGCTAGGGAAGAATAACTCCATTCCTTCCAGAAAAAAAGCCAATACTAATTTTTCTACATTGGCACATCTGTAAACTGCTCCTGGTTTCTGCCACTGCACTGATTACACTAATTTAAATTCCTTTTGAATATCATTAATATGCTTTCCCCACTCTTAAATTCTGTTCATCAGAAGGGCAGCACTTTTGAACCACCAATTTTCGTGGGTGACAGCAATGTGTGATCTCCCAGGGGCCTGGTACCCAGTTTCTGTGTCAGCTTCAATTCAGTTTGCTTCGGGTTTTCACAATGATGTGGGGACACTGGGGGAGGAATTAGCTTAAATAAGGGGTGAATCAAATTTCTTTTCTGTCATTTCATAGTCAGACTTATGAGGCACACATATTCCTACTACTTTCCTTTTTCTAGAAATATACCCTTTTAGAAATATAGTTTTGTCATTCAAATGTGCTACAGGAATTCCCCTTTCTGTTTCAGGCAGCAATCCCATACCTTTTTCTTCCCTGATACACAAAAGAAACAGATGAAGGTATCAAGGCCACTTAGCAATAATGGGAGTAGGGGCATGCAGATGAGAAAGTGGGGGATGATCAGTATAAAGCCTTTGGAGATTTTTACAGGCAAATGCCCATCTCCAAACCTTTCCCAAAAATCATTGCTTCAGGGTTAATAGATGTCTCCCCCCATCCCCACCTTCCCATCACACAATGAGGGAAGTTGGTATTGAATATTTGAGTCTGCACACGTTACTGTGGGGAGGGGAACGCTTTCTGTAAAATGCACGTGGATTTCTTTGTTAGGATAGAGTGACTCCTGGGAAGTATATCTTACAATCTGCACGTTCCAGATGAAATAACCAAAGAAATTTGTTGATTCAAATTTATATCTTTGGATCAGCAGGAAAGTGGATAGCATTCCAAATTAATCCCACTTTTGTCTTCCTTTGTTTAAATTTAACTTTCCCTTCTCTTTTCTTCTTTCCTTATTTAAAAAAAGTGTGTTTGCTAAATTGGTGGATCAGGGAATTTCTGCACATCTAGCATGGCTGGATGTCAGCAAGGCATTTGATAAAACCTCTCCTGAGATCCCAAAGGGCAAGACAGGGAAAATGTGGGCCGAATGACAAGCCAGGGAACGGGGTTTACGGGGATTGAATTTCAGAATACACAAGGCAGTGTCAACCTGGAGAGAAGTCTCCAGTGGCTTGCCTCAGGGCTCTGACTTCAGTCTTGTGTCTGACAACATTTTTCCTAATGACTGGGATTAGGTTCTGGACATCTCACCAAATTTTTACATAACTCAAAACCAGACTGGACAACAATATACTGGATGACAAAGCAAGGTCCCAAATGACTTCCATAGACCAGGAAGGTGTTTCTCAAAGTATATCTGCATATCACCTATATAAGAACCATCTGATTTATATCAGACGATGTAGGTTAATCATCTGGCCCCAGCCTGTGTGACTCAGTTGGCTGGGCATCCTTCTATGCATCCAAAGGTTGCTGGCTCAATTCCTGGTTAGGGCACATGCCTGGGCTCATTCCCTGGTGGGGGGCATGCAGGAGGCAGAAGATCAATGTTGCACTCTTGTGCTCTCACGTAAATGTTTCTCTTTTCTCCCTTCCTTTTTCTCTAAAATTCAATAAACTATGTTTAAAATAAATAAAGAAAAATAAAATAAATCATCTGGTTTAAAATGCAGATGCCTGGCCCACACCAGATCTGCTGACTCATGGCAACTACCATCACCTGAAACAGGAGATCCTGACCTGTAATTTCATGTGACTGTGAACATCCTTTCTGATGCATACATGAAAAAGCCCTTCAAATGCTTGCTACTTCAAGATTAGCAAAACTGGAAGGGGAAAAGAATCTCTAGAAAGTTTGGGTTTTGTTTTTTAATTCAAGAAAAAAACAACAAGGAGTATATTTTAAAATGATTTCAAGCTGGAGGCTGATAGGCATCTAAGTGGTGGCATCAGAATTAAATCTAAATTACACTCAGGTAGAAAGGAGAAATGTTCCAGTTCAACCCTTAGGGTGTCCTTCTTGTGAGGCAGGACCCTCATGCTCTCCCCTCAGTAAATGAAAGGTTTTGTTCCAGGTGCTTTCCTAGGAGTAAGCACCTCAGCAGGTAAATTCCATTAGCTTTGTCACTTTAATAACAACCAGATTTACCAAAGGAAAATGGAAGAAAATATTGAACAAAGGACAATGTAAATATTGCTTGTTCCTGAAAGGGACATTCCAACTTATCCCCATGCTTGTTATTTTTATATTTTAAATAACAACTCTGAAATCCACTTTTAAAGGCCACTTTAAGTCTCATGCAATTTTCAAACTTGAGCAAATTAAAAATACATATGAAGCCATGTCTTTTTGCTATTAAATACTGGAAGTCGATATTAAAATCTGAAATCAAAGGAAAACCCAGGTCTTGCCCCTTAACATACGCCTGTCTCCTACTATAATATGCAATTGATTTGAGCCCAAAAGTTCAATTATCTCCTTGATATTCTGCCATTTTATGAGATTTGGCCCACTGAAAGTAACTAATACTGCAATGAAGATGCAACAAAACCTCATGAAGCAAAAATCCTGCTGAATTAACACAAATGGAGGAAAAACAGCATCTCATGCTTCCTTTATTCTCTTTTAAACTCCTTGTACAATCATCTTCTCAGAAGGAATGCTCAATGTTTCAAAACTATTTCCCTTTAAGGAAAAAAATGGAACGGGGGTACTTAAAAGAGAGATTAATCCATAAATTTCCCATACTGTTACTGGAATTTGCTGGTAAAAAACACAATTTTAAAATGGAAAAAAAAATCATCAATTAATAACTTTTCAGTTAGCTGCCTATCTTCTTGAACAAAAATATGTGAGTTTACTTCTTGAGAGTCAGATCAAAGATGCTTTAAAAAATTAACATCTTTATTTTATTACTAAAGGGTAGATAAAGCAAGATGTGGCTTTATTCTTGACACTCACCTCCTGGATTTATGATAACATAAAAGAAATGCCAGTCCCTAAGATCCCATCTTCTCTTTTAACATCAGGGTAATTGAATCATGTTGCACACCATATGGCTATTGTCTATGCTTATAAGAAAAAAAACACCACAAAAATAGGAGACAGAAAACATACTGGTGGTGGCCAGGTGCTCGGGAGGAAGGGAGATGGGTAGGAGATTCAGAACTAGATAGAGGTGATACTTGTACAATACTGTGAATGCCCTAACTGCCCTAAATTGAACTCTGAAAATGGTTACTTCTATATTATGGGTCCTTCATCTCAATAAAACAAAAACAGGAAAAGTCCATGGTTTCCCTAAGGATATCATCCCATGAACAGTTGACAACAGAGAGAGGTCAATGGGATTCTAAGGGCATTGAGTGGGAGTCTATATTCAAGCACCTACTCATGGAAATGTGATCTCACATTTCTCAGCCTGTAAAAGAATTGTAGCTGCTAAGCAAAAAATCAAAGTATCACCAATAGGTTACCTCTCAAAAAGAGCTGGTCTGAAGGGATCTGGGTTTTGCCTCAGCTCTCTGAAGAGCTAAATTATGCAATCTGTGTACTCTTATCCCTGAAATGTGGATAATTATACCTCTTAGGGTGGCTGAGAAGGTCATGTGGGCAACACCTCACATGAGGGACCACAGTCAACTTGTTTATTTTGGGGTCTTCAAAAAAGACGAAACAGCCCAGCTGGTATGGCTCACTGGTTGAGCATCAACCTATGAACCAGGAAGTCATTGTTCCATTCCCAGTCAGGGCACATGCCTGGGTTGTGGGCTCGATCCCCAGTATGAGGAGTGCAGAGGCAGCCAATCAATGATTCTCTCTCATCATTGATGTTTATAACTCTCTCTCCCTCTCCCTTCCTTTCTGAAATCAATACAAAATATATTTTTAAAAAAGAAGAAGAAACAGCTTTGTAAACTACAGTTGAACAACCAACCAGACAGCCAAGTCTGGTTGGGAGAGGACGGAGGGTGCACGCAGAACCCATTAAGGACCACAAACCTTGAGGGCCACAGAGCAAGTTGAGTATTTACATACCAGGTCCAAACTGTCCACTCCAGGTATGAGCAAGAGACACAGTGTCAAAAATTAACCACAAATGGGAATTGTGAAGATAAGAGACACTCTATGTGACTAACAGGTGCATTCTCATTAGTTTTCAAAATAGACCTTTCCCATACATAATCCCTGTTATTAAATTTAACAACAATTATCTTCATGACAGAACCTACCTTAACATTTTGTTCCTAGCTTCCGTTAATATACACCTTCCCCCCTCCCCCAAACACACACACAAGAATCTGATACAAGATACCATTCCAACCCAAAAACATCATCAAGAAAGAGCACAGTCCATCTTGTCCCTCATGGTTACTGTCTCCAAATGTTCTTCCAGTTAATGATCTCACCAGCACATTTAAGCTGCCTGCTAACCTCACCTAACCTCACAGCCCCATTCTGGGACATCAGTCTTCCAGGAACTGGTCTGATTCCTAATTGGCCTTCTTCCTTCCATATATAGTTAGAACTAAGAAGTCCATATTCTTCTACTCCAAAGACCCTATTCTGGCCATTTTAGAAATTCCAGAAGAATGACAAACATAAAATACAAACCCTATTGAAAAGTTTGAGTTTTTTCTAATACTTAGTATGTTTTCAATCACATCTGTGAAGGTTCTGGTTCTGAAAATGAACAGATGAGGAAGCCCAAGCCAAGGGCTGACCCACAAACCTTTTTCTTTTTTTTTCATTTGTTTACAAGAGCCTCCCAGCTGTCAGAAAATGAACTGTCCCAGTCCCAAATTTCAGGTTTTATTCTCATCTATAGTCCAGCAAAGTGATTTTGGAAGAGGGAAAGATAGAATAACCTGCCTGGGTCTGAGTTACCACCAAACAGCCTTGGAACAACCTACTATGTACAAAAGAGATGATTTTCTGTTCACGAGGACTGTTTCTCTGACCCATCCATCAACAAGAGTAACTCTATCAAAAGTAGTGTATGTTACCTGCCAGAAGCAAAAATGAAGTCATGGCTTAGTAAAGGCAGACATGTTTGATAACTAAATGCTTTTTATGTCTCAAATTTGCATGTCTGACTATATAGGGGCAGGCGCTACTGAGCACAAGTAATGCCCATTACACTCCTTTTGGAATGAGAAAGGCTAAAATAAAAACATAAGGAATACAGACATGGTGCTCTATGCTGCATATACAATAACTCATTTAGCATCTAATACAAAATTGGTTGTGGAGCAAGCTTAAAACTATGCTCTCCAAGGAGAAAGATGGTTTCCTAATTAAGATGGAATAAAGGAGAAGCTAGAGTCTTTTTAAAGAAAAGTTTTGCCAGCAGAAAGCATATGGATGGAAGGGAGGGTGATAAGGCCAAAGACCTAACTTAGAAAAACACTAAAGTACTATTCTAAAAAAATACTAAAAAAGGACCATGCATAAAAATAGAAATTGAGGGACTTGAGAAATGAGATATTACAAAACTCTTTAAGAGAGTGGTGAAATCCGAGGTCTTTGGCACAGTAGAAATGACATAGAATGTCTTATATAATTGCTGCCTAAAATGAATCCAAAGTTCTAACCTGGGTATGAGAGGCAGCAGCTGCCCAAGGGAGGTAGGGGTACGGATGGACTTGGTTAGCTAAGTTCCCAATAATAGGTTTATGGGGCTTTACTGAAAGATAGAGAGGAAAGAAGACAATAAACGAATTACGTTGATGATAAAGCCCTCCAGATAAAAGAAATATAAAGTGTCAATCCAAGAACTGACCAAGTGAGCATTAAACACATTATAAGATTAGAACAAGCCAGGTGACAAGAAAGCTTGGGGAATCTGAGATGACTGCATTTGTGAGAAAGTGATGGTTAGGTTTGTAGACACTTTCTTGGCTCTGTTAGGGCAGGGAGAAAGAAGCCATAAATATGAGCTAAAAACCCTACTGGGGTCAATAAAATGAACTGAAAATTATTGAAAAGTCAAATGTTTTCTTCAGTGTAGGTTATTAACATTACTTTTGTCACTACCTTAAATGGCTGGTGAAAAAATAAGCCACAGACTCCCATATTTACAGTTAAGCTCTTCATACATCATCCATGTCTCAGTGTTCTTGGTCTACACATACATTATTCAAAGCTTTGAACCACAAAAGAGCAAAGAAGGTACTAGAACAAATCCCCAGCATGTCCAGAGATGAAGCTGATGGGCAAAAACATCTCTCTATCTAATCCACCCTTGGAAAAGGAATGTGACAGAGACACAGGGCTGCTGTCAGATATATATGCACAGGCAGCCCTTCCTTCTCTTCCTTTCTTTGCTAAATTACCTACTGAGCAGCAATCATGTGCAGAGCTCTGACGGGCCAAGACACAGGACACAATGGTGCATTAGAACTAAATCCTGCCTTCAAGGAACTTACCATCAAGCAGAGGTAATAAGACAAATACACAACTGATGCTGAGATATGATGAAGTATGGCCATTGGCTGTGAATTCAGCTGGGCCTGTATATCCAAACCTTGGGCATGCTCAGCAATTCCAACCAAACCAGCTGATCTCACAGCACTAGGTGGAAAGATTCTTTGACAGTATGGCGATCAGCTAGAAAAGTTTTACCACTTGCTCTCTGGGCAGCTGAGCAGAATCTTAATGCACACAGATCATAGGACACTTAGTCCAAATGTGATTTAAAATAACTGGACAACAGTTCTTATTTCATTTCCTAGTGCAGCCCTGTTGAATTTTTTTAAAGTATTCTGTCTAAACATTTAAGTTCAACCATTGGCAATGACTTCTGTCCCTGGTTGAGTGTTCCTGGAAGAAAAATCTAATCAATATTTGAAGATAGATTGTTCAAATTGTTAATCATAAAAATTAAACATTCATAAGCACAAGAAGAGACAATGATATGTTGGAAAGATGAAGTATTTGGACAAGTCACCAGACCTTACTGTGTCTCATTTTTCTTACTTATAGAGTTGAAAGAGGGTAGATAACTCACAGATTACCTATAACAATAAAATGACAAATGCATCCCTGTCCAGTGTTGCTCACTGGTGAGAGTGTCAGCCCAAGCACTGACGGGTCACAGGTTCAATTCCTCGTCAAGGCCATGTACTTGGGTTGCAGGTTTGATCCCATTGCCCCTGGGGTGCATTGGGGAGGCAACTAATCATGTGTCTCCTTTACACAATGACTGACTCTATTTCTCTCCCTCCCCCACCCTCCCTCCCTTCCACTCAATGGAAAAAAATACCCATGGGTGAGGATTAATAAAAATGACAAATGCAGCAATACTATCAAACTTTTTACCAATATACTGTTATATCTTGTCCATGTTGCTATATGCAATTATGTACAGATGATGGTCATAAACATTTGTTCTTACACATGAGCTCTTGCTGGGTTTCACTCATTTCTTCATATTCATATATGTACAGGATGCACAGTTTGAAATTTGGACCTCAATATTTTGAAGCTTTGAAGTTACTTCCAATTGAAAGTCATCTTCTTAATATCTACTGAGGGAACTGACAACGTATTTATTGCCTGGACATGATCATTACCTTCCAATAAAAATGACTCATTAAATAAAAAGCAATTTTCACCTGTGAGCTCTTAGGATATATTTGCTTACTTATAGCCTCTTGCTCAATATTTTCTGTATTTCTCAGTACAATATTTAAGGTTCATATGACTGTTCAAGATTTCCCAAATCAGAGCAACTCCAAAACACTAAAAGACAAAAAAACAATAACAACAAACACCCAATGGAAGAAAAACACACTCATTATCTAAAGTGAGACATTCTAGGATCCATTTAAGGGGGACAGAGGACATCTGATTTTTATTCAACTTCTGGTTAGAAGTCAAAACACAGCAGGTTTGCTGTTTCCAACATCTTCATTAATAATCCCATGCACCTACTAGGAAATATTCCCCTGCAAGAGAGAGTAATCTTGAGAGTGACAAGCCATCTACACAAACCTGGGTATGGAGCTCTGCATGTTAAGTGAGCACTGGAGGCCCCCAGAATGATTAATTATTTGCCTGAGAGCCAACTGCACATTCCTGTTCCCCACATGGGTTGCTTTCCCACTGCAGCTCTGTCTGCCTGAAACTAGAACTGGTACCAGACAAAGCAGACAATTTAATTTTACCAAAGAGCTGGAAATTTGACTTTACAAGTTGGAGAAACTGCATTGATTTGATCAGAACAAAAGAATGCAGAGCCTCTTTCCCACCTACCCCTAGCTAAAGTACATGGTCTAATCCCAGCAGAGAATTGTCAACGCTCCAGTGTACACCCAGGGAAGATGGAATAACAGGGACATCACTTTGTACAACAGGCACTGGCAGGAGTCACAGGGGAGGGATCATGTTTTTCCTAGCTCCCTAATATTTTATAATAACCACTAGAGGCCTGGTACACAAAATTCGTGGACTGGGTCCCCTCAGCCTGGCCTGCGCCCTCTTGCAGTCCGGGACTCCTTAGGGGATGTCCGCCTGCCAGCTTTGGCCCGATCCCTACTACCATGCCACCCTGCCAAGAGAGGGTTGGGGGGGGGGTGCTGCTCAACCAGAAGCTGGGCACACTGTTCCTTAGCACTGGCCCCGCCCCCTGCCCACTGGTAGGGGGGGGGCAGATCCAGAGCCGGGCCAGCTGGGGAAGGGGTTGTGGAAGGTTGAGGCGCCCAGATCGCGCCCCATCCTGCCTCCCCTCTGTGGAGGCACTGGGACCACACCACCCCCTCTCCTGCCTCCTCTGTGGCCGCCTCTGCAGAAGAGGAGGCACTGGGACTGCCATGGCTGGCCTGGTGGTACAAGCTTGCTGGCCCCACCCCCCACCCACTGGGGTGTGCTGGAAGGTTGTTCCAGAAGGTCGTTTCACTGACCAGTCTACTTAGCATATTAGCTCTTTATTATATAGGATAATACTGATTCTCGGTTTAATGTATAGTGTCTTAATGTTGGTTTTATTTGTCTTACCCAAAACAACATAATAATTGCAGAATAGAAAACCACTTTGGAAAAAGGAATGCTTGCATATGCTCATGATTTAATTTAAAGAGTTCTGCAACTAAAATCTGAGGGCTTGTGATTAACAAAATGTGCTTTCCTCTCTGTGCTTCAAATGTTATGTGTGATGTTTTCAAGTCAGTAAAGAACAGAATGTGAAATATTAAGTAGCAAAATAGCATAAAGGGTAGGGTCACTAAAAAACTTCATAAGTGCACCACAGTCAACTCAGGCATCAGCCATTCTAGTCAAGGGTGATGCCTGCTTACAGCCAAGTCAGTAACTCATCTCAGTAATAAACAGTTAATTATAACAACCTAAGGCATTTTTGAAAAAGCATGTTTTGAATCATCAAGACATCTCGGAGCAAAACAGTGCCCATGCTTACATTTCCTGGGTTCAAAGCTCAGCTGTACCAATGGCCATGGAATCCGTGGAAAAGCCACTTCATCTCAAGAAGTCTCATCTTCCTACATGATACTGGTGATGGTGCTGATGATGCAGACAATGACAATGAGGATACAGTGACAAGAAATGAAGATGGGACACTAAGTTCAATAGACAAAACTCTCACAAAATCCTCAACTCTAGACCCTCTGCATTTCTAGCCCATACATTTGTACACAAGCATTTGATAAAACAGTACACTGTGTCAGATGCTCCTAAGAATGGAGAGGTACAATGGTGTGACTTTGCCCACATCGGTCACAGCTGACATTGCTTCCCTTGTAGTACTAAGCAATCCCAGGTCCGGAGAAACAGGAATCATACCACCTTGACCAATAAGAGCCTTTAGAAAATGTGTTGTTTTGTGTAGTTGAGTTTTCTGGAAAAGTAGTTGAGCATCTGCCCAGGTTGGCATCACAATTTTATGGGTTATATTTCCTTTGTTTTGATGAAAAGTATTTCCCCAATACACTGCAAGTCTTTGCCCAGGTCAGTTTGCACAATCAACATCCACTCATCCTAACCTGCTCCACCACCTCCCAGGCCTCAACTATTCACCAGCTTCCTAATAGGAGCTCTTGCTGCTACAACAGAAAAAGGATCTTCCCCCACAGCTGATGGGAGACAGTGTAATGAATGAACAATGGCCAGACTGTACATTAACCACAAGGTCCTGGTTTCCACACCAGTTGCCCAGGCACAGCAACACAATCCAGAAGAGCTGGGAAGTTAACGTCCTGGGTGGCAGATCTCACCCATAAAAGATTAAAAATGGGAAAGAGTTAAGAGGAAAATTGCTTGCCCTCCTCTTCAAATCCAGGCCTAATTCAGCCTCCCCGGAGACATTAGTGACTGAGAAAAACATTGAAGCCATGAGAAATTTGATAACACTCCACTTTATGTTTGGTCTCCCTTTTTTCCAACCTGGCTTCCTTTTCCCCTCACTCTTGCTCTGCTGGAATCTGCAGCCTTAATAAAACATTAGCATGTATTGTAACTTTTGCCTCAGGCTCTGTCTTCCAGGGAACGAGAGCCTCTACAAGGGATGGGAGTTTTCATTATAAAGATCAGCTACTACACTGTGTGGTGATGAAGTGATGGGCTCCCTATGGGTTCTGGCCTTAAGGAGATACTTAGGGCTAGTTATCCATAGAGTGTCTGAAGAGTAGTGACTAGAGCTCAGACTCTGGTGCTGCACTGATTCATTCAAATTGCAGTTCTACCACAAGCTGTGAAACCTTGTACCAGCCATGTAAAATCAAGATCTTGTTTCCTCATCAGTGAGATGTGGATAATAAGTACCTATCTCATAGAATCCTTGTGAAAAGCAAATTAATTAATACTTTTTAATGCCTGACACATAATAATCATGCAGTGGGGGTTAGCTATTTATTTATCTTGCTGCCTAGTTAACAGTTATTTCCAACTGATGTTAGTATATCTACCTATAGACATATCTCTGCTTTGAGATTTCTAAAATTATTTTCAAGGCTCTTTAGAAGACTCCCCAACAGCAATTTTTGCTTACATCCTGGTTCTTGAGCTCATCCTACCAAATTATCAAGTTCTCAATTAACTTATTACTACACATTTTTTAATCATGCTCTGTGACTGTGGAATATAGAATTCTGACTTAGTATCAATACCCTTGATTGAAACACAGAAATTTAGGGACCATAAAAGGAACTCTCACCTAGTACAATTCTGAGTTTTGCCTTCTAGGATAAAACTACCAGACAGACGAAAAAAGGACTACACCTGTACTTTTAGCAATTAGAACAATGCTTTATAAAATTGGTATCCATAACTTAACTATTTTCATTTTAAGGCTCATTCAGTTTAACCATGTAGCAAATATTCCTTTAGAAATATCCTCATGGTGTGAGAAATCTATAACTCCAGCCAGGTTTGGGGAAAGATGGGCAATATCATGTACAAGGGCCCATACTTAAGACTAACTTACTCTCCATCACCATGCTTCATTCAGGATCTCAGAGCCTCATACTGGTTCAAGTATGATATAATATCCCAAGTATATAATTCCATATGGAAACTGACTGAAAGTCAATGTTTATTTTTAGTAACCACAGGGTTTTAACAAAGGTAGTCAATGAAATCAGAAACATTCTACCAATGCCAGCATCCCAAGGATATTAAAATTACTGATAAGATGTGCTACTGATATGTACATTATAATAGTAATAAATTAAATTATCTATAATAAAATTTGAATAGTGATATGGAAATTATGGTTCCATGAAACCTGTGTGATTTATGGGAAAAACCTGAGTCATGTTTTAGGATACAGATGATGAGTCTAAGGGAAAGAACTCTGTGACCATTATTAAGACCTCTCAAAGGCCCTTTGTCTTTGCTTCCAGATCCAGGTGTATTCTTGCTAGTGAACTGCCAAGTAGGTGTCATAAAAAAGAGTGGGCCCACTGAACAATGTCATTCTCTCACCAGCCATCTGCTCTGAAAGGACAGAGCTCATGACTGTATTTCTTGAACTTACAGATTTTCTCACACTTCCAGTACAGTTGGCAACAGAATTTCCAGGACCTCTCCTTGGAGACACCTGGGGGCCAGATCCACTCACATGTAACGTCGAATTTATGTCCTTTGCACAGGTTTGTCTGCTGGTTTAATAATACATGAGAGTGACAGAAACCTTAAATCTGGTCTAGGTGTTACAGATTTTCAAATCAGGACCAGTCTTTGTGGCCTGGCCCAGCACAGTCACTCTTCTGTGATGATCTTGAAGACTTAACTTCTTTCAAAAAGTGTTCATGTACTGACATTGCAAGGCAGATGCAGATTTAGGTGTCTCCAAGGAGTGTCAAAGTTGAAGCTTCCAATCTCTATGGAGGACCCTGGCAAGAGATCTCATGGTTAAACATTTTTGCAAAAGTAGCATATTTTAACAACAGTAACTAAAAACGTTTTTTCCTTTTTCCCTCCAATGACATTTTGCATCGTCAGGTAGAGTGGCTGAGGCATTTGGACCATCTATTCAAAGAAGAATTGAGTTGAGGATACATTTAGTTTGAAGTTAGTGGCGTATTTTTATGTGGTTCACCATCAATTCCATGAATAGTCAAATTGTTGTTAGTCATCCCAATGTAGAAATGGATTCCAAAAACACTCCTACTACATACTACATGGAGACACATACCACTATAGCATGGAAACGAAGGACTAGTACTTGTGTCACCATAGGAACGCTTCCTGTGGTGACCAGCGCTGGAGTTGCAGTGGTTGGGGAGGACAGAGTAGGCTCAGGATGTACAGAGCCAAAAGCTTGTCTGAGGAAAATGCCCCAATCATTATAAACTTGTGATTGGAAAATTTGGTTCTTGCCTACAGAGTCCAAATGAAAGTTCTCTATTGGAATTCAGCATACAAATAATAAATGCACCATAATTTTTTTCTTTTGTTCATTAGATTCTCTTAAATAAGAATTTAAGAGAATTTGTTGATTAAATGCCTGACATACCTAATACTTTTTCCTGCACAGCCCTGTAGCAGTATTAACAGTAAATATATTTGTTATAGCTTATATAAGATATTGGATAGAGGTGTTGTTTTTTTTTTAATGACACCAATATAGAAAATTTAATTACATTACCAATAACAAGTTGCGACGAGAGAAAAACATTTCTAAACTACCAATAGTAAAATACAAATTTCAATCAACAACACTGCAGCAAAACAAAATAATCTTTCTGTACTTTCTATTTTTAAATTTTATTTTTCTGTGGTTTTTTTGGTTAATCCTCACCCAAGAATACTTTTTCCCATTGCTATTCAGAAAGAGTAGAAAGGAGGGAGGGAGGGAGGCTTTAATAGAATCAGGAGGAGAAAAACCTATAAAAAATGGTAGAAGCTCTATTTTATATATTTTGGGGTAAAGCACAATGCCTTTATGTTTTTACCATAGTATCTTGTGTGTGTGTGTGTGTGTGTGTGTGTGTACCTCAAATTTTTGGCTTAATTCCTTCAACTTTCATTCACTTTTTGACCCAAGACATTTCATATTCAATGTTTTTCTAAGCCACTATTATTCTCACCAGCATACGGCTTTCTAAAAGCAACTAGAATATTACCTATGTTATGCAAATGAAAATCTGTGAGTTTAATCACAAAGACTGGCCTTAGAGGAGCCACTAAATCCTCCAATGTCCGATGGGAAAATCTGGAGAGCCCTATTATATTCAATAATTCATAGACTGGTGCCCAGAATTTAATATAAATTGAATTGAATGCTATACACAACTCTGTGTAGATTCTGTCTGTTGATAAGATGTGCTTTCATAAAAAATGGCAAGCTAAAAATACAGACTACAGCCCATTTTAATTTTCATTTCATTTTCTTTTCAATGAGACATTGTGAATGTAGTGGCATCACAGAAATATTTACTGAGCTCTATAATTCTTCCAAATGTAATGACAAATAAAAGTATCTTCAAAACACTTGTAAAAAATATTTTCAGAAGACTGAAATGAGACGCGAGCTATCCGGGGTTAACACATTTATCCCACACCTTCTAAAGAACCACTAATATGGGAAGTAATCAATTGGTAGATTTTGTGCCCTCTTATTAGACCCCTGAATTTCATTCTCGTTAACCGAAGAAATAAAAACAATCCAGTTTCACTTGGCACTGAAGAAATAACGACCGTGATATGAAGGGCTAGGTAAACCATTAAAAATCTCCATTACATTAATAAAAGAAAGTCCAATTTCAGAGAAAAGACCACAGGAGTTTCCAGCTTGTTGGTTTGCCACCCTATTTGAATTTCCTCTTTATGGTGGTCATTATTTTTATCACTTACTGGTTACAGAGGGACAATAGCAGCTCAAACTTACAACATGATGCAGACATAATTACAGATTTGAACCATCAGTCCTCTATTAAAACCTAAATTGCCTTCAGCCAACAGTTAAGGAAAGGTCAAGAAGAAGGCACCTGCTGAAAAGAGTAATAAAAACATGCTGTTCATTACTTTCCAGAAGCTTCTAATCCTTTATTCCACCTGGCTTACATGACAACCACTAAGTTCATCTGAATGTTGTGGAGTGTTCAAGGCTCCGCTGGGACACATTATTTTTCTCTCAAATAATTATGTTCAAAAAGTCTAGACCTTAGGTTAAAAATCCAGATCCAAGAAATGTTTCTCCTGTCAGCTGACCATAACTTCATTTCTCTCCTTTGCTTGCTCTGGTCCTAAGGGCAAATTTTAAGGGTAAGTGTGGGACAAACTTCACTGAATCTCTTTTGACTTAGACGGGTAGAAGTAAAAATATCATCTCAAACAAGGAATGTGGATGGGGAATGCATTTACTCTGGGATTGTCATGAATTGCACCAAAGCCACCAAATAACCCCTGCTTTACTTGTCAAGGAGACATCAATAAACAAGTTGGAGGAAAAGAAGCTGGAAAAATGAACAATCACCATAAGATAAAATATGACTTCCAGTGCCTCTGAATAGAAGGAAAAGGACGCTTAGTATTATTACATTATGCAAGATCATGTTACTATGGGAATTACCCAACACTAAATTTCTGGGCTGGGACTAAAGGTTCCTGCTATGACAAAAAGCTCCTCATATTTCTAATTCACATTTTTCCCTTTCTTGTTTTTCATTCACTCACTCTTAACTAGCTGATCACTACAGACTACAGACCGAGAATTAGACTCAGCACTGGCACCCAGAAACCAGTGCTTCAGTTGAACTAACTAAATAAAAGCTGCTCAGTTTTATGTCTGAATTTCTCCCTGGCCACCAGTTGAAATGAATCTTCTCTCTGTAGCAGATCAAAGCACCGCATCTCAACATTTGGGGGCCTGAGAGATCCTGATTACCACACCATCCATCCAGCTGCCCCACCTTTTCCTGTGGATCATAATCTTCAGCAAAGCATTTTCTTTTCAAGGTAGAAAAGATGGGGAACGCATAAACTAGATGGGGAAGCAAAGCTCTCTGCTCTGGTTCACCTTCTTTCTTTGTGAAATGAAAAGTACTAAGTAAGTCTTCTTCTGTTGTTTCTCCAGGTCTCCAGTGGAATGTGCTAACACACAGAGCAGCATCATAGAGATTGGAGTTAGCAGGAATTGCTAGACCACATCAGCTTTAGAAATGCTTTTAAACTTAAAACTTGTTTTAGGATATTTACATAAGAAACATATTTTATCAGTCAGGGTTCTGTCAGAAAACAGATGGTACACTCAAACTGGGTAATTGAGAAGCATTGAACAAATAGACTGTTTACAAAGGTGTGGGCAGGGTGTAGAAAAAAGTAATCATAATTAAAAAACAGATGCTGTGCTCCAAGAGTTGATAACAGTAGGGAGCTCTTTCTACCCATCAATAGAGGGGTGCAGCCCGTCCACAGTAACCAGTGCGGAATGAGTCAAAGGGAGAAATAACCTGAACGAACTCTCTTTCATTCTCTCCATGTTCCCACCGGCAGAACGAACAGATGTCAGGGAGCAAAGGAGCCCACAGGCCGAGGAGCTCAGGCTCCTGGACATGAAGCAGAAAGGAGGGTGGAAAGTGAATCTGGGGTGGCAAATGGGAGAAAGCCAGCACAGATACTAAACACAACCATACAGTTACCGTTATTGTTGAAATAGCCTGTACACAAAAGAAGTCTTTAGTTTTACAGTGCTTAATGACTGTGAGAAATTTATTGCAGGTGTCTATTTGAACCAAAGTGCACATTAGACCTAAGCCTCTGCTGATTCTATCAAAACATTGGCAATAAAGAAAGCATTCTAGGCTCACATAAGCTGGGGAAATACTGGCTAGAACCTCAATACAAAGAAAGGTCAATATGAGTGCATGCTTTACCTTTTAAAATACCAGATGTGTAAAAATAAAAACACAACTGTCCCTACCTGATGGGACAATTGAATGAGACCATCTGTATAAAGCATATGCACAGAACTTGACACCGTTAACTACTGCTGCTATCGCCACCAGCATCATCACCGGCAGCTGCATTCTGACCTCTCAGACAGAATGGGAAACTTCCTGCTCTGCAAGGCCCAGGCATTCCACCTGTATGTGTCTTTAGTGCTTGGCCCAGGGCCTTACACATAGGCAGCACCCAATTAATTTTAGGTTATAAAGATCATAATGAGAGTTGTCGTAGGCTATGTCAGGCTATATTATTATTCAATACGTATTCATTCCTCTTTCTCCCTCCCTCTGTAGAAATATTCTTCCCTGCCCCACCTCAACACTAAGCTTACCCCCAGGACCTGCTCTGGCTAATAGGATGTAAGCCAGTTCTGAGCAGAGGCTTTAAGAGGCACTGCAGGTTTCAGCAGCCCTATTGCACGTCTGACCTCCCCTTTGAGAAGGGGAGGCATCCCAGATAGTGGTGCACGCCTTTAGCCTGCATCCTGCAATGGGAAGACATGTGGAACACACACTCAATTCACAGCCTGCAACAGTGCTGCTTCAACTGTTCCCTAGTCTCAGCAGCAAGGAAAAAGTCTGTTTTGATAAGCCACTGAAATTTTGTGACTGTTTGTTATGCAGCCATCATGATACAGAAAAATGTGACCAATACATGTTTTTAAAGGTTATTATGGCATGCTGGAGTGGAAAGAGAGTAACTAAAATGACATTTGGCGCCCATTTCTCTGGAGTTCCAATCCCAGCTCTGACAACTTCCAAGTGGACAAGTATCATTAAACTCGACCTTGCTGAACTACTATGACAATTATAAACAGTGTCCATAAAGCACCTAGCACAGTGCATGAAATATAATAGATACTTGATAAATGAAAAAAATATATAATTAGCAATAATGGATGGCAAAAATATCTTCCCAATTATAAATGATTAATGTCCTAAACTAGAAATTATTTATCTCAATTAAGCGTTTCTTTAATCGCAAGTAAATAAAATGGTGAAATCATTGCATAAGTTTACAGCTTGCAAAAGAATCTAATAGAAAGTAGCAGTTTAAAATAGACAATGTGTGCTTTCTAAGTCATCTAAAACCTAAACATTAAACAATATGAATTCCTGTTGTGTCAAAGAATAAGAATGCATTCTTCGTGAAAGAAACAATGATTACATTGAGTCTTCCAGACTAGTAATTTAAATTGTGATCAAATCCACCATGGTTGGGCCCCACAGTTAATCCATTTACTGTGAATATTATTAAACATTTATTAAATGACTGTGAGTGGTAAAGAATTGCAAAGGTATGGTTTTGTTCACTGAGTTCCAGAAACATCGAGAACATAAAATTACTAAATGGATCAACTAATCCCAGCACATGCAGTTTCACAAAACAGGAGCATGCAATCACTGAGGCACAGAAATTTCTGATCCACTGGGAAGGCATTCAGAAAACTATCATTGCTAATAAATAATAGAAGATATATCTGGATTATAACACTTGACTAATAAAGAAATTTATCTAAAATATGAGCTCAATTCTCTGTTTTCAAAAGAATAAGGAAAAGGACTCTACGGAAAAGACGTAACCTGGTAGACACTCTCTGAAGAGGCCAAGTAAATTTAGGGTAGTGTTTCCGAACCACATGCAAAAGGAATGCTTGGAGTGCTTGAATGAAGAATCCTGGGCGCCTAGCCCAGATCTACTGAATCAGAATCTTTGGGACTTGGCCCTGGGAATCTGCATTGTTACAAACTTTGTAGCTGATTCATGTGCACTCCTAAATTTGAGAAACACTAGACAATGTGAGCTATTAAGTAAACTTTGGCAGCTGACTGAAAGGTTCTTGAAAGACAAAAATCCAAACAAGTTTAGGCCATTCTATGCCCAAGGGTCAAATGGAGACAACAGAATCTGAACTTCAGTCTCAGTAACAGCTGCAGGGCTAAATAGCTGTTCACTCTGCCAGCAGCTCAAGCCATGATTTTTACACTGGGAAACCCAGAGCTGATGGATCATTCAACAGTAGTGCAAACCCAACAGCACCATGGTGATGACTTCTCTTGTTGGGCGTACATTTGCCAAATTTCTTAGCTCTAGCATCTCCCTAACACAAGTCCAGGCAATCATTCCTCATTAACATCTTGGGTTCAGCTATTAAAATCTATAAGAGGTGAGAGAGGAGGAAGTAAAATGATTAAGAATATTATTATATGGAAATTCTAACCTTCATTAAAACTTTAATATTAAGCCCAAACATTTTTTTCTACCAAATAGAGAAATACATAGTTTTACTTTCTAAGAGAAGGAATCAAAATGAAAAGTGGAAAAGGACAATGCCACTATAGTTTCAAATATTAAAAATCCTCTAGGAAAGTAAATCAGAGACATACGTAATGAATGTCCCAAAAAAGAGCACTGTATTAGGAGAGATCCATCTGTGTCCTCTTGTGGGCATGTGACCAGACATGACTCCCAAAGCTTCTCTTTAACCCAAAGGAGTGAACGTTTCCAAGAACGAGCTTTTAAGTCACGCAGCAAAGTCAAAATGTACAGGGCATTATTATCCTCTGTGGAAAAGTGCATTTTATGTACTTTAGAATCTAACAGAAAAAATGCAGAGCAGTGAGTTGTTTTCTCAACAGAGGCAAAGGACATCAAACTCCGGAAGTCAAGAATTATAAGGGAAGCTATATCATCAGAGGAAACAATACACACATTTTTCTGAAATAACACCTAAGATGAGAACAAAATAACATGGTACAAATCCAGGCCACTTTCACCAAATTGTTCCGGTTCTTCCCCACATCGGGCTACACCAAGATGAAACTTCCTAATAAAACAGCTCAACGCGGCTTAACGTAGTCATCTAGCTAGCAGTAGTTAATGATTCAGTCCAACGCCTTCCTGCTGACCTACCTGCCTACATCCACCTGAGTCCCAAAGGTAAGTTTCTCTAACAGGAAAGCCACAAACAATGGGACTCTAAGGAGGATAGAAAGGTGATTAATGACCTGTGTCAGCAGCCAATGAGACCAGGGTTTAAGGATTTTAAAATCTGTTTAACACTTTATTGTCTTACAGATTTTAGATCAATACCAAATTCAAATATATGTAGGAACATGCAAGGAAGTCCATATTGGCTTTAGATGGCAGACAGCATAACATACTGTAGCACTCAGAGCTAAGTTTTAAACTTGGCTCCAGTTATATACCTTCTCTGAATGCCAGTTCAGGAGTTCATTATTAGTTCTACTCATGGGGCTATTGGGAGAAATAAATAAGACACAATTATAAAGCCCTTCAAACATTTTACTGCCCACTATAAGTATTAAAAGAAATCATTATTATTAGTAGTAATAAAGTATTAGCACAGAGTAGACACTCAGTAAAGATTACTTCCCAGCCTTGCTCATTTTGTACGTCAAAGGTGAAAAAATATTCCAAATCATATAGCAAGTTATAAATAATAAAATAGAGTAGGTGCCTGAATCAGAACCCAATTTTCTTGACATTTACCTTTCCTTTATTATGGCTATGAAGACAAATTTTATCATTAAACACCACCCATAATCAGAGCCCATGTATATACAAAAATTAGTTTAAATTTGTGAGGGTACACATGTTTTAACTCCTATCCAATATTTCATAGAATGCATCAAATCCTTTTTCTGGTGTGATTGATGTACAGTTAGTATCCCTATAATGGACCTTCCCACTCCCTGTTTTAATTATCACCATCATTACTGGGAACAAAGCACCCTGAGTGTTGTTGAAAATGATTTAATATAGAAACGTGTGTCCTGAAGACTGTAAAGTGCTAATATTACCACTTACACAAGAATAAAGAAGGCACAGCCCCTGTCTTGAGATGTCTGCAATCCAAAGTAGACTTGAAAAATGCACAGTGCTAATCAAGGAACATATACATATATGTACATGCCCAGGCACATGTACACTTAAAGGACACATAATAAGAATAACTAAAAATAGAAAAATATATACATATCTGTATGTATGATGGAGGGTAAGTAAATAGGTAAGGGACAATAATAATATTGGGTAAATTTTGCCCCATATTTTAAAATATAAAAAAATAATTCTTAAAAATAAAATCTTAAAATAAATGTATTTACTAAATAAAATCCAAAACTCGCCTGCTCTAGTCTATCACGAAAACATCTGTAAAAGCAGGTCTCCATATGTTAATGGGGCATACACGGTGCAAATGCTGTTGTTCAAGGGGCCAGATGTGCCCGTGAAACATGAAGACCAAGCTACTAATATCACTTCAGCAAAGCATTATTGTAAAGGAAAAGATTAGTACACAAGATCCATTTGAAAATCTATTTCACACTTCTAATGTAAAGCCAATTCAAATGTAATTTATTTTGTCAAGGCCCTTAATTTAGTGAAAGTCAAAAGTGTAATCAACAAACGTGAAAATTACTCATGCTTATCAAGAGACAATCTAGAAATAGTGCTAAATAAGAACAAAAAACAAGGACATCTCTACTGAAAATAATGACCATTACAGTATAAGCAGGTCTTATAAACCAACATTCTAAGAAAAAGCTTTTACTGTGTCACCTCCACACCAAATACAACCTCATTTGTCATTCTCTTTTAGTGTGTGAGAATATTCATTTACTTTTCCATTGTTGACCATTTGTGAGAGGCAAAACTACACTTCTGACACAAAATATTAAACTTACCACTTTCGTCATCTATATTGAACCTTCCAAGACCACTGCCATCCCTGATGGAGTACTGGATCTCTCCATCCCTCCCAGAGTCCTCATCTCGGGCAGTCACCTGCAGCACACTTGTTCCAATACGTGAGTTTTCTTTTACAGATCCAACAACAGCAAAGTCTGGGAAATAGGGGGTATGGAGGTTTTCATTGACATCCACCACCTCCACCTCAACAAAGGAAACTGATGACAGAGAGACAGGCCGCCCTTTGTCTTTAGCCCGAACTGTGAGATTGTAGAACTGCTGCTTTTCATAATCCAGCTCTTTGCTCAAGCGAATGGCGCCACTTGCTTTATCGATTTCAAATCTCCCATTATAGTCATTGACCAAAGAATAACGCACTTGACCCCCCAGTCCAAGATCTGGATCGTGGGTCTCCAGCCAAGCGATGACAGTGCCCACGGGGAGATCTTCAAGAACCTTCACACTATAGCTGCTGGGAATGAAGGCTGGGGAGCAGTCATTGACATCATCCAAAAACACCTTAAGAGTGACAAAGGAAAAGAGCTGCTGGCCACTTTCTGCCTTATCTCTGGCTTCTATTTTTAATGAGTAATTTGCTTTGGATTCCCGGTCTAATTGATCAGCTACATAAACTATTCCAGTTGAGCTGTTGATGGCAAATTGCTGTGTGTCTGTCAAGACTGAGTACGTCACTTCACCATTAGAACCCAGGTCTTTGTCTCTGGCTTCCACTTGTATAATCTCAGTGCCAATACTTGAACTTTCAAGAATGTTAACTGTGTAACTGTCTTGAAGAAAAATTGGGCTATTGTCATTAGCATCCTCCACATTGATGGTCAGCAACCTCCATGAAGATTTCTGTGGATTTCCTAAGTCATAGATGGTGATATTAAGGAGATAGAGGTCTGTGTGCTCTCGATCCATGGGCATAAGGACTTTAAGTTGCCCAGTCTCCATATCAATATTAAAGCAACTATCTGTATTGCCATCAGATATTGTAAATAGCACCTTTCCATTGAAGCCAGAGTCGGCATCATAGGCTTTAATCTTCAGGATGTTAGCACCAACTGGCAGATTCTCCTTCACAGCCACATCAGAGGGAAATGACTTGTCAAAATGTGGTCCTTGCCTATTAATTGAATAAAAATCAAAAAATCCATCCTCCAGATTCAGTTTCCCATTTGCTTTTGCCTTAATGAGTAGTTTCTCTGCCAGCTTTTGAGCCACACGAGTTTCTCTGCAACTGAAGCTCTTTGAAGACACCTTCCCATGCAGTACTGAAATGTTTACAGACATGGGGTCCGCAAAATTCTCTCCATCGGTTGCTGTAATCCTGAGGGCAAACTGACCATTTTTAATGCCAGAATTCATCAGTGACTTTTTAAGCTGTAAAACACCAGAGTCGGGGTTTAAATAAAAGAAACCAAGTTCATTTCCAGAGATGATTTTGTACTTTACAAGTTCAAGTTCATCAATATCGATAGCTGAGACAGCTGTGATGTGACCCCCAACTGGGAAATCATATGAAAGAGCTCCCTGGCAAGCCACTTTCTCAAAGAGAGGGGTGTTGTCATTGACATTTCCTATTTGAATAGTCACATTTACCTCACTTTCATGGCGGTATGGGGAACCCCAGTCAGAGGCTCTGACTATGAACCTGTAAGTTTCTGGGGAGGATTCAAAATCCAGCTCTTCAGTTGTGCTAATAACCCCTGTAAACTGGTTAATGGCAAATGGCAACATATTCAGGCTGGCAATACTGTAGGTGATGTACCCATTTTCTCCTTTATCCTTATCAGAAGCTGAAACCATCAGAACGCTCGTTCCCACTGGAACACTTTCATTCACAAAAGCATCATACAGTGGCTGCTGAAATTCTGGGGTGTGGTCGTTCGCATCTTCTATGCCAATGGTGACTTGTGCTTTTAAATCCCCTTCCTTGTTGGTCACCACCAGTTTATAAACCTCCTTCTTAATGGTATTCAGCGGCTGTGCTGTGACAATTAGACCTGACCGAGGATTAATTTTGAAGTACTGTGCATCCTCCCCGGGAGACAATTTGTATTCCACATCCAGTGGTTCCGGACTTAATTTTACTATAGCAACCACAACACCAGGAGGGGAAAATTCACTAATGCTCACATCGTACATTTCTTTATCAAATCTAATTGGGACTGTGTCTCTCCTGGGGTTGGCAATGTGGACTATCTTTATGGCAGAGAATTTCTGAGGCGAACCCTTGTCTTTTGCTTGAAGAGTGAGATTGCAGCCATAGGGAAAGCTCTCCCAGTCGACCTGTT
This sequence comes from Corynorhinus townsendii, assembly GCA_026230045.1. Taxonomy (NCBI): domain Eukaryota; kingdom Metazoa; phylum Chordata; class Mammalia; order Chiroptera; family Vespertilionidae; genus Corynorhinus; species Corynorhinus townsendii. Next base: position 60,681,311 of record JAPDVU010000008.1, on the reverse strand, counting down.
TTCTCTCCTTAATCTTGTATTCATGTATCCACTTTCCTTCCTTAGCCAGGAAGAACTGATCTAAAGGATCCCCAGCCACAATGGAAACAGACTCAATCTCTCCATTGGCCCCCTCATCTAGGTCATCAACTGTCACCACTGCATATGTTGGTTCTTTGTCCAGTGAGAAAGGAACATGAGTGACTACATGGAGAGTTGGGGCATGTTCATTTATTCGTTCAATGTGAACATAAAGCTTTGCAGTACTGCTCACTCCATTGTTTCCATAGAGTTTCATCCCTCGGTCTACAGCCAAAATTTCCAGATCATACCTGTTCTTTTCATCATAATTTAATCGTCCACTTAAAGAGATGACACCACTCGTGGGGTGAACTGAAAAGAGATCAACTTTGTTTTTAAAGTAGTAGTAGAATTCCCCATTGGAACCGATATCCGCATCTGTTGCTGTCACCTGGGCGACACTAGTCCTTAAAGGTGTGCTTTCTGCTATTGTAACAGAGTATGTGGTGGGTGAAAACAAAGGTCTAAGATCATTCATATCTAAAACCTGGATATTCACTTTGGTCCATGCTTCCAAATCCTCCCCTCTGACAGAACCTTTTATTATCAATAAATAATTGTCCTGAATCTCCCTATTCAATATGGCAGAATTCCCACCTTTAGTTCTTATTCTGAGAAAACAGAAATCTGCAATGATGACTTCCTCTGCTTTGAAAAAGCCTTCCTCGTCTCCAGATACTATTCTGTATTTGATATCCCAGGACAGATCAATTAAGGTGATGCCCATTCTACTCTGACTGTTGATGTAGGTCCTTGCTGCTGAGTTCTCATACACTGTAGCATTGTAAACGGAATGTGTGAAGTGGAAGCCCAGGGGCCCGGTCCCCGGCAGCCCCTGGGAGACAGTGGCCAAGAGCTTGAGAAGCAGGAGAATGAGGCAAGAAGGAGGAGGCCGTGTACCCACACAGTATCCCATAGTTATATCCATCACATCATACTTCCATCCTGGAGGGGAGAAAAAGAGAGAGAGAAAAAATAAGTTAACTTAGAGGAAAGTGGGAGAAGACCTAGGAAATAACTGTTATTGATACTCTTATTACAAAACCTTTTTACCATATGCAATGAACAATGTTGGTTCATTGGATATGAACAATGTTGGTTAATAGGATACTATCAGTTTCAAGTGTACATAAAAATGTACACTTGAAACTGATAGTATCCTATTAACCAACAGCACCCCAATAAGTTTAATTTAAAAACTCTTTTTACTAAAACATAAACACAATAAAAAAAGTAGAAACCTTTCCACTACACAAAGACAAGAATTCAAACTCACTAGGATTTAATCTCAACTTGTTTGATTTTTTTAAAAAATTGACACTTATACACTGCTAATGGAATAATTCCTTTGTGAAAGATTTCTTGCATTCTGAAGGTCAATTAAGAAATATATACTGGAAGAATTAAAAATTGCATTTACCTTTGATTTGGAATTATCTTCTAAGCATTTATACTATGGAAATAATTATACAAGTATACATTTATTTATAGCTCAGTTTAAAATAAAATAAAAATTGAAAAGGTACTAATTGCTTATCAATAGAGAATCAAATAATTTTGGCATATTCATAAAGTGAAATATGCAGCCAGTAAAAATAATTTTTAATAAGAAGACATGTATTTTCACATGTAATAAGATATAATGCTAAGGAAAAAACAAGATCATAAAACAGTTTGTGAGGTATAATTTTATTATTATTTAAACATCTAACGTACAGCTACATTTTTATATTTAGAAAGGATTATCTGTGTAGTGTGATTTATGTTCATTTTTAACATTTCTTCAATTAGTATTACTCATTAATGGTTACATAATTACTTCATAATTATCTTTTAAAGAAATGCATCCAAGATATTATCATCTTTTGTTGTGCTGACTTTTAAATGGATCAAGATTTATGCATAATCCAACACAATGAGAATGAACAAAACATCACATAACAAACAAAGCAGAGAGAAACACCCCTAAGAAACTGCACCACCATGATAACCATGAGTGGACTGTGCTACTCAGAACAAGAACAGTAAGATTTTGTGGGGGGAAAAAAAAACAAAAGGATTGTAAGAAATTTATTTTCTTAAGAGTAATTTAAGGAATGATGTCCAATTATTTTTATCAGTTTATTCAATTGCCATATTCACTACAGTTCTATGAATATGCAGATTAAAAGATAAAAATATTTTCCTATTTTGAGATCTGTCAAGTATTTAAAACAGAAGTCGGGGAGGAAGGGGCTATTTAACAAGAAACAGCTAATTCTATTTACACCCTGATGGCTTAGATTGTTAGAATTCCCCAGTTCATGATTTTTCCACTAGGGCACAGGCTGCAGGACCCCACATTCCCTTTCTCCTCTATGGGGAATGTGGAGAAAATCAGACATGGGAAATTAAATGTTTTGCAAACTGTGAGTTGGGCATTGTTGTCAGGCATTTTCCCACTTTGTTATATTAATCCTTATAACAACCCTAAGCTACTACCAAACTATGTTAGAAAACTGAAAGAGAAGTTAACCTATTTGGCTGGACTACTGTCCCAATCAGCAGAGATCTTAGTCTTCGCATGGTAAGTCATAAAGCGGGATCTCAAAACCTGGTCTTTCTTATTGTAAAAGCCATGCTTTTCCCCATCACACCATCTTTCTCTCTAAATTATTTGCAAGAAGAATGAAATAATTAAAGCCCTCTAAAAGCATTTATATCATAACTTAATTCCATTAATCTAGGAAACATGTATCATTGATGGGAAAGCGTAAAATCCACCCACCTTCTCTATTTGGTTATCTCCTTTCTGGGTTTAAACTAGTTCCAATTACTGGCTGTAAGCTGAAAAATTCCCTACAGAATTTTAACACTTAAAAATATTATAAATTATTTTGTAGTTTGTAGTAGTCTCCCCTTACCCAAGGGGGATACTTTCCAAGACTTCCCAGTGAATTCCTAAAACCACAAATAGTACCGAACTATATATATGTTTTTCCTATACATACATGATTTTTCAATTAAAGAAAGCACTTGATGGCTTGTCTTTGGCGTATCCAAATTGCTAGGATCACAAACTCTAACACTTTGGAGACATCCTATCTAATAAAAGAGTGATATGCAAATTGACCTTCACTCCAACACACAAGATGGCTGCCCCCATGTGGACACAAGATGGCCACCACAAGATGGTCAGTAGGGAGGGCAATTGGGAGGGACCAGGCCTGCAAGGGAGGGCAGTTGGGGGCAATCAGGCCTGCAAGGGAGAACAGTTGGGGGTGACCAGGCCTGCAGGGGAGGACAGCTGGTGGGGGGACCAAGCCTGCAGGGGAGGGCAGTTAGGGGTGACCAGGCCAGCAAGGGAGGGCAGTTAGGGGTGACCAGGCCAGCAAAGGAGGGCAGTTAGGGGTGACCATGACTGCAGGGGAGGGCAGTTGGGGGGAACCAGGCTGGCAAGGGAGGGCAGTTAGGGGTGACCGAGCCAACAGGGGAGGGCAGTTGGGAGGGACAAGGCCTGCAGGTGAGGACAGTTGGGGGGGGACCAGGCCTGCAAGGGAGGGCAGTTAGTGGTGACTGGGCCAGCAGAGGAGGGCTGTTGGGAGGGACAAGGACTGCAGGGGAGGGCAGTTGGGGGGGACCAGGCCTGCAAGGGAGAGCAGTTAGGGGCAATCGGGCCAGCAGGGGAGCAGGTAGGTGTCGATCAGGCTGGCAGGGGAGTGGTTAGGATGTGATCAGGCTGGCAGGCAGAAGCGGTTAGGGGCAATCAGGAAGGCAGGCAGGCAAGCGGTTGGGAGCCAGCAGTCCTGGATTGTGAGAGGGATGTCCCTGCACATTTAGACCCAATCCCACCCTCAAGGGGTCCCAGATTGGATAGGGTACGGGGTGGGCTGAGGGACAACCCCCCCGTGCACAAATTTTGTGCACCAGGCCTCTAGTCTATATATATATATATATAAAAGCCTAAGTGACCATTCGACCAGTAGCTCTGATGCACACTGACCACCAGGGGGCAGACACTCAGTGCACAGGCATGGAAACATGGAACAGACTGATGAATCTCAGAGGGAAGGAGTAAGGGGGGTGGGGGGAGCGAGAAGAGATTAACCAAAGATCTTATATGCATACTAGAGGCCCAGTGAAGACGTGCATTGGTGGGGGTCCCTCAGCCTGGCCTGTAGGGACTGGACCGAAAGTGGCAGTCTGACATCCCAAGAGGGGTCCTGGATTGTGAGAGGGAGCAGTCCAGGCCAAGGGACCCCACTGGTGCATGAATTGGTGCACTGGTCCTCTAGTTTTTAAATAAAATAAGGGTTACCTGAACACTGAGAAACCATGGCAGTGGCTTAGTTCATTGAGATGGTGGCTACTATGTCACCACCGCTCCTGAGAGTAAAGGGCTTAGACATGCTAGACAAAGAGATGATTTACATCCAGGGCAGAATGGCATGAGGTTTCGTCACGCTATTCAGAATAGTGCCCAATTTAAAACTTATACATTGTTTATTTCTGGAATTTTCCATTTATTATTTTTGAAGTGAGGTAGACTGTGGGTAACTAAAACCTTGGAAAGTGAAACTACGGATGAGAGGGGCACAACTGTATAAAACGCCTTCACATCCTGGGTCGGCAGGGCACATGCTATTATACCCTTTCTATAGATGAGCCCAGCAAACCTCATTTTCCTGGTAGCAGAGGCCGGTGTTTGGGCTCTCTCCACATTGAATAGGCTCTCTCTCTCTATTTTTCCACCAAATTCTGCCCTTCAGGAGACCCTCATAAAGCACAATTCCAGACATACATTGCTTGGTTCCAGCTGGGGGTGAAATATGCCTTGCTATTCTCTTCTGCTTTAATAGCTAGGAAATACTGAGTAGGCAGGTAGAAAGAGTACAGCTTAATATAGGGATTTCAGAAGCAGAATAGACAGTAAAAATGAAAAGCAGAAATACGGGATGCCTTTTTATAATGGGAAGTTAATTTCACATGAAATTCCTCTGCTGTCTGTCCTTAGGAAGTGCCTCAGGTGCTTAGTGTGTGAAGCAGTAGCTTGGATGTAGTAGATTCAAAGGGGACCAGTGCAACTGGAGGTGCCTCTCTGTGGAGAACACAGTGAAACATGGAAGTGGGAGAGCCCTGTTTATGGATCAGGGATGTAAACCAGAAGAGGTTTTAGTAATACTTCCTATGCTTCAACAGACTTTTATTTCATCATCTGAGAATGCTCCAGGACAGGGAGGTATTTTTAGGTCCACTATGACTATAATAGAATGAGACACGGCTCTCATAAGGGAATGACCAAAGGCCATGCATACTCTCTCCAAGTAGAAAGCGGAGGTCACTCCTTAGCATCCCCAGGGAAATACCAATACAGTTTCTGCCTCATTTCCCACTCACTGCCGGTGGGAGCAGTTTTGCTGACACTTTCCTCAGAGTCTGGACTCTGTGGTCATCAAGGAAGAAGACAGCTCCAGGGACAAATTCAGTTCAACTGAACTCCCCGCCCCCCACCTCATTACCACGCTAAACCCAGACTAAAGGAAACATGAATGGAGGAGCAGCAATTGTACCTCATCCTATTCCCAGCACCCAACACAGCAGGTGCCATGTAGGAGGCACACATACTGGTTTGAACAAAGCATTAAGGTCCAGATTTACCCAGAAGCCTTTATTATATTCAGTTTCCAAATCTACCCAAAATAAGCACATCTACTTCAGGAAACAGAACCAAGAAATTATTCAGACTCAAAAGAGCCTTAAAGACTGGCTGGTCCAATCTCCTGAGTTTACAGATGAGGAAACTGAGGTCCATAGAGAGAAGTGATTTTCCTAACACCAGGTCTCAGATCTCCCAGGTACAGACAGAGCTGGTGCCACATGGAAACATGTGTTAATTGAATTACTTTTCCTTTGAGTTACTTAACAATTTGAGAGATGTGGTTTTATCATCATTTGGCAGCGATTATCATTTTTTGATAACTTATTACTCTCCCTGGTCCTACTCTCCCCACTAAGTAGTTAACTGTTTCTAAGTAAATATTTAAGTGCCCAAAGGGGACAATTACTTTTACAAACCCTTGTGGTAAATCCTTCAAAGCACAGAATGCTGTCATAATACAAAAAAAAAAAAAAAAAAAAAAAAATCATTCAATTTAACTGTTCTAAAATTGGTATGCTTCATGCTAAGTTTTTTTTTTCCCCAGCAAGATACACTGCTGGAAATTCTTTTCTTATAAAGCAGAATCAATTATCTTAAATGCAAATAGAAATATCTCCAAACCAAACTGTCGTGGAATAGTATTATTCTGTACTGAAATTTGGATTTAATACCAAAAACTGAGCAGGATTAAACTTGTTGGCCTCAGTTCTTAAAACTAAAACATCTTATAAGGTTTTTGTTTCCTTATTTTTTGGGGAAAAAGAGAAAATAATCCCTATCTGGCACCGATTAATTTAAAAGCCTTGCAGGTTTTTTTCATTGATTTAGAAAATTAGTGAGTGTTAGAAGTTAGGAATTCCATAAAATTTTCAAAGTAAATACTAGGATAAAGATTTTTGGCTTCCTTATTTATTTTATTTATTTTTTTACAATGCCCACACAACTGTTAAGATGCTTTTTGAAGAAAAAAAAATAGTACTGCTTTTCCACACTGAAACCAACATAATGGTTACAGTGTTTCGGATGTTCTACATATTGATTTATTCTACTGCTCTTGGGTTATTTTAAAGAAAGCACTTAGTTCCCAACCTCAGAGCCTATTTTCTATGACTTAGTAACGTAATTATTATTTTTTGATAAAATCTCCAAAGAGCTCTTCAAGACATCAATCAAACTTGGAGACATTTATTTTTCAGAGGCAGCCCAATGTGCCTCCCCATCCTGCCCTACCCACTTGGAGTGGATCTGAGCATGGGACTCAGAAGGGCAGGAAGATTTTCCTCTCCAGGGATGCATACATAGCAGAGACCTCAGGGGCAGGGACCAGCTCTCACAAAGGCCACCTCTCTCTTGGGCATGCATTGACCCAGCAGGGTGCCTCTGCTTGCTTTGGTAACCCAGTAAAGCTCTTTTCTGCCATCATTAAACTAGCCTCCTTAAATAGCTAAGATTCCTGAAGAGTAAAAAAGGCATCTTAAGAAAACATCCTATTTTCACTCCATCCCTTCCTAGCTTATATATTTTGAAAGGATTTTGTTAGCCACACAGACACGGTACTGAGGAAATGTGCTACTAGGCTGCACCATAAAGAAAAAAAAGTCAATATACAAAGGCCTTGGTTTTGCAAGACATCCTTAATGAAGACAGCTTGTGTTAGAACTGCAAATGGAAATCAGCTGCCACTCAGGTGACTCCTACATATACACACAGGCTATGAGTGCACGGGGTCCGGAATACAAGCTTTGATGCCTGACTGCCTCGGTTTGAGCCCCAGCTCTGCCGTTTATTTGTGTAACCTTGTGTACATTATTTAACCTCTCTGTACCTCAGCTGCTTCTTCTATCAAATGAGAAAAATCGCTCCTACCAACCAGGATTTGTCTTAATAAAAATGAAGCCCTTAAAACAGTCCCTGGCAAGTGGTATGTATACAACTGCTAGCTATTAAGTTAAACTTAGAAAAAAACAAAATCTGTGAGCCACACGATGGGGAAGGAAATTTACAACCTACTCTGACATTTTCTTTTCCATCAGGACAAGCCACATCAAAGGTAAAGGAGAGGATGTCTTTTCTTTACTAAAGGCAACAGCTTACTATATTATACCCAAAAGTTAAGAGAACCCTGACCCAAATCCAGGCTTTTTGTCACTTTCTGGTTGGGTGACCTTGGGGTAATACTTAAGGCTTTTTAAGTCTCAGTTCCCTTATCTTTAAAATGGTGACTATAAGCATTCCCACTGCCATGTAACAGGGTTGGAATCGTGACTGGCACACAGTACATGTTCCATAAATATTACATGGTATTTCATTATGAAGGTGTTCAGAAGAAGGGATGCAATATGGAAAGCAAGTGAAAAAATGGGTTAAGGGTAAAGGGACATGAACGAGACGATTCACAGGGTAGCCATTCCCATTCCCCAGGCGCCATGCCATGGGTCAGGGTCAGCGCCAGGGAGGCATCTGCACATGGTGACATGGGCCACGGGCTACTGCCACAGCTCTGCAACCTATTCCAACTCCCACATGTACACTTTCAAAGTTAGGAAACTATAGCTGCATTAGGAGCTACTCCGCAGATCTGCATTTAATTCCAGGGGAGTTCCAGCAGCATTTCTCCTTGCAATGATGAGTCCCAGAACAGCCAGATACTGCGAAGCCCCATTTCCCAGAGCAGCTTGCTCCGATGCTGCTCAAATTACCATCCTCACGACACTGCTTTATGTTCTGGGCCCTTGCTCCTGAAATCAGTTATGCACTGTCTGTACGACACTCTAGGGAATCAAGTTTTACTCTCTGGCTGATGCTAATGGCCGCATGAAAAGAAGGAAAAATGTTTACTGTGTCGTTTTTCTTAATACAAACCATTGTAGCTTGAGCGTGTACAGGATAATATACTAGGCACTTGGGTCACAAATAATTCATGTCATGCCGTTACTCAGCTAGTACCAGAGCCACGTAAACTAATTGAGTTTTACAGTCAAAAGGATCATAAAATTGTCTAGCCCAACACTCTAGTTTTAAAGTTAAGGAAACAGATTGAGAGAGGTTAAGTGATTTGGACAAAGTCACATAGCTTGCTAGTAAGAAAAAAGCTAGTGTTGGCCCTCAGATCTCTACTGTGATTCTGACTCATGTTGCTATTGCCTCCTGTAAGAATATAGGTCTCACCCAGGCCGGTGTTGCAAGTGGTTAGAGCGTCAGCCCGCATACCGAAGGGTCATAGATTCCATTCCCAATCAAGGGCATGTACCTGGGTTGCAAGTTTCATCTCCAGTCTTGATCAGGGTTCATGCAGGAGGCAACCAATTGATGGGTCTCTCTCCCATTGATGTTTCTCTCTCTGATTCTCTCTTCCCACCCTTCCTGCTTCCCTCCCTTCCACTCTCTCTAAAAATCAGTGGAAAAAAATATCCTAGGGTGAGGATTAACAACAACAAAAAATGAATACAGTTCTACTGTTATACTGTTCACACGTTTTACTCATCTTCTAAGATTAAAAATGCCACCTATTCTATGAAACAATCCCTGAGATTCCCCATCCAAGTGTGATCTCCACTTCTGATTCTCAAATGTTCCCAAGAATCAGAGTCATGGTGAGCTTCACATTGCTGGGCTCCACCCCACAGTTTCTGGATCTGATGGTCTGGGATGTGGTCAAAAATTTACAATTGCGACAAGTCCCCAAGGGATGCTGGTCCTGGAATGAGCATCCTCAGAACCCTGGCTTGAAACTTTGTCTGGCTTTTACCTACATGTACCTCTCTGATAGCATTGTCTTACTTGTATTGAAGTTCATTATGTGCTCTTTTAAATTACATATTGTAATTAGTAAGTCCCCTTATGTCTTCTTATAGTACTCTTGAAAGGCCAAAACTCGATAACTTTTTATTGAGTAAAACTTGCCTAATCAGCGTAGACCTAAATTCCACAACACGATTTAGGGAGAAGATGAAAGTGAGTCTCAGACAAATCAGGAATTATAAGTGAAAGACTTAGAGACCCTGAGGAAATAGTCAACTTCCCTTAACACATGATTTGCCAGTTCCACAGTACATTATTTTATGAGGATGCGAATAGGTATACAATTAAAATAACAACATTTTAGGAAACACTGGTTAAACAAACATAAACAGGTTACATAATTTATAATTTCTTGGAGACTTTAGTATGCTTAAAAATAAATGTTCCCCATTTCCTATCATTAGTCATCGCTAACCATTTACCCTACTTTGGTATCTCCTAATGAAAGCACAGTCTATATTTATTGTCTATTTCCACTGATAGCAGTAAAGTTTCCTGGGACCTAGGACTCAGTAAACACTTGTTCCACATACAAACACACTAAGTACACTGTGATTCCAAGGGATATAATATGCACAATTTCTAAAATCTATTTGATCATGAATCTCTCTCCCCACTCCTCACACCCCCAGCATACATAGCCACTTGCAGGGGAAGACAGCATATTTTGTGAAATATAGTTGGGAAATACTGTGCCTCAGACAGTTCACACAGTTGCCTGGAAAGCTTTAGATGTGAGTATAATCCAGGATTCTTGAGACTAGTTCATTATTCTTCCTCCTATACCACATCACAGGGTATAAATTCTCATTTCAACTAAGCTGAGTTATTCATGAAGAAATTGCGTCAATACTTGTCATATAAACACATCTCCATGCCCCAAATGAAGAATGAGATGACTGCTCCATAGTTTGCTGTGCTATTTTCTTCTCACATAAAAACAAGCAAGAACTGGCACAGTTCCATGTGCTACAAAGACTGGCATGAGAGGAAGAAACGTATTAATGTTGAATAATTATCCATATATCCTCATAGTTTTTTAATCTATTTTTATATAGTCAAGGCCAAAATCAGGGGGCCAAGTCAACCATACTCTGAGATGCAAAACCGAAAGCCAAGTTCAGATTTCACACTTCTCTGGAAAATTCAGCTTATCTCCTTGAGCCCCAAGTCCAAGCAGGCCTTTCAAAGCAAGAAGAGTATTTCATTTACAAGGGTATGAAATCACCTCTTGTCACTCCGAAGGAGGAAAAAGAATCCCAACCAGCCAAGTGGACCTTTACGCGACCCTACCCCTTTTCATGGTAATAACCCTGTAAATTCTAACTTTGTCCAGTGGTGCAGATCTTTCTGTTGTTCAAAAGTGGTCTCTCAGGAGAAAAGTCAGTCAGCATAAAGCAAGTGTAATTCAAGTAGGTTCAATGGAAGAACCAGCCACACAGCGGCAGTGTTATGAATACCCTCCTTTACTTTCTCCCCAGGTGCTAGAAATATTTCCATACAACACTGGTTAATGTCAAGTATCATTTCATCAGCAAATGCTTTGAATTCAGGGATAATTCAACCAGGGGCGATCAGAAGGAAAGATTAGCATGTTGTTCAAGCCTTTAAAAATCACTTCTCTCTCTGGAGGAGCAAATTCATCATGAGGTGAGAAAAAAAATGTATGGAGAGGATATAATTTGCTCTTATGCTCGGCTGTCTGAGAAAATGTTCCAAAGAAACGCATGATTCCAATTTTTCTCTGGTGGCCTCACTGACAGAAACCAAAGGGTAAATACACTAGTATTCGCTTATGTTCAAGATTTAAAAAACAAAACAAGAAAAATCATTTCCAAGTAACTGTATTTACTGTGACATAACTTCCTGAAAAAGATTAAAAAAAAAAAAAAAGAACCTGAATAGTTTCAAATAGAACCAATGTCTTTAATGGTGTTCATTCCAATAGTTAGGGGAATACAGTTGAGGGGGACAGTGCTCTTGAGCTTTCTGCTTGCTGCATTCCAACAGAATCCACATTTACTGCTGGGTTAGGTCCCTGCGCTCTGTCCCATTTCCAAAAGTTAACATCCTTTAAGCCATTGTGATTGTCCTTCTCCTTTATAAAGGAGCCTCCTTCAAGAAAAGGAGTATTCTGCATGGTAAAATCAGGTATCAGGAAAGCAGATTAGTGGAGCTTCCCACAGTGCACCCCTTTCCTGCTGTGATAAGCGATGGCAATGTTAGGGCAAGAGGGAAGTGAGCATCCATGGGAGGGCTCAGGGGAACACAGAGCTCTAGGACCTAAAGGAGGTGAAGAACATATCAGGTTTCCCTTTTCTGAAAGAACTGAACCACCAAAGGAAAATGTGAGAAATGAGAAAACATCCTAAAGGTTGTAGAGGACTTCTGGGAGAAGAGGATTCAATCCCCAGTTTTTCCCAGGTAACTCCTGGGACCAGGTCTTACTGTGGATAAAGCAGTCCACTGGCTCCATAGGGCAGTCCTGGCACTGCCTGTCTCTTTTACCAAATGTTACCCTAGAGTGTGAGACAGCAGCACTGAGCCTGCACATGTTAGATGCCCAGTCTAGAATTGCTGAGTAAATCTAATGAGGAAGGAGTTACACACTCAACACTATAGAGTAATACTCTATGTTCACCTCATGAAGGATGGGAACTGGTAAATGTCAATGGGGAAAAAAGAATAATTGTGCAAGAAATCAAGAAATGGTATGTCAGAAAATCGGTGAATAAACTTATAGAAGGAAACAAAGATTATTTTGGAATAGGAAAGATAAAAGTTGTCAGGATTTAAAACAGCTTGCATGTGGGTCAAGAAATGCAGTCTAGAAGTTTGCTGACAATCCAGAAAACCTGTCAGTCACCTCCCCTGGCATTGCCATCACTGACAACTGTGTCTCAGCAAACAAGGCAAACATGCAAACATGGTTCCTTCAGCTCTCCCGTACTCCCCATTAAGATTACCTATTATTGATTGATGGGTTTATGGCCACGTCACCTGGGTTAGTGCTCAGTTCTAATGAGACCAGGTCACAGGTTCTGTGCCCACATGGGACCACCCACACAGTCTTCCTAAGACCAGGTCAATGAGGACATGTGAGCACCAGCCACACTCCATCTCAACTAAAATGCTCAAGGCTACAGAACCATCCGTCAGTGGGGTCCTTGTGTTCACTTAAGGCAGTATATATTCTTAGAGGGGCAAGACATTTTTAAACACTTCTATAGACCCAAGCTGAAGGAACTATCAAAGAACTACCAAGCAAGTATTAGCAATTTTCAACATAAACAAACTTAGCCTAACATACTAGGTCCAGGACAGGGTTACTATCCAAAAGCCACCAGAAATGGAATAGGAGTGAGAACACTCAGCAACTCAGTGATGACCTGACAAGAATTCTGGCCCCAGAAGCGCTGTCACAACGTGGAGGCCAAAGGCCAAGGGCAGATCCTGTCTTTGGAGAGTGATTATTAAGCACTCCTGGACAGGGCTGGTCACTTGAGCTCACTCTAGGAGATGGGAATCCCATTGCATCTCTGTGAATCCTACTGCACATGGCAACTCTGGAGGAATTAGGGCCCAGGTGGTAGGGTGCTTAATGAATGGCTCCCTGGGACTCTCCCTCACCCTCCTTCTTGGGACCCTGGCTGGCATCATTTCTGAAACTGAAAGCCAGAAGTGAGAAAACACTTAAATGTAGTAGGTTCAAAAAGCAAATGAAAGCCTGAGAGTTCAATGAGTACAAACCCTAGGCTTTGGAGAAAGAAGAAATCAAATTCACACACTGCTGATGAGAAAAATGAGGGTGCCACTAAGAGCCACATGCTGGCCCCTTGTGTAAAAGAGGACAGTACCCTACAGCTCAACCCCTGACCAGCCTGACGCATCACCCTCACCCTCTCCATAGCATTCCTGGTACACCAGCCAGTCACAAACTTAAAACCTGAGCAAACCCTGCTCCTGCTAAAACACTTCAAAACTTTCCCTATGCTTCCAGGATAAGAGAGACCCAAAGTGCCAACATGGCTGAAACAGTCCGGCCAAATCTGGCCCTGACTTCTTTTCTGGACTCATCTCTAACCACTGAGTTCCAGCCACGGTGGTCTTTTTTTCTTTCTGGTTCTTGGCAGATCACCTCCTGCTTCAGGTGCTTTGCATATGCTGCTGCCCTTGAGTTCAACTCTCTTCTCATTCCTGACTCCCCATCACAGAAACACAGCACCATTCTCTGATCCCCGAGACCACTTGTGGGCCCTCATTATGTGTTCTCAGAAAACCCAGAGCATTTCCTTCATGACATTTATTACCATTTTAGTGATATTTCAGTCAGACTCTTTGATTGGTATATGTTATCCCAACTTGACTGTAAATTATATGAAGGAAGGTACTGTCTCTATTGGCCACCATTGCTGCCCATACTAAACATACTGCTTGGCACATAGTAAGTGCTCAATAAATATTTGCTATTGGATAAAATACAAATGACTTATAAAACCTCAGGAAAATATAGGATTAGAGTAGTGGTTCTCAACTAGAGACTGTTTTGTCCCCAGATGACATTTGGCAGTGCCTACAAACATTGTTCAATGTCACAATGAGAGAAGTGCTACTGGGGTCTCATGGGTACAGGCTAGTGATGCTGCTAAGTGTCCTCCAAGGCACAGTACAGCCTCCTAAACAAAGCTGTATCTTATGTAAAATGCCAATAATGCGGACGTCACAACTGGCTTAGTGGAACGAGGGCAATCATATTGAGAAGGATAGATCCAAGTATACAGAAAAAACACACACACACAATTCCCAAGAACAGTTCATTGTGGATACACTGCATGGAACTCTTCCAGTGCCACTGAGATGTTCTAAGGATAACACCTCATGGAGATCAGCTCTGGGTCCTTGGTGCTAAGAACTGGGCTCCCCTCCTCTGGACTTCTACTCCTCTCAAAGTATGAACCTGGTTGGGTTCTCAGCACCCTGCCCACACAGAGAATGAAGGTCCTGTCACCTCTCAGGGGAAGAACCATTTGGCCTGGCTTCTCCAGGAAGAATTCATGTGTGGCAAGGCCATCAGTCACCCTGACAGCCAGAATCACCATTTGTTCCCAAGGACTGATGTTCTCCAGTTCTGCACCAACCTGACTGAGATCTCACTCTTTACAGAAGCTATTATTCTGCCAACACAATCAAGACCCTGAAAGATTGATATTTCTAGGTCAATAGAGGGCCACCTCTCTGAAAGTTTACATCATTTTCTCTGCTTGACTAAGATCACAGCCTCCTAAGCATTTGAGTGGCCTCACTTTTCCATGGTTTTGGGGAATCATTTTACTCTGCAGCACAATATACAAAACAGGACTACCAAATTCTGCCCTGGATTGAGAGACCAAGCACAACTCCTCCCACAATCCTACCTCAAACTACAAGAACAGAAACAGATTTTCAAACACTTTTTAATAGCAACAGCTGCCAGAAAGTAAATGGGTTGTTACTCTGACAAGACTTAAACCAAGAACACTCATTCCATCTAGTTAAATTGAGTTTTCTTCTAGTCCACCCCTGAGTACATGTAGTTAAAAATCAAGTACTATACACTTTGCCACTAATTATGTACTACAAATAAATAGTTTACACAAGCATATGTAAACTGTGAAGGGGGAGAGCAGCACTTCTGAGCATCCCCAGCAGATGTTTAGGGACAGCTGTAGAGGGAAGCTGATGAGAATTTAGATGAAATTTATTTTAAAGTCCCACTGGAGAGAGAGAAGGTTTGTTTAACCTTTACCACACCATTCCACATAGGTGGCTCAGATCTGAATTTTCCTTTAGAACATATTTCTATTGTTGTGTTTAACATAGCTTTCTCTCTCTCTCTCTCTCAATAACTAAAGAAAGGAGGCTTAGTGATTTGACCGTGATGAGCAAATTTTATTACACCATTACAAATGTAAGCCCGGAAGCTTGCTTTGCCATGTCCATGTCTCATCGGTAAATGCTAACAGACAAGATATTACTAATAAAGAATTTAGCAAGAGCAAAGTCTATATACCAAGTAGCTCATGTTCTGAGCTTCAAGATTCCAATCGGTTACATGATTGTTTTCAAGAACTTTTATCTTCCACATCAAAAAGAAAGATGTTAGTTCGCAACCTCACATGGGTGACAATACCATCCTGCCAATACTTGTGTTTTTAGGAGAAAGAAAAAATAGTTTGATTAGTGAAAAGTTACTGATTAAACATCCTTAACCAGAATTCTTGGTAGAAGCTACCCTTTGCCTCACATATATTCTTCAAAATCAACTAGTTATTTATAAATGTTAGCTGAATTGGGGAATGATAATGACAGCTAATACAGAATGAGCACTGACCACGTTGCCTGACCTTGTGCATTGCTCTGTTGTCTAAGATAACTTGAAGGTTGGTGATTCCGGAATTAGGGAAGTTAAGGGGAAGAAATTTCTGAGGATTTTAGTTCAGCATCTTTGCCCTGGAGTTGAAATGATGGTGCCAGAAATTCAGCAGTCGTCACACAGGCTTTCTGAAGTCAGGGCCAGGATGAAAACCAAAACTCCAGACTAAAAACACAGTTATACTACTAGTATATTTTAAAATAATATTCTAGAAGTACAAAGAGAATGCTTATTGAGTATCCTCTCACAGAATCTCAGATGAAAGCCATAGACTTCATGACCCAATCTCTCCCACACTTGAATTTAACATGTCATAAGAGACAGCAAAAAAATTATTTGATAGTTTAAGATTGCTTGGTTTTGCAATCAAAAAGTTACTGGTTATTTGATTTTTTTTTTAATTCAGTTGTGCTAGAGCATTATAATGCTGATCTTTCCTCTAAGTAAAAGTTAAATAGATGAATACATGTGTGTAATTTTGCCCTTCACAGTTCATATACAGATTATATAGAATATATATGCCCAGATGATTTAACACATAGCAATCTACTTTTGAAACATTGGACTTTACTGTGTCTGACTAGGAGGTTGTGGGGGATTTTGGAATGACCTTTATGCTCTAGATGCTTCTCCTTCTCCATTGATTCCACTTTAATATAAGTCCAAATTTTTTTACATGTTCACCATTTATTTTAAAGTCCCACTTGAAAACTGTGTCCACTTGATTCTCCTCAAAACCATTAGCTTACAGTTGGAAAATAATGCAAATAGATTTAATACTACTGAACTATACACTTAAATATAGACGAAATGATAAATTTTATGTTACATGTTTTTATCACAATTTTAAAAGTTTAAAATATTCCTTCAAGGCCAGTGCTTTTATGTTTTTACATGAGATTTATATGCTGACATACAATGCAGAACATCTGAGATTTTTCAGCAGTCAGATGTTTTTTGGAAGGGGGGTGGGAGGGCGTTGCTACTGCAGACTATGTAATTGCAAACAATCCCCTCACTCAAACCCAAGGGAGGACACAATAACTCTAACACATCAGCTTCTGTCCATCATCCCATGGATTGCAAAACTCCTCGGCCTGTCAATGAAACCTTAATCAACCACTTAAATTAAAAAGTCAAAGGAGGAAAACCTTCCATTTCAAGTCATTTGGGAGTTTTGCATATGTTCATTCAGTGTCTGAGTGGGGAGAAAGGGAGACATTTGGGGGAATTATTCCAATTTTTAGCAAAATACGCAAATAGGTTTCCCATGTAGATCAACAAAAGATGGGTCCAATGCACAGGATGGGAGGGAATGGGCAAAGGGAACTCCTAGGGATATTCAAAGTAGTCAGATGACAGAGATGACTCTGTCTCTAATGTTCCCGCTGTGGCATCCTCTCTTAACCGGTGACCCCTTCTCCTTTCTAATATATGCAAAGTTCGTCAAGATCCTGGCACACAGCCCCACCAGGATAAGGATTTCCACAGGTCTAATCAATGGCGAACACACAGGGCAGTGCCTCCAGCTTGTCATTCCCTCACATAAGCCTAATTTAATTGTGAACAATTCTTATCTGAGTCAGCTCTTCACACAGAAGAGAGGCGCTCTGAACAGGTTTCACAAATGCTGGCCTGAGGCTGTGGCTGTTTCAAAGTCTTCCCATAATTGAAGCAGCTATCTTTGCTCCTCAAGGTGATGTTTTCATACGCTACCAGGGAAAGAATTCTAAGCTAGATATGAATGGCATTATTGGCACGGAGGGTGCACCCTCCTGACTCATAGAAAGAATCACTCCTTTATCAATGGCACTCTCTGGAATCCCTCTATATAGATGATTGAAATTAAAAAATGAAGACAGAAAGAAAATCATAGACCACAGATTAGCCTTTTATGCGGGGGTATAAAATAAATCCTGAGTAAAGTGGATCCTGACAAAAGCCATAAGGTATTAGTAAGATATTTTTCAAAATTTACCAAATGTAATGGTGTTACTCCCTTTCAGTTATTGAACTTCTTTCCCTTTTAAGAAAAATCTTGTAAACACACACACATATGAATTTGTTGCTCCACTTATTTATGCATTCGTTGGTTGATTCTTCTATATGCTATGACCAGGGATTAAACCCACAACCTAAGCATATGGGATGATGCTCTAACCAACTGAGCTACCTGACCAGGGCTTTTACTTCCATTCTTTATGACATCACTATAAATGAGAAGAAAATGCAATATGTAAATATAGAAAAATACTGGTCAATTTCTTTGTTTCCTAATTAAATATTCACCTTCAGTCCCTTACCAATTCTAATCTACTTATCTGAAAACAAAATGAAAAATTCTTTTCTCTCCTTAAGCTCTTTCAGAGGGCAGATAGGAGAATGAAGAGAGGGTCTTGGTTAAAGAGATTGCTCTAGGAAGGGTATTAGAGCTCTATAAGTCTTGGAGAAACCAAGATGGCGGCATAGGTAAGCACCTAAATTGCTGCCTTGCACAACAATTTCAAAACTACAACTAAAAGACAGAATGGACACCATCCAGAACCACAGGAAAACTGGCTGAGTGGAAATTCTACAACTAGAAGGAAAGAGAAAAGCTCACGGAGAATTAGAGGAACGACAAAGGGTTGAGGTATAGCAAAGGATCTTTGTGCACGCAGAGAGGAAGAGCAGCTGAGAGCCTGGCTGACTTTCTCTGGCAGGAGGGGGAAGGAAGCCCCCGACTGCACTGAACCCCAGTTCCGGGCGAAACCCCGTGGACCCAGGCTCACACAGGGGGAGTCTGGACTGTCAGGTAGAGAGAAAGACACTCGGAGGCTCAGAGACCCGGAGGAGAGCCAGGGAGCCCCAGCGGGCAGGGGTCTGGAAGCTCACTCAAATGCTCACAAAGACTGCAGAGGTTGTCACAGGCTTTCCCTAGCAGAAGGGACTCTGAAGCTCCTGACTGCACTGAACCCCAGTTCTGACTGCACTGAACCCCAGTTTCAGGAGAGCTCCTGGGGACCCACGCTCCTGAGGGGTGAATTTGGACTCTCTGGCCGAGGCACCAGAGCCAGGGAAGGCTGCGCGTGCACAAGGGCAGGGCTGAAGGGAAGCCAAGACTGTCTGCTCTGCCCTGAAACTCCACCCCATCCAAGCTGAACACAGAGGCTTTAGCAATTTGGCAGGTCTAATCCTATGAGGCTGTCTCCAGCACCGAACTTCTCCCAGCGTAGACACAGCTGATCCTCACAGCCAACTGGCCTGGAGGTCAATTCCTCCCAGTGATACCAACAACAATCAAGACTTAACTACAACAAGGCTGTACACACAGTCCACAAAGGGGTGCACCAAGAGTGTCTACCTCAGGTAACTGGGAGGCCGACCCACTGGGCCATATAGGAAACCTAGCACACAAAGCTACCCTACCAACTCAGGGAAGCAATGAAAATGCGGTGACAAAGAAACAGATCACAAACGAAAGAAATGGAGGAAAACAAACGACTGGATATAGAATTCAAAACCATGCTTATAAGGCTTTTCAAGAATATCCTAGAAAAGGCCGATAAATATAACGAGACCCTCGAATATATGAAAAAGGACCAACTAGAAATTAAACATACACTGACTGAAATAAAAAACATTATACAGAGACCCAACAACAGACTAAAGGAATGCAAGAATCAAGTCAAAGAACTGAAATACAAAGAAGCAAAAAACACTCAACCAAAAAAGCAAAAAGAAAAAAGAATCCAAAGAGTTGAAGATAGTGTAAGAAGCCTCTGGGACAACTTCAAGCCTACCAACATCAGAATTATGGGGGTGCCAGAAGAAGAGAGAGAGCAAGATACTGAAAACCTATTTGAAGAAATGATGACTGAAAACTTCCCCCACCTGGTGAAAGAAATAGACTTACAAGTCCAGGAAGCACACAGAACCCCAAACGAAAGGAATCCAAAGAGGACCACACCAAGACACATCATCATTAAAATGCCAAGGGCAAAAGACAAAGAGAGAATATTAAAAGCAGCAAGAGAAAAACAGTTAATTACCTACAAGGGAGCACCCATACGACTGTCAGCTGATTTCTCAAGAGAAACTATGCAGGCCAGACGGGAGTGGCAAGAAATCTACAAAGTGATGAATAGCAAGAACCTATAACCAAGATTACTCTACCCAGCAAAGCTATCATTCAGAATTGAAGGGCAGATAAAGAGCTTCACAGATAAGAAAAAGCTAAAGGAGTTCATCACCACCAAACCAGTATTATATGAAATGCTGAAAGGTATTCTTTAAGAAGAGGAAGAAAAAAGTAAAGATAAAAATTATGAACAACAAATACATATCTATCAACAAGTGAACTTAAAAGTCAAGTGAATTAAAAACCTGAGGAACAGAATAAACTGGTGAATATAATAGAATCAGGGGCATAGAAAGGGAGTGGACTGACAATTCTCGGGGGGAATAGGGTCCATACTACCCCAAGTGGGGTGCGGGAAGAGACTGGACAAAAATCGTACACCTATGGATGAGGACAGTGCGGGGGAGGTAAGGGCAGAAGGGGTGGGAACCGGGTGGAGGGGAGCTATGGTGGGCGGGGGGGGGGGGGGGAGAGGCGGAGAAACAATTGTAATAATCTGGATAAAGATTTATTTAACAAAATAAAAAATAAAGCTCTATAAGTCTTGCTGCTACCTTAATGGAGAAATCAAATAAGTTTAAATTAAAAGATATTTGTAATATATAGGGAGGATGATAATTTAAACATGATTAAAGGTTGAAAGAAACTTTCCTGGTTTTTCCTATCTCTGATGCTTCAAGATGAGAATCTAGAGAATTCTGATTAGGTTCCAGGACTTGGTGCTCCAAAATCCTCACCAGATAAGGGCATTCAGAGAGGAAACACACATATAGGGTGGGGCAAAAGTAGGTTTACAATTGTGAGCAAATAAAACATACATTCTTGTATTATTATTTATTAACTATCATACTATTTTCCATATGAACAACTGGAAGCCTACTTTTGCCCCACACTGTTTATAGAGAAGAGGAGGAGGAGATGTGCAGAGTGACTGCCAAACACAGAGCATGCAATCCTCCTCCCTCCTGGTCACAGGCCACCAATGTCTGCTGCTTTACTGGAATAGGAGCTTGACTCCTATTCTATAATTTCAGTGATTTGAGAAAGTCAGTTGGTATGATTACTAGCAAGTTAGCATTGCTAATTTAATGAGAATCTAAAACACAGAGAAATCACTAGTTCAATAAATACTTGTAACTACAAAGGGTGCAGATGAAACCAGTGGTGCCTAAGTCCAACTACCCTGGACATGTTTCCATATCAAATGACATTGACTCAGCTATTTCACCTCTTCTGTCCTCCCAGCTATTTACAACTGAAGGATCTGGCCTTCAACTCTGCTCATTTTCAGCTCGATTTCATTTATTGCACTATAAAAATATGATGCTTGGGCTTTAGGCATGACCTAGAAACCATTCGTTATCTAAAAGTCCCATTTTATGGTGAAATCCATTTAAACTCTACTGTTACTAAGTACACTAGTTCAGTAACTCAATGCAACCAACATTTGTGAAAAATACCTAGCAGAGATAAACTTCAAGGAGCTTAAGGAAATAGAAATGTTGACAGAATATGGCAATACCATCAGGTAAAGATCCAAAGGGTTATGAGAGGGGAGGCTAATTGCTGGGTGGGGCACAAAAACAGAGACCATCCACGGCTCGGGAGGTGTTTCATAATATTTTACCAAGTACCTACTGAATGCCAGGAATTTTGATCATATATGCCTCACATATAAAATTCTCACAATAAATTCATGAGGTGTCATTATGTCCATTTTACAGATGATGAACTGAGTTTTGGAGGCTGAGAGGTTCTTGCCCATGTTCTCATGCATATATGACAGAGTTACAATTTCAAGTTGAGTGTGTTTGACTTCAATGCCCAGGCTTTCACCCAGCCCAGCATTATATTCTTATCTGAGGTGGGTCACAGAGCCAGAAAGAATGCTAATGGTTAAGTGAAATCTTTTGGGTCCCAACTCCAGAGGAAGCAAAGGAAGTAAAAAGTGCAAGGCCACTGAAAGAACCAGTGACCCAGTTTAGCTGGACTGGGGGAAGCAAGAGAACAAGATGGAGGAAAAGGTAAATAAAGCTAAAGAGGTGGGCCACCAAGCCTTAAATATCAACCTGAAGACCATGAACTTGAACATAGAGGAGATTCTGGAACCTGCTCCCACCTCCAAGAGCAGCTTCAGGAATTACAGCTCTGTAGCTAACATGTGTGGGATATAATGGAGGGAACAGATAAGAGGCAGGGAGGTCTGATAAGGAACACTAAGCTAGGAAAAGGCTATCTTAAGAATACATAATGGCCCTTAGATTAATTCATCTCATCGTTAGTGTCTCATATATACGCATTATTGTTTAATGCATAAGTTTATTACATGTCAATACTATCTTTATTCAACAAATAGTGATCGAGTAACAAAAAATTATATTAAAAAACTCCATATTTTTAAAGCAAAGTTCAAATTCAGTTTTTGATTCATGTTAGCTATCATTGTATTATAGATTCCACAAAGCCAAAGACAAGAGAGTGGGTATCTTGCTCCTGGAGTACCTCAGTCTGAGATCAAGGCAAAGAGGTGGGAATGGGGTTTTACAGCCACTTTGGTTCAAAAGAACATCAGCTGCTCCTAAAGCCCTGGGACAGCGACTTTAATAAGGAAGGTTTACTGCTGAAATAACACCCGCACCTGCCCTGGGAGGCTGCGTCCAGCGCTCTTTCGCCAGTATGCACTTCAAGTGCCTTTGCCACAAGCCTTTATTTTGTTAAACAAACTATGATATATGACCTGCCTGAAGAGAAAATATTTATTCAGATCAGAGAAGGACTTTTAATATCTTAGAGAGGTTTAGATGGAACGCTCATTTACAAGAAGAAGAAAAAAATGGAAGAAGGAAAACATACCTTATGTGCACTGCATTCCATTAACCATTCACCACACACAGATAATGTTGAACTGTGCCATAGGAGTGCTAAATATTTTTAAATTACTCTTGATCTACTACCTCTAGAGATAGGCAGAAAGCTTAGTTCCAATACCACGGCTAAGTATACATTTTATTTGACATGATAAACTATTTTATTACAGGTTTTATTTTCTTAACATTTATTTACACAACTGTGTCTAGCATTTGATAACAACATTTGAAAAGCTGTAAATGCAGTTATAGATATTATACACACACACATCCTGTCAGTTTCACAAGAAATCCCTTCCTTTACCTCACTGCCATAATTTGCAAACTCAAGTCAATGTGAACTCATTAAAATACTTCATATTATTCAGTATTTACTATGTTTATCAGATATTTAAAGCTTTTCTTTCCAAAGTGCTAATGTTTCAATAATAAAGCAATTACACATTTTGAAGGCATAATGGCAACATTCAAATGAATATTTACTCAAATAAATAACAATGAAGCAATAAAGTACTCTATGTAATTGCATATTTTTCCCCATTGTCCAAGGTCATGTCCTTACAGTTTATAACAGAGATTTTCAACCTTTTTCATCTCACAGCACACATAGACTAATTACTAAAATGATGTGGCACACAAAAAATGTATTCTATTTGTTGCCAATCTGACAAAAAGAAAATATAATTTTGATTCATTCACATCAGACAGCTATTGTTTTGTTGGCTGTTGTCATTTTTTTTATTTGACAATCTAAGGGAAAAGAGGTCAGTACCCTGACTAAACAGTCAGGTATTGCGTGTTTTAAAAATTCTTGCAGAACACCGATTAAAAATTGCTGATTTTAAATCTCAGCCACGCAGTGGAGCCAAAAGAAATTGGATTTGGGAAGTGAACATTTGAGTTGCACTCCTGCTTGCCTTCAGACTCTGGGCAAAACATTTCAACTCTCTACCTCCCTCCTCCTCACTTAACTCCTGGAGTTATTATGAATCTGAAAGTGCCTTGAAATTTAATGCAGAAATGCCTCTCATTGTACTGATGAAGAGACCAAGGATGAGAGAGAAAATATCTGGCTCCGAGTCAAAGCCAGAGGGCAAGACAGACAAGCCAGCTGTGCTAGGTTCCCCAATAGGCAGACTAACAATTGTTAAGATTTCGAAAAGGAGAATGGAGGGGAGGGCAGCTTCCCTGACTTCATGCCAAATTCTGCAATCATCTGATTAGAAATGTAATAGGCATAGGGGCATGAGCAGAGGAAGGACAATAGGCCAGATACAGAAGGACCGTAGGTACCTAGCAAGGGGAAAACAAGGACCTGCCCCCAGGATGACCTTTCCTCCCCTATCATATCACTGGTCATGTGGTTTAGACCGCTTGACCTTTCAGATCACTGGTCATGCAGCTCAGGCCCTCCCCTGACCTTTCCTCCCTGTGTATGTAGCTATTCATGTGTTAGACCCCCTTAGAGGAGAAACAAGGGGGCCAGAGAATAGCCTCATCAGACTCCTATACAAGCCCTTGCAGGACCACTTCCTTAAGCATTAAGCCCTTAGGACAAGGAGGTTTTGACCCGTATCAAATAACCTTTAGAACAAAGCCTCGGGTCTGTTGACCACAGAGACAGAGTTTTGGTCAAACTAGAGAGAACATCTAGACCAGTGGTTGCCAACCAGTGGTCCCCTTGGTCCGTGAGGTCCAAAAGATTGGTGACTACTGATCTAGACCTCAGTTGTGTTTCAGCTCCAGGCCCAGAAAAGCAGCAAGGCCACCATGGCTGCCATCATGACCCGCTTTGACAACTAATGATACTCTAGCCTAGTGCCAGGCAATCAGTGGAGAAAGGACACACATGGAAAGCTGATGTATGTTCTACTGAGGGCCTCTCCTAGGACCTCCCATAAAATTCCCTCCCTAAAAATCCTCAGGAGGAGGACCCAAAATGCTTGCTCTCTCTAGAGCCCAAACTGCCTTCTTCCTTTAAGTGTTCCTTTGCTTTCTTTCTCCTAAGTTGATGAACCGAGGTCTAGTCACTGGTAACACCCTGCTGCCATTTCATAGCCAAAAGAAATACAATATTTTAATTTCAACATACATGGAGTCTTATGACATTTTTAAAAAATAGCACTTTATTTCTATTTACCTATGGGATAGACATCATAATCTTTCCATGTGGGGGGCAAAGGAAGGTCTTAGATGGTCTCTAGGAGAAAAACTAGGTCTTCTACTTTATCCTTCAGTTTTCTTTCCACTACACCATAACTGCTATTAGGCTTGTCTCTTAGTCTTCTTATGCTATGGCTTTGCAATCTTCACTTGAAAAACATTAAATGTACAAAGGCAGTTTAATGTTTGACTTTCAGACTATGCCCCCATTTCTATTAACTGAAAAATCTGTTCAAATGAGGCTGGAGTTTTAAGCACAGCTAAGAACTTTCTAAATTATCATCAAGTGTGCAAGTTTCAAACCTACCCAACAGTTGATTACTGAAGAAACTGTCCATATTGATAGGCAAGGCTCACAAACACTTGGAAAAAAGCTAACAAACTCGAACTGCAGAGGGGTATTTTTGTTCCTTGTTTTGCATTCAACAGTCCTTTAGGCAACCTGTTCAGAATGCCTTGCATGAAGCTGCCAGGCTATCACAAAAGAACTGGATGCTTGTGCAACCATTAACCTCTGTTTACTGTCTGAGACAAGAAACAAAGAAAGATAGGTGCCCAGCAACAGAAGCTCTGCAGGAAGAATTTAACTTGGCCCCCAACTTTCAGAAGCTGAAGTTAAAACAAGTTACCCAACAGGCAGTTTCTCCCCAGCAATTCCTTGCATCCTGAGGGCTCGTTGGCTGAAGATTTTAACTGTCAAGGTTGCGTTAGATGCAAACATCTCCTAAGGATGATTGAAAGCTAGAAAGATGAGTGCCTATTCAGAAACTGCTTGCCAAGATCCACCTCCCATAGAGTTCTACAAGGTCTTGCTTTTGGGAATGTGAGCTCTGGAGCATATGACTAGTCACAGGTCTCTGTGGCAGGTAGTTGAGAACACAGCCAAAGGCTGATGGATGCTTAGCGCCTGTCTCTAAACCACCTTTCATCTCCCCAAAATGAGAGATAAAAAAGGGGGACTTTTTGACAATCGACCTAGAAGTACAGTATTTTAATTTGAGCTGGTACTGAAGCAATACAGAAGCTTTATGAGATTCTGACTGGACACAGATACCTCAACTCTCCACATTGCAGGGAAATCTGGAGCTTAGCTCAGTGACAATCTATGATCAGCACCAAACTTCTATGTAGTGTCTTCTACGTGCATAGCACTTTGAGAGCTAGACACTGGAGGATAAACAAAACTAGACAATGTGATCTTAGCCCTAGAAAGCTTAACATACCACCACACCACACACTCCTTTATAATATGAAAATAAAATTCAAACTTCCCTTCTAAGCAAAACACACACACACACACAACATGGAGACACAGACAACAGTGCAGTGACAGCCAGAGTGAAAGGGGATGGGGCAAGTGGAGGTAGGCAAAAAGGGGATAAAATAAATAGGGACAGAAAAAGACTTTTGTTTTGGGCAATGGGTGCACAATGCAGTGTTCAGAGGCTGTTTTGTTGAGTTGTACACTTGAAACCTGTATGATTTTGTGAACCAATGTCACCCCAATAAATTAAATAAAAAATAAAAATAAATTTTTAAATGTATCTATAATGTTTCAGGGCAAAATAAGTCAAGATACACATTTTACTAATATAAAAAAAAACTTGACATATCAGAATGAAGAACAAGAAATGCTCACAATCACAGCACATTTTATAATTTCTCCATCTGCCCAGGGTTTCCCTAATCATTCAGGTATTTTTTAAGTGTACTAGCTCTTTCTTCATAGCAACCCTTGAAAGCAGTCATTATCTCTCATTTTACAGATGTGGAGGCCTAGGCTCAGAGAGGTTAACTGCCTTGAGAAAATCAATCCACTGACAGGATCCAGAACAGGGACTAACATCCCAGGGTCTTGGTTCAGTGGTCTCAATGATACCAAGATGTGCTTTCTATATTTCTAAGAAACACATATGAAGAATAAATTCCTTCTGCATGCATTTTTTCCTGGCCTCATGACCTCTATAAGCAATCCCCTAAGCCAATTATCTATGCATGTTCCCTAAGCCATGTGAGCACTCTGTACTATTTAAACACACTTTCCATGAATGCTCCTGGCTTTCCATTCTGCATCACCCACAATGCATCTGCTTACTGGTACTGGCAGGATTCTCTTCCAAATGAGAAAAGGTATAAATTCTGCAACCCAGCATAAATATGGTTCTGTGCTGTACTCCATCTCAATATGCTTGCTCTAGCAAGTATCTTCTTGGACACCAAGCCTGGTCTTTTGCACTGTCTACTAAGGAACTGATTCAAACGACTTGTTTTCTCTCATTAGTCACTAAGTCCTGGTGGACTAGTCCTGAAATACGCCTTGATGGTTTTAAAATAGGAGCATGTGATAGTTTATAACCCCTAAGATCTTGGTGGGAAACTTGCTTTAAGAGACCCAGCACCTCGTGGGTAATGCTGATTGCCAATTGCACCCTAAATGCTTCTTTAGATCCTAGTCCCACTAAGAGTTCATTTTGTTTTCCTTTTTCTCTCTCTTTTTTTTATTTTGAGGAAAATCCACACCGGTTTCCCCTGCAGCTGCACCATTTTTACCAATAATGCACCAGGTTCCAATTTCTCTGCCTCCTCACCAACACTTATTATTTTACTTTTTTGTATTTTATTTTACTTTTGCAATACCCATCCTAATGGGGGTGAGTGGTAGAGTCGTTTTTCATGTGGTTTGACTTGCATTTTCCTAATGGCTCCTGATGTTGAACATCTTCTCATATGCTCATGGGCCATCTCCGTGTCTTGGAAAGATCAGCTTTTCTTCTTTTCTTTTTATGGTCAATATTTTGTTGTTTATTTAAAAAGAACTTTTGTTAAATACAGATTTATGAAACTGCAAAGTTAGTACAGAGTTCCCCTAAATCCTACTCCTAGTTTCCCCTGTGAAGAACATGTAACATTAATATCGCTCATTTGTTACAATATCAGTGACTCATTATTAACTAAAATCCATACTTTTCCAGATTCTCTGCTGGCTCAGAATCTGGTCTTGGCGCAGATTCAAAGCCAACAGGAATCCCTAATTTAGGGTGCTGTGAAGAAGAAAACTTTATTCAGTAAAAACAGCTCAATCGTGATAAGCTCAGCTGTGAGAACAGCTCTGCTGTGATGCAGTGTGGCTGTAACATATTCATAACAGGGGAAACAGGGAGCAAGGCTGTGCGGCTGCCCTGGGGCCAGCCCCTCTCTGGCTGCACAGCTCTGCTCTGCTCGCTGCGTGCAGGCTGCTTTCTGCGCACTGGAGGGCTGTGCTCTGGAGAGACAGCCTCAGTGTATCAGCTCAGCCAGGGAGATGCAGTTCAGTTTTTGGTGGAAAGGGAAAGTGCCCATTTTGCTTTCTGGTATAACTTTATATCTTATTTTCACTCCTAAAATGATTTTCAGTTTTTATGACTTTATAGTAAAAATCATACATGAATCAGACATCTATACTCTAAACAACCAAACAAAAGAAAAAACAAACAACAACAAACAAAAAAACACACGAAACTTTAAAAGTACTAAGAAATATTTTATAATATTTCTAAAATCTTGGCAGGGAGAGGTATTCCTTAAATATGACACAATGTTTGCAAGCCATAAGAAAAAAGGCTAATGGATTGGACCACATAAATTAAAAACATATGAGCAACAATAACAACAACAAAAGTGCTAGAGAGAAAATTAAAAGACTAAAAACAGACCAGAAAAAGGTCTTACTTACCACTAAGAGAAAAATAAATACTTCAAAAGAAATTTAGAAAAAACATATGAACTAGCCCTTCACATCAGAGGACATACAACTACCAAAAAATAAAATTAAAAAAAAAATGTACAACCTTCACATAACCAGGGAAATACAAATTCAAATAAGAGTCCTTTTTTGTTTATAACATTGGCAAAATCAGACTTCATTTCCCAATGCTGAATGTATAGGGAACTGGACCCACTCCAACACTGCTAGCAGAGGAGTAATTTGGGGTGACAGTTTCACAGGACAATAGGGCAGCCCTTATTAAAATTTTAATGGCGCACATTCTTAGACTGCAATTTCATTTCTTTAAAACTGCCTACAGAAATACTGTCATAATACTTTTTGCAAGATTGTTTAAAATAGTGATGAACTGAGGGCAATCTAAGTGCCCTTCAGTAAGAAAAGGGTGAATATTTCTGGTGAGTCCATTCTGTAGAATTTCAGGCACCCATTAAGAAGAATCAAGTAAGTCTCTTTGTATTAACAAAAGAAGTTTTTTTAACATCCACTATGATTCATTTAATATATATTTATGAATATATTTTTATAACTTAAAATATACTTATGTGTATCTGTGTGTGTGGACACATATATTTATATGATACACAACATGGTCTGGAAGACTGCACACTCAAAACTAGCCCAAAAAGAGATTAGAATGGAGAAGATTTTACATTTTATTTTATTGTGTCCTTAAGTGCCTGAAGAATATTCTTTGAAGAACAAAGACTTGTTATTTATTATTTGGTGATTTAAGCACAATCTTATAACACATCAAACCAGATGGTGGCTTTGTACGACCCCAATGAACTGTCCTGACTATGCCACATTAAGTACTGTCACCAGGTGGACCGTACTTAATGTGACAAGTCATGGTATAAAATATCCCCACTCCTCTGGGCCACTCAATCAAACACCTGTCTTTGCTGAGTCCGCTTTCAAAAGATGGAGAAAGCCAAAAAGCAGCTGGTAGTAAATGTTTTACAGCTGCAAAATAAATGAATGAATAAATAAATAAATAAGCAAGCCAGCCTCCATACAGCTGAGCTCCGTCTCACTTAGTGGTCATCTTCTAAGTCAGCATGACCCTTAAACATTCCCCAGTGCACTTGAGTCAATGGGGAGAAAGCAGAAGAGGACCAGCAGGTGGAACTTGTGAAGAGGTGGTTCTCATGGAAGCCAGAGCACTGATGGCAAGACTTGGGTGAGAGTTCTTGGTTTTTCACTTTTTAGACAGATGACCTTAAGCAATATCTGCTCCACCTCTGTGAGTCTCAGCTGTTACAATGAAACACAGTAAATTCCAGTGAAAGGGCACGAAGTAGTTCGTGTATCTGGTATGAGGAGTACAGTAAATGGGATGCTTACTGTGAAAGCCTTCTGCAGAGGACAAAGCATTTTATAGGGTGTTATTTCTATTTCCTCCACCTAGTCCACCGACTGGAGATCCTTTTCAGGGGGACATGATGCTCTTTCAAAGTGCAAATACTCCTGCTAAAGTTCAGCATCATTTGACAATCTCGCGTCCATCGCTTTAATAAAATAATCTGGCAACTAGTTGAGTTTGGTTTCTGTGTTCAAAGAGTGGGGAAGCTGACAGGAGTGGGGACTGCATTTTGAAGCAGGAGGGCCAGTCTGGTGGGGTAGGAGAGTCCAAAGCACTTACTTGCTGGGCAGAACAACAAAGAAAGGTAGAGGGCAATATCCCCAAATCCCAGATGGAGGGGCAGCAAGAACCAGAGAGAAGCTAGAGCCCGCCCAACCCAAAGAGCTGGACTGTACACTGAAAATCAGTCTTTCTAGGCACTGTCCTGTCCTATTTGGGGAAAGAGGAAAAGAAAGGTGGAGACAAGGTCTCATGGAAACTTCGACCTCTCCTTTGCCCATAGTTAATATCTGCTTAGACTCAGAAAAGTAACCAAGAATTTCTAGATTGCCGTAAAACTGCACAGTTCAAAATGAGAGCAACACCCTGATTTTAGAAGCTGAAGAAGCCAAATAGCCCCATTGTTTTACTAGTGAGAGCTCTCTCAGGTTAAGTGACTTCCTCAAAGTCAATGCTAAATGGCTAGTTATTGGCCAAACCAGTGCTAGGATCCATGGTTCTCAGCTTAGGGGACTGCTTTTATTTCCATCACCCACACACAATGGGGAGATGGTGATCTCTGAGACAAGTCAAAGGCTATATGCAGCAGGAGAGAAACTTTTAACCTACCTTGTAAGAACCTTGGTGAAGAACCACTGAAGATGGCGGCGTAGGTAAACACCTAAACTGCTGCCTCCCACAACAATTTAAACTGCAACTAAAAGATAAAACGTCTATCACCCAGAACCACGGGAAAGCTGGCTGAGTGGAAGTTCTACAACTAGAAGGAAAGAGAAAAGAGCATTGAGACGTGCACGAACACTGAAAAGCTGAGGTACGGAGGCGCGCGATCCGGGCTGGCGGCGGGCGACTGGGTGCGTTGCTTTTTTCAACCCCAACGGAGACAAGCCCGCGATTACTCTGAAATCCAGTCTCTAGGGAGACGCGGGGGACCCAAACTCCTACGGGGAGAAGCTGGACTGTCTGCCAGTGAGAGTGGCTTGCTAGCAGAGCTGCGCGCAGGAATAATTGTTTACGGCACTGGGGCACAGGACTCCAGGACACGGTCGGGACACAGAGCGGGCTAACTAGCAGCCATTGCTGTTTGCCACGCCCTAACCTAGTGACGCCCTGAGACCCCGCCCCACACAACCTACAAACCCACCCAAGCTCCAAGCAGCTCAATTAGCATAAGAAAGCCTGCCCTATCGCAGCTTAACCTAGAAATCTTGCAGCCCGGGTCAGACAGCTCCAAAACCTCCAAACCCCAAGCAAAGAGGAGAAAACTGCAGCTCTCACTGTAGCTCCTGCTGAGTGGCCTCAGACAGTAGCTGACCTGCACCCCATTGGAGATCCAGAAGCCAGTGTACCTAGTGGTCAGTGTGAGACACCAGATTTCAACTCCTCACATCCATAAGTGACACATTCAAGAGGCAGACTCAGTGAGCACCAAAGCCCCACTGAAACAAGTCCTGCCCCATAAGCGTGTCTTCAGCGCAGCACTTCTTCCATTATAGACACAGGGAGTGCTCACAGCTAATTGGCCTGGAGGTCAATTCCTCCCAGCATACCAACAGCAATTCAGGCTTAACTACACCAAGACTTTGCACTCAGCCCACAAAGGGGTGTACCAAGAGCATCCACATCAGGTGATTGGGGAGGCTGAGCTACTGCCCCCTATAGGTCACCTACCACACAAAGCCACTCCATCAACACAGGGAAGAAGCCAAAATGCAGAAACAAAGAAACATGTCACGAATGAAAGAAACGGAGGAAAGCAAACTACTGGATGACATAGAGTTCAGAATCACATTTATAAGGTTACTCAAGAATCTTCTAAAAACTCCCGAGAAACTTGATGACACTTCTGAGGAGCTTAGTGAGACCTTCAAGGACCTTAATGAGAATGCCAAAAAAATGGAAAAGGATCAGTCAGAAATGAAGCATACACTGTCTGAAATAAAGAATATACAGAAACTCAACTGTAGATCAACATACCCCAAGAATCAAACCAAAGATCTGAAATATGTGGAAACAAAAAACATCCAACCAGAAAAACAAAAAGAAAAAAGAATCCAAAAATATGAAGATAATGTAAGGAGCCTCTGGGACAACTTTAAGCGAAACAACATCCGAATTTTTGGGGTGCCAGAAGAAGGGAGAGAGCAAAATATTGAAAACCTATTAGAAAAAATAATGACAGAAAACTTTCCCTACCTGGTGAAAGAAATAGACTTACAAGTTCAGGAAGTGCACAGAACCCCATACAAGAGGAACCCAAAGAGGACCACACCAAGACACATCATAATTAAAATGCCAAGGGCAAAAGACAAAGAGAGAATATTAAAAGCAGCAAGAGAAAAACAGTTAATTACCTACAAGGGAGTACCCATACGACTGTCAGCTGATTTCTCGGCAGAAACTATGCAGGCCAGAAGGGAGTGGCAAGAAATATTCAAAGTGATGAACAGCAAGAACCTACAACCAAGATTACTCTACCCAGCAAAGCTATCATTCAGAGTTGAAGGTCAGATAAAGAGCTTCACAGACAAGAAAAAGCTAAAGGAGTTCATCGCCACCAAACCAGGATTACATGAAATGCTGAAGGGCATTCTTTAAGAAGAAGAAGAAGAAGAAAAAGGTAAAGATAAAAATTATGAACAACAAAATGACATCAAATACATACCTACCAACAAGTGAATCTAAAAATCAAGTGAATAAAAAATCTGAAGAACAGAATGGACTGGTGAATATAATAGAATCAGGGACATAGAAAGGGAGTGAACTGACGATTCTCAGGGGAAGCAAGTGTGAGGGGTGCGGGAAGAGATTGTACAAAAATCTTACTCCTATGGATGAAGACAGTGGCGGGGGGTAAGGGCATGGGGTGGGGTGGGGAATCAGGTGGAGGGGAGCTATGGGGGGAAAAAAAGTGGAACACCTGTAATAATCTGAACAATAAAGATTTAATTAAGAAAATTAAAAAAAAAAAAAAAAGAACCTTGGTGAAAGCCGTCTTTTCATGACAAATGATTTTTTTTTTAATCGCCAAATTATTTCCTTTTACTAGGAAAAAAGAAACCACGCAGACCAGTAAGTGTTTTTTAAAAGTTTTACAGGCCTCCATCCACTATAAATCTTGGATTCTGACTCTTCTGAAGCACTCTTTTCTAAAATAAGAACCTATCAGAGTTAAACACATCAAGGAATTCCACACTGTCCTGGTCTTTCTAATACAATGTGACCTAGTGCTGTCCATTCCCTGCTTCACTCTGCTTCAACTATAAAGAAATCTGAATTATCTGATTCCATGTTTCTGACTCCTGGATTTGCAAAGTAGAAAAAGTAATAATAAAATGAAATCTACCATTCTGCCTAGGCTGCCTTTTAATAGGAAGCCTACAGAGATTTTTTTTTCCTTTTTATTCAGGAAAGAAAAAGTCAGTAACAAGTTGCATGATAAGCAGAAGCAACTCCATATCTTTTCATAAATATGACTGAAAAGCTATCTACACTTGAAGATATAAAAATATCTTCAAGTTACGGTTATGCCTATTTCACATTGAAAAATGACTGGGTAAAGGAGAGGGAACTTCTAAGTTTCTGTTTCAAAGGCAATCTACATATATATAAGCCTAATACACAAATTGTTCCCTCAGGAGTTTGACCGGGAGATGGGGAGTTCGACCGCTCACTATGATGTGCACTGACCACCAGGGGGCGTGCGGAACAAAGGAAGGCCTCAGCTGGCAGCAGGCAGCCGGGGAAGGAAGGCCCCAGCCAGCAGCTAGAAGGACCCTGATTGGCCCTGATCACCGACCAGGCCTAGGGACCCTACCCATGCACGAATTTTGTGCACCAGGCCTCTAGTAGTAGAATAAGGAAGCAGGTATTTCATACCGGGGCCTGTGAATGTTGATTCCAGGAGAGATTTAGTCTCCAAATTTTTTACAGAATTATTCAATTGTGACTCACTTATCTAGGCAATAATGGAGTCAATATAGGGCCCTATTTCCTAAGCAGATAGGAAATAAGCCCTCAGTTTGGATGAAGTAGGATAAGGGTGGGGAGGGATGGGCTCCTGCCTTGATGAATGTAGACTGTGTTAGGAGAACACACCAGTTGGCTTTGCCTGGCCCTGAGAGTGTGTATTAGGAGTAACAGGCTCCATGCTTGTTTGGATGCCTTTAGGTTGGCACCCACCATGGTAAAACATGGTCCAACATCATCTCCATTATATCCACCATAAACTACAACCATCTTGATGGATGTAATCAAGGGAAGAAAAGCTGTCATGAAGTAAAGAATGGCGACTGGGTCAGGCAACTAGCTGGCTGGTTCAAATGCTCCCCTATTTGTCCACTGCACCTAATAAGCAGTACTACATTAAGCATGTTCAATTCACATTCAGAGGGATGAGAAGGATCAGCATCAACTGTTTTTCCCTGGCGTGTGCTTTTTTTATTTCTTTATTGATTAAGGTATCACATATTTGTCCTCATCCCCCCATTCCCATCCCAATCCCCTCCCCATGCGTGCCCCCACCTCCCCTCCCTGGTGTTTAATTCTTCTAATTAAGAAGGCAGCTTTCACAAAGACTAAGCTGAGGTCTACAATATTGTGGGAGATGACTTTTGTCTTCCCAATAGTCATCATCCTGCTGTTGCTTAAATAACACTTTATTTAATTGTAGAGCCAATATGCCTAAATCCAGGAGACTATGATAGCTGATCTCCTTTGCAGCTAAGATGTGACTCAGGTTAGGCCAGTGGTCCACAAACTGCGGCTCACGAGCCACATGCGGCTCTTTGGCCCCTTGAGTGTGGCTCTTCCACAAAATACCACAGCCTGGGCGAGTCTATTTTGAAGAAGTGGCGTTATAAGAAGTTGAAGTTTAAGTTTAAAAAATTTGACTCTCAAAAGAAATTTCAATCACTGTACTGTTGATATTTGGCTCTGTTGACTAATGAGTTTGCTGACCACTGGGTTAGGCCAATGAGACTAGCATAAGTGACAGGCAGCAGGGCCTTTCCTTTTTCTTTCCTGAATGGAGATGTGATGTCTAGAATTCAGTAGCCATTTTGCAATCACATAGGGAAAAAAAGATGAGAGAAATCTATGAGAATCACAGAAACATTGGACCCAATATTGCTGAGGCCCTAAACCAAAGCTAGCAACCACCCATCTCTGTGTAAGCTGTTGTAGTTAGGTTTTCTATTACTTGCTGCCAAATGCATTTCTAAACAATACAAATTTTCTACCTTGTTATGAAATTAGATAAAATATATTTAGATATAACTAAGAGGTGGGGGGGGGGGGGCTTTAAAAATAGCCAAAAGAAAAAAGAAAAGGTAAAGAACACCAAAGGTAATCTTAAGCTTGCTGATGTGACAAGTGCCAATCTCTTTATTCCATTTTCAATCACAGCCACCAACATAAGACAGTTTCCTGAGAGCAGAGATGCATTAATTCAGAAATTCCATTCCACATTCATATCAGTATCATTTATCACTTAAGACTGTCAAAGAAAAACCCCTGTTATCCAAGAAGATAACAGATACAGCTATTTTATGTTAGTGGAGTGACTCGCAACAATAATGACAGTATCATTTATAAAGTGCTTACTGTGTACCTTGACACTGGGGTTTTAAATATACTCTCATTTTACCTTAAAGACAATGTTGTGAGTTAGGATTAATTAGGCACTTTTTTTCAGATGGGGAAACTGGATTTAGAAACTAGTGAGTCTATGATGAAGCCTGTGGGAACCCAGTGCTCAGCGTTCTTAGTAATGTTATGTTGCCTACTCAAGAAACACTGCTGGTTTTAAACTATTTGACCACATGAATATGGCTTGGGAGCAAGACCCTAAGTTATCAGGGCTTAGGCATGCATGAAAGGAATGCACACATCCTCACAAATAAAGAATGGCCCCTAAAATATGTCACTCAAGCTGCTGCAGACATGCCCAGCCCTGCCTTCCAAAAGCACAGACACCATTGTAGCCACATGTCAAGTGAGAACTAAGGTAAGGAGTTTCTGTCAGAATAAGAATATGTCTGTCTTCAATTACAGCTCAAGTGAAAATGAGAGGAGGAGGAGGAGGAGGAGAAGGAGGAGGAGGTGGAGGAGGAGGAGACTCATTCTGTACAACTAGACAGTCACCAATAACGGGACCAAAGTTTCTAACTTCATAGCAACCATCAACCTGAGGGCCTTCTACCTTTCTCAGCAAAACATTCTTTCATGCACCTCAGGCACAGAGAGCAAAATTTTTCACTGTTTGTGCTACAAGAAATCAGAGAAGAGGCATCCTCAGGTCCCTACTGAGTGTTTGGAGCTGTCAGGGCTGGCAGACAAATTCGACGGCACCAAGTTAAACTTGTCATAATTGCACCTTAATGACTTTACAAGCTGTAGGACTCTCATCTGCTCCAAATGTCACACAAAGATCCCCAGAGAATATGCAGATCCCGGAGGTCTCTCCCCAGAGCCTTGAAAGAATTTACCTAATGTGCTGGAAATAGATTTTGAATGTTATCAGATGAAAGGTCCTGGTTCCAAGAATATCACTGCAAGAATCATCTTCCAATTCTGGTGGCAGGACTCAGTGAGGAACTACAAAGAGTTCCAGTGCGGAGGAACATCAGAGATAATTGGTATTTTCTTCCAAGCATCTTCAGATCAAGTATAATTGTCAGGAAATGGGTTAGAGGCCACCATTCATGTACTGTTTTGCTTTATCTTACATTCACTTGATCTCCTTGGACTGTAAGACAAGGCCTATGTTTAAACCGGGTCTGCATTTCATCAATTAAGGTTTTTGATGATGACTGTATGAACATTTTCAAAGCCCTTTCATCTATACCTATTATTTTAAAGGTACAGTTATTTGAATAAAACTGGTGACTAGATTTACACTGTCATGAGTGAAGTGAGCAAACACTCAAGTGGGAGTTTATTAAGAAGTTTCCCACACAGAAGAATATTCAAAATGAAAAGAAGATTGTATTTAGAATTGATCTGATGCTAATGACCACGACAGGGGTCACCATAAGAGCTTACTATCTCCACTCAAGATAGCTGCACCTACTTAGTACCTCCACATAGGAACTGACTCAGCTCCACAGCTTGGCTCTGCAATTCGAAGTCACAGTGTTTCTTTAGAGAAAGTTAAGCCTCTTGGCAGGGTTTTTCACTCTATTTTCTCAGAAAAAATAATAATCTCAGAAGCAGTATTTTTTGCATTATATTTGTTTAATTATATCACCTTAATTACGCCTTTGTAACCCTCCCTCAGCATAATAAATTAATAATCTAAAAACCACTCCTAAAAAATGGAGAAGTTTTTTAGTAAGATCTTTCATTCTCTCCTCTCTTTGAAGACTTATCTATTTCATGCCAAGACCTTATCAAATTTGCTTTAATTACAAAATTTCTTATCCCAAAGGATTTGGGTTTTATACCAAACAAACTTAAGCATTATTCCCTAGCAAAGTGAGAGTATAAAACAAAGTTCACTTCATATTACATTCAATCTCTGAGGGGAATGACCTCTGCAAAGAAGAAAAACAAATATCCAAGGATAATATCAATGAAATGAGTATTACTTTAAAGAATAATAACACATCAATATGGTCTCAAAGTATGATTTAGATCTTTATTGCTACCTGAACTATCACTACACCCAAAACATGCAACTCAAAGAAAGGTCCCAAACAATAAACTTGTTAACGATCACCTTTACAGTAAGCCTTTTACATTAAGAGAATGTGTGAGCCAGCATTTTCTAAACTATTAGTTCCATAAATGAATTTTTGCTGTAAAGTAAGTGGGGGAGGGGCTGCATTCTGCATGTCAATGGTGCCTAGGATCAGTGCTGAAGCAGACTAACTCACTGCCTAAATGTAGTCTCCAAATGTGTTGTCAGCTTCCACGATTACGATTCCATAAGTCCATGGAAGGTGATTTGTCATTATGATGCCAGATTTCAGGACTACTGCTATAACCCATGTTGGAGATTCACAATATTCATCAGCAAATTCAATGTTATGAAAAGCATAAATAAGCGAAACCTGCTTACTTCCTTTAGTCCAATGTTTGCCAAAATCTTTTGGCCATGGGAACGCCTTCTGTCCTTCCCTCTCCAGCCCTCTCCCATAATAATTAACATTTTTCCATCAAATAAAGTTTGGAAAATACTAATATAAGCAAGTCCAGTATTTCCATAGCCTTCATATTCTTAGAATCTCACTTTTATACACACTAGATCAGAAATGGTAATTATACAGGAATGCTCATATTAGGACTTTATTACAAAAGGACTCCCTGAGTGGTTCCAATTCAGAGCTCAGTTTCCCTATCTCCTACAATAAAACTACAGAACTATAAAAGAGAAAATGACTTTCAGAAGCAGATTTCCATAGTCTTTCACTGATGTATAAGACCTTAAGGATGGGAATAATTTCTTACTCATTTTTGTATCAGCAACATTTCACACAGGGTATTAAATGAGTGAACGTTTGTCAACATTTGCTCTTAAAATGAAGGTTCACATTATTATATTGACTAAACACAAGAAGAGTTTATAAAGGCTTTTTAATATCATGAATTGAAGCAAAAATGGTTTATCGTTGCCTAAAATCTCAGAAAAATCAAGCAATGTTTGTTTGAAGTCTAACACTTGCCTTTGACCAATCTTTTCATGTCACCTGTTGAACACGTATTGTTCACTACTTGTCAGCTTGACTCATTCCAGACTCTCAATCAATGATACCCCAATCTATCTGAGCAGGATGGAAAACTAAAACCCAAAGGAAGGCTTTTACCTTTTCCACCTCCTATTTGTGACGATATGAATTACACAGGGGCGGAGATCCTGTTTTCTTTACCCCATGCCTTTCAGAGAGGTGTGTAATAATCATTTTGGAGTGTATCATTTTCAGACTGATCATTTCATATAAGCAAATGATCAAAGTTCTCCCATTGGATTGAAGATCTCAAGAGAGGAGGATGTTTGTTTTGTTTACTGATAGTTCTAGGAGAGTGCCAGGCATGCTGGCTCCATAAACAGTTGTGAATAGATGAGGGAATTGATGAATTCCACATTCAGCACATGCACTTTTTCAAATATGCATGATTCTGACCTTCCTTCTCTCCTGCCCTTCTTCCCTCCCTCCCACCATCCTTCTTCCCTTCCTTCCTTCATTGGAATTAACCTATCTACCTTCAGAATCATCAGTAATCAAATCTCAATCCCTCATCTGCTACCTCCTTGCTGGCACAGCCAATATGCTCTCTATGTCCAAGGATTAATTGGGAGGGTGAATGGTTTATTCATTCTTTGGCCCAGAATGGTGAAAAATTGGAATGTGGGAAATCATTGCCTGAAAGCTACCATAAAGCTATTAAATAGTTGACTCCACTTAGCGCAGCAGCATAGAGGTCCCACAGACCTTCCCTAACCTAGACCCATGATCAAAAAGTTGATTGAAATACAATGATTCCAAAGTGTAATTTAATCATCTTTTCCCTCAACATAAAAGTTGGGCATCATGTAATTTCAGCCACAATTTACTTTGTATGCATTTTTCTGCGTAATTTTGCAGAGACTTTACAAAACGGATCTACAATTTGGTTGTGTGATTTGCCAAGACTAACCCAAGCAGTTAATTGTGCAGTGCTCAAGAAGTGAATCATCTCCAATTCAACTTGTAAAGCCTGGCCAGCTGGGGGCATATTTCTGGCGTGATATTTAGAGGACCTTTGTGAATAGAAAAACAGACATTTAGATTAGTTTTTTAAACCAAAGCAACTAATAAATATGTATTTTGTGTTTATTTCTTCAAAGACCAATATTCCGCCGCCAACGAGCATGTTATCTTAGAGCGCAGACTGTGTCTGAGAACTGAAACCTCACACTTTTCAGCTAAATGAGACCTGTACCTGCTGAGCTCCAA
The DNA here is from genome assembly GCA_026230045.1 of Corynorhinus townsendii. NCBI lineage: Eukaryota > Metazoa > Chordata > Mammalia > Chiroptera > Vespertilionidae > Corynorhinus > Corynorhinus townsendii. The sequence goes on along the minus strand of JAPDVU010000008.1, from coordinate 60,640,964 downwards.
ATGGAGTATCTTCTTTATGCTTCCTAGGTAATCGCTTCTTCCTATCCATTTTGTATGCCTCATTCTGCTTTGTTCCAGGCATATCAGAGAACTGTAGACTCTCCCTTTGGGGATCTTTCAGCCTAGCATCGTCTATTCATTTTTAACTTGGGAACCCTTTCTTCACCATAATGTGTAATCACTGGAAACCCCTTAGGAAATCTTTTAATCATTTCATCCTCTTTTTGCCGAGTATATGATAAGGGATTTAAAATAAAGCATTTCACTTGAGATCAATACATTATTAAAGATTTTATCATAAAGTTCATTTAAAACAATTTTAATAAGTTTCATTATGTATGAAGACAATCTCAACCTTTCCCCATTTAATAAGTAATATATGCTGCTTAATTTACTTTAAATTTGTAAGAAAAATAATGATTTGTCTACCATTAAAATTTTAAATATCATTATATCAGGTTTTATTTTAGGGATCAAGCACATATTAAAATGTAAATTGAGTTTTAAATATTCAATGTAGTTTCATAAATAAACACATTTTGGAAGTGATGATTAAGTATTTGTATCATATACCTGCACAACTTTTTCACAATTTTCATGGTTTCAGGTTTTGTTTTGCATGCACCTCTCAACAAATAATGGTAGAGTGGGTATAAATAATTTTTAACCTTACCAAATGAAGAGCCAAAGTGGATGAAATAGACATTGTATTTTACATTTTAGAACCTGTTATGCTATATAAGAACTCCAATCAATTCATCTTTGATATGCTCAGAACAATCTCAAGGTTATTAGCAGGATTTTAATTTCTATGCTTACTTGTCAACTTATGTGTACGTCAACATCAACGTTTCTTATGTTTCTTCTTTTTAAACAAAAGTTCATAAGGTTCTAAATTAAACTATGCATGTGTATTAATCTGCTTGGGCTGCAATAAAAAACATGGAAAGCTGGGTGGCTTAAATAGCAAAACATTAATTCTCACAGTTCTGGAGGATGGGAAGTCCAAGTTTAAAGCACCAGCTGTTTCAATTCCTGATGAGGACTCTCATCCTGGCCTGCAGACTGTAGCCACCTTTTCACTGTGTCCTCACATGGAGGAGAAAGGTTTCTGGTTTTTCTTCCTCTTTTTACAAGGACACTTGCCTTGCTGGATTAGGGCCCCACCCTTGTTACCTTATTTAACCTTTATCACCATAACCTCATTTAACCTTTATCACCTCCTCACAGGCCCTATCTCGGAATCAACCAACTGAGGGTTAGGGCTTCAACATATGAATTTGGGGTTGACGGGAATATCCAGTCCATAACAGTATGGTTAAGAGTACAAATGCAATGAGTATAATAATGCTCAAGGCTCCAACCTTAGTCGCTCTAGGTAAGTGACTAAGTTCTGAGCATGGTCATCTTACCTTCTCTATCTACCACAGATTTGCCCAGGAAGCTTTCAAATGGTTACACTTTAAAAGAAGAAGTTTGAGGGAAGGAGCAGGAGATAACCTAGTTAGAAACCAGGGGCTCTAAGACAACTCACGGGCCCCATCTGTAGCTCCACACTCTGACCCAGTCTTGTTCAGTTCCACAGAAAAGTTCTGCAATGTTCTAACAGCAAGTTTGCTGGTGAAGCAAACATTAACCCAGCAGGATGTGGCCCGATGGTACTCAGAGCAGCATCAGGCTGTAATTACTTAGTGGCCAAAAGTCAGAAGCATGAGCAGAAACAGAAACAAAAGCCCAAGCTCCAATTCCCAGGCCCACAAAATGAAGACATTAAAAACAAACCAACAAGCTGCAGTGCATACTACCACTCTATCACTTCTGAACATTAAAGCACCCTTTCTTTTCAAACCAGACAGGCATTCTTGTTTCATACAATGAAGAGCTTAGTAATTTTTAGTAAACACAAAAAATGAGCAAATTTGGATTCATTTGATAAAGTTTTATACCAAAAGTATGATACTATCTCCATGTGTAAACCTGAAAATTAGAATCTGTTAAAAGCTATCTAATCCAATGACCTTAACTGTTAATGCCTAAAACCACAAAACTCTTCTTTTTTTTCTAGGATTGGAACAAGACTCTAATCATTTTCAAGTGGTCTTCACTTTTGAGAATCCCACACAACTTTCCTTGATATTTGGAGGTTTAAGCAATGATTATTCTGAGGCAATCCTAAAGAGCCACTGGGGGGGGGAAATGCAAAGTAGGAAAAAGCATCTCAAGTTGACCACATTCACAGAAGATGATGCTAGGACATACAAAATGCCCTCAACGTTTAGCCTCTTAAAATTTTAACACAACCAGAGTCTGTAATGGCACCATTACAGTTCTGCTGCAACAAAACATTTGTTCTTAAAAGTACCTATGCTATGCAAGTGGGGCCATAAAAACTAGAGAAGGCTTATAGAGAACATGGGATCAGCAGTATAACACTGAAAAAGGATATCAGTAACCTTAAATCAAAATCAGAAGCTTAATAAAAATGGTAGCACAGTTCTACATATGTAAAATGGTTAAGAAATCCATAAATTCTACAATATTAATGGCACTTCACTCCATAAAAAGTCTAGAGTTTGCCTAGAATTGGGTGTGGGAAAGAATGCATCTTGTGAGTTGTCCTGCAGCATGGAAGAAGGGTGAGATGACATTAATTGGAAAGCTGTAACACCAAATGTGGTTGGGTGGGGCTCATAACACATTGGTAAACTGAGGCTGTAGATGACCAGATGTGTATGTGCATGCATTTAGTTATTGTTCAGCTGGCTGTAATTTGTAGTTCCCTGCATTCACCTACTGTTTCTCCAGGAGGAAACGGGACATACACAAACGAAAAACATTTGTGTTATGTCTGTTCCCTAACATATCAAACTAGAGGCCTGGTGCATGAAAATTGTGCATGGGGGGAGGGGTCTCTCAGCCCGGCCTGTACTCTCTTGCAACCCAGGACCCCTTGGGGGATGTCGGACTGCCAGTTCAGGCCCAATCCCACTAGGATCTGCCTAAACTGGCAGTCGGACATCTCTCTCACAATCCAGGACCACTGGCTCCTAACCGCTCACCTGCCTGCCTGCCTGATTGCCCCTAACCACTCACCTGCCTGCTGGATTGCCCCTGTTTGCCTGCCTGCCTGATCACCCCTAACCACTCTGCCTTCCTGCCTCCCTGCCTGATCACTCCTAACCACTCTCCTGCCTGCCTGATCGCCCCTAACCACTTGCCTGCCAGCTTGATCACCCCTAACTCCTCTGCCTGCCTCGTTTGGAAGGTCATTCGGCTGTCCAGTCTAGTTAGCATATTACACTTTTATTATTATAGATGCTTTGCAACAAATCCTCATTTTTCAAAAGAAGTGTTATAACAGAACTGATTCTACTGAGAATTGATTAAACTTAAAAAAATAAATAAAGGCTCAAATTCAGAGATTAGAAAGTTGGGAATGATTTCAGGATCATTTAAGATATTATATTACAGGTAATATTAAGATATTAGTACCTTTGAACTTCATTTTCTATTAAGGGTCTTGCCTCTATCCCTTAGGGAACTCTCATAATTTTTAAGACTCAGTCTGAAGCAAAGAAAATACTGGAGGAGAGAAACTTTAAGAGGAAAACAAATGCTTAGGTCATATCCATGGATATGGTACCTCATCTGATATGTAATACTTACCAAGGTGCCTTAATAGTTGTTTGGGAAATATATAATTATCCCACAAGCACATTCCTACTGGTTCAAGTGAAAAGATACATAAAACCCAAAAACAGATGTGAAAAGAGAATGTTAGCTATTTGCTGGGTTCTCTCCATCATATATTTTGAGGTTCATGAAAGCCAGGGAACTGGGGTACACAATAATTTCTAAGAGGACTGTCACTACATCACTGCTACAGAAGTAACCACAGGGGAGGGCAAAAGTGGCTTCAGAGTTGTAATACAAATAAATAATACAAGAAAAAAGTCTGTTTCACATACAACTGTAAACCTACTTTAGCCCACCCCTACTTTCGTATTGTTTCATGTGGTGGAAAATGACTTGAGGACTCTATTCACCTACGTTCACAGGTTTGAAAATATGTGCAAAAGAAGCCTGTCCTTTCAAAAGCAGCCCTGTTTTCCCCCATATGCATGTAAGAAACGTAGAATTCTCCAAGTTCACCTAAAGAGGAAAAGATTTTGCAGTGAGTGTTAAGTAATATAGCCTGTTAGAATCTACTTCAAAAACATTTAGATATTTCACATTCAGTGAATATTACTGAACACCTACCATGTACCAGGACAGATGCCAACTTTCAGAACAAACTTCCTGATGGTGGCAGCTGGAGCCTGCATTATTCAAACACCGTACAGGTGAGCCCTATGACCATCCCCAGGTTTAGAGCCACCAATTTAGTACATGAAAAGGTAGCACAGTTTATGTAAGGGATAAAGCCAGTTGAAATTCCAGAAAATAAAGCTTAAAAACTTGGAACGGAAGAAAAATTGCATATCAAGAAGTATCTGGAGTTATTTTCCTTATTTATTTCGTCTTTGTATTAAGAAGGAGATGTTTGGGATACAACATTGGAGGGGAAACTTAAGGTCTTCATGACAATGTGCTGATCTAAGCCATTCCTATTGATGTTTTTTTCTCCTCACCCAGGGATATGTTTTCCATCCATTCATTTTTAGAGAGTGGAAGGGAGAGGGAGAGACAGAGAGAAACACTGATGTGAGAGAGATACACCAACCGGTTGCCTTCCGAATGCCCCTGACCAAAGCCAGGACTCTGCAACCCAGGTCCGTGCCTTTGACTGGAATCTGAACTCTGGAATCAAACCCAGGACCCTTCAGTCCGCAGGCTGACACTCTATCCACTGAGCCAAATTGGCTATGGAAGGTCACCCATCCCTGCTGACACATTAAGGAAATTAGAGGACTTGGTGACAGAGACACTACATACACTATGGGAAATCGGGGTGCAAGATGGCCGAGGGAGAGAACCGGGCTCTGAAGTCTGGGCCTTACTCTCCCTACTCAACCTCCAGCAGTCCCAGTGGGAACCTCTGAGTCAGAGTCAAGGAAATAAAACTTTTCCCCTTTACAGAGAGCGTCTCCCCTTCAATATCCACAACACTGCAAGTCTCTTCTCAAAGACTAACCACTAATGGAATCAAGTTTGTTTTGCTACTATCACTAGGTTGTGTAAGTAGATGCATCAATACGCCCTTTTGGAGGGAACACTTCCCACATGCTCTTGGGACCAAATTTTATAAAGTAATATATAAAATGAGTTGACTTAAATCAGGTATCCAAACATACGCCTTTCCTTCATTCATGGCTCATGAGACAAATTGATGAATAGAGCTAGACTCCAACCCACATCACATGCCCTGAGTAGCAACTGTAAAAGAAAATATCATTAAAGGGATCTCCATCTCCAATAAAATACAACCTACATTACTAGCAAAGAGACTTCATCAATCACCAATGCTTAAAATAAGGCATAATCATTTTTTTTCCAGTAAAGCTCAGTTGGCTTCAAACCGTGTAAATTCCATAGTGATGTGCAATATGTTTTTGGAATTATGTTTCTTAACCAAAAAGGCATGTTTTTTTTCTGAGAGATAATAGGCAACTGACAATCTAATTTTAATTACTTTAAGTAGAAAGTTTAAAAACATAACCGCATGGTCTATTCTATATAATAAAGAGGGAATATGAAAATTGATCGTAACTCTGCCACAAAGATGGTGGCACCCACAGTGGAGGTGGGGGGATAGTTTTCCATAACACAAGATGACTGCACCCACAGCAGAGGCTGAGTTCCCATAATGAGCCTTAACCAGCAATCATCAGGGACCTCAGGCCACACGCCCACACATGGCAGGGCTTGATGGGGGACCTCAGGCCATGTCCCCCATCCCGGCACTGGGCCAGGGGACCTGAGGCTGCTCCCCCTCCCCCTCCCTCAATGCCAAGTCAGGGGACCTGAGGCCATGCCCCCACTCTGGTGCTGGACCGGGGGACCTCAGGCTGCTCCCCCCCGCCCTAGCGCCAGGCCGGGGGACCTCAGGCCACGCCCCCTGCCTGGTGGGGCTTGACAAGGGACCTCAAGGTGCGCCCCGCCACCCCAGTGTTGGGCTGGGGGACCTCAGGCTACTCCCCTCAACCCAGGCTGGGGGATTGACAGGGAACCTGAGACTGCACTCCCCTCCCAGTGAGGCTTGATGAGGAACCTGAGGCTGCAACCCTCAGCCCAGCGGGGATTGACAGGGGACCTCAAGGTGTGCCCCCCTGCCCAGCGGGACTTGACAGGGGATCTCAGGCTGCATCCCCCACCTAGCAGGGCATGATGGGGGACCTCAAGGGGTGCCCCCCTGCCTGGAGGGGCTTGACAGGGGACCTCAAGGCACGCCCCCTCCCGGCCCAGGCTGGGGGACCTCAGGCCACACCCCCCTCCCCTGTGCCATCCAGGGGACCTGAGGCTGCGCCCCTGGCCCAGCGGGGCTTGACAAGGGTGGGACCGGCTGGGTCTGGATCTAGCCCAATGGGAGGGGGGGGCAGCCAGGTCTGGATCTCGCACGATTTTGAGGCACACGTGGGTGAGCAGGGACTTGACTCTCGGTCTCATGGTGTGCCCCAGACTCTGATAGGAGGAAGATTTTCATATACATTTTACTAATTTTTTTTCATCTCTGACACTTCTATTATAGAGAAAGGGCAAATAGCAATATTAAAATATTTCTTCTAATTAATCCCCTTTTAATGTGCACGAATTTTGTGCACCAAGCCACTACTATTTCTATGAGTTATTATTAAGATTCTTTTGCCTGTGCTTTATTTTATACCTGAATTCTGAACACAGAAAATTTATTCTAAACATACATTAAAAAAGGAAATATGGGTGATCTATGTTTATCATGCATGTATTTATCCATCCTAAAGTAAATAACCTATTGTTACTATTCATTTAAATCTCTAATTTTCTTCACTCTGATTACTCAAATGCACTGTAATTTTTTATTGACAAAATGTAATCTGCTAAATTAAAATATTCTTATCTTGGGAAAGGACCACAACTCCTATTCCCAAAGTTTACAGAAATCATTGAGACTATTGTTGACTATTCATGCACTGCATGTCTTCATTGGTAAGTGACATATTTTAAATGAAACATCATGGAATCAGCCTTGTTGTTGTTTTTTCCTTGAATACATGTAAATAGACTTTCCATCAATAGCCACAAGATTGCCAAGATTATTTTTCTTTTATATACTAAAAAAATCAGACAGATCTAATAGGATAAGCTACAGAAGTTAAGCAAAAACTCCCAATCCAATCTTCCATCAAGAGCCAATTAGTTGAAGGCCTTAGAAATTGAACAATGTCCCAATTCTTTGCAGCAGCAAATTACAGAAGCCCTTACCTTTTAGTCAGAATAAGTGACAGATAACCAGCATAATAAACTCAACAGACATGCCTGCAGTGAACATTTCTACAGCCCCAAAGCACTGTGCATAAAAACCCCAGCCTGCCTGCTCCATCCTTCACTGTCTGAGATACCCGCTACCAGGGTAACAAGAAAGGGCCGAATGAAGCAGCAATCTTAGTTTCTTAAAAACCTTTGTCCTGGGAAAAGAGAGGAGAAAAGAGCAAGGGGTGGGGAGAGGGAAAGGAGGAAAAGAACAGAATAATTACTTTCAGGGAGGTGAAGTGGTGTTTGCCATAAACTAAATGCACAGCAACCAGCTTTTTAAGTTTGAATGGCTCTGCTTGCAAGCTCCTAAAGCTCCTAAAGAATCTGCCCCTGCTTCTGCCACTTGAGGGGAGAAAAGTCTGTGTGTGTGTGTGTGTGTGTGTGTGTGTGTGTGTGTGTGTGTGTGTGTGTGTCTGAGAGAGAGAGCCAATGTATGGACAGGGAAGGGACTGGGGACGGCTGAAGGAATGGGAGGCCAGTGGAGGGGTGGGGAAGAGTGCTAGGATGTGACCCACATATGGAATGAGCATTAGAACAATGGGACCAGGACAGCCAAACCAGTGCACTCTGTGGCAGCAGTTTTCAAAACAAGGCTTCACAGCTTTGCAGGAAAGTGTGTGTGTGTGTGTGTGGGGGGGGGGGGGGGGGGAGGGGGGGGGGAGGGTAATAGGAAAACAAAATACAAAAACAAGCTAATTGAAATAAGCAACTGGATACAAAAGGAGCTGGCCAAATCACCAGCAACTGGAACACTGTGGGCTCCTGGAGTTCATTTCTATGCAGCCTGTAGGGTTTTTTCCTTCCTCACTGGAACGCTTTTGGTCCCTGGGGTCTAGAATTCCAGAGGACCCAATTAACACCATACTTGGCTAGCTCCCTGGTCTGATCAATATGAAATAAGCTGCCTTTTAGCATCTCCATAAAATAAAAGAGCCCCCAAACTGGAGCTGCTGCTTTTTTATTTCCTCTGTAGAGTAACAGCCAAATGAGCGCTGAGGGGCAGGGGAGCCACACACATGAAACATTAAGAGAGGATAGAAAGGGCACGATGATGGGGTTGGACATACTGAAGCATCTTAAATCTGATAGAGTTGTGAAGTCAATGAAATCAGCTCCTGCATCCTGAGGCCGTGGGATGTCAGCGGCGTTTCACATGTGAGGCGTTTGAGCTTAAACTCACTGGGACTCTAATGATTGCTGTGTTCTGCGTAACGTAATTCTGTCTTTTGGCAAAGGATGCATTCATACACATCTCAGAAACACTTATCTGGTAAACCTTGCACATTTCCCAGTAACCTTCACAAAGCCTTCCTTATAAGTGGTATCCTGGTATCCTCTCTGGTTCTGATTCTACTTCACTGTCAAACAACTGATATTTTTCAAAGCCCAGAGATAAAACAACATCAAAAATTACATTGCTAGATATAAGTATTTCATTAAAAAAATAAATAAATGAAGGAATGATTCTCAAATGGGGCTTCCATCCCAGTAGCTTTTATTTAATAATACTTTATTTCTAGTGCAATGAGTGTGATATAACAGTGCAAAGCATTTCTACATTCTGCTTACCCTGGAAATGCAGATATTCAAACAACCTGTGAAATAAGAGATGGCAGCAAAACTTTCCAAACACAAACACACACACACACACACACACACACACACACACACACACAGAGTCAATTTCTGAATGAGCACCATGTTTCTTGTGTTGTAATTCTAATATTTAGATTTCAAAAGTATGGAACCAGAAAAAAAATCTCCATGGTAAATTCAAGGCTAGAATAGCTAGGTTCACAGCTATAGCAAAACACACACACACACACACACACACACACACACACACTCACACACACACAAACAAACAAACAAAATCACCTAAAGATAAAATTTCCATAAGAATAAGCTTAAGATAAAATGTTCATGGAGAAAAATATCCTTAATTCCCATGTGTTACAAAAGCCTTACCAGTTCAATCACGGAATATGAAAACCTGTGTTTAAATCATTTTTAGGCAATGACACAAGCTGAGGAGAAAAATAAAATAAGTGACAGGAAAGAGGGGCTGTCAACACCAACTCCAAATTTCATGCTCCTTGGCTTGATCTTGTATTTCATATAACACAGACTTCTACGCGGGAATAATGGGCCTCTTCTTGTGAGGTCTGGTTCTTTAAAAATCTAAGTTTGAAGAAACTTGGGCTGTGACTTAATCTTAGAGATAAAATGAAGTTGGATTAGCTGGTGGCTGGGCTGGGACTGGAGACTACAAGTATTCGCTGGTGTTTACAGCTGCAACTGCAAGTCATGTCCAGGCAATGTTGCAGCTAAAGGTCCAAAGTGTGCTCCTCGGAGCAGTAATCTTTTGGATGTGGCAAAGCTGAGCTTCTGACCAAACAAACAGGACGCCTGTTATTTGCATTTACTTTTGTTTCATTTGATTGTCATTTTGCCTAGCCAGGTCATGAATCAAATCAAAGGAAAACGACTTTCAAAATGCTATATTCCAGCTTCAACTTAATGTTGTTTTTGTCTCTGCTGTATTGAAATATGAGCCAGGATGTAAATGGGCTGTGTTGTCATGCATGGGGGCTGCCTCAGGCAAAATATTCCTATTAAGTGGGAGCATTCCAGGTATTGTGGGGCCTGAAGCAAAGCTCAGGAGGATCCTCTTTAAGTAAAGTGTATAAAATTAGGAATTGAAAATTAAGTAGAAGGCATTGGAAAGGGCCCATGAAAGTGGAAGGGTCTGAAGCTTAAGCTTCAGTACATTCACAGTATACAGGGTGTCCCCAAAATGCATAAGCACTTTGGATGATTATAAAGTCAGTGTTTATTAACATTACAGTTAATTTTCAAAATTTAAAAGCGTCTACAGAAAAGAATACTTTTTTTTTTGGTCAATGCCTATTTTTAAACTGATAACCTTTCTAATCCAGGCACTGCTGATAACATGAAGCAATGGAATCTCAAACATCAGGAATCATTTCCTTCCCTATTGTGCACCCTCAATTCATCCACTATTGCCAGTTTTGTACCGTAAATTTCATCTTTGATGTATCCCCGTTAAAAAAAAAAAGGTCTAGTGGCACTTTAGGATAAATTTCCTTTATTCAAAGCTTAGTCTGACTTCACCCATTATTACAAATCAGTTCAACTTAAAAAGGAGTGAAAATTAAGTGAGTTATCAGCTGTGAAAGTGTGCATACATTTTTGGGACACTCTATATATGATTCTACTATCAATGGGACCTCTCTCAAGAGTGCCTCAAGGGGCCCAGCCAGGGTGGCTCAGTGGTTGAGCATCAAACCATGAACCAGGAGGTCAGTTCAATTCCCAGTCAGGGCATATGCCAGGGTTGCAGACTCCATCCCCAGTGAGAAGATTCTCTCTCATCATTGATGTTTCTATCTCTCTCTCCCTTCCGCTTTGAAATCAATCATTTGTTTGTTTGTTTGTTTGTTTGTTTATTTATTTTAAAGAGCACCTCCAGGATAGGAAGGCCCAGGTACTAGGGAGAGCTGGAACTTCCTTCCTCCTACAGTAGAAGTATGAGTATCTTTTCTTATTGGTGATAAGAGGAGAGAGGAGCCTTGAGAAGCTAAAAAATTTAGTATGCATATTCAAGTAAAATGATAACACCAAAGTCTCCATGTGCTTTAATTTTGTTAGATGACTAGGTCTGTTCAGAGATAGGATATGAGAGTTAGTGGATCCACTAGTTCACTGAAGCTTAGTGTCTCCTAAAGAAAAGAGAGTTTTCTCTTCTTTTTCTGAATTTCAAATTTACAAAAAAAGTTGAAAAGCTAGTATAACTTTCCCACTTACCTGTCACTTTCCCAGATGATATAACATTATAACAATTATAGGGAACTAATATTGATGCTATACTATGAGCTAATCAACAGACATTCAGTTTTTGCCAACTGTCATGGGCATGTCCCTTTGCTAGTTCAGAATCCAATTCAGGAACCCACACTGCATCTAATTGTCAAGTCTGCTTAATCTCTAATATCTGTGACATTTCCTCAATCTTTCTTTGTCTTGCATGACTTTGACTTTTGAAGAGCATTGGCTAGTTATTTTGTAGAACGTCTTTCAACTTAGGTTTATCTGATATATCTTCACGATTAATTTAAGGCATGCATTTTTGGAAAGACTATCATAGAAGTGATGTTCTCTTTCTTCTGCATCATATGAAGAGGTACATGATATTGATTTGTCTCATCAATAGTGATACTTTGATCATTTGGTTAAGGTCATGGTTGCTAGGTTTCTCCACTGTAAAATTACTATTTTCCCCTTTTAACGTACATATTTCTTATGGTGAGATACTTTGGGACCATACAGATATCCTGTTTATACTTCCACCCACTAATTTTAGCACACATTGATGCTTTTCTCACCTGCAACAATTATTGCTGTGTTGTTTGCCAAAAAATAATTGTATATTTCTATTATTCCCTCTCCATTTATTAATTAGAATTCTACTGTAAGAAAGAGCTGCCCCTTCTAGAATAGGGACCTTTACAAGAGAAATCTTATAAAAACTGAATTATCCCTAACCCAACATGGTTGGTTTATCCATAAAATAGCACCTCTGTGCCACCCAGACGGTGATGGTGTGAACATTCCGAAGCCTTCCCTTTCAACCCTCTGCAGCTTTCAAGCTTCTTCGGCAGCTCCACTGCAGCGAAGCAGAGGGCAGAGGCGATACGAGGACCGAGAAATGCCATCAGTTTCCCACTAGCCACTATGGCTCATAAAGAGAAAAGTTTGTAACAAATGGGTAACTTCTCTTACAAATGTCTAGGAAGCAAACTTAGCCAATACATCCCATTTATGGCATTTTTCTGGTCCAGAATTAAATTCAGCAACTCACACCTCATTCTGTTGTCATGCCTGGGTTGCTCTGGCTCATGTAAAGGATCACACCTCCCCAGCATAATACACCTGCCCTGCAAAAGGCAATCAATGGCCAACATTCCACACCACACATCTGCTGACCACCAATTCCCAGTCCAACCTGATCGCTTTGTCTGGGCTTCCTCTGAGCCCTATCTCCACTTGTCTGCTCCAAGTTTATGAAAGATCTAGTTTCTCTTAGTCCCAGACTGAAGCTGTCTCCTTAACTTTCATCCTTCAAATAATACCCTTCCACTTAGAAGCAGCACAGACCTCATCTTTCCCAAACTAGTGTGTCCTGATCAAAGATAAGACACAGATACTAACAGTCTTTGCCTCTCCACATCTACAAACACCTGAGAGAACCACAAGCTGGCTGAATGTACTAGCTATTAGACTACAATTCCAGTCATGCAAACTCACACAAATAAAAATAAACTCAGTCAAGAGGAAACTCGGTGAGAGCAAAGGTAGATATTCATTCCAGAAAGAGAGGAGCACACTGTTACCATGATTGAGGCACACACTTGCCCAAGGTACAACTCCTCACCAATTCTTCCTCGGGAATCTGTAAAGTACAGGAACCTGCCCTGGGGTTTGGGCCTATATCAGACACTGCCAGAAAGAGCAAGGAGAGAACTGAGAAGCAGAACACTGGATCATTAACATCCCAGAGAAATCTCCCAGGGGGAACCCTGATCTATTGTGCAGGAGGAAGACACAGGAGCTACCTAGACCCCTCTGAGGCGCCATAGAGAGGTGTACTGGGGCACACTCCTCAAGCAGGCATGCCTCACGGAATCACCTAGTAAGGATGAAGGTGGGAAAAAGTCTTAGGAGGAAAGGTTACAGAGTTACTTGGAAACCACATTACATGTTTCCCTTACTTCCTATGTATATACCCCACAAATAACCTTTAAAATCACTAAAACAGAATATGTCTCCAAATCCCACAGGCTTTCAATAAAAATCTGTATACAACCACATAACTGCTAAAACAGGACTCTGTATTGATTATTTATTATTGGTATCTACGTAAAACGTTTTAAATTGCATTTTAATAGGTTGTTAACACTTTCTCAAGATTTGCAACACCAGGTGCTAACATCCAAAATTAATGATGATGTAATAAGGTGAATCCAATCCACTCCCTGTTAGGATACCATTGTTTCCATGACTGCCCATCCCAAGATGGAAATATTTCATAAAGGAAAAAAAATGAAAAAGCTACTTCAGCACCTAAGCTGCTACTGGAACTCTGAGCTAAACAATAGATGTATTGCTCTTAAATTAATTTGTATGGTCATAATTCCAAAGACCTTCTAGACTCTATAAGGAAAAAAATGCTGAAGCACTGTCTTCCCCTTGGTTTAAAGTATATGGCTCAATACTTCAAATCCCAGGGTAATCAAAACTACTAGTCCCTCAAACTGTTAACTATCCAGGTGGTACGTTTATGAGTCAGGAAACTAAACAGATGTAAATCTTTGAAAGATATTCACGAGATACAACCACAAGGGCTAACATAAGAGATGAAGCTCACCATTCTGACAAATGGGTAAAGAATGCCTATCACCATTCAATAAAGAGAGGTAAAATGGAAAAGGAAATAATGCAAAAGAATTTAAAAACTAGCACCAACAGACCAATCCTAATATACGTGAATAAAAGAGAAATATGGAAATTGACCATCACTTCACGATGCCCACCAATCAGGAGTGAGTATGAAAATTAACCCAACAAAGATGGTAGTGGTCCTAACCCCCAGCAACTCTGGGCCTCTGGGCAGCATGCATGCAGACGTGGAGTGGCTGGGCGGGGTGGGACGCCTGCTATGCGGGGGAAGGCGGGGGGGAGGGGGACGGAGGGAGCTACAGGAGTGGCACTAAAGCTGGAGCAAAGACTGAAGGCTCCAGCAGGAGCGAAGATGGAAGGTGGCGGCCAGAGCAAAGGCCTGGGTCCTGGGTGCTGGAAGAAACCGGTGCTGGCAGCCAGGGGAAGGAAGGCCTATTGCATGAATCTTGGTGCAACAGGCCTCTGGTTTTACAATAAAATTTTACCTCCAAATTTGTATATACATTTTTCGAAAAACTGATTTCTATTTAAAGGGGTTTCCTCTTCTGTACATTATGAATCAGCACAAATTTAAAATTACACACGGGCTCTCAATCCCCCCCATTAATTCATATGGATCAAGCATCCATGGACATATCATACTATGGTAGAGATTAAGCATCTTTCATCCAAACTACACTCTCCTGATGTCCATGCCCACCCCCTTGACTCATACCGTGAATAGCTCTACAACCTGTTTTTCCACAAACACTTGCTCTGCTCATTAGCTATGCACTAAAATACAAGATGACAATGCCTGGCTCTGTGCTTATTTCCATAGTCGTTATGAAGTAAATACCATTTTGGTGAATAAAATTAAAGGAAACCCAGGTACATGACAGGACTTCTTTCCTTTCCTTGGAACCATGTTTACACAGCACTGCCAGAATGTTCACCAACACCATACAATTGTGAAATGGTTCATACAAACAGTGATTATAATAACAAATTCCAACTTGAGATCATTTCTCATTCAAAACAGGTTTACACACTCCATTTGGATTTTCCTGCAGCACGGGAAAAAAAAACACAAAAACATGTTTGCAAATGTAGAGACTGTTTGTAAAGGCAACACCTTCCGTGCTACTTAAGAGGTTAGATAATATTCCCCAAAGGGTGCTTTCTATCAATACTTTTTAGCATTTTTTTTCTTTCTTTCCCTAAATTAAGCCTAATATACACATAAACGGTGCCATGCCTGAAAGGAGAAAAAAAAAAGCTTAGGAAATAAAACAACCTTTCCAGTAACATGTTTAACATGAGAAAAGGTTAGGCAGATAATTACCATTTACATTTACACAATCAACTGCCAGATTTTTTAAGCTGACTAAATGCTACTCTAGTTCATTATGTAACCATGTGACAAAGGCCATTTTCTCTTTAGAATTTCAGTTTCCCTGAGGTAAAAACCACCAGGAGATTTGAATATTATCCAACAGTATTTTAAAACTTCATTGAGACATATTCTCATCTTTTGTCAGGCAGTTTCTACCACTTTGGCTAATAATCAATAAAAAACAAGGCAACCATATGATCTTATGGTGGAGAGGGTTATGGTATGTACATGTGTGTGCGCGCGCGCATGCACTACCCTCCTCAAAGCAGAAACTAGGCGGGTTAACACCCTGACATTACACGAGGATGTGTCAGTGGAAATCCAGCAGGTTCAACAGAGTTAGGAGGCTGGATGCTGAATGATTCTCTGGGCCCTTTGGAAAGAGGTGGGGAATTGTGTGAATTCTTGTCCTACAGTTTAACCTAAAACAGACGCATGCGCACACATGCACATGTGCACGCATCTACACATGCACATGCACACACATTCCAAGTCTAGACCTAAAATGAGGCTTACAAAGATGATCCAGTTATGTCATCTAACATTTCCACAATCGTGATTGCCCTGCTCCCCTGGAATAACTGTAAAATAAACAATAAGCTCAGTTGGGACAGAAAAACAGTAAAACATCTTAACTGGCTATTCTGGGTCCCAAGGCTGAGAATAGTAGGAGCAACTGTCCAACTGAAGAGTGGGGCTGGGCTGCCCATCCAGCAAAGCGAGTTCTGCAGCCTTACCCCATCACCCACCTTTGGACTCAGAGCAGAGGCGGTCACACTAAGGATGACTGTTGGCTAGAGCTGTGGGCCCAAGATGGAGAGGTCTGTGCCTGTTCTGCTCTCACTCCATGGAGGTGGAGCTGATTCTACAGAGAGAGGGAGAGAGGTGCTCACCCAGTCACTTCCAGCCAGTGAGCAGGGCCTTCTGCACTCAGGACTTTCACGTGGTTGGAACTCCAGGATTTCCCAGTCACAACTTATCCACTGTAGTATCCTCCTTTGTCATCTACCTATCCTCTTCCTTCAACTCTGTGCCCTTATTCCCTATGCAACAGTCAGCAGTGACTAAGGAAAGAAGGGGGAAAAACAACTTGTTTTCTTCCCTCTCAAATGTTAGTCACATACAAGGTTGTCCAACTGACTTGATGGAGACAAGCAGCTGAGAAAGACAAGGGAGGTCAGGAGACAACCCCTGATCCCATGCTGTCAGTCACCAAAAGCACAGGAGAAGAGGGTTTGGGTCTCTGTGATCCAGAAAGAGCTCATTTTCTGTGGAGCATCTGCTGAGCAAAGCTCCACAAAAGGTTAGTGGCATAAAGCTAAATGTGGCAAAAGAAAAAAATGCCATTCTGCTGCCATTATCTTACCAGGGGGGGATCTCAAGCCCAGAGAGTGAAGAAAACGCTATGAAAACATTGTGAAGACCTTATTATTTTTTTTTAAATAATAAAAGGTTTGTTACACCAGAAACAAAAACAAGGTAAAAGGGAACCAAATGTTTTTCATGTATTAGACGAATATGGACTGAAGGCTTTCCATGGTGCAGAAACTCTTCTAGGTGAATAAGACAAACAATATCTCCATTCTTAGAGAACATTTAGCAGCAACGGAGAAGGCGACTAAGAAATAATTTCACAGAGTGGTGTGCGCTCTGAAGACAACATGCGAAGAGAAAAAGAGAAACCTGGATGAAGAGAGGGGTCTATTTTAGGTAAGGTTGCAGGTAAGGCTCATCAATTCAGAGGTCTGGGGGAAAGGTACTCTCCACAGAGGGAACAGCAAGTGCAGAGGCCCTGCCTTCCCAGCCTGCCTGCATTCCTGTAAACTTTCATGAAGCTCCTATTTGTCACGAAAGTGAACAAGACAAATGCCTGCCTCTGAAGTCCCCATGTGGAGTGACATGATAAGTAAACACCCAAGCAGCCACACGAATACCAATGGGAAGAGTCCGTGACCATTTCCAAGAAGTCACCTTGAAGCATGAACTTGATTGAAGAGTTGGATTGTGCTCCAGACCTGTTTAAAACAACATTCTGGGCACAGGAAATAGAATGAGCAAAGGCACGACATGTCAATGAGCCACATTTGCACCCTGTACATTATTCTTACGCCATTTCAGCACTTAATTGCATGAATTTGTTTCATGTTTTCCTCCACTACTGGAATGTACATTCTTTGACAAAAGGGAACTTACTCATTTTGAACCTTGAGTTTCTTGCACAATGCCTGGCACATGGAGTCAGTGAATGTCTGTCAAATATATGAGATGAGGAGTAAAGAGACAGGTTAGCGGTACCTTGTGAAGGTTGGAATGTGCCCGGTGGTAGAAGTTGGACTTCTTTCTGTAGGTAAGGGGCTATCAAAGGCTTTATAATTTACAACCTTATGAATGACGAAAATGAGCTTAACCTACCACTGAACCCGGAAGCCTTCCTTTATAAAGCCTATATTGGTGGTGCTGACAGCTGCAGCTGATGTTGCTTAAATGAAGATGTGGCTTTTTGTTTCCTTCATGGAAGAGACATATATTAATTGCAGTGCTTTTTAAGACATGAAACATGGTTTTAAAAGCTTGATAATCACTTCTACTAAAGGTTTCCTGTTGCGATTGTCAAATATGAGTCTTCAACCATTCCCTGTGACCCACTTCCCTGCCATTACCTTGCTCCACATTGAATCAGCCAACCCATGTGTATTTATTGTCTTCCTCCTCTGTGGACAGCAAGGAGTACTGTGTGAGATAACATATCCTTCACACTTCAGAATAATAAAGTATCCTTAATGGCCAAGGGCATTTTTGTTCCTACTGTATTTTATTATCCAGTGCAGCCCTTACATCTCATTTTCAACCCAGGTGGCTAGGCTGGCTCCTGGAAGAGTCAGATATAGGGTGTGTTTCCTGGCTTCAGGTCATCAGGAACCACACTTTGTTCATCTTGGGTACCTCCAGGAATGACCAACAAAAGTGTTTGGCACTTCCAAAGCTCTATGCATTGCCTCCGATAAATTACTCCATCCTGTACCACCATTATATCTACTCTCATTTCTGTCTTTGTGCCTCAGTGGCCCTCTCTAATCTCCACTCTCTTTTCATTCCTCAGCAAAATGTCCCAGAGCATTTGTTCATGGGAGGTATAGAGAGCTGGCCCCCTATGGTGTAGCTCTGTTCACCAGCAAGAACTCGGGCATGGAAACAGAAATAACACAGACTTGGCCACACATGTTCAGGTACACAGGTACTAAGATTAGATAACTGTGATAATTTCAACAAAAATGCAGCCCAGCTGATAAGAGATCCATTCCTTTCAGAGACCCATCCCACTTACAGAAAGGAGCCAGGCAACTCCAAGTGTCAGGTTCAGATGCAAACTGGATACTCGGAGGTTCCCAATCTCGCTCATACCCTGACAAGTTCTAAATACTCAATTTCATTGGGATTCAAAATTTTTAGTTCTTTATGCTATATGGGGTTGTCCCCCTTAGAGAAAAAAAATTACAAGAAACATAATGAATGTCTTTAATAGTATGAAGAGTTATTATGAGGAAAACAATGAAAAGTAGTTGACCAGCACAAAGACAGTGAACCAAAATCAAATCATCAGCAAGAGACTTCAACAAGCATGACAAATGTCTCTTCCAATATGTTACTATTTTTAATTCCTGTGACTTGCTAATAATATAATACCACCTCATTTTATAAAACACTAGCTTGGAAATTAGAAAGCGAAGACACATGAAGAAGACTCACTATACACAGTAAAAGGAAAAATCCATCAAGAGAGAGAGAAAAATGGCTCTCTAAAGGAATAGGAGGAATGGGATCCCTGGGGGAGGACTACATACCCTAAGTAAACTAACAAATGAAGTACTTCTCCAACAGTTCTGCAGATTCCCATTTACTATGCACAGAGTTATTTCCTTAAGCATAATGCATTTATCTCTCCAAGACAGAAAACCATAATTTAATTAAAGTTAAAATGGAGAACTTAACAATTTACTACATTATTAGATCCCTTTGAAAGAGTTAAATGTTCCCATGCTCAGATCTCCTCTCTTCCTGTGCTTCAAGATAAGTACTAGGAGATTTATGTGCCATGAATTTCCAATTACCCATCTCTACCAGCTGGGCTGTCAATCACCACTTGTCTTACCCTGGATGTCTTCACCACCCCCACTTCCTTGTGTACTCAGAAACAAGCTTATTCTTCCAAAAAGAGCTTACCACCAGGCAGACAAATGCTAGTTTTTATGTCCAGTTTCTGCTGGACAGAATTTCTCACTCTAATTACTGCCATCCCAGCGTCCCAACATATTCAAATAAACCAAGGGTTGCCACAAATTGTGGGCAATTTAAGATTTCAAAGGAGAATTTACTTCATGCATCTTCCCAGCATCCACTGAAGCAGAAATGATGAGCTCTCAAGAGCAATCCACCGCCCCCTTTGACATCTGGAAGCAGGTGGGAGAATTCTAAATGATAACTACACTCAGACACCAGCAGAACACAGAAAAAAGTATGTCTGCAAATGCATGCTGATATACTAGTTGTAATCTTGGGGGAAAATAATGCTGGAAACTCTCCACTGCTCTTGGACATGGGTTTTACCTGGAGCATGAACATTTAAAAATTAAGGCACCCAAGACTCTTAAAAGTAGTTTAAAAGGTCTATCAGTATTACAATTAGATACTTGAAAACTAAATAACAGTTGTCATTCAATGGTTAGGATTATGGTGGTAATTCTTAAAGGCACGGATTCATTTCTGGTGATTGTGCCCAAAACATGTATCTCTTCAGCTGGCAAATATTGAGCACTTACTATGTTAAAGGCTCTGTGTTAAATCTTCTGGGAGATTTAAAAAAAATAACTAATTCCACAAGCCCGTGTAATAAGGTTATAGAAGTATATGCATAAATAATATTAGCAAAACAAAATTTGGCATCAAAATGTCTGTGGAACATTATGTGAATTCCGAGGCGATAAGATCTTGCATCTGGCTGGAGGAGGACAGGAATTCAAAGGGAACATCATGAAGGAAGGCTTTACCAATGGTGAACTAAATCCAGTCCATTACAGTATGGCAGTGCTGTGGACCTTCTAATTCTTTGGTTGTTCCTCTTCCTCCTTTGCTTATTTCTAGAGGACAGGTAGAAGCAAGGTAATAGAAACTCAAGCTCCAATTTTTTTTTTTTAATAATGAAGTTTGTATAATTTTGATGCATATAGTCTTATTTAATTTATACAATGAAATGTAGGGATCACTTAATATTTCACTGCTCTGAGTTACTGAGAAGTATAAGTAGATGAAAAGCATATTCAAATACAGAAAAGTAGTCAGTCCTTCTTTCCAGGTTCTGAGCCTGGAGAAGGCCATGGCACTGGCCCTGCCATGAGCAATGGGACCTCCCTTCATGCACAATCCCGATAAACAGGGCAGTCATGATGAGGTAGGTGGGAAAGTCAGACTAACCACTGAGATCAGCTCTAATTCACCCAGGGCTTTGAAATGTCCGTTAAACATTTCATCCATTTATTCCCCTAATTGTCAAAAACGCATGAAAACAGATGGGGCCTAACAAGATGGACCTGATGTGCACCCAGCCACCAGCAACTTCCTGAACTTGCTTTCCACTCCTCTAGCATTGGAGGGTAGTCCCTTGCATTGTTAGTGCTGCGATGGTACTTGTGGCCCAAGATCTGTCGTTGACCCTCACACTGGATAAGCAGCTACCATGACAGTCAATATGTGGTGGGCCCTCCCTTTGTACTCGGTCCACTGAAGTGTTTTAGGAACAGTCTCATTTAACCATGAAACAACCCTTAGATGTATGTATTATCCCACCATTTTCTAGAGGTAGAAACTAAGTCAGGATAACATTAAACAATATCCTTATGGCCACATACCTGGTAAGTGGAAGAGCCAGGATTTGAATTCAGATCTTTCCAACTCCAAAGCCTATGGTCTTAACCGTGCGCTCTTAGCCACAATTCTGTCCTGCTTCCCTGAGACTGCCTGAGAATTAGAGGTGGGATTCTGAGTGTTTCACTCAGGATAAACTGTCAAGGATGTGGGTCTAATGCTGGACAAAAACATCTCAATATATTCATGCACTCTGACTTTGGCCATGACCACTGACCAAAAGAAACCACTACCATGGCCTCCTCCCTCTGCTCCTCATATCTTATCCCCTCGGTTTACCTGGAGCAACTAACTGTACCAGACCAACCATCCAACCAACCAAACCTGGGTGGAGACTGAACTTGATCTGGTGACATGGGGGTTCTAAACCTTGGCTGCACATTAGGACCTCATACCTGGGTGCCCCCCTGCCTGAGATTCTTCTGACCTGGGTGAAACTTGTTTGTTTTTTAAATATCCGAGATGATTCTATTGTGCATCCAGGAATGAGAATTACTATGTTAAGGGGAAAATGTCAAGGGTTTGAGGCCCTTCTTTTCACATCAGCAGAGCAGCTGGCTTCATCCCATTCTTTTGTGAAAGCACGTTACTATCTCCCTGCCTGCCGATCACAGATTGCTGTCTCCAGAAGAGAACAATGTCCCAACTGTAACCTAAAATTTAAGGAGGACAAGGAAGAAAAGCAACAGAGGAGAAACTTCTCGAAAGAGTAAAATGCATTTCTAACCACAATTTAAATATAAAGTAACTGATCATAATATATTGGGAGACTATTTTTTCCAACTGAGAAGATCCTTTTTATTTTTGACCTTGTATCCACAATTCAGTGAGAGAATTATATTTAGACATCACAAAGCTCAAGAAGGCAAATATGCAGTTTGTGTATGAGTTTAACAGTATTTTCTATCCCTGCGCTAGTCTACTCACGTCTCCAGGTAGTTCTCTCATTCTGCTTTGTACCCACTAGTTTTCACCCAGCAGGGTTTAAGGCAAGTAGTAAATACTTTGTAAATATGAATTGAATAAATAAGACAGCAAGATGAAAAATGCATTTGACAAGGAACCTCCAGCTCTCTGACCTCCTTTTCTTAGCAAATTGAAATTTCAGGTTTTCTCCTGATAAGGTGATTAGAAAGACCTTGAGAGAAGAAACCATGCCTATGGCCACTGAATAAAGTGAGCACACTGCACTAGAAGAGATCAATAGGGATTGATAGAGATTACACAGCTCTACTAAATCTTTCAACTATCTCATTAAAACATTAAAAAGACAAAACTGAGAAGGAAACAGAGAGAAGTACATGTCTGGAATTAATATCACAACAATTGCCTGACTCCAGGTTCTACATTTTATTTTATTTATTCACTAGAGGCCCGGTGCATGTATTCATGCACTGGTGAGGTCCCTCAGGGTAGCCTGCGGGGATCGGGCCAAAACCAGCAGTTCAATGCCACCTGCTGCGTCTGCCTGATGCTCCTGCTCATCTCAGCCCCACTGCGCCTGCCACCGCCACCATGTGGTAGGCTCGCTGTGGCTCTGCTGCAGTCTCTGGGCTGTGGCAGCCAGCTGTGAGCCCTGCATCTGGCACCCGTTGGTCAGCTGAGCGGTGCTCCCACTGTGGGAGTGTACTGACCACCAGGGGGCAGCTCCTGTGTTGAGCGTCTTCCCCCTGGTGGTCAGTGCATGTCATATCAACTGGTCGATCAGTCCTTCAGTTGCTTCAGCTTTTATATATACAGATATTCCAGATTTTTAAAACGGGGTGGATAAGGTAGAGGATTTGCATAGCTTACAAGATTTCATATAATCCAGCAAGATGATGTCAAATAGAACAAAGTGAGAAAGAAAACACAAAAATATGTTCTATTTCTTTGTGCCAGAGGTAGACAGCAATAGAGTCAACCCTGCTTGCCTTCTCCTCTGCTACCTGACACCTACTTATCTCTAAAGGTGTAACTCACATGTCACTTCCCAGTGGATGACCTCTCTAACTTATAGTCCTATTAGTGTGTCCACTGAATTCCATTCCTGCATGATATGGCAATTGCTTATGGAAATGTCTCCATACCTAGGGCTCCTTAACAGTACAACAGCAACAGGCACCTAATGCTGTTCGTTGGCAAGTGTGATGAACTAAATATTGTATCCCCTCAAATTCATATGCTGAAGCCCTAACCCTCAGTATGTGGCTATCTTTGTAGATGGGACCTCCAAGAAAGTAATTAAAGACAAGGCCCTGATCCTCCATCCTCTGGTAGAATTGGTGCCCCTATAAGAAGAGACACCAGAGAACTCTGTAGATCTCTCTCTCTCACTCTCTCTTTCTCTCTCTCTCTTTCTCTCTCTCTCTCTTTTGCTATCTCTGTCTCTGTCTCTATCTCCCTCTCTCTCCCTTCCCACTGGAGATCATTCACCAAGGTAAGGCCCTGTGAGGACAAAGCTAAAAGACAACTATGTACAAGCCAGGAAGATGGCCCGCGCTGGAAACTAAATCAGCTGAAGACTTTATCTTGGATGTCTAGTCTCCAGAATTGTAAGAAATAAATTTCTTTAAAAATAAGCAACTATTGTTTAAACCACCCAGTCGATGTTCCTCCCAGCTGACCAAGGCAACAAGAAATTGATGAACTTCATAACGTGGTGGAAAAGCCACTTAATTAGAAAATTCTCTCTCTCCAATATGTATTCATAAGAAAGCAACTTAAGTCCAAAATTTCATTTCCTCATCTCTAATATGGACAAGATAAAACCTCCTTTATCTAGCCATAGTGACACTGTAAGAATCACAGAAGTGCTGAATAAATAATAATTATTATAAACAAAGCTGGGTCCTTCCCCATGTACTCCGACAATCAGTCTCCGGTGGCCTGCATGCTATAAGTCCTCAGATCCTCCTCTTGAGGCCTCTCTCTTCCCACAAGGCTATTATTTCCTAATTGCTCAATTAAGAAACCCGATGGTTAATATATTTAGTATAAGGGCATAGTTTGTATATTCAAATTAGATAAGAAAAATCTCATCTGGTATTTGAGGCTCCACTTCAAACATATATCTGCTTATATCAGATTCAGGTAGTTATGAACATGGTTGTAATTTTCTTCTTTACATTCAAGTGTATTCTCTAAATTGTCAAGAGACAATTGAGTTATTTTTGAATGAAGAACAAGAGAAAAACACACAAGATAAAGGCTAAAGAAAAGACTAACATCCTACTCAGCAACCTCATAATCGCCACTCTCTACAAGAACAAGACCTCAACCTTCCTCCAAGGCCTCACTTGTATCTCTGCTTTCCACTCCTGCTCTCTCTCACAAAACCAAAAATGTCCTGGGAGTTCCCAAAATGCTCTTCTCCTCCATCAGTTCAGGTCACTGAGAACTGATTTTATTCCAAAGTGTTCAGGGTGATCCAACCCTATCACCACTCTGCCTTCTTAAAATACCTCTAATGTCATACCCTGGCTGGTGTGGCACAGTCAGCTGGGCATTGACCAGTGCACCAAAAGGTTGCCAGTTGGATTCCCCGTCTGGGCACATGCCTGCATTTTTGGGCTCCATCCCTGGCAGGAGGCATGCAAGGAGTCAGCCAATCTATGTTTCACTCTCACATTGATGTTTCTCTCTATCTCTCTCCCTGTTCCTTCCTCTCTCTCTACAAATCAATTTTAAAAAATCTTTAAAAATAAAAAATAAAGAACCTCTAATTTCTGAGTTCAGTAAGAAATGCCAGCTTATGCACAAAGCACAGATCTAGCCCACTGCCAGGTACTAAGAAGGCTCTCCATAAATGTCAGTTCCCTCCTTCCTACACTTAGACCTCCTTTTAAATAAAAGTGTCACTTCAGGTGGGCAGAATTAGCCATATGCAGTACTGTCTAAAGCTTTTGTACAGTCATACAGATATGCAGATACATAAAAGGAATTTGCTTAATAAACACTAGCATCTCCATTCTGTGCTTTAAAACTACACATGCTAATTTCCTGGAAGACAGAAGGCAAGTGTCACACAAATTAAGTTTCCTCATAGACAAAAGCAGCTGTCTCACCTCACTTACCTTTCCCACGATCATGTTCAAAAGCTCTAACTTTCAAACTACTACTGGAGGTACATGTAAACTTAAGAAACAATACAGTTCTGGGCATCTGGGATCATTAAAAATAACCTAGCTTCTTCTCTCCCTAAGGATGATAATGATAAAACCCATACTTAATGTAGTCACACACTTGTGCTAAAGATACACATTGAGTATATTTTAAAAATTCTTCTGCTTATCATTAACCTAAGAATATGTTAAACCATCGGGCTATGTCTTGATTAATGAATCAATATCTGTTAATAAATACACTTGTTTGGGTTTCACATCTATTGCTATATTTTGCCTTGCAACAGAAAAGAGGGATTAAGAGAGTGACCAAAATTTCATATGCTAGCATCCACATATAACATTACTTACACATATTAATATTTTTTCTATGAATAAACCACAAACAGAAAAGCAAATCATGATACTTGCTAACTGCCCTTACTATTCTCTGGAAAAATAACTGCAAATTTTCAAATGCATTTTCGTTCTTAGACTGAATCTTAAAGTACAAGTAGATAGAGCTCACCAGAGGAGTATGGAAGGGAAGTCTCACAGGAGCTGGAGCAGAGCATGCAAAGTCCAGGGTGAGGCAGAGAACCACTGGTGGGCACTCAAGGACAGAGAAGTCCTGCAGCACAAGCTCCCAAATCCATTTCAGCTCTGAAATCAATGCTCTGATGTTGGTCATCAGAGAACATTGGGATATTCTCGATGGCTCAGGCATCGGGAAGAAGCAAAAACATACAGAGAAAGACACACATTTGGACATACACTGAGTGGCCAGATTATTATGATCTCTGAACGCATAATAATCTGGCCACTCAGTGTATATTTAGACAAAAGTTCTTTGTCCAGAGAGAGGTAAGAGGTCCACATTGTGTCCAGCAATGTGAGATACTCTGGGCTCCTCTTCCCAACTGCGTTTTCCATTTCCTAATGCTCCTCTCCTCCCCAGCGGAAGCAGAGAGCTGAGGGTAGGGGTTGGGTACTGTCCTGATCCTTGGGGCATGCACTATTCTCACTCTGTCTTCTCTCTGTTCCCCAGCTGGTCCTGATTTTATGAGTGCAAGGGTCAGCTCCCACCAAAGATAAAAATGAAGGATCTTAGTGAACACCTGAGGAGTGAGGAGTCAATTCTTCCAACAGAGCAGCAGAGCAGAGTAGTTAGACACCTCCTGACATGACCACCTACTAATCTTTGAACTTAACAAGTTACTTAAGCTCTTTAAAACCTCTGGTCCTCATTTGCAGAATGGGAAAAATACCCACCTACCTTATAGGGAGAGAGAGAGATTCGAAAGCATTTATCAGGGTATAACCCAGATAAAGGCTCAAAGAGTGTCAGATATTTAGATATTCTGGCTTCCCATGTGCCTTTGCAAGTCCTTGCCTTTCAAGTTAGTATTTATAACTTCACCATTATAAATATGTGAAAATTCCCTGATTAGTTAGACGAGAGATTCACCTGGAGTTCTAAGGCGGCTGGTGTGTAGCTGACAGAAGCCATATAAAATAAACCCATTCCTTCTGCTGGTGGGCTTGGAATAAAACCTACTGACATCACAGAAAACAGAAGCTTTGAGCCAGGAAAAGGCAGATTTCAACCAGAAAGCAGTCATTCCGTTATTCCAGGTACTAATGGCTTATTATGGGTCAGGCCCCATTAAGGAGCTATTGATTCAGGCCCAGAAAAAAAAAAAAAATGGAAAAAGATGATAATCTTTGCCCCAAAGGGGTTTACATTCCAGTGGAGGGAGACTGAAAAGAAATGAAGTATATATGATAAGGACTGTGAAGAGAAAGAAGCAGGAAAGGAGACCCGCAGCACTGTGGGCAGGTTAGGGTTTCAACAGGGCCCTCAGGTAGGATGACACTTGAATAAACACATAAACAGGTGGTCAGGGGCACCCCAGGCTGCAGGTGCAGCACAGTAAAGGCGCCCGGATGGGAGCAGGCCTGCTGCACTCCAGAACAGGATTAAGAGCAGTGTGGCCAGTCAGTGAGCTAGAGAATGGTAATGACGACCTCGGAGAGAATCGAGGGACCAGATTCCACAGAGTCTTTGTCCAGTTTACCCCAAGTTAGAGAGGAAGCCCTTAGTGTTTTGAGCAGAGAGAGATGATCAGACTGATGTTAGGCATATTATTGAGTTGAGGTGTTGCGGTGGTGGCAATGGAAAGTGGTCAGACTCTGATACCTACTAGTATAAATATACCTTATATAATTCATAATTTTATAAATATGCAATATATAAATGTAATTTATATTATAATTTATAATATATATTATTAATCATAATAAGCCAGAGTAGGATGAAGCTGCCATTATGGAGGTGAGACAAGGCAGATGCAGAAAGAAGCAAATATGTGGGATTAAGATGTAAAGATTCCAATTGGACATGTTAAGTTCTAGAGCCCTTTAAGGAACACATTCGAACCTGGATTTTAGGCGAGTGTAAGGCTGGAGCTCTATGTTTGGGATGTACAGAAGGCATTAAAAGCCAGGAGGCTGGAGGAAATCACTAATAGAGTGAATTTCATTTCAGAAGAGGAGAGGTCTGAGGACTGATCTCAGGGCACTCCAGTGTTTGGGGATAAGGGAGACCAAGACTGACAAGCAAAGGAGCTGAGAAGGAGCGGGCAGAGAGGAAGGAGGAGAGCCAGTGTGTCCTTGGATGAAGAATCTGCCTCAAGCGAGAGTGATGGAATGATAGCTTGTGTCCAAAGCTGCTGATGTGTCAAATAATAGGGCTGAAAGCCACCTTGGCTGGTGTGGCTCAGTTGGTTGGAGCGTTGTCCCATACACTGAAAGGTGGCAAGTTAGATTCCTAGTCAGAGTACATACCCAGTTTGTGGGTTCAATCCCTGGTTGGGGTGCGTGTTTCGCTCTCATACTGATGTTTCTTTCTCTCCCTCTCCTTTCCTCTCTCTCTCTAAAAAAATAAAAAATAAAAATCAATAAAAAAGCATGTCCTTAAGTGAGGATTAAAAATACAAGAGGTTGACTGCTGACCACTGGATGCAGCCACCTGGGTCACTGTGGCGCTGAAAGAAAGTGTTTCAGTGCAGTGATGAGGGCAAAAATCTGACTGGGTTGGAGCTAAGAGAGTATGGTTGGGAAGGAAGTGAAAGAAATAAGAATAAGTAACACTTTAAGGAGTTTTACTAAAAGGAGGAGCTTAGGCCTTCAGACATGTGAAATCAAATAAAGGAGTTTTCTTTTGAGATGTGAGGCGTTACAATAGACATGTGTGCCACTGGGAAGCAATAGGCAGCAGAGAAGATGCAGGGAAACCATACAACAGGACTTTCCATTCAGAATCAAGGACCCAACCCTGAACCTGGAGGAAAACACAGGTAAAAGGAAAGGAAAATTGAAGGCCCCTGAACAGACAAGCATTGGAGTGGGACCTGGGCTTAACCCTTCAAACGCTGGGCGTTTCCAAACTGCCAGCCACCAAGTGCAGAGTGATTTAGAGAACACATGCTCCTGGGTGAATCTCAATGGGTTATCTATGATTGTTTTCACAGCCCTGCCCCTCTCTGCCTCAGGCCTGACCTCGCCCTCTGACTCCTGAGTCTTCAAGCAGGACCTGAGCTCACTCACAGCAAATCATTCCTGTTCAGGCTCCAGCAGCTGGGAGCCAGAGTTGTCAGCACATTCACTGGGAATAGAGAGGCAATGCCATGGGAAACCTTTATTCTTCCAGATCAGGTTTAACTACCTTTCACCAAAGAACTTAGCCAAGTGTCATCCGGAAAACCTAGTAGATTAAAAAAATGCAAATATTTGATTTATACTGCTCATTCCCTAGCAACATTGCTCAGATACTCATAGGCACATGAGGAAATGTTAGATGCTGTAGGTTTGTTTCATTGTAAACACAGTCCTTCTCTTTAAGCAACTCCAAATTTGAGGTGTGAGAGAAAGTAAGCAAGATAGGCAAACGTGCAGATTTATAATACAGATAAACAGATTGATAAGAGTAAACATGTTAAAGCACAGGAGGCGGAAATTCATTCACTTATTTATGTATTGTCTTATTCTGGGAAAGATTTAAGATGGAAAAAAAAAGCACAAATAAGCCAGCAAGCATCAGGGCGGAAGGACAGGAGATGCCGGAAGGTAATTCAGTTACTGATAGACTCCAAGGCTTCAGGGAGATCCCTTAATCGCTCTCAGCCACAGTGTCCTCATCTCTGATGCAGGGGACAGACCACATGACCTCAGGGCCTCCTTTACTTCAACCCAGTTTTGACCTCCCAACTCGTCTTACTTCCCCAAAGCTATTTCTCAGCCCATCTGTGACTTCTGTTTTATAAATGCATTCTCCATGCATACAACCATGTCACAGACAACTCATTTACTCGGTGATGGTGACGTTTCTGTGCCTGCCAGGTGGCTCCAAACTCAGGCCACTTTAACTAATGCCACAGTCCCCAGTTCCCGGGCTATGCCAACATGGTTCACAGCAAACACATAAAAATCAACAGAAGAGCGGCCCCTGGCACAGGTGGCCCTTCTGAGCAGACTGGCTCTTTCCAAGCCAGCACCACAATGTTGAAGAGGGTGGGAGGCCAGTGCCAGCATCACAAAAACCAGCTGCTTAAAATTCCAGCTTGACACAGCAACTCATGGACAGCAAAACTTGCTTCTTACATCAGTATCCTGGCTGGTAGTTGAAGGTGAAAAGAACGACACCATGAGATCACTTAGAGAAGAACACAAGTCTTTGGAATGGTGAGGGGAGATCTTAACCAAGGAGGAAAAATGTGAAATAGAAGATCTGGAAGGTCTGAGATTTGCTTATCATTTCTGCATACAAGTCCACCTCCTGACAGTGGTATTTCTGATTGAAACAGTAAGATGGGAGGAGCTAAATATGGCACTACTACAAAATATTCTAGGGTACACTGGTTAGAAATAGACCAGTTTTAAAGGGCCCACAGTGCTTCTAAACAAGTTTCTCAACTGCACTGTACATTTATTACTCCAGATATCACAGCAGGTTTTCACTGCAAACCACCCAAGTATGTAGATTTTTAAACACCACTTAAACGAGCTTTTCCCCAAGGAATTAAATTACCATGTATAGCCTATTCCTCTGTTAAAAATTAATGAATTTCCCAGCTCCTAGGATGGAGGCCTTCACTTGTTTCATAATGAAAAAAATAAAATAAAAAAAGCTTTGATCTGCAATTCTCCAAGGCTGGGATTGTTTTTGTTCTTCAGTCCTTCTCATTAAAAATAAATACTCCATTCTTTAAGATACACCTGCAAAGCACTTAAAACACCCATTCGAACAATGGGAAACCTATTTTCATCTCCCTGCAGAAGAATCTGCTGTTGAAAGCACCCCGGCAGTGGGAAAAGCACTTTTCTTCAGTCCCAGGCACCATTCTGGGTGGTGAAGGAACAAAATTGAAGGTTTGCAACTAATCAGTATTTACAGAGCAAGCTCAAAGGGCGACTTCTTAGAACCGAACATCTGAGCTGTAATCAGAATCCTTCACATATTGTCTTTTGCTCAAGAGGAGTAATGAGCCAACCTGCAGTCACAGTTCAATTCATGAAATTCAGGCCACACCCCTAATTCAGTCCAAATCGCCTGGAGCACCTTTTCTCTAGCAGATGCCACAGCCTTAATAGCCAAAGGTAAATTAGCGCTTAGTGTATAACCAAAACACGACTAGCAACAGTTAGAGTTTTCTCTCTCATGCTATTTTATCAGTAATAAAATGCTCCTAACTGGGTCCTAAGTGTTTTATGTATTATTAAAACAAGGGGAGTGTGAGGCCTTCCAAAATGAACTAGTTACTAGAGACTTCTTGCTAATTCAAGTGTGGTCATTCAGAAAAACAGTAACATCAGAACCACGCTCTGTACTTGAATAATAGGACCCATCCCACGCCAGTGACTGAGTGACCGAGTGCTGATTATGTCAAGGACTGGATGCACAAATGGAGTGATTCCCCGCACTGTCTGAGGGGAGGTTTCTCAAAGCGATTTCCAGAATCTGGGCTTTCACATCCATTACTCACCCTAGATTATCCAGGCTTCTCCAACTCCAAATTTGGAATAATCAACAACCCTGGACAGACCCTGTCACTGGCAGTGTTTACCTGTCTAACAGTCTAAAAGCAGACTGGAACCCTGAATTGTTCCAAGGCACAGTCACGGCTCACCGACTCCCTGCAATACATCAGCTGCTGGAATGACAAAGCGTCACCAGCACTGTATAACCCGCTGCCAGAACTGGGGAGAGTTTCCCACTAGGATCCCTCTCTGATCGAAAGCCTGGGGCCAACAGCAAAGGGAGGCAGGCAGTCTCCAAGGAGAGGAGCGGAGTCACGCTGTTGTTGGGCAGCAGCTTCTGCCAACACTCATCTTGGGGAAGAGCATCAACAGGGCTACTCAAGAGAGCTGCCAAGCTGCTTCCCCACTGCCTGCCATCCTGCCCACCCATTATCCTCCAAGGAGGGGCAGGGAAGCAAGGCGGGACAGTCTAGAACACAAAACAGAATCCCCCAAATGAGCTACATGGCAATACCCTCACCCCCCTTCACAGCCTCAATAAAAACACACAAAACATTAAGTACCTAAGTGTCGAAAGAGAACTTTTCTTAATTTTGGCACTGAATTAAAAATATATGAATGCTTCATCTTAGGAGACCAAACACTGACATGCACAACAGAACCAGATATAAGACTCTTCTGCCAAGATGACGCTTTTCTCTAAGTACAAAGAAAAGAATTTCAAATTTGGCTGAGATAAAATTGTTTCAATAAAAACAGAGGAGCCCTAACTGCCTGTCCCCAGATGTCACACAGATGATCAAATGTCCACTTGAGGAGACTCCTCAAATGAGCTACAAGAAGGGGATGAGGCTCTGAATAGAACATGCTCAGCACTTCACAATCTGTACTATGTATTACTTCTGCCAGCATCCTAACTCCTTCACATCTCTACACACATAAATACTGGGCAAGCAGTCAATTCACCTTCGTTCTAGAAAGCCTAACTATTTGGCAAAACAATAGTAATCTATAATAATAAAAGCATAATATGCTAATTAGACCGGATGTATTTCCAGACGAAGCCAGGGCTGCAAGGGAAGCCTGAGTCCTGGGTGCCAGAGGGAAGCCAGTGCAGGCCGCCGGGGAAAGGAAGGCCTACTTTTGCATGAATTTTGTGCATCAGGCTTCTAGTAGCATTAATAAAAATGAATAAGCCCTTGCCAGTGTGACTCAGTTGGTTGGGCATCATCCTGTGTTCTGGGCAACAAAGAGTTGTAGGTTCGATTCCCATTAGGGGCACATGCCCAGATTGTAAACTCAATCCCCAGTGGGGGGCATGCAGAAGGTAGCCAATGGATGATTCCCTCTTGCATAAATGTTTCTCTCTCTCCTTCACCCTTCCTGTCTTTCTAAAAATCAATAAAAACCTTTAGAAAAATAAAAAAAGAGCATTATAGTTGATAACCAATGAACACAGTTTGATGTTTAAAAAAAATAAATAATAATGATACCATGTTAATAGATAACAGTTTGTCCTTAGTACAAACTATATGTATATACAAATGTGTTTCTAATTGGAAAAACAAATAGACTGGATAGGTTTTCAGAAGTTGCATTCTTAGCTGTGCACACACAACTCATAAGCAGACTCCCGCAAAGTCATCTTAGATACTCTGCTCCCTCATTCCTCCCCACTAAAAATGGAAGATATCAGTCTCTGACTTCATCATGCAACCCCAACTTCCCTGAACACTCCCCAGTTCATATCCCAGAGATAACTACAAATTTCACGCCAGTCTGCTGCCCTCCTCTGTTACAGGTCCCTCCCATTCCCATTCCATAAAGAAACCAGGAAAATAATACCTGCAATGTCATTTTCCTAACAGAAAAATTCTATCACCAATGAGCTATGAGCATCTACCTTCAATCTAGATGAAAACCCTGTTCCTTCTGTCCTCAAGGTAATACCTTCCTTGGCTATAATTCAGCAATTCAATTCCACTCAGATGATATTTATAGAGGATCTGCCATGTTCCAGCACTGCACTCGATCTGGAGAAACAAAGAAGCATGAGCCAGCAGCAGCCAGCAGTGGAGAACTGACCTGAAAGCACACTAGGGCAATATTTCAGGTATTATGTTAGGAGCATGTACGAAGAGCTAGAGGCAGATCGATAAAGTCCACCTAGCACTCAGCCTCTGCAAAGTTTGTCTTAAAAAGTCTAACACACGTCTGTTCAAACACAGCATGCCCCAAGGTCCACAAAGGAAAACAAAAAGCACCCTAGTGTTGATGCGCCCATTCCAAGAGCCCTGGCCGCCTTCCCAGCCCCAGTCGTACTCAGTCCTGAGCTCCGGGAAGGATTTTCCAGGCTCTAATCCTCATAACACGATATTCCCATTCTGACCCTATTCTGAACTGCTTTCGTTCCCTAAATACCTAAGAGATGGTATTGACTTCATGATTTCCCATTTTCATATCTCTGATATGCTGCAACCTTTGCTATAGAGCCTTCCCTCCCTTTGCTACCTGTCCATCCTTTAAAGCCAGCTCAAATGCCACCTCCTCGACCATTCTCCCAATGGAAGTCTACTTGAAGCTGTGCCTAACTCTCCATTTGTTTATTCATTCACCACATTTACTAAAAACCTTTTCTAATCTTTGTTTGGTACCAGGGAGGCAGAGATGAATGAATGAAAGTTGCTCCAAGCCCTCAGGAAATTCAGAGACATGTATATATAAAAATGCAACATCATAGGATAAGAGATGTAATCAATTCCCAAGAAAATGTTTGTGTCCCCAGACCCAAAAGAAAGAATAGCATCTGCTTGGGTGGCTCAGGAAGGCTTCAAGGAAGGGGTCTCATCACCCCTTTTGGATTTGAATCTATTTTAGAGCAAGGCCAATGTCTGGTTTGCAACTCTCAAGGTACACCAACCCAATAAATAGTCGGTAAAAGAAAGGAATAAATGCATGGATGAATGAATGACATATCAAACTCACCCTGTGGCTTTCACTCTATGCAAGTCCATTTTAACAAATATTTCCAAAAAGCACCAGGGTTCCAATCTCACTGAGAAGGCATAGGGGAATTACATCACTTAGCTGTTCCTGAATTAAAGGGGAGACCAGAAATGTATAAAAGAAAACTGGATTCAGCTCTTTGGGGCATTTGCCGAACTGCTAGCTTAAAAAGTTTCTGAAACCCAAACTATTAGAACTAATCAGTAGAAAACCTAGGAGGTGTTGCAGAAGCAGTGTCCTGACAGAAACAGGCTTACCTGACTGTCACAGCACCTAGGCTGCTTCAGAAAATGATTTAAGGTTTAATTCTTAAGGTAGCTGTTTGCTGTCAACATTTTTGACTGATGAACTTTATTATACTCCAACCTACATGTCAAATAAAGAACTTGAGTGCCTCACGACTCAGGGGCAAAGCTTGACACCAATGAGTCTCAGATTTTATTTTGCTTTAAGGGGAATAAAATGGTTAGCAGTATAACCGTTTCTGGGGAGGAAACAGCAAGATGATGGAAAAATAGTTTCCAGAGAATTGGTCTGAGTTGCAGACAAGAGCACTGAACTAGGATTTGCACAGGAATAGGATTCTGAAGCTCATGTTCCAGTACCAGCCCCATAACTTAATTGTTATATGGCTCTGAAGAAATCAGTCAACCTCTATACCTTACTTTTTCTCACCCATAAGACAAGGATAAGCATGCGTACCTCAAAGGCTTATTTTTAAAGTTAAATCAGATTATACATTTCAGGTAAATGCAATGGATAAAAAATAGAGCTGATAATTACTGAAGGCCTATCCAATGCTGAGCTTATCTGCGTTCATAGCAAACATTAATGTGGAATACAGATTAATTTATGTTTTCTAAACAGCCTAATTACAGTGGGCCACACAGAATTATATTCTTGTTCTACAAATGAAGAAACAAAAGAAGCTGGGTTCTAATGATTTTACATCCAAAATGTCACTTTGTACCATGTTATTTTGTAAACCCTCAGGCTCCATACATACGATTCCCACTGTCACCCAAATCCAGACATTTATCAGTTCATATCAGGTGGATTTCAACAGATTCCCAACTGACCTCTCTGCTTCTCATACCTCCTCCTGCCCTCGACTCCAGGTCTTCCTCACGACACTTCTCCTTTCCCATTGCCTTACTCATCATCCACAGGGCTGCTCATGCTTTAAGTAAAATTCCAATGTCCTTTCCCATTCTCTCCACCCCCCTTCTTTTAAACTAAGACTTGTGACCGATTTATATCCTTGAAATTCATTTTGTCTTCTCCCGCTTTTGTTTTTCACACTGGCCACCCCACGGTCTACTATTTCCTCTACCAAATCTCCAGCTCTTACCCATGTTTCAAGACTCAGCTCATATTTTACCTCCTCTGAGAAGCCTCTGTATATACACCTAGTGGAAATCAAGTCTTCCATCTTCACACTCCCCCTGCACACTGCCAGTATTTTTCTCATTACACTTGCCCTGTACCATGTCTAAATGTAGTGTCTCTTAGTTGAGGCTGAGAATTCTGTAGACCAGCAGCCATATTCTATCATCTTTAATGTATCTGTAGTTCTTTTTATAGTGCTTTACAAATAATAAGCATTTAGTATCAGCTTATTGAAGTGAATGAAATTGAATTTATTCAGCCTTCACTGTTTATTCCACAAATATTTACTGAGCACCGTCCATGCGCCAGGCACAGTTATAGGCTGTGGGAGTACAGGTGTGAACAAAACTAACATTCATCTCTACTAATCTACTTGAGGTTATAGATAAATGAATAAACTATTTAGTATGTTTGATGGTGATGATTACTATAGAGTAAAATAAAACAAATACCACATCAGAGACATATAAAGTTCCTGAGCAAAAAAAAAAAAAAAAAAAAAAAAAAAAAAAGGTTTCATAAAGCAGAATTGATGATATATGGAAAAAAATCATTTACAGACTACAAACTATGTACAAAAATATCCTTAGAAACTGCACTATTAAAGGCTGCAACCTAAACCAGACATGCTCAGACCCTTGAGGATCCTTAAAGTCTGATAGCAGAATAAGATACAGACCAAAAATAACAAATATGAGAGAGCAGACAAGGAGTCCTAATAAAGAGACTTAAAAATTTCTGATCACAAACAACAGTGTAGTGACTTCCAGGGGAAGGAAAGGGTGGAGGCAGGTGGAAGAGGGGGTAGGGGGGATAAATGGTGTTGGACATTGTTTGGGATTTTACTGAAAGACATGAGCATTACTGTGGAGGATGTGTTGCTGAATCGTGCACCTGAAACCCATAATTTTGTTAATCAGTATCACCCCAATAAATTCAATAAAATGGGGAAAAATCACTGACCCAACTAGAGACATCAGGAAGAGCTTCAAAGAACTGGAGGTATCTGAAACTGACCTGAAAGAAGGAGCACAATTTGTACAGGTCATATGGTGCAGATGGGGACTTGAACAGAAGACCCTGGGATATGAGGACTGACTTAAGTTCTAGAAGGATTCACCAAACATACAATCATTTCTTCCAGGTCTCAATGCTCTCATTGCTCCTCAGGTCTACTGTTACCACCAATGGACTAGGGAGTGATCAGGTGGCTGCCTTACCCCTAGATTCTTCTAAGGCCTAGAAGAATCTTCACTTCTAGTTTATTGATTCATTACCTTCAATGGAGCACTCAGGGTAGGGCAGTTACTGTGCCAGGATTTGCAGATAAGTCATTTAAGACTCAAAGCTGCCCTTAAAAATATCATACTCTAGGATTGGGGAGACATGAATAAATCAGTGATTGCCATTCAGTGCCACAAATGCACAAATAAAGTTAAGCACGAGGCCAGCAGAAATGCAGGAGAGGCATCCTGATCAGTAGGGGAGTTCGTGGAAGGCTTCTCAGGCAGGTGCATCCTTGAGCTCATTTGCATGTGTTTAATTAGAATGCTGTCTTAATTATAGAACACACTTATACTTGCAGAAACTTGGAAAACCTAATAAATTAGAATATAAAAAAAATAAAAACCACCTTAATTCTACCACCCAAAAAGCTTCTACCAATTTTAAGCTATTTCCTTCCAGTGATATTTGCAACCTCTCTCTTCCCCTCCTCACTAAAGATAGCAACAGACACTCAAACATATACATGAGAATACATACGCATGTGTTTGTGTTTCACACTTTTTATCTTACAGACCTTTTCTAAAGTTATCAAAAATTTATGACAATACAAACCTAATGGCTATGTAATACTGCATGCCATCTAGTAAACCATTTCCCTAATATTAGATGTTTAAGTTGCTTCAAATGCAGTATTTTTGCTATTATAAATGGTGCAAAAAACATATTTGCACATATATATTTGTTACAAAGAAGTGGAATTAAGTCATAGAGAACATACATAATTTAAACAGGCTTGAGTTTTGAAGAACAACTGAAGCAAAGTAATAGGAAATGCAAGGGCAGTATTAGCACAAGAAATAGTATTTATGAAGCTACAGGGTCATGAAACAGCCTGACAACTTCCAGGAACTTCAAGTAATTTGGCAAGGCTATTATCAAGGGGGTGTGTATGTTGGGGTGAGGGAGTGGCTGCATGGAGATGAAACTGGAGAGATGAACAAGGACCAAACCATAA
The DNA here is from genome assembly GCA_026230045.1 of Corynorhinus townsendii. NCBI lineage: Eukaryota > Metazoa > Chordata > Mammalia > Chiroptera > Vespertilionidae > Corynorhinus > Corynorhinus townsendii. The sequence goes on along the minus strand of JAPDVU010000008.1, from coordinate 60,602,980 downwards.
ACATAAATAGTCTTGAGAGCTGAGTTATAGAGATTTAACTCCATCATAGAGTTAGTCATGAGAAACTGAAATATTTTCAGGAAAAGAGGAACATGATGATGTTTGTGATTTAGAGAGGCCGCACTTGGGGCAATGACAAATGGGGAGAAATACTGAAGCAGAAAAGACACCCTTGAGGGCTACTGTAATAGTCCAGGAGAATACCACGAATGGTCTGAAGCAAGGAAACAGTGATGTACAAAAAGGGAGACAAAGGAAGGATACCAAGCTGCTGGAATCTACAAAGTTTGGTAACTGATTTGGATGGAGGAGAATTCTACAGGTAATCTACATGTTTCTCCTATCAAATATGCTGCTGAGGTTCTCTCCAAAACATTTGCATGTCAATGTATATTCAGTGTTCCTGCTGACTCCTGACAGATGATGTGTACTCAATACCTTAGAGCTTTGTCTCCAAAGTGACCTTCACTCACCCTTTGTACCTATGGAGGAGACCATGACCCCAGCAGCCATCAATGAAGGAGGTGGGGCCACACAGGGGCAGATCACACCAAGGATGGAAAATAGGTGGGCCCTGATGGGGTTTTAGACAAACCTGTATACTCTAAGGTCACCTTGTACACAGTACACAGGGTTTATGAAGTCTTACCCAAAAGAACAGTAGTGTGACTTTAAATGATGTTACTTTTCTTTGGACCGACCTTGACACCCCACAGGCGAGGATGTCATCCTTTTGGTACAGGTTATTTCCTAGTTCAGAGCTTTTGTTTTCCTTTCCTCTTCTCTGGGCATATCTGTGGTCCTTAGAACCCAGCTGTACCCACCACAGGACAGGAGGGAGTAAACAGGGCACACTTAATCAACAAGCACTGTATTTATCATACTCGAGATAGACCATCTCCTGAGATGGGCTGGTCTCCACAAAAAACGTCCCTCACTCTATCACCAAATCTTTTCTAATTGGCACCCAGAGCAAGGGGACCTGCCATGAATCACTGCATGTTGCAAAATAACTTTGTACGAATAGAATTCAAAACTAAAGAGCTGAATCACAACTTGCTTTTATTCCTCCAGGTATTTTGACAGTTGCTTACAATTTGCTTCTCTAGGAATAGTGTGTATATAAAATTTATGAAATGTATATATTTGTGTATATATACTATGTACTTTGTAAAATACACACACACACACACACACACACACACAGATATTACTCCAACCACCACAGCTTTCAGCTTCCATTGTTATATGTTATTTAAGAATATTCCTACATTTAACAACCCCCAAAAATATGACCTTTAACATTACACATGGAAAATCCAAAGAGGCCTAACCAATTCTAAATATGTAGAACATCCAAATATATGCTTATCTATACAAAGAGCCATTACAGTGAAGCACAAACATAAGGTAATGTTCATTCCAATAGTTGAAATTCTTAATGAATATCCCAACCAGGAATAAACTCCAATGAAATACCCTTTTCTAAGCTGTTCTCTAATCCAATGATTGGTCAGTTAATCTAAAAAGGTTGATTAAAATGGTAAATCATGCCTTACACATGAATTTTAACATAAAATACATAAATACAAGTTCATTCTCCAATTGTCTGGAAGGACCAAGGCCTCTTTCAGAACCATCTTGTAAAAGGCATACCTAGGTCACTGCCTGTGATTTCACATCAGGCATTCTCAAAGTAGTCACTTAGGGATATTTACAAAGAAGCTTCTGGACATTACAAGTCTTCCATTTTCATACAGTTATCTGACTTGCCTAATTTGACAGAAACTTTTTAGAAACTAGCTTTCTCCCAGCATTTAACCTGTTTCCCAGAAGCAACTATCTTTACACAGACATGTTTCAGTATTTTACATTATGCTGAATTAAAATATATAAGTACAACTGGTATCAGTTTGAGCACCACTAAAGTTTATTACTCTTGTTGGCACCTAACAGCCACTGAGAGCAGAAGCATGAGTGCACACTGAAGAGTAAGCTACACACCATCGATGAGACACTGGGAGCAGGCAGACTGTGTCAGAGTGGGAAGGGAGAGGCTGTGAACCCAGAAAGGAACGGACATGGGTTAGGAAAGTTTCTACCAGAAATGGAAATTCTTTAATAACAAATACGGTTGTCCTCTGAGATTATATCAATAAGAAATTGCAGCAGTAATGCTACATAACCAAGTAGCACCAAGGCAATGACATGTAATAATAAGCAATTTGTTCTCATGCTCATAGGTCCCCGAGTCAGCTATGATATGGGCAGGTCAGCACCTTTGCTTCAAGGTTGGGTTACATGAGCTTGGTTCCTCATTGGGCATTGGTACATTGGGCAGCCAGGTACCCAGGCTGAAAGAGCAGCAGCTACCCAGGGGAAATTCTGCTCATGGCAATTACAAAGCACAGAATAACTTTCAAGCCTCCTCCTGTGTCATGAATGCTAGTATTCTATTAGTCCAATATGAGCGATATGACCACACCAGTCATCAAGGGACAGGTAGCAGATTCCAAGACTCATCCTGGCCAAATCCAAGATCCCAGAGTGAGAAAACACACTTCTCCTACGGAGATGAGAGGAGTGAATATTTTCACCAATATTCTAAACCAGTGTTCGGCAAAATCATTAGTCAACAGAGCCAAATATCAACAGTACGATTGAAATTTCTTTTCAGAGCCAAATTTTTTAAACTTCTTCTAATGCCACTTCTTCAAAATAGACTTGCCCAGGCTGTGGTATTTTGTGGAAGAGCCACACATTCAAGGGGTCAAAGAGCCGCGGTTTGCCGAACTCTGGTCTAACTCACCACATAGACCAAAGTAAAATGCTTACTTGGGGACTCAAACATATGAAAATTCTGGTTAAGATTGATTTTCAAAGTTACTTTCAGCATTCTATTATGCTACAATTTTATAACTACTTTATAAAAATGTATTGCTAGACTGACTAGCAATGTTAACGGAAATAGAAAGAATTAAGGTTTTGACATTATTCTGTCAAACAGTTTGGGATGAAGACACATTTTTGTTTAGGGCCAGTTGCCCATGCAGAGTTGAACACAGAGAGCTGCAATTTATCAGAAAATATATTTCATCATAGGACAGCGAAGCACCCTCCTTTTCACATCCAATATTTGATTTAATGACTATAGTGTCCTTTTTAAAAAATACTGTCACTTTGTACGTATCACACATGTATGATATCATAAACACAAGTTATCTATGTACTCTTAAATTTGATTCAAATTTTAATGGTGAAAATATTCTTGAGATGAGACACCTAATCCAACTCCTTCATTTTATAGGTTAGGAAAGTTGCTGGGAAACTGGAATTATTGGATATAAAGGTTGTGTTTAAGAAGCATAAATGTATACAGGTCTCAAATGAGAGAATCATTATCATCAAAATGAACATTTAGAGGTGGTTCTTGTTTTACAAAGCAAACCAGTCAATTGGTAGTTAAGTGTTACATTGCTGGTAGAGACTTAAGTGCTCTCTTTGGAAGTGAGAAAGAGTAGTGATTTGGGGCACATGATGAAGGTAAGAATCAAACTGGGCTTTGGAGGATAGATAGGTTTCGAGAAAATGAAAAAAATGAGAGGAAATACATTTCAGAAGAGGGAGGGAGTTGTCGTAACTGAAGTCATGGAAATCAGAAGCACGTTGTGTCTGCCAATCAATGGAACTGGAGATGAATGGGAGGGGGGGCTGTTGACAGAGAAAAATAAGTTTGAATATAGAGATTGAGGCCAATTATGGCAGCATTTGACGTTAAGACACAGGAGTTTGGATTTGAAATGGTGAGGAACTTAAATGTTGGAAGTGACTGAAAATGGAAAGTCACATGGAAGGACTGACTGCTAGGGTTTGGCTAGGATTAGAATATCCCTCATGGAGATACAGAGAGGCTCCTAGTTCCAGTGTGGTGCCTGGGAAGCCTGGAGGATCCAGGGCTTAGAATTCATGGCTCACCCTACAGCATACGTTCCCTATTACTGTTGCTATGTGTACTCACTTTGCGCTAAATGCCTGATATATACAACTAAAATATGGAAGTAACAATTATGTGTGTGTGTAAATGGGTCCTTGTTTGAAAAATATAACCTAATGATCCACATCTACAAAGTCACTTCTTTCATATAGATCTAAGGGATTCCAACAGCTGTGCAAAGCTCTTTATACTAACATGCATAAAAGCAAACAACACAGCAAAATAAACATATAAGAAACATATAGACAGATGTGGTGCCACACAGATGCATAAAAAGGTCAAGAATTCAGTGTTTTATTTTCTTCTGGGTTTAAAAAATTGGTAAAATGAGACTATTAAGATGATATTAAGATCCCTATGCTATAGTTTTGTCCCTAAACTGGTAAATTGATACTTCTCAAGTGTTCAATAATCTGGGTCTCTAAATTTAAACCTAACATTTGCAATGTATTTAACTAAATGAATTACACTACATAATTTCTTAGAAAACACTCTTTTTATCAATAATTCAAAACCAAACATTAGTGACCCTTCAAGCTATTAGAAATATTTAACAACAAATCAAGGCTTTACACAATTACAGTAATAACAGAGCAGTTGCTTTGTGAGTAGAAAAACATATATATTGTTCTCTGCCCTGGGTCCCTGTCAGAGTTCCTAAAACCCTTGTCATTTCTAAGTGATAACAGCACTAAGAGCATCTTTTATTCTATTTGGCCTTTGAGCCTAATTCCTGACACAAACCTCCTAAATCCATTGGAATTTCTTGGGAGATAAGGATGTCTTTTCTTCTAGAGGCGACTCTTGGTGGGCCCCTGTATAGCTACAGGATGAGGGCTGATCACCAGAAAGACCAAACCATGCTAGAAGCTTGAGACTTTTCAACCACGCCCCCATCCTATGGCAAGGGGAGATGGGCTGGAAACTGAGTTAATGAGTGATTATACCTTCCTGATGAAACTGCCATAGAAATCCCAGAAGTACAGGGTTCAGAAAGCTTCCCAGCTGATGAACTTCTGGAGGTGCTGGTACAGTGGCTCACCGGGTGAGCCCTCCCCCTCCCCACATGCCTTGCCTCATGTACCTCTTCCATTTTGATGTACATCTGCATCCTGTAAATGTTCCCCTCAGTTCTGTAAGCTGTTATCAAACCCAAGGAGCAGGTCATGAGAACCCTGATTCTGTGCCAGTTTTTTGGAAGTACAAGTGACAACCCGAGACTTGCGATTGGTGTCTGAAGTGGAAGAAGTCATGTGGGACTGCACCTTTAACTGATGGCATCTGATGCTAACTTCAGACAGAGAGTCAGAACTGAAATGAATTGTAGGACACCCAGTTGGTGTCGCAGGATTGCATGATCCGGGTAAAACCCACACATGTGATTGGTGTCAGGAGCAAAGTGGTGTGCAACAGTAGTGTGAGCCTGAAGGAAAACACAGGAGTGTTTTCTCCCAACTTATATTTATTTTTCCAAAAAAACAAAGGCACATCTCCCTTAATTATGCTCAACCATCCTACCTAATAAAAGAGAAACATGCAAAATACTGTACCTCTGCTACGCCCACAAGCCAATCAGGAGCAAGTATGCAAATTAACCCAATAAAGATGGCAGTTAATTTGCATACACAGGCACCAAGCGGCCTGGGTCCTGGGAACATCCTTGGGACCCAGGCCACTCCTAGCTTGTAGGCCCGCACTTAGGCCCTGAGCAGCAGGGGTCCCAGAACATCCTCAGTAGCCAGAGGATGTTCCTGCCCTGCCCCCAGCCACTTGCGCATGCTTTGGCGCCAAGTGGCAGTTCGGGTCCATGCCCCAGCCCAGTGCCCATGATGAGGGGGCTGACTGCTGGCCTCTGGGGTGTGTGGAGACCCCGGCGGCTGCCGCTGCACGTGGCCCAGGGGCCCCTGCATGCCCCCCAGCCCAGTGCCCATGACAGGGGGTGAGGGGGGGGCTGGCTGCCAGTCTCTGGGATGTGTGGGGACCCCGGTGGCCACCACTGGGTGGCAGGGACACCCCCCTAGCCCAGTGGATACAATGCAGGGGCCACATAAGCTGCAGAGGAAAACCATTTTTAAAAAATGTATTTTTTATTGATTTTTTTACAGAGAAGAGAGGAGAGGGATAGACAGTTGGAAACATCAATGAGAGAGAAACATCGATTAGCTGCCTTCTGCTCACTCTCCACTGGGGATGTGCCTCCAACCAAGGTACATGCCCTTAACAGGAATCAAACCTGGGACCCTTCAGTCTGCAGGCCCATGGTCTATCCACTGAGCCAAACCAGTTCCAGCGTAAACACCTTTTCTGAACGCTCATTGGCTAAGCTCCTATATGCCACCACATGCAGTGTTCTTGATAACGTGGGTTATAAGAATCCAAGTAGGTGATCTAGGGGTTTTCAACCACACTCCTGGAGGAAAAAAAATGAAGGTCCGCTGCTGGAGGGGCTAAGAACTGTTATATCCTGCCCTAGCTGGTTTGGCTCAGTGGATAGAGCCTCGGCCTGTTGACCGCAGGGTCCAGGTTCTATTCTGATCAAGGGCATATACCTAGGTTACAGGTTCCTCCCTGGCCGGGGCCCAGGTCAGGGCTCATTCGGGAGGCAACCAATCAAAGTGTCCCTCTCACACTGATGTCTCTCTCTGTCTCTCCCTCTCTCCTCCACACACTCTAAAAATCAATGGAAACATATCCTCAGGTGAGGAGAAAGAAAAGAAAGAAAAGGAAAGGGAAAGGGAAAGGGAAAGGGAAAGGGAAAGGGAAAGGGAAAGGGAAAGGGAAAGGGAAAGGGAAAGGGAAAGGGAAAGGGAAAGGGAAAGGGAAAGGGAAGGAAGGAAGGAAGGAAGGAAGGAAGGAAGGAAGGAAGGGAGGGAGGGAGGAAGGGAGGAAGGAAGGGAGGAAGGAAGGAAGAAAAGAAAAGAAAGGTCATATCCTATAAAAGAGACATCTTGAAAATGCCTAAAGAAAGTTGTCATTTTTTCACAGTGAAGGGACTAGAGTGCATGTTGATGAAAACACCTTGGCAGCCGCAGTGGCTGGCAGTGGCTGCAGCAGCAGGGAAATGGGGCTGGCACCTTCCCTTGATCAGCCCGGTCCCCTCCCATAGAGGGTGGCCAGACTGCAGCTGAGCCTGCTCCCCAGGGGAAGCGGGCCTCAGCCATCAGTACAACATCTCCTGAGGGCTCCCAGTCTGTGAGAGGGGGCAGGCTGAGCTGAGGGAGCCCCCCACCATGTATGAATTTCATGCACCGGGTCACTAGTCTTATATAATCCTATATAATGAAGATGTAATATGCAAATTGACCATCACTCTAACACACAATATGGCCGCCCCGATATGGACACAAGATGGCCACCAGCAGAGGAGGGCAGTTGTGTGTGATCAGGCCTGCAGGGGGGGACAGTAAGGGGTGACCAGGCTGGCAGAGGAGGGCAGTTGGGGGGTGACCAGGCCGGCAGGGGAGGGCAGTTAGGGGCAATCAGGCCGGCAGGGTAGGGCAGTTGGGGGCGACCAGGCTGGCAAGGGAGGGAAATTAGAGGTGTCTGGGCCAGCAGAGGAGGACAGTTAGGGGCGACTAGGCCAGTAAGGGAGGGCAGTTGGGGGCGACCCCTGGGGGGCGACCAGGCCTGCAGAGGAGGGCAGTTAGGGGCAATCGGGCTGGCAGGGGAGCAGTTAGGAGTCAATCAGGCTGGCAGGAGAGTGGTTAGGGGGTGATCAGGCAGGCAGGGAGGCAAGCAGTTGGGAGCCAGCAGTCCTGGATTGTGAGAGGGAAACCAGATTGGAGAGGTTGCAGGCTGGGTTGAGGGACACACACCAACCCCCCATGCATGAATTTCATGCACCGGGCCTCTAGTTATTCTATAATCATGTAAATTCTACATGGGAAGAAAACAGTGAAGAATGAATGCTGAAGGAAATTTCAAGAACTTTGGTGCCTGAGAAAGATAATGAGAGTACAAAGTGATTAAAGTAATAATGAAAGTTTTAGAAATATTGAGACCTGATTTTTAATAAGGAAGCTAAGAAATATCATCATAATTTTCACTAAACTTTTGATAACAGCAGACATTTCATTATGGGCCATTAAAACCAATGTGTTGAACTATGCACTAAACTTGCAACCTGCAGATAGCAGACCCCTCATAAAGTTGGTTTATTATACCAGAAATGTCCTAATGAACAGAATCATATTCTACAAATCAAGCAATCTTGTGTGCTAACGTCAGCTCAGAAGAATGGTTAAAGCAAATGGGTGGATGAGGGCCTCATTTTTTACTCTCTATAGAATAACAGGCTCCAAGAGATTCAGAGCCCCACGCAGATATTAACTTAATCCTCAGAAATCTATTCTGGTTACAGAGCTTTATAATCTTCCCCTAATTTAGTCCTAGGGGTCTTGCTGTTTTTCCGCTGTCACCATCTTCTAGACCCTCTGACTTCCATTTCATTTTACACAGAGGCACCAAAACAACTTCATTTGTCGGCTTTTAAATTATTTTGATAAAATGCATGATATTATACAGTTATTACAACTAGGACCGCAGGAAACATTACCAGATCGATATCACCATTGCCCATTAAATGGAGATTCAGTGTGTCAGTAATTTCCTTTCATTGCACTTCAAATCCTAAAATACCAAAGATCTTTTTTATTATGTCCTCTACACCCCTGCAGGCTCAGAATATGACAGAAACTGGAAGGGTGGGGGTGGAGGGGGTGACAGGAGGGGAGAGGGAGATGAAAGAGAAGGACTTAATAGGACTGCTAGGAAGATGTTGAAGAAGTCATTTTCTTTTTCTCCAAAGCTGAAATGATTTTAAAGGCCAAGGATGCAAGTTCTCTATAAACAGCATTGGCTTCACTTGTATAAAATACATGAGATGAATACAGGAGGTATACAATTTAGGAAAACTTATAACAGACTCATGATTTCACAGACACTATCGTTTAGGATGCGATTCAATTTATTTAAGTAAAATAGAGGATAGATTTAAAGAAAAGTATGAGGTAAGGAGTCATAACCAGCAATGGCACATCTGTGGAAGGTGATGTATGAAAACCTGATTTATGGGGAAATCTGGACCTCTAAGAGGGTGGGATAGATTTCCCCCAGGTTCACTGCTGGCAGACACAATACTGGACAAGATTTAGGGTCAGATCTGACAGCTGGACAGCAGGTCTGCAGATAAATAGTTTATTTGGCTCAAAAGAACTTACTTCTGCAAAATATCTAGCAGTGTCCCTTGCCAATCCTTTCCTTAACAAGGTTGTCCAAGGTCATTGACATTAGCAGAATGAAGGAGACCCGAAGATTGCTCCACCCCATACCACATGTGCTCCTCAAATGGCACCCCTTCCATGCAGCTTTCCCTCTTTATTCTCTCTTTTCCGTCTTCATTCTCTCCGATGCTTCTTCCAACCTACCTGTGACTCTCCCCCTTTAAACACTCTCATATTTTGCTTCTTTCTTTCTTCTGGCTCAAATCATATTCTGTCTATTATGCTGGTAATTTTCATATTTATTCATGAAGATCTTTTTGAACACATGATCCACGCCTCATTCGCCTTCCCGTTCACTCTTACCACCACTATTCAGTGACAAAAAAATGTCACACATTTATTAGGAACTAAGAAAGTAGTTCTATTGTGCCATGGGAATGCAAAGAATAGAGAATCCTTACCTAGAAAGTTGGTGTAGTCCATTCAGCCTTACATGCTGGATTTCTTTCTAGCTTAGCGATCTGCAACCAGATGGGATTCCCATGGAAGCAGGGTACAATGAACAGTGGAAACCCACTCCTTAATTTCCCTTCTTTTGCCTTTCAGTGGCTTCATTGCTCCCTCCCATCATCACCTTCACACCTCTATATAAAATGTGTGTAGGAATTTAGAACAACATCAATAAATGAGCTCTCTTTGATTAATAACCCAGATCTTTTTCCATCTGCAACCCCAGAGAAGTGAGGTTGAGGGCAAGGACTCCTTGGGAGAATTGATCTCAGTTCTCATAGAGCCAATAATGACAAAGATGCAATCTCGGGGTAAAACACTCCCAACCCAAGAGAGAAGTGAAAAAAATCAGTATAATATTTTTCCAAGAGTTGTCACGCACAGGTTAAAAAATGGGACAAGAGTTTTGCAACATAAAATAAATCCACTTCCAAAACTGGATACCTAGAGAAAGACAGAAAATGCAAAGCTATATTAAAAAGATGAATGGGATCAGGGGAGATACTTTATTCAGATGAATGTGGCAAATCCAATTTACTCAGTCCAGCATATCAAAGGGAATTGTTACCTCTTTCCTTAAAAGATAAATCAAAAGAGCTACAGAAACAAAGAGAAAAATATAGTCAACCAATGTTTATCAAGCAGCTACTACTAGCATATGCTCACTAAGAATACACACTGGAAGGCTTTAGCAAGACAGTAATAGGGCCTGATAAATAGTTTGGCTCAGTGTGGATGAAGGACTTTAACAATACAAGACTGGAGGCAGGGAGTCTGTCCCAGACAAGAACTACTGCAAGAGTCCTGGGGAAAGACACTAATGGATTAAATGAGTGTTATAAAATGGAGATGGTGAGAAGTGGTTGCCTTTGGGATACATTTTGTTAGTAAAAGAGACAGGACTTGCTAATGGATTGGATGTGGGAAATGACAGAAAAAAATCAATGGTGACTCCTAGGTTTTTAGTCTGAGAAACTGGGTGATGATAGAGCCATGTATGGTGATAGGAAAGTCTGGATAAATACAAGTTTCAGGGTGGGGATGGAAAGAACATTAGTTCTCTTTAGCCATGTATGTACATGCTCTCCTTTAAACATCCAAGTGGAAGTTCAACTGAATACATAAATTTAAGAGTAATTAACCTCGAGATGGTATTAATAGCAATGGATAAATGATATCACTCAAAGTAAGGAAGGAGAAGAGACAAAGGAAAAGGAGGATCCAAGTTCAAGCCCTGAGACTCTCTCAATATTCAGAGGTTGGCTGGAGGTTCAATAAAGGAGACCAAAAAGGAATGGCCAGTGAGGTGATGTGGAAGGAGAACCAGGGCAGGGCAATATAATTGAAGACCGGAAATGAAAATGTTTCAAGATGAAGAGAGTGGTTATCTGTGCCAAATGCTGCTGAGAAATATCACCTCCTCTGACAGCTTAGAATCCTAAAATACAGATCAACAAGATGGTATTAATCACAGAGCAAGAAAGTGCATTAATGGAGAGGAGAGTGGCCACAGCCAAAGTAGGAAGTGAACAACTTCTTCCTCAGATGGCTTCACCATCAATTATTTCTGAAGTATCCAACTAATAACTTAATGCATGTTCAAAGAAGTGAGCTTCATTCAACGGACAGCAAGGAAATGGTTTTTCAGTGGCATTAGAGAGTGTATGGGGAACACTTCCCAAAGCCCAGCTTTCTAGTGGGCTGTCAAATAGGAAGGGGAAGTGGGGCAAGTGGGTAGACAGGTGTCAAGTGAATCAAGTACTTGGATTTTATTCCGAAGCTCATCTACTCCATCTCTAAAATGGTAATACTCAACACTAAGTATCTATATATCTAAAAAGCTAATATGCACAGTGTCCCCTCAGGGGTTCCACCGGGAGACCGGGAGTTCAACCACTTGCTATGATGTGCGCTGACCACCATGGGGTGGAACAGAAAAAAGGAAGGCCCCAGCCAGCAGCTGGCAGCCAGGGAAGGGAGGCCCTGGCCTGCAGCTGGAAGGCCCCAATCAGCCCTGATCACAGACCAGGCCTAGGGACCCTACCCGTGCATGAATTTCATGCACTGGGCCTCTAGTTTTCTATATAAAAATAAGTTAGGAAGAAGGTCATTATTTTATTGCTCAAGAGCACTTGGTACTCTGGACTCATGTATATTATTGCTTCCATCCATTCTTTTTCCATAACTTCTAATGAGAAATCATCTTAATATAGATCCATCCTATGACTTCAAACCATTGGCCCTTCCAACAAATAACTTAAAGATGAATTATAGAGCAAAAAGTTGTCTGTTCAAAGAATATGACCCAGATTCTTAATTTTCATGGGATGTGGATAAAGTCAGAAAAATAAATATAAATCAATAGGATATTTTTAACTCTCATCAAAATATTTTGTGAAAAGTACCAGTGGGAGTCTTACCTAGTACATACTTGCTTCCAGGTCTGAGAACAGACCTAAATGATTTGAATTCAGGACACTTGCGGGTTGGGGGGCTAAATGGCCAGGCAAAAGTGAGTGTTTCTAACTCATTAAGACCACACATCTCTCAACTCCTGCGGCCTTTCTGGAATCTGTCAACATTGTGAGTCATATCGTAACTATAAGGAAATGCTTTTAACTTAACTTTTGACCTTCAGTATAATGAATCCTCTAATTCTACCAGTTCAAACTGTTGAATAATTCAACAAACAGTGTTCTGACCCAAGGCAATTTAAAATATGGTGATATTTTTGCTCTGAGATTAAGAAAAGAGCTGATTCTGCATTTCATTCCAGCTCATCATGTTAAAAACACCTGAATACATCCATTTTTTAAATATTTTCTATAAAGGATTAAAAAAAAAAAGCTGAAATGGTAAAAAGAATGGGTTCAAACCATAGTCTCTTTTTACTGTAACCAAAATCTCCCTTGAAAATGTATCCCTTTACCTCCCCCTTAAAAGGAAGAAAATTGTAAGTTGGAACACTGCTTACCAAGGGGTATATTTAGTGCATGTCTGTAAATGCCAGGAGTTTTCTGAAGCCAGGGGTAACTTATATTTTAGTCAATTCTCTATGAATGCCTGGGGAAATATGTACAACATTAATCAGGGTAACCACAATTGCAAACTATCCTCCAAATGGAAAAAAAAATACATACAGAAGAGTGACTGTAAATTAAAATTAAGTTAGTGATGCATCTGAGAACTCTATGCTAAGAATCAAACTTTAACACACAAAAAAGGGAGGGGGGGATTGTGAAATTACAGTCTTAAGGAAAATTATTTTTATTTTTTTAAAAATTAAGAAAGGAAATTCTATACTAATTTCTTTTAGAACTGGCATACATGTTTAAATTTTTCCAAGTTAAGTAGTATAATATATTGGGGAAATTACTGTTTAGTTTCTAGTCTATTTCTTTATCACTAACTAGTTGAAAGGCTCTAACTTTGGGTAGTAGAAAGGGCATGAGCTCTGACAGTAGACAGATCTCAATTTAAAAACTCATCTCTGTCTCTGCTGTGTGTCCTTAGGCAAGTTCCTTAACCTCTCTGAGTACATTCCTCATGTGTGAAATGGTGGTAAGAGCAATCAGTCAGGGCTAAGACTAAATAAGACAATGATCTGAAAGTAATCAGCACAGAGCTGGCACCAGGATTTGTTCTCCTGCCTGAGGAACTTCAAGAGACAACTAAATTTTCTTTATACTCGAAAAGCCTCTAATGTTAGAATTGTACACTGAAGAAAGAAGCAGCTACATTTTCAGTAATCTAGGCACTTTCATGAGGAAGTGTCACCTTGTTCAATCTGAAGAACCAGCCCCTCCCAGATCCTAAAAAATATGTGCTCATATATATCATTCTGCAAAGTTTTCTTTACAATTTACATAAATGATTTTCACAGATTCAGATTACTGAAAATTTTCAAAGTGTTAGCCTTCATATGGAATATCTCCAAATAATGTCAACCAATGGCTTCTGTTGAGAACTGTCAGAATTAAACATCCCTTTTTTATATTCTTTTAAAACATTTCTGGGTAAAACTATATTTTAGCCACTTAATCAGAGAATATAAAAAAATCGACAGAAGGTCAGAGGTCTAATTGGTAGATCTATTTTGGGGGGATCATTTCCCATCACCATTACTGCTTTTTTCCATATTTCCAATCCCATTAGCTGTTCCTTCCTAAAAGCAATTGTTCCTAAGGTGCCACTCTTGGCCCAAGGACCCTCCCCAAACTCTGTGCACCGTCCAAGCTGCGGAGAGGACCTCTGGCTTCTGTCTTCTTGTTCCCCAGTCAAAATCTCCGCGATTTCTTCTTATACTTAAGTTTTAATTTCTTCTAATTAACTAATTAGATTTCTGGTGAGAGGTTTCAGCATTTACTTAGAAACTCTCTACAAACACGGAAGAATGTTCCTACACTGAGGAATCTGTACACTGTTCTCATCTTAGCGAAGTGTAGGAGCATACAGATACAAAGATTGTGTTTTCTGTCCCATTTCTTCTGTCCTGAAGAACAAGTAATAGTATAAACTCATGAATACCAAGTAGCTTTCTTTTCCTGTACAAGTTTTCAATAAATGAGTTGGTGGGAATTTAGGGAACAATGGCTTGTGGCAGGCAGGCAGCCATTCAATGCCCTTCCACCCCACAGTGGAGGAGCAGCAAAGTCCAAACCTCTCCCAGAAGATTGGTATCCGCACAGGGCAGCACGCACACATGCCCATAGGCCACTTGCTCATAGATTTAGCTCTATGAGTGATATGTCAGAGTTAACTGAGAGGTATGGAGAGTGAATCACAGAAAAGGAAAATCATTAGGTAAAATAGAAAGAGGCACCCAAAAAGCATGCCTACATTTTCAGATGGTGTTTCCATAAAACTGGCAAATAATCACCCTCTAAAGAGAAGACACTCTCTCTGCACAACAGAACTACAAATGCAGTGAGTCTCAGAGCAATTCCTGCTGCCCCTGAGCAGAGGGCTTTTGACCAGAGGTTGAACAAAAAGTCTTCCTCAGCCACTACCAAGCCAGACAAAGCAGGATGAGGCTGTTAAGAGTGGAAATGGACATGCATTTGTCCAAGGCAAAATGGTGTACTAAATTCCCTAATGTAAAGTGTACCCACTCAAGTTAATAAAGAAATGAAAGCACTCTAGATTACGCTTAATTTTCTGACACAGACAGTGATAAAAGCTGAAAAGTACCTATCAACGGAGGCCACACAGCTCACTACACTTCCCTAATGACACTTCATTAAGGAGGATTTGTACGTGTCAAACAGGGAATAAATAGCATTTTGGTCCTGAAGACACTTCTTTCACTCCTGCCCATATTAAACAGAACATTCCGTTTCAAGGGTATTTGGACATAATTTTTCATTGTGAGGCCAGGTTCTCAAACTAGAAAAGGAAATAAACAGCATGAATTGCTCCGAGAGCTATTTTGACGAATTTTTGAAAAGAAATGTAGCCTATTTATTATCCCTTTCTCTTAATAAAAAACGAGGTGGCATTTCTTTAAAAGAGGCACTTAGAACCTGAGATAAATCTCCTTCCAAGTTAAAGACTCGGGGGAAAACATCACCAATTGTGTCTTATGTTTAATAACAAAGGGTAGTTATTAAAATCATAATCTGAGTTGGGACAAATGCGAAAATTAATACCAAAAGAGAGGTGGAAAAGAGGAAGAAAGAGGGAGGGAAGAAAGAAAAAGAAGCCTGAAGCCTCCTGCCCCTGCCTCAACCTTAGCCATTCTCTGGGGAGTCTTCCCAGCACTGGAGGCCTTGGGGTTCCCCTTGCCTATTGTAATTTCCCATTTACTCCTCTGTCTCTCTTCCCCATGAGAGTGGGCCTCTGTGAAAATCGAAGGAGATCTGCCCATTCACCATTTATCTGCAGCTCCCAACACAGTGCCTGTCACTCACCCACTATTGGAGGATGGCGAGGAAAGAGAAAGGAGTGCAGTGGAGGGAGAGGGTGAATGAAAGGACAAGGTGAAGAAGTTGTTGTTTCTTTTAAATCTCAACAGTTTCTGTCCTTAGTCTAGTGATCAAAAGGCAATACATTGTTGACCTTTCCAATAAATACAGGCTTCGCGTTCTGGATAACTCAAAAATTGCTGAACCATCACCTACAGCTATCTGACTCTTTCATGATCCTCTGAACTCACATGGTGGGTCCCAAAGGAAGGTTCCAACACAAAAAGCTCCACGGAGCGAGTGGTAATTTCTAGACTCTTGGCTTAGCAATTGTTGTGTTTTCTCTTCTCCTTTCTTCTACTTTTTCCCCCCCTCTATACTGAATGCCAAGAAAACACCCAGAGAAGCTTCCCAGAATTAAGTCCTCTTACAATTTAGAAAGGTGGGCATAGAATATCGCTGACTCCAAATCTTCTGTACCCAAGGAGATTCAGATTTCAAATCCCAGCTGAAATAAATACATATCTTTGAATGATGATAGTAAGGAAAGATGTCTGATCTCTTGGCATAACCGCCCTAAGGAGAGACTGTCAGTGTGTCTAATGCCAGCCATGCTGAGTTCCTGGACCGTCACTTAAGGAAAGAAACCATTGCATAACTCAGAAGGGGCATGGCAAGTGTCTTCCTCACTTTTTTCTCCTTGTAACATCAAGTCAGAAAGGATAAATATGAAATGCAGGCATCAGCAATATTCAAGCTCCATGTGTTTATACTCTAAAAAAAAGAAAATGAAAATATTTTCATCGTCATAGCAACCTGCCTTCGCCCACAGTAAGTGTATGCTATGTGATAGTGGTCATTCTGAATTACTGGTTAAGCTCCCTCTAAATGTGTAGTTTGTTCTGCAGGGCCAGGGGCAGAGATGACTTTAATGTCCTTAAAACAACTTTGGTTTCTGCAATTTAACCATTTCAATACACAGTTCCCTTATACTAAATATAACCATTTTCATGTTCTGCTCTTCAGATGTGGGAAACAAAGCACTAAGTCCCACTATCCCGAAACAAGTACAGCAAAACAAGACTCGAAATTTGAGTCTCAAGGTGTTCCATATTCGAATCAGAAGTAAACACAAGCATGAGTGTTCATGTCCCTTGGTTTGTCACGAGAAAAGGAAAATGTCATGTTACTCATGTGATTTATCATTTCTATGATTGAATTAGACAAAGTGAATAAAATGATGCCTCAAATGCATAAGGTATAAGAATTATAATGATGGAGTTATAATGAGACTCACGGCTTTGCAGTGATTGGTCAGCAGCTCAAAACTATGTACCTACAGTTCTTGACTACTCTGCAGCTCAGTTTCTCAACCCGTAAGACAGAGGTAATGACACCTACCTTGCAACACTTCTCTGAGCACTGCCTGTCTAGCTCAATACCTAGAGCACCGTGGTTGCTCAGTGTATGTCAGCTTTCTTTCATCTTAAGAGCTAATATCAAATGCAGAGCCCTGCTCTTGGGGCCTTAGAAATGTAACTGCAAAAGTCAGGACAGAAAAGGAGAAAGAAGATGAGAAGCAATACAAAGTCAGATATGATCAATGCTGACAGATGAAACACTGGGGAAATGCTTCACCACTTGTTCATTTTTAAGCATTTAGAATTTAAAATTAAAGTTATAGCATGCATCTACATTTACATTCAAATACCACAGTTATCAAATGGAATTTACCTACAAGTTCCAATGCTAATCTTCAAACCTTCTGCAGACAAGAGGAAGGAAATTTTAGAGGAAGGATAAACAGTTTTTTACAAACCTTTAAAATATTTACAAAGCCAGTGATATGGTTATTATTCCCACAGTTTTGATGATGTAAAATCTTTTTCAAAAAATCAATTGCCTGTTTAACAACTGCCTAATGTGACATATAATGGCAAACTATAATATATACATAATTCTAGACTGTTATATGACACGGATCCCTGAGGAAACCAGGTTAATTTTGGTATCTCCTTGACCAGAGCAAATTATCTCTTTCTCTGTGCTTCTAAATTCTGTTCTGTATGGGACAGAACTAGCAATCATCCTTCAGAAGCAGTGACAATCACTTGCACTTTGGCCAAGTGCTGTAGATTCGGAAGCATGAATACTGGTATTGCCAACCACCCACGTTTCCTGTGAAGATTTCCAACCCCGGTCTTATCACAGTCCCATATGGAAATCTTCTCATTTTCTCCAGAAGGGTATGGATTGGATTCCCAAATAATTATCAACATAAAGCTTGTTTCAATTCTTTCATTAAATTATTTAAAATATATCATGCTCTGCCCTAGTCAGCAAAAATTCCACTGGATGGGGAAAGGGGTTTGTCTAAATCCCGTAGATTCCTGATGTATCATTAAAGGATCTGATGATCTCTTCTGAGTTCTGACAAGAAACATCAGGCCAAGGGTCCTTGAAAGGTATCTCCTAACAGTTCAGGGTTTAGATTCTCCAAATTCTGAGCTAAGGATTCCTCATTTGATAGAAAGAGCGTGATATATCAAGTGACTCATCTGAATTCAGTAAAAGTTGGCATATGCTTGGACATTTTTCCATTGATTTTTAGAGAATTTTAGAGAAGGGGAGAGACAGCAAGAAACACTGATGTGAGAGACGACACATCCATTGATTGCTTCCCACACACACCCTGACCAGGGCTGGGAATCGAGCCTGCATCTGAGGTACGTGCCCTTGACCAGTCCAAGGGCTGATGCTCTATCCACTGAACTTGGGCTCTACACAGTACTTAAATGATTCATTGAAACTACTTTGGAAAGAGACAACTACTTACAAGAAAATATAGGAAAAGGAAAATTAGGAATTCTGAAGTTTTTAAAAAACTAACTATGAACATGGTTTCATATGTCTCTTGGCCTTCTGTATGTCTTCTTTTGAAAAGTGTCTATTTAGGTCCTTTGCCCATTTTTTTTACTGGGTTATCTCCCTTTGGTTAAGTTGTATGAGTCCCCTATAAGTGTCTTTCTTGTTGTTCTGTTGATGGTTTCTTTTGCTGTGCAGCAGCTTTTTATTTTGATATAGTTCCATTTGTTTATTTTCGCCTTAGTTTCCATTGTCCTAGGAGCTATATCAGTAAAGAAATTGCTATGACCTATGTCTGATATTTTGCTGCCTATGGATTCTTCTAAGATTTTTATGTATTCCCATCTTATGTTTAAGTCCTTTATCGATTTTGAATTTATTTTTGTGTATGGTGTAAGTTGGGGGTCTAGTTTCATTTTTTTGCATGTATCTGTCCAATTTTCCTAACACCATTTATTGAAGAGACTGTCTTGACTCCATTGCATGCTCTTGCCTTCTTTGTAAAATATTAATTAAACATAAAGGCTGAGGTTGATTTCTAGGTTCTCCGTTTTGTTCCACTGGTCTGTATGTCTGTTTTTATGCCACTACCAGGTAGTTTTGAGAACAGTAGCTTTATAATATAGCTTGACATCTGGTATTGTGATCCCTCCTACTTTGTTCTTCTTTGTCAGGATTGCTGTGGCTATTCGAAGTCTTTTTTCATTCCATATGAATTTTTGGAAAGTTTGTTCTAGGTCTGTGAAATATGTCATTGGTATTTTAATGTGGATTGCACTGAAAACATACTCAAAGTCACTAATCAACACAGAGATGCAAATCAAAACAACAATGAAATAGCCATTCTGACATCATCAACAAATCAACAAACAACAAGTGCTGTAGAGAAATGTAGAGAAAAAGGAACCCTCATGTACTGCTGGTGGGAATGCAGACTGGTGCAGCCACTATGGAAAACAGTATGGAGTTTCCTCAAAAAATTAAAAATGGAACTCCCATTTGACCTAGTAATCCCACTTCTAGGGATATATCCCAAGAAATCAGAAACACCAATCAAAAAGGATATATGCATCCCTATGTTCATAGCAGCACAATTTACAATAACTAAGATTTGGTAACAGCCTAAGTGCCCATCAGCAGATGAATGGATTAAAAAACTGTGGTACATCTACACAATGGAGTATTATACTGGTGTAAAAGAGAAGGAACTCTTACCATTTGCAACAGCATAGATGGACCTGGAGAACGTTATGCTAAGTGAAATAAGCCAGTCGGAGAAAGACAAACATCACATGATCTCACTCATTTGTGGAATATAATGAACAACACAAACTGATGAACAAAAATAAATCCAGAGACATAGAAGCATCAAACAGACCATCCAAAATCAGAGGGAAGACGGGGGGTTGCGGGGGGGGCGGGGGGTGGAGATCAACCAATGGACATGTATGCACGTACATATGCATAACTCATAGACACAGATAATTGGGGGGTGAGGGCATGTGCTGGGGGTGGGAATGGCTGGGGAGAGGTCAATGGAGGAAAAGGAGACATATGTAATACTTAACAATAAAGAATTTAAAAAATAAAAACAATAAACTAGAATTTTAAAAAAATAACTACTTATGAACAGTTATTACCGGTCAAGGGCAGCTAAAAAGGTCTCCTCGTATTTTGTTAGCTGTTTGATAGAATTTCTAAGTACATATTCCTTCTTAGAGGTTCTTATCACTATTCCATCTTTGCAGATGTCTCTGGTAAGCAAAAGGTATTCTAACATGGTAGCCTTTGTGCAACTGTTTCTAGGTAACAAGGAAAAAAAATAATGCCTGAGTCCATTTACTCTTCTAGGGATTTAAGCAATAAAATATAAAGAAAAGAAAAAATTAAACACACATATTGCTTTAAGATATCTTTACACTGGGCATAGTCCTCCTCACCTCTCCTATTTAAAGAAATGAACTCAGTAAATGGCTTTCTGGCTTGGATGAAGTCTTTCCTACATTCTAAAATTCCTCCCATGGAGAAATTAAAATAATTTTGCCTCTGAAAATACTATCTTGTAAAAAAATTCCCCTGAGTATAGGGATTTGGGATGATTTATGGAACAACAGTCATCTGAAGGAGTTCATTGTCACAGCATTTTTAATATGAATAATGATACATCTCCTTCTCCCTCAGTAACTCTGCCCTATAATAAACTATCACCACGCTACCCACAGATAATGATATAATATTTTCCCCCAGCTATTCAAACTGCTTAATATCTGCAGACAAAAAGAGAATCGGATACCCACTACTTAATTTTGCTGTCTATCTGATGTCCTGCAAGTCAGCCTACTCAGTCAGCTTACAATTCTCAAAATCTTCTCAATTCTTCTGTTAATGTTCTAAGGTCCGCTTCAACTTATCAAACATAGGCCATCTACTGCTCACACCCACTGAGATGGCAACTACAGCTTCTCACCTTCAGGACAGATAATGGACCAGGTGAGATCCTGACTTTGTTACAGACTCTTCCTATAGCCTTCCTGGTCTAGATCCTGAGTTCTGAATTCTCTTACGGCCTATTTCCTGTAATATACCTGGCTGAGACCGGGTTACACTGATACATTTACCCATAAGGCCTTGAAAGCCCTTAGAGAACTGTTAAACATGTAAGTTTACAAAGATTTTAAAGAAATTGTCAGCAAAATTCAACTAGAGGCAAAAAGTCCAGCTATTTTTATGCCATCTGTTCCAATTTCATGCCTTACCACTTTTATTACCAAATAAGAAAGCTGATAAGGATGTCTGCTCTTCTTTTTCCCTACAGGGCAACATTTCCAGTGCCCTGAGTCATTTTTTTTTTCTTTTGATGCCTAGAAGACAAATAGGAGTCAGAGTTCAATCACACCAATGAATACTCTTAAAACACACACACACATTGACACATATACACTTCTAAGCTGCTAAATCTGGAACATTCCTAATAGGAAACAAAAACAAACCTGATGAAAGAAGAGGGCTAGAGAGGAAAGAGGGTACAGTCAAAGGTTGCATCTGCCCAAGAATCCGGGTCACACCAACAGGTTTTATCAAATGGGTGCTTAGAATTCTGCATGACAGCTGTGCAAAGCTCTTCAACTTCACTTTACTGCCACAAAAATAGCAGCTGTTCAGGCTGTAATAGATCCTATCCCTGATATGTAAACCAGTCTTATCCTTGGAAGACTTAAGGGCAAACTTCAGTCCAATCTTAAAAACACCCCAAGCACATCTTCTGCTCTCCATCCCCTATGTGAAAAATACCCAAAGGAAGAGGAGAGGAAAGCAGGTTGAAAACTTTCTCCTTTAAAAACTGGGGAGATCATTTAGGTTCCCTCCAGCATTGAAGAAAGCTCAATCCATTAGTTTTCAATGACAGATCTGGTTCCTTTCCAATTCATTTCTACTCAATAAAACGTCAAGTAACTTAGAAGCCCTAAGTTTATTTACAAGTTGTCAGATGTAGAAAAACAGTTGAGTTCTTTCTGAATATTGAGTTTGAACACTAAATACACCGATACCACTAGTGCAAGGTGGAAATATTCTTGTATCATCAACCACCTATAAAGGTAGGACGGGAACTTGAAGGTACCATTTTTTAAGCTTATAATATTCATTATATCTTCACTAGTGTGGTCTCTTAGCAAATTTCAACCTATTTCCTATTTATTACACATTACACAATTAGCCTTGACTATAAATGTGGCCATTGTAGGTACTTCCCCACATTACTGTCATCTTAAGTGTCAAAGGGAAAAACTTCCTCTTCACTAACATACCCTTCCGTTATTCATTCAAATTGCATTTTTCTGCTTTAAATGTCAATAGTCTAAATCTTATGCAGTGGCAGGAAGTTCAGAAAATTTCCATATTCTATTTCCTGCTCTTTCCTTTTCTCGCTTTCTTAGAACTGTTCAAACCATTTCATTCTCTATTTTTCTTTAAAAAATATTTGAAATATTGAATCATAAAAACTGAATATATATTTCCCAAGTGCAGAAACATGCTCGGGGGGGGTAAAGTACTTGCCGAAGATTACAGGGCTAAGAAAATGTCAGATCAGCTCTGAAAGATATATCCTCCTTCCTCACCTAATTCTGTTACTGTCACCATCTTTCCCTTTGTCATCCAACCTCTAGTCCTTCAGCTTTCTCCTCATACTCAATCAGTGGTTCAACTGTTGGTTCTCCTTCCACAAATAGTCTTGGTCTCTGGTCCCCATCTCCATCATATCCACTCTACATGCATCCCTTATTACCATTCATCCTAACTCACCTGTCTCTTTAGTCAGTTCTCGCTCTCTCTCCCCCCCCCCACCCGCCCCCATGTCCTTCCAATTCACTGTGCACACTACACAGCCTCCGTGTAACTCTACACTAACCCTGGTTCTCAGAACAATGCCAAGATGCTCTTATTTTTTTCAGCGGAGCCTCACTTTCTCATTGATAAGGTCCAAGTTTCCTCCCTGACACACAGGACTATTCGAAATCTAGCTCCAATTGTCTCTCCCACTACCACCCTCCACACAATACTCTGCACTGTCCAATCCTGGGCCTTCACTCATGTTGCTATACCTAGCTGGAATGTCCCTTCTTGGCACAGTCAACACTAGCTAAATCAGATGATCTCTCCCATGACCCCTCAAGCCAAGATGAAATCACCCTGTCTGAACTTCATAGCACTTTGATCCCTTTTAACTTGCTCCATATATACCAGGTTATTTCCATTTCTTCTGTAAATGAATAATTCTCTCAATGCAGAAAGCAGTGAGCTGGTGTTCATTTCCTTTGTGGGTCCACCTCGGCAGTAACACGATATTAAGCACACAGGAAGAACTCTCACTTACTGTTCCGATGAATATATTTGGCTGGCACCCTCTATAGGAGCATAGTTAGTCCCAAAGCCAAGCATAGTCTTACATGCATCAGCCAATAATTAAATTTAGACAAGTAGGAAAGGTAATAAGAGCAGATACAGTGTCATTCAGGGACAACATGAATAATCATAAAACACATTAAAATAGAAAAGGTATTGGGATATATCCAGAGGGGGAAAAACTCCCTCTAAGTTCCTGATTCCAGATACAATTTCCAAGCAAGATGGGGATGGAGTATGGGAAGTGTTCTGGGTGAAAACTGATTACATACTGGGACACTGTGACCAAGAAACCTTGGTATGCAAACAGCTAAGCCACTCAATGAATACCTTTAGAGTATATGGAAAAATAAAATGCTTAATTATAATTAGTTTATATTGTTCATTAAAATATAGTTCCAGCTGCACCCAAAGCCATCTTGAATGGAGCTGAATCTCAGCACTCGCAATGATTTTGAAGGGGAAAAGGGCTAGGTAATTTGTTTTCGGTCCCACATCAATCTGATTTCTTTCCGTTGTTTGTCTCTATTCCAGTACCCACCCATTCTTCAAAGGCTGGCCAGGAGAACAGGAGTTCACAGTCCTGAAGAAAAATGGAAGGGGTTACCAGTTTCACTTTTTTGTTAACTTCTGAAAGGTGTTTTTTTTCTTTCCTAAAATTTTGAGATGGAAAATCCATTAGGTAATTATATATAACCCAAGAGCCCAATTCAAGGTTGTTCCCTATAGTTCACTCTCTAGCAGTTTTCCAGTCCACTTCCCTGGGGAAATGTTAAAGTTTTCTCCCCAACAGTTACTTTCAAATTCAGCCGGAACCTGGTACCACTGCAAAGCTTTAAATGTAAACTTTATAATAAGACCTGAGCTGAAATTGCAAACAGCCGAAAACCAGGATCTCTGCTTTTTGCAAAGAAGCAGAAACAATTCTAAGCACAAATGAAAAAGAACACATCACGCTTTTATGCATTTCTGAGTTAACCGTATTATGATAGCTGTTCTCCCCAGCAAGTCTCACTCCTCTGGGGATTTTTTGGTGCTGTCATTCTCGGAAAAAATGACAACTTCTGAGCTAGGTCACAGGTTTTTATTTTGGGTGTTGTTTTTTTTTTTTTTTTTCAATGCCAGAATGCTCAAAAGCAGGCTACCAACTTCTAGAACATTCAAAACATTAGTGAGAGGAGCAAGGTTTTCTCACCAACCTAGGACCTGCTTGTTAGTGTTACAGGATGCAAGTTTCCCAAGTGCTGAGATAGTATGATTTATAGCCTAAATGTGGTCAACAATACAGTGTAGGGATGAGGGCAGATCTGGGTTCCAATCCTGGCTCCACAAGTTATTAGCTATATAATCTCAGACAAATAAGTGATGTCTCTAAACCTGTTTTTCAACAATAAGTTGGGCATAATACCTACCTCATACAACTGAGATAGATGATCTTGACACAACACATAATCAAATGCTTAGCACAAAACATCCTGTATGCCAGAGTGAGTCCATAGTAAATTATAATGTAATAAAAAGCACTTCATTTACTTTTAAACTTAATAGAACCACAGCACCTTGCATTTAGGAAAGCTTGATTCACACATGCCAAATGATGCCTAGGTTGTTTTTTCTCTTTCTGGTTTTGTACTTTGGTTTTTATAATTCTCTACCTCCTTTTTATTTATTTATAACCTTGTTTATAATATTAACAATATTAAATTGGGAGGACGTCTTCCATCTATGATTTACAGTATTTTATAAGCTTTACAAATGAGTCATACATAATTTTGCTCACTTGGAAACTCCCCGACTATAAATTTCAAACACTTAAAGCATTCCTCTGTTGCCGAGGGAGACCATGAGCATCTCAACAGTGTACGTACACTAAGAGTGCACTCTTCCAAGGGTGGTCTCCACCAAACGCCCATCTTCCTGCCGGAGCAGCATGCCCTATTCCATAGGTGATCTACTTCTGTGCCAACAGATGGATGCCAAATCCTTTCAAAGTGGACGAGGGAAAAGGTGAAACAAAACAGCCCAAAATACTCAGTGTCTTCTAGGCTCAAGAACACTAGTCTATTATCCATTGTCACACTGCAAGATCCAGGTAAGAGATATATTTTTTTAATTTTGTATGTTAGTTTTTCACAAAATTTAAGGATATTTGTAACAGACTCGGCATCTAGTTTTACCTGATTTTCTCTGTTGTAATGGGACAGATGTCACCTCCACTTATCAATTACTTGGGCAATGCCTTCTCTGGTTTCACCCACTCTTGACATCTTTGTCATAGCAATGGCCCTGTTTCTAATTAGTGACAGTCTCAAAAGTATACAGTGGAATTACTCCTGTATTTCATCTTAATGAGCAGGTTCCTCTATACTGACACCCCTCCTCAGTTGATGAGCATTTACTATGTGCCAGATTCCAGATTCATAATAATAAAATTCTATAAGGTAGGTGTCGTTATTATTATCTATTTATAGAGAAGGGCATTAAAGCACAGAAAGTACATTCCTAATGTCCTAAGAGCCTAAGGAGTAGCAGAATCAAGCTTGGTCCAAAGCAACATGTTCCTAACTACTCCACTGATATCCAAAGCATCGACCACAAGTCCTCTTCACTGAGGAAAATGTAGAAGCTGACTGTTTCCATAGTCATTCAGCCATTCTTCAAATATGCTCTGTTATCAAATCTCTAGGACACTGCTGGGTAGTGGGGACCCAGTAATGAAGACAAACACTGTGTCTGCCCACAAGGAGAGTATAAACAAATAAGACAGTTTTATTTTTAAAATCCTAACATGAAAAAATGATCCAGATACTTAAATAAAATTTACCAACAAACAAACAAAAAACCCTACAATGGAAAATCATGCAAATGATTCACTAAATAAAGTCAGTATCATTGCTATAAGACAGAGAGGACCCTGTGACAGGATATAACAGAGGACCCATTCGGGTCTGGAAAAGCAGGGAACCAGATTTCTGATGCTACTGATGGAGCCAATAGCTAGGATTAACTTTAGCCACAGCATCTACAAAGGCAATGACTACTCAGTTTGTTTCTTTAACATTTGGATTCCTTATTCTTGCCCATTTGGAAATGTTTAGTCAATTGCTGAATTTCAAAAACAATACAAGATAGCTGCCAATAAAGTTTCAAAATGCCAACCTTCCTTCCGTCCCTCCTTGGTTGTCTATGTTACTCCTAGGAATTAGATCAGTTTACAGGTTCAATAGGGTAAAATGTCATAATACGCTTTCCCCAGTCCTAAAATCTCAAGTTGTTCTGAATCCTCTAGTCTGGCATCCAACATTCTCTTGGAGTTAACCTAAGCTTCCTCCCTGCCTAATGATTTGAAAGTTTTAATATAGAAAAGTTTTAATATACAGCAATGCTATTTTTTTTTCTCAAATTCTTATTGGGAAAAAAAATCAATAGTTCTAGCCAGCAAGATCTTAATTATTTGAAACTTCTTTTTTATACTTTGTCCTTTAAAATCTTTCTAAAATGCATTAGTGCAAGTTTTCAGCTCAGTAACATTCTGGTGAATAAAAAACAAAACTGATCTCTAGTAAGACAGGATCTTGGATCCTTCTGTGAGATTTCTCAAGATATCAACATTTCTTAAATCTTGACACACTGACCATATTTGGATGTGGAGAACAGGGCCCTTGGTGTGGAAGAGGCGGTATAGTTTTCATAGACCACAGAGAAACAGCCGAGTTGCTGGGTTTCTGCTTTGCCTCCACCTTCCTTCTCTCAGCAAAAAGCACACATACAGGTAGAAAGAAGAAAGGGGTAATGTAAGGACCCTTCACCCAGAGCCCATCGAAGTACAGACTTCTTTCCCCCTGAAACCAGAGGAACTTCAATTTTATCTAGTTCAATCTGGAGCTTCAATGAAGGATTTCAATGTCAGGAAAAGATGCCACTTCTTTAAAGGGTCAGGGAACTACTGATACCTGATTTGAATTAGTTCCAAACCCAAATGAATTAAATATCAGAGTCATCTAGGAATTTGCCATGTGATCTTTTCATTCCAGAATTCACAAACGATAGATTGGAAATCTTTTCTAAATCTCTTCCCATCTGAGGTTCTATAACTTAATGAATCTGCTGTCAGCCTAGACTGCTCAGTTTTGAATGTTTATGAAGTAAGCAAATTCCTTGCAAAGGCTGACTTTCTTAAAACCTGCCTATTAAAAAAGAACTGAGAAGAAAGAGAATGGCTAAATCACAGTTACAATTTTATCTAAGAAGGGTATTACTTCACGTTAAAAGAAACCTGAGTTTCTGTGGAGAAATGCTCTCTATAAATCCCAAGTACTCAATAATCATCCTTAGGCTGATTTCCAGTTGGTTTCCTTTTCAAAGAGCCAATAAATATGTCCTAGGTGCTCTTGGCAAAGGAAGGCACAAAGTCCCATTCCTTGGAGGGAAAACTCAGAACAGAACCATGGAAATAAGCAGAAAGAATGACTAACAAAGAAGGGCAATTATTAACTGTGAATTTAGTGTTGACATGTTAAAGTACAGGGTGGGGCAAAAGGAGGTTTATAGTTGTTCATATGAAAAATACAATAATTAACAAATAATACAAGAATAAAGTGGGTTTCCTGTACTGAACTGTAAAACTACTTTTGCCCCATCCTTTATTCCAAGGAAAAGCAGATCAACTGAAGAGAGAGTCCCCCCAAAAGAGGTGGGACCAAATCTGAAAGCACTGGGTAGAGGAAGGGAAACTAAAGCCTTCCAGAAGATGGGGGCCGGAGAAAGGGGTAGACATCCCTATTTTGGTGTGATAGATGAACGTTGCTCCCTCTGAGTGGACACATTGCCCTAATCCACTCAGGACATGGGACAGGGAGAACTGCTTCAGCATCACAGCAGGAAACTTGGCCAAACTTGCATAGTTCCTGCCCAGGGCCTCCCACCACTGTTCAAAGGGAATAAAAGATAAGCCACAAGGCTGCTCCCCAGGCAGTGGAGGAGAGGTGAGTGAGTCCACTTGATGTGCACCAACTCCTACAAAACACTGCTTGATTCAGGCAAAAAGGCAGGGGTAGTAGGAAAGTCTGACCATAAGATAAGAAGGAGCAGGAAGAACTTAGGCTTGACTGCTGAACTCAAAGTGCAAGTCAAGCCCCCTGGGAAAAGCATCATGGGATATTTGCAACTCACTCCAAAGTTCTTCAGGCAGGAGGAGAGGAGGGGGGCTGATGAAGAAATGCCTGGCCAGCAGTTTCGCTGGTGAAGTGCATAGAAAGAATGTTGCTGTTGGAGGAAGGTTTACCAGCTCTTACTTGCTTATGCTTTGCCAATTATGAGCCACAGTCTGTGGAACCTGGGGATCTGTGCTTTAGAACCTCCTTGATTCTGATGCTCCGCCAGGTTTTGGGACCACAGCTTAGGAAAAAGCATTCACACTAGCATGTGACTGTTAGAGAAACAAACGTCAGTAGAAAGGAAAGGAAATGATGCATGGATCCAGTGCACTGTTTGCAGCCAAGTAAATTCTTTGAGGTTCTCAGTTGACATGATTTAGTTGGGAAGGCTGTTCTCTCCTTAATGTCACCTCAAAGAACCATAAGCACAGGATTCCTAAGAAAGGGTCAAAAGGTCCAGTCCCAGCTCTGCAGCTGTTTAACCATGTCACTTTGGGGCAATGCTGATGACTAGTGGTTGAGATGGTCACAGAGGGCAGATGAGACTAAAGGACTTCATTGGATTCCATTTCACTGACCCAGATACGTAACTTCCTAGAAAGAGGTCTCAATTCCAAGGATTGTGTAAAAAGCTCATCTTCGGCAAAGTCGCTACATTTATTTTCTGCATTCTTCTCTCTGGCGCTTCATGCCTCCCCTCAGACATGTGGTCCTTGACACCCTGGAGCCTCTCCAGAAGGTCCCCCAGCCAAGTGGCTTCTGATTCCTTTACACATTGCTGACCAGCTCAAGGCCCTTGGAGCCTTGGTATATCATAAACTGTTGAAAATGGAGTAATATACAACCCTAGGTGACCTAATCACATTTTCAAAAGTAGCCAGTGAGTTGTGTGTGTGGAACTGTCTGGTCTGTTAACGCAAAACAGAAGGGAAGAAACAGTGTGCCAAGTTCACTAACAGCACTTCCAACACATGCACGTGTTCACTGCGTCTTTCTAGGTCACAGACAATTGAAAAGTGGATAAAAGCAAGTCACATCTTATTTATTATCTGTCTCTCCTCAGAAAACCATGCGTTTTAGGAAGGCAGGACCTTGCCTGTCCTGTCCCTGATGTATCACCAGTGGATTCAGAAAGCTGACACAAAGTAAACACTCAAATTTCTGATTTTTTTTTTCAATGAACTAATGGAAAAATCATTTGTAATTATGAAATGTAATTTGTGGGCCTTTACTACGCAGACTTATCTTTTTTAAATTAGATTTCAATGAATAGTTAAAAATGTATGAACTCCTTAAGCACATTTCTGAAGAAATGAGAGGTAAGGAAACAAGGATAGGAAAAATATCCTAGTTGTGGAAAATCTACAATAATCATGAGGTAATTTTACAAAATAACTTCATCAGTTATTTTCCATTGTTTTAAGTTATGCACCTTTTTTGCCCAAATATAATATTGTAAATGTTTCTAAAGAAATTAAGTAATTAGATGAATTCAATTAGTGTATGATATATGCCACAGCCTTTAAAGAAAAACTGTATCTCCAACATACTTGGGTTCCATCAGTTATCATGTGTGGAACCATCAACAAATGACCCTCCCTCAGGCTCAGGTTCCTCATATAAAGCTGAAGGGCAGTACCTACCTCAAAAGCAGTGAAACTTACATAGACGATCTATACAGTAAGCAGCACAGCATTGGCTTTCAACTAATAGTGATGCTTTTTATTACTAAGGCACTTGAAATTTATTCCATTGAAGGTGTTTTTGGATTTGGGTTTAAAGGGAATGTCTCTGAATGTGTATGTTTACTAAAATTGTCTCAGGAAAACACCACGCGTACTGTAGAACTGGACTGACCCACAGCAAACATGGCAATCTTTATCACATCACTTCATTGATGTGCCTTTCTGAAGCAACTCTGTTAGAGCTAATGTCATTTCTCAAAACTAAGGCAAAAGATACACTTATGCCTGTAAATTCTGTTTGCAAACTGAGTTAAGAAATGACAGCTATTCCCAGAACATTTCCTGTCCTCCTGCCTCATCCTCATGGAGAAAATATTAGCCATGGCTCTGAGTCACTAAAGTGGAAATTGGTGCAGAGACCCTCTTCTCAAGCCTCATTTGTTTTGCTCTTTCTAAGCACGGTCCCTTCAGAAAAAGCCTCTTCTCGCATGTAAGGGTTTAGCAGTCTGCAGTTCTTCAGAAGTCAGCTCTATTAATTACAAACATTCTCAAATTCACTTTGGCTTTCTTTTTCCCTTTTGATGTATTAAACTGGCCATCAGAAATTAAATTAATTCAGACAGGAATGACTGAATATCTCCAAATTAAATCAGTTGTTAAAGACTGCCTGGACTATGACTTTTTGTTGTTGCCAATACTGGATTACTGGCTTACAGAGTTGACTGACTTGCTATTTAAGAAAACAATAGGCATTAATACTGTACAACTGCACATGCCATATAAGTGGTTTATATTATATTAAAAACATACAGATACTGCCTTAGCTAGTTTGGCTCAGTGGATAGAGCATTGGCCTTGGGGACTGAAGGGTCCCAGGTTCGATTCCGGTCAAGGGCATGTACCTTGGTTGCAGGCCCATCCCCAGTAGGGGGTGTGCAGGAGGCAGCTGATCGATGCTTCTCTTTCATCGATGTTTCTAACTCTCTATCCCTCTCCCTTCCTCTCTGTAAAAACTCAAAAAAATATATTAAAAAAAACACACAGATACTAAAATATAGAAAACTATCCCCTTCGGTGTTTCTATACCAGTTTGTAAACAGGAAAAAAATGTTATAAAACTCATCTATAAAACAAGAATTTCATATGTCAGATAACTGCTTATCTTACAATCAAGAACACTGAGATGCTAAAAAGAGCAAAAAAATTATTTATGTATCAGTGTCTATCTAGAAACTATAAAAATGAATATTTTAGGATTCATCCATAAAACAGGAATTTTAAAATGTCCACAGCAGAAAGAATAATGGACATTTTCATAAAAATGTAACAAAACTTTGATTCCTAAGACTTATTAATTCAGGAAATTTTAGGAGCAGAAAAGATCATAGGTATCAACTCATCTATTACTCTTTCGTAGGCAATATAAAATATAAACCTCCAAAACTGATGAAACTCTATTCTGTCCTGCACCAATATTACAGATTTGCAATAGGGTAATAATGTCTGTCATTATTTACAAGGGTGGCATCACATCATGTAATTAATACTAAACTCTCTTCTTGATTGTAAAGTCTCTCACACTCTCTCTGATGACTTCCATGTGTGCAAGGCAAGAGGTTCCATCCAATTGAAGCGGGCTGGCTAACAGTGCCACAGGTTTTTATATGGTGTTTGCACTGCTTTTGAATTTGTTTCATCATAATGATACTATCTTTTGATGCTTCACTCTTGCATATGAACCTGAAAGAAGATGAAGTTCTTTATTGCTATGATTCCAGTATCAATCTTTTCCAGTACTCACTCAACACATACAAAAGGCAAGAAACCTCTCAAAAGAAGGTGATTTATGAATTTGTAAAACCCAAGAAGTCAATCAATATGTAATGAAGTAACGAGAAAAAGAAAGAAAAGCAGGCAGGTGTGACAGAATTCCTGGTCGATGGCAATTACTGGCCTGCCTGGATTGAAAGCATTCAGTTCACTTACTAAGACCTCCAATTCTGGTAAACACTGATTGATGAGAGAGAGACACATTTCAGAGTGCTTGTCCCCCTGCATTTTCACTTCTCCTAAGTCAACAGGTGGTGGGTCTGTACCCACAAACACAGGCTGCCTTGTTACAATCTCCCATCGCTCCTTAGGATCATCATTTTCATCTCAATTGCTTCCTGCAAGTTCACTTTGAGGTGATAATGTTTGTTTCCAGAGTGAAGCAGCTGTCAAAATGTTCCCATGTTTTTTGAGCAAAATGCAGGTAGTACATTAACTTACTTGTAAACCACAAATAAGTATTTAATATGCCCACTACAACTTTAAAATTGAGCCTTAAGTGCTGAAAATGCAAGTGCTTAAAAGTAGATGGCCAGGAGGAATCCAAGATGGCGGCGTAGGTAAACACCTAAACTGCTGCCTCCCACAACAATTTAAACTGCAACTAAAAGACAAAACGTCTATCACCCAGAACCACGGGAAAGCTGGCTGAGTGGAAGTTCTACAACTAGAAGGAAAGAGAAAAGAGCGTTGAGACGTGCACGAGCACTGAAAAGCTGAGGTACGGAGGCGCGTGATCCGGGCTGGCGGCGGGCGACTGGGTGCTTTGCTTTTTCAACCTGAACGGAGACAAGCCCCCGATTACTCTGAAATCCAGTCTCTGGGGAGACACGGGGGACCCAAACTCCTACAGGGAGAAGCTGGACTGTCTGCCAGTGAGAGTGGCTTGCTTGCAGAGCTGCGCACAGGAATAATTGTTTACGGCACTGGGGCACAGGACTCCAGGACGTGGTCTGGGACACAGAGCCGGCTTACTAGCAGCCATTGCTGTTTGCCACGCCCTAACCTAGTGACGCCCTGAGACCCCGCCCCACACAACCTACAAACCCACCCAAGCTCCAAGCAGCTCAATTAGCATAAGAAAGCCTGCCCTATCGCAGCTTAACCTAGAAAACTTGCATCCTGGGTCAGACAGCTCCAAAACCTCCAAACCCCAAGCAAAGAGGAGAAAACTGCAGCTCTCACTGTAGCTCCTGCTGAGTGGCCTCAGACAGTAGCTGACCTGCACCCCATTGGAGATCCAGAAGCCAGTGTACCTAGTGGTCAGTGTGAGACACCAGATTTCAACTCCTCACATCCATAAGTGACACATTCAAGAGGCAGACTCAGTGAGCACCAAAGCCCCACGGAAACAAGTCCTGCCCCATAAGTGTGTCTTCAGCGCAGCACTTCTTCCATTATAGACACAGGGAGTGCTCACAGCTAATTGGCCTGGAGGTCAATTCCCCCCAGCGACCAACAGCAATTCAGGCTTAACTACACCAAGACTTTGCACTCAGCCCACAAAGGGGTGTACCAAGAGCATCCACATCAGGTGATTGGGGAGGCTGAGCTACTGCCCCCTATAGGTCACCTACCACACAAAGCCACTCCTTCAACACAGGGAAGCAGCCAAAATGCAGAAACAAAGAAACATGTCACGAATGAAAGAAACCGAGGAAAGCAAACTACTGGATGACATAGAGTTCAGAATCACATTTATAAGGTTACTCAAGAATCTTCTAAAAACCGCCGAGAAACTTGATGACACTTCTGAGCAGCTTAGTGAGACCTTCAAGGACCTTAATGAGAATGCCAAAAAAATGGAAAAGGATCAGTCAGAAATGAAGCATACACTGTCTGAAATAAAGAATATACAGAAACTCAACTGTAGATCAACATACCCCAAGAATCAAACCAAAGATCTGAAATATGTGGGAACAAAAAACATCCAACCAGAAAAACAAAAAGAAAAAAGAATCCAAAAATATGAAGATAATGTAAGGAGCCTCTGGGACAACTTTAAGCGAAACAACATCCGAATTTTTGGGGTGCCAGAAGAAGGGAGAGAGCAAAATATTGAAAACCTATTAGAAGAAATAATGACAGAAAACTTTCCCTACCTGGTGAAAGAAATAGACTTACAAGTTCAGGAAGCGCACAGAACCCCATACAAGAGGAACCCAAAGAGGACCACACCAAGACACATCATAATTAAAATGCCAAGGGCAAAAGACAAAGAGAGAATATTAAAAGCAGCAAGAGAAAAACAGTTAATTACCTACAAGGGAGTACCCATACGACTGTCAGCTGATTTCTCGGCAGAAACTATGCAGGCCAGAAGGGAGTGGCAAGAAATATTCAAAGTGATGAACAGCAAGAACCTACAACCAAGATTACTCTACCCAGCAAAGCTATCATTCAGAGTTGAAGGTCAGATAAAGAGCTTCACAGACAAGAAAAAGCTAAAGGAGTTCATCACCACCAA
Source organism: Corynorhinus townsendii (assembly GCA_026230045.1). NCBI lineage: Eukaryota > Metazoa > Chordata > Mammalia > Chiroptera > Vespertilionidae > Corynorhinus > Corynorhinus townsendii. Next base: position 60,568,446 of record JAPDVU010000008.1, on the reverse strand, counting down.
ACCAGGATTACACGAAATGCTGAAGGGTATCCTTTAAGAAGTGGAAGAAGAAGAAAAAGGTAAAGATAAAAATTATGAACAACAAAATGACATCAAATACATACCTACCAACAAGTGAATCTAAAAATCAAGTGAATAAAAAATCTGAAGAACAGAATTGACTGGTGAATATAATAGAATCAGGGACATAGAAGGGGAGTGGACTGACGATTCTCAGGGGAAGCAAGTGTGAGGGGTGCGGGAAGAGATTGTACAAAAATCTTACTCCTATGGATGAAGACAGTGGCGGGGGGTAAGGGCATGGGGTGGGGTGGGGAATCAGGTGGAGGGGAGCTATGGGGGGGAAAAAAGTGGAACACCTGTAATAATCTGAACAATAAAGATTTAATTAAAATAAATAAATAAATAAATAAATAAAATTTAAAAAAAAAAAAAAAAGTAGATGGCCAATTCCTGAAGACACACAGGATTTCAGCAGGCCCCTAATTAGTTATGTGATCCTGGGCAATTCAGTAGCCCTCTATGAATCTCAATTCATCCGTAAAAAAAAAAAAAAAAAAAAAAAGTAAATCAGATTCACTCTAAATTTTCTTCCAGTCCTAACTGTCCATGACTCTTACATCCTTTCAGGATCATTAATGTAGCTATGCTGTTGGAATTTATTCTGCCCTTAGGGATTATCTATACTTATGTACAGGCTATTGAAATGCCAAACTATATGCCTATCCAAAATGTACCAAGAAATATCATTGCTATGTGGTAAATTCTGAGATCCTATGTTCGATACCCAAGTTCTATTCCCATCAGTTATTTCTTTGTCCAATACCTATTATTTTCTGCAACAACAATATACATAAACTAAGTTGGGGTAGAGTTTTAAAGAATTTTTTTCTTTTTCTTTTAAATTTTATTGATTTCAGAGAGGAAGAGAGAGGGAGAGAGAGATAGAAACATCAATGATGAGAGATAATCATTGACCGGCTGCCTCCTGCACGCCCCCTATCTGGAATGGAGCCCACAACCTGGGCATGTGCCCTGACCAGGAATCGAACTGCAACCTCCTGGTTCATAGGTCAATGATCAATCACTGAGCCAGGCTAGCCGGGCTTTAAATTTGTTTTTAATGTTTTAGTTCTCAATATACTGATCAATGTCAAGTATAGGGTAAACTTTTCAGCACAGATTTAGTCTAAGGATAAACTTGTACACATTCCAGCAAAACAGATAAGGTATTCACAAGATGGCTATTCTAACAATCTTCCTTCAACGTGCATTAATTACCTTTCATATTTACATCTTTGGTGATTCCTCACTGGAGGGAAATGTGCAGAGGGTAATGCCATAGTATGAGCTGTGAAATCTAGTGTGAGATGTGTTGATTCCTAAACTTAAAAAAATGATACTAGTTCCAATTCATTTTCTCTGACTTTTCAATTAATAACAAGACAGTATGAGATAGAAATCAAGCCATTCCCATATTAAAAAAAAAGCTTCAAAGACAAAAATAAATTTAAAACATAGTCCTCTTTTCTGGAGATGAAAGAACATGGTTGTATCCTAAGAGGAAGAGAAAAGGAAAAAGGAAGGATTGGGGCAATGGGGAGATATTTCTACTGAAGCATGGGTCCTCTGTAGTGATACCATTTTATCCAATGTTTTAAACCCTTCTTAAAATTTCATTTAAATGTTATTCTTGATTTGTTATGTACATGAGTTTGTCTGTTTTTAATTTAGAGAGAAGAAAGGGGAGGGGGGAGGGAGGAATTGATTTGTTGTTGCAGTTACTTATGCATTCATTGGTTCACTGGTTGATTCCTGTATGGGCCCTGACTCAGAATGAACCCACAACCTTGGCCTACCGGGATGATGTTCTAACCAACTGAGCATGAGTTTGTAGTTTTTAACAGAAAGAGATCCAGCTTATTTTTAAATGATCTTAAATCAGAAGTTTGACTATGAAAGACAGATAAGCCCAAATATTTTACAACAGACAGGCTTCCTCAAAGAAGTCAGCTGCAATACAGACTTGAAGTCCCCAGCAAATGTTCAGCAATGCCTAACAACCAGGAACCTAGTAATGCTTGGTAGGGAGGAAGACTTCACCTCTCTTCTATAGAGAAAACTGGAACATGACTTCAGTCTATTTTGGAAAGGATGGTCACTGAGTTCAAGTGACCAACACAGAAGCACTCTATGTATCTATAATCTTTCTTCATGCCTCTGCTAGGTGGAAAAATGAGCAAAGTGGGAGTAACCATGTGTGGTGAATTACTTGAGTGGTCAGAGAGGGGGTAAGCCATACGTGGCATGGGCAGAAGCAAACATGAGCAAGGACTGGGGGATCCTACACAAATCAAAAGAAGAGACTGGGTTTCAGATCTCAGCCAGGCACAGAGGGTGAGGCAGGTGGAGGACCGGGTCTCCCTGCTGTGGCAAGAGCTTTCTCCTCTCCTGCTATCATCTTGTGCGACTTCAAGGTCTACCCTGCTAACTTTCACAACACACTTACCTCAATTTCTGACAACACTCCTCCTAACGGGACTTCGGAGTCTAATTCCACACCACACCCCAGGCCTCTGCCATGCCTTGGAATTGCCACAGCTCTGAAATCACTAAGAAATTCCAATCCTCTCCAATTTCTTTCTGTCTCCCTCTAAACCTGTTCTTCACCTTCACCAAGACTTCACTTGGTTTCATTCCCTTCTCCACTTAGTTTTCCTTAATATCCTCATTCACGGGCATCTGAAGATCTATGACTTGATGACTTTCTGACTCAAATGTCTTCACAAGCTGCAATTCTGAGTACCTCCTCTGTCTGCTTTATTTTTTACAGCCCCCAGGCTGCTAAGAACAAGAGCAAAAGGTCCCATACAACAGGGTGATACCGATGCACTAATACATGAGCTCCAAACCAACTCCAGCAGAATCCTCAATGCTGCCTGGTAAACTTGGTTACTTACCTTTGGTGTATTCTCTGCCTCACTGTCCACTCCAAACCTTCACCAATTTCCTTCAAATCCCCAGTGTTTCCCACACTCTCCCCACTCTAGCCTAGCTTCCAGCTTTTCCAAGGAAACAATCAGTTGGGAATGCCCTGACTTGCCTTCCTTGGAAGTCCCTGCAGGCTCTCTTAATCCCTCTCCATCCTGGCTCTTTTGAGAACTTTTCTCCATTAATCCTTTCTCCTCGCCTATATTTTCATCTGCTCCCTTTTCAGTCAACACCGCACAACTTGGGGGTACAATTTTCTTAGGAAACAATGTGTTTGCAGCCCAGGCTCCTGTTTCTGCTGGTCCTTTCCTTTTTGCCTATAAACACACTTGTTTTCCTCTTATCCTCATTAACAAAAACAATAACATCAACAAAAAATACTTCCTGAACCCAACTTTCTCCTTAAGCTTCAGCCCCAACTCCCTTCATTCCTTCCCTGCCAAACTTCTTGAAAGAGTATTCAAAATTCACTGCCTCCACCTCTTCCTTTACTTTAGCTCATTGCAATCTGGCAGGCATCCCTCCCTACCACTCTATTCAAACTGCTCAGTCAACAGTTAGTTATTACATCCTAACTGCCAAATGCAAGGGCTTCTTTCAGCATTCATCCACTCCTGCATCCTTAATTGCCCTGCAACAGTGGATGAGAGTGACTACTGCTTTCATTCTTCAAAGTGTCTGATTCCTTGGCTTTGGGGACACTCTCCTCGCTTGCATCTCCCTCCATCGCTCAGAGATTGTTCTTTCTCTGGTTCTTGTTTTCTGCCCAGTTCTTAAACCTGGATATCCTTAATGCTCATTTGTCACTCTTGAGCAGGGCTTGCAAACTGGGGGCTTCCATGGGCCAAATAGGGCCAGTCACCTGCCTTTGTAAATAGAAGTTTTACTGAAACATAGCCATGTTCTCTTGTTTACATCTCACCTTATCATCTATGGCTGCTCTCAAGCTACAAAGGCAGAGTTGAGTAACTATATCAGAGACATTATGAAGCCCAAAGTATTTACTGTCTGGCCCTTTACAGAAAACATTTGCCAATCCCCTCTAGAATACCTACTACATAGTGGCTCCCAATGTCTGGTCTCACACCAGCAGAACTGACATTACCTGGGAACTTGTAAGAAATGCAGTCCTTGATCCCCACTCTAAACCTTACCAAATCAGACGTTATGGGTGGGGCACAGAAATCCATGTTTTACAACACCCTCCCACATGATTATGAGACTCATTCCAGTTGAGAATCACTGGTCTACACACTGATCCTGGCCAATCTCCAGGGCTTCAAGCACCCCCCATGCATGTGACGGTGACTCTTGAATCAAGTTCTATTGTGCTCTAAGTTAACATTTTCAACTATCAGACATTTCCACCTACAGGCTCATTGGGTCATCCAACAAACCCTCTCTCAACACTTTACATAGGATAAGCTGTGATCTGTGCGGGAGTCCGGTTGCCAATAAAAATATATTTCATGCAATGTTTGTGACATACTTTACTAAACAACTGTTTGTTGCTTATCTGAAATTCAAATTTAACTGGAAAGCTGTATTTTTTTTACTCGATCCAGCAATCCTATGCACAGCTACAAAGTGAACATGAAAGGGTTCTTACCCCAAAGTAGCATGGAGTTCAATCAGGGAGCCAATGAACTAAACATAGTACAAAACAATAAGATAACCTCAAAATCTCACATTTGAAAAAACTCCCTCCCTTCTTCCTAAGTCAGTGAATAACTAGCTAACTGCAAGGTCTTATTGGGTGAAACTACTTCAAAGGCCTCTTCTAAATACCCAAAAAAGGGCTTCTGACCCTGGAGTTGAGGCAAAACGGTAAGGCAGAGAGGAGCATTTTAATCAAGTGTGTACCTAAGAAAAGGGTTGTGCTATGAATCATAATGAATTCATAAGAAAGACATTAAAAATACTTGGACGTTCACTTCTTTCAGCTTTGATCTTTATCAGTCATTACAGATAATGAGTAGTAACATAGCCAGAGCTTACTATTTTAAGATATTTTAATAAAGGTTGCTCCCATTGTTTAAAAATGATATCCAGTGAAAAGCTCATGGCTTGGAATCTTGGCTATGGTTCAGACTCCAGACCACAAGCCAAAATGCTGTGGCTCACCTGGTAGCATTTAACCGTATGAGCAGGCCGGGGATCCAGGTAGAAGTCTTTAACACCGTGTTTGCAAACACTGATGATGACAACAGTGAGTATACAGCATTTTATTAACTAGCATCCTTGTAAGAAGAAGGTAGATTTCTAAAACAATAGGTAATTTGATGTGGGCACATGGTCCTATATACAGATTATAGAAATTAGTAATCCACACATGTAACCTATATGTTCATGTAGACAAATGTTACCCCACTAAAGTAAAATATATATATATATATATATATATATATATATATATATAAAGCAATATCTAAAATTACAAATATTTGAACAAATAATTTTTTAAAATTTTCTGACAATTTTCTATTTAGGGAAAAAATAGGCAATTTCCTAAAACATAGATCAAGGCCTTAAAAAAAAAAATCAAGGCTTCCAGCAAAATACATTTCCATCTAACTCTGAACAAACTCATTTTTAAAACTTTGCCCACAAGCCCCCAAAGAAAACTTATTGCTACTATAATTCACCCATGCCTGAACACTCTGCACTGAATCATCTGGGGTAATGGAAACAATGACAGCAGAGACCAATGAAATGCAGACTTTATCTCATTTTAGCTAATACATAGTCTTTACCTTTTTCAGCACTTCTCATTTTAATCAATATTGGTCGATTTCAATTCAACAGGTCTGGCACTCAACATCTGGTTTAGCTGGAAATAGGAAGGCAATGGAGAAGAGGCAGCTGCCAGGCATCGGGATATTTCTGTAAATTTAATACAACTACTCCCTGACTTTAAATGCCTAACATTGTTTTAGTAAATCCAAATTCACAACTCATAAATTATATGTGTTTCTTTACAAAAGAATAACGTGTGGGGCTTCTTCAAGTGAAAAGATTTCACCACCATTTAAGAAAGAAAAAAACAAAACATACCGCCAAAGATTGCTCATTCTGTCTCCTAGAACAGACCTAATAAATAAAGTTTTCTTCTAATCCTTCCTTGAATAAATCTTTTAAAATGCCAGAAAAGATCAGGAGCATCCAGGTGAGAAACCTGACTTTTTCAGGGGTAATTATTAGGTCATAAGCCACCCTGAGTTACTGTATCAGGCTGAGCCAGCCTGGAAAGGGGAGTCCTGTTTAGAGGTGACCACAGGGTCCAGGTGGGAAACCCATTCCCTGGTGAGTTCAGAGAGGACCCTTTCATGTCAGAACCAGCAGGACACAACCACTGGGGCAATACCACTTTCTATTCCCTGGAATAGGACTTGGTAGCCTTATCTCATCCCATACCTTAAGTTCCTTTAGGTCAAGAACAGTATTGTTTTTATCTGCTTGATCCTTCCAGCATCCAGCAGGACGCCACAGTATCACAGAGCTCCATGAAAATTTATGAACCAGTAAAGAACAGGATAGGAATCGGGGAACCACATGATAGGTGGTTCTAAGCTCCCATTTTGAAATGGCACTTAACTGGCCCTTCAAATATTGTTCCACTATTTTAACTACTAGTAGTTTCCTGCGGTCCTTGATAAAAATCATGAAGGCATAATGCCTCTCTCAGCAGATTTAAGGATAACCTCTTATCTGACTATGTGTTGGCATGAAGAACTGCTCAGACAGTTCTTCATGCCAACACATAGTCAGATAAGACGCTTTTAGAAAGGTACTGGTTTATAAGAGGGCAAAGTACCGTTATTAAAAGAATTTGTATTTCATTCAATACCTTAATCCAGAGATGCCTTCTTAATCCTTTAAAGAGTCAAATCCTCATTCTGGAATTCTCAAGTTAAACACAAAGTTGTTCAAATCACCCCTCCCATCAATGTCATCATTCTAATTCTTAATATGTAGGAGATGATGGTGAAAGAGGAATGCTTTCTCCACAGTTCCCAAGCCTTCTTATACCAAGTATAAGGTACACTTTCTTCGAGTAAGCAGTTATTTTTGCCAAAATCTCAGAGCAAACTCAGTGTTTAGGTAGCTCAGTATCTGAGTGTGTGTAAAGAAAATCCACTGAAATAATTAATAAGTTAGCCATTTAAAATATGGCCAGTTGTGAAAATTGCAAAAGGTTCATTCAAAATTGGAATTAAAAAAAAATACACACACACACACACACACACACACACACACACACACACACACACGAGGCCCAGTGCACAAAAATTCGTGCACTCGGGGGGCTGCGGGGGGTGTTCCCTCAGTCCAGCCTGTGCCCTCTTGCAGTCTGGGAGCCCTCAGGGGATGTCCATCTGGCCTCCCTCTGTGGGAGGCAATTGGGCAAGCCGATCAGGGGATGGTGTTGGCCAGCAAGTGGCCAGCCCCACACCTCGCTGCCAACGCCGCCACCACCAGTGGCCTCCCTCTGTGGGAGGCAACCCAGTGGGCCGATCAGGGGACAGCCAGCCAGCCCTACCACCCCCCCACCCTGATCGCCCCTCTGCCACCGCTAATCACTGCCCCCCCTCCCCGATCACTGTCCCCTCCCTCTGCCCGCTGGCACGTGCCTTGGCTGGCCTGGTGCCACCTGCTTGCCGGCCCTGCCCCATGCCAACCAGTCGGTCGATTTGCATATTATGCTTTTACTATATAGGATATATATAGACACACACACACACACACACACACACACATACATATATACAGACTGAGTGGCCAGATTATTATGTGTGCAGAGATTATAATAATCTGGCCACTCAGAGTAGTTAGAATGTGATACAGTGAAATTTAATGGGGGTTCTGACTTCAAAATGCACATTCCCAATTGCAGTTGACCCTTGAGTAACACAGGGGTTAGGGATGCTGCTCGCAGTTGAAAATTTGCAAAAAACTTTCGACTCCCCCACACCTAACTACAGTCAACCCAACCGGTCACTATGTTGCGCACTGACCACCAGAGGGCAGACACTCAATGCAGGAGCTGCTCCCTGGTGGTCAGTGCACTCCCACAGCCAACCTCCCGCAGCCCCTCTGCCCCAGCCAACCTCCTGTAGCACCGATTGCTAGCCAGCCCAAGGGACCCCACCCATGCACAAATTTGTGCACCAGGCTTCTAGTACTTTTATAATTATTTTTAAAAAAGTATCTTACTAGTGAATTAAAAACACCCTTTAACCAAGCAAATGAAACACCAGCAAAAACCCGGTACCCTGGCCAGGTAGTTCAGATGGTTAAAGTGTGGTCCCAATATGCCAAGGTTACAGGTTTGATACTGGCTCAGGACACATACAAGAAGCAACCAATGAATGCATAAATGAATAGAACAACAAATTGATGATTCTCATTCCCTCACCCTCCCTTTCTCTCTCTAAAATCAATCAATCAATACAAAATTAAAGGTAGCTGGTCCTTATTGAATTAAAATCAGATTCCACTACCGTCAGTAACTACTATTAACACATCTGCTAAATCAGATGAAATCAAATTTGAAATGCAGACAACTTTGAAATAAGTATTACATGAACATTTACCAGCATAGATACACATTGTTCTATGAAATATTTGCAAGAACTCATCACAGACACAAGTGAATAGAACACCTATCTAAAAATGAGGTATTTCGTAATGATAAAAATACTTGAGATCCAAAAGAAACACATCACAAATGAGCTTTCCCAATACTGCCTGGGCATACAAACAAGTGCACCTTGCAAATATGAGTAATGGGTTTCCTGAGATAGCCCGAGCTGAGAAGCTGCGGAGAGCTACAAAGAAGTCCCTGACATGAAAACATCCAGTAAAAAAGGTGGTTAAGCTCAGCAGCCTAGAATAGCAAGATAGCAAGTTCAAAGCCCACAAAGAGTTAAACACCTAGACTAGCCCAGTAATGATGCTTAGCAAGTTTGGCCAAGGAATATCAAGTAGATACCAGGGCTAGAGCAACTGCTAAAGGGATGACCTTCTTGCATCTCATTTGCATAGCAATGAGATGTCACAAAGGCATTAAGTCTGAAAGTACAATGCTGTTTCTAATCCATGCTTTATTTTGTTGTGACATTAAGCAAACTGCTTTTTAAAGTAAAACAGAACTGATTCCAGCAATGTGGGGCTGGGAGGTTGTGAGGAAGGGGCACAAGTATGGATTATAAAATAGACTGGAAAACAGCCAGGCAAAGAGCTACTGATTCACTCTGAGCAAAACCAGCTGAAAAGCATAATCAAGTAATAACTTTGAAGGCTATTTCCAAACTGAGACCAGGTAAGTTACTGGCTTTTGTCAACTGATATATGTTACTTGGCCCAAGAATAATTCATGTCTACTCACAACAGACAAAACAATATGTCAATAAAATGAGCCCAGTTTTCTCAAAATATCTGTTACTGCCTGAGGCTGTTGCCTGTAATGATGCAAAAACCTTCCTTTAAAGTTTGGGTCTTGTTTTTGTTCTGTCTTATTTTGTTGTAAGAAATTGTGCTTGCAAGTATTATCATCATTAGCTACTACTAAGAGGGATGGAGGGCTTTTCCTCTACCCTTGAGGAATGAAACTTCTTTTTAATGCACTGGATTAAATTACACACCCAGCCAAGGCTGCAGAAGAACAAGGAAAAAGCAGCACTGAAGTCAAGCTTTTGTGTTCCAGCAGTGACAAACTGAAAAGGCATTCAACAAAATACTGAATACTCCAGCTCTACCTATATTTTTAAAAAAGAAGAATAGTTCCAAGCTTCAAATGTCACAAGTTCATTTCTCTCCCAGAGTCTTATGCATCAAATTCAAACCCAGTCACAGTGCAATTAAAGAAAAACAAAACCCAACCAAAAAACCTTCCCCATGATTCCGTGAATATTTCAGTTATGGTTGGTCACTACAGTAATTACCGAAGAACATAAAGATTTTTTACTCATTTATGTCATAAAGACAGGCAAAATGAGAGTAAAGTTTTAGCTGCCTATTACTCAAATTCCTGAATCACCTTTCCAAAAGCATAAAAAAGAACTCTATTACTTTGTGATTTTGACAGAACTTCAAGTTTTCACCAGACCATATGAATGTACTTCAGGCAATGAAATTAATATTTCAGTAAGTCTTCTGTGAAACAGAAAGCCTTAAATAATGACCTTGGACCTGAGGATATGAAAAGCAAAAAAAGCGCTTCCAAAGACAGAGGGTAATTGCAATTCAAAGACTTAAGTAAATGAGACCCCTAATAAGCTAATGCCATTTTCCACATTCTAGCTTCCACCTCTTTATTTACATTTAGCTGTGAAGCCCAAATCAGAAAATAGCAGATCTCCAGCTTCTGGATCTAACCTGTTTGGGGCATGCACTGTGGTGGAAAATGCATGCCAGTCACTCTTAATCCCAGAAGTACTGGTAACATGACAGGAACTCAGAACATCCCAACAATTCTGAAGTCAGTTCCAGAGAGCGGTGAATGGCTCGGGCAGGGGCTAAAACCCACATTTTTGGGGCATTGGTTCACTTTTCCATTTCCTTTGGTTATCTGACTAGTCTGGAAGGGAAAAGTCAGTTCCAAGAGGGAGCTGTGCGTTGCTGCCAGGACTCTCTGGAGGCACTCCATCTGCTTCCTGCTGACCTGGGTGCACATGAAAGTTTTAGAGAATCGGCCAGGTTTGCCAGGACTGTACTGGCAGGTGTTCTCAGGGATGCTGGATGCTTTCACAGGATCACTTTAGAGTCACTCGAACTATGAAAAAGGCCCATGGGACAGGCCAGGAACTCAGAACTCCACTAAGGAGAGAAACACCTGTTGGCCCAGAAGAGGAGTAGTGAACAAAGGTTGTCAAGTTACATAAAGCCAAGTTAGAATCCTAACTGACACCTCCTGAACCATGTCACCTTGGGCAAGTTACTCAGCTCTGTGCCTCCATTTCTTCATCCATGAAGTAGAGATAATAAATAGTACCTGCCTCAAAGATTTGGGGGATAATTGAGATAATATATGTAAACCTCTTGTCCATTTGTTGTTAGTAAATACCAAAATTAATGAGAAAGTTGTAAATGGCAAAGTTCTGGAAACAAATACAAGTTCAGTAAATGTTACCCAACTAATCTTTTTAAGAATTCCTTTTAGCAGTATTCTATCAATTCAATGTGCGCTGACCATAAGGAAGTTTGGCAGTGTTCTGCTTTTCAGGATTCTTAATCCATATTCTCCTTTTCTCATTTCTTCCATTAACTTTATCATCCATACAGTAGGATAATAAAACCAGGATAACAAAACAGCCCTTTGTAAATTAACTATATGCCTAGCATTTGTCCTTGCTGGCATTATTATTGTTATTATTCAAATAATGCAGGAAGGTACAATTCTGAGCCTGCTTCTCAAACTCAATTAACATCAGTTTATTATTGGTGCTTAAAGCTCCTGGATAGGTAAGAATGAAATCATGGTGCACCTTTCCTATCTCTGACAGCTCCAGGCCCCTGAAAATAAGCATGCAATCTAAGTAAAACTACACTAGCCATGGAAACAAAATTTCTAGTTGACTCCCCAATCTCTCTTCCCACCAATCACCATCTCTGATTCTCTCTATATGGAAATTCCAGAGATGTCCCAGAGGATATACAGGGAACAACCTTTAGATGGGTCTATTTTTAATCAAATATTCTTGGGGGATAGTGATTAAGTACTCAGATAATTTATTTAAAATATGTCATGTTTACATAAACACATATTTAGGCTCCACCACCAAGCTCTGAAAGTATGAGACCATCCCACTCCAGCATGGGTATTTGTGTGGCTATATGTGAAAAGCCCTGGTTGTTGGCAAGAGCTGTGAGTCTGAATCCCAGTCCAGCCAATTAAGGTCTATGACCTTGGTTCAATTCCTACCCATATCTTTAGCTGAGAAATGACGATGCTAACATCTACTTCTTAGAATGCAGTTGATACCAGAACAAGACTACATATGCAAAGAGCCTAATACAACATATGCTAAATAAATATTAGCCATTTTCTTCTCCCTAACCCCATTCCCCTTTTTCTACTTGTTATTCAGGATCTCAGATCATAATGATGCAGGATCTCAGATCATAAAGATGCTTGAACTCCATCAAATAGCATCTATAACTTCTACAGATGTAAAATCATTCCAGCATCCAGTACCTACGTAGAAGCTCATTCATTCATCCACTTGGCAAGTACTCATTGAGCATCTATTTTGTGGCAGGCACTGCCTATGAGTGAAAGGGCCCAGAAGGCCAGAAAGGATATGCAAATATACTCTTCCAGGTCACCATTTTACAGATGAAGTATTTTCTGTGACATCCAATGACTACAAAGCTTTCTCAGTGGGTGGGGGGATGGGGGGTGGGGAACGGGAAGCAATGACAAAACATGCTGGAATTCCAGATAATTCCTGTGTAGTTTAATGTTCTCACCGGTGTTCACGAAGATACTGGGGTTCCAATTCACTTCTCATTGGGGATTTAAAAAATAACCCAAAGCTATAAGGGAGGCCAAAAGAATGAAATGAAAAGCCCCCAGAACCAAACAAAAAAAAGGTTTCCAGCAGCAAAGAGCCACGAAGAAGAAACTGCTGGAAGTTGATCATTAGTGCCTCATCTACACAGCCTGCCCATTTACCCTCTTTCTAGTTCAGTGGTGACAGAGATCACACCATTTAGACCCAGCACTCCCAGAGTGCCCCAGCATTGCCGGAAAAAATACATGGAGCAAAGGGGCCAAGTGCCCTTTCATCTATAAAACTGTGCAGGAACTCTCTGCCCATTTAATTACTCTCAATTACCTTCCCACTATTTAGAAGGATTTTATTTTTTGCATAACAAAATCCAACTCTAATCAATATATGCAGTATCTCCCAGCTGATTAGTGTAATTCTTGCTCCTCCATGGTGCTGGAGTTGTGCCAGCCTTACCTAGCACACAATTAAATGTCTGGTAATGCCTGCTGCTACCCAGCAGGCCTCATGAGTTAATAAGGAAAAAACGGGATTCACATTTGCCTCCCCCAGCCCCTCAGTGCCCTTGCTCTCTCTCATCTGCTTGCAGACATGTACAAAGCGTGCCTGGATAAATAAAGGCCTGGAACAATCGCACAAACCTAAAAGGCACAGGCACATAAGAGAAAAATCTCCAACGTCCAACTCATCACCTCTTTTCAGCAAATCCTTCCAGAAATTAAGACATCACTTTTCCCACCATCTATTCTAACACTGAACTGTGATTGCATTCTATATAATAGAATGTGGTTTTACTTAGAGTGCATTCTATACACAGAAAAGACTCAGGTATCCACGCTCACCTAAATCCAATATTATGAACTATGTTCAGTGTACCTTCAAGCCAATTTTCAATAAACACAAATCATTTAATAAGAAATTAAGAGCATTACACATTTCTCATGCTCCCATGGATTTGGTATTAATGAGATTTTGTTTGTTAAGCTCACAGAATGACAAAGTGTCTAAAAGACAGACGCAGCTTTTTCCAACCAACTTCCATTCATTCAACAAATAGTTATTGAACAATTTTATAATTTACCAGTCCCAAGTCACACACCCGTTTGCATGTTGATGGTACATGCCTGCCTCTCAACTAATGCTTTAGTGCAGTGCAATTGAAAACACACACACATATTTGGTATTTTATAATTCTTGCATTTTAACCTAGTCTATTACTACCTGCCAGGTAATTACATTCATTCATTTGTACACAGAGAAACTTTGTTATGTGCCAGACACTATAAATTTGACCCTTAAAGCAAGAGTCTCTTGCCCACAATGGTGAGCAATACCCCTGTGCACCTCCATGACTCAGAATACACTGGAATGGTGTAATGATTGTGACTTAAGGTAGCAATGGTGACAGCACAGGGTGTATATGAAAAATTTAATTTTTAGCTATAAATTAGAAAGGCTCCAGGAATCCTCCAAATAATATTCTTATGTACACATTCTAAGCTTTCCTGAGGCAGAAAAGACTCAGCACTGATGACTCCTACCTCTCATGCATATCAGCCTCTGTGGCGATGTACCATGAAGCATACCATTCTTCTGGCAAAACCTCCTCAAAAAAGCGGTGCTACTGGAAGGTAACCACACATCTGGATGCCTACAACATGTCTTCTTGGTGTCTTCATCACACTCACTGCCAGCTTACAGGAAAGACCCGCAGCTCTGACAGAACCTGGGTATCAGAACGTGTACTGGAAGAATGATCAAGAAGCTGGATGCATATGTCTGGAGGATCTTCCCTTCACATAGAAAATGTGGGCCTCGAATATACCATATCCCATCAGTACCAGAATCCCAATGTGGTCCTAGTACCTCAGGGATATTTTTCAATATATGGTCATAGGTGTCCCATTGTGAAAGCTAATGATACGCTATTCAAGTTGAACACAAACAAATATGGTATTTCGTTTTTAAAATTTAGCACTGGTAAGACCCAGCAATAGTAAGAGGGAGTATCAAAGATGAATGCTATGCTGCTGAGGCCTGGGAATAATGGTGTATAACGGGGGCAGACAGCACGGGTAGTTCCATTACAAGGCAGATGGTATTAGGTGGCATAACAGTAATACAAACTGTAAGGGGGACTTGAAAGCAGAAATGTGAAAGAGAAATATAGGAGGTGAGCTTTAAGCAAACCTTTCGGATGGCATAGGGCTCCAAGCAGTGACTGCAGGAGTTGGGGAGAATTGGGGAGAGGTGAAGGGGCTAACTGGCAACCAAGAGAGCAAAAGGTAGGAGTGGGGAGGGAATGCAGCAGGTGAGAAACCCTGAGTGATAAAGGGAAAACTCTCTGGATGTTCCAAAGTCTGGAAACGGGGTGAGCTTATTCAGTACATTCACCAAAGAGCTGATGCCCTCAGAGGAGTACCTCTGAGTGGGATTGGCCTGAACCTACTACCCCCAAACCCTTAAGCGTTAACATTTCCCCTAGGCCTCCATAAATAAGGTGGACATTTCTCATTCCAACTGCAACCCCATTCTGTTTTCTCTTTAGCATCCCCTCTAATGCTTCTCAAAGCAGTACATTTCCCAGATGTATACACTCTTGCCTCTCTAAGAAATTTGATATACAAAAATTTAAATTTAAAAAAAGATAAATTAAGGAGAAACAAAAGTCTTTACAAAAGAATGTGCTACAGAATCTGCTTCAATAGTGATTCTTTCCAAATTGAGTGCATTTAAAATGGGATTTGCTTTGAAAAATGTAATTTGCACTCACGTTTAAAAACATATTGATTGTAAAAAGGCAATCTAGGCTTATTCACTTTGATTATTAAAACAAGCACTGATGAGCTATATAAAAGTGGCAAACCTTATAAAACTCCTGTAACTCCCTCTCTCTCTTTGGAGAGGAGGTATATTATGTTATTAATCCTACCTATTTAACATTAATATAAAGTATAGATTAAACAGACGGTATGCATTGCTGAATACAATTTGGGAATAAAGTGATTAACACAAATAATTACACATACAAAATCTGCACTTCCCAAGTAAAAGAAGATTTTCTAATTACTGGAAAATTCAGAGATCTAGGAAACTGATTTGGCAATACAGTAAGTCTTTGTCTTACAGTTCCTAATCAATTGTGTAGCTTGCATAGTTTCCTCCTTGTGGTAGTTATCTCCTGAATATAAATGAAAGGTATTGTGGTCCCATTATTAATGTAGGAACTTCCAAGCAGTTGATGTCTCTTCAACTCAAATAAAAGACGCTGGTGCCATCTTTCTGACTTGTGGTCACGAGTGCCTTAGGCCTACCTAAGTAAACATTATTCGAGGGAGAAAGCTAACTTGTGAAGGGTCAGACACCACCTTTGTTTAATACGCTCCATGCAAAATCAGGCCAAGGTGATAAGAGCACTCAATACATTTTTGCCAACAAGGACATGGATTTGAAGAATCCAACAAAGGTCATCAGACAGACTAACAATAAAATGTGCACTTAGTTCACCAAGACTGTACTGTGAATGATCTGTTCTGTCTATAGGAAAGATGGAATGCTAGATTATTTTAAACAGCGCCTAATTAGACGACATACCTATGAAGAGGAATTAAGAAATCTTATAAAAGTAGCTATTCACACTAATGTCAATACAGGAGGCAGCTAAAATTTAAATTGTAAAACAGGTAGTGACAAATCCTCAAGGATCAAGGACCCGTGAACCATGTTTCTCTCTCCCTTACTCGTTGTCAACATTTCCAAGCTATTTCTTTACACTAATGGCAGTACTTCCAAGCATTTATAATCATCAAATGCAGTTCAAAAAGGCATATATCTAGCCTGACCTACGTGGCTCAGTGGTTGAGCATAGACCTATGAACCAGGAGTTCACAGTTTGATTCCCAGTCAGGGCACATGCCGGGGTTGTGGGCTCGATACCCAGTAGGGGTTGTACGGGAGGCACCCAATTGATGATACTCATACTTGATGTTTCTTTCTTTTTCTCCCTTTCCCTTCCTCTCTGAAGTCAATAAAAATATATTAAAAAAAAAAAAGACACATCTCACAACAAGGATTTTAAAAGAGAATTTCCAAGTCTCCTGTATAATTGAAAACTTTTCCACACCTACAATCTGGAGGAAGAAGGATTTATACCATAAAACATCAACTACTAAAACAGAAAAGGACAAGGAGAAATGGGAATTTAAATGTAAACTCTGCTGTTAGGTAAATATAATAGAAAGTTTTACAGAAGACATTAATCTCACAAATTACTTTTAAAATGCTAGAGCAGCCCTGACGGGTTTGGCTCAGTGGCTAGAGCGTCAGTCTGGGAACTGAAGGGTCCTGGGTTCGATTCAGGTCAAGGGCATGTACCTTGGTTGCGGGTACCTCCCCAGTGCGGGGTGTGCAGGAGGCAGCTGATAGATGTCTCTCTCTCATCGATGTTTCTAACTCTCTATCCCTCTCCCTTCCTCTCTGTGAAAAATCAATAAAATATGTTAAAAAATAAAATGCTAGAGCAAAAATTCCACAATTAATAGTGTTACTCCCCAAGCCTTGTTTTTCAGGGATTCAACGCCCTGCCTGATGTTTTGGTGACACTTCATGATGTTAGAAAATATCACATGCTCAGTCCATTGGGAGCTGTACCACCATCATAATGAGTTGCAAAGTTAAAAAAAAAAAAAAAAAGAACAAATCACTGAAGTCAAGAAGCTCAAAATGGTAAACGGTCAAATCCCAACAGTTATAAAGATCCAAGACATTATAAGTTTTTAATGAGTGAAACATGCCATGAGAAAGAGACCCTCCATCAATAAATCCAAATCCTGGTTCACTAATTAAACCATTTAATACAGTACCTGAATATGTAGACACTAGACTTAAATATTTCTTAATTATATTCAATCCCATGCACATTTTCCCATTCTGAAATTCCTTTAGAGATAGGTACCAAATTCTCAAGGGATATTGCTATACACATCTGAATTTTTACACGTGATTGAAATTGTTATTATGAAACTTTTTTTTGGAAATGTGGGTAAGAGTCACACCCCACTTTCTCCATAACTCCAACAATGTCAAGTCATCTGCATCTGGCCCACTTTGATGTGTGTATTTCTTATTTTTGTTTTGTTAATCCTCACAAGAGGATCTTTTTTCCACAACTTTTAGAGCAAGTGGAAGAGAGGGAGGGGGAGAGTGAAAGAAATAGAGTGAGGGAGCAAGAAACATCAAAGTGAGAGACTCATCAGTTGGTTGCCTCCAGCATGTGCCCAAACCATGCGGAGATGAACCTGCAACCCAGGTACCTGTCCCTGACCAGGAAATGAACCTGCAATCCTTTGGTGCACGGGCCAGTGCTCCAACCATTGGCACATACCGGCCAAGCTCGATGTGTACAGTTCTTTATAGTGAGGCTCTCTACAGCCAGACCAATCTGATGGAACTATAACCTGGCAATGGGACCTTGCTATATGAGTCACACAACACACTGCTCAACCAATCACAGCATCAACTGCCATCATTCAGACATTACTTAGAGTCTAACAGAGAATTTCAAACCAAGCCTTAAAAACAGACTTCAGATGCGCTAATATTAATCACATACTTAGACTTTTTTTAAAATTGACAAAATGCCATTTGTAATAAATGCTCTAGGTTTCACAAAAGATCAGATACCCCTCCTCCCAAGATATACCCTCATTCTGCCTTTCAAGAAGAACGAACACACACACACACACACACACACACACACACATATACACACACAGTTTATCCAATAGAAGAAAAAAAAAGATGACATTAATACTGTCATTAAGCACATTTGTCACTAGATTGAATCGGTATTATCTGGCATGATTTCAGATGTTTACAAGTGTTTAAATAACATTCAATGATATTTAGAAGCATTAATAATTCGGGGTTTACTTTAAAATGTGAAACATGATAGCTGCTCCAGCATGCTCAGTTTTTAACCTTCCATGGTACTGAAAAGGGTATAATTTTTTTCAGATTGTTTGGGACTTAATTTAGTTGAAGTCCTGAAGTTACAACTAAACCTCCAGTTAACCTTTCATATCTGCTTCTCCTTCAACAGCTGGGCTTATCTCTGATGATTCAAAATAGAAATAAAAATAACTGAAATATTGTTTGTAACTGGTTGGCACAGTACAAGTATCAGCAAGCCAAGGTAGCATGTCTAGGTTCTAGCCTTTCCACCCACATTCTGCAAGCTAGTGTTACTAAGCATGTCATTTACTTGACTGTTATTTTTAAATGTTAAAATGCAGGCAACAGACCTGAATGCTGAATTCCTAAAGGACAGGATACCTCAGAGTTCTCTGTGCCAAAGCAAACTCTTAAGATTTATAATTACGCCTCAAACACAGGAAAACAGGGAACTCCGAATATGCCAAGTATCTCATTCTGAAGGAATGAAGTTTCTTCCTAGCACCTGCCAGAAGCATGCCTGCCAAACTTAGTAGGTTCCTTCCACCTCCAATATTCAACAGTGCTGTGAATTTTTCCTGAAGTGTACACATTCTTAGCCACAACTGGACTGTAAGCTCCCTCAGAACATGAGTCATTTTTTTAGGCACAACGCAGCTCTTGTAATCCCTTCCAATAAAAAGAGAACTGAGCAAGTATTGATGAATTACTTTGAATTGACTCCCTGAATTCAGAATTTCATATCAAATAGGCTCCAGAGCAAGAGTCCAATATGAAAAGAGGAGGCATTTCTGGAGATGTCTGAAACCTTCCAAATTTCATTGACCAGCTCCTGGACCATGCTCCACTTATGATCTGGAGAGGAACTAAGGCAAACTAGAGTGAAACTGAGGATAGGTCCACATTAGGCAGCAGAAGGAATGTAAACCACTAGCAAAACTGAGAACCAAACAATGCGGGAGGGAGGAACCCATGAAGCTTCCTATCCACCCCCTTCAGGGTCAGTCCAGCACAACCTCAACACAGTACAGAGTCCCAGGAGTTCCATTTCCAGCAGGAGATGGAAGAGCATATAGAGCAAGCATGTCAAACTCAAGGCCCATGGACCACATGCGGCCCACATGAATATTTTTGCAGCCCAGCCAATATAATGGTATGTAAGAAATGTTTTAATAAAAATTTTATAACTTAATTTTTACAATATCCTGTTATACATAATTATTAATAACACACTACGATGTTCACTAATGACTGATTACTATATTTGTGTTGCATTAATTTCCCTTACGTGCCTTTCACGCAGGCGCACCATTTCTCTCCACTAATACTAGCAGCGAATATTTTAGCAGCTGATTGCCACGTCATTAGTCTTGGACTGACATGTTTGGTGTGCACAACAGGAAATATTTAGCTTTCTGAGAAAAAGAAAAATAGGTTAATTTGTGTCACGCTTATTAATATGTGCAGTTATCCAGTGTCTGGTAAATTAATGTTCAAGAAAAAATATTTTTATTAAAATGTTCTATTATTTTATGTTAATGATTACTCATTTATTTCTGCCCTTTGTATTCAGGATGTCTCTGTTGAAATAAACCTACATTTCTATGAAAATTGAAACTTTTGTTTTTTTTGTGGACCACATAAACTTAAACCTTGTTTATTTGGCCCCCGTTAGCCTTTGAGTTTGACATGCTTGATGTACACACTCTTGATTTTCACTCAGATTCCCTGAGGTCTAGGAGCTTTAGACAGGAATGAAGATCTAATGCACAACCTTTGCAGCAGTGTTCTTCACACCAATAAAATCTGCAAGGCTTTAAAAATGCTAATTCCTGGGTTCCACCCTCAGAGATTCTGATGTAGATGGTCTGAATATCACTTTGCATCAGTTGTTTTAAAAGCATTTGGGTGATCCCAAAGTGCAGTCAAGGTCTAGAACTCTGGCTTTAGAACCTCTTTCGAAAGCTTTAGGTAGTGTGCGACACCCCATGGAGTTAACTGTTGAAGAATAATAGGTAGTGCCAACAGACAACCTATTACATTCTATGAAAAGAGCAAAAACGGATGACTCCCTAAAATGCAGCTTATGTGCACTGATACTTTTTCGGTACTACCAACAGTCAACTACAAAACCCAGAATTAGTGATGTAACCACCAGGATGCCACAGTGTGTTTGCTATGCTTGGGAGGAAGTGGGGTCATGCAGACACATTTAAAACACTTAAATGCCCTCTTTGAAGTTGGAGGAGTCCAACAAAGGATAATGGAGAAAGGGCCTGAATAAATTCTGGTGTCTTTCTAAAATATGGACTAACATTTCAACAACCCAGGTGGCCTGTTCCATGAGTATGTTCTTCCAAAAAGAAGCCCTGTCCTACAGAAATGAAAGAATTAATTAGTTTTTGGTGTTTGCCCACATTAAGGTTTCACTAAGAATTATGACAATGGATTCTATTTACTTTATACTCCTCCTAAACGTTTGATTCAGCTCATAATATCTCTCCCTCTGCCTCTAGGACCCTGTTCAGTGAAACTCTGTCAATTAACAAATATGGCCGTGTGCTGATTTCTAGTTTGCACACATTGGCATCTCCCATCTTCCCCCACAAAACAGAAGCACACAGAAGCAAGGAACAGATTTTACTTTTTCAAAGGATATATGTGAATCTTGCCCAATGGTTTACCAGAAGGTAGGTTCAGTAAACATTACTGAAAATAAATGTAAAAGAAATGAATTTTGTAAAGAGATAAAAAACAAAACAAAGAAAAATATAGGGAAATATAAAAGTAAAGCTTTTTTTTTAAGAAAGAAAAGTAAGTGCCTTTAAACTCTGTGTGACTTTACAGAAAAACAAAGGGATAAATTTAAGACATACAAGGGCAAGAGTTAATTAAACAAATTTCCTTAATTAAATAGAGGCTATAATCCATAATCCCGGATCCCTGAAAGATCAGGAAGGTGAAATACTAAAATCTGCTCAAGGAGTCCTGTACAACATTCTGTCCAGGCCAGGGAATGCTCTCATAAAGCAATGTCTAAGGAAGATGAGTCACATAACCTTCGCCATAACTCCACCTGGGCCTCCACATTCATTCATATCTACTCAATAAAGGAAGAAGCACCTCTGATGATATGAAGAGCTTGATCATTAAGTTTTACAATCTGATCTCTATTTTTCTCTGAACATCATCATCATGCCAGTGAATTCATTCGCAAATTGTCATCCCTTCTGCTTTAAACAAAACACCGCAATCCTAGGATAGGCTAAAACTAATACTAACGTGGGAGTGCCATTCCACCTCAGAACTACTAGAATGGGTCACTTGTCAGTGTTACACATAACTGATAACCTATTCTGGTAGGCCAGACAAGTGCCAAATATGTCCTCAATAAATTCAATCGGTGGCATTAAGCTGAATGTTTTATTTTTTTCTTTAAGGGAAGTCAAGCTTTCTTAGAATTATTTTTAGGAAGGAACTGGTAAACAAAAAAGGAAAAATCTTATTTTTTTATAAAAGATACTTTTCAATTGACAGAAAAATCGTTAAGTCTGAGAAAAGACTGTAGAAACAAATACACCAAAACACAGAAATTTATCCTCAGGGTAAATATATAATAAGTCACCTAAACAGCCAGTATTTATTTTGTGCCTAACAGACCTTAGGCACTATGGTTGTCCTCAAAAGGACAGACTATAAAACATAGACCCAACCCTCCCTAATGGGTAGAAAAAATGTTCATGATGACATAGTCAACAATTAGAGACTGAAAAGTATTTCAGAAAATTTTATCAATAAGCAAAGCAATATACAGAGGAGTTGTTTCTTCCTTCAATTTTTTAAGACTATGAATATCTGTGAAGTCAGGGCTGCCTTATTTGCAGAAGAAATGGGTCAGGAGATGCTTCCTTTCCTCTGGGTCTGTTAGAGCCCCCTCTTTTAAATTTTCATTCCTCCCTGGTGTTTGTCACAATCAGCAAAGACAATTGTTCATCAACAATCCTTCCTTAGCAGTCAATGGGAATGAACTTGCCCACCTGATCCCATCAGATGATCCCCACTCAATGCTCCTGCAGAAGGGAAAAACCTAGGAATGGCCCATAATGGCGGGGGGGGGGGGGGTGGAGAGGGGAAGAAAATAACAAACAAACAAACATCCCTAATAGTATCCTTTGCCTCTTGCCCCAGAGGAATAACCCAACCCACCAGCCACTGGACAGCAGGGTAGGTAGCATAGCATGCCACACACCAACTCCACAAATGGTAAGGTAAAGCCCCCTTAGTCCTATTTGCAGTATGAGCTATTAAAGCAGCATACTACAGCTATAGGGAGCACTCCTCAGACCAGCTGGTAATAACTAAATATCCTCTTCTCTGGTAATTGCCTACTTCTTTCTATTTGACATAATTCATCAGCCAGATTAGAGCAGGTCATCCTGTAGTGAGTGAAGAAAGCAAGGATAACATAACCTGACACATCAAAATGTTCTTATGTGAGCTGCCTGAAGAGCTGCTGCTTTACAAAATGCTATGAGCTGGCAAAATAACCATATCGCATACAGGTCAGTGGGCACACACTCTGTTTATTGCTACTCATTTCATTTTTGAGTAGCTCAGCACAACTGTAATTGCTAGTTAAGGGATAGACTGGGTCCTGACTATTTTTAAAAATCCCCCAAAATTACTGTGCCAGGAACCAGAATAAATAAAATTTGGGAAAAAAGCAAAAGGGTGGAGTGGGGTGAGAGCTTGATAGCCAGTCACTGGGCAACAAACACTGGCTGTGAAAATCCTGCAGCTACCAGAGATGGAGCCAGCCCAGCAGCTGACCGATTTCTGATCTCTGAGCCAGCTGCCTTTCATGTGGAGTTCTCTGTGTGGTTCAGATATGAAGACATTATAACTGGACAGTTCTGGGAACTTTCTCATCCCAGGGCACAGTGCATAGAAATTGGCCTCAGGACCCTTTATTGTCCAAGTTCCAAAAAGGCAACAACTAGGATTCATGGTTGAATATTGGCATTGGTTTTCTAAGAGACATTCATTCTAAGAGACAACTTTTCTCCTTATAAAATGTTAAAAACCCTTCCCCCACTCCAATCCTACTAGAGGGAAAAAAAAAAAAAAGCACATCAAAGCGCTAAAGTTATTATGCATTTTTTTGTCTTTGTCTCTTGGCGCCCTGGTTTTCTTGGCTGTTCTTTAGTCTCTCACCGCTCAAAGGCTCCAATTTAGGAATAAAAACTAAAAAAAAAAAAAAAAAAAAAAAGGAGCAGGAGCAGTTGGCTTTGTGCATTTTCCAGGATTTTGCAGAATCCCAATCTCCTGATGGCTTTTCCCTCTTTCTCTTTATCCCCTTCCTTCGTTTCTTTGTCAGATTCAAATCTCCAAGTCACAATCCAAAACATCGTTCAAGCGTTCGATAAACGTTAAGAGAAGTTCAGTGCCTTGTGGTGGAAGCGAAATCTGTGATCCATAATGAAAAGTGGGCACCTCCTCAGTCCTCAATTCCTAGATGGCAGGCTTCTCCTCTTCACCACCTGGACTTAACTTCTGAATCAGAGGCAAAGTCGTCTGCAGTTTTTTCTGGTCGGTTCCCAGTCCCTCTGCATCTATTTTAACTCGACCCTGGGTACAATCAGAGAATCTAATCCTAGCAACAAAGCCAGGAGCACAAATCCACCGAGATGAACTGGTTGGCCTGCTCCCCCGCCCCCTTCCTCCCACGGCCTCCAACTAAGCAGTGGGGCCAGAAAATTAATACGTCCGAGGCCAGGAGAAGAAAAGCGGTGGAATACAAGTGGTCAGGAGTGGTTTGGGTTTCCTTGTTTTGTTTGTGTATTTTTTAAGCATCAAGGACCCGCAAGCATGAACCCAAGCTGGACAAGCGCCCTAGGATGCGTCGCACAGCCCGAAACGCCGACCAGACAACTCTCCCCCGCCCCCTCTCCCGTCTGGCAGGGGCCCGCGTGAGTGGGGGAGGTTTGCCCGGGTTTGTCTGACACTTGTAAATGGAAGTGGGATCCAACTTGGAAAACAAACGCGCTGGAGTCTGGGGCGGGCAGAATGGGGGAGGAGAGGAGAGGAGAGGAGGAGAAAAGACCCTTCCAACAGTAAGTAGCGTGGTCTGCCCTCCCTCCCTGCCGCCTAGGCTGCAGCAGGTTCGCCGAAACCAGAAGCGGAAACTCAGAGGGCGCGCGGCGGTGGCGAGAGGAAGCTCCGGCCAACACCAGGGAGTCAGCCAGAAGCCTCCAGCTCTGCCACCGACCGCCCACGCTCCTGGACGCAGGAGCCTCTCCCTCCCAGGAACCTCTCTTCTCCTTCCCCGCCCCGCCCCCCCACGCCCCATGGCTACCTCTGCATCCTCCCTCCAGCCTCACATTCTTCCAGGGACCGCTTTCACTGCCTAGTTTTGCCCACATTATTACACGGAGCTGCAGCTGCAGGATGCTGCCACCACCGCCACCCCCCACCCCCCCCCCCCCGACACACACACACACACACACACATATCCCGGGAGCGCCACCCTTTCGTAGGAAGCTACTCAAGAGGCTCCCTTAGCTCACAGCCAAACTCCCGCCACATCCTTGCTCCAAGCGCACGCCAGCCCACGAAAGTGGGAAAGGGAAAAGTGAACAATAAAAGTTGTTTTCCGCAAAGCCTAATGCTGGTCAACGTTTAACCATCTCTGAAAGTAAATGCGACCAAAGTCAGTGGGCTAGGGGAGCAAGGAATACAGCCCACAGTACTGCTAAAAATACCCATGCTCGCCACCTCGCGCCAGTCCGGGGGCCAGATGCACTTTAGCTCAGCGACCCCCACTGGCGGAATCCTGGCGCGCACCGCACGCAGCGCAAACAGTCCCGGCCACGACGGCTGCCTCCTTGCCCGCGCCCCTCACACCCCCACCTCGGCCCCGCACTCACACTGGTCCGGGCGAAGGGGTCCATCCAGAACCTCCTGTGAAGGGGCTCATAGTGCGGAACTGGCATGCCCTCTTGTTCCCAGCCCCCGACCCAAAGATGGCTGCAATGCACCCCTAGGACAGTCAGGCCCGCTCAGCTTCCTTGTCAAAGAGAAGCAACCTTCACTCTCGCCCGCCAAAAATCATGCACTCTTTCGGGGCACTCGGTTTCCTATTCCCTGTCAAGATATCAGGAAAAGAACCTCCTCCAGCCAGACCTTAAAAGGCTGTCGCTCCAGTTCGAGACCCGCTGCAAATCAGTAAATCTCACCCTGCTCATGAACCCGCAAGCCGGAATCGAGCGTGGAGCCGACCCACAGACCGGGAACTCCTTACCCTCCCTGGTCAAAATGCATCTAGGCTCCCTGCTCCGTCCGACGCTAGCCAAGCTAAGACTCAACTTGTGCCTCCCGGACCCTCCAGTGCATTCATCCGAATCTGAACATCCCTATTGCGCCTGATGGGCACGGGCTACCAGGCAGGCACGCTGCCTGGACCCCCTTATCCACCTGCACCAGCGGCCGGGACTGGGAGGGGGCAGGGAGAAGTGCACCTATCCGCAAGCCCCTCTCGCTTCTTCCCTAAGCAAGTCCTCGGTCCCAAACTTGGCCAACTCTCCATGCCAACCTCCCGGCTACCACCGCAGGACAGAACCTCTTTCTCCCCTTCTTGCAGCGGCGGCGAAGGTGGCTTGGAGTCATGCCGAGACGGGAACTTTACAAGGTGAAAAGTTTCCCCCCACGCGCTCGGCCGGTTCTCGCCTCCCCGAGCCCACCTAGCAACCCTTTAGCGCCTGTGGTTAGGTAGCGCGCTCCAGCCGGTGCAACGGGCAGCCAAAAAATCACGTTATAAACCCCACGCACCCTTGCCTCCGCCGGCGATCCACGGCTCCACCAGGCGCTTCCCCCGTGGTCTTCCTCTCCCGGCGCTCCAGCCCAGGGCAAGCTGGCCACCGGGCCGCCGCCGCCGCCGCCGAGCTCACCGCGCGCTCGCCGGTACTAGAGCCACAAGCGAAGGCTCTAGGTGCTCTGCGCTCTGGACGCCGACCGCCCGCCCGCCCACCCGCCGCCGCCACAGGGACTCGCAGACAGAGGAGGGTAGCCAGGAGGAGGAGAACAGCAGCGGGCGGAGGGGGACGGGGGCGCGAGATCCCAATATGCAGCCCAGATCACAGCGCAGCCTGCCGGGAGGAGCGCCTACTCTCGGGCTGGCTCCGAGCTGCGGCCGCTGCCGCCGCCGCTACTGCTCGCCGCCTCGCTGCTCCCAGCTCCCCATCACAGCCGACGCCGACGCACGGCCAAGCCCCTCTCTCTCCTCTCCCCCTCTCGCTTCTCTCTGGCTGTCTCCTCCTCCCAAACCGCGAGAGAAAGGGGCGAGGGGGAGAGAAGCTTCTGCGTCCCGGCTGACTGGCGATCTCTGAGTGCGGCGCACGGGAGAGGGGGCGGGCGGGGGAGAGGTGGTTAGTGGGGGAGGCACGCTGAGCTGGAGGGCGCTCCCGGCGCCGGGCCTGCCGAACTGGACTAATTTTAGAGCTCTAGTCTTCCTCCACCAGTCTCTCGGGGCGCGAGGATCACACCAACGTGCTTTTCTGCGGCGCGTAAAGTGAAGTGCCGGCTTCAGAGAGCGCAGGCACACGCCGCTTGCAGTCCTAGCAGTCCCAGCCGCACCGCAGCCCTGCGCAGAGTTCCCCACGTGTTACTCTCCTAGGAGAGCAAAGAAACTGAGGCACATCAAGGTGAAAATGGCTTCTCTAAGATCCCAAGGTTAGTTTGTAGTGTGGAGCTAAAACCTTCAAATATGTACCTTGATTCCAAATGTGCTACACAGACAGGGTTCCTGCTACTTTGTCCATTTGACAACCTTAGGAGAAGGGAGGAGTATAAACTAAAAGGTAAGGTGGCCCATTCTCTTCCCTCCTTTCCTGCAAACCCCCCCCCCCCCCAATAGTTTCAAACATTTTTGTGGAACTGGAGGCACTCTGAAGAGAATGAGTGATTGATTTGGGGCTTGATGATTTGCAACTCAACCTGCCAGTAGGCCTGTTCCAGTACCTTCTGCACCCACCACTACCAACACACACACACACACACACACACACACACACACACACACAACACGCGCGCGCGCGCGCACCTGCAACAGAGGCTACATTTGTCTCCCCCATTATCTCCCCATCCCACCCCTCTCTGTGTACCCTCACTCTTCCACTTTTCTTTTTCTTCCCCTCAAAGCATAGAGGCAGTCTTACACCCCCACTCACACCCCCACCCCAGCTTCCATCCCCACTCCCAGCGCCCCCCACACAGAGCAATGCACAGATCTCCCTAAAGCCAACCTAAAAAAACGTGCCCATTGCCTGGGATGCTGTCTCCTAAGCTGTTTCTCCCCAGCTCAACCTTTGTTACATGGGCGCACAGGACCTGCAGATCTATTATCCAGAAGAAATTTTTACTTTTTTTGAACCATGAAATTCTCTTTGGGGAGCTAGGTAGGGGTTGCTATTAGGGGACTTTAATCTCAGCCACTAGAAGGAGCCCTTTGAAGACCCAGTTCAGTTTACGTTTCTGTCCTTCCAGGTCCCAGTCTGGGGCCTCCTTCTTGTCACAGCTACACAATGGCCCACCACTCATCAAAGGTGGAAAGTTTCCCTTGAAAGTCTCTAGGATCTTTGCCTCCTTGACTGCTCCATAAAACATGACATGCTCTGGTCACTGTGAGAGTTTAATGTGAATACTAAAGGAGAGTGACAGCTCCCCATACATCAGTTAATTCAGAGATAATCAGCATGTTACCTAGGGCTGCATTGTCACATAGGCCAGAGGATGGGTCTGAAATGAGGGAAGCCACCAACAGGGCTAGGAAGACTTACTTGCCCTCCAAAATGTTTTAATGTGAATAGTTTTATTTTCATCTTTGTATCAGCAGCTTTCTAGGGCATTGCAAAGTTTATTACCATATAAATATGTCTCTAGCATGGCATTTTTCTTGTGACCAATGGAATACAGCTAACTGCATCAAAGATTTTAATGAACCAATATATTTCCCACCTGAGTGTTTCTGTGGAAGTACTGAAATAAGTTGGTTCCAGAAATCAAGTACTTTGGGTAGAGTTATCTGGTGGTTGTTTGGCCAATGGGATGCTCAGAGAAGGAGTGCTGGCAAGGAAATTGGGCATCTTTCACCTTTTGCCTGGGAAGACTGCCAGGGAATGTAGGTGTGGCCGTTACTGCTGCTACTGCTGGTGATGCTCTGATTCCTGCTCCTAGAATGTTCTGTTATGCCTCAAAGGTACCGTACAGATAAGTACAAAAAAATCTCTCTAAATCTCAGCCGTCTATTTCCCTAGGCAGTAAGTAGAGAATAAAGTAAACGGTCTTTACTCAAAGGGCAGGCACAAGCCATTATAGCCCATGGGTAAGAGACTTCCTGCAAGGAGGATAGAGTGGTTTATCTAACAGAACACCCTTCTGGTCCTTTAAGGTTTGCATAGCACTTAATCCTCATTTAATGCTGATGGTATTAGAAGACCACTTTATTGTATTTAAAAGTGCCTATTGTGTGCTAGTACTGTGGTAAGCACAGAGTTGATGACACACTAAGCTTTATGACATCAGAGAGTCTGTTTCTCAAACTGGGTGGCAAAAAGGCAGGTTCACAGTTTGCATAGAAAATAATATAATGATTAATAAATAACAATACAAGAATAAACACTTTCCCATACTCACAACTGTAAGCCTACTTTTGCCACACTCCATGTTTACATTTCTATCCACAGTTCCTTACCTAGGGCTTGGCACACTTAATGAATATTAGTCACTGCTCAATACATATTCAAAGAATATACAGATAATGAAAGCTTGAGATGGAAGTTCTTATAGGAAAGGAGGCCCAAAAACGAAAGATTGTGAACCTATAAGAATGTTACTTGCTATGTTACACGCAACAATTTCCTTGCCAGAACTCTTTCCCTCAGCATCCCATGCACCACTTGAACTCCTCTGAGCCTCACCTGTGTCTTTTAGCCTCTGCTGGGATAACCAGTTCTAAGTGGCTCCGGCCAGCTTCACACAGGTGCAGTCTGACAGTGCCTTGCTTTAGGCCTCTCTTACGTCTCTCCTCCCACCCACAGACTTCTTGGTTAAAGTTTCAGGGTAGACTAAAATCCAGAAAGAAGCATGAGAGATTAAACACCCTGGGGTAAATCTTTGATCAATGGGAGATGAGAGTCCACTAATAAATGCTCCCCTTTCAGGCCTCCAACACAGGATGCTGAGAAGTGTTACATAGTGCTCCTCAGGTGGTCTTATTGAATTAAGCAGCCAGTAGCCAGAAGCAAGGGCCAGCTTGATAACTGGTACTGGCTCTCCTTCCTCTGCTGGGCCCCTCCGGGTGTCCCTCACAGGCTCCCTAGGATTACACTCCCCAAAAATGTGCTTTCCACGAGTCCTTACTGCAGGCTGTATTTTCTGACAATTTCAGGCTAAATACCCACCATTTATCCTAAATATTTATATCAAGGAATAGTCAAATGATTTTTCAAAGTGCTCTATAGCATGTACATATGCACACACACACACACACACACACACACACACACACACACAGGTTCCTCTTTGTGATCAATTACACTCCACCCAGATCTGTTCTTATTAATCCCGTTCAGTTTGTGTTTTATAAATCAGGAAGGCATGTGTGTAGAGTGACATTTGAGTCAGTGCCTATCTTATTGTTAAGCTGTCCATAAAGCATTCAATAATGGAAGAATTTGTTACCACAATGAGCTATTGAGGAGAGTGGTAGAATTTCCTTCCCTGGAAGTACTGAATCAATGGATAGATGTTTATCCACTTGGGATGGGAGTGGATCTGTCAAGAAACTATGGTAATAGGATTTTTCTTGGAAGCAGATAAAATCAAGCTGTATTATGTCAGAGAGTCAGTTGAGGTTAGTGGTTAAGTGAGCAGGCCCTGGAAGCAGGCAAACTGAATTAGAATCCTCACTTTCCACTCTCAAGCTGTAAGATCTTGGATACGTTTTCTAATTTCCCTAGGTCTTAGTTGCTTCATATGTAATATAGGACCTATAAAAGTATCTATCTTATAAGATTATTTTAAGAGTAAATGAAGTAATCCATAAAAACATATGCTCAACATATAATAAGCACCCAACAAATTTTCGCTGTTATGATTTTGGAGACAAATTATGAAGCAATTATTTCATTTCACCTGAGCTTAAAGTCAATGCCTGAAGCCAGAACAAAGTTCAGACTCTCCTACTGTGGTAGGCAGTTCGATAGGCATGAGCAGAGCAGGAAGGATGGGTCAGATATAGAGGGTCACCAGGGTCAGGGCCTCGGGTGCCTAGCAATGGGCAAAACTACAAGCCCTCACTCTACCACTCCCTTAAGCATTAACCTCTGGAGATGACATATCGGCCTCAGCTGTATTTCAGCTGCAGACCCATAAAAGCAGCAAAACTAGGCAGAGTGAAGGGCCAGCTGTATCCACTAGTGACCCCCAATCAATAGAGATCAGGAGGGGGCACACCTGGAAAGGCTGGTGAATGTTCTATTGAGGTCCTCCCCTGAGACTCCAGATAAAAGACCTCAAGATGGAAGACCCCGTGGGGCTCTCTGTGGAAGATGACCCTTGCCTTTCCCCACCCAGGGGTTAATGCTTCTTTTCCTAGGAGATCCCTTTCCCTTTCTCTCTCTCTCTCTCTCTCTCTCTCTCTCTCTCTCTCTCTCTCTCTCTCTCTCTCTCCTGTATTTGTTCACCTATCCTCCCTCTTTAGTTACTTAAGCCCCAAGGGCCCTTCTACTACCTCTGCAATATTCGAAATAAACTGTCCGTTATAATTCAAGTTCTTGGGCTCTGAATTCTTCTCTTAGCCAGAACTCAAGTACCAAGGTTGCTGAACTGAGAGCCACCTAACTCATCGCTAATGCCTGCTGCTGTTTTTCTGCCTCTAACACTACTATCATCTTCCATGCTAAAATTCTGATTCCAACTTCTATCTGGAATGACATCTTGTTATCCACATAGCTCTTAAAGGCCAAACCTTTATTCAAGTACAGCAAAATGATGTTCCAGATATTCATAAAATTTATATGTAATATAAAAAGGCTCAGTTGTGGATGGGAACATTTATTTATATCCTTTTTGTTCTTCGTTAATAAATAAAGCCCCTTGACATACATCATATATTTCTTATATGACTAATTTTAACGCAAATATTTTATAGAAAAATGTTTCATTTAACTCTATGCATTATACAATGTTGTAAAACATGGAAGAGACCTTGTATACACTTTATCCCAGTGGTTCTTTATCTTTTTTGCTTCACAGACCTCTTTGATTAAACTTATGGAATCTCTTTTTAAAAATACACATATATACACCCATATTTTTTTGCATTCTACTTCAGTATTTTCATTGCCTCTAAATTCCCTCCATAGAACACAGATTAGGGAAAATGTTGTACATAAAAAAATACAGTCCAGAACTCTAGTTCTGTTTCTTCAGGTTTTTAGTTACTGTGCTAGCATTGTTTTTTTTTTTTTTTTTTTTATTTACTGTTAAAAGGAAGGAATTTGTAGTGCCTCAGGGGATGGAGGTACAAACCATACCTGAAATGAACTTGGATCATTCCAAACTCTTGAGAACTTATTCTTAAAACAAACATGTAGCCCAGCCTGCATGGCTCAGTGGTTGAGCTTTGACCTGTGAACCAGGAGGTCACAGTTCAATTTCCAGTCAGGGCACATGCCCAGTCTCGGGTTTGATCTCCAGTGTGGGTTGTGCAGGAAGCAGCTGATCAGTGAGTCTCTCTCATCATTGATGTTTCTATCTTTCTCTTCATCTTCCTTCCTCTCTGAAATCAATAAAAAAAAATTTTTTTTAAACAAATGTGTAGCCAAGGCCACCTGTGTTGGGACCCGCTATACAACTAGACATTCTCTGAATTAACTTAGACTACAAAGCTTATTAAGAGATAAGTAATTAAAAAGTGCTAATTTGGGATATACAAGCTCCAAATTAAAACTCAACAGTTACCTAATTAAGAAAAAAATGACTGCAGGAATTTTTAAGAAATTAAACCAAAAATATCTTATTACAGAGGAATGCTTTATCACTGATGTTTCTCAAAATTGCAGGCATACAACAATACTATAAAGCAGACTGACTTTTTTTTTATTATCTGAAGTTTTACATATGTCTCCTTTTTCCCCAATTGACCCCCCCAACCATTCCCACCCCAAGCAAGCCCTCACCGCCCCAGTGTTTGTGTCCATTGGTGATGCTAATATGCATGCATACAAGTCCTTTGGTTGCTCTCTAACCCCCCTCCCCCACCGCCCCTTTTTAAATTCTCTACAGATGCTTCCACACAATCCATTACCTGCACATTGTACAGGCCTCTCCTACTGCCCCTCCTACTGGTGTACCCACTACTGGTTGGGACCTTCGTTGCCACTTAGCTATCCTAAGGCTGATCAAGCCAATCCCCCTTAATTTGAAACAACAGATGAAACTTGGACAGATCTAACTACTTGGCCTTTACCAAGTAAATTGTCTTGCTGACTGTTCTTATCCTTAAAAAAAAATCCTATGTAGTATACTTCTCCTTGGCTATGACTCCCCCGCTCTTTGGTTACACACAGACTAATAATAAATGTAATTTCATTCTTAACACATCTATAATTCTATGTTCTTTAAACCATTCCTCTTTTTCTTACTCTCTTATTCATTCATTCAAAAAGTGCTTTTGAGCAGCTATATACTTAACTCTCTACTAAGTGCTGGGGATATAATGGTTAGCAAAAACTTCTAAGATATACGCATTTTTGGCTCTTTAGGCCAGAGGAGAAGTCACCATTTATCAAACTGTTCCTGGCCACAACCAAAACAGCACCAGGTGTTAGACCAGTAGAGTAAGGCTGGACCTCGGTTCAGCTACCTTGGTAATTGCGTTCTGGCTAGGAAAGAATTCAGAGCCAAGACTCAAACTATGAGAAAGTTTATTTAGTCACAGAGGTAGAAGAAGTGAGTGGTAGAAGAAATGGGCTCAGGAAACAAGTTACATACACAAAGGAAGGAGAGAGAAAGGTAAAGGTAATGGGGTCAGGGCAGTAGAAGAGAGGGAGAGGAAAGACTAGGGCATGTTCCTGGAAGGGATCACAGCCAGGTCCTCCATCCTACAAGCTTTTAAGGGCAGGGATTTTAGGGAAAGTCCCAGGGGAAGATCTCAATAGAATATTCATCAGCTTTCCAGGTGTGTCACCTCAGGATCCTGGTCTTCACTGATTGGTCAGCAACAGGGTAGTGGGTCATTAGTCAATGCAGCTGGTTCTGATGTCAGACATGGCATCACTTGTCTTGTTTTGCAGTTCTTCTGGGCTTGGAGCTGAAACACAATCGAGGCCTAGATGTTCTCCCTGGGGGCTAATGCTTAAGGGTGTGGACATGCAAGGGCCTGCATAGGAGTAGCATGAGGCCGCTGGTTGGCCCCTTGTTCCTCCTCCAAGGGGGTCTACTGCCTGATTATTGACATCCAGGGATAGGAAAGGTCAGGGGAGGGTCTGAACCAAATGACCAGGGATAGGAAAGGTCAAGGGGTTTAAACAGTATGACCAGCCATATACAAAAGGAGGAAAGATTACCCTGGGGGCCAGGTCCCTGTTTGTCAAGTTTTGCCCAGTTGCTAGGCACCTAGGGCTTTCCACCCTGGTGGCCTTCTGTACCTGGCCTACTGTCCTTGGTTTGTGCAACTCA
The DNA here is from genome assembly GCA_026230045.1 of Corynorhinus townsendii. NCBI lineage: Eukaryota > Metazoa > Chordata > Mammalia > Chiroptera > Vespertilionidae > Corynorhinus > Corynorhinus townsendii. Next base: position 60,534,253 of record JAPDVU010000008.1, on the reverse strand, counting down.
TGTCTGTGTAACTGCCTACCCAAACCATCATATAAAGAAACGTAACAGTGGAAAGGGCTACAAATGAATGCCTCAGGTTGTTTGTTTAATGAACACCACCACTCCAGAGAGGAAAAATTTTTAATTATCTCCCTACTTTATTAATAAAGTTCAACACTAACCAGGGCTGATAAGCAAATAGAACATTTGCTTATCAGGTGCTACACCTGGTATATGTTTTGACACAATGTTATAAATGACAAATGTCATCAAATACTAAAGTATTAATAGTTTCAGGATCCCACTTCAATATCTTCACCAAAAGTTTTCAACTACCCCATTGACCTCTAGTTAAACCATCTTTTCCTCAAGTATTCTGAGATGAAATTTTAGTTTTTCATTCAAAATCGCTGCTTTTAATTATTTATAAATTATGGGTACTTATTATCTGCCCCTATATTTCAATACAGTTATATTCAGAATGAAATATGCTTATGTGGGCTAATCTAGTTATACCACAATTTATAACATCTTTCTGTGGGAAAGGCATTCCAAGTTTAAAACACACTGGCTTACAAACTTTTGGAACATGACTTGTTTGCAAATCAGGACGTTCTTTTAGCAAAGGGAAAGTTACTATATAATATAAAAGTGATGTAATAATTTCTTGTAAGTTCTATAAAATCTTAAGAGTTAGAAAAGTAGTTAGAGTTTATATCCCTCACTGTTGTTACCTTTGCCCGCACGTCTTAGCTGCGTATTCCTTCAGTCTTAAGTTGCTTCTCTAGTGTGCCTCCAAAAAGTAGTGTAGACACGGGATGAAGACTTTTGTCTACTTGCTAAAAGGAGGAAATTGGTGTCTTTTCTACCTTATTCATAGATGAATGCAGAAAGGAAAGTTAAAAAGAAATCTATCTAAACCAAGCAGCTCCAAAACCAAAGCTCCAACCTTTCCAAGAGTTTGGTGAACAAATCATAGCAATTGATTTTTTAAAAACCAGATCTTAATTGAATCAGTGAAGCATTATTAAAAATAAACGCAGGCATATTGCCTTAAATTAATGAATATAAAACCCCCTTTTCATTTTGAATTCCTGAAAAGGGTCTATTTACCTTTATTTTTTGAATACTTTAACTAAATGAATTAATACCTACTTCATTTCAGCAGGCCAAATGTTAGCCATGAATGTCAGTGTAATTTTTCAAAAGTGAACTGCATTAAACGATTTGCATAACAAAAATGTCACTGTGAACCAGTACCTTGCAGCCCGTGGCTGTTGGAAGCTAGGTGAACATCCATCTATTTTCTTATCTGACAACTTTGTCCACCGGAAAATAACTGACCCTTACCAAATGCAGTTGATTTTCAATAAAGTTAAAAACAAACAAACAAAAAAACAAACAGCAACAACAAAAAACTACTGACTATGAGGAATTAGCAGGTTCAAGGAGTTGATGATAGGATTCAGTTTTTTATTTTTCATTTCAAAATCTGCCAGTCCAAATGCAAACCAGATTTGTGGTGATTAAAAAGTTCTTTTCCTCTGGCTCTGACTCAGGACTCAGTTTGAAACAAGTCACTTCCCTCAGTACATTTTCCATTGGGCAGGTCAGCTCATTATGCAGTATTTATGACACATTGACAGCAATTCATTCATACACTGAAAACCTACTATGTGCAAAGGGGCAGATGTTGGAGATCTTTTTTTTAATTTATTTTTTTTATTGATTTTAGAGAGGAAGGGAGAATTAGAAATATCAATGATGAAAGAAAATCATTGATTGGCTGCCTCCTGTACACCCCCCCCCCCCCCCCACCGCATTGGGGATTGAGCCCACAACCCGGGCACGTGTCAGGACCTGGAATCCAACTCTTACCTCCAGTTTCATAGGTGGACGCTCAACCACTGAGCCATTCTGGTCCAGCTAGATGTTGGAAATCTTTGCAGCATAAATGGTCCCTGATAAAATAGGAAGCTTACCCATTATAACCACCCAAATCTAGTGATGCCTCTAGACTCGGGTACATTGCCTCCTATGAATATAAATACAACTCTTAACCTTGATACCGTTATTTTCAGTTCTTGGCTACTGCACCAACCCTGTGGGCTTTTCCTGGTGACCTCCAGTCCCCGGTGAAGTTTCTGTGTTCCTAGTGGCACCTCCGTGACAACACTTCTCACACTGTCTTAGCCTCATCTTCATCTCGTTTTATGTCTGCCTCTCTACCAGACTAGAAGCCTCCTGAGGATAAAGGCTGGTCTTTATATCACCAAGGTGGGCATCACATAACAGCTGCTCAACAAAATGTTTGCTTGTTGTTGAATGACTACACTCGCCTAGTTTATTTTTTTGTGGGGTTTTTTTGTTTGTTTTGTTTTTTAGAGGATGGGAGACTATGGAGTTGCCCATAGGAAGCCTCACACTGGTTTCATTTTTCCTGGGCCTAAGTCCGTGGTTCTGAAAATGTGGTTCCCAGACCAGTAGCATTCCCATCAATTGGGAACATGTTAGAAATGCACACCCCAGGGGTTACACCCCACCTAGTGAGAATCAGAAACGTGGCAAGTGGAGCCCAGGAAGCTGTGTTTTAACAAACCACCCAGGTGATTCTAATGTTTGTTACAATTTGAGAACCACTAGCCTAGGTCTTCCTTACTCTTAACATACACATTTATAGCTACAGTTTAGAGTACACCCACTTAAAACCTGCTCTTGTGTCCTCAAGGACAGAAGCCCTGCACCTCTTTAAATACGTGCACAGGATGTAGTCATTTAGTCTGATTTGGCAAAAACTCTAAATTTCCCTACCTCTTTGTTTTCCTAGGGAAGGGTTTGTGTTTGAATTGCCAGGTAATTGCTTCAATTAACCAATTCATAGTGCTTTCTTAGACACAGCTGGTGGTAAAACCATCCAAAGTATCCTAAAGGTGTTCTAGCTTCTTCCCTTAAGGTTGAAGTCAACCAGAGGCCTGCCAGGGAGGGGAAATTATCCAGCTCAGGAGAGAACAGGGCCAGTGTCTGCATCTCTTCATCCCTGTTCACAAATTTCTCTCATTTATACCCCAGTTCAAAGGATTTTATGCTACCAAGGTCTGGCACTTGAGTAATAGAAGGAAGTGTTTTCTGTACACCATCAAGTACACTTTGGGTGCATCGCCCCCATCGTCAGATTCATCATCGGAGAAGTAGATTAGACTGGGAAAAGTTCTCTTGCCTTTGCCTCAACAGCTTCGTTTCCCCTCCAATGGTAAGTGCAATTTTGCTTGTATGTGAACTGGAATTTAAGTCATCATAGTCCCAGGAGAACACACATTCTGAAATCTTGAGAAGGGAATTTTCATGCAAATAATGAACTGCAAGCAATTCTTGTTGTCTGTAAGAAATAATCAGATTACGTACACGGACTAGGCACCAGGAAATATGAAAGAATGCTTAAGGAGTTCTATGGAAAGTATGCACCTAAAATTAGTAATTTTTTTTTTTAGCCATGCTGCAAGTATTACTTTCCCGGAGATATTTGAAACCACATGCCAATAACTTTTTATTTCCCCTTAAGACAAAATTGATTTGCTTGATAGAGCCTTCTATCTTTCGGAGTTGGAAGGCTTAGGTGAAGAAATGTCGAAAGAAAATTTCATTTCTCAGAACATATTTCTGAGCTTGTTTGGGAGAGGCAGTAATGGCATTACAAGGCATTGACATGCTGCTCCAGGAAGCTAGTGAGAGGCCAGAGCGGGGTGAAAACCTGCAAATCTGTTGAGCATCCCCAGCTCTTGGAGGTCTCGCAGAGTGTCCTTATTAGTGGTCACCATCAAGGAAGCCGGCCCAGTCCTGATATTGACAAGTAACATTTAGAGACCACATCATCATTTTTGGTTTAGTTGTTTGAGTCGGGGCAGAGGGATTTTTTCCCCCAAAACTCTGAGTAAACATACATGCTTTAGTTCATTGTGGTTAGAATATTTGGAAGCTATAGAGAATTCAGGAAACATCAGGTTTTAATTCCTGTAATTCAAGTGTTACTTACAGTAGAGGGTTTATAACAATACTAAAGGCCTGATGCATGAAGATTTGCACAAGAACGGGCCTACCTCCCTTGGCTGCTGGCACCACCTTTACTCTGGCCCGGAGCGGCCTTTCTGCTCCAGCCCTAAGCCGTCTTTCCACCTTCCTACACTATCCAGAAGCATGGAGCAGCTGAGGTGGTGTGGAACACCTGTGTCATTGCCATGGCGACAATATAAGCATCCTGCCTCGCTCCAGGCAACTCAGTGCCTGTGTATGCAAATTAACCCACCAGTTTGTTGGGTTAATTTGCATACTCACTCCTGATTGGCTGGTGGGCATCATGAAGGTATGGTCAATTTGCATCTTTCTCTTTTATTAGTGTAAGATTCTGACAATGTTGGACTAATGTACTCAGTAAGAGCCAAAATAGGAAAAGACCCGTGCTTGTATTCATTTATTAGCCCACTTATTTACGTGTGCAAGCACAAATGCATTCCGTGAACACTTCTGAGTGTCTGTTACCTTCCAGAAGCCGAGGGCCTAGAGGTTAACATGACATAGTCCCTGCCTAAAGGATCTTGTATCCTCCTCTAGTTATACCTACTCACCTTTACAATGCCCTAGCCTAGAACACCCTGTAATACTTACGCCTGCTTCCTTTCCCGTGTGGCTGTCCTTTTCTCTATAGTCCCCAACTTGCTTTTATTATACAGAACAAAGGAAGCCATTATTTTTTTAAATGGATAACTACTTGAAAAATATTTCCAGAGCAGCTACTAAAATCTCAGTTGTGTGTCTCCACTTCACATGGTGTAGAGACCTCAGTCTGGTTCCTGGATAGTTTTCAGCAGATTGTTTCCGGTAGTAGTTTTTTTTTCTTGGAACAACTGGATTCCTCTGGGAATAGGAACAGCAATTGATGGGAGATAGCTCAGCACCAATTATTCTCCTACCCAAAAAGGACCAGAAACCACCCTTGTAAACAAACCTCAGCAAGCTTTTCATTTATTGTGATGGCATGTGCCAGTGCATGGATGAGACAGTGCCTCCTCACTCCCCTCTAACAGGGCACGTGTCATCACATTCATTAGCATTTCCCTAAGAATTGATTAACTTGGAAAGAACAATAAAATTCAGTCTGAATGATCCTTCCATCCTAAGTATGAGAAGTGTATCATTGTGATTTTGCATTAACAAGTGCTGATAAATTACAGTCTTTCCTAATTTTCTCTTTTCACCCTGCCAAGCCCTGACTTGGCCTGGTAGGTTGGGTGGTATTCCATCATGTCCCTGTTGGAAGTCACCGAGAAACTGATCAGCAGTAATATCAGAGCTAAATTTGCCACTCACGAGTCCATAGCTCTTGAAATGGAGCCAGTTTGAAATCTTGGCCGGGATCTTTGAACTCCAGCCCAGCCTCAAGGCTGTTGTAACCTGCATTAGTCTCACAGTGGACTGTCTTCTCTTAGTCTCTGTCCTGGCACAGAGATACACAAGGACCCTCCCAACAGAAAAGGGTGAAGAGGCAAAGAAAGAAGAAAGGGAAGGGCCATTTTACAGTATAAAGATAAGAGGGTTAGCCCTTCTTTATTCTAAATCAGTACTTTCGTATAAATACATTTAGTAGATGTCATCTGACTAGCTTAACCTAACATACTTAGTTTCCCTAACCATTCAGTGGCTAATTCTTATGGACTAGATAAAATATTTGTTGTGTTTGCTTTTAGCCATGTTCATTGCTCTCAACATCCATAGACTCTCTAGTTTTAGAGATTTGTGTTATACTCTGAACAAAGACCAGTAATCATAGGGACATTATCGAACTGCCTAGAGAAATTTTCAATTCCTAGGAAATGAGAAATGATTGCTTTCTGAGATATTCAGAAAAGTTTCATTGAAGAAGTGCAACTTGGGCTGAATCCTAAAGGACGGGGAGGAATTCAGAGAGATGGGCAGAATGAATTGGTAATTTCAAATGACATAGACAAAGGGAGAGAGATGTAAGGCAGAAGTGCATTAGAGCTCTTCTGGGGAAAGGCAGAGTTCTGGGCTAGCACTCATCTGTGGGGCTTTAGAGGAAAATAATAACGTGAGGGCCAGATTTAAAAGGTTTTCGAATGCTAGGTAAGGGAGTCTGAACGTCATCTTAACGCCCCTGAGAGACATAGAGCATTTTCAGTTGAGAAACGACAAGATGCAGACTTTTAGGGCACTAATGGTGGGGATGTGTGATCTGCTTTGTACAGGGAAGAGCTGAGAGGCAGGGCATGAGGAGGGCAGTGGCTGAGAGGGCAGGGCTGGGGATTCCATGGATCTGGGTTCCAGACTTAACCCCTCCATTTCAAAATCTGTGCACATCACTTACCCTTCTGAATTCCGGGTTTGTTTGCTAGTGTCCATCCTCTTTATACATTCAGCAAAAACTACTGAGAATCTACTCTGCCAGACACTGTTGTAGGCACTGGGGGTATAGTGGTGCTGAAATGACAAATTAGCTACCCTGGGTTGCTGTTTTTTGTGGAAATGGGAAAATTGGGAGGATTAAATGAGGTAATGTATATACAGTTCATGGCACACAGCAGATACTCAAAAAATGGTGACTAGAGGGTCCATTGTAGTAATAAACTCAGCAAATGATATAGAAAAACTCTCAGCAATATGCTTTTCCAGAATCTTCAGTTGCTGGAGAAGAAGCTCAGCTGTACATTTCAGGACATGGATGTCATCCCACTGGCTCTTTCTCAAGGAAGTCTCTGCCTTTTTGTTCCAATTCGGCCAGACTTCAGCAACTTAAACTTTTCATGCCGACGTGGACTTGTCCTAGACCCACTGAGTTAGGCTCCCTTTTCAGATGCCTAGGCTGTGGAGTCTGCCCCAGCCTCTCCTCAGTAGGGAGCAAGAAGCCTTCCCTCCCCTCAGCCAGTCCAATCACCCTTCCTTTCCTCCTGCCAGGATAGTGAGAAGTGGAATTAGCTCCTCAACATCTCTGTGCTCAGGTCAACTTCGCTACAGCAGAATGTGTCCTTGAAGGATTTGTTCACGATCTGAGCACCTAAATTCTTTTATCACAGGATGATTGGCCAAAAGAACAAACGATGCTTGAGATCTTTAATATTCTCCAAGGCAATACCAAGCAAACCTCAGAAACACACACACACACACACACACACACACACACACACACACACACATATATACACACACACACACATACACACACACACACACACACTAGCAACTTTGTAATTTGACTTGGAGTCTGCTGCTTTTTAGTTATTCAGCAGTATCTACTGACTCTCCATTCCACGCAGGCTGTGGGGCTAGATGAAAGGGCTGAGAGAGTGCAGCTTGCAACCATGCTCCTCACAGTTACACCTCAATGGAAATATCACTAGACTGAGAGGCAGAAAACAAGGGCAGATGCTAGTCTTGGCTGTGGCATGGGATGCTACCTATGCATTTAAAGAAACTCAAGTCAGAATGATATGAAAACAGTTAAATTCATTGAATCACTAAGTGCATGGCAATGCACTAAGTGTTTTATGTGTATTATTCTCAAGGCAAACCAATGAAGTTCATATTATCATTATTCTTCTATAAACATGAGCAACGTGAGGCTGGGAATGCACCCCTCCCCACCCACCCCATTACCACTAGTGAAAAAAAGGTGAAACTACATCTCTCTTAATCCAGAGTCCCAGGTTAACATCCATTCTCCAGGTAACCATGATTATCTCTGGGTGGTGATATTAGGGATGGGCTCATTTATTTTGCTTTTATATAATTTTCCCTGTTGCCTATAACCATGCTCTACTTTAAAGTTAGAGAAAAAATTCTAGTTATCAGAAGTGAACCTAAAAAGTCACTTATTCTCTCTTTGAAAGAGTCCCTTCTTCTTTAAGTTTTCCTTCATAAAAGCAAATGTGTGTTTCTGCTTGGTGAAGCACAGTGGCATTTCATATCCTCCTACTTGTCACCCATCAAGAGCTGCTATGGTTTATGCTGTAATTCAGTTGCCAATGGAAGCCCAGAGATGGCTTCACATTTCAGGTGTGTGAAGCTGCCACTATAGAGGGGCTAAGGACACATTTATTGGTGGGAGGATGGTATCCATGACAATAATGATGGGGAAGAGCACAGAGTCGGTACTGACAGCATAAAGATGTTGTCAGAGCACGCAGATGGACAGAGTCCCAAAGTCTAGATTTAATCTACATTCCCCTAAATCAGTGGTTCTTAACCTTTCTAATGCCGCGACCCTTTAATACAGTTCCTCATGTTGTGGTGACCCCCAACCATAAAATTATTTTCGTTGCTACTTCATAACTGTAATTTTGCTACTGTTATGAATCGTAATGTAAATATCTGTGTTTTCCGATGGTCTTAGGCGACCCTGCTAGCGGTTCTCAACCTGTGGGTCGTGAGGCATCCTGACAGCCCTTAGCATCCTTCAATGGGTGGTGATTGATAAGGAGAGATAGGTACAGAGAGTAGGTGGCTGACTATATGGGTAGTGGGAAGATTGTGCCTAACCTCAAAGTTTGTCATAGATGCCTGAAATTCCACCATTATTACCTCACCATGATGGATTAAGCAGCCTCCACCACTAGGTTAGGCAGAGTCCTTCTGTGTATTCCTGGCAAGATAATATATTAGACCATTATCAGTTCCTATTTTATATTGAATATCAGATTTCTTGTCTGTGGCAACAAATTAAGAACAGATTAAAAGGACAAGAAGTATAAAAAGGAGTTTGACTTCAGACACTCTACAGCAACAAGGTATTGCCTACTATAAAGAGAGCCAAAGGGCTATGTCTGACCAAAAAAAATAATTTTTTATCTATCTGTCATCTATCATCTACCTATCTCACATAACCTCAGGCCTATTTGTCTGCAAAGTCCAATTTGACTGTAAAATCTATATCGTAGACTTCTTCCATTTTTTTACCCTTCCTACATATGCTTCCCAACTTCACAGTTGCTCCTTCTAAACTTTGAGCTCAACCATAAATCTTGCTTTGACCAATGATGTATGAACATAAGTGACAGTCCTCACTTATTTCCACTTGATGTCCTCCTGCTCTTCTGACATTGTCATGAGAAGAACATGCCCACGTGGCCCACTGATCCAAGGAATCTGAGGGATCCTTGAAGAAGAGCATCCTCAGATAAGTGCAGACTAGATCAGCTGGGCCCCGAGCTGACCCACAAATGCATAATCAGTAATTAATGATTGCTGTTTTATGCCACCAAGTTTGGTGTGATTAATTAAGAGCAATAGCTGATGATACAATGCTCTTTCTGATTCTAGCCTAAATTCATTGTATCATAGCTCAGAAATGTTAGAGCATCCTGTGGGCAGGACCCATTTTTTTCTCCAGCATAGTCTTTGGCACATAATAAGTGATTGATAATGTTTGTTCAATGACTGATTCTTTGCAGTAGCACCCAACCAACATTTTTAGCCTTATTTTGTTATGGGTTAAATCGGGTCCCCCCGAAAAGATACGTTGAAGTTCTAAAACTCAGTACCTCAGAATGTACACTTATTTGGAAATAGTGTCTTTACAGTAGTAACCAAGTTGAAATAAGACCGTTAGGGTGGACCCTAACCCAGTATGACTGACACTTTTATAAAAAGGGGATATTTGGACACAGTGACAGACACAGAGGGGAGATGAAGTGAAGACACAGGGAAAAGAGGGCCATGTGACTGGATTGATGTATTTACAACCCAAGGAACACCTAAGATTGGCAGAAACCGTTAGAAACCAGGAGAACCCAAGGAGAGATTCTCTCCTAGAGCTGCCAGAGAGAGTTTGGCCCTGCCAATGCCTTGATATCATACTTCTAGCCTCCAGAACTCTGAGATAACACATTTCTGTTATTTCAAGCCACCCAGATTTTGTGACAGCAGCCACTGAAAAACAATCACACCAATGCTGTCTACCTCAGTCATGTCAAACCACCCCCATGCCCATTTATTCCTCTCTGCCCTTAAACACATAATTCCTCTCTTTTGAAATTCTTCCCCCACCCTCCTCTATCTATTCACTTCCTATTCAACTTTCAAACCCCAACAGAAAGCTCACCTCCTCTGGGAAGCCAATCCAGGTTCCACAGGGGGAGTTCATTTCACTCTACTGTGTTCTGATTTTTCTTGCTTCTTAACTGCCCTGTAGTATTTTTCACATTATAGTTAATTAGTGATCCAGTGCACAGATTCATGCACTTTGAAAGGAAATTAATTAAAAGGTGGTTGGAGGGGTGGGATTGGGCGGGAATGGCCAGACACACCCTGGAACCAACCTCCTGCAGTCCCTCCCTGGAGTCTGTGGAGTGAGCAGGATCCCTCCAGCATGTGGGGTCCCTTGGCTTGGCCTGTGGGGATCAGGCTGATACCAGCTCTCAGACATCCCCCGAGGGGTCGTGGAGTGCAAGAGGGAACTCTGCAAAGTTGCTGTCATACAGGGTGAGGAACGCAAATACAAGTGTGTGGGAAACAGAGCTTAAAGATCTTGTAGAATAATGTGTTACAAGCAGGGCCTTTGAAGTCAGGAAGACTTGTGCTAGAATTGTCCTTGTACCACTTCTTTGCTGTGTGACCTTAGGCAAGTTCCTTTACCTCTCTGAGCCTTTGATTCCTCATTTGAAAAAATAGAAATGATTCTTTCTGATTCATAAGACTGCTGTAAGGATCAAAGGATGCACACTCTCTGAAAGAGATTGGAGCATAATAGGTGTTCTTAAATACCAGCCTCCATGCTTTGTGCCTAATCAACTAATAATGTAACCCAGAACAAAAACATTGCCTCTGTTGCAACATGAGCAACTGATTAAAACATTCTGATCTTCAGGTCACACTGATTTATCCTGCAGTAATCACTGTAGAATGTATAAACCTGATTAAAGGGCAGAAAACATCACTGCAGTCCCTATAACTCTGAAGAATGTGTCAACTTCAGCCTTTTATACAGTTTAATAGATGAAAAACTCCCAGAAATGAGGGTTAAAATGAAAATAGACTTTTAACTTTAGCAGTAAACAGGGGTCTCCTTTGTAATGCTACAAGTACAATAACTCTTGGTTAAATTTTATCAGGGCTCACAGCTTTAACTGTTGGATACAAATCACACTGTGGTACCTGGATACAGGAAAGAATATAAATAATATATTTATAAATGCCAACAATTTTGTGATCTCATTTCATACCTGTCACCTCACATTAGGAAATACATCTCTCGGTGGGTATGCAAACACACCAGCCTTCCTTTGGTCTTTAGAACTGTTTCCATTTCTATTATTAAAGCCTGTTCAGAGGCACATTTTTTGTTCTTGGAAATTGCAGTTCATAAAAACTATCTTCGAACTGAGCAAAATTATTTCCATAGCATCTGGTTCCTTCATGGATGCATTCATTTTTATTTATTAGAAGAGACTTCCTGGCAGCCAAGTACAGATTCAGCAACAGGTTGGCAGGTATACCAGATGCTGGACACAGCTGTCCTTCACAGCCTTGGGTCAGCCTCCACTCAGGAGGCCCCCCCAGAAGGCACCTCTGAGATGAGGATTCCTTTCAGACTCAAAGAGGGGGCAGAGACAAACAGAGCTTAGCCTTACGGTGAATACAAATACCTTTAAAATATATTTACCCCTGGAGGTTTCAGTTTTATGGTGTGCGAAAAAGAGAATGTGAGTTTTAGTGCCTTTTCTAAGCAAGTTCTATTAAATTCTTTAAATTGCATATGAGAAAAATAAAATTAAAAAAGGCAATATAAATAACCAAATTATAAAGCTTGTATAATAAACACCTCTAAATAAGAAGAACTTGTAAAAATAATATTTGGAAGCTTTTATTAATATTATTAATGTGGAAACACTTAAGAAATTAATATACACAGTGCTGCCCCCTTTCCCTTCAGCAAGCTGGAAGGGCTGTGCCGATACCCTTAGCCAACCTATAACACATTCTATGGGTTGTGCAAAGCACAGAATTCATTTTCCCTGGTTTGTGTTTGGGAAGCTCAGACCATAAGGAGATGAAGTAAGTCTCTTGATCGCTAAACCCCACTTTGCAGGTTTAAGATTATACTTTTTTGAATTCTTTCATCCAGTGCATCTTATGGGATTCTAGCCCCAAATGGCTCTAGCCTTCCCACATTGCCGTCTCCCATCCCAGAGCCAAGTGACTTTCCTCAGATGTCTGGTGCTCACGCTTCCTTTCCAATTATAAAGTCACTTGACTCCTGTCCCAAAATGTGCCCCGCAGGCAGAATCTGGCTCAGATTAGGAGCGCTTTGTGCAATCTTTTTCCTCCCACAAACTCCTGTCTAACCGGCAGATATTCCTCAAGGTACTATCTCATATGGCATAAAACTAGCTGAAAAATAAAAAACAAAAGGCACGAGTCAGACCCGACTACTTTAGCGAGCCTCAGGACAGTCCTGGAAGATAGGCATTATTTTCTCTTGGAACGGAGTCCTGCGTGTCTTCACTGATGCATCAGTCGTTTGCGGATAAGCCATGCTCCTTTCTGGGAGTACAAAGATAAGGGACCTTATATTGAGATAATGTTGTAAATTGTCCCCTTGGATACCATCCTCTCCCCCCAAAGAGAAAAAAGAAATATTCAATGAGAAATTCAAAAAGAGACTCTTGGGCTTTAAAACAAGACAAGATCTCATGGACCAGAAATAAAATATAGATGCAAAGTGGGAGCAAAGCTGAGAAGGTGTCCTGCTGGTCCCCTGGCCTCCTGTTCGGTTACACAGGCAGCCAAGAGTCCCCTGTATACATGACAGTTAGACTGACAGCGCTTGTCTATGAAGCAGGGCTTGAGCCAGGCTCCTTGCTTGAACCAGTGGCAGGGATGCTTCTCCCACTGGTGAGATGATGTAGGAAAGGCATTGCAACTGCTTTCGAGGCTGGGGCGTACGTGTAGCTATAAGAGTGATGGAAGCTGGAGGACTTAGTCCCGGCCCCACAACCAAGAACAGAGCCACGCTGGCTACCAGTTGTGCAAAAGACTGGGTGAAAGCGAATTGAAAGGATGGATGGGAAGAGAGGAGGAAGAGGAGAAGAGAGAGGGGAAAAGAAAGGGAGTGGAAGAAGGAGAGGGAGAAAGGGAAGGGAGAATAACAGATACCTCTATCAAAATGAATCTGCTATCCAACCATCGAAAATACATTTAAAATAACAGAAACTAATAACAAGGAAATCCAAGAAGTCCACCAATGGGGGAGGAATTTACCACAGAATTAATAAAATTAAGAGGATAATTTAAAGATTATACTAGTATATCCCCATTAGAAAGAAAAGATCAGGGAAATTTTTTTGAAAAGATAGATATAAAAAATAAAGGCTATGAAAAAAGTTAGAAAATCATTTTCTGGTAAAATATAAAGGCATCATTTATAAACATAAAATAGGAAAAGAAATCTCACTCTCATGAATTCTCTCCAACATTATATTGGAGAGAGAAGCCAGCAAAATAAGATTTGAAAAAAATATATTAGAATTAAAAACTTATTTTTAAAATGCAAATACAGCATTTAAAAAGTAAAAAGACAAACCATGAACTAGGAGAAAAGGTATGCAGCAGTACACAAAAACATTGCACAAATGAGGTCGATAACATTATTAAGAGTAATATGGGGCCCTGGCCGGTTTGGCTCGGTGGATGGAGTGTTGGCCTGCTGACATGTACCTCGGTTGTGGGCACATCCCCAGGAGGGAGTGTGCAGGAGGCAGCTGACCGATGTTTCTCTCTCATCGATGTTTCTGACTCTATCCCTCTCCCTTCCTCTCTGTAAAAAAATCAATAAAATATATATATTTTTAAAAAGAATAATATGGGATCAGAAGCCCTAGAACCTGGGTTCGAATCCAGTTCTACTACTTGCTAACTATGTGGCCTTAATTAGGCTAATTTACCTCTCAGTATTCTTAGGTCTTTCATCTATAAATTGGGAGTAATAATAATACTTACCTAGTAAGTTTTTGTAAGGATTAAGTGATAAGGGTAAACAATAATATTTGGTTGTTCATTATTATTGAAAGAGAGCCTTCCTGGCTGGATTAAAACAAAAAAGTGAAGAAGATTGAGTCCCTGTGCTCCAGGACCCTGCCCAGAGCAGAGCAGTGGCCCTCTGAAGTTGGTGCAAGTGCCCTCAGGTTGGGCAAGAGCATCCAATACATTCAGGAAGCTCATTTATAATTGTCATTTTTTAATCTAAAAACAAAAATAATTCAGGCTATCATATTAGTGTCGTGGATTCTTGGCAGGACCCTGAGACTGTAGAGTGGGAGGAGTATGCTCTGGGGAGGGCAGCGTTTCTGTCCCCCACAAAGGGCCAGGACATTTCTCTTATTTCCTCATTTACTGCCCCGTACATTTACTGCGTCATACAGGTGAACCAAGGTTTTAAATCAGGCCTTGTAATGTTGGATTTACTGTATTTCCCTTGGTAAGCAATATATTGTATGGGTTAAACAAGGAAAGGAAAAGAAAGAAATCACAAGCTTTGGAATCAGATAAGGTGAGAAGTTTGAGTGCAGGCAATGGCATTTGCTCTGTGACCTTTCTAATTTCCATCTCCTTTGTAACCATGGATGACCTAATCAGCAAATGATGATGATAATCCCTAGGGCCTAGATAATCTCTAGGCAATGGGGGCACTTTGAGGGTCATGGGAGATGGCCCGCAGTGGACGCTCAGTGGTTGCTATTGGTGGTCAGGCTTCTGGAAAGATTAGTACAGGGGGCAGCACAGAGCCAGCAGGGGCAGCCTGCAGTGGGGAAAGACACATTTTGCTTGCACATTGTATCCTAACCCTCAATACTGCGAGGTTACAGATTAAGAAAATGAGAGGGAAGGAGGAGACCTTTAGAATGAGTTCCTGTTGGCATAGGACAATGATCGGCAAACTGCGGCTTGCGAGCCACATGTGGCTCGTGAGCCGCGGTTTGCCGCTCTGTTGACTAATGAGTTTGCCGACCACTGGGATAGGACAAAGAAGTGAAGGAGATCAGAAAAAGCTTAGAGAAACTCTCTATGGAAATTCTTTTAAAAGGCGCACTCTGAGAAGGGAAAATGAAATGACCTTGTGTTTGAGAGGGAGAAAACCTGGAGTAAATGGTGTGCTGGGGGGCTCCAGACAGGGATAGGACAAAGATTTCCCCTGGTTTAGTTGCATGTCACCAGTAAGGCTTTGAGGAGGGCAGGGGAACATTAGGTAGAGTCTTAGACAACCAATGTGGGGAAGAATTGCTATCACTGAGAGAAGAAAGGGGGACAAAAGGCGGGAGAAATAAAGTTGTGGTAGAGGTTGTTGGTGGCAATAGTGGTGTGTGTGTGTGTGTGTGTGTGTGTGTGTGTGTGTGTGTGTGTGTTTAGAGGGGAGGATGTTTTGTTTCTATATTTTGAAGAAATAAGTGGAAGAGAAGTCATTTTATGTCAGGAAAAATTAACTGGAGAGAATAACACTAGAAAGCAGAATAGGAGACCGACCGAGCTCTTCTCAGCTTCATGAGAAAAGCTAGGCCACGCTGTCACTCAATCACAGCACCTGTCTCGGTCTCCTGTGTGACTGCTTTTTATCTACAAGACTGTCTTGACTACTGGATTGGCAGCCTCCGGAGGGAGCAGGCTGAATGGCACAGGGAATACTCAGCCTGGATTTGCTTTAAATCACTTATGTGAACATTCAAGCTCTCTTCCCCCTGCATGTGGATCTGCTGACATAGCCTAGCAATTAGAAACAGCCACCGTGTGCGCCCATTTCAGAGCACTAGTGTGTCTCTTCTAGGGAGGAACAGCGCTAGACGTGGCCTCTTCCCCACTCAGCTCTCTCTGCAGGAACACCTAGCCTCTTTGTTGGGGGGAGTAGGTTGCTCCAACCACTACAGTGTTTCACTTCTGTGGAAATTGTCATCACAAGATGTGATAGAAAGTTGTTGTTTTTAAATTTGCTTTGCCAGTTACTGGAGATTTGGCTTGGGCAACTTAACGTATCTGAGCCTCAACTTTCTCATCTACAAATGGGGAGATATATCCTCCTCAAAAATTGGTTAGAAAGATTGAATAAGAAAATATGTTTGAAGTAACAGGGACAGTTCCTGATATATATGACAAATGATAATTATACTCCATTTAATTACAAATTGCTGAATTCTCTGCAAGACTTTCTCCATGTGAGTAATGGTCCCATAAACAAGAAGGTGACCCCATCTTCAAAGAACAGGGGTCACAGTATTGGTCACATATCTACCCTCAGACCATGAGTGTGTCCAGAGTGATGGGATACTTTGACCTACCTGTGTCACTTGACCTCTCCTATGGTGAGGAGAGTAGATAGATTAAAACAACAATATCAAAGTGCCCATTACTTGAGTATAATTAATGTGAAGTGGCGGAGAGATGCAAGAGATGTATAATGGAAGCTTTGCAATGTTATACACAACTTTCAGTGGGAGCTTTGACTTCTTAACAGTGATCTCACAGCCAGTCGATGTTTTGCTTTCACATCCATGTTTCTCTCTTTCCTTCCTATCTCTCTAAAAATCAATTAAAAGCAAATGAAAAAGCATGACTAGAAAAACAAATAAGGGAAGGTAAATCATCAGGAGTAACATTCTCTAAGCGACCACGAAAAAAGAACCTGAGAAACCATCACAATCTACTTACGGGGCTTTATACACATCAAAATGCCAAAAATCCTAGGAGACCTGCCACCTGGATACTTGTAGTGTGCTAAATATCTATCTCTAATTTCTATCAAGTGGCCAGAGAACCCTGAGAAGTCTGGATGAAGCAACAAGAAGGAAGTCAGAGAAGTGAACATGGCTAAGGAGAAGCCTGGCAGACATTTAGGAGATAGACAATGAAAATGTGCATCAGGAATACACCACCAGGCAGGTACAGAGCTGACATCGTATTTTCTTAGCCAGAGTATAATAGTAATAATAATATAGCAACATGTCTGTAGTGTGTATGGCGTGCCTGTGTTAAGCACTCTATATATCATTTAATCCTCACAAGAGTCCTATGCGGTAAAGAGATGATATTGATTACGTTCTGACACCAATTAGAGGTAACAAAAATAATGAGAAGGCAAAAGGACACTTATTAAAATAAATAACTTTTTCCCTAGCGAATTGCAACCCTCTTTTACCTATAAGAATGTCAGTTTGACCCTTTCTTCATCTAGCACAGCAATTATCTTTAAACCTTATCATTGACTTATTTTATGTAAAATTGTTTGGGAGAAGTCAAGTGTCACTACAGTAGGAGAAATTTCCCATATTCTTAGGGGCAGTCTTAGCACCCACCTCACCTGGTGGCATTTCTGGAAGTTTTGCTTGTTACTTTTGGCTTTTTAAAATGAACAACTTTGCATCGCTGTTGCTGTGGAGTACAAAATGTTGGATTTATAATGTTGTCAAGTTAGGAAATAAAGTGCTTTCTATAATTAACACTCATTAGAATGTATCTCTTACTTTTTCAAGCTAATGACAGAGATGGCACTTAGGGGAGTAAAGGATTGTCCAGAGATAAATCCTAGATATTTCAAAGCATCAGATTTGATAAAGGATAACCGCTGACTACCATGGAAATATGTTTAAATACCATTGAGCTTTATCTCTAGTATAACTGTCATGTCCAGTGGTTTTGCTCCATCTATCACTCTTTTTAAGAACTCTGGTGGCCAGCTACTATATTGCCAATTCCTCATGGCTACCTGGAGATGAGAAACAGAATCAACTAGGTGAAAATATTTAACTCATGCTAGTTAGAAGTTGAGAGCTAGACTTTAAATCTGAATGTGCATAGTTCTCAGTTCTTTGAGCCAACTGATTCTCTTTGAAATCATGTTTATACATTTTCAAGATAATAAAAAAATCTTTAAAATAAAGGAAAATAGACTCAAAAAATACCATTCTGTATTTCATGACATTATCACTCCCGAGTCTGTGTCTACATGTATACATATTTTATGTATATATACCACAGGTATATCTGACAGATCCAGGATTCAGGAATTACTCTCACTGTAAATTCCCAAATGCCAGTAGTTGGAGTCTTCTTCCTACTCTGTTGTAAAAAGGACAATAAGTTCTCTTCCCAAAAAAATTCTATGTGCGCCCCCTCCCCCCAAATGATATTCTATAGAAATAGCCTAGATCCAGAAAAATGTGTGCATTTATATGTGTACATAAGTTTATGGTTTATGTGTTTGTTAGAAAGGCTGTATAACACAATTTACAACAGTAATAAGATATGCAATACTTTTTATAGCAAATTCCATATAGCAATGGACTCTCACAGAATGATTTCATTTTTTATTTTTTGCAGAACCTTTGTGTACATAGATAATATATGGTTGCAATTGACAAACAGGTGTGGTTCTGACATAAATGCGGGTTGATATTTTCGCTTGTATTAAGGAATACAGCAAAAGTTAAACAATGACACCATATGTCAGAGCTTTACTCATTGGAGTTTGGGTAAATTTTTGTGCTAGTCACAATCCAGATTAACTAGATTTTTAACATTTTCTGTATCACTTTCTTAGTCTAGAAAGTCAACAATAAGTCCACCCCTGTTTTGTAGCAGTTGTTGATTTCCAGTCAGTACAGCCACCATGGCTGATTTCAAGCTGTCACTATGACACCATGAGTCATGGAGTTGGGAAGCGCTGGGCAGTAATATTCCATTATACAGCATTTTCACCAGATACAGGAGATAGAAGTAACTTCAGCAGCATAGGTGATTGTTAAATATAATAAAACAAGTGGCCCAGTGCACAAAATTCATGCACATTAAAAGGGAATTAATTAGAGGAAATATTTTAATATTGCTATTTGCCCTTTCTCTATACTAGAAGTGTCAGGGATGAAAGAAAATTAGTAAACGGTATATGAAAACCTTCCTCCTGTCAGAGTCTGGGGCACACCACGGGACCCAGAGTCAAGTGCCCGCCCACCCACACGCACCTCGAAATCACGTGAGACCCAGACCCGGATGGCCCCACCCCTGTCAAGCCCCGCCGGATGAGGGGTGCAGCCTCAGGTTCCCCAGTGCATGCCAGGTGGGGGACGCAGCCTCAGGTCCCCTGGTACACCCTCAGGTCCCCTGGCCTGGCAATGGGGTGAGGGAGTGGCCTGAGGTCCCCTGGCCCAGTGCCGGGATGGGGGGTATGGCCTCAGGTCCCCTGGCCCAGGGCGAAGGGCACGACCTGAGGTGCCTCAGCGTAGCACAGAGGCGGGGGGCGTGCCTTGAGGTCCCCAGTCAAGCCCTGCTGCGTGGAGGGCGCCGCCTGAGGTCCTCCAGCCTGGACAGGGCAGGAGAGATGCCTTGAGCCCCCCCCCCCCCATCAAGCCCCGCCGGGTGGGGGGCGTGGCCCGAGGTCCCCTGCCGTGGCCCGGTGCCATGCAGCCTCAGGTCTCAGGTCCCTGCTGATCCCTTGTTACGGGAACCCTGCCTCCGCTGTGGGAGCAGCCATCTTGTGATGTTGTGAGGGTTAATTTGCATATTACCTCTATTATATAGGATACTTAGGAAGTAATGAGCTTTGAGTATTTGTTACCTTTAATTTTAATAACATTTATTTAAATGTAAGATTATACAATGAATTGTAATAAAGTATGCTTTGAACAGTGATCTCACAAAATTTCTCTCACGAGCTGCTTTCAAAATGCTATTGCCTGTGTTTCTGCACAGAATTCTAGTTCCAGCCTCGTAGCCAGACCCTCCCCACCACTGCTATTCACAGCGGAGGATGGAAGGGTGGGTTCAAGAGGTTTCTCAAAAAGAAGACAATCAGCAGAGATGCACCTCTGCTTAACCTGAAGACAAACTCATTATTACACAGAACAATTCAGCTCCACATGTCCTCCTATTTCAGATAAGGCATTTTGCTTCACTGGGTAACCAAAAGGTCCACCAGAACATTCCATTCCACACAAAGGACTCATGTGCTCCAGAGGCAAACTCTAGTTTCCACCTCAGAAAACAGATCCTGCTTATAGCTTTTTAAATAGCTCTCTCTCTTTATAACCAGGATTGGTTTAAAAAATTATGTAAGTCTACTCTATGTCCTAATGGGCTTGGTAGTATTGTAAATGTTATGTATATGTGACATATATACATATTGTAAATGTGTTATGTTAAACATATTGTAAATACTATGCACAGTTATATTTTATATAATGTTTCTTATTTTGCTTCCCGCACATAATATACTATAAACATTTCCCTATTATGTTTGTAATTTCCATTTTACTGACTGCATATGACATAGAATATTTCCTACTAATTATAGTAATTTTTACTTAAGTTCATTTATTCATTTAACAAAAACTTACGGAGAACCTAGAAGCCAGATGTTTTTGTACAGGCCGATGATGGATGATGCATAAAACCACTGTGGTCCTCCTTCACATAACTGACACTCTGGTGGGGGAGAGGAACATTACACTGAACACAGAAATACTTACAAACTGGGATAAAAGCTGGTTGGAAAAGTCAGCATATGCTTGGAGGGATAGACAGAGGCAAGACTATATAGCTCCTGTCAGCCTTTTAAAAAGATTAGATTTACCCTGGCTGGTGTGGCTCAGTAGGTTGAAGTGTTGTCCCAATTCCCAGTCAGAGCTCATACCTAGGTTGCAGGTTTGATCCCATAGGGTCGTGTGCAGGAGGCAGCTGATCAACGTGCTCTTTTATATCTCGATATCTTGCTCTCTCTCTCTCCCTCCCTCCCTCCCTTCCTCTGTCTCTAAAAATCAATTAATACATTTTAGAAAAAAAGGTTATATTTTATTCTGAGTGTGATAGAAGTCTTGGAAGGTTTTATATAGGGTATGTGGAATGAGGTTTACATTTTAATAGCTCTTTGTGGCTTTTATTTGGAGAATGGATTGGGATTGGGGCAGAAGTGAATAGATGATTTTGAAGGTTGAGAAGATCCTGGTGGGTAGGACCAGTGTGGTTTCTTTGATGGTAGAGTTCAGTGGAGATATCTAAAATGCCCTTCGGTGTTAGAATTACAGAATGTGGAGGTGGTTGGATGGAGGGGTTTGAGACATTCAGAGTTCAGAAAGGAGCAGCAGGCTTCTGGGGTTGGTGGGTGCTTGACAGTGAAGGGTCAAGATTTCACACTATTTTGTGTTTTGTTTTTGTTTTTTAATTTAAATATAGTACTTCAAAGTGTGGTAAGATAAGGTTAATCTCTCTGCTTATTTTCTTTTCTGGTGACTAACATAAAGATTAAGGCCTCAGAGAGCAAATTAAAGAATGCATCTGACAGGGAACTATTAGAGGGAAGAAAGAAGGAAGATGTAAATGAGTTTCTTTCAAATTATAAAGAACCATTGGAAATTTCATACCTCATTATGAAATTCTTCAGACTAGCTAGTTATTGGCATAAAATGATTGGAAGCTCATAAATTTCATGTATGTGATTTTTCCCTACTTATTAAAAATGGCTTTTGCTTAAGCCACATAAGAGTCTATGGGTTAAATAATATTATAAATGGGGGAAAAACTAGTTATAGATGACTTAGTTTTTATTGAATTTATATCTTAGGTGATCTGAGTTATGAGGCTTCTGAATAAGTTGCAAAAATACTTTTAGGTTTTTTTTCTAAAAATAGAAGTGCTTTTTCCATGTGACACCACAAATATGGATAGACCGGGTTTAGCTGCTGTCTGGTTACTGGTGCTTCTAACCTGACCTGTGCACTCTGGGCTTCAGACCTTTGTTCCTTTGTTGTGATTGTCACTGAGGTCCCCAAATTCAGTCTTCCTTTTAACAATATCTTAAAATATTATTTATGGAGAATCTCAGGAGTAGATCATTACATATGCCTAAATATGTAGGTATCCAGAAGACTACCCGTAACTACACAGAAAAGGTGCTTCGCTTTTTTAGTCTTATTTTCCTTATGTGAATTATAGGTACAGTAATACTTAATACATAGATTAAGGATTGATACATATAGATAAGATCAAAATAGATCCTGTTTATAAAGTGTTTCTCACTGTGCTTGGCATAGAGTAAACCCTTAATAACGAGTAAGTATTATTATTTTATTTACTAAGGTCAGCATTATCATTTTGTTTTTTATCTCAAGTCTTCCCCAATAGGGATTTGTTGAAATCCTTATTTTATGTGCCTTTAATGGACTTTTACCTTTTTGTCACTCTATTGTTTAGTGCCTGCTTATCTTGTATTGGGACTTTCTTCCACACAAATGGCAACCAGGCAATCATTTATTGAGTTTCTACTCTGGGTTAAAGGATGTTTAAAAGTGAGGCCCAAATCAGCAGGTGCAAGTGCTGTTCCATAATGGACTGAGGTACCAGGCAGCCTGTGCAGGATTTTCAGAACAGTTTTCAAACTCCAGTTTTGTAACCTATCAATCAACACCCATCATTAAAAGAATTATAAAGTAGGAATTAGATAATGCATGTGGGAAAGTTATTGAAGCATTTTCTCTTACATCATCCTTCCCACTCTATTCACACTCACCCCAAACTGAGGGAGAGTTACTTTAAGGAAACCACTCATAGAGATTGACCTGTGTTTTCTGTAGCCACAGGCCAAGCCTAGAAATGCCTAAAGTTATGAGGCTATGGCTGTTTAGATGTATATATAGCAAGTGAGGATAGGTGGTAGGGTTAGAGTCTGTCTGAGCAGATGGATGAGGTTTGCCTGAGAAGCAGATAGGGGACAATAAGAGACAAAATATGCCCGGAGATATTTTAAAATAGCTTTCTCCAAGAAGGAAGAGTGATGGGCCCTCAAAAGGGAGAGTTTGTGCAGAGTAGGTCACTCAAATGTGGGGATTTTATGGGACCAGGCAGACAAGGCATTGCTTTTGTTATGGGAATTCAGATGAAATATCCTAGTAATGATGTTGTCTATGAAGAACCCAGGAAAAAGAGTCTAAACTTCTGTCAGTCCCAAAGAGACTTAGTTTTTGTGTCCTTAAGAAGGAATATGCCTGCCAAGAAGGACTCTTTGTGGTTAACTGGGCAAAATTTCTAACTAGAGTCTAGCAGTCATTGCTAACAGAGGCCTCGCACAAAAAACCTACAGGCTGAGCTGCCAGTCCGCTGTACTGTGTTCTTGCAGTCTGAGCTGACTCTTATAAAGTAGTTCCTGCATGATATTTTGACCAATGGGCTGAGACCGTTGCTGTCCAGTCAGAACAGTGCAGCTATGGCCTCATTTGCATCTTTACTGACCAATCAGAATGACTCCCCAACAACCAATCAGCATGTATGATTCTGACCAATCAGGAGAGTGCTAAATGGACCAATCAGACTGTACAAACTTGGGAGTCCTCATTTACATAAAAATGGACCAATCAGGGATTAGGGCAGGTACTTTCTCTATAAAAAGAGGTCTGCCCTTTATCTCCATGAGAGCGCTTTCAGTTTCGTCAGGAGGCTGCATTTCTCTGGTTTGCAAACTGTTTACCTGAATCAAGTTTCTCCTTCTATTACACCCCAGACTGGGGACTCCTGTTGTCCTTAAATTAGTGGCAGACACCTGTTGCTGACATTTAAACCTGCAACAAGTCCAGAGGAAACGAAGGGTAAATTGCTAATATCAGGTAAGTAACACCTCTTGTCTCACTCTTAGCTTCCATCCTGAAACAGCCTGTACAGCCCAAGGCTGGTAAAAATGAGGAGAGAGAGAAATAGCTACCCCATTGTTGAAAGAGGTCATTGAGAAGGGCCGTGAAGGCCAATTAACCTGAGAGCTGGACCCAGGCAATCAGAGGCTTCTTACTCCCTCCCCTGTCCCTAGAATATATGTTCCAGCCTCTGTTCCCATAGCTGGAGCCATTTTCAAGGATACAGCCTGAGAGAGTAAGATATTGCTGAGACTATGTGGATGGTATATGCCACTGGCCTCTGTATATACTCTTTTTTTTTTAATGTTACTTTATTAAAATAACTTTTTAAAAATGTTACTCTTTTAAAATAAGAAATCTGAGATAAATATACTCTTAAGGTTTTCGTGGGCAGATGCCTAGATTACTAATCTTGCAGGCACAGAAGACAAGCCTCTTGACTAAACCTGCCACCTACGCCTCCCCTCCCCCATGTGGACTGGTCTGCCTCCTATTCAGGCTGTTCCTTGCACTTCATATAAGAGCCAGTTTGAAATTCTTGCCAGCAACTCCTGAGATTGTAAACCAGCACCCATCTTTCTGGTGGAGGAGGAGAGAGGTTTTAATTTTAAATAATGTTATACTGAAATAGGCATATTCATTCCTGAAACAAGACTATTTTGGGGACTAACAGTAGCAGTATATGTATATATTTGGATGTGTAGGTATGTGCACAACATCTAAGAGGGAGTGAGCATGCTAAGGAGACTGCCTGAGATTTCATCTAATAGCAGGAGAGAACATACCCCACAGAATGGGTTTGAATGCCCAGTTGGAGTACAGGGGGCTCTTTCCTTTCCCCATTGAGTCCCATTTAGTGAACCTGGATACATTTGTCCCTGGCACTGTATTGAGTAATAATTGCTAACATTTTTTGAGCACTAGTCACATACCAGGCACGTTATGTTTCAGCACAATTTTCTCGATCTATTCTACATCTCATATTCATTATGTATGTGTATGTATGCTTGTATGTACATATAATCTAAGAGGGAGTGCCCTCTTTCAAAATAACGTTTCCTTACTTTCTGTCCCATGATCCCTGATATCCTCCAATCTAGCACTTTCTACATATTTTTTTTAGTTTAAATAATTCTGTTTAATTAATTATCGATCTTCTTCAACAGTCTGTAAATGTGTGAGAATAGGTCTTCCTGGTGTGACTAACAGTATGGTATTTTCAGAATTATCTCAGTTATAATAATCTAATATATTGTTTTGTAAATCAGCAATGTGAAGTTCAGGAGTAGTGTGCCTGCCTAAATTCAAGTAGCTGGTGGTGGTGGAGTTAGAATACAGTTCTTGGATTAGAGTTGGTCTCCATAACTCTAAGGAGTATGGGAATTTATATGACTTCTGTATATGACTCTGATAATGCACTCTCCTCTGACAGACTCAACTTGATTTCTATCTAAACATCTCCTGGTATTAAAAAAAAAAGACCTCAAGATTTTGCACAACAGCAAAAAGTAATGATAAAGGATTCTATATACGCATCATGTTACCTTAAATTATAACACAGAATCCCAGTGGGGTCATTTTTAAAGTTCTAGTTTATTTCATATTAAGTGTAAATGCAGTAATTTGTTGGCCATTACTATTTGTTTATTACCTCTTTATTTAAGAGCTAAATTTTTAAATTTTATGTACATTTTAAGTGAATAAGTACACCATACATTCATTTCTCACCCTAATTCAAAAATTTAACAAAATCCCCGGGTATTTTTATTTTTTCTGTGTGGTATAGATTGTATTAGTGTAGCAATCAAAGTAAAATTGCAGTCACTACCTTCTTTTTGTCCCTCTACATGCAGTTACCACCATTTACCACTTTCTAACATGATGAATGATGTCAACTGGTGCCAATTTCCTGAGCCTTTGGGTGCGTTTCGGCAATGGGAGTCCTAGTTAGAGGTGGGAGGGAGCCTGGTCCTTCAGGCTGATTTTGCTTCTCAAACACTTCACAGCTGTTCCCGAAATAATCTTCTGTATGTGACTCTGGTGTGGGGTGCGCCGCTACAGTGTTTGGACAAGTTCAAGCCTCGGACTGATGAGAGGGCACAGTCCTCTTGTGGCCACGTGCAAGTCCCAGCCTGGAGGGCAGAGCCCTCCGAGCACAATTATAGCCAACAGCTATAGTTGTAAGCTTGAACCCATGGTCCGAACACATGGCCCCAGGTGCCTAAGTGATATAGGCTGCAAGTAAACAAAGCTTGATCAGGTGCATGTAATTGAGTAGGATCGGAACTCATGAGAATGTTGTAAACATCTTGATCACGCCCTTACTTTGCCTCATGGAAATGTGTCTATAAAATAAAGACATGGCTTGTGGGGTGCGGCGGCACTGTCTCTCAGGAAGCAGTGTCCCACGGAGACGCAGCCTTCATTCTCTTGTCTGTCTTTTCTAAGCCTTTCAGCTGCCCCCACTCAGGTTCACCCTTGGCCGTGCCGGCATGGCACACTCTGGTGATCCTATTTTTGACCTGTCCCTTAGAGCTTAGGAGTGGTAATAGCTCTGCAATTACTAATCCTGATTTGTAATATTATCCCTTGTGGTTCTCTTACACCTCCTAACCCCAAAACTTTTTTTAAATTTCTTTTTAATTTTTAAATCTTTATTGTTGAAAGCATTACTTATGTCCCCTTTTCCCCCATTGACTCCCTCCAGCTCACCCCTGTCCCTCACCCCAGGCCTTCACCACCCTATTATCTATGTCCATGGGTTATGCATATATGCATATAAGGTCTTTGCTTGACTACCTCCCACCCACCTACCCTCCCTGGCCTTCCCTTCAAAATCCCGCACTCTGTTCCATGCTTCCATGTCTCTGGATCCACTCTGTTCATCAGTTTATTTTGTTAGTTTCCACATGTGAGTTGAGAGCATGTGATACTTCTTTGACATTTCACTTAACATGATACTCTATAGGTCCTTCATGCTGTCTCAAAGGGTAACATATTTTTTTTTACTGCTGCATAGTATTCCATGGTATAAATGTACCACAGGTTTTTTATCCACTCATCTACTGATAGGCACTTGGGCTGTTTCTAGTTCTTAGCTCTTGTAAATTGTGCTTCTATGAACATAGGGGTGCATACATTTATTCTGAATGGTGTTTTTGGGGTTCTTAGGATATGTTCCTAGAAGTAGGATCACTGGGTAAAATGGCAGTCCCATATTTAACTTTTGAGGAGACTCCATATTGTTTTCCATAATGGCTGCACCCCCCAACACCTTTTTAGATATATTCCATATTAAGTCCTCCTCAACACTTTTGTTAATTTGAATGTCATCTAGAGGATGTGACCACCAGTTGATCCATGAACTAGTGGACCTGGGCAGTTGGAGGCCCCTTACCTTCCCCCTGCAAACCTTCCTTGTAAGGTACATTTTGCCCATTGTTCGCACAGCCAGAGCCACCTTCAAGGACATAGTCTTGCGAGAGCCATGTGTTGTTGAGACTCTCTGGACACTATACATGGCTGAACCCAGTTAAGGCCTCCATATAAACTTTTAAGATATGGTAACCAGGTTCAGAGAGCAACTCATTGCAGCCTCCCAAGCCAAGCCTTGTATGTAAGTTCTTTTGCTTATTGAATCTACCACCTACCAATCTAGAGTAACCTGCCTCTTTCTTCAGTCTCTGCCCTTTGTGTGTCGGGGGTGGGGAGGGGGGGGAAGGAGCAGTTAAAGAGTTTACCTGGACAACTCCAGAGTTTGAATATTGACAGCCATCGATTCTTATGGGGGCCCTGATGGAGACACTGAGATAAGTCGTCATGAAATTTCAAAATATCCAAGAAAAAGAGAAACACCTTAAAGCTACTGAAGAGGAAAAGAAAACAACAGCAACAAGGAATGAGAGCCAAATTAGCAGAAATTTGCTTCAGCAACACTTGCTGACAGATGACATCAAAATGATGGCTTTAATAGTCTAAAGAAAAACTACCTTGAATGTATAAATCCACTCCCTACCAAGTTATCTGGAGGGAAAAAAATAAAACATTTCATACATTGAAGGATTATAGCCTTGTTATCACAGATCTATGCAACCTTTCTTAACAATGCATCTCTAGTGAAATTTTGGTGAAAACCAAGAAAAAGATAAAAGAATTTTTCAAAATACAGCACTAAAGAGTATGATTAAAACATATCCTGTAACGACAATTTATGCAGAGGTCTAAAAAGAACCACTGTAAATTGCAAAAGAAGGCTTTATAAAGATACTCCTCATTCAAAAATAAAAAGGAAGTAGATTATAAGCCGAAGAAGGAATAGTCAGAAGGCTGAAAATTGGCAGTATTAAATATATATATATATAAAAGCCTAAGTGACTGTTGGAACCGAACGACCAGAACGCCTAGAACGACTGGTCAACCAGTCGCTATGATGGGCACTGACCACCAGGGGACAGATGCTCAATGCAAGAGCTACCCCCTGGTGGTCAGTGTGCTCCCACAGCCATCCTCCCGCAATCCTTCCCCCTGGGCCCAAATTGGGTGACCAACTGGCCAACCTCCTGGGGTCTCTCCTCCCGCCTGCTGGCCCCCCAATAGGACTCGATCGCCAGCCAGGCTGAGGGACCCCACCTCTGCACAAATTTGTGCATCAGGCCTCTAGTAGATAATATTTTATCAAGAAGAAAAGACAATTAGAAACTTCTGGGAAAATTAAATGAAATTTTATGAAAAGTCATAGTCTAAAGGTGAAGGGAATAAAGGTATTGAATGAATTAACAAAATATGGGGTAAAAGACTAGTGAATCAATTTGATTTCAATAATAGCAGCATTCTCCTTGGGAAGGAGGAGAGGTGGAATTAAAGGTAAGAGTAGTAATATCTTCATTGTACATAATTGAGAGTCAAGGTGTACTTTCCAAAGCTGAGGAAAGAACAGCAAAATAATAATAATTTTAAAAAATTGGGTAGGCACTAAGAATGCACAAAACAGGGTGAAATAAATTGAAATTTATTCTTTCATATCAAGAATCAAGATATAATACATTCAGTTCATAACAGGAAGTAAAACAGCTAATATCTAGAAGTGCTAGTATCTACAAATTTTAAAAAGCAGTTACCTTTAGAGACTAGGACAATTTGTGGGGGAGTGTCTAGCAAGATAATGGGGGACAGAGACTGTTGCTTTCCATGACAATGACTTTTGTATGATATATTTTATCATTATTATATACTTACTAGAGGCCCGATGCATGGAATTCATGCACGGGGGTGTGTGTCCCTCAGCCCAGCCTGCACCCTCTCCAATCGGACATCCCTCTCACAATCCAGGACTGCTGGCTCCCAATTTCTCACCTGCCTGCCAGCCTGATCACCCCCTAACCACTCCCCTGCCAGCCTGGTTGATGCCTAACTGCTCCCCTGCCAGCCTGTTTGCCCCTAACTGCCCGCCCCTGCAGGCCTGGTCACCCCTAACTGCCCTCCCCTGCAGGCCTGGTCACCCCTAACTGCCCTCCCCTGCAGGTCTGGTTCCCCCAACTGCCCTTCCCTGTAGGCCTGGTCACCCCCAACTTCCCTCCTCTGCTGGCCTGGTCACCCCTAACCGCTCTCCCCAGCAGGCTTGATTGCTCCCCCCGCAACTGCCCTCCCTTGCAGGCCTGGTCCCTCCCAACTGCCCTCGCCTG
The DNA here is from genome assembly GCA_026230045.1 of Corynorhinus townsendii. Lineage (NCBI taxonomy): Eukaryota > Metazoa > Chordata > Mammalia > Chiroptera > Vespertilionidae > Corynorhinus > Corynorhinus townsendii. Next base: position 60,504,933 of record JAPDVU010000008.1, on the reverse strand, counting down.
CTGGCCATCTTGTGGCGGCCATCTTGTGTCCACATGGGGGCAGCCATCTTCTGTGTTGGAGTGATGGTCAATCTGCATATTACTCTTTTATTAGGATAGAAGCCTGGTGCATGGGTGGGGGCCAGCTGGTTTGCCCTACAAGGTATCCAGATCAGGGTGGGGTTTCCCTTGGGGCGTGGGGTAGCCTGGTCGAGGGGCCTGTGGTGGTTTGCAGGCCAGCTATGCCCCCGGGTGACCCAAGCAGAGGCCCTGGTATCTGGGATTTATTTATCTTCTATAATTGAAACTTTGTAGCCTTGAGAAGAGCCAAGACTCCTGCTGACTCCATGGCAGCCGCCATTTTTGTTGGGATTTATGTATCTTCTATAATTGAAACTTCATAGCCTTGAGTGGAGGCCTTGGCAATCCAGGGTGTGCGGAAAGCTTGGCTTCCTCCATTGCTGGGGAAACCCAAGCCTCCTGTTCACTCCGTGGCCGCAGCCATTTTTGTTGGGATTGATTTATCTTCTATAATTGAAACTTTGTAGCCTTGAGTGGAGGCCTGGGCTGGCCAGGGTGTGCGGAAAGCTTGGCTTTCTCCATTGCTGCAGGCAACCCAAGCCTCCTGTTCGCTCCATGGCCACAGCCATCTTGGTTGGGTTAATTTGCATACTCGCTCCTGATTGGCTGATGGGCGTGGCTTGCAAGTGTAGCGGAGTGATGGTTAATTTGCATATTGCTCTTTTATTAGATAGGATTATCACATGGTTATATTATCTTACACTTAATGAAATAAAAATATTCAGAAGGTACATACAAAGAAATGTAAGAGATGGTATTATAAACTGTTATAAGTGAAAGACAAATGGTGAAATATATTTAGGGAATACAAAAGCGGGAGATTATTATGGGCTAAAAATGAGAGAAACTTTCATGAAGGGGGTGACAAGAAAATATGAAGATCAAGTCATTTTAGTTGGATGTATGTGTGTTTGTGTGTGTTACACTAACAAAAGCTAGTGGCATGAGAAAGAAATCCACAATTCATTTTTTCTATAATCTGAAATAGTTTTAAAAGTAAAATGAAATGAAATTGTAGTGAAATAATCATCATTTTTATACCTCTAACACCTCGCTTGTTGAGCGCCACTAAAGTAAACACTTGCTATATGTGCAAGTGATTACTTAACAAATGAAGGAATGCATTGTGAATGATTAAGAAATTACTGAAGGAGAGCATTCATATATGCCAAAAAGAAAATCATGGCTTGATATATAAAATATATCAGTATAACAAATGTGTCATCGATTGGAAAAATCTCCCACATAGAGTGTAAAGCTATATGGAAGGCCATCATCACCTTTGTGTTGTATAAACCATCAAGTACATATGTGGCTCTGAAAACAGGCATGTGATAAACTGCTAATCTCTGGTCTTTGTACTCAACTCATTTCAAATACTAATTGGAGAAAGATTTAGGGTGAGGTAATAAGCAACCATGCTGAGGAAGTCCAGATATAGTATCAAAGTTACAAAAACAGAACAGAACAGACCTGAATTCTAGGCATAGGCAGTCAATTAGAATTTGGCTGACTTCTCATATTCATGGCTATCTGAGGGTTTCCTGGATATAATTAAATCAGGAGTATTTCTCTCTGAATTTCTACTTTCTCAACTACAAATTTTGTAGTTTGGGAAAAAAAGAGTAGGTAGTTTTATAACTTTAACCAGGTCATTGCTAGGCTGGAAAAACATGTACATGTTTACTATCATATTCCCATGTCTCTGTATTTAGTGACCCAGAGTAGTTGCTTTATTGATACTATTTTTTGGAAGAAAGCAATTCCCAAAGTTCTGACTTATTAAGTCACTTCAAAATTGATCTCAGTATTCTTTGCTTGAATAACTTCAGTGATGGTGAATTCACACTAGTGGGGAAAAGCTCTTCCATTTGTAAATAGTGGTACATGGTTCATATTCCTCCTACCTCCTGGACACAGATCCGAAATACTGCCCAACATGTGACCTCCATAGTACATAATAACGGTATTTTGCCTTATTTGGAGTTCTATATATATATTAAGTTAATTTATTTTTTTGGACAGCCATGACAAAGAGTTTTTTACTCATACTGAATTTATGAATTGTTTTCTGCATGGATGCATATTGAACCATATATTTCTCATTTTGTATTTATGTATTTTGTAAAAGAAATAAAATATTTTAAAGTAACTGCTATTATATTTTAAACCCTCCTAAAATTAAAAAGGTATAATTTGCATTCAGTAAAATTTGCATATTAACTGTACAGTTCTGCTAGTTTTGACAAATTTACATATCATGTGACCACTACGGCAATCTTGATGATACTTTTACTGTTCAAAAATATTTCCTAGTATAGTTTTGTAGTCAACCAATCTCCTGTTCCCACGTCTGGCAACCACTGGTGTATTTCCTATTCATATAATTTTGCCTTTGCAAGAATGTCATTTAAAGAAATCATACAATAGGTAGGCTTTTGACTATGGCTTGTTTCATTTAATGCAATGCATTGAAGATTCAATTATATTGTTGCATTTATCAAGTGTTTTTCCTTTTTGCTGCTGAGTAGTATTCCATCGTGCACAAATACTACAATCAGTTTTATCCATTTCCCAGTTGAGAGACTCTTAACTGGCTTTTAGAAATGTGATTTGAAAATATTTTCTCCCTCTCTTTGGCTAGTCTTTTCAGTCTCCTGACAATGTCTTTTTTTTTTTTTTACATTGTCTTTTTAAACTTTTATTAAATTTATTGAGGTGACATTGGTAATAAAATTATATAGGTTTCAAGTGTACACTTCTATAACACATCATATGTATATCGTACTGTGTGTTCACCCCTTAAAGTCAAATATCCTGTCACCATACTTTTCACCCCCTTTACCTTTTACTACCCCCACCCCCTTTTTCCTCTGGTAACCACCTCACTGTTGCCTGTTAGTTTTTGTTTGTTGCTTTCAGGTTTATACCCCACTTTGTGAGTGAAATCATATGGTTTTTTCTTTTCTGTCTGACTTACTTTGCTTAGCATGATATTCTCAAGATCCATTCATATTATCACAAATGGCAGCATTTCATCTTTTCTTATGTCTGAGTAGTATTCCATTCTGTATATCTACCACATCTTCTTTATCCAATCATCTATTGAAGGACACTACAGTTGTTTTCATGTCTTAGCCACTGTGCATAATGTTACACTAAACATTGGAGTACATTTATCTTTATGATAAATGTTTTCATAACTTTCTAGTAGATATTCAGAAGAGTAATTGCTGGGTCATATGGTAACTCTATTCCTCATTTTTTTTTCAGGGATTTCCATACTGTTTTCCATAGTGGCTATACCAGTTTACATTCCCATTAGTAGTGTATGAGGGTTCCTTTGTCTCCACAACCTCTAACCCCTAGCTATTGTCTTTTGAAGAGTAGATGCTCTTAATTTTGATGAAATGTAATTTTTCAACTGTTATCTTTAATGGACTATGCTTTGGTTGTTGTATCTAAGAAATTGTTGTTTAACTCAATACAGGATTTTTCTCTTACATATTTAAAAGTGCATAGTTTTAGGCTTCAATGATTGATTTTCAGTTAATTTTTGTATGGGGTGAGAGTTATGGATTGAGGTTCATGTACAAATACTTTTATCCTTGTTGTATGTGTAGTCATCTCAGGAACATTTATTGAAATGACTTTCCTTTCTCCACTGAATTACTTTTGCGCCTTCATGAAAAATTGATATTATATGTGTTCACCTAATTCTAGAGACTATTGTGTTCCATTTTTTTTATGTCTCTGCTCTCCCACATCAGACTGTAGTTTTAAAGTAAGTTTGAAATCAGATAATTGTGAAACTTCTCTTTTTTCAAAATGTTTTGACTATTTTATTTGCCTAGCTGTATGAATTTTAGAGTGAGTTTGTTGATTTCTAAAAATATATCCTGGGATTATATTGAATCTATATATGAGTTAGGGGATAATTGGTATATTAACAGTTTGAACCTTCTAATGTGTGAACTGTTAGATCATTCTGTTTATTTAGATCCTTTTTTATTTCTTTCATCAGTGTTCTGTAGTTTTTAGTATACATATTTTGAACTCATTCATTTGTAAGATTTTACAGATATTCCTTTTTTGGGTGCTATTGAAAATGTTAACTCAAAAATTTAAATTTGTGATTATTCACTATTAGTACATAAAAATGTGATTAAATATTTAGATTGCCATTGTATTCTTCAACCTTGATACCGATTAGTTTGTTGCTTTTTACAATGAGAGGGAGGGAGGGAGGGAAGGAGGAGGAGGAGAAATGAGAAGCATTGGTTTGTTGTTCCACTTATTTATGCATTCATTGATTGCTTCTTGTATGTGCCCTGGTGAAAGGTTGAATCCACAACCTTGTTGTATCAGGATGATGCTCTAACCAACTGTGCTACTCAGCCAGGGCACTCACTAATTAGTTTTAGTAGTTTATTTGAAGCTTCTATGAGAGATTTCCTGTATATACAATCATGTCATTTGTAAATAGAGACAGTTTCTTCATTTCTAAAGTGTATGCTTTTTACTTCATTTTCTTGCATCTTTATTATATTTTTACTTTCTTATTTAGCCCATTGTTCTAGCCTGTCAGGAACTTTGGAATCATGAAATTATCACCTAGTTTTTTATTCATTGCTTATCATGAGTTCAATTCTCATCCTATTTTGTATTAAAAGTACTGAACCAGATAGTTTTTGTAAAAAAATAAAACAAACAAACCCACTTCTCATTAGGAGAAATTTCAAATATATATAGATGTGGAAAAATAACATAATGAACACCTTGCACCCATCATAGTGTTTCAGAAGTTACCAGCATATGGCCAATCTTGTTTCATCTTTACTTCCACGGACTCTCTCTTTGTGCCTACATAGAGATTTGACAGTGAACTCCTCCACTATGTTGAAAACTGTCCAAGTTGGGAATGGTATCTTATTCATAATTTTATATCCAATGAATAGCTCAGCATCTTGCACATAGAACATATAATCAAGACATTTTTGTTGAGCCCTAACTGGTTTGGTTCAGTGGATAGAGCGTCGGCCTGCGGACTGAAAGGTCCCAGGTTGGATTCCGGTCAAGGGCATGTACCTTGGTTGCGGGCACATTCCTAATAGGAGGTGTGCAGGAGGCAGTTGATCGATGTTTCTCTCTCATCGATGTTTCTAACTCTCTATCCCTGTCTCTTCCTCTCTGTAAGAAATCAATAAAAATATATTTTTTTAAAAAGACTTTTTTGTTGATATAAATTTTTATGGAATCTCTTACTTTAGCATAGTTTAGAAACCCTTTCTCCCTTTGCTTTTGAAAATTAGCTTACTATGAGGTACTTTTCTATATTTAGTTAAACAGTTTTCTTTTTAAAAGCATTTTTCTTTAATACATATGACAAAATACAAGTAATATATTTGAGAAAGTCAAAACATATTAATGCAGTATACTAGTATACTCAATAGCCAATTCAAGAAACCAGAATATCACCAATTCACCACAGCTACTGTGCTGTCTCTCTTTTTCCAGAAGTTATATGCATTGTGACTTTTCCCATTTAGAATTTAAATAGTTTCATAATTATATAGACATAACATTCTTAGAAAGGATATTGTTTAGTTTAAATCATTTTTGAGGCTTATAAAAATGCTATTATGTTCTGGTTTAGTTTCTGTGAATAATTTAAATTTGAGAATTCAGATAATTTACATTTTTTAAAATTATTTCTGGTTCAATTTAAATATACCATCTTACTTTGTTTTTGTCTTATCTGTTTTTTGTTCACTTTTCTGCTTTTTCTGACATTTCTCTTGATTAATTGAACATTTTTTTTAAATTCTATTTCACCACCACTTGTATTTTTAGTTAAATCTCTTTTATAATTTTTTTGTTGATTGCTCTAAGATGTACAACATGTCTTTAAGTCATTATAGTGTAACTTCACATTACATTATATCACTTCACATGGAGTATATGAACCTTAAAACACTTTCATTTCTTCCCTCCCAACTTTTTTACTATTGTCATACATTTTACTTCTATGTCATAAGCCCTGTAATACATTTTTGCTATATATGCTTTTTTAAAGTTAGTAAGAAACAATAATTAAAAACTTTAATTTAGTCTAGTTTTTACCATTTCTGATGCTTTACACTTCTTCATGCACTTCTAAATTTGCATAGGATCCCATCCTCCTTCTGCCTAAGAACTTAGTTTAAAATTTATTGCAGTTCAGATCTGCTGGCATGATGTTGTCTTAGCTTTTGTTCATCTGAAAATAGTCTTTGTTTTGCCTTCCTTTATGATGTTTGACTTTGCTAAATATAGAATTCTGGGTTGACAGTATTTTTCCTTTGAGCACTTTAATTACGATGTTTCATCACCTTCTAACTCACAAAATTTCTAACAAGAAGTCTGTTCTTTTTCTTGAACTCCAACTACATATGTTAGATTATTTGATATTGTTCCACAGCGTTGGATACTCTATTCTGGTTCATCTTTCTCTCTCCCTCCCCCCCCCCCCAACCTCCTGCTCCTTCCTCTCTCCTTCTCTTCTTTGTTCTTAAGTTGGGATAATTTTGATTGAACTATCCCAAAGTTCATGGATTCTTCCCTTAACTATATGCAATCTACTGATATGTCTGTTGAAAGAATTATCTCTGATATCAAGTTATTATTTATAGCTTTTCTATTTGACATTTTTAATAGTTTCCATCTCCCTGCTAAAACGCCTCATCTCATCTTTTTACATATGTCATAAAACTTTTCCATTAGGTCCTTTAGCATATTAATCATAATTATTTTAAAGTCTCTATCTGATAGAATAACACCTGAATTGTATCTGAATCTGATTCTAGTTATTGCTTTATCCCTTGGAAATCGTTTGGGTTTTTTTTTTTCGAGTTTTTTGTCTCATGGTTGTTATTGACTATGGGAAATTATTTGTAGACAGGACAGAATGGAGAAGATAGCATTTGTCTGGAAATGGGTATTTCTCTTTGCTCAGACTGTTAATATGGGGGTTTGAATCAATCTAGTCACTAGTTCAACTGAGTTATTTTTTTGTTGTTGCTATAGTTACTCTCGGTGTACCACAGGTTTCAAGTTCCTCCATCAGTGAACAGCTATTACCTTGATTTCCCAAGGGTCTGGAGTACTGGACACTTGTTCTCTGAGTGCCTGCTCTATCCTCAGCTTTCAGAAGTCCCAGTATGACTATGTTGCAAGGGTCTCTCTCCACACTCTTTCCCCTTCCTCAGGGGTAGACTATTATTGCTTGTTACTGGCTAAGTTTGTTGTGGGACCAGGAGATATTTTGGTTCTTCTGGGTCAGTCTTAACTTTAGCCAGGACCTATGCACCTGGGCCGTGTCTATAGGACAGTCTCAGTGTATCTACCAATTCTATGTGTATCAAGCAAACTCTACCTTGTATCTGTGGCGGGTACTAGGCAGAAGCGTTTCCTGACCCTCCCCTAGGGTAGCAGACTTCTGCTTTGCATTGATGCAGCACCCTGGGATATGAAGATTTTAATTTCTCTGGCCTGGGGAGGACAACTTTGTTTTTACCATGCCCTGGGAAAGTTAGCAGTAGCAGGAAGGGGAATGTCATAGTCTTTCTTCAGAGGTAGGTGGATTTTACTTTTATCTCTTTTCCTGTGCCCTTCCCTGAGTGGCTGAGGTTTTTTTCTTTTTGTGAGAGATGGTCCAGGGAAGTTGCAAGGTATTTTGTACCTGAATCCAAGCAGAAACTGTTCACCTTCTGTGTACCTGCATCACTGAAGGGAGAGCTCTCTGGTCTCCTGTTCTGCCCCTAATCTTTCCTTAGAGCACTCTGGGAGCCCAGTGGAGAAGAGCAGGTGTGTGAGTATGAACCACCCGATGTCTGGGGCTCCTGGTTATTGTCAGTTTACATACTAGCTTACAGTTGGCCTTGAAGATTTTATTCTTTTTAATTTAATAAATCTTTATTGTTCAGATTATTACAATTATTCCTCTTTTTTCCCCCCATAGCTCCCCTCCACCTGCTTCTCACCCCACCCTCTGCCCTTACCTCATCCCCCACTGTCCTCATCCATAGGTGTACGCTTTTTGTCCAGTCTCTTCCTGCACCTCCCATACTCCTTTCCCCCCGAGAATTTTCAGTTCACTCCCTTTCTATGCTCCTGATTCTATTACATGTACCTGATTACTTACCTTCTTCTGAAGTTGCCCCCTGTTTTTCTTGCACTCTGACAAAGGGAAAATAATGACCATGTCTTTTCTCTCCTTGGAGGGGATTGCCTCTAGTGGAAATTCAGTTCTTGTGGTTGCCTTATGATGACCTCAGCTCCCTGGTGGGTTCAGTAGAAGTTATGATCTTGTATATCATCTGGTTTTTGTTGTCATTAGGATGGGAACAGCATTTTCTTGCAGCTTTCTATAGCTTAAGTGGAAGCAGGATTTATATGGCTCATTTTCTTCACTCAGCATTATATTTTTAAGATTCATTTGTGTTATTACATGTAATTACAGTTCATTTATTTCCTCTGATATATAATATTCTATTATGTGTATATAACACAATATATCCATTCTCCTGTAAATAGGTATGGGGGTTATTTCTAGTTGTTTACTTTTATGAATGACACTGCTTTGAACACTCTTAGTCATATCTGTTGGTGTACATTTGTAAGTTTCTCTAGCTTATATATCTAAGAGGGGTTTAGTTTGATTGTAAGTTATGTATGCTGAAGTTCATCCTTACAAAATAATACCTTTGACTTTTAATTTATGCCCCTACATATTCTGAGGGATAAAATTGCACACACAACTTATATTTACTCTCCTTTTTGTCATTACCTGTATCCTTTTTTTTTCTTTTTATGACCTCTTGAATACTAATTCCTCCTGTGTTTTTGTTGTTGTTGTTTGTTTGTGTGTTTTTTTTTTTAATTGCATCTTAGCTTTACCTGTGGCTTATGATGCAGCTCTTGTCTTGCTGGTATTAATTTGCTTGGTATTTGACTCTTTACCAGGGCTTCTTAAAATATTCTGGCTGGAACTCACTATGTTAGCTTACATTGTGTTGATCTATATAATATGACTAGAAGTACAGTGCACGAAATTCATGTATGGAGGGCGGGGATGTCCCTCAGCCCAGCCTGCACCCTCTCCAATCTGGGACCCCTCGAGGGATATCCTACTGGGATCGGGCCTAAATGGGCAGTCAGACATCCCTCTCAGAATCCAGGACTGCTGGCTCCCAACTGCTCGCCTGCCTGCCTTCCTGATTGCCCCTAACCGCTTCTCCTGCCAGCCTGATCACCCCCTAACCACTCCCCTGCCAGCCTGATTGATGCCTAACTTCTCCCCTGCCAGCCTGTTTGCCCCTAACTGCCCTCCCCTGCAGGCCTGGTCACCCCTAACTGCCCTCCCCTGCAGGCCTGGACCCCCCCCCCCCCAACTGCTCTCCCCTGCAGGCCTGAGTCCCCCCAATTGCCCTTCCCTGCAGACCCAGTCACCCCCAATTTCCTCCTCTGCCAGCTGGGTCACCCCTAACTGCCCTCCCCTGCAGGTTTGATTGCCCCCAACTGCCTCCCTTGCAGGCCTGGTCCTTCCCAACTGCCCTCCCCTGCTGGCCATCTTGTGGTGGCCATCTTGTGTCCACATGGGGGCAGGATCTTTGACCACATGGGGGCAGCCATCTTGTGTGTTGGAGTGATGGTCAATCTGCATATTATTCTTTTATTAGATAGGATAGAGGCCTGGTGCATGGGTGGGGGCCAGCTGGATCAGGGTGAGTGTCCCCTTGGGTGTGGGACGGCCTGGGCGAGGGGCCTGTAGTGGTTTGCAGGCTGGCCACAGCCCCCAGCTACCCAAGCAGAGGCCCTGGAATCTGGGATTTATTTATCTTCTACAATTGAAACTTTGTAGCCTGGAGTGGAGCCAAGCCTTCTGCTCCTCTGTGGCGTCAGCCATTTCTGTTGGGATTTATGTATCTTCTTTAATTGAAACTTTGTAGCCTTAAGCGGAGGCCAAAGCAGGCCAGGGCTGCAGAAGCTTGGCTTCCTCCATCTCCGCAGGCAACCCTAGCCTCCTGCTCTCTCCAGCTCAGTGGCTGCTGCTGCCATTTCTGTTGGGATTTATTTATCTTCTATAATTGAAACTTTGTAGCATTGAGTGGAGGCCTGGGCAGGCAAGGGCAGGCGGAAAGCTTGGCTTCCTCCATTGCCAGGGAAACCCAGGCCTCCCTCCTGCTCTCTGTGGCTGCAGCCATCTTGGTTGGGGTTTTTTTGCATATTCCCTCCTGATTGGCTAGTGGGTGTGGCTGGTGGGCGTGGCTTGTGGGTGTAGTGGAGGTATGGTTAATTTGCGTGTTTCTGTTTTATTAGTGTAGATAATTTTTCAATTTATTCAGCCCTTCAATCTCCATCAGCTCTGACCAATTGAGCCACCTTCCTGGCTACTTGCTCCTTGTTTTACTGTGTGTGTGTGTGTGTGTGTGTGTGTGTGTGTGTGTGAGAGTGTGAGAGAGATTATCTGAAAACTTGAGTGAAAAATAATTTTCTTAATCCCTGCCCTTTAGCCAGAATTAATTTCACTCTAGAAACTGGTTTAAATAGTCAAGTAGTCACAACCCCAAGCCACATTTCTCTGCTTTGTCTTTGAGGATATTAAGAAAGATAAATCAAGATTTAGATACACAGTTCAGGACAAAGTGATCTATATTTTCCTCCTCAAACTGTAGGCAGCTCAGAGAACTGGCTTCATAATGCACAAATTAAGATTTTTTCCTGCTTTGGTCTCCTTGCAGTGAATCTATGAACCAGAATTAGAGTGCTCATGGGAAGACATTACTACTTGGGGCATAATGCATATGAGGACAAATTTAGTGAGATTCACTGTTTATGCTACTAATGTCAGTTGTCTGGGAATATGTTTTAGGTAAAGAAATATAGGTAAAGAACAAGGTAGAATTTATGGGATGTACTAAAAAAACCTCTTATTTTCCATATACTATGGTTTTCATTTTCCCTGGGAAATATTAATTCAAAACAGCTATGAAGAGATAGAATTCTCTTCCCTTGATAGTTATAAAATTAGGAGAAAACATGATCTGTGCTCTCAGGGAGATTAGAATTCAATGAAGATTCATATGCTAACCAATACCAATGGATGCATCAGTAAACACATGGTAGAAAACAAATATGAATAAGTAAAGATGCTATAAGAAGGCTATAACTCACTGTTAAGAAATAGTTGGATCAGAATAGGCTAGGCCAGTGGTCAGTAAACTGCAGCTCACAAGCCACATGCGGCTCTTTGGCCCCTTGAGTGTGGCTCTTCCACAAAATACCACGGCCTGGGCGAGTCTATTTTGAAGAAGTGGCATTAGAAGAAGTTTAAGTTTAAAAAACCTGGCTCTCAAAAGAAATTTCAATCATTGTACTGTTGACATTTGGCTCTGTTGACTAATGAGTTTGCCGACCACTGGGCTAGGCAGTATTTCAAGACTGAGCAGCCTCATCAAAAGGAGAATGTGACATTAATAAACATTTCCTTATTCAGAGGTTTATTTTTCAAAATATACCTTTCCATACTGCACACTTGAAGTATTACACTGGACGCTGTTGGTGCCCTGCTGAAATACTCTTTACCAGGCAAGTTCATCAGGCCTCTAGCTGTTGTGTTGGCTGCAAAATGCTCACAGCTGCCCATCCTCCAGAGAATCATCTGATCAAAAGGAGTGGCTCCCAAAAAGGTAACATTAATTTCATCTGGAAACTTGCTACTACTACGGATTCAGAACCTACTCCAGAACTACTGAATCAGACACTCTAGGGTGGGGCCCGGAAATCTGTCCTTTGTAGAGCCCCAAGTGATTCTGATTCACAGTGAAGCTTATGAACGACTGTGCTGGTTGATGGGAACCACCCCCACCTCAGCTCCAGAGATGATGACTGATTGAAACACACTACAAAATGCCAAACTCCTTGCCTCTGGGGTGGGTCACACTACTCTGTGGTATGATTTATACTCCAGAGAAGCAGTCAGCAAACTATGGTTCCTCCTCCAAATCTGTCTTACTGACTTTTTTTGTAGATAACATTTTATTAGAACAAACCAGCCTCATTTATTTTATTGGCTATGACTGTTTACATCTACAATGGCAAGGTCATTAGTTGCAGGAAAGACTATCTGGCCCTTTACAGAAAAACAGAAAACAAAAACTGTTGACTCTTGTTCTAGAGTCTTGCCTGTTCCCAACCCATCAGACCAACACTAGACTTCACTTGACACCACATCCTGGCTTGGCTCTCTCTCCCTCTCCATTCTGCTTCCTTCTCTCTCTTATAGATTGCATCCAAGTCTTTGCCTCAGGCTCTGCTTCCTGAGAATGAAACTTGACAAATATATACACATGCTTCTTTATTTTCCTGCTACTTTTCTGTATTTACATTGGCTTTAAGGGGGCTGTGAAGTTTCCCAGACATGCTCAACTTGCTCAGTAGGCAGTTCCATCCTTGTTGGTCTTTTGGATCAGAGATACTCCTCTAAGAAAGGGATGGTGTTTCTCATCTTTGCAACCCCAACTTTTCCTTCTGCCTCTTCTCCAATAGAATATCAGTGACTGCTTGGAACTGTCTTTGCTACCATGGTTTAAGGGCCACATATTATTTTATTTGTATTTATATTTATGGAGCACCAGGAGCTTCCATGAACTTTCTTACCATATGCTATCTGATTTGGCCAATGGCCAAGGACCTCTGGAAATACAATGAAAAGTAAAATAAGTACTCAACCCAACCACTAGTGATGGTAAACTGTGGGCAGGGTTTGAGCTAAGATATTATTGAAGCTCATTAAGTTAAAAATAAAATAGATAACATATTTTGTCTACAGTTTGCTAAATGTCCTATCAAGGGAATTAAGCTTTAAGTAGCACCCAGGCCTGCAATGTCCATCCTAAGTTGTATACCTTCTTAATGAAGCAGCACCAGATTTTTTCCATTATGGTGAGGTTTTCATTGCGTGATACTTGCAGTTGATGCTTAGAAAAATACTCATGGTTTCTAATGCAGCATGTTTTAAAATATTTTCTTATAAGACAAAGGAAGTAGGGCTAACACACAATGTGAACAATATAATTAATGTCAGAGTTGAAATAGCAAAAGCCATTTTCTGGAAGGATAAAGAGCTGGAATGAGAAAGAGAGAGAGAGACATTAATGAAATAGGATCAAGCATAATGAGGTTGCACTTTAATATTGGCTGAAGATTCAGGCTGGGATGAAGAGAGAAGGGACTGTGCTTGTCTGTGTTTAGAGACCATGGGTCATTTTGTAAAGTCTGTGGCTATTCCTCAGGACACAGAAAAGGGATAGTTTTTCTATCTGTCTTAGCAATACCTGTTTGCAGGTCAGAGGACAACTGTAGGATTTTCAAATGCATGCTTTCATATGGCTTCTAAGAACCTGCTATACGTGTGGTGGTAGGATGATTTCTTCATCAGAATAGTAATTTTATGAACTGAAGTTTAATTTAGAATGTCATTTGTTGATGAACTTCAGTAAAGTATTTCACATTCGAGGGGCTTTTATCAAAGCCCTTTTCAGCTTTTCAGTCGATTAAAAATCATTGTTGAGCACTAACAGAGTGAATAGTGGAGCACTCCAGATTTATAATTACATGCTCACATACAACCATTAGATTTTAATACAGTAATTCAAATCTTGCAATGATCAATATAATGGAGTAATAGGTAATAAAACATCACATTTGTATATCATTTAAAAATTCTCTCAAAGTACATTCATGACTTGATTTTAACTGCATAACAGTGCTGCAAAGGGGAATAAGTATTTACTTAATTAACTTAATCAAGCTTAATATAAACTTAATATAAAAATTAATGTTTCTCCCTTTCCCAAGATGTCAACAGCGGAGGAAGAAGAGTCACTGCTGCCGCGGCTCCCAGAGCTGTTCGAAACTAGCAAACAACTTCTGGATGAAGTGGAAGAGACATCTGAACCCAGCACTTCCAAGATAATCCAAAAGAAGGTATTGGAGGGGCTAATGCAACTTGAGAAGGCAGCCGAAATGTTATCGCAACTCGACTTGTTCAGCCGAAACGAAGATTTGGAAGAGATTGCTTCCACAGACCTGAAGTACCTGCTGGTGCCAGCACTTCAAGGAGCGCTGGCCATGAAACAAGTCAACCCCAAAAAGCGTCTAGATCATTTGCTGTGGGCTCGGGAACACTTCCTAAACTACTTAACTCAATGCCAGTTCTATCACGTGGCAGAGTTCGAGTTGCCCCAAACCAACAACAGCCCGACTGAAAATAACACTGCTATTTCATCCATGGCCCATCCTAGTCTCCTTGCTATGGCAACTAAAAGACAGACTAAAATAGAGAGATACAAGCAGAGGAAGGAGGTGGAGCAGAGGTTGTCCGCAATGAAATCCGCCGTGGAAAGCGGCCAAGTAGATGATGAGAATGTTCGTGAGTATTACCTCCTCCACCTCCGAAGGTGGATTGTTATCAGCTTAGAAGAGATTGAGAGCATCGACCAGGAGATAACAATCCTGAGAGGAAGAGGCTCTTCATCAGAGGCATCAACTTCACCCTCATCCCTTCAGGACCGGCCTACAGGGAGACCCTTCATTATCGCTCGGAATGTGACCCAAGCCAAAGTATTTGGAGCTGGTTATCCGAGTCTGGCAACTATGACGGTGAGCGACTGGTATGACCAGTATGGGAAATGTGGAACATTACCAGATCAGGGAATACCTGAGACAACATGCGAGGTCAAAAGAGTAACTCAGGGAAAGGAAGAACAGAAACAAAAGGAGGAAGTGGATGATGAGCAAACACACAACCAAGCTCAAGAGTGGGATGACTGGAAGGACACCCATCCTAGGGGCTACGGCAACCGGCAGAACATGGGTTAGTCTTCCCACAACAAGACGGGACTATGAGGGGCACATTTTCCCCAGGAAGGAAAGCTGTGCTGTCTCCCTCTACCTGGGCTCCTGCTTCAGCTCTGTACCATAAAGGCAGTGATGCTTAATCTTGCTTTGTGTTCAATAAAGTGTCAAGCAATTAAGTGTGTATTTGTTCTCTAGATGATGAACCAGCAATTTTGTTTTGGCATTATCATGCTCATCATGATGTATTCCAGTTTCTTAAGTGGAAAGAAATATTGAGAAAGGCTATGTATAATCAATGGCTAAATGAATTCTCCTTAAGAAGTAAAAAAGTCTATTCTATTACATTATGAGCCTGTGCAGAAAAAATAAAATAAAAATTAATGTTTAATAGATAGTGGAGCCATAGATAGGAGTATGTGTTTTGGACAAAACCAGAAAATATTGGGTTCAAATATAAGCTCTGACTCTTACTTACTTTGTAGTATAGATTATGTTATTTGACATATCTAAACCTTATCTTTAAAACAGAAGAATGTGTTATTGAGTAACACCTATGGTTATATATGTAAACTACTTGGAACAACGAAAATATTCAGTGAATTTTGCTTCCTTTGCTATTCACTCTCAGATGTATGCCTCTAAAATTTTCAAAAGATTAAAAGCAGCTTCCAAGTGCATCGTGTAAAATGGGTAGTTGATGACTACAGTAGAAATAATGCTATCTAAAAAAAAATCCACCCCAAAATAGTACCATTAAACCTAGATGAGTTAATTATTAAGGGATGTATGGATTCAGCTATGAGTTTCCAAACATCTAAAAGGAAACTTCATCAGTTACCTGATGTTCACTACAGACAAAAGAAAGCTTGCATATCACACACACAAACCTTTACTTGGAATCAAGGTAAGTGAAGTGAATTTCTGTGGGCCTTTTAAAAACTGATATTTGTAATCATAGGGGACACTGCCTGGCTTCAGCTTTACAAAAACAATAGAAACACTGATGAGACAGTTTCCATATCGACCCTCAGTTTTGCTCAGGGCAAAACTTTGTGTCATCAATCAGTGAAGGCATTTCTATGGAGAACAGATAATTTTGTGCAAGTACATTGCTTCTTGATGATCTAACTTAAAATGTACCAAGCTTAGAGAATCAAAGAGAAGGAGTATTTGCAGGTCCATTAGACTGTCTTTTTCAAATATCAGATGTCTTAAGTCAGCCCTTTGCAGGTGCTGGCTCACAGACAATTCATGATTAAACTCAACTACCCATGGTGCAGCTCTTCCATGCTGCTGGCTAGTGTGAACTCCATATGCTTTAGACACTAGAAAGGGGGCAGAGTTCTCATTATGTTAGGAAAGTTCTGGCTTTTACTTACATTTTTGCCAACTCAGAGGGCCAACCCATTTCAATAGAGGCTTGTGGGCAATAGTGGTGTTTGTAGATAAAGTTGCTATTTCCCTTTTCAAGTGCTTGCAAGAAATACTTGGTTGCAATCCTCAAGTTCTGTCCCTTGTAACGCACAAAGGACGAGCATCATCTTCATCTTACAGATGTGAAGTGTCTCCTAATACTGCAATCTGCCGCATATTGCCTAGAACATTCATTCTCTGATTCCCTGACCAGAGTGGTTTACAGTAAATAGTTGCATGGCCTAAGCTGCTAAAACAACCCAATCACGATTCTACTTTAGCATATTGCTTCTGCCTTTCCTTCTGGTTCAATCCATTTCAGATGAAATGGCCAGTAATCTTGTTTCATGTCATAAAATCCTGATTTAGATGTGTGTTTCCAAAGACGAGATCTTTCAGACTCAGCTGGTTGCCCTGATGTCAATATATGTTGTTTTTTAAAAATATTTTATCTTTATTGTTGAAAGTATTACAGAGGTCTCCATTTCCCCTGCTGACCCCTTTTGGCCCACACCTGCCCCTCACCCCAGGCCTTCACCACACTATTGTCTGTATCCATGGTAATGCATATGTGCATAGACATTTTTAATCTCTTCCCAACCACCCACCCACCCCTGCTTTCAAGGACCTTGGCCCAGTACAACGTGTACCTGGTTTTTAAAAATATATTTCATATTATGTAGCTCTTGCAAATATTTTCATTCATGTTATAAGAAGTAATTCTAAGATTTGAAGAACAGAATGAGCTTTGAAAATTTAAGGCAGCCTGCGCTGCACCAGCATAGCCAAGCGTTGGGGGAGCCTGAGGGAGGGCCGGCAAAGGATGAAGAAAAGATAGGCAAAGAGAATAAGCTGGGTCTAGGTGGATCTTCTGTGCCTGGCTGAGACCACAGAACAGATCCAGACTGCAAGCTGAGCCTTTATTTTATAGTCAGAGGTAAACAAGGTAGTTTACAATGTTCTTATAAGTTTCACTTGTTTTGGCAGCACTTACTGCACCTCCCACAGCCCATTAGCTACCCAGGAAAGATCTAGGGAGCCTCAGAAGATCAAGCTTAATTATGCTAAGTGGGCTGTGCCCTCTAAACTGGGACTTGTTTTTTGGCTTTGCCAACAGATCAGTCCGAGGTTTAACCCTATAACTGCTCCCTACAGCAGCCACCCTGTTCAAATATTTGACTCAGAGTATGTTAGTGCAGGTGGCATATGTTTGAAAAGAGACTGATGGTTGTGTAATATCTGCTCACTTATTTTAAAGATTACTGATGATGTTGCTGTTTACATATGCTATATATTTCTGACACCCATAGCAAAGGGGGATTGTGACAATAACACATGAGCATACTTTTCAATCCATTGTTGCACCTGGTCTCATAGTTAACGTAGTATCTCTTTATCATTATCTGTCTTTTGTAAGAGAAAAGTTCCCAGACATGGGAAATATATCATCTTCTCCTGGGTCTCATCATAAAATTAAAATTTGTCAGTTGTAGCCTCCAGCTTTATTGTATTTTTTATTACAAAATAGAAAGTCTAAGTTCTGAATTGTTCAAAGTGAAATACAGAGCTTACTCTGACACCAATACTATTTGTGGGTGGGTGGGGGAGTAACCCAAATAAACACTTAGAGGTGCATCCTCTTTGAAAAAAATTGATTAATGTTTAGTCTGAATAACTTAATGGTTGATCACAAAAGAAAATGTTAATAAATATATTTACTGCTGATTCATGAGGTATTTTTAAATGTGCAGTATTTATTAAGCACTTACTGTGTTCTAAGTATACTGTGAGGCTTGTGGATAAAGATAAAGTTCAATCCCCATCCTGATGAATTCATTGATTAGTTAGGGACACTGTATGTAAACGCATGATTTAAAATATAGAGTATTAACTTTAAAATAGAATTATGAACAGAGTGTTATGGGAGCCCTGCTTCTTGGAAACTGAGAAAATAATATTTGGTCTGAGTGTTTAAGGATAATTAAGGATTTTCCAGGTGAAGAAAAGTGTGTGTGTGTTTGTGTGTGTGTGCATTCATGGTGGTGGTAATGGGTTGCTGTTTGGTTAACCCAATTGTTTCCTAAAGTACAAGAGGGAATGATATATGGAGAAGACAAGTGCTACTGAAACAGAGTATTTGGCCATAGAGAAAAGCCCATCATAGGTGGACTTAATTGAACAGTTAGATTTCGACCAATTTCAACTTCTGTTGCCCTATTGGAAGTCCTAAGGAAATTTCCAGTACATAAGGTTATAACTTGTTGATATCTTAAAGTATATTGTGACCACAGGAGTTCCCCAGGTTTTACTTCAGTAACTTCAAGTCCTGGGATTAATGTGGTAGATGGATGATCAATTGCTCATGCCTCTTAGGCCAATGTGTGTCTTCAGTACAACCCAGACTTCTTCGTTTCTCCTTGTCTATGGGATTATAATGCCATCCTAAAATGCGAGGCAAAACAAATGTCAGCATCTGCATCCTTAGTATGCTGAGTAGTGAATGTTTACACTGTTAGCAAGGTACCTGTATGCAACTTGCAGCCCACGTGCTGAAACAAAGATTCACTTTGATCAAAAGAGATGGGAAAATGTAGGCCGCATTTAAATAGCAACATATCTGGAGAACTGAGTCAGTTTCAGGAGGGACTGGTCATCCTGCATCATCTTTAACTACTACTGAGCTCCCACTCTAGGATTAACATGATTGGTATGGGTTTTCTTTATAGAAGGCATTAGGGTTGGCAAAATCTTAAATTCAAGATCCTGGAGAAGACTCTTCGATGCCAATGGTTGTGTCTGTCTTAGTCACCATTATTTCCCTCACACTTAGAAAAAAAGTTCATTATTTATTGAATAAGCATATGTTTCCTGTATAGTCTTAAATAAATTTTTTTTCAGCTATTTAAAAAATACTATAAGTATTTAAACTTGGAAGATGAAGAAAAGCAATTAGGTACCCATCTGTATATTGGGAACTTCCTTATAATGTATTCTTATGCTGTTCCCTGGGAAACTAAGATGAACAGAAGTTATAAGAACTATATTTAGTGTTCAGATAGTGAGTATATCTTGACTTGAACAACAACAAAAATAACTTGATTCATTCATATTGGTCAACATGACCCAGACAAAAAATGTTTTAGCTTGCTCTGTTTCTCTTGTTAAGTAAGACATCAGTGAGCCAATAGTAGTAAAAACCTAATCCTTTGCCCTGGGTTTCAGAGGAGATGCCAGTAAGGGAAAACCTTCATGACAGGTAATAGCCCTGATGGAGAGGGACCAGCTAAGTCAGGAGGTGGTCAATGAGCTCTCTATGAAGCTCCAAGTCCTATTTCAGCATGGGACTGACATCTACAGTTGTCATAACATTCATTCAAATGATCCCTCGAGACCCAGCACTATATCTTCATTTGTCATCAGGACAGGAAAAGCCAGACAGCTTGGCTGATTTCTAGTCCAGAGGAGTCATCCAAGCTGCACCAGCTTTACCCACACCTACCCTGAAGGCTTCATGCTTGATAGGAAAATATTTATAGGGTTAGCCTGTGGCAAGGCTCGTCATTGGAGGGTTCCCTGGAATTGTGCAGTGAGTGGTGTGGCTGACGAGGGGCCCTGATCTCTATTCTGGAGTAAGGCCAGGAACATGGGGACCCGGGAGCTAGTGCGACTCCTCTCTTTGTTTTCAATTGCAAATAATAAGCTTCTTTTACATTTTTAAAAATATGCTTGATGTATTCCTAACATTGTTTGAAACAGGTACATTTAGAGATAACAGAAGAGATTGTAGAACTCAATTTGGTACAGTAGCTTTTCTGTGATCCTACGGGAAATAACCATTTATAGGGCAAGAAGAATAAATGCTGATCTCACTTTCATCAGCCAAATGCCAGTCAGAGGAAGGGGTCAATGACTTTTTCATCTTTATTTTAAATTATAAATTATTTAGCACTATCTATAAACCACACATCATGTTAGAAGCTTGAGCTTCCTCACCATCATTGCAAGAGGCATCCACAACAAAGCTGCTGTCCTTGTTTCCTTCTCTCAACATTTTGTATTTAAAGGAGCGAGGGGGTTGACATTTAAAAGGGGAAAAATAACCCAGTGATTCTGCTCTTAGCATTAGGGGCTTCATCAGGAAAGTGCAGTTGATAAATAACCTAGTTTGAAAATTGCACTGATGTGTTACTGACCTGCCAGAGAAATACCTGTGGCCGGTGGCTGTGTTGTGGTGATGTATGGGAGGACAGGTGGATTCATAGCTAGACTGCTCCCTTGCTCTTGGTAAAAACAAGGCCTCTGTCATACATGACTTCAGGTATCATAATTCCTAGAACAAGAACCAGCATTTCCAAGGAAGTTTCTGGCAGTTGCTTGGAGGAGGTTAAATTAAGTCTGGGTATAAGGTTAATATTTTTTTTCCTTCGATAAAATTACCAAGAAAATATGGTTGTACTTCGAGGATACTTGCAGGAAAATTGTTATCCAAATAATTGGTGGCCTTATTTTGTGCTTTAATCTGCAGAATGTTGATTTGTGATAAAAATGATGAGTTCTAATTTCTGTTAAGTAAAAGAATTTTGGAAAGAGCAGTTTACTTTTTTGTTTGAGGTCTTTGTTTTACTCTTTATAAAATCAGAATATAACTGATTCACCCTATGGAGGGGTTGAGAAGTAGGATGCTTATAGATAGGATGCCTGTAAGGAGTCCTGTGAATATTTTAGTGGCACAAAAATGCTCATTATCAATAATAATAGTAATAAGCAGTGAAGGATTCAGCTGAAGAAGTCAAAGGGAAGACAGTGTCACATTGTTTCGTTGGAATTTTAAAAAAACTTTGGCTTTCTTATGCATGTGACACTTCCAATTGTGTAGGAGAGAATAAGCGTTCTAAATGCAGTGCTTGGTTGTCTAAGGAATTCTTGATGGAGACAGACTTCACATGAAGTCTAAATTGTCACTCACTGTCTGAGTTTCAGCATTAAGAACTTTGGAAGGTAATTTGTTTATTCTCAATGTAACTTCAGGCTCATTTCTCTTAGGTTATCTAGAAGAAATGTCACTTGTAAGTAGAAAATATCCCTGAGATTGCTTCAGGCTTGAGCACAATTTTTCCTGTCAAAAAATTAAGTCCAATCTTGAAGGTTATCAGTATATGCATATATATATATGCATATATATATATATCCCTGGGAAACAGACAAAATAGGGATATATATATATATATATATATATATCCCCATATATATATATATATATCCCCATATATATATATATATATCCCCATATATATATATATATATCCCCATATATATATATATATATATATATCCCCATATATATATATATCTCCCTATTTTGTCTGTTTCCCAGGGATTAACGGGTGAAGTGACCAGAAGGGGGAGGAAAGGAGATTATTTTTACACTAAAAAATACTAAGAATATTTGATAGCATTTTCTAAGAGTGCACTAACAATCTGTGTATACATGATTGATATGTTCTGAGTCTCTGCAAAGAAAAGTCATAGGTTGTTACCTATACAGACAGGATCCAAAAACAACTGTATAAATTCACATTCTTTTACCACTTCCTTCTCAAATATCAATTTATTTTAATGAATAGGTCCTTTTTAAGTATATATGAAATTAATTTTTAAAATAATATACAGGATTATTTTAAAGGGCAAATTAATAATATTTTAGTTAAATTGCGTTTTTGTGTGTATGTGTGCATTTTCCATGTAGAAGTATGAAAGGCAACATCCACAGTAAATGTATTTGACTTAGCAATGTTCTTTCACTCATGAAAAGCAGCCTTGGTAAGAGGAGTACATAGATTGGATAATCAGAAAGAAAGAGGCCAGGATCCTGAACCTGGTGAGCTGTTGGGAGGGTGCGTGATTCAAAGCCCACCTTCTAGAGATGGAGGGGAGAGAGGAGGTTGCATTCTGTAATGACAGTGTGTGGGGCTCCCTGACGCTCTGGAGAATCAAGTTCCTCTGGAGGAATTCTGTTTTTTTTTTTTTTTTAAGCGGATGATCACAGGGCTGCAATCTTTATTAAACACCAGCACCAGAGAAATGTTACAGACGGGAATGCATCCTGTCCATCACAGTTTAGACTGGTTTGGCAAAGGATTAGTAATGATTTGGAAAATTCCAGAACTAGTTTGATGTCAGGATGTTACAAGTACTTTATGCTGGGGTCAGGAAGGTGACTTTGAATCTCTGGGGGGAGTCAATTATCTGACCAAAGTCCAGATGTTTTATTCAAGACAACAGCTAGACCTTTAAAGCTTCACATACAGAGTTATAAGCCATGGGCTCTGTTTTAAAAGAGGTTGCATTTAGTTGTGGAAAAATTCAGAACTGTATGATAAATAATGGGATAAGGCAGGATATGTAAAGTGCCCAGTGAAAGGTAGGGAAGGTGAAGGTGAAAAGGAAGAATATGTATGAATTAGCGTTCTTTAATTCAAATCAACAGTATTTCTTTGGATAACCTGGGCAAAAGAGGATTGATTTGAAGATTTTTAGAAACTCACAGGCTTGCCAGGAATTCTTGAGAGTCTGGCTTGGAGGCTTACAGAGCAGGCTTGCAGGCACTGTCCGGAAGCCTGAGGTGCCATTACTCCTGGTATTTGAAGAAATTATAAGTGTTAGATTACTCCAAGTCATGGAGGTATTAGGTATTTTCATTCCGCCATAGATGTCGAGATGAAGTTTATGGTGTACTTGGAATAATGCGTAGGTCCTTCTGCTTGAAATTAATGACTAATGCATGAGGAAAGAGAGCAAATTGGCAAAGTAAGTGAGAAACAGATTATGGAACCTTGCTAAAATTATCTCCCTGGCAGTGGGGAGCTATTTGTAATATTTAGCAGTAGCATGATGATAACAACAACATTTTAACACTGATCTTTAGAGTGGCACAATTTCAAAGAAAAGAGCTACTCCCTTCCTTACTCCCGAGGTTTCTGAATTCAGCCTCCCCAGGTTTGTTCCCGAACTCCTGACTTTCCTTGTGACTGTCTTTGTCTAGGGCAGCGTTTCTCAATAGAGTAGCCAAAGGCTACCTGGGTTAGAAATGACTGCTAGGAATTTTGTGACGATCAGCTGAGGGAAACAGACTGTCACATCATTTAGCTCCCAAACTCATATATTCTATGACATCATTACAGCTTCATAGTGATTTTTTAAATAAAAAACGATCTTCCTTTCTCTGGAAATGCTGGTCTTCCTCTGACATTGAAGTATATTTCTTGAAGACAGCCTTCGTTCAGTAGGATGCTAAGGCGAGCTGAGAAGACCCCAAACAATGCATTGCATCCGTCTCTTGCATCCTGTACAGAAATCAAAAGTTCCAGTTAAATTCCTGTCAACTGACTCTGGAACGGAAAACGCACATGCTTTTGGAAATGTCCTGTCAGGTACCTAAAGTGTAGCCCTGCTTCTCATATTCCAGCCCATTACTTTTGGAAAGGGCATTGTGCTCCTGCTGCTCACTCAGCTGCTCCAGGTTAATAGCCCTGCACTATTCAGCTAAAGAGGTCGGAGGTTGTTCTCTGTGTTTCTCACCCAATGTGTGGTTTCCTGTTTCTTCCCATTCACTTGCTTCTCTTTTCTGAGGGCGCGGTGTGCTGACATTTCCAGAGCTGGCCAGACACAGCTGAAAATGACCCAGCCTGTCTGGCGTGGCTCAGTGGTTGAGCACTGACCTATGAACCAGGAGGTCACAGTTCGATTCCTGGTTAGGGCACATGCCTGAGTTGTGGGCTCATTCCCCATTAGGGGACATGCAGAAAGCAGTCAATCAATGAGTTTCTCTCATCATTGACGTTTCTATCTCTCTCTTCTTCCCTCTCTGAAACCAATTAAAATATATATATATTTTTTTTTTTACTTTGTAATCAGTGTATTAAGGAGACATTCATACATTTCAAGAATTGCTTAAATTCTGATATCCAGATTTAAGCTTGTGAACATATGACTTTAAACATACAATTAAAGCTATTCATAATTTTCTATACTACCAACATTAAATTACAGTTACTTTGGAGCATAAGTTACATGGTTTAAAGTAAGCCTGTAACATACCAAAAACACACCTTCCTATCTCATACATGCAAATTACATCTTCATGTAAAGGTTTCATCACTCAACTTCTTCTAAGTTAGCCTACTCCAGAAGTCACTACTCTAAGGCTTATGGTCCAAAGAGAAGGGGGGAAAATGTAACCAAGGATTGACATATAGTTATATATAATAATAAAAAAAGATGGCACCACAGAAGGGAATGCAATTCTACAAGTGCAAGCCCTCAAGAAGCAGATTATGATAAACCCCTTCTTTGGAAAGGTATCATTTCTATCATTGATACCACAGGTTAAATTATATGGCATGCCACCTTCAAGTAACAGTTGAGGCAACAGAATAAATGCAGAGGCATCACAATGAATCCCACTAATACAACTAACACTTCTCTACAAATTAAGTTTTTTGTCTGACTGCCAGTTAAACACAGAATTTTAACTTCGTAGCTTCACAATTAAGGGTCACACACCAAAGTCAATACATATATCTAGCATTTGAGTCTAAGCTATTACATATACATAGCCAAAATTAATTACAAAGCATGGCCTAGCAAATGCTAGGGGCATTTTTTTTTACAGGTATTAAAGTTATCTTGCACACTTAAGTCATCATACATATAGGGCAAAGTCAGAGCTTTTATATTTGAGTTTATTCTTCATTTAACTTTTAAAACACTACTATATTTGAATATTAAAACAAAAACAATAGCAAGTAGTGAGCATGTTATGGTTACAGTCCTTCACTCATTCACTACTGTATATAAAATGCCAGCAGTGAGTGTTATTCACTGGCCCCATTAAGAGGTCTGACACTGAACACCACCCCTAGGATGATGTTCATCATCCTCATATGCTTCTCCATTGTAATGGCGCCATCTTTCTTGATTTGGATCAAAGTCTACCAGTTCTACCTGGTCCATTTCATCAGTCTCTTCTACTTCCTTCCTTTCAGGTAGGAATTTTTCCAGCAAAGAGAGTTTATCAGGAGAGAGAAAGCCATTCTCAGGAAAGTTTACCTTAAATTCGATGATTAGGCAACCCTTTTCATAAGGTCTACGATAAATTGGCATGCCTTCATTTAATACACACTTGATATCTCCATGCTTGACAATCTGACCTGGATGAGAGGTGATGACTATTGTTCGGTTGTCAAGAGTAGCTATTGGCTTTTGGAAGCCACACAATGCTTCAACCAGCTGTATGTTCATACACATGAAAAGGTCTTCTCCTCGTCGAGTGAAAACAGCATGGTCCTTCTGATCTAAAACAATGATAATATCTCCTGGCTCCAGTCCTGGTTCCTGGTCTCCTTCACCATGGAATGTTATCTTCTGGCCATCTTTCATGCCTTTATCAATATGAACTTCTAGAATCTTTTTCTCTCGCACTATCTTCCTTCCGTTGCAGCTTTTACATCTATCTTTAGGACTGATCCTTTCCCAATGGCCCTGGAACTCCATGCACACAGATTGAATTTGCTGAACCATTCCAGGGCCTATCTGATGAATTCTTATTTGCATTCCAGTACCTCGGCAATTGGGACAGCACTCTATTGCTCCTTTCTTACCACCTCAGTCTTCACATTTTCACAAATCACATTCTTTTGTAGAGCTAGTTTTCTCGTTGCACCATTATATAAGTCTTCTAAGGTTACGGAGAGCTGATGCACAACCTTTTTACCTCTCCTTTCTCTCTGCATCCTTCCTCCTCCTCCAAAAACCATATCAAAGATGTCCATGGGGGAACCAAAACCACCACTTGCTCCACCTTCCTTAATTGCTTGTTCTCCTCCTCTGTCATGTAATTCCCTTTTCTTTGCATTAGAGAGCACTTCGTAAGCTTGAGAAATCTGTTTAAACTTCTCTCCTTCATTTGGATTCTTATCAAGGTGGTACTTCAAGGCCAGCTTCCTTTTTCAATTCTTCCTGGGTGGCATTAGGTTTGACTCCCAAAACATCATAGTAAGTAGTTTCTTTCACCATTTTTGACAGCCAGTGAGTGGGCCGAGGCAGGCGTGGAGGAGCTGGAAAGAGCACGTTGCTGCGCTCAGTTCAGGCAGCCTACACTACACCACCTCTCACTGAGCATTCTGGAAAGTTCCCCAATAAAAATATTTTTAAAAAATGACCCAAACAAATGACTGTGTAAGAGATGTTAACACTGTCCTCTTCCCAGAAGTGGTGTTTGCATTCAGGAGAGGGTACTGCTCAGCCCAAAGGACTGACATCCCATCAGAGATGGCTTAGGCTCTGGGGCTCAGTCAAGTGCCCTTTCCACTCTGTACATCGCCCTCTTCTCCCAGGTAGAATTACTTTTTCTTTGTGTCCACTACACTTTGCTCACATTTTCATAGTTCTTACCACAGTCACCTTGTTTGTTAATTACCTATAATCATGGCCTTGTTGTGAGACGAAACTGGGTCTGTATCTCACAAATATTTGTATGCGCAGCATCCAGAATAGCCTTTGCCCTCTACAGGAGCTCCTGATGGTTCGGTGCATTTAATGGAACTGACACAGTTATCCTGGGGCAGGGTAAGCTGAGAGTACTCTGCATGCTTTCACTTTGAGTCCATTCTGAATAATTTGCCAGAGAGGTAAGTAGGTGTAGAGATATGAGATGGGCATCCCAAGTCATTCTCTAAGAGATCAACTAAATTCTATTTGTTCAGTTCCTAGTATACATTTGAACACTACCAATGTGGGTATCATCTGTCAGTTATTAACGGGCTGGTCTCAGTTGCATACCTCTGAGTGGTTATGGAGCAATTCTGATGAGATGGGGCAGACCTCAGTCCATTGGTCAAAAGAGAAAACCAGAGTCTCCTTTATAATAGTTGACTCAGACAGCATGAACGACCATGGCCTAGTGTGAGAGGCCGAGAGTTCGGCCAGCCATGTTTCCCAGTGTTCAGAGTGTGTGAGAAGCCCCAGCCATCAGAGGGCTGCTTAGACTCTCATTATTTTTAAAATCTGAGTCCTCAGTTGACCACAGGGAGTCCATCTCAGCAAGTGGAACATTCTTTCTCTAGGATCACATCAAATTTTCCTTGGGGCCCACAATTGTGAGCACTGAGTGAAATAATACATGCAAAGCACTGAGTACATAGTAACTTCTCACTAAATGTACTTTATTCTATTTTTTAAATTATTATTTTTATTTTCACACTACTGAGATTCAGGATACTTCCATTTTACAGATGAAGTAATGACAGTAACTATCATATATTGGATGCATTCTTTCGTTGAATTTGTACTACAAGCTTGTGGGAAAGTATTCTTATCATCCCCACTTTTCCAAAGAGGAACCAGGCAGTATTCAGGGTCACCCAGCTGGGTAAGCAGTAGAACTGGGATTCAAACTTAACTCTGACCAATTCCCCTGGTTTCCTTCTTTCAACGATGATAAGCTTCCTATAAGGATTGCCACTTTAAAATTGCACTCAGCCTTCTTAAAATATTTGTTCTTCAAATGAAATACCCCAGTCAGTTCGAAACCTTCACTACTTGGGGAATTGGAGCCTCATCCAGTGTAATGCTGCAGTGTGCCCCCTGTCCTGAGAAACCTCAGACACAAGGGTTTTTGCCTCTGAGTGTCTGCACTGTACGGAGGGGCTGGGGCACTTGGGAGGAAGAACCTTGTAAATGTAAGCCACCATTTCTACACAAGATAGATTTGTTGCCATTACTAAATATATTAGTTCATTATACTTCTCCATAATAATTAAAAAGCACGTTCAGCAAACATTGTAGAATCATACATTTCAAACCCTGCACTGACATTTTATAAGCTTTTTGTTATTAATATGTGAGTTTTAACTATTGTTCCCTGCCAGAGGTAACTGATCACTGAATAAAAATTGTTAAATGCAGCTTCAACTTTCAAATGTGAGTAGATAGGCCAAAGCAAAATCGGATTGGAAGTTGGACCCTTGCCAACTCTGAGTCCTGAGAGAGATCCGAGACCTCGGGAAAAATAGCCAAGTTATAAAATATGATTTCCTTTTGCTTTCACTTTGTTTCTTCAAATGTAACATTCCCATGTCGTCCTTGGTGATGTTTGATCACATCAAAGCTAACTGACATACAGCTTGTGAAACTCTCAAAATATTTTGCTGAATAACCTAGAGAGGTCATTTATACTTTAGTGTGAATAAGACCCAGATTTATTAGAACTGATTCCAACTTTTCTCCCCCATCCCAAGATTTGTACCAGTTCTTGACAAAATTTTCACAATTCTGTGGGAAAACAAAGGGCAAATTGGCATATTTTTCATGACACTAAAAATAATTCATCTGTAAGTGCTGCTCCTCTATTTTGTGGTTCATTCTTTTCAAAATGTTCTGTGTTGATATGTCCCTTTATATTATGAAATGGTGGTAATAGTAGACCAAAGTTTTTACTTGTTAATGTTGTTGGAACTATCCAAAGTTGCTAGCTCTATTTCTGTTTGCCATTTTTATGTGTTTGTTTTTAATTTACTAGCCTGTGTACTATAAATCTGGGAACCACTGATGTGTTAGAGGCTTTGAAATCAGAAGCCCCTAAGTTTCCTTTCTTGCTGGATCTGCTGCAAGCCAGATGAGATGGGACCCTATTAGTCCTCTTAGAATCTCAGTTTCTCTATTTGTAATGTAAAGGCAGTAGTGTTGCTGACATAATTTAATGTGATCACATGCAAAATGTCTAGCTCACATTTCTACTACTTTTTAAAAAATATTTTTTATTTATTTCAGAGAGAGGAATGAAGAAGGGAGAGAGAGAGATAGAAACATCAATGGTGAGAGAATCATTGGTCAACCACCTGCTATGTCCCCTACTGTGTATCAAGCCTGCACCTGGGCATGTGCCATGACCAGGAATCAAACTGTGAGCTTCTGGTTCATGGGTCTATGCTCAATCACTGAGTGACACTGGTGGGGCAAAATTCTGCTACTTAATGAACAATAATCTCTTCTCTTTATTTTTTTTTCTAAGGGAAGAAAAAGAGTGATCTTTGGTTGAGATTTCAGGGAAGAGCAGATAATAGAGACAAATCACAAAATATAAAATGGAGATCCAATAGGCAAGTTGTATTTGAGGTAACTTTTCTTTCTATACTTTCTTTTTTTTTTTTTTTACCATTTTTTTTATTGTTTTAAGTATTACAAATAGTAGTACATATGTCTCCTTTTTCCCCCCCATTGATCTCCCCCCGACCTCCCCTACCCCCCAGTACATGCCTTCCCCTGCCCGCCCTCCCCCCCGCCCCAGTGTCTTATATCCATTGGCTGTGCTTATATACATGCGTACAAGTCCTTCGGTTGGTCTCTTACAGCCCCCCTCGCCCAACCTCCCCTGTCTTCCCAATGTAGTTTGACAGTCTATTCAATGCTTCTTTACCTCTCTTTTTCCCACCATTTCTTTCCTTTAAAAAGTTTTGCCTTTGCAGACTAGAAATAAACATATAATAACAAAACAAGATAAAACAAAAAAAAATGTTTGAGTCCCAATTTCAATGTCCAACAGTTCTGAGTCCCCGTTTCTGATGTTTCTGACATTGAAGAAGTCTGGGTGGCACAGATAGGTTTTGTTACCTTTGATTCCGCAGCATCTGGCACAAGGCAGTGGAGAAGCCCTGCTATAGGTAATACGACATGGGAAGCAGACTCTGAATTAGCTATTTACATGCAGGAACTTTATAGTGGTATATTTCTCAGTCTAACACCTGTATGGAGATGAAGGAAGAAGGACAAAGCAGAAGTCTTTGCCAACACTGCAGGAAGTTTTGGGGCTGGGTAACCCTGGAGAGTTATCCTGAATTGGGATCAGGGATCCAGACCCACACAGTCCCTTCACTGATCAGTCACAGGATGTGGGTTGATATAGAGAAAGGGACATGATTTGGGAGAGGTGGCTCTCTTCAGCTGGGGGCAACCTCAGGTGGGGTTTTAGCCATGAGCTCTCAGTTGTTGTTATGAGTTGAATTGTATCCCTCCAAAAGATGTTGGAGTCCTAACTGCCATTATCTGTGAGTTAGAGGCCCAGTGCATGAATTTTCCCCTTTTTATAAGATGCAGTTATACTGAGTTAGGACCTAGTCTAATGGGGGGTCCCTCAGCCCAGCCTGCCCCCTCTCACAGTCCTAGAGCCATCAGGGGCAGGAAGGAGGTGACCTGGTGATCAGGGGAAGGCGACACCCCCATCACACTTCTGCTGCTGCCACTGCCGGCAGCACAAGCCTTAGCTGGCCCTGGTTACCTGAGTCTCGGGCAGCTCTGGGTGGCTGGGCAGCTGCCATCCAAGGCTTGCCTGCACCTGGGGCCAGCCCTGGGTGGCTGGGGGGCTGTGGGCGGGTCCAGTCGCACCACACACTTTCCACCCCCCCAGCAGGGCTGAAAGGACTAGGGGACTGTGGCGGGGCTGAAGGCACTGGGCACCGCCATCTTTGTGACAGTGTGACAGTCAATTTGCATATTCCCCCTTTATTAGATAGTATGTGACCTTATTTGGAAATAGGGTCTTTGTAGATGATCAAGTTAAGAGGAACCCTTTAGACTAGGTCCTAATTCAGTATAACTGTATCTTATAAAAAGAGGGACATTTGGACACCAAAGCTGACATGTGTAGATGGAAGACAGTGTACAGATACAGGAAGAACACCATCTATAATATAAGCCAAGGCATAGTTGAAGCTTCTAGAAACTAGAGGAGAGGCATTGACCTGATTCTCCTTCACAGCCCTCAGAAGGAATCAAGCCTGTCAATAGCTTGATTTGAGGCATCTGGCCTCCAGAACTTTGAGACAATAAATGTCTGTTGTCTAAGCCACCCAGTTTGTGGTTCTTTGTACAGCAGCGCTGGGAAACTAAAACAGGTGCCAACACTGAGCAGCTGTGTAATGTAAACCTGAGTCCTGAAGTGGGGGCAGCTAGTGGCACTCCAGGATGATTGTGGCATGAAGGAGACTTCATATTCCAATTTTGATCAATGTTGGGTCATTTTCCCCCCAAAGGAATTCTACCAACTAGGCATTGGACTCATCTGTCCATCTAATGATACCCACACACCTCACTGCAATGAAACACCTCATCCTGTAAGAGTGCCTTGAGGCTACCTGTGTCCTGAAATGGACAAAGGTATAGAGATCTGCACATACTTAGAAATCATGAACAAACAGAGGTGACCTAGAAACCAGGGATATTTATGGAGTTGGATCTCAAAGTAAGCTAGGACTGTAATTACCACTCTTGTATTGTCAGCTCGTTCAAGGAAATGATATTTTAAAATATATCAACAGTCCTAGCAGTGGAGAAGAAAGGAGGTATGAAAAAGTGAGAATAAGGAATCTTCATGCCACAATAATGCTTAAATGCTAGTGAACAATTCTCTCAGGAAACAAGAGAAATATGGATGGATTCACATAATTTTGGATTGATATTTGCTGGGACTAAATGTTTCTCTGTGATCTTTGGATTTTGTCCGGCCTTTAAAAGCCAGGGAATTTGTCTTATTCATCCCAGTAGTCTTAGCACCAAGCAAAATGGACAATGCTAGGGATGGAATATGTGTTTAGAGCTGGGAGTATATGAAATTAGCCTACGTAATACCCCTTCTTCCTGTAAGTTGTGGGTGTTAGCTATATTCTGCTTCTATCAATAGAACTGTAGGAAAGGAGGAATCCATTATCTCACTCAGGCCAACAACTACAATGTCATCAGAGTTTAAATTGCACTTTTTTTTACATCAAAGACAGGAAGAAAACAACTTGCTTTCTACTGAACTCCAGATAAGCACTCAGGGCTTGAGGTTGAAAAAGGTAATTGTTGAATGGATATTGAAGGCATGATTAAAGCCCTCCAGTACGTGCAAGTTTTCATCTTTGTGTTGTATGTAAGTTTATGCCCATTAAGGAAACCACAGAGTTTAGTGCAGAAAGGACAAACTTCCATTCCTTACTTGTAGCTCACACTACACAGCACTGAGGATTGACATGGTAGGTGCTCAGTAAATATCTTTGGAATGAAATGCTATGTTGCATAGTAGAAACAGGTTCCCCAAAGGGATTTAGCAGGTCTCATCTGAAACTGCTTTCAGGAGAGGAGAGTCATCTCTTAGATGGTATAATTCTCAGCTCCCCTTCCATCTCTTTTTACTGTTTATTTGTGAGCTCTCTGCTCCCTTGCCTGGTCTACAGCTCCAGAGCCAGGGAGAAGACATGGTGATGGGGATTCTGACAGCTCCATCAGCTTGGTTCAGTGCTGGTGAAGACTGGGGGAAGGGGATCCTCAGTAGCAAAGAATACAAAAGACCACAGTGGTGATGATGCTTGCTGGAGTTCTCCTGTTCTCCTTTTCCCTGTGGGGTTTGGGCTTCCAACTTGGTGCTGAGGTGCTCTAGACTGAGGACTAAGGTAATGCAAACACCTTGTTTCCTGTGCTTTTCTATGAGGTCTTCACAGTTTTGGAGCTCAGCAAAATGTTTGGTTCTTCTTCATTATACCCAAAAGCTTCCACAGAGCAATTTTCATCAACATTGGACTTGTTTATTTATTGATTTTGGTTTTGTTGTTTTAGTTAGGGAGACAAGCATTGGGACCTTCTTGCCCACTATCTTGTTGACATCTGCCATAGTTCCTTTCAGGACTGAACCTTCTATATGTAGAAAGTATTCACCTCAGGAAAATCCCTCCAATGTGAGGGAAAACTGAGTAACACATCGACCCTACATCTGAGCCACTTCCATCAACTTTCTAAAGAGTTGAGAGCCATTCCAGCCAACCTAGATTGAACTCTAGTTCCTAATTTGATTCTGAAACTCAATTTTGTATTTTATGGACTTCTCCAGAAGCCCTGCCAAGTCACCCTGAGGACAGACTCCCACCGATTGTCAAGTACATCTGTTATAGTTTTCTGTGAGGTCCTGGAGAGTAGAGACTCTATCTCACTTACTGGAACAACTGGCACAGCACCTCTCCATAAGGTACTCAGCAGATGTTTACTTGATGATGTAATGTCCACTGGGGACTGGATTCTGCTATTAGCTTTGCAATTTAGGCAACTTTCAAAATCACTCAGAGCTTAACTTTCTCTGTGTCTACCATATAGGACTGTGGTGGAAATCAAATAAGGGAGTGGATAACACAACCGCAAACCCATGCCTGGTACAGAGTAGGCATTACAGATATCCTTGTGCCTCTCTTCCTCCCTCTCTCTTCTCATCCCCTCCTTCCTACTGTAGCTTTAACTATCATTGCAACCTCAAGGCTAAGCACAGGACCCCCATTCTTTCTTCAACTGCTTCCTTCTTTCTCAGTGGTCTCCCCTTTAGTCTTGCTCATCTCCTTTCTTTCTTTCTTTTCTACTTTTCCCTTGTACTCAACATTCAGCCCAACCTATACTTTCTCCTCTGACTTTCTTAAATTTTAACAGGAGCATCAGGTCCCTCTAGCCTACCCCCCTAAATAAACAAACAAACAAACAAACAAACAAATAAGAGACTGTGCTCTTTAGTTAGATCTAAATATTAGTCCTCAAACTGTCTGCAGAAAAAGACTCTGAAGCTTGTCTTCTGCTCCCTGCTGAGACAAAAGGGCCTCCTCAAGTGCTGAAATATTAATAGAAAATAAAAGCCACCAGTAAGGCAAGGGCCACGACAGTTTGGGTGGGAGACCAGCAGGTCTTCTGGAGCTCTCTTCTGTATGGAGCCCACAGGAGGGCTGACATTCAGCCTGCCTCCACCCGGAGATGCAGATGGCTGCTAAGCCTATTTCAGTGAGCATCCAAGGAAGGGGTGGGGAGACTGGCAGAACAGAGCCACAGTTCCTCTCCATGGCATCAAGTTGCCAAGGTCTGAAGACAATTAAAAATGGATAACTTGAGGGAAGGCACACAGGGTAGCAGTTTGAGCCTTATTAAAATTCATTGAAAAACTCTTTTTGGGAAAAATAAGGAAAATTTTTCTGATTTATTTTTAAGTATAAAAATATATATTTCACAAGATTGGCCTCTTCTAAATAGGGTTGGTAGGGGCATGGATGTATAAAAATAAATCCATTCAGACTTCCCACAGTATCTTCCTTAAAAAAGATGCCACTAAATTTGTAATACTGCCAAACTCCAAAAGAACAGATTGAAATATCCAAGATTATAAATTCAAATTTTTTGCCATTGAAATGGCATTTTTAATTTCCTTCCCTAGAATACCCTGGGGGGAGGGTCACTTTCTTTAGATGCTTTCTGGCACGTGCTCACTTTCTCTCTCTCTCTCCCTCCCTTCCTCCCTCCTTTTTTCCTTCCCTCCCTTCTCCCTCTTCAAGTGGTGGGTTCTAGTTGAAAGAGGTAAGAATACTTGGGTAGATTTGATTAGACATTGCTTTGGGTTTCCCCATAAATCTGCCAAACAATATCCATATGTGAAGATGCCAAAACGATAAGCAAACAGTAGTTTATTATCTTTGATAATTCCTGCATGTCCAAGCAAAGCCTATCTACTCTGTTTCATTCATATGTTATAAAGGAAACTATAACATATAAAAGTATGCTATTTTTTATTCTTGGTCCTTTCTTCACCATTATAAAGTTTATAGTTCATATTTATAATAGAGTGTTTAAGAGCTTATACTCAGGACCTGAATTTCATTTGGGGTCCCATTATTTATTGGTTGAGTGACTTTGGGCAAATTACTTCATTGCTTTGAGCCTCAGTGTATCCATTCATAGAACAGGGATGTTAATAGCTGCCCCTCAGGTCTCTGTGAGAATGACATGAAGTTCAGCATGTAAAGTACTGAGCACACTGTCTGCCATGTGTACAAGGAGTCGATACTATGTTAACTAGTATTATTTCTGCTGCCTGAAAAGTCAGTATTACATTGATGTAATAACTTATGATATTTTCATAGGCTTTGCAAATTTCAAAGCATTTTCACTTACATTATGTCATGTATCCTGTGAGGTTGGAAGGGCAAGAATAACCTATTCCCATTTGACATATTATATTTATAGACTTAACCAAACTCATTCAGTTAGAAAGTATTAGGTTTGGGCTTAAACCTTGGTGCTTTTTAGTCCACTGCTATATCTATGACATATTAATAATACATTTAAAATTTAGTGAGTTGTTACAATGTACCAGGCACTGCTCTAAGTGATTTACAAGAATGAGCTCATTTAATCCTCACAATATAATGAGGTAGGTAATATTATTCCCCATTCTACAGATGATAAAACTGATATTTAAACATGTTAAGTACTGCACTCAAAGGTACACAGCTTTTACATGGGAGCTAGAGTTGGACTCAGTTTCATGTAACCCCAGCATCTGGCTTCTTAGCAAGGCAACTAGCTTTCTGGTGAAAACACTCAGACTCTCTTAAGTATGTCTGACTTTTCAGCTGTGTAAGCTTGGATAAAATCACTGAATTTTTCTGTATTCTCATTTTCTCATCTATAAATTGGGAATACTAATTCAAGCCCACTTCTCAGAGTTTTGAGGATAAAATAAGACATTTGAATGGCCCTGGCCAGTGTGGCTAGGTTGGTTAGAGCATCATTCTGTACACTGAAAGGTTGTGGGTTTGATTCCCAGTCAGGGCACATATCTAGGCTGTGGGTATGGAAGACAACCAATCAATGTTCTCTCTCACATCAGTGTTTCTTTCTCTCCCCCTTTCCCTTTCTCTGGCATCAATAAACATATTTTCAGACAAGGATGATAAAGGACATTTGAATGTCCTTTGTAAAAATAACAAGCAGGTACTAATTATTATTCATTTGGTAAAAGTCAGTTATATGGATTTGTGTAGCTAAAATAATAACCAATTATCTGAGTATATATACTTCTTTACTTTTTAAAATGCTGTTTGGCAATATCTAGACAGAGGCATGACAAGAGCTCACTAGGTGTCTGTCAACTGAGGTTTCTTTAAGAATTGGCTAAATTAGCATCATTTCCACAGCTCAGATAAGTTGGCTTCCTAAATCCATATTGTCCACAGCTAAGTCTCTGTTGGTGCTTGTGCTTCCAACTCATGGCTTCTGGACCAGCAGCCAATGAATTCTGGACACCACTCTTTACTGGATTAGAAGTAATTCTAAATTCATGCAAAGTGTTTTAATATTTGTGCAGATAATGCATATGGACTCTGTAACTGCAATTGATTTTGGCTGTTCATTCCTCAACTCAAAGTTCACTTAATGCAATTATTTGAGGAAGAGTATCTGAGTAAATAGCTGTGTAGACAGACTTGGGAGCCCCTTCACCAGTGTTGCTTACCTTGGTATTAAAAAAAAAAAAATCAAACAGTGGTGACTTGAAAGACAAGACAATAGGACATGTACTGTCTTCCCCAAGCTGGTTTTCAGGCTCATGGATGCAATGTTTTCCTAATGTGATCACATAGGTAAAGCCTGAATGTGGCACACCCAGTACATGATAGTCCTCAATCCATTTCTGTTGTCTGTATTCCCCATGTAAGAAATAAGGCAATCCCCCAAAGTCAGGGGTCCTGGTAGAACACAAAACATACCCGGGAGCCAGGCAGCAAGGCAAATATCTTTACTTCTACTTAGAAGGGTGCACACTCACATGGTTTGGAAGCATACATACACTGAGCAGGTGGTCTGCTTGGCTTTATAATCCCTGACGCATATGACCTGTCCCTTACTCTTGATTGGAGCTGAGGCGCACAGTCTTTCACGATTGGCCTTTGCCGTTTCAAGATGGTGGCCCCCAGGGGAGCTGCAAGTCATGCGGCCAACATGGCAGCTATCTAAACTGTTCTTTGACATATAAGATGACTTGTTTATTCTCACACCCATAGAGCCTGGCACAGAACATTACATCCGGGAGGGACCTTAGAATGTGAGGTTAGCTTCCCACTATCCAAGAGAGGAGCAAGTGGCCTGTTGGTGAGACTCAAGACTCTGGCACATGTTCACAATGCAAACTCCAGTAAGTTCCTTAATCTTCCTGACCCACTTTTCTTCGTCTGTAAAATGGGACTGAAAGTAAACATAGTTTTAAACTGAGGATATTGGAGATGATATAGGTAAAGTACACACACTACATAAAAATATAATTATTAATTTCATGTGTGTTCTCTACCACTTACACTCTTCTCTCACAATCTGAAGTTCTAAATCTTACCTTTAGGGACAAGGTCATGGAAGGTGAGATGTTTCTTAAAGTGAGGTGTTTTACACTTATTATTTTGTCTTCTCCTCACATGGTTCTATGAAGTAGGTACTATTATCTTCACCTTCTGGATGGGAAAATGAGTCCATAAAAGCTTAAATCAAAGGGTCTTATCTAGTTGATGAAAGTTTCAGAATTTGAATCCTGTGTTCTTTACAGAACAATATACTGGACTTGGAGTCAGGTGGCTTTTGTCCAGATTACAATAATAGAGCTCATACTAACTGAGACATCACCACATACCAGACCTGTGTTAAGCAATTCCAAGCACTATCTCAGTTACATGTGCCATAATATTATCCCCATTTTACATGCGAGTAAAGTGTGAGGCTGCCTGGGTTGCTGCAGGTCAACAAGCAAGCATCGAGAATCAGGATATGGCCCCAGGAAATCTGGTTCCAGAATCTTTGTTTTCAAGTCAGCACAATATTCCCCAGGGGTGGGATCACCTCTGCCACATTTCTCTGTTCTGGGCCTCAGCTTGTTAATTGATAAAATGAGCCAGTCATTTAGATAAACCATAAAATTCCTTCCATGAGTCTATCCAATAGAGTGAATCAATGTTGTCACAATAAAAATCACAAAAGGGCATGTCCTGCGGGTCAGACCCACACTGGCCGCTGACTCATGGAGTTGGTTGAGTCACAAGGACTGTGTGTGCCTTTTCCTCTTTCCTTGAGCTGTTGACATGGAGCTGCAGAGAAATATGCTATCTATACAGCAGGACTTTCCTGTCTTCTGAGGCAATTCCTCTTTGTTTCCTGGTAATTTTCTTCCCAAATTTGAACTTCACTGCAGAGTTAAAATGTATGTGGCAAAGGGATTGCAGGGGTTGCGATAGTCACCAGGCATGTCCTCATTTTAGATTTAACACAAATGAAGTCTCATTAGTGGCTTTGGTCTCCTATTCTCTATTAGAGGACTAGCCATGCAAAATTTCAGCTTAAAACTCAGAAGCTATACAGAAGAGTATTAGGTACAGTCTCTATTCTCTGGCATTTCAATGTCAATCTCCTCTTATAAAAATTCAATCAACACATTTTCAAAAGAGTATAGGAAAGTCCAGTCATGACATATGTGGGGAAACAAGGGAGTCCCCAGTGAGGAATTTCTCCTTCTTTAAGAAGGGCCCCCTGACTCCCACTTAACTCTCTTTATATCATAAACCCATTTGAGAATCTGAAGAAAGCTATGGACTACTTTCCTAGCAAAAAGTATATTTTCTGTCACACAGAGTTTTGCATACAATTTCAGGGGTTCATATGCACTCCCAAACCTGCCCAGAGTCAAGACTCCAGTTAGTAAATACACTCCTCTCTAGGGCTTTGATTCCTTTTATTTTCTTTCAATCCCTTTTTGTACTCATTTTCCTAATTCTTTTCTCTCCACTGAAATATAGTAATAGCCCTTTGGATGTGGAAGGGACCTCAAAGCCCAGTGGACCTATTCTTTGTTGGGTCCAAATGGCCACAGCATAAGCTGCACCTCGCCAGTTAAAAGCAATTTACCCCACAGTGATGATTGCTCATTAATTTTTAAAAATTAATTAATTAATAACTAAATGATATTACTTGAAGCTTTTACATTTTGTTGAGCAGAATCCTACTTTCTGTTGTATAGTGGATGCTGTTGGGCCCGTATCCCCTTTACCTGTTGGTACATCTGTCCCCCAGCTGCCATGAGGGTTGGATGATTACAATTTACAGCTATTTTTTCCATAGAGAATTACCACTAGCTGAATGTAAGCTGCAAGTTCCCATGTGCCCCACTCCTCACCTACTGCAGATTTCAGACAGTGACACTTGCCTGAGGTAGGACCAACTTCGTGGTGCGGTTTAGATCTGAAAGTATGCCTGTGGGATCAGATCTAAGCTTGTCTTCAGTTGAAGTCACAGTCTTGCTTAGCATGTATCCTATCCCTGACCTTGTGACCTTTGTTTTCCTTCTCATGAGCACTCCCATTTCCCGCCTTGGGCTCTGCTTCTAGACCTAAGGCAGTTGGTATCACACATGGTCCTGGGGTGAAATTCTGGAGTTGTATCACTCACTAGATAGATGGCAATGAGTCACTGGTAGAAGGTGGAGTCTTGATAGTCTCTGGCATGCAATACCAATGCAATTGCTAAGCTGTTCACCTGAGGTGAGATGGGATGGTTACATGTGGAAGGGATGCACTAGAGTCTTGGGCATTTGTTTGAGATGTGTGGGAAAATAGCAACTCCAAGGACTATGGAATTATGTACTTATTCTAAGTACCATCCATTCATTCAAGAGAAAATATGACGTTTTCAGATCAAGCTATCAACAATTTAAAGCAAAGTGAGAGACAGAGAACTTACTTGAAAGTTTTTTTTAAGAGCCTACATCTCCTCCAGCTAGAGGGGAAGCACATCTGAGGGTCAGGAACAGGACTTACTTTAGAAGGAGGCAAAACTTCAGAGAAGTCTAAAATATCAGCAAGTCATCTATACCAAAATCAAGGCCCTCACAGGGAGTGAGTGAGACTCTTGAGACTTGAGATGGGGAATGCCAGTAGATGCATTGAGAACTCCAAATTCCCTGGAACTTCAGGGAGGACAATGTAGCCTCCTTCACTTTGTTGGAGATAGAGTACTGCCACTTGGACCACTTGCTTGAAGACTATGAGGGGCTTCAAATGAGGCATGAGCCTTACAAGGCACCTCAGGATTTGTCCTACCTTCTCTGGTCCACATATGCATAATTAAGTTCAAATTGCAATATAACCTAGGAACCCTACTAAAATAAGATGGGATATATGCTGAAGTATCTACAGGACTGGGCTAGCATGTATTGGCTGAATTGGATAGTATACCTGTGAGTGAATCCTAATGATGCTATATCAAGGGACAGATAATATCAAGATAGGTAAGAAGGTAATCTCCTGTTACATAGGGTTTAGCATTTGGGCAAGGACCCTGAGTGCTGTGATGGCTCTCAAAAGCTTGGATATAAGCAGTGGCCTACCATTAGACAAAATACAGATGCCAGAAGTGCTGTGGAAAACTGTAGAAGGAGGAATAAAAATGCTCGGATAAGCAGATATGCTAGAATGGGATGATTGCAGAAGACTGGAAAACCTACCAGCTGACCGTATTACTCACAGAAACCTAGAGGACGTGACTTTCAGGTGGTAAGGAATGTGTTGGTGAAGGGGGCACCAGTATCACTGATAATCTCCTATTGTATGTCTCTGTAGAATGGGCCTCACAGTAGAAGATCCTGTTGTAAACTGGGCTCCCAGTAATAATAGAGATGAGAGCATCATGGTAAAACAGAGGACAGGTGACAGCACATTACAATCAGAAGTGATGTAGGTGTAATCACCGTGAAGCAGAATGGCAGCCAGGGAGATTGACTCTCAGCGGCATATGTGGAGATGGTTATAGAACACAATGTTCCTAAAGGCATGATAGAAGGGCGGCCAAAAATGTATTACTTTATATAAAGATATATATATATATATATATATATATATATATATATATATGTGTGTGTGTGTGTGTGTGTGTGTGTGTGTGTGTGTGTGTAAGAGATCACACATAAACAAACAAAAGGCTGAGGGCAGGTGCCTT
The DNA here is from genome assembly GCA_026230045.1 of Corynorhinus townsendii. Classification (NCBI taxonomy): domain Eukaryota; kingdom Metazoa; phylum Chordata; class Mammalia; order Chiroptera; family Vespertilionidae; genus Corynorhinus; species Corynorhinus townsendii. Next base: position 60,463,698 of record JAPDVU010000008.1, on the reverse strand, counting down.
AATGGAAAGTCATGATATCTTAGTCAGTTTCTATGTCTGATATAGTTCTCAGACTCAGAGCACATCAATTGAAGGAGAGGTAGGTTCCCATGATGGAGAACTCTGAAGCATCATGACAAGTGCACATAGTAATAACTACTATAGTCCTTTCACAAAAGCTATTTACTTGAGTATGTGTACACTGAGGAAGGGGAACACCTAGATCTTTTGAGAACTTTGGATAGAGAATCTGAGTTAACAGTAATATCTGCTGCTGTGGTCTCTGATAGAATAGGGATGTAGTGGGTATTGGAAAACAAATAGGTCCGTTGGGGCCACAGACCTAACATCATTTTCCAGGTTCCCAGGTGTGTAAAAGGAATAGACATATTTGGCAGTCAATAGAATCCTCACATTAGTTCCTAGTTCTGTACATTAAGAACTGTTGTAAGACAGGCCAAGTTGAATCTCCTCAAACCACCCCCTCAACTAAATAAAAATAACACATTCCGGAATTTCAGCAAGAAATGCCACCCTCAGGTTTAGTGATCCCTATCACATTCCTATTTGCTTCATCAGTTAAACCCTGCAAAATCCAAATGGATCCTCCTGGGTGACAGTGGACCACCCAAACATACTAGTAATCAAATAGTAGTACCAATTGCAGCTGTATACTGATGTGGTGGCTTTATTAGAGCATATTATCACACAGATTTGGGTGCATGGTCTGATCTATTAATACAGCAGGTTTGTTGATTTCTATAATCATTAAGAAGGATGATTAAAAGCACTTAGCATCACAAGAGACAAGGGACAATACACCTTCCTGGTCTAGTGCCAGTGCTATGAATTCTCATGTTCTCTGTCATAATATATTCCAAATGGGCCTGGACTATCCGGACAATTCAGAACAATAGGTTAGTCTACAAAATTGATGATGTCATTTTAATTTGCCCTGGTAGACATTAAATAGCAAGTACTTTGGATGCTTTGGAAAGACCTACATGCACTGCAGAAAATGAATGATACATCTTATAAAATTCAAGGCCTGTGACATTAGAGATTTTAGGGACCTAATGGTCTGGGATAACTAGGAGATCACTTACAAAGTAAAGAACAAATTACTTCACCTTGCTCTTTCTACCACTACGAAAGAATTACAGCACTGAATAGCACTCTTTAGATTTAGAAACCAGCATTTTCCACACATGATGCTCTTTCAACCCATTTATTAGGCACTATGTAAAGCTTCTAGCTTTGGTGGGGGTAAAGTTGAGAAAGACCATGTGGGGCCTCTGGCAAGATCCAATGGGAGAGTCATGGAGCAGAAGCTGGTAGTTCTGGAACATGGTCTTACCATTTGCAGCAGAGCACTTACACACCATTCTAAAATCTCTCCTGACATGCTTTTGGGTTCGAATTGAAATTGATCTCTGACTATGGGTTATTAAGTGATCATGTGGCCAGAAGTATAGATCAAGTGATGTTCTGTAAAACCCACCAAGGTATAAGGATAAGTAAGCCCAGCAGAAAGTCATCATTAAATAGAAGTAGCACATCTAGGATCAAGATTGAGAAGGCCCAGAGGGATCCAATAAGCTATAGAGCAGGAAGCCCAGACCCAAATGTCACCTCTTGTACTGTTGCCTTTTCCTCAGCTCCCATCTAAGCTCTCATCGTGGGTATTCCACATGACCAGCTGATGAAAGAAAACACTGAGTTTGGTTCATGAATGGCCTGGCTTTGTATAGGTACAAGCCATAGATGGACTGCTGCTACACTACAGTCTCACTCAGGAGTGCCCCTAAGACAGTGGTGTGTGGAAATTGTTCTAATTTATTAATTTATTATAGTTGAAAGAAGTGAGAGGGAAAAGGAAGGGGAATAAGAAAAAAACACATAAAAATCCTTAAATGTTACTGAAAATTTAGACAAACCTCCCAGTTGCTTTACATTGCCTTCATATGCAACAATAGTATTATTGTTCTGCAGGGACAATGGACAGAGCTTTGGGCACTGAATCTGGTCATTCATGTTGTGCGGAGAAAGAAGTGGTTTGGAGTAAGGGTATAAATAGAATTATGAGCAGTAGTGAATAGCTTAGTTAGCTGTTCAGAGAGAAACTTTGGAAGGAGTAATATTGGACACCTGGGGACAAGGAGTCCTAGGAAAGAGCCATGTGGATGTTCCCATGGAAGTAGGAAAAAATGTATGAACATCATATGCCATATGTTATTGTCCATCAGAAAACATTAATGGTAGAAAATATTTAAACATCTCAATGGGCATGCTAATGTAATATAGCCAGTAGTTGTAAACAAGCCTTGGTCATCATCCACCTCAGTAAACAGATTAGTCATTGTGGTAGAGTAGGGGCTATGCATGGGTTCCCCAAGCCTAATCTAGCTAATACTACTGCTGAATATTCTACCTGCCAGCAACAGAGACCTTGATTCTGTGTCATCCTTAAGAGCCCAAGAAGTGACAAGTTGACAGATGGGACCTCTTCCATTTTGGAAAGACCAGTAAGCTATGTTTACTGGGGTTGACACAGAATCTACTCAGAGATTTGCCTTTGCCTGTCTGTAGAGCCTTGGTCAGTACCAGTATCCAAGACTTCACAGAGTATCTGATCTACCAACATGGAATTCCATATCACATTGCTTGGATCCACTTTATAGTAAAGGAGAAGGGTCTTTTAACAAATAGCTTTGACATCCACTGATCCTTCCTCATCACATACCAGCCAGAAGCTATAGCCTAGTAGAGCAACGGGAGTAAACTCTTATGCCACAGCTGAAGCACCAGCTTTGAAAAGACAATATGCAAAGATTGAGCCCTATAAGTATATACCTTAAGCCATTAATCATTATATGATATTATGTTCCCAATAGATAGAATACATGGGTCTGAGAACCAAGGAGTGGCAGTAGAAATAGCACAATGATTTTGACTCCTTGTTACCCATTTATGAAATTTTTACAACCCTTTTCTGTAAATTTTGGTTTCAGCCAAAGAAAGAATCTAGCATAGCAGCAGAGGTATTTAACTCTGATTATCATGAGGTTGTAGGCTTGCTTATACATAATGAAGGCAAGGAGGGATATGTCTAACATAGAGATAATCCATGTAGGTGTCTCTTGGTACTTTCATGCCCAGTTATTATTTCAGATTCACAAAAAGGGCAACCATCCTATATAAATAAAAAGCTAATATGCAAATAGATCGAATGGTGGAACAACTGAACAACTGGTCACTATGATGTGTGCTGACCACCAGGGGGTGCACAAGGAACATGGCAGGCATTGGCTGCAGCAAGATGGTGGAAGAGGTGAGCAGGGATGCCAGACCAAGGTGGGACACCAGTCACTGTCATTGGGGCAGCACCAGTCACTGTCATTGGGGCGAGCCTCTGGTGGTTACTGAAAATTCTTTGCTCCCATGCACTGTGGTCCCGCCTGGCACTTTTACCTGCTGCTGGTGCCCGGCACAGGCCCTGATTGCTCAGCTTCTCCACCTCCCCGTGCTCCTGAGGGGCGATCAGGGTCAGCAGCCGCCTCTTGTACCCGCTTCTGGTGACAGCCACTTGCAGCCCCTGCTGGCAATGGAGCCACCACTTGCATCCACTGCCTGCACCAGCCCCACTCGCACTCACAGCTGGTGCCAGAGCCGCCGCTCACACCCATTGCCGGCACCTGGTGCTGGTCCCAATCGCTGGGCGCCATCAGTAGGTGCAAGCGGCAGCTGCTAAACCTGATTGCCTCTGAGGGCTTCTCCACCTCCCCCTGCTCCTGAGGGGCAATCAGGGCAGCCACCACTGCTCGCACCCACTGATAGCGCCAGCCCCACTCACACCCGCTGCTGGCATCGGCCCCAATTGCTCCACGCCATCAGCAGGTGTGAGTGGGGCTGGTGCTGGCAGAAAGGGGGTTGGGGGCCACAGTGGGAGGGGCCAGGCAGGGGTGCAGAGGATGGGCTGAGACCTGCCCCTGTGCCCACCGCAGCCTTGCAGCCCACAGTTCCTTTCAAGGAGCACAAATTCATGCACTGGACCTCTAGTAGTCAATTAAGAACATAGAAACCAAGGTTTCAGACACCTTAGGACAGTGGTCAGCAAATTGTGGCTCGCGAGCCACATGCCACTCACGAGCCGTGGTTTGCTGCTCTGTTGACTAATGAGTTTGCTGACCACTGGGATAGGGTCTTAATCACAAGGAACAACAACAGCCTGCAATTATTGGAATTGAGAGTCTAGGTCAGTGGTCGGCAAACTCCTTAGTCAATAGAGCCGCAGTTTGCCGACCACTGCCTTAGGGATAAGAATTTATGGCAAACCTAAAAAAAGGCACCTGGACTAGTTGTAGTGCTTGTTGGCCCAGGGAGAGAGAAAGCTAGCATGGATATTTGAAACTATGGAGGTAAATATTGCTTATGCTGCTGTAGCAGCAGCTGCAGTGGGTGTAGTTCATTCCAGTTAACCATACTCCTGTGAGTTCTCAAAGAAATTGAGACCAGTGAGAATCCTGAGAACCTACCCACAGAGGGAATGAACTTAATTTAAGAGTCAAATGGATCTAAGTGGTACAAGGGGTAGACTAAGTGGTGTAGTGGGTGCTGTTGGTGCCTTGCACAATTATTTTTTAATCAGTGAGCCCATAACCCACCTGCTGAGAGTGTTGGTTGAGAATACTTCACAGATTTTTCCTTCTTTAGAGAATTGCCTTAGACTAAAAAGGAGCACCTCACCTTAGAGGATATCCCTGTTTTGGGGGCAAAAGACTCACAAACATAGTCATATGAAAGGCCAGCTCACTTGTCTGAAGATGGTACTAACTTTGTGGTGCAAATTGTTCTTCCCTGAGACATCAGAACAAAGCTAGTCTCTAGATGAGACCATTTGTTTTTTCCCCCTTGCTTATCCCATGTCACTCACTCCCTTCTTCCTTACTAACTAAACCACTTGAATAAAAATGGTTTAACACATTCTATAGCTTTCACTCCTTAGTTCTTTTGTAGCCACGGCTCTATAAAATGCACTGGTTAAGAAGACAAAAATCCAATTAAAAAATAGGCAGAAGACCTGAATAGACATTTCTCCAAATGGACATTTACATGGCCAAGAGACACATGAAAAAATGTGCGAAGTCACTAATCATCAGAGAAATGCAAGTTAAAACCACAATGAGATATCACCTCACACCTATCTGATTGGCTATCATCAAAAAATCAGCAAAGAAAAAGTACTGGTGAGGATATGGAGGAAAGGGGATACTGGTTCACTGTTGGTGGGAATGCAGATTGGTGCAGCCACTATGGAAAACAGTATGGAGTTTCCTCAAAAAATTTAAAAAATTGAGCTTCTGTTTGACACAGTGATCCCACTTCTGGGAATATATCCTAAAAACTAAAAAAAAAAAAAAAAAAAAAAAAAAAATCAGGAAGAATATATGCATCCCTATATTCATAGAAGCATTATTTACAGTAACTAAGATCTGAAAACAGCCCAAGTTCCCATCAGTAGATGAATGGATAAAAAAGCTGTGGGATATTTATACCATGGAATATTATGCAGCTGTAAAAAAAAGGGATCCCTTACCCTTTGGGACTGCATTCATAGATCTGGAAAATATTACGCTGAGTGAACTAAGCCAAACCGAGAAAGACAAATATCATATAATCTCACTTATTTGTGGAACCTAATGAACAAAATTAATTGACCCAAAGCAAGGAGGCATGGAACAGACTGACATACCTTGATATGGGTTTGGGGGGACAAGAAGATTTAAACCAAAGAACTTATGTACTTATATGCATTGCCCATGGACATGGGCAATAGGGTAGTGAAGACCTGGTGGTGGTGGTGGGGGGGGGGGGGTGAGTAGAAGCTGGGATAAGGGGGTAAAGGGGGAGAATAGGAGACATCTATAATATTATCAACAATAAAAACATACTTAAAAATGAAAAAAATAGATAAGGGAAATGAATAAAGAATGATATAGCAATGATAAATTGTCTAAGTTCTGTCTTTTCAATTTTACAAACCAAAATTGAGGTCTCATGCTAACCACCGCCAAGCTCATTTCCTCAATGGTCTCTGAGAATAATCCTGGTTTAATTTCAGGATGGCTTTAAAGAGTACTACCGAGAACCTGCTAAGGTGATTCATTTCATATCTGGAGGGCTTTCTACTTTCCAGTAGGTAAGTAGAAAATCACTCCATCCCAGACTTGTTGCCCACACTTGACTTTTAGCTTTGCCAGCCTTTCATGTATTTAAGTGCCCTCAAGACTGAGACTTGTCATAGTTTAGATGAGCCTTGCTAAGATATGTAGTCCTGGCCCTTAACCCTATTTGAGCAGTTGGTGTCTTGCTTCATGCTACTCAACTTCACTGTTGCTAACTACTTGATTATCTATCCAGCCCTTCCCTTTCACTCATCTGAAAATAGTCCTTGTACCTCTTACTGGATCATCCAAAACTGCATAATTTTTTGGATTCTGTGACATACCTGCCTTCTTGGACCTCCTCCAGGTATTTTCTGCAAGGGATGGCTCATCTTAACCGGCTCTGCTTAGATTTCAGAAACCCTTTGCTTCCCTCAGTTTATATGTGACTTTGTGGAAATGATTTAATATATCTATTCCAAATTTACTCGTCTAATAACTAGACCTAATAATTTATAATAAGAGTTAAAGAAGAAAATACTTATAAAGCATTTAGATGAGTGCCTGGAAAATAATACCGTTAAATGAGTGAGTTTTTGTGAGTTAGCTATTACAGTCTGCCATGCAGATTTGTCAGGAAAACAGAAACCCTAGGGATAAGAATTTTAAGAATTTCAGGCAGGGAGGACTTGAATGTGGGGAGAGGCTTACACATTTGGGAAGGACCTGTGGCTGGAAGATTAGGAAGGCCACTATCGGATTTCACACACACTGATGTGCAGGAATAACAGGGAAGCACTGACTTTGGTCTCAGCTGCCAGCATCATGGAAGTGGGTGATTACCAGCTGTCTGCCACAAAGCTATGGAAAAACCTCTACCTGTCAATGCCCGTTTACCTGTACATAGCTGAAAATAATGGCTTCCCTTTTCATTTATGTTTTATAGGTCTTGTGCAAATACTTTACTGGTTAAGTATAAATTGTGGAGAAAGTGCAGCATTGAAAATTCAGGTTCTAGACTTTCAGTCTTGCAGTAGAAGGGAGATATCAGAAATGTAAGGATGTTCCTTTTGCAGCGCAGAAGCTTTTTCATTTGATATAGTCCCTTTGATTTATTTTTGCCTTTACTTTCCTTGCCTTTGGGGTCATTTCATAAAATGTTCTCTACGATCAAGTCCATAAGTTTAGTACCTCTGTTTTATTCTATGTAATTTGTTGTTTCAGAACTTATATTTAGGTCTTTGATTTACACTGAATTAATTTTTTGTGCGTGGGAACAAACTGTAATCTAGTTTCCTTCTTTTGCATATGGTTTTCCAGATTTCCCATCACCGTTTATTGAAGAGGCATTCTTTACTCCATTGTGTGTTTCTGGTTCCTTTGTCAAAAATTATCTGCCCATATACATGTGGTTTTGTATCTAGGCAAAGCTAAGAACAGTATGATTTCACTAATATGTGGGATATAAAACTGACACTCAAAGAACCAAGATGGCGGCATTAGGTATACATCTGTATGTGCTGCCTCTCACAACCACACCAAAACTACAACTAAAGACAAAATGTTTATCACCCAGAACCGTGGGAAAGCTGGATGAGTAGAAGTTCTACAACTAGAAGGAAAGAGAGAAGAGCATTGAGATGTGCACAAGCGTGGAAAAGCTGAGGTACAGAGGTGTGCAAATTGGGCTGGTGGCTGGTGACTGGGTGCGCTGTTGTTTTTCAACCCGAAGGGAGACACAAGCTCCTGATTACTCTGAACTCCAGTTTCCAGTGAGACTCTGGGGACCCAGACTCCTACGGGGAGAAGCTGGACTGTCTACCATCGGGTTGGAAAGTAAGGGTGGCTTTCTTGCAGAGGTGTGCACAGGAATCATTGTTTACTGCACTGGGGCATGGGACGTGGGGATGCAGAAACTCGGAGATGCAGAGATGGCTGACTGGCAGCCATCACTGTTTGTCACACCCTAGCCTAGTGATTCCCTCTAGGGAATCACTAGGCTAGTGAGACCCCACCCCACAAAATTTACAAACCCACCCAAACTCTGCTCAGAGGCTTTTGCATATAAATGGCCTGCCCTATTGCAACTTAACCTAACAAACTGCAGCTCTGGTCAGACAGTTCCAAAACCTCCAAACCCTAAGAAAAGAGGAGAAAACTAGTTCTCACTGTAGCTCCTGCTGGGTGGCTTCAGACAGTAGCTGACCTGCACCCCATTGGAGATCCAGAAGCCAGTGTACCTAGTGGTTAGTGTGAGACACCAGATTTCAACTCCTCACATCCATAAGTGACACATTCAAGAGGCAGACTCAGTGAGCACCAAAGCCCCACTGAAACAAGTCCTGCTCCATAAGGGTGTCTCCAGCACAGCAGTTCTTCCATTATAGACACAGCAGGTCCTCACAGCCAATTGGCCTGAGGGTCAATTCCTCCCAGTGTACCAACACCAATAAGGCTTAACTACAACAAGACTTTGCACTCAGCCCACAAAGGGGTGCACCAAGAGCGACCACCTCAGGTGATAGGGGAGGCTAAACCACTGGGCCCTATAGGTCACCTACCTCAGAAAACCACCCCATCAACATAGGGAAGCAACCAAAATGTGGAGACAAAGAAACATGTCACAAATGAAAGAAATGGAGGAAAGCAAACTACTGGACATAGAGTTCAAAACTACATTTATAAAGTTACTCAAGAATCTTCTAAAAACCTCTGAGGAACTTAGTGATACCTTTAAGGATCTTAATGAGAATGCCCCCCCCAAAAATGGAAAAGGACCAGTCAGAAATTAAGCATACACTGTATGAAATAAAGAATACACAGAAATTCAACAGTAGACAAAAGGACCCCAAGAATCAAACTAAAGATTTGAAATATGAGGAAACAAAAAACACCCAACCAGGAAAACAAAAAGAAAAAATCCAAAAATATGAAGATAGTGTAAGGAGCCTCTGAGACAACTTTAAGCGTACCAACATCTGAATTATGGGGGTGCCAGAAGAAGAGAGAGAGCAATATATTGAAAACCTATTAGAAGAAATAATGACAGAAAACCTTCCCTACCTGGTGAAAGAAATAGACTTACAAGTCCAGGAAATGCACAGAACCCCAAACAAAAGGAATCCAAAGAGGACCACACCAAGACACATCATCATTAAAATGGCAAAAGACAAAGAGAGAATATTAAAAGCAGCAAGAGAAAAACAGTTAGTTACCTACAAGGGAGTACCCATATGACTGTCAGCTGATTTCTCAAGAGAAACTATGCAGGCCAGACGGGAGTGGCAAGAAATATTTAAAGTGATGAACAGCAAGAAACTACAACCAAGATTACTCTACCCAGCAAAGCTATCATTTAGAATTGAAGGTTAGATAAAGAGCTTCACATTCAAGAAAAAGCTAAAGGAGTTCATCACCACCAAACTAGTATTATATGAAATGCTGAAGGGTATTCTTTAAGAAGAGGAAGAAGAAGAAAAAGGTAAAGATAAAAATTATGAACAACAAAATGACAACAAATACATGCCTATCAACAAGTGAATCCAAAAATCAAGTGAATAAAAAATCTGATGAACAGAATAAACTGATGAGTATAATAGAATCAGGGGCATAGAAAGGGAGTGGACTGACAATTGTTGGGGGGAAAGGGTGTGAGGGGTGTGGGAAGAGATTGGACAAAAATCTTACACCTATGGATGAAGACAGTGGCAGTGGGTAAGGGCATGGGGTGAGGTGGGGAATCAGGTGGAGGGGAGCTATCAGGGGGAAAAGAGGAACATAGGTAATAATCTGAACAATCAAGATTTATTTAAAAAAATAAAATAAAACTGACACTCATGGACAGAAACAGCAGTATGGGGGGAGGGCCAGTGAAGGGGGAGGCAGAGGACACCTAATATATGGTAAAAGAAGATGATTTGACTTTGGGTGGTGGGCACACAGTGCAATATACAGATTTTGTAACATAGAAATGTATACCTTAAACCTATATGATCCAATGTCACTCTAATAAATTTAATTTTTTAAAAGAAGAAATGTAGGGATGGTGTTAAGTATCAATAGACAATATGTACCACAGTTATTATTATTGCTATTATTATGAGTGCCATTCCAGCTCTGTTCTGTTAGGAATCATGTAATGGACAATCTACTGAGAAGTAAGTCAGAGGGAATGATAATTAATCAGCACACTGTAGTGCTCACACACATGCAGTTGCACATCTTTGTATCAAAGTCAGGTGCTCCTTGTTATATTATGGTCCCTACAAGCACCTTTTATAAGAATTTATGGAGCAGTGGTAGTTCTTTAAAGAACTCTCAAACCCCAGGGGTGCTGCCCCTTGGCACTTTACCTTCCGTGTAGACTCATTAACTAAAACATCTGAGTATAAGGGATTTTGGTGAGTATTAAATAAAACTCTCATTTTATTGGAGGGGAATGAGGACTACAGCATGAGGTATTTGCACAAGTTCTCTCTGCTAGGTTGATGCAGTTAGCCCTCAACCTCAGGGCCCTCTAAAAATCTTCTCTTGTGTGAGAAGTAATGCTTGGCACTGTGCTGGTCAGAATGAGTGGGTAAAGTACACACACTGAAAGACTGGAAGGCTGAAATATATATACCCATATCTATCTATCTATCATCTATCTACCTATCTATTATCTATCTATATCTATATATATCTATATATTATTTATTTTAAATCTATAGTTTGGTTTTTAATCTCCTTTAGAAACCAAGACTAATATTTCACTGTAATCTCATGTTGTTCTTTGGTTCAGCAACTCACACCATTCATAATCTGTCCCTTTGCACACAAATTGTTGCCAGACAAGAGACAAGAGGAAGAGGAATGAATGGAGAAACCCCTAGCACTAACTGAAGACAACATGGACCCAGGGCTAGAGCAATGATTGTTTTACAAGAAGCCATCCCCTCATGATCTCAGGACTTCAGATCTGAATTCAAATCCTACTTCTAGGACATTCTAGCTGTGTGTCCTTGAGGGAATTTACTACTTCTGCTAGGCCTTATCTTTCTTAGCAGTAAAGTGGGCTTTTGTAAGAACAAGAGAAGCATGTAAATAAAAGTATTTTGTTTGATAACTGAGACATAGTAAAGACTCAATAGATAGCATATCTTCTTATTATTATAGCTTATCAGAGGCCCGGTGCACAAAATTCTTACACTGGGGGGAGGGTTGTCCCTTAGCCCAGCCTGCACCCTCTCCAATCTGGAACCCCTCGGGGGATGATTGACTGCTGGTTTAGGGATCAGCCCTAAACCGGCAGTCGGTCATCCCTCTCACAATCTGGGATTGCTGGCTCTCAACTGCTCACCTGCCTGTCAGACTGATCACCACCTAACCACTCCCCTGCCAACCTAATCTATGCCTAACTGCTCCCCTGCCAGCCCGATTGCCCTCAACTTCCCTCCCCTGCTGACCTGATCACTACCAACTGCCCTCCCCTGCCAGCCCAGTCACCCCCAACTGCCCTCCCCTGCTGGCCTAGTCACCCCTAACTGCCCTGTCCTGCTGGCCATCTTGCGACAACCATCTTTGACCACATGGGGGCGGCCATCTTGTGTGAGGACCAGAGGGTCAATTTGCATATTACTTCTTTATTATATAGGATTTTACTCATTGTTACTTTTCCATAAAGTGGGTATTAAATATATTTCTCTTGAATGTATGCATAAAATTAATAGATCTTATTATAATAAGGAAAGAAGAATGGCATCTCTCATTCTTAGACCTCATGATAAAAAAAAAAAAAATCAGCTTCTGGGATGATGAGTAGTGAAGAGAAATCTAGACCAGCATTTGGCAAACTATGGCACACTGGCCAAATCCAGCCCACTGCCTATTTTTGTAAATAAAGTTTTTTTCCCCCATTTTTTAAATTAAGGTATTATATGTGTACATATCTTATCATTGCCCCCCCCACCCCCACCCCACTCCCATACATGCCCTCACCCCCCAATGTTTTGCCACCTTATGATCATTTCTCTGAATTATTTCTCTGGCAGATTGCTTGCCTCTGTTTCATTTACTTCCTTTTCTGGTGATGCCTGCTTTTCTTTCATATACAGGCTGTTTCTTCATCACCCCATGTTCTCTCTTCTACAGATGTCTGTTTATGTAGTTCTCTCTCTCCTGTGTTGACTTAAAGGCACAAAATACAACACAACCAAGTACAACACACAAGGCACTGAACAGAAATGTATTCACGATATTAATAACCTCCAATAAAGGTGACCACCAGAGAAAGGAAAATTAGGGGATAGGAGAGAAAGAAGAAGAGGAAAAAGAAAGGAGAAAAAAAGGGGTGTCAAAATGAAATTGGGAAAAGAAAGAAAAAAAAATAAGAGAGACAAAAAAGAGACTAAGAGAGAAAAGGGGAACAAACTTTATATATGGGGAGAAAAATCCAATAGAACAACCACTAATCCCAGCAAATGCCAGCCGCAAGTACCTGGGGATTAATACAAGCTACAACACCAACTAATATCAAGCAAGGCAAGGGAAAACAGAAGCAACAAACAAACAAAAACAAAGAAACAAACAAACAAAAAAGAATAAGCAAAACAATCTCACAAAAAAGCATAAAAATTTGATATAATCAACATTCAAGCAAACAACAACTAAAGGACAGAGAGAAAAACAATTGTTTGGGTAGTTAAGACAGCGAAGAGAGAGGTGTGTATGGACTTGGAGCAGGGGATTGGAAATTAGACATATATGTAGGGTGAAATTTTAACAGTGGGTAAACAAAAAGAATAGGGAAAATCTAAAGCAGGAAAGGGTAAGAGAAACAGGACAACAAAAGGGGAAAAGTTAGGAAGAGAGTGATGGCATAAAGGTAGAGTAAAACGATGCTAAAGAAAGATGAAAATAGAATGTAGAACACTAGTACCAAAGTAAAATAAAGAGAAAATAAAATGACACTTTAAAAAAAAAGAAAAAAAGAGGTAAAATCGTAGTAGTAATAATACTGATTGAAAATAAAAATGTAGTAATTAAAAAGGTAAAATCAAGTGAGGAAAAAAGAAAAAAGATTACTTTATTAAGTAAAAGATGCAAAAAATGAAAATAAGAAAATAAAAAATATATAATGTGCAGTAGTGAAGGTCATTCACTTCCTCTATTGTTTTGTTTGGCACTCCTGTTTCTCAGTCTGGACAGTATTGCAGTTCCCTGCGTTCTACTGTTCCTCAGTGTTGTAAGCCAGTTCTGATTTTTTAAGCAGGCCTGGTCTTGATTTCTCATATTCCTTTATTTTTGATTACACAAGAGTCAATTTGTGATTCAGCCCCTGGTTGGCAGAGTTTCTGGATTGACTTCTGGGTCTATATATGGCCTCTCTAGCCTGTGTTTATCCCTGTGGCACTCAATACCTGTTTGTGGGAGTGGGCTTCCTCAGAGCTGGCTCTCCTATAGTTCCGACCCCCAGGTTCCAGAAAAACAACTTTCCCCTGCAGTCTCCCAAGATGTCCCTAACTGGGTGATCCTATGTATTGGGCTTAGTAATCAAAAGCAAGGATTTGAAGAGGAAAAAGCCCAAGTGTGGAACAATGGGTCTGTGTGCAAGTCTAAGCATCTGGCACACCTTTGAAATTCTTAGGCTGTCCCTGCACATCAGATCAAAATGAGTTGCTTTTTACTGATCCCTTCTGTTAGCAGCTCTGAGGACCCCTTTCCACATTCACGGATCATGCCAGCCCCAATAGCTACGGATTTTTCTAGGCACAGACTTCCCTGGTCCTCCAGCTTCCGCAAAACACGTGTTTCTCTCTCCCACCGGGACCAGAGACCTCACCTTATCCCAGGTGAAATCTAACTTTTCTGTGGTGGAATGAAGAGCTCCTTTGAATCCACGAGTTTGCGCCAATTGGGGACCTATGTTCTGGGGCTCACAGCTGTTCGGTGGTTGCTGCACTTGTGGATTTTCAGGCTTCCCATAAGCTCCACTTTCCCTATCAAGATGGTGCCGTCTCAGCGTCCAAGCCCTTAGCTCCGGGAGGGGACCTAGCCACAGTGGGGGCTGCCTGGGCAGGGGAACCCCATCTAGCTGTCCTCCACCTACTCTTGGAGTTTGGCTGTCCCTTAACTTGCCAACAAACACTTCTCGTGCGACCCTCAGCTATTCTTTCTTTCTGCTCTGGTCCAAGGCTCAGAACACGTCTTTCTATTCTGCTGCCATTTTTCTCCTCTGTAAATAAAGTTTTATTGAAACACTGACACTCTATAGATGCTTTTGTACTATAGTGACAGTTGAGTAGCTGCCACAGAGAACAAGTGGACCTCAAAGCCTAAAGTACTTGCTATCTGGACCTTTATAGAAAATGTTTTCTGGACCCTGATTTACCCAAATATGACCCAGTTGAATGTATGACAGAAATCTCAGAATGCCACCATCTGTAAGGGAAGATACATGAAGAACAGAAAAGAAACAGAGCAATTGGTTTAGTTAGAGAAATTGTCAACTGAAAGTCAAGAAACTTGGGTAATAGTCTCAACCTTACTAGCAGTTAGCTGAATGACCTTGGGTAATATCTTCATTCCTCTAGGTGTGCTTCTTTATGCAAAATAAAAAAGTTGAATTAAATCAGCTGTAGGGTCATTTTACCACTAATATTCTATGATTCTTTGGAAAATAAGCCTAGGGCAGAAAGGAGACAAGACTTAGATTGATATTTCCTTTATACATTTAAACTCCAGTATAACCTTAGTATGTAGGAAAGGCTGGGAAGAAATCCAGGAATGATACAGAGGTAGACTTGAATTTAGGAAGAAAAGCAAAATATACATATTTCCCAAAATAACTGGAATAGGATTATAAACTTTGTTAAGACTTTCCAAATTCTAAGGTGAATAAATAGGGTATATTTTCTAAAGCTATTTTTGGCTTTTTTAACTTATTTTTTTATTTGAGAGAGAGAGAAAAAAATCAATTTGTTGTTCCACTTATTTATTCATTTATTGGTTGATTCTTATATGTGCCCTGACTGGGGATGGAACCTGCAAACTTGGTATATTGGGACAGCACTCCCACCTACTGAACTACATGGCTAGGACAAATTTTGGCTTTTACTACAATAACCACATGGTGCAGATATATGAGCCAAGCACTAAAAGCATTAAAGGGAATTCCTTTCCTAAAAGCATTGCTAACATGAGATTATGGCAACAGAGCACTCAGGTTGAAAAGTATAAAGAGCCTCTTAGAGAGCTGCTTGGGAGAAATAGGTATTAATGTTTAAAATTTACATCTATGGAGAGAAACATATATATTTCTTTTTTATTGATTAAGGTATTACACATATGTCCTTATCCCCCATTGCCCCCACCCCCACCCCCCACTCATGCCCTCAGCCCCCTGATGCTTTAGCTATATATGAATTATATGACTACATCATTACCTGTCCCCTACCCTGACATTTAGTAGTAGCTGAATAAACAATTTTGAATGAATAAATAAAATCCACCAGAGCCTCTATATTAGACTACTTACCCTTGGATTCAACAAATGTTTATATTATGGCTAATATTTGTATGCCTTTTCAAGTTATCCCCTTACAGAGAGTAATGAGTTACTTTTAGCACTCCAAATATTATTAATAATGTTCCTGAGATGTAATGCAAGGTGGGGATTTTAGAATCATAGAAATGACAGGAGCTGGGCAAACGTCTTCACTCTCAGGTATATTTTTTCTCAGCCTCTTACCCAAGATCTCAGGGCTAGTTAAAGACAGTTATGAATAAAACCTGTTCTTTATATTCTTAGTTCAATGTTTGTTTGTTTGTTTGCTACACAATACCTCAGCTTACATTTTAGACTTTTATAATAAACTTCTGATATACAGCATCCTTGAATATGGTCAGGAATTTGGGTGTTCTGTTTAATGGCAATATGGTTCATTTATTCATTCACTTATTTCTCCAATAAATATTTATTAAACACCAGGCATATATGTTGCAATATGATATGCTCTCTCATAGACAAAAAGGAATGAGACACAATCCCTTCCCTTAAGTCAGGAGTCTCCTGCAGGAATATTTCTCTGAACCTCTTCTGATGCCCCTCAAGCTTACCTCCAGCACCATATTATACAGAATGTCCTGTTAACAATCAGTCTCTTCCATTAGTCTGTAAGATGCTTGGGGACAGTGAATATATATTACTAATCATTGGGCATAGCCTGTCCCCTCTAACCCCCAAAGTTATTTGAACTGCATTAACCTGATCTTATGGTATATTTGGGAGAGAAAGATAATAATAAATTGCTTTTCAGTTTAGGACATATGTCATGGACTAAATGTTTCTCTCCCAAATTCATAAATTGAAGCCTTAAATCCCAACTCATGGTTTGTGAAAATGGGGCCTTTGGGAGGCAATTAGGATTAGATGAAGCCAAGAGGATGAAGCCCTAGTCTTATGGGATTAATCCTTATAAGAAGAGATACCAAAGAGCGATCTCTCTCTCTCTCTCTCTCTCTCTCTCTCTCTCTCTCTCTTTCTCCCCCCTCCCCCCCAACACACACACTAAGGAAAGGCCATAAAGCCACTTGAGGACACAACGAGAAGGCAGCCACTTTCAAGCCAGAAACAAAGTCTTCACCGGAACCTAGCCATACTGGCACATTGATGTCAAACGTACAGCTTTCAGAAGTGTGAGAAAATAAATTTCTGTTGTTTAAGCAACCAATATATAGTATTTTGTTAGGCAAATACAATATATCATGCAATACTTTTCACATTATAACTATACTGAAAATAAAAACGTCTTTCACAAATTATAACATTCAAAACTTTGCAGTCTTTCTGGATTTTTGTAAACTCTTCTAGAGAACCAAAGCATCTCTAGTTGGGTAAGACTGACAGTTAATGAAATGCTAGCTAAATAGAGAGGCCCCTTGAGCAAGAATCATGACTGTATTAGTTTCTTGCGGCTGTTTTCATGCAATGACCTAGTTCAAAATCTTATTTTTACCTTCTTCACAATAATAGCATCAACCTATACTATTTGGGGCCATGTGTTACATGCCAATCATGGTGCTAGATATTTAGTTATTTCATTTTATCTTCTTAACAAGCCTGAGAGGTGGGAAGTGTTAGCATTGTTAACAGTTGTGAAATTGAGACTCAAAGAGGTTAGATATCTCCCACCAGCAGCTTTCCTAAATGGTGGAGCCAGGATTTTACTCAGATGTCACTGATAAGAAGGTTGATGTTCTTAACCATGATACAAATATTTATGTTTTGTATGTTATGATCTTATTAATCACTTTCAGATTTCCTATGTCTTAAAACTTTAGAACTATTTTCCTAACGTCTACATTGAGCATGTCCTATCATATATCCAACCACCACCTAACTAGGGTAGACACATAGATCTACATATGCTCTTTCCTGGTTAGGTTCTCTAAAACTCTCCTTCACCCTTTCTTTAGAACAGCTCATCTGTTACACCCTGTTTCAGCTTTCCCCTTGTCCTGGTAACCCATACTATCCTTGAAGTGATTTTTCCATGTTAGGTCAGGTCCCAAGGAGGAACTCAATGACTCTTCTATAGGCTTTCTTATTTCAACCTCAGCCTGAAGTCAGTTTCTGTATCTAGCAGCCTAACCCTCATACTTCTATGCTCAGTCGCTGCATTTTCAAAGCTGACCTAAGACACTAGTTTAGTCAATTTGCCCTGGATTTGGAACTCCACCATGTATCCTGGGGCTGCCTCACCTGTTCCTGCCCCTGAGCCCCAGCCAGAGGCACATAATTGTACCAGCCCACTTAGCTCTGCATGAATTTTCCCAAGGTACTTGGAAAAATCATCAAACTATTTTCAATTGCATTTCTGCAGTTTGCAGCTGTTTGAAAAATTCCAGATTGATTTTCAGCCAAGCAATGCAGCCTCAATCCTAATAAGGTTCAAGCACTGAAAAAGTACAGTGATGAACCATTGATTAAGTTGACACTGCAATCTATTATCCCTGCCCCTGGTAGGCTGAACTGGCTGCTAGCACTTGCATTTGCTAAATGTCCCAGGCTTTCGTCTTTGTGAATAATCTTATCTGAAACCAGAGCTGGTCCTGTGTTTGGTTGCTCTGTCTGGATATCTGTCAGTGCCTCTTTCCAAGGGTGTGAAAATGAAAGCGGAGGAAATTAAGGAAAGCATACAGGGAATTCACTAATCTAAAAACCCAGTGTCTTTTTTAGCTACTGTGCACAGTCACAGCTTAAGAGCTGAGAAGGAAGACTGTGGTTGGAAAATGAACACGTCCTCAGGGAAATAAGACAGCGGGAGAGCACACAAACGAGTGAGTGTCATGTTTAGGGCATGAGTGGCCTTTCCACGTTAGGAAAGTGTCCCTGGACAGTGCAGTTTGGTTGCAAACATAAATCACCAATATATACAACATTTGATCGTCTTCCCTCCATCCTAATTCATCCACTTTCTCATCTTTGAAATCACATGCTTCCGTTTGAATCAGTCTTGAAACTGCTGTGTGATCCTAGGAATGGCATTAACTTCTCTCAGCTTCAGTATCTTCATCTCTAAAATGGGTATATTACTGGCATTACTGCATAGAGTATTGTCATGATTAAATAAGCTAGTGCCTTAATCGGCAAACTGCGGCTCACGAGCCACATGCGGCTCTTTGACCCCTTGAGTGTGGCTCTTCCACAAAATACCACAGCCTGGGTGAGTCTATTTTGAAGAAGTGGTGTTAGAAGAAGTTTAAGTTTAAAAAATTTGGCTTTCAAAAGAAATTTCAATCGTTGTACAGTTGATATTTGGCTCTGTTGACTAATGAGTTTGCCGACCACTGAGCTAGTGGATATAGTGAGTCTAGCATACAGTAATCATTCCATAAACTAATAATAATGAAGCCAGGTTTCAATTTGAAACAGATAAGATCATGTTGAAAATCAACTAATTTTAACCAAGATTTTTTTTTCTCTTTATACTGGTATGTAAATGAATAGGTAAATGTAAGTGGAATGGGTGTGAGGGGCAGCCTGATAATCAGAGAGATCCCGTGATGGAGCAGATAGCCAGACTCACAATGTCAGTGATATGTCTCTACATCAGCAGTGGCAGGATGAAATAAATGACTGGGGAGAAGGCATATTTATTGTTCATAAGCTGCCCAGCCCTGGCCACTCCTTCTCAGCAAAGGTATCCTCCCTGCTCCCCTTCCTTCCGAGTGATTTCTAGTCACATAACAGTTGTCCTAGCATAGTAAATATTAGGTCTTCCAAAACTTTATGTAGCCATATTTTAATCATCTGCATAGCGTAAACATGCACATATATCTATACATATAGACAGACACTCTTCTATGAATATTTATGGAGAGTATATAAATGCTTCCTACACAATTCCTTCCATAGTAGAAGAATGGTGACCTCAACTCCATCAGAATGCAAATTATCTCACCCCGGACATGTAATTGCTCAAATAGACAGGTCCTAGAGAGCTGATTCTCATATGGAGCACAGTCACATTCCAGACTCTCTCATCAGTCCACCCCTTCAATAATAGTTTCCCCCAGTCGTTTCCCACCAGCTCTGTGCCTATCTCCTGACTATTCTGAAAAACTGCAATAGTGGTGTTTGTGCATTCTAAAACATAGTGTAGCCAGGGAAGCTTGGATCAGACTCTCTATAAAGTGGTTGCCTTAAGAGATGGAGGCAGAAGGAGTTCTTTCAAACAGCACTGTCCAAGAGCTCATTCTTTGAGGGTGGAAATGCTCTTTATTGGTGCTGTCCAGTATAGTAGCCACTGGCCACATGGGGATATTGGGCACTTGAAATGTGGCCAGTGGAAATGAGGTGTTGGATTTTTAATTTCATGTTAACTAGTTTAAATTTAAATAGAAACCTGTAACTAGAGTTTACTAAGTTGCTACTTAGAAATTAGGCAGCCCAATATCCTGCTTTTGAGCAGATGAACAGGAAGGAGATGGAGAAGTAGATAAGATGGATTAAGGTAAAAGCTGAAAACAGGTTAAGTCCTGTTTCTGTTCTAACACACTCAATGTGTGAATACTCAAGATCTGATAGCATGAGGAAAAACTGAAGTTTTTAAAATGACTTATCTATTCCTTAGTCATTTACTGAGAGCTTTAATATGTCATTTTATAGCCTTAACATGCCAGGAAGGGGGGATGAAGAAATAAATAAAATAACAGCTCAGCCTTTGCCCATAGAGTGTATATATTCAGAACATGAGATAGGAACACATCAGAATAATTTTTTATAGTAGATTGGCCATGAAAAATAACAAAAGTACTATTACATGTTTGAGAGATAACATTAACTTCAATTGCTATGAACAATTCAAATTCAGTATGGTCTTCAAGAAATATAAAATACGACTCCATAGATTTAATGCACTTTAAAAAAATGATAATCAAACATTGACCACTGTTTCTATTTTTCAACTCTTTGATCATTCCTCTGCCAAGTGTCTGTGTTGTCCAGGGTCAGCTAGAATGTCCAGGGTCAGCTTGTAAGACCCTTGCTTTGTGGTCTTACAAGCCTGGGATGTTTGGGGTGAGATAAGTAACCCAGGAGTGGTTTCTGTGCATAGCTTCTGGACTGTCACCACATTGTTATTATTTATAGACCAAACAAATATCCAAGAGTGACGACAGCTGTGTATTCAACCTGCCCTATTCAAGATAAGTCAGAACTCTAAATATTTACAAATATATTGCCCTTCAATGACTGCTTCCTGTGACAACAGACCTATCACCAGTACAAACTACATGAATATATCATTCTGCTGTTCTGGCGGATTATTTTTTTCTAAGAGCCTCCTTCCCCTCCTATCTTTCCTGTCTTGTCTCCTACCTTTATTTATTCCATAGTAGTTTTTGGCTGCTCAGTGTTTGCCATGCTGGGGATGCAAAAATAAAAACAATTAAACTTCAATCTCTTCATTTACACAACGGGCAGTTTTTCCTAATAGTTAGGATCAGATGCTTTGGAGTACATGGATGCGTCATCCTTAACTACTTAGACAATCCTGAGAAAGCTAGTCACACCTTTATGCTTTAGTTTCTTTTACCATAAAATGAGAGTAGGAAAGTGTGTACTTTAAAGGGTAACAGTGAAAATTATGTAGATAATGAATATAAAGCTCTCAGCACGTTGTCATGGAATATGATCAGTAAATGTTAGTCTATACCAGTGCTCGGCAAACTCATTAGTCAGCAGAGCCAAATATCAACAGTACAACGATTGAAATTTCTTTTGAGAGTCAAATTTTTAAAACTTAAACTTCTTCTAAAACCACTTCTTCACCCAGGCTATGGTATTTTGTGGAAGAGCCACACTCAAGGGGCCAAAGAGCCGCATGTGGCTCCTGAGCCGAAGTTTTCTGACCACTGGTCTATACTATTGTCATTATTAATCTGATTAACTTCCCAGGGCTTTTTACAGGTATGTTTAACTAGGTAATGTTTTAGAAAGCTTACCTATGCCCCACACTTTTGTTTCAATTCATGATAATTTTCCTATTTCTGTTATAGCACTTTTGAGGTTATTTACATGTTATTATTTACTAGAGTCCTGGTGCACGAAAATTGTGCACGGGGGAGAGGGGTGTCCCTCAGCCCAGCCTGCACCCTCTCCAATCTGGGATCCCTCTCACAATCCAGGACTGCTGGCTCCCAACTGCTCGCCTGCCTGCCTTCCTGATTGCCCCTAACCGCTTCTGCCTGCCAGCCTGATCACCCCTAACCTCTCTCCTGCCAGCCTGATTGATGCCTAACTGCTCCCCTGCCAGCCTGTTTGCCCCTAAGTGCCCTCCCCTGCAGGCCTGGTCACCCCTAACTGCCTTCCCCTGCAGGCCTGGTCCCGCCCAACTGCCCTTCCCTGCAGGCCGGGTCACCCCCAACTTCCCTCCCTTGCAAGCCTGGTCCCTCCCAACTGCCCTCCCCTGCTGGCCTGATTGCCCACAACTGCCCTCCCTTGCAGACCTGGTCCCTCCCAACTGCCTTCCCCTGCTGGCCATCTTGTGTCCACTGGAGCAGTCATCTTTGACCACATGGGGGCAGCCATATTGTGTGTTGGAGTCACAGTCAATTTGCATATTATTCTTTTATTAGATAGGATTAGATAGGCTAGAGGCCTGTTGTACGGGTGGGAGCCAGCTGGTTTGCCCTGAAGGGTGTCCTGCATCAGGGTGGGCATTCCCTTGGGGCATGGGGTGGCCTGGGTGAGGGGCCTGTGGTGGTTTGCAGGCTGGCCACGCCCCTGGCGACCCAAGCAGAGGCCCTGGTATCTGAATTTTATTTATCTTCTATAATTAAAACTTTGTAGCCTGGAGTGGAGGCCAAGGCAGGCCAGGGTGTGCAGAAAGCTTGGCTTCCTCCATTGCTGGGAAACCCAAGCCTCCTGCTCTCTCTGTGGCCTCAGCCATCTTGGTTGGGTTAATTTGCATACTCGCTCCTGATTGGGTGGGCATAGCTTGTGGATATAGTGGAGGCATGGTCAATTTGCATGTTACTCTTTTATTAGATAGGATATTTCCAATTTCCCAATTGCTACTTGAGGGCAGGGACTTTGAGTCATTCATTTCTGTTTAGCAACAAAATATTTGGCCCTTGGTTGCACTGAAGAAGTATATATGGGGTTTTTCTTTGCTAGTTTCCAGAAGCTTACAGTGAATTAGGAGGAGTAGAAGTAATGCTGTCACCTGCATGGGTAAGTTAGAACAATTGAGAAGTCCAATATACATATTCAGTTTCTCCTTCCTCACTCACCAATCAGGGGGTCACCCCATTTGACTAGGGTAAAATAAAAGAAGTTGGGTAGAGAAGCCAGGACTGACAGATTAATGGAATTGTGTTGACATGGAAAGAATTATGAGGATTGGGAAGAACAGCTACTCCCTACTGCCTTCCCCTGCTGGCCATTACCCATTTTAGAGATACTTAATCTTAAAGATTTTTAAGACCTTGCTCAAGCTGTTAAGTCAAACATCTAGCATGGGAGTTTAGGCTGAGAGAATTCAGATCTAAAGTACTACAGGGAGGGCCTGTACTATTTTCATCGTTAGCAATGTGAACCTTTAAAGGAAAAAAAAAGGCAACTAATAAGAAGGCTCTAAGTAGCTAACAGGGCTCAAATAAGAAAGCAGAGCCTAGCAGTCATTTCTGCACAGGAGCCTCTCCTGGAAACTGCACTTTGTGAAGAAGCCTCTCCACTGAAGTGCCTGCCTGCACTATGTTTCTGCCATCGGAGCCAGCACTTATAAAGGAGTTTCTGGAGTCCTATTTCAACCAATAGGACTGAGCTTTCCCCATCCAATTAGAGCTGTGCAGCTCTGACCAATCAGAATGGCTCTATTCTGACCAATCAGGGCAGTGTCTTTCCAAAGCATCAAACAGTGAGGATTTGGAGTCCTTATTCGCATGAGGATGGACCAATCAGGAACAAGGTAGTAGGGCTTTTGTTCGTAAAAGCTATCTCCCCTCTGGCTTCAGAGTGCATTTTCCACCAAAGAGTGAAGACCCAAGTCCTTCTCTCTCCAGCTAGAGCTGAAACACTGATGATGCCTCCTCAATGATGGCCCCTGGAGTTGAGTAGACCATTGTGGAACACAGCTGCATAGCTGAAGGCAGGTGTGGTCTCAGGGCCACATGATCTCAGGACAGCCACACAACAGTGCCATTTTCACAGCCATGATGTTTCACTGTTGAGTAGTTTGTGCCGAATAAAGTTTCCTTCTCCACTGCACCCCAAATCGGGGATTCCTGTTGGTATTGAATTGGCACCAATTACCATCAGTTGACAGTAACTCCTTCATTCATAGGCTAAATATTTATTTGAATTCTCTACTGTGTGTCAGGCACTTTCATAGCACACAGAACAAGGAAGTCTTTGATGTTCTGTCAAGATGGTGTAGTCCCATTTCTCCTTGTCCTCCCTCTTACAACTAAAAAACCCTGGTCATAACACAACAAAGCAGGCCAGAATGTCTGAAAGATGAAAAGAAGGTGGACTCTCCAGTGATGTTGGGACTTCAGGAACAGCATGGTGATAAGTTCCCTGGGTTTCTTTATTGCCTCCAAATGTTCCCAACAGGGTCCTGCAGAAGCCTCCATGCCAGAACTGCCAACAGATGCAGATAAAAGTTTCCAATCTGTTCCCCTTAGCCAAAAGACTATGAAAAGGGTGTCCTAATATCAGAAAATGTTTGTGGCAATATGCACCTTAATCCAGTTAAACACCAACAGAAAAATCATACCATCCCCTCTCCACAGTTAATTCCACTACCTAGCCTATGCCCTGTGGTAGCAGATATTTTGCACCAATTTCCCACTAGCTGATGTCAGCTGGGCAGAGCAGGGACCTCTTCTTCTATTTTCTGCTTGGCAGAGTAGGTGGCAACACTCCAACTACCAGATGGTATTAGTGAGCTGAGTGAGCAGCTGGTTTCTCATCTCCCACACAGTAGAACCAGGCAATACTCTGATATCCTCACCAGTTCAGCATCACTGGGGTCCACAGGCAAGATGAGCCTCCACCTCTACCTGGCATCAATGAGACTGAACAGCTGGTATAAGTTGGGGGTGGTAAGCATTTCATTTTCCACACACCCATGCTAGTGGTTCCCACCCCCTCTCTATAGCAACAAAGTCTTATGAATCAGCCCGCTGCTTACCCCTACTTGGTGGTAATGGGCCCAGAGTCAGGGCATGGTATTGACCCCTACTTGGAGACAACAAGGCAATATAGTGTGACCATTGGTGCCTCATTTTTAAAGAAAGGAATCAGCAGAGCAAAGCAGGGAGTGGAAAATCTGCCCCACCAATCTGTAATGGGACAGTGCAGCTCAGTGCCACTCTTATGCCAGATGATGTTGGTGGGGTCCATCTGCCCATGTGTTACACCTCAGCCGAGGGACCAACTACTAGAAGAAAAAGATTAAATCAATCTCAGAGTCTCATAATATAATATCCAATATGTTTAGGATACAATAGAAAATCACTTGTCATACCAAGAACCAGGAATATCGCAGCATGAATGAGAAAAGACAATCAACAGAAACTAAGCCTGAGATGAATTAGATGTCAGAATTATCTGACACAGAGTTTAAAGCAACCATCATAAAAATGCTTTAACAATGATCCTGGAACAGAATAAAAATATAGAAACTCTCAGCAATGAAATAAAAGTTATAAAAAGAACAAAATGGAAATTAGAGAACTGACAACTATTAAAAGTTAAAAAATAAAAATCTTTATTATATGGTCTCAAAAAGTTGAATGGTGATGACAGAGGATAGAATTACTGAATTTGATTTTTAGATCAATAGAATCTACCAAATCCAAATATGAGAGAAAATGGGCTAAACAACATCATCAACAACAAAAAGAACAATGAACAATCTCAGGTACTTGTGTAGAGAGCACCTGGGAAAGGCCCTTGAGCTGATTGTCATCTGAATCCAGTGGTGCCCGGCAGAGCCATGCCCTGGAATCATAGCTTGCCAGAGGCAGGTGTGTTGTTAGCCTGACCTTCAGCTCAGGTGCCAGGGCATGGATTTCATTATCAAAATCCAGCCAACCACCAGGAACAAACAGGATTATCTGGGCCCACCCAGAAGTGACAATAAAGAAGAAGCCACAAGAATGCACATAATCTCCTTTCTCTTGGGCTTTAGTAAAAATTCCTGGTATTTTGCTGTATAAAATAAACACGCTGTATTGGCTCTGGGTCACTGTTTCTCCATCAGAGGATAGCTGTCCCACCCAGTTCCAGCTTTTTCCTTCTATCTCTGTGTCTGTCTGTCATTTTTCTCAATCCCCAGCTGCCCCTATTCAGGAACCAGACTGCTCTCTAGCCATGCTGGGTGCAGAAAAGAGAGAAATATTTATACCTGTGGGACAATAAATTAAAAATAAAAAAAAAACTGCAAACATTTATATCGATGGAGTTTCAGAAAGAGAGGAAAGACTGGTACTAAACCAACTTACACCATACCAAAACTAAACTCAAAATGGAGAAAGAACTTAAATGTAAGACGTGAAACCATAAAAATCTTAGAAGAACAATTGGCAGCAAAATCTCAAACTTCTCTCATAGCAATATGTTTATGGATACATCTCTAGGACAATGGAAACCAAGAAGAAAATAAACAAATGGGACTACATCAAGATAAAAAGCTCTGCACAGCAAAAGAAACTTTCAACAAAATAATAAGAGAGCTCCCTGCATGGAAGAACATAATTGCCAATGAGACATCCAATAAGGGGTTAAGCTCCAAAATGTATAGGGAACTCATACAACTTAACAAAAGGAAGATTTTAAAAAAAAGGATCTAAATAGACAGTTCTCCAAAGTAGACATACAAAAGGCATATAAAAAAATGCTCAAAGTCATCAATCATCTGAGAGATGTAAATCAAAATGACCATGAAGTACCACCTCACACCTGTCAGAATGGCTATCATCAACAAATCAACAAATGACAAGTGTTGGTGAGGATGTGGAGAAAAAGGAACCCTCGCACACGCTTGGTGGGGATGCAGACTGGTGCAGCCTCTGTGGGAAACAGTATGGAGTTTTCTCAAAAAATTAAAAATGGAACTCCCATTTGACCCAGTAATCCCACTTTTAGGGATACGTCCTAATAAATCATAAACACCAATCAGAAAGAATATATGCATCCCTATGTTCATAGTAGCACAATTTACTAAGCTAATATTTGGAAACAGCCTAGGTGCCCACAAGCAAATGAGTGGATTAAAAAACTATGGTACATGGAATACCACCCAGCTGTAAAAAAGAAAGAACTCTTAATCATTTGCAACAGCATGGATGGACCTGGAGAGCATTATACCGAGGAAAATGAGCCAGTCAGAGAAAGATAAGTATCACATGATCTCACTCTTTTGTGGAATCTAATGAACATAAAACAATGAACAAAAATAGACCCAGAGACATAGAAGCATCAAAAAGACTGCCAAACCTCAGAGGGAAGGCAGCGAAAGGTGGGTGGGTGAGTGCAAAGAGATCAACCAATGAACTCATATGCATATATGCATAACCCATGGATATAGACAATAGGGTGGTGAAGGCCTGTGATGGGATCTGAAAGAGAGGTCAATGGGGCAAAAAGGAACATATGTAATACTTTCAACAATAAATATATTTTTTTAAACCAAAGAAATTATATCTATTAGGGGGGAAAAAGAGTGGTACTAAAGAAGTAGTTTAAAAAAATGACAAAAATGTCCCAAGTTTGGCAAGAGACAAACATCTATAGATTCCAGGTGAACAAACCTCAAATAGGATAAATCCAAATAAATCCATGCAAAGGCATATTATAATTAACTCCTGAAGTTAAAGAAGAAATGGAAATCAGTCATAGAGGAATGATGCATCACTGAACAGGGAACACCCAGTAGAATGGCAGTGGGTTGGTTCTTCATCCAGAACCATGGAGGACAGAGGAAGTGCTATAACAGCCTTTGAGTGCTAAAAGAAAGGAACTGTCATGCATGAGTTCTTTGGTCAGTGAAATATCCTTCAGCAATAAAGGGGAAAGAAAGACATTTTCAGATGAATAAAAACAAAAAGGATTTGTTGTGAGAAAAACCTCTCTTTGAAGAATGGTTAGATATGTGGGTTAAAAGTGAAAGAATAGGTAGTTACACCATGCAAACACTGATTTTAAAAAAGTGGTGCTACTATCAGATAAATTAGACCTTCAGCAGAAAATAGTCTTTGTCCTGTTTTACAGAGCTTAAATATTTACATGTTAACTCATTGAATGTTACATCTTCAATTTAAATGGGTTTAGAGACACAATTAAGCAATAATTTAAAATTTAATCTCTTTTGAAATATAATCACTTCACAATCTTTATTTCTAATGTATATTTAGTTTTGTATATGTGTCCTCGAGTGATGTGGCTGATAGGGAAATTTCATGTACAATGTGGTGTAATGGGATTTTGAGCTGTTTCTAAAATATAGGGAAGGGATCTTCTGAGTGTCAGACACTTTCATTTGATTTATTGAAACATAGATGGATAAGACAGATAAGGTCCCTCCCTCAAAGAAATTAAGTGAGGTTGATTAGGCAGTGATGAATTTGTGGGGTTGGGTAATAGGGTAATGGTGAGGTCAGATTAAGAGGAGTTAGAAAAGGGATTGGTAAAGGATTACCCATTGCCTTGATTTTGTTTGTTTCCAAGTTCATAGTGAAAATTGATTATATTTAATGATGGAATTCTCTTCTAATAACTGCTCAATTGGCAATAGTGATTCTTTAGAAATACATTAAAATTTATCCTATATTAAATAAAATAAAGCAGTGCTTTTTTTTCTCCAATGTAGTTACACCTATGTAAAAACATTCATGCATAAGAACAAAGGCAAAAAGGAAAATTGGGCCTGTGAAAATAGCTAATCTCCTGGGGTGGTAGGATTGAGGGTGATTTGTGATTCCTTCTAAGTGACCTTTATTGATATAATGCACTCTTTAGAATAGGTAGAAATCATCAGGAAATGGATATGCTGAACCCAAAGAAGGAAAAAAAGGCTCACGAATTCTGTTGTCCATGAGAATGGACACCTGGCCCATGCCTAGTTGGGGGTGTGGCCCTATGTGGTAGAGTCCATCATTGGCTGAGTGAGGCTCACACTTTAGGACCTACATGTGAATTGGTCTGTCTTCCACTCCATTTATCAGAAGAACAGCTCTAATATTAAAGAAGTTTCATATTTGCACTTTTCCAAGCATATTTTTGTCATTATCAAACTTCATGAGAATGCTGTGAGATAGGCATGAGAGGGGTTATGCCCACATTTAACAGACAAGGAAACTTAGCCATACAAAGACACTACAACTTAGTATATATGGAATGTTTAGTAGTAAACCCGTGCCTCAGTTTCCTCATCTATAAAGTAATGATGACAATACCATTTAAATCATAAGGAAACTTATGTAATTAAAGAAATCACATATAAATTACTTTGAACAGAGTCTGGCACATTGGAAGGTCTCAACCAATGTTAGCTATTATCCTATATAATAAAGAGATAATATGCAAATTGATCCTCACACTCCCACAAGATGGCTGCCTATGACCAGGCCAGCAGGGGGGTTAGTGAGGGACGACCAAACGACTGAACAGCAGGCTGTGTGGGGTAACCAGGCTGGCAGGGGGGTTAGTGAGGGACGACCAAACACTGAACAGCAGGCTGCATGGGGCAACCAGGCTGGCAGGGGGTTGCAGTTGGGGGTGACCAGGCCAGCAGGGAGGGCAGTTGGGGGCAACCAGGCCGGCAGAGGGGGGCAGTTGGTGGTGACCAGGCCATCAGGAGGGAGCAGTTGGGGCAACCTGGCTGGCAGCAGGGGGCATTAGGGGGGACCAGGCTGGCAGGGGGGCAGTTAGGGGTGACCAGGCAGGCAGGCAGGTGAGCGATTAGGAGCCAGCAGTCCAGGATTGTGAGAGGGATGCCTGACTGCCAGTTTTGGGCCTAAACTGGCAGTTGGACATCCCATGAGGGGTCTCGGATTGGAGAGGGTGCAGGTTGGGCTGAGGGGATCCCCCACCACGCACGAATTTTGTGCACTGGGCCTCTAGTTATTTAATAAGTATTAATATCATTATGTTACATAACTTCCTATATTTATTTAATCTGCTGGTGTGGTCACAAGCACAGTCCTCTTTTCCAGCTTTCCTTGGTCCTAGACTACTTGAGAAAGTAGTGTGGTGGAGAAGGAAAAATACTGTAGCTAAGAAAAAATTCTTATTTAAATCTTAAGTTTTTTACTAAGCTATGAGATGTTGGGAAACTCTATGCATCCTGATTTCCTCATGTTTAAAATGAAGACAATGGTGATATCACTGGTTTGGGTCTTAGCCTAGGTTCTCTAAAATACAAAGCCCAAGTAAAAGATGAATTCCCAGTGCTTTATTTGGAAGATGCCTTCCCAGGGCACTGAGAATGAAAAAGGAAGTGAAGCAGGAA
Organism: Corynorhinus townsendii; assembly: GCA_026230045.1. Lineage (NCBI taxonomy): Eukaryota > Metazoa > Chordata > Mammalia > Chiroptera > Vespertilionidae > Corynorhinus > Corynorhinus townsendii. The sequence continues at coordinate 60,433,553 of JAPDVU010000008.1, read as the reverse complement.
AGAAAGTGGTATTATGTAACAAGATACAATACTTTACAGGCCACTGTAGCATGATTTACAGAGACACCGTCAGTCACTTGGCAGGTGGCCTTATAGGATATTTCCAAACAAATGATGCTATGCTTCCAGACTGAGCATCAGTAAGAGTAAGGGAGAGGGAATTCATCTGCTGGCTTCCTTCTGAATCCTGTCTACAATTGGTCACAATTTTTTCCTCAGAGGAATTAACTTTGGCAGCTGCTCAGAAATTCAGATCCTATATCCTGTTTCATGGAAGTTTTTTGCAATCTGGAAGGAGATATGGTGGAAGGAGTTAGCAACTACAGAAATTAGTCAAGTTAGCTCGTGGAAGCAGAACCTCTCAGATCTGCTGGTTTTGTTTTTTGTTTTCTTATGGCAGTGCCAAACTTGGACCAAGTAGCCAAGGGGTCCAGGAATCTCAGGAGCTCCAAAAGATGTGCCTGTTGTATCCACAGATGGTGAACGAGGATATAGGAATTGTCTTAGTTCAGGCTGCTGTAATAGGATACAAATAGAATGGGTGGCTTATAAACAGCACAAACTTATTTTTCACAGTTCTGGAGGCAGAGAAGTCAAGATCAAGGTCACAGTAGATTCTGTGTTTGATAAGGGCCCATTTTCTAGGTAATAGATGGCCATCTCCTCACTGTGTGTGCACACACTAGAAGAGATAAAGGAGCTCTTTGGTGTCTCTAAATGGGCATCTACCCCATTTATGAAGGCTCTACCCTCATCACCTAATCACCTCCCAATGCCCCCACCTGCTAATCTCATCATACTGGGCACTGGATTTCAACATGTGCATTTGGGGAAGATATAAACCTATGCTTATAGCTTGGCTGCACTAATATTAGTTACTAGATTTTGCCCACTCTATATCAAATAGTGGTGGCAACAGGGAGATGACACTGCTGCCAGGAACTCTTGAAGGCACTTTGAAAACCACAACAGACCGCATGTAGCAGATATTCTTAGAAATAACATCATCCACCAACATGTGCACTGAAGGCGAGGTCTTTGCAAGTTCATGTGCAATGCTTTATTCCCTTAGCAGTGGTGGGAGGAGTTAGCAGTTACAGAACACCTGGTAGTCTGGCAGAAAAAGAACAGTAGAAGAACAGTAGCTAGTAGCAAGAGCATAAAACAGCAACAAAACAATGGCTTAAAAATGCTCATAAATTTAGAAGCTGTTGTCTCTCATACTGCAGATAATATTTTCCTAAAATGATCACACCAATATGTACTCTATCTCAGATAATTTGCTTACTGCGTGGCACTGATACTCCTATCCATGGAGGTGAAGGCTAGGTTTCCAACCCTCAAAACTGGGGAGAACGTTGTAACTACCTCAACCCATAGAATGCTCAGGAAGTGATAACTGTGTGTTTGCTAAGACTGGATCATAAAAGGGGAAATCGCTCCCCCCTGGTTCTTTCTCTTGGGACAGGCCTCTGGAGACCCTGAGCTAACGTTTAAAATCCAGCTCCCCAGAAGCTGCTTGCTGGAGAGGTTATATAGAGAAAACAAACTACAGAGAGAGAAGAGTGAGAGCGAGAGCGAGTGAGAGAAAGAAGAGCGAGAGAAAGAGAGATATGAGTTGCTGCATCTGTTTCAGCCTCAGGCGTTGGGGTCTTCCAAACCAGTCACCAGACACAGGAGTGAAGAAGTATTGAGATGATTCCAGCCCCAGCCACCACATGACTGCACCGTGTGAGTGAACAGAACCACAGCTGAGCAGCACCCAGTTCCCAGGCCAGAGAAACTGTGAGTGAGAAATCAATAATTATTGCTATTTTCAGTTGCTAAGTTTGGGGTAATTGTTTGCATTATATAAGCTGGAACACTTGTGGTGCCCCAGGTGCTTTGATTAGAAGGCTGTCACTACAGCTGTTTAAAAAGTGTTCCTTTTCCTTTTATTTTATTTAAAATGTTTAGCCCTAACCATTTCGTTAATAATCAAATAGGTATTGAGTGCCTACACATTGCCCACATTGTGCTGGTTGCAAGGGGTACAGAGTGACAACATGAGTGGCTGACATCCAGGAGCTTAGAGCCCAGTTGGAGGGGAGAAGAGGATGCCAGCTAGCACGTGATGCAGAGAACCTCATACTCTTTCAAAGCTCTTATATGTCTCCTTTTGGGGAAATGAAAAACATTTTTGCACTAGGCCTAGGCTGATTTACATTAAATTAATGAAGTTCAGGCTTCAGAACCTTTCAGTTCTGTAATAAGTCTTTTCAACATCCTCTCTGCAATCACCAGAGTTTATATATTTATAGGTATATATTACATATATTTTTGTGTAATTTGCAAAAATAGAGTATTGTAACTAAAAAGCATTTGCAATTTGTTTATATCTCTTCCTAATCTGCCTTTTCTTCCATTGTTCTCCTCCTATCGGGTGGTGTTGGAGAGGCCATGACATTTTTGATAATGGCTAAAAGGAGGTTAAATTGAGGGTAATTTCGGTTTGAATGTAGTGGGTCTTACCTATGTGGGTCTCAGTTAATTCTTTAAAGTTAAATTATCGCTAGTCACTCTGGTGTGGGACTGTTTCCAGGAATACTGCTGCCTACTGTGTTGACTGATCAGGTGTCATGACACAGAAGGTCAGAACCAGAACTTATCTTGTGATAAAAAGATATTTTGTATAGCCAGCCCCACCGCTGGGAGGGCGATTCAATATATAAGGAACCAGACACTGCTGTGGAAAATTCTTCTAAACATGAGACATGAAATAGTAAGCAAAGGATACAGTTCTCATTGACACCTGCCAAAAGATAAGTCTTCCCCTAACAGGAAATGTCTAGTAATGTAGTGTATTCATCTTTATTTTATTATTAATTTTTTTAATCCTCACCTGAGGACGTGCAGACAGAGAGAGAGAGAGACAGGGAGAAACATCGATGTGCGAGAGAAACATCCATCAGTTGCCTCTGTATGTGACCTGACCAGCCATCGAACCTGCAACCCAGGCATGTTCCCAGACAGGGAATTGAACCAGCAACCTTTTATTGCACATGACTATGCTCAATCAATTGAGCCACACTGGCTCGGCAGTGTGTGCAGTTTTAAACACAAATTATTGAAGCTGATAAATAGCTCAAACATTGCAAAATCTAGAAAAAGGAGCATGATACTTTTATTATTTAAGTATCAACTCAGCAAGAAAGTAAAATCTTGTGCCAATGTTATATTATTCACTCTTCTCCATTAATTGGATCATCAAACAACTTAGAAGTCTAGTTATCAGTGCTATTCAATATTCATCTCTGCCTCTTAATAATTTACTGCCTTGGGTATGAGCTGAACAGATTATTTTTATATTTTTTGATAGTCTCCATGTCAAAACAGTTTCTGTTGATTCCAGTGCTTACCTTATTTGCTTTTCTTTCATATTTCATTAACTTTTAATTTGATTTTTCTTAATTCTTTAATAAGTAAATATAAGATAACAAAGAAGGTCTGCTTCCATGTTGACCAAATTGTGTGTAACTTTTCATTTTCTTTAAATTTTTCTCATTGTAAATAAATATTCATATTTATACCTACTTTAGAAATACCTTTTATTAAAAAAGGGCAGCAAACTATAGAAGCTATAGGCTCATATAACTGGGTCTACTCCTGACTGGACATTGAAGCATGTCTTCTTTTGGGAATTCTGTCCTGATACCTGAAGTCTGAGTTAAGCACCACTTTAATTCCCAAATAGTCCTGTGCTATCTCTAGAGATCACCACTTTGAACCAATATGTAGTTTTTCTTTTAAAACTTCTAAGACTCCTAGAGGCCCGATGCACGAAATTTGTGCAAGGGCCTTACCCCCCCCCACCCCCTCCACTGCCTCTGCCTTGGCCCCCGCCTGCCAAGGCTTTTTCTGGAAGGAAGGACATCCAGCCTAATTAGCATATTATGCTTTTATTATTATAGATGAGATAGCATGAATGTCAGTTTTATGTGTCAACTTTGCTAGGATATGGTTGGTGGGTCAAATACTAGTTGAGATGTTGCTAAGAACGTATTTTGTAGATGTGATTAACATCTATAACCAGTGAGTTTAGGTAAAGGAAATAATGTGAGTGGACCTCATTCAATCAGTTGAATACTTTAAGAGCAAAACTGAAGTTGCCTGGAGATGAAGGAATTCTGCCTCAATAGTGTAACATAGAAATCCTGCTCGAGTTTCCAGTTCACTGATCTGCTCTGGACATTAGAATTTAAAGGCCCCCATAGTCCTGTGAGCTAATTCAAATCTCTCTCTCTCTCTTTCTCTCTCTCTCTCTCTCTTTCTCTCTCTCTCTCTCTCTCTTTCTCCCTCTCAAAATACACACACACACACACACACTATTATCCTATTGGTTGTGTTTCTCTGGAGGACCCTGGCTGGAAAAGGTAGTAATTGTCAGGATTTTATGGAAAATAAGGTTAGCAAGTAAATGATCTGAGGACACAGAGCTGCCATGGGCAGACGAGGTCTATAGACAGATCTTGCTCTTTCTACTCTGCAGCATTGATTCTTTCTGGAGTCAGAAAACCTTCTTGGTCCAACTTTGTCTCATTGCATTGAGTCATCTTGGAGGCTTGGTACCCATCCTCCCTCAATCTCTCTTTCCTATGTGTCAAGTGTGGTAACAATGGTTGTTACCCTACATATATCATAGGGTTATTTTGTATTTCAATGAGTGGTGTAGATGAAAAGCAAAACAACTATACAAATACAATTTTATTGCTAAGTAAGACATGAACTTCATGACTTTTCACAAAGAAAAGTCAGTAGTAAATATACTAAAACATTTGTGCTCTCATATACTTTGTTTAATTATCAAAGCACACATGGTTAAATAAGTATTATATCCATTTTGCAGATTAGGAATAGACACACAGAGGTGGCCAAAGTAATATAGTCAGGTAACAATAGAGCTGGGGCATTCTTCACTATATGAAAGTAGAAGAAAAAATACTAAAACATTTTAATCCATTTGAACCCTGAAACCATTGCCATAAAAAATTCCTTACATTGCAGGAAGAAATGTCTTGAATTCAGATCACTTTTCTTCCCTAAAGGGAGCAATTATAATTTCAATGATTAAGCTTTTAGAGTTGGCATTTCCATTTGGAAGACTCTGTCTGATTCACCTGCCACCAGAAGCTAAAGCTTTCAAGCATGTACTGCCCAGCTGGCTGAAGAAGATTAAACTCCAGAAAGGTATTTCAATAAAATTTAAATAATTCACACTTTGCCTCTCTCTGAATAGCAAGGGCTCTCAAGTGCAAGAGGAAGAACAAGCAGTGTAGTCTTCAACAGAAGACTGAATTATGGAGGGAAGACTATCCAGAATCTGATTTTGTATGTAAGTTGTGGCTGACAAAGGGAGTTGATGTCTTTCCTCTATAAATCTCTCAACTAAGTACTCTTATAAACTACTTTAAAATTAAAATGCACAGAGAACATAGATTGAATTGAGACTAGAATTTGGTTACAATCTTTTTAAGGTGATATCGATGAACCAGAGCAAATTTCAGCATTGTGAAGACACTGTTGTAAGAGGGACAGCTGAGGAGCTGTGGGTGCTCAGCCTGATTCAGGCTTAGGGGAAATAAGAAAACTGTTTTTCTATCTGAAGGGTAGATGTTTAGCTTCAGAGGTGGAATATAAAGGGAAGCAGATTAAAATCTTTTGTAACAAAGAGCACTGCCCATTCATGGAGCAGGCTGGTTTGTGGAGCAGGGTTCCTTGGTGCCAAAGGCAGTGTTCAGAATGGTGACCGGGGATGCTGATGTCTGAATTCCTACTTTGGGACATACAGTGTTAGACTGCACATGATTTAAGGTCTCTTCTATTGCTAATATTCAAAGACAAAATGTTGGTTGGAACTCTTTCCATTAAAAATATGCTCCAGCATGAATCTGTTTAAGCAGAAAACCATGCTTTGCTCACTTCATTTGTCTTAAGGGGAATTAGTATGCACTAAAGACCCTTTACAAGTTTATACAATCTTATATCTAAGTCTCAGGTTTTTCATACGTAGAATGGAATGAATATGGTGCCTACTTCATGTGGCTGTTGCGAAGATTGGTTTGAGATGATGCACTTAAAGTGTTGAGTGCCTTGCACAGAATATTTTCCCAATAAGTGTCAACCATTATTGTTGTTGTTGTATGTACATTTATTCTGCCTTATAACCTTGTGAGACTGATGATGTCATTCTCGTCTTAGAAAGGAGGCATCAGAGGCCTAGGTCAGTGGTCGGCAAACTGTGGCTCACGAGCAACATGCGGCTCGTGAGCCACGGTTTGCTGCTCTGTTGACTAATGAGTTTGCTGACCACTGGCCTAGGTCAAATAAACTGCTTAATTCCCATCATTGGAGAGATGGGGAAATGGAAGTGAAATCCATGTCTTGGTCACACCAAAGCCACAACAGGTTCTTTAGTACGCAACATGGCTGTTGAGGTCTTTCTTATATTCTCAGACATTTGCCTGAAAATGACCCTGTTGTTTCATTTTTATGTTTAATCATTCTGAGTTCCAATGGAAGCAAAACTGTGGTTTTGTGTTACACACACACACACACACACACACACACACACACACACACACACACTCATGCATACAGCCTCAGTGACTAAAGCAGAAACGTTCAGCATCAACATGGTTCTATTATTTGAAACATCATTTACTCATGGCTCCAGCAAAGCTTTTGATCATGCCAAGCTGTGTGCTTCAATGAAATCCATGTATAGAATCCTATCTGGCTGCAGAAAGATTGCATCAGAGAAGGCTGAATGGTTCAATTGCCATTACTCTAAAGCCAGCTTTCTGGGGAGAGCATTAGTATTCACAAACATCAAAAGAGTCTCTAGAATGGAAATTGACCCCGTCTTGTAATATAAACAGGTCAGCTGTTTGAGAGTTTTCAAAGACAGTTATGATGTAATAGCCTATATCCAGTACTCAGAGTCTAATCTGTCTTAAGCTTCTCCTCTGGCATTTCTCTTTCCCAGGAATAAAATAAAAGGAAAAGTGAATACAGATAAAGGAGAGAGCTCATCCCTCTTGCCATTTAAGAAATGGCCTATTGTCCGGCCTCCATAGTGATATGGCAGCGCTGGTAAATTCAATATTTACATCACCGGAGTTGTTTTCTCAGAGACTTTCTTTTCATGTGAGATGTTATCATCTGTGATTTATGATCTATGCATCTCCACTGACATTTTTTTCCTAAAGTTTCATTGTTCATAAGTGTACATGACACTAAGCAAATAGCTAATACTGATCAAGTTGACTGCAGGTGCAGCAGATATTTTAAATAAGAACACAATTAAATGGAAATCTGAGTCTAGCCAGCAGGATGTCAGCAAAATACAGTACGCTGGGTGCCCTGCACTATTGATTCTGTGGTGTCTCTATAAGCAACAACACACAGTGCCTTTACCACAAAAAGATGTATGTGTTTCAGCAGAGCCATCTCCAACTCAAGGGGTAGGTTGTAGAGGGAATTGGGTTGAGGCAATCCATTCAAATGTAAAATGTAAGTCAAAGATGGAAGTATACTAGTTTTATTTAGGTTCTCCTTTCCCTTTAATTTGTTGATTTTACTGGTCTCTTGACAACCCCCCCCCCCCCAAAAAAAAAAATCCTGCAACAGTTGTTGGTGAGCCTAAAAATTAGGAGTGGAGAATTAATTTACACTGAAAAATGTAACATCACAGTTTTTCCTAAAGTGACTTTTTCTAAAATTAAAGGTGAAAAGCCTCCAAGAACCTGCAGTTGGCAGAAACGCAAACTTATTTAACTCATAGCTATAAAGGCATTAAAATTGAACACATAGCTATAACATCGTGGGTGTTTTACCCAGGCCAGTATTTTGGAGGCATGTTTGATCTATAAGACCCTAACCAAATGTCACATATCATTCAGAAATAGGGTAAGAGGTCCATGGTTCTGAATCAGGTCAAAGGCGGGCGAATATTTAGATGGCTGGAGAGTTCTCAGTTCTACCACATGCAGCTCTCTAAGGTGTTTTCCCCATAAACACTTAATTCATAATGGATGGTGTGCAAACATGTTCAGTTTTGGAAAATCTCGCAATATATGGTTTTAAAACAAAATTTAAGTAGAAAGAAACTAGTACCTTCTATATGTATTTTCCAATTTCTGATTTAATAGGAAATGGCATTTGTCAACAAGTGTTTTCATTGAAATTAAGTATCCATCAGCCATCTAATAAAGTCAGTTGGACTAGAAAATTCTATGGCCAATAAATCCTGTAACTATTCCCCTTTCTCAATCCCCAGTTGCCCACAGGCAGTTCAGAATCTCCCAACATAGTTTCAGACACACACTAAGACACACCATGTTACTCCAGTATTCCAATGTTACATACCCCTCATCCTCTCATAACTCCATTTTCTCAAAGAGAGACAGCATAAAAAAATACAAAGAGCTACTGAATCAGAGAAACCAACCTAGGGTCCCAGCTCAAGTGTTCTGTTTGATTTTGTCGAGTTAATTATCTCCTTTGAGTTTTGGGTTTCTTGTCTATAAATAAATACTTCACAGACTTGTGAATATTAAATGATATAATGATTTAAGGTGCTTAGTACAATTCCTAGCCTGTAGATGTTGTTCAATAAATGTTGGTTTGCTTTTCCCTGCACAACAGAAAGATAAAAGGGATGTGATGACTCAATGTTTTGTGTTCTCTGACTTTCATTTTAAAATGGGTACCTGTTGGCCCAATGAAAATATAGATGATGGAATTTTAGATAGTGGGGCAGGCAGGTGTGAGAAATATTTTTAGGTAAGGAAACTTTTTAGTCTAATAATTCTCACAGTGAGGACACTGAGTCTACCCACGTCTCTGTTAACAGGGAAATAAGAACATTGTCATAAAATTGCATTAAATAATGCTTCTCATATGCTTAGTGATCTTGATTTTAGGAAATTAAAGATCATTATTACTTGATCAAATTTAATTAAACAGAACCCACCACCTCAGAGCCCATGGGCTTCTATAGAGAGGATATGATGCTGGGGGCAAGAGGGTGGGGTGAGATTGAGTAGGGTGTAGGGGAATAAATGGTGATGGGCAGAGATTTGACTTGGGGTGGTGAACACACAGTAGAGTGTACAGATGATGAATTATAAAATTGTACACCTGAAAGTTATATAATTTTGTTAACCGGTGTCATACCAATACATTGAATAAAAGGGGGTGGGGAGAATATGAATGCAGTGATTAAATCACAGCCAATAAAGATTCTCATCAGAAAAGGAAGTGGAAGGAATTACCTGCTTCTGAACGCTGAGTCAATTCTATGCTTTGGATGTTTCATGAGAAGTCATTGAAATTTACCTGTGCTGAGATGGAGAAGAGACCACTTAGCAAAGCTATTCATTATTCATCCATCCATTCGTCATCCCATATTTATCAAGTTTCTTCTGTGGTAGACACTGTGCTGAACATCTTGTAAGAACTACATGAGCGAGCAAGATGTATTTTCTGCCTCCCCTGCCATAAACTTGAAGGATGATGCATTCCCAAATGAATATAACCAGTAAAACTTAGGATGCAGAAAAATATATCAATTTTGATCCGAAAACATCAGGAAGTATTCTTTGAATAGGTGGTATTCAAAATTAAGATAGTTTGGTTGGAGCATTGTCCTGATGTGCCAAGATTGTGGGTTTGATCCCAGGTCAGGGCACATACAGGAATCAACCAGTGGTGCATTAATGGGGGGAACAAAAATCGATGTTTCTCTCTCCCTCTCATCAATCAATTTTTTATAAAAGATAGTTTCACAATAATAGTTTCACCATTTTTCATTAGATACTTACCATATGTCAGGAGCTGGCTAAGTACGGGAAATACAGTGTCAGATACAATGGGATTGTGTCCCTTCTCAAAAAGTGCTTTAAAATCTTTGGCTATTTCCTAGTTGTGAGCTGTAGTAAAAGTTCTTCAATCCCTCAAATGCTAAATTTCCTCAATTTAGTTAAAATAATCTTTTACCTTATAGGTGAATATTGTGTTTTCCAATGGTCTTAGGCTCTACAGCAGCGGTTCTCAATCTGTGGATCGCAACCCACAGGTTGAGAACCGCTAGCAGGGTCGCCTAAGACCATCGGAAAACACAGATATTTACATTACGATTCATAACAGTAGAAAAATTACAGTTATGAAGTAGAAACGAAAATAATTTTATGCTTGGGGGTCACCACAACATGAGGAACTGTATTAAAGGGTCGCGGCATTAGAAAGGTTGAGAACCACTGCAAGAGCCTTAATTTTGAGATGAAGAAATCTATATTTTAGAAGGATTTCCCCTTGGATTTCTTCATCTCAAAATTAAGGCTCTTGCAGTGGGCTTTAAAACAGAGACCTTGAGGGAGCCATGGGGTGGCTGACAGCAGTTTGTCTGACTGGTCCCTCTGGGAACAATGGGCACTGGAGGGCAGTAACTAAGTAGATTCTTGGGTTTGGGCTCAATGCTCAGGCTTTAGTTTTCCCCTGTAGGATTAGTCATAACCTTTATGAGGGCAGATTGGCACCAGGCCTGGCATAAGGTAGTTTCTCAGTAAAAATAAGATTGTTTTCTATTTTATTTTCCTTCACTCAACCAGTTTAGGACCATTTAATATAGCATATAATTAAATAAATAATGTCCCAAAACTGCATGAAATCTTGGAACACAGTACCATATGTTGGTGCTGTCACCTGGGTCTTCACTCTGTGCTCATGCACGCCCTGCTCCATAGCCACCAGGGCTGCTTTCTCAAGGGCATTGGCTGGTTGCTCCTAAATAGTGGCACTCAAACCATCAGGCAATCACAGCCTGGTGCCTTCTCTTTCTTGGGTAAGTGTTAGATGGGAGCAAGCTCCCGATTGGTTGTCTGAAAGAGGTGTGGTGCTTTGCAGTGTTTAATGATCTGCTCCCCTGCTCTGCTTGGGCACTTCAGTCCAGGACTTGAGGTGGGAAGAGAGTCTAATGCAGCATTGCTATCTCCTCTGTCTGGCCTGTGACTCTTTGCTGAGGAGGATGGGATTATGATGGAAAAAGAGAATGGGGAAAACTGACAATGATAATATTAATGACATAATTGGTAAGAGATAAGTCTGCAATTAAAATCTAGACCAAAACGTGCTCTGCATTTTGGATGCATCAATCTTGACATTCAAGCCATTATTTTCCAAGTAGTGAGTGTCTCATTAATAGCTGTATGCAAAATGAGGACTAGATAATTACTATTGGAGGAGGGGCATGAAACTTCATGTTCTTTCAACTATGAGATTCTGTATTTTTATGAAATGATGATCTCCTGTCCTGTGAACCTCTTACATGTCCAGTCATCACTGAGCCCACATGTATGATAAGGATCCTGGAGCTTCAGATAGCATCATGGAGCTGCCTAAGGCTCTGCAGAATCCATTGCCCATTGCCTACCTGCAGTCATTGGAAGGATCTCATAACTTATCTTCTCTGTGCTAATTTTTCCTTTTTCTGTTGAATGGTAAAAGGACTGAACATTTTGGCCCAGAAGAAGACCTTGGGGAAAACTAAATAATCTATTCCTTCTTTCTCCCCTGCCTAGCAGGTTTTGGCTGATAAGGGTGTGAGGTAAAGTCTGAAGGTAAGGCTCTGGTTCCTGAGGTAGAGTGGAGGTTAGAAGAATCCTGAAGTCCTTTACATTTTAACCTTTAAAGCTCTCCCCATTGATGTAGTTAATGAAAATTAGGATGGAAACACCAAGGTAGTAGAGTTCATTTGAAATTGAGACTAGATGTAACTTTTCTGGTAATCCTTAAAGGATTTGAGCATTGATGTCACAACAAGCTAAAACAGGTGCTCTCACAGTAAGCAAATGATTTAAAACACTGTAAGCAGCCCAGCTGGTGTGGCTCAGTGGTTGAGCATTGACCTATGAACCAGGAGGTCATGGTTTGATTCCTGGTGAGGACACATGTTTGGGTTTGGGCTTGGGCTTGATCCCTGGTAGCGGGTGTGTAGGAGGCAGCCGATCAATGATTCTCTCTAATCATTGAGGTGATCTCTCTCTCCCTTCTTCCTTCCTCTCCGAAATTAATAAAAGTATATTTTTAAAAACAAACACAAAATGGCTGTAAGTAAAAAGTTAAAGATATTTTATCAAATGACATAAGACCTCCATTTTAAACTTTCAGTTCTATCTTATCTTATCCTGTGTGCTCCCAGGCCAGTTCATAATGGCTGATACCACTGAAGATGTGGACTCTGGAGGAAAGCAAATGAATGCTTAATTCTATAAACAGAAGCAGGAGATCTTGAAGGACCTGCAATCTTAAGGGGGCAGGCACAGCCACTTTCAGAAACAGTGTATTTTAGTCAGGAAATCTCTAAATGAACTTGTAATCACCTATTCAAAGATAAATAATAATACTTTTGAGATACAGTAACAGGAATTATGTGGATAATAAAGTTCCCATTACTGAAGGAAATAAAGTACTTTAAATGCCTTTTTTTTACAATTTCATTGAGGTATAATTCACATGCCATGAAACTCACCCCTTTAAGGTGTGTAATTCAGTGAGTTTCGGTGTATTTACAAAGTTGTGCAACCACCAGCACTAATTTTAGAGCCCTTTCCTCACTCCCAAAGGAAACACATGCCCATAAGCAGTCACTGCCCCCTTCCGCTGCCCCAGCCCCTAGTGACCAGGAATCTACTTTCTCTCTTTATGGATCTACCCATTCTGGATATTTCATATAAATGGGATCATATGATATATATGACCTTTTTTGTTTGTTTGTTTTCAATTAGCATAATGTTTTCAAGGTTTATCAATGTTGTAGCATATATGGCATATTTTCTGTTTATATAGTTGAAAACTCTTTCACTGTATAAATATATCACATTTTTAATCAATTCGCCAATTGATGGACTTTCCCCCACAAACTAATTGGCTATTTGTATAGTGCTGCTGGGACATTCACAAGGTAGCTGAATCCTTTCCTTGCCTTCAAAACTGGGAATAACAATAACTAACTTAGAGGATTGTTGTTTAGATTCAATTACATAATATGTATAGAATCTCCTAACAAAGTGCCTGGCACACTTCCATCCTGTGATGGGGCAATTCAAGAAGGTTTGGATCTCAGTTTGAAGATATTGGAGAGGATAGTTCTGTTGCTCTATTTTTTTCTCTAATTTTTTTCCACTTTCATTAAACTTGAATTTTAAAAAGGTAAACGGGGAGAAGGCAAAAGGTATGAACAACTGGGATTGTACTGAATATCCTGTGTGAATGGACAGCTGGAATGTTGGGTGATTGTGTAACTGGACATCTATTCATTCATGTGTTCACTCATCCGTTATTTGTTCATTGGAAATATATCCTGAGTGTCTATGCTGGATTCCTTCCTGCCTCTCTGCTCTCCAGCCACTTAGTCTGTTCTTCCCTCTGTTCACACGTATTCCTTGTTGAGATCTCAGTTCAAATTTAGTTTGTTCAGAGCTAAGTTTGCTAGCCACCTCCCAATCCACTTCATCCCAGATTAAAGCAGAACCCACAGACTTGGTAGGCAAAACCTGTGGCTTATTTATTACATCAGTATCTATCTGTTGATTCCACTGAACTGTAAGCCTTATCAGGGTGGTGTTGTGTCCATGCTTCCTCACAACAGTGCCATAAGTGTCTGCTGACTGGCTGATTGAATGAGTGAACCAGTGTTAGGCACTGTTTAGGTTTCCTGTTGAGCTGATGGTGACTCTAACCTGTTTTAGCACTTGTTGGGCAGGTCGTCTAAGGTAGATGAGTGAGTGTCCTCTGATTATAGCAGTGAGGGTGAAATAGCCCTGGGAGAGGATGGACCATAGGGCCTGACCTTCTCCTAAAGTTGGTCTTAAAAGCATATTTAAACAGAACTATCATCTTTACCATAAGGCCTTTCAGTGACTTTAACTATGGAATAAAAATCAGTCCTTTGCTCCACATCTGACACATTTTCATTCCCTCTCTCTCTCTCTCTCTCTCTCTCTCTCTCTCTCTCTCTCTCTCTCATCATTTGAAGCTAAAATCCTTCTTCACTTGTTTTGTTTTTTGCCTTAGGAAACAGTGATTATTAATTCTGAACATATTTATTTTTCTATGCAAAACAACTTCCCCTGGTCTGGTCAGGAATTAGGTTCACCTCTATGTTTCTTTTAGCTTATTAGTAATAGGCATGATCAGTAGGGTGGGGTGGGAAGCTATGGACAAATGTGTTTTTAATATACATAGAATTTATTCTCTAAGCCTATAAAAAGCAAATTTAAGTGTGTATATTTGTTATGTAGTCCTTGGATTGCTGAGAAGACTGGATTTTGTAGTTGTTACTGTTAATATGTGAAAACAAGCAGCCTTTATCTGGGCTTGCAATGTGCACAGTGAAATATTAACCACTCATCTCCTATGAATACTTGCTTTGCTCTGCCGGGAGTAGAGTTCTGCTGATGTGTGGCTGTGACATCTTTGGGTTCACTGAAGAGAAGAGCCTTGCTTGTTTCTCCAGGGAATATGAAGCAAGGCCTTGTTCTCAGTATTGCTACTGCCCACCAACTCCTAAAATATACCTCATTGCACTAGGCTAGAGGCCATTGGGGCAACATCACGCAGCATGTCGCAGTTTCGACAAATGGGTGTATTTCTCACCCCTTTACCGGAGGCTTGTAAGTCTGTGAGGTGAAGATAAAGTAAGCGAATCACCATTAACTGATTTAACTGGAAACCTGAGAAGGTCTCTTTCAGCATCGTGAATTAGAGGTATCATCTGTGGATGTGATTTTTCATTTCTCTGTTTACAACAACCTGGAATTTGACTTGTTTTGTTATTCATAACACTTGTTTGTACAGTGGTCTTGATAATTAAACCAAAATGTCACTAGATCCATATGCCTTTCCATATCCACTTTCTTGTTGAAAGGTTTATCCCGCAGGAAGTAACCCAGTTTCTGCAAGTTCTGCTTTGCCTTAGGGAAGAAGAGACACAGAAGCCAACTCATCTTTTCAAATGCTTTACTTAAACTGTAGAACAATTAAAAATATTTATATCCATCCATGCCACAGAAGTAACGAGATGATTAAAATATTCTTAATGAGTTCATATTTTCCGGTTGTTTGACTTGATGTAGCAAAACATATATGATTTTAATTATTGTTTTGGCCTCGGAAAATACCTGTTTTTTAAAAATCAGCAGGGTTCATGAGAGAGTTGGCATGTTGACTTGTTGATTCTTTCCTTAGACTTAACAATTAGAATAATATGTGGTGGTGTGGAAATAATTTAACAAATTTATTTAAACATGTTAGAGGTTTCAAAAGACCATAATGCCAAAGTCTTTCACTTTTTTGTAACGTAATCTTTAAGCCCACAGGGTCCAGTGAATAGTATAGCATAATTCACAAAGCATTTAGAGGCAATTAACTTGTGTAGTGGAGGAAGAAATTTACCTGCTTCCTCCCCTTTCTCTATCTCATTCTCATCCTGGTAGATTAGAGGAGGCTGCATAGGTGGAGGCTAACCCCACCTTCTGTGCGCTGGCACCTATTTCTCCCGGAGACTCACTCAATTCAGCAGTTACTCCCCTTCCTGTTTCTTTAACCTGATTTACTCTCAGCCTAAAAAGTACTCATGTCCCTCCATGAGTATACAACAAAACATATTCTTACCTTCTGATCCAGCAGTCACATTCCTCTACTTAAGTGAGTTGAAAACTTATGTCCATATAAAAATTGGCACATGAATGTTAATTGCAGTTTTATTCATAATTACCAAAACTTGGAAGTAACCAAGCTATGGTACAGAAGGTCATTGGATAAATAAACTGTGATACAGTCAGACAATGGAATATTACTCACCACTAGAAAGAAATGAGTTATCAACTCATGAAAAGACATGGAAGAACCTTAAATACATATTACTAAGCAAAAAAAAAAAGCCAATTTGAAAAAGCTATGTACTTTATGAATCCAACTATATGACATTCTGGGAAAAGTGAAGTTATGGAGACAGTAAAGAGATCAGTGTTTGCCAGGTGTTGTTGGGGAGTGAGTGATGAAAATAGAGAGTACAGATTTTTAAGGCAGTGAAACTGCTATTATTGATATTATAATGATGGATACATGTCATTATACATTTTTCAAAACCCATAAATGTACAGCACCAAAAGTGAACCTAATATAAACTATAGACTTTGGGTGATAATGATGTGGCAATGTTACATCATTTGTAACCATGTACCACTCTGGTTCAGGACTTGATAGTGAGGAAGGCTCTGTATATGTGGGAGCGAAAGTGTGTAGTAAGTCTCTGTACCGTCTGCTCAATATTGCTAAACTGCTCTAAAAATCATCTTAAAAATCATTTCCTTCTTTCAGCCTCTACCCTCTGCCTCTATACTACCTCCTTCTTTCCAGCTAGAACCTCAGTTTTCTGACAGCCCAGTAAAACCAACCAGCAAACCCTGCTCTCTTGTATTTATGATAGTAACCCCTGTGACGAAAATCCTTTCTTTCCAGGTTTATCTCATTCACCTATTTCTTATGCAAACATCTTAGCAGTGTCTCTATGCCTATTGTTTTCAATTTCTCCTTTCCATTTGAATCATTGGTCATCAACAATTTGGCTTCTTCCATTCTTACCCGCACTGACAACGTAGTTAACAATTACTTTATATTGTCAAATTTAATGGGCTTATTTTGGTCCTTACTTTATTTGAACTCCTGTTAGCATTGGCACTTTGTACTAACTTTCTTAGAACTCTTATTGTCTTTTTTTTCTTCTTTTTTTTTCCCCTGGTACCTTCTCTCCCCAAACATGTTGACTCTTCCTTCTCAGTGTCCTTCAAAAATACTTTCTGCTTCTATCTGGTGTTGTTGCCCCATGCCCCAAGGCTCTGTCTGTAACCCAACTTTTTTACACAACATATTTTGTCTGAACTAGCAACAACTTGAGAATGTTTTTTTTTTTAAAGGAATTCTTCTTAAATTCAGATTATTCTGAAATCTACATCTTTTCCCCTAATTTCTCCTCTTGACATGTGAATCCAGCTTCTTCCCGATGAAGAACCTCTCCATCTGGAGTTTCTGTATTTACTTTGAATTCATCATGTTTAAAGTTTATCTCAATCTGCTCCTCCCATGCAGCCTGTCCACCTTCCTCTATCTACCATCTCCTAACTTCCCTGGCTCATAGGCTTATTGTGAGGGTTAAGGCAGTCAATATGTGAACATGTTTAGCACAGGGCCTGGTAAAATTTAGATTTCAAGAAATATTTGCCATTATTACTATTGCTATTCTTATCTCACTTCATGATATCACTGAACCAGGCACCCAAGCCAAAATATTGAAAGTCATCACACATCTCATCATTTGAGGCAAGTCCCACCTTCTCCTCCACAACCAAATAACTACAAGATCTGGCCTCTGCCTTCTTATCCAGGTCTCACACCCACCATTCCCTGCATCACGAGTTTTGTTCTAGCAGGACTCAGATATTTGAGTCTTTTTTTTTTCTGTCTCTTTTCTCTTTCTCTTATGGAGTCCTCTATGCCTCTAGTGATCTTTCTTTCTTTCCTTATCTGCTTTATTTTCTGATGCTTCTTTACACTCAGTTCATCATCTTCTCCTTCCTCTCAATCCTTAGTGTGATTTTGATGCCTGTTCTTGGATTTAATACAGTGTTCTATGCGGTCCTGTATTCCATACAGCCTTCCACACTGGACTGTGTGAGTTCTAAGGACTATGTCTCATTCATCTTCGTTTTCTTTCCACCCGGCAGGGTGCCTGGTGTATAGTGTGCATCCAATAAATATTGGTTGAACTAAACTGTTCATTTAGCTTAGACATTAGACATTCAGCTTAGACAACCTCAAAACCTTATGCTGTGTCTCCTCATATGTTTCAGAACCCAGCTGTTTTAACTTCTAAAACTATAGATAAATCCACATTAAATTTTATTCATGTTATAGCCCATGTGTATTTTGAAAATTAAGGAGAAGACTTTTCCAGATACTAATCTTTATATTTTTAACTTGACGATCAAGGCATCAAATTATACGTTTAACCTGGTATAGAATTTGACAGGTTCTAAAATAGAGTCCTCAGAATCCATATATTCATTTAACCAGTAAGTACTACTGGGTGTGGCCTCTTCTTAAAGAATTTTTTTTATTTTATTTGAAAACAAGGGTTTGCAATGTTTCTTAATTACAACTGCAGTTAAGCTCAATATAATAATATTAGAAAGCATAGGAATTTACAAAGAAAGAAAACAAAATATAGCTATAATTCTACCACTAAAGATAATTACTGTTATAATTTGGTGCATGATCTGCCAGGATTTTTCATAGTTTTTCTTTGCAAAAATGCTACCATTCAAGTACACTTTTGAAGTCTGTTTTATTTTTCTCTTAGCAATATAAGAAAAACATTTTTCCATATCAGTAAAGATTTTCCTCTAATGTCATTTCTAATTTCTTCTTGGTGTTTTATTATGTGGGTGTAATCTCTTATTATCTAAACATTAAAATTGTTTACTGCTCTGGCTGGATAACTCTACTGGTTAGAGTGTCTCCCTGATACATCAAGGCTGCTGGTTCAATCCCTGGGCAGGGTACATTCAAGAATCAACCAATGAATACATAAATAAGTAGAACAACAAATTGATCTCTCCCTCTCTCCCCTTTCTTCTCTCTGTGAAATAAATCAATAAAAAAGAAATATTAAAATTGTTTACAAAAGGTGTAATGAAAAATGTATGCACATCTCTTTGCTATGTTATCTGTTTAGATACTATTTGCATGATGGGGTGCTTACATACATATGTAAGTATATAGTTGACCATACAAATACATTTTAGAATGTTCTCTTGTTTTTGTGGCTGTGTCTCTTGGAACACTGACAAAAAAGGGCCACAGTGATTCATGTCTTTCAATTTTGGAGCTGAGATAAAAATATTATTGCTTTGTAGACTTCTGGTGCTAATTTGCAAGTGACTCATGTATGTAGGGTTGGTAGGATGTGTAATGCAGTGGAAGATGGAACTAATACTGTTTGCCCCATCCTTTGTGGAAGGCAGGGGGCTGTATTAAAGCACCGAGAAGAGGGAAGCACATAGAGTTTTCATGGTCACTAGTTTCTCATTGATCTTCCTTATTGTGATTTTGTTTGGTACCATTAATCCCCCCACCCATCTAATCATGAATGAATGATGGCTCTTGGGTATGTTTTCCTTTTTGTGTGGATTTCTTTCTTATAAAGCAATACTCTGTGCTGTACAGAAACACATAATGAGCATATTGCTAAATTACATTTAAAAATGACCTATTGTTTCAAAGTGAACTTTGAAATATGGGAAGTCTCTGAAGTGTAGGAAAAGATGAAATGTGTGGATTAAATGAGACATGGCCACCACAGGGGACATTCTAACTTCATAGAAATCCCAGAAATCTCAGTGAAATCACTATGTAATTTACACATGTTTATAAATAATCCATCTCAACCTTTTTCTTTAAGGATCCAATTTTCAAGTGCATAAAGTAACCGATCCTGGTGACCCAACACCAGCATGAGATGGGGAAGTGTATTTTAAATTTAAAAATGACTTCATGGCTTGTGGTTAATGGAATATTTGCCAGTTTCTTTACCAAGGCAAAGGGATATTAGAAAATGCACAGCCTTTGATCATTTATTAATGCACCGTGCTCTGAGCCTCTTAAAATAATTTCAGCACTCAGGAATGGGCTTATGAGAATGGCAGATGCTTGGGAAGGTGGCTGAACTGTACTTTGAAAAGTACTTTTACCATCCTGGCTGAACAGTACTCCACAATCCTTTCCCTTTCTGGAATCAGACACAGGTATCATTATTACAACTCCAGTTTTCCTAGTGGGATAAAAACTAGCAGAGGAGATAAAGAATAGTGATTTGTTCCTTGAATGATTCAGGGTCTGCAAAGAGAGGGAATACTAGGGTCTGATGCCGAATTCCAGCCACCCCACTATCCTGCATTCCACTCCTCAGAAGTAACTTCAGGTATTTAAGAACTCAGCTTTCCCTCTATTGATGGATGAGGGTCTTGCCTTAGCCAGGATAGGAGCCTCACATGTGCCTAAAAACTGGGGATTAGCCTTTTGGTGACCAGACATACTCATCCCTATCTTTCCCGGGAGTTATTCTGTGGGTGAAGAGATCATTCATCATCAGTGAAAACACAACTCACTTGTCTTCTCACACACAGGATCAGTCTCCCAAATGTGCACATCTGGAAATCTTATCTAGGCCTGCGTAATGGCCAGTGTTTAAGCATAATCTGTGTGTAAGTGAATTCAGCTGAGAGGGACTTTGCCTTTCAGCTTTTGCTGTCTGAAGCCTTGGCACTACCGAGCTCTCTTCTGTTAAGTTTTATCGTCTGTGCAAGGAAATTAATAGGAGGTGGACAAGAGTCTCTAAACCAATGATTTTACAATGAATATGGCTGTGCTTCTTGCCATGAAATCATGTAGACTGTACAGTACCACTGGATAGCTCAGGAGCTTTCAAGGCTGTGAGTCAGCTTTTTGGATTAAAACATCTTCTGATTTCCAGGAACAGGGTGTCCCTGAGGAAGGGTGGGCACTGCACAAGAACCCATAATTTATGTTTTTGTGTATTCTGGGTGAAGAGTGTTTCGGCTGACTTGTATAGATTATCTCAATTAATCCCTGCAGAGTCTTGAGAGGGGCATTAGTACCCAGATTTATAGATGATATTCAAAGGGTGAAGTGACATACCTAAGAAGTAACAGATTGAAGCCCATCTCTATAACTCCGTGAGTTTTTCTTACAATTTCTTTCACAAATATTTTCTCTGTGGCTCAAGACTTTATCAATGGGCATGTGTTGACTTTTTTCTCACTAGATAAAATGATCAGAAGGCCATTTATGCCAATAGAAATGGTATATATGGCAAAATCATATGGGGGACGGCTGCTGGCTTGCCTAGTGGTAGATGATGTCATTGAGGATCCACAGGAAGGCATCACACATTTCTTTGCCTTCCTCTTGGTTTCCATGTGAATGGTCATTGCTGGCCTCATCAGTGTTTGAAGCAGTGCTGTGGGTGGTGTCAAGCCCTTTATCAACCAGCGCTGCTTATCATGTTGACAATGGTTTTGGAGAGGTCCTGAGTCTTTATTGAAAGCCCTGAATAATGGCAGGTAACAGTGGAAAGAAAAACTGCCTCTAAAGGGAGTCTTGCTACATCTTGCTGACTCTGCACCTTTTAGAAAGCAGAGAATGCTTTCATTTTATCAGGATGTTATTTACTGTATTACTTTGAGTTTGGGCTCCATAGTCAGGTAGATCTGAGTTTAAACTGTGGCTCTGCCATGTCTAAGCTTTGTGCCCATGGCAAGCTGTGTGACTTCCTGCACTTGTTTCTTTATCTGTAAAATGGAGACACCCATAATTCCTTACCTATAGGACTATTTTAAGGTCAAATTAAAAAGTGATGGTAAAGGACTTAGAACAGTGCCTGACAATGTTGATATTCATTGTTATTTTAATCTTTAAATATTAATTCAAGTGATTCCAGAGAATGTTTATGAAAATATTAAGCAGAAACAGCAGAGGAAGATGTTTACTATTGTTGAAATTCTATAAAAATAGGAATGACTACAAATGAAGGCAGAATAGCTTAACCACTTATATCTTGGACTTTAGAATCTGACAGGCCCAGGTCAAATACTTGGCCCAATTTATCTCTGTGTGCTCTTAGGGATTTCTTTTTCTTAATCATTCTATGCCTGTTTCTCCAGTTGTAAAATGCAATTAATTATAGTGCTAGCATTCTCAGAGTGCTTTAAGGATTAACTGATAGGCTCTATGAAGTTCTTAGCACAGTGCCTGATACATTGCATGAGATCAATACACATTAAATATTGCAAGGCAACAAATATTGTTGTGCCAGTGTGATGAGATGGCCAGCATTTTAATTTAAACACATTTCACTAACAGTGCTTTTACAGATTTTATTTCAGTATAAAAGTGGGAACCCTGACCAGAATTATTGCAATCCAAGTCTGTCCTTAGAATTGGGATTCAAAGTGGCATTTGAACTGTCAATATTTACAGTCCCTGACACTTGTGATCATTTTTAGTGGATCTGACCTAAAAATATCCAAGGAAGTTGATCTTGTGACAACCCAGACTGGAGATGACAAATCAAATGAAACAAAAAGAGGAAAGGAATTGTTCTTTGTACTACATATGGAAACATGATTGGTGTTTGGGAATATACTTTTCCAGATGAGGAAGTTGAATTATAATGAGAACCTCACTCAGTTTCCTGTGGGAAGAGGGATGACAGGGCCATCCATGTGAGTGGGAAAGTGAAGGAAGCAGGATGATGACCCGAGTAATGTCATCAGCATCGATTAAGCCCACTGAGGTCCCATGAGATATGCGCTTCTCTAAGTCTCCAAGCCCCTCACACAGAATCGGTGTGTCAGAGCCAGGAGTGACCTTAGCAAACACCTTGTTAAGCCTTCTCATTTACAGAGCAGTGGAGTGAACTGCCCCTGTGTGCGGCTAATAAGTGGAATAACCACTGCTTCAGCTTTCTCTGACACCTCCTAATCTAGCTCACTCTCCCCTCGGCAGGGGCCTCCCTGCTGTAGGCAGGTTTGAAGAAATTACCTTATAGAGGGAGGCACAATCAAAAAAGAAATTAAGGTAATGTAGGAACCTAGGAAAATTCCTAAACTGCTCTGAACTTCAGTTGCCTCAACTGCACTTCAGTTGCCTCAACTGCACTGGGCTGAAAGGATTCAATTTAAAAACTCTCCATAGCATCAGCTGTATGATGATAAAAATGAACAAATGTTGAGGCTTACATGGGCCAGGTATGACTCTAACTGCTGTCTTATATAATATGTCATTTAGTCTTGAGAAAAACCCTAACAATTTGATACTATCTTTATTCCCATATTAATAGATATAACCAAAGCTTAAAAAGGTAAAATAAATGCCCAGAGTCATATAGTGAGAACATGATACAGTGAAATTTAATGGGGGTTCTGACTCCAAAATGCATTTGCCAATTGCAGTTGACCCTTGAGTAACACAGGGGTTTAGGGTTCTGCTCACAGTTGAAAATTTGCAAGTAACTTTTGCTCCCCCACACCTAACTACAGTCAACCCTCAGTATCTGTGGGGGTTGGTCCCAGGAACCTGCCCCCAGTGGATACCAAAATCCAAGCGTTCTTAAGTCCCTTATATGGCACATGGCATAGAACAATGCATACAGTTGGCTTTCTGTATCCAAGGATTCCCAACATGAATTGAAAAATGTTGTTTTCAATCCACTTTTTAAAAAATTTATGAATGTGAAATCTGGGAATTCAGAGGACCACTGTATATTTACTGAAAAACATCCACATATAAGTGAACCAACACAGTTGAAACCTGTGTTGTTCAAAATTTGCCTGTGGATGAATGAGGAGAAGAAGGCTCCCAAATTAAGAAGCATAGTAGCAAGGAAGGCTTTCCCCTTCAGAAAGGAGAAAAAGGAAAGACACTAATGTGTGAGAAGTGCCAGCTCTGTGCCGAGTACTTTGTCATTTGACTTGCATAGTTCTCTCAATTAAATCTTACCATAACCCATGAAGATGCATGCATGCACTTGTTGTTTCATGGATACCTTCACGTGCACCCAGAGAAGTGACAAAGTAAAGGTTAGAGGTAAGGTTTAACTTAAATCTGTTAGTCACTAAGGTCCATGCTCTTCCTATATAACACTACCTTCCTGACATGTTAATTTTATCTTTTTACATCTCTTAACCACACGGAGACTAGCACACACTCCCCGATGCACATACACACATCTCTCCCCGCAAACACACACTCTCCCTTACTGCCTCCTCCTCCACCATTCTCTTTCACCTCCAGTGGGTCCTATGATGAGTCCTCTGCTACTGCACTTGATGATTAGATTTATTCTTAGGGATTTATGAGGCCGTAGAGACAACATGCGCTGATGGAGATTCCAAACCACTGCACTAAGGCACTGGGTCATTTATTCATCTCCACTGATCTGTGGACTAGATATGCACAGAGGGAAAGAAGTGAGTCCTTGTAATGACACCAGATGAGCTTGCAGAGCATACTCAGGTCCCTGAACAGGTGCTGCAGCTGAGCCCTGGGGAAATCACATGAAAACACTGAGTTCACGGGAAGACTGTAGGTATCCCCAGAAGGTAAATAGGAGCTTCTCCTTCAGATTCCAGGACTCGCTCTCAGGCCTACCTTCTGGCCTCAGATCATTAGACCAAGAAAGGAAAACCTGTCTTGTGATTTGCATTGAGGTATGTGGATTTTTGTGTCCTGCTGTCATTCATTTAATCACTCATTCATTTCTCCAGGAAGTATTGAAAGTCTATTGTGTGAAGACACTGTGTGAGGTGCTAAGCTTACAGCAGTGAACCAGACACAGACCCAGAGCTTGTATACAGAGCTAACAGTTGAGATGCACTGTTTTATTATCTTTTAATCTGTTGTGACTCAGGTGATGGACAATCTTATGTATAACCGTTATTTTACCCCTTTGCCTAATTACTAGTAGAGTTATACTAGTGTGTTACAACACTCTGGGCAAGGAGGGATGGCAAATTAGTACATATGGACCACCTGTTATCAGCCAATCTCCTTCATACACCTTGTAGTGCAGGGTCCTATAGTAAGTGTATGACCACTCAAAGCCACTCAGCTGTCTTTTTTGCTTGAGCCAATTTGATCAACTTCCCATGGCTTTTGTCTGAAGCAGGAATCAGAGTTCCCCTTCCCAGAAATCAGACACTGTTCACTCACAGCTTGATAGTCACGCCCTTAATGGGAGGCCGCGTGGCGTGACAGAAGGAGGAACCAAACTCTGAAATCAGATGTTTCTGCATCCTGGGCCTGCGCATATTAGGAGGTGATGAGGGACAGAGCCTCATTACTTCCTCTATAGAAGGGGATAGCAATAACTGCCTCTGAGGTCTGCTGGAATAATTATGTGAGATACATGATATAAATGTTCATTCCCCACACCTCAAGCAGTTACTCATTTTCACATCAGTTCTTTTACTACCAAAGCATGTTTGGAAATATGTGACTTGTGGTATAAAAGTCCCTCTGAACTGAGCCCAGTTTCCTCTTCAGACTGATGCATATACAGTGAATTGCATGCACACACAATCCCAATGTATTCTACAGATCTAACTCTGTCCACCAGAGTGGGGATTCTTGAGGGCTGGAACCACAGCCAATTTGTTCTTGTATCTCTGGAGTCTAGCTCAGTTCTGATCTGCCATGTTGTAGGCATTTAATAATGCTTGTTAAATTAAAGATGTCTCAATATCAGAACACCACTGCTATATGCCAAGCACCTCAATGACTTTATTTTATGATGACATTTATTCTCTTCACCATCATATTAGATCTTCTCTCCCGAGTCTCTTTCATTTCCTGAGCTGTTAACTTTTAAAAAAAATAATAATTTAGAAAGATTTCATATTAAGAATACCTTTTAAAGCCACTTGGCTGTCTTGAATTACAGCCATTTTATTATATGGCTAAAAGTGATAGTATGAAGTCTTGCAGCTTGCTGGGAAAACCCATAAGGCTCATACTTGGTTATAAAATCAGGTTTCCTAGAATTGGAACAGAACTGTGTCAGCAGAGTTTCTTTAGTGAGAAGGTAATTTTAACTGAATATCTGCATTATTTTGGTTACTCAGAGTCTAAGTGTGCGACTGCTTCTTCATGTTTCATTCAGTTACACTAAACCCTTATTATAAAGCATCTTATTCAAACACAACATTTACAAAAATTTAGTGAATTCCAAGTGCTAAGAAGTAAACATTGTTACATTATTTCTATTTTAGGGATAAGAAAACTGAGACTGAGATGACAATGAATATAGGTCAACAAAGAGCCCTTGAATCAGTGCAATACCATTTAGGGTTAACTAGGGGAAAGGCCCATGTAAATTACTGAAAATTCTGAATATGTATTATGAAAATACTGCATTATTATTTTCAATGGCATAACATTATATAGAAAAAATGCTTCCTTATTATGTTCTACATTATACATTATTTTATAGTAAGAAAAAGTGATTAAAAACTAATTTATTTTTATGTAATATTGATTCTGTGAGAGCAGTCACTAAAATCATAAAATATGTAGATATGATAAACTTCTGAGTTTCCCTCCATATCACAGATATTAAGAATAGAGGACAATTAGTTGATTAATAATTATAACAGATATTAAAATCATAATGGAAGGTTATTGTGGCCTTAGGCCAAGCACCAAGGATCGCCTGACTTCAGCCATAGTCCAGCCTTGCTTCTTGGTGTCAAGTCCGAGGAGAGCCAGTGCAGGAAAAGTCAAAGCAGAGCACACTGACCCTTATGTGATAACTTTGATCACATAAGTTAAGTTGGGCCCTAAGGAAGATGGTTTCTTTCCTAAACTATTCAGATCAAATATCCTGGAAAGAAATAAATGTAAGACCTATTCTTCCTATTTTTTCCAATCTCACACTGGAGTTTTCTGTCTTTCTCATTCATTGGAGAGAAGGGCATCCAAAACAAATTAGGAAGTAGTGCTGGGGACACATGGAGAAAAGTGTCTTCCACAGGACCTGGAGCTGAACTAGCCTAGGCCCATTCCCTTGGCCTTGCCATGCATTCAAGAGAACCTAGGTGGTGCTGGTGGTGGAACAGAGATTGGGGGATGGGGGTGAGGAGAGAGGGAGAGAGAATAAATTGAACCTTGAGTATTCTTCCCACTTAGATACAATAAAGAAATTAAAAAAGATAATGAGGTCAAACTAGGAACAAGGCGTATTTAATTTTAGTAAGTGACTCCACATAATGGTATAGTGCCAAAAAATTTGTAAAGCCTGATCTAGCCAGATCTATAACCATTTACATTTTCTTACCAGGGATGGAGTGAGTACTAATATTAGACTCATTTTATACTGCTTCTCAAAGAATTTAGAAAGTTTTCCCAATTCACACTTAGTAAACCATGGAGATTCAAACATAAGACTGTGTGACTCAAAAAATTTAATACCATATCTGGCAACAATTCCAGTGTCACAATTCCTCATTGTGTGACCTCCGGACAAATAAATAGTTGTTGAATAAATAAATTTTCAATGAAAATATACTGTTTCTCAGACTGAGGATAGTTAAGTCCCATTTCTTAGGGTTGTTGTAAAAATTAAATGAAATAGTTAAATGACCAGCTATAGATTAAAGTCTAATAAGACTTGTAAAGGGCTGAAATAAACTCATTCTGAAAGAAAGAGGAGTTAGGACTAATTTTTTCTTAATTCATAACCTTTGAAGTAGCTGTCAGAAAGAGCAAGGGTTGCCCTAGCCCAGTGGTCGGCAAACTCATTAGTCAACAGAGCCAAATATCAACAGTACAACGATTGAAATTTCTTTTGAGAGCCGAAAACCGACTTCTGTGCACGGGCCACGAAGTTTCAATCGCACTGTACATGCACGCCCACACGTGGTATTTTGTGGAAGAGACACACTCAAGAGGCCAAAGAACCGCATGTGACTGGTGAGCCGCAGTTTGCCGACCAATGCCCTAGCTGATTTGGCTCAGTGGATAGAACATCAGCCTGTGGACCAAAGGGTCCCGGATTTGATTCTGGGCATGTACCTTGGTTGCAGATTTCTCCCTGACCCAGGCCCTGGTCACAGGTTGTGCAGGAGGCAACCAATCAATGTTTTTCTCTCACATAGCTGTTTTTCTCTGTCTTTCCTTCTCTTTTACAATCTCCCTAAAAAAATCAGTGGAAAATATTCTCTGGTGAGGATTACCAGAAAGAGCAAGTGTGCTTTCACTGTCTATTGTTAAGAATCTAATGAGGAATAAGACTGGACATTCCTCTTTGAGTTGACTTTCAAGATCTTGATACTCTTATGTTAATGGGTGCTTTTAAGGGGCTTGCAGCACTTAGTTCTCTAAAGAAATATAAAAATTCTTCCCTGCACATGGTTATCTTACCTGCTTGATTCTTTTCTTTACTAAGTACAAAGATACCAATTCATAGATGAATAACCATACTAGCAAAATAAAAATAGCATTGCCAAATCTTTGCTTCCTGTGTGAATACAAATCTACCTAGAATTTACTTGCAATCAAAAAAAGTGATTCCCAGATGAAGCACCACAGACCCTACAAGGTGCCCCTGAGGTCAGGTTGATCTCCTGTGGATCTTCTTGTGTATGAAACCTGCTTGGTGCAGTACTTGGCAAGGGTCAGTCAGTATCTGCGGACCTTGAACCCTTTCAGTAAGACTTGAAGCCTTTTGAAATTTCCAGTTTCACTGTCATGTTTAAATTATGACTGAATTTGGAGAGATTTGGCAGAACTGCTCAAAAATATTTATGGCTTCATCAAGATTTACCTAGATAATTCAACCCAGGAGTCTAAACATATATCCTATATGTTAAACTTGACACCAATATCCCCCTTTTTATAGGGCACTACTCCACTTTTTCCTGTACCCACCATACTTAATTCCAGCAGATTACCTCATACTTTCCATGCCTTTCTCTCCCTGAGTGAACTAAAATATGTATTGAAGAATTTGATTTTAACAAAAATATGCTCTCTTTTCATTTGCCATTTGAAAGGACACATTTTATCTTCACCTTTTAATCTTTGCTCCAAAAAACACCTCAATTTTCACAGCTGAACTCTGAGAAAACAGAAAAATTAACACATTTTATTTGGAGCCAACTGATAACAAGGCCAACGGAAACCTAAAGTGCTAATCTGTTCTTCTCTCCTTTTTAATCAGCATCATTATTTATCTGTGTCACCCAAGGTGGGAGCATTACCTTTGAGAGCACAGTTAGTCTTTAGACTTGATAAGAGAACTTTATAAGTTGCAATGCAGATTCCAATATTTTATTCATGATTTTCATACTGCAAGTCATTACTTCAGTAACCTTCCATTCAAGGCAGCAAGTTAATGTACATGATACATTTGTTTGCTAATGGCTCTAACAATGGCCTGGCATGGCTGTAGGTAGTCTCTGGCAAGCAATATTAGTCTCTTGTTTGGAGATGCAGTCATATGAAAAGATTAATTCAAAGGGACTTAAACTATATGTGGGAATGTGGCCAACAAAATTACATTTCTAAAATGTGAATTGTAAGGATCAGAATGAAGCTCATTCTAAACATTATAGTTCATCACCTTATTTTTTTTTGTAACATTTTTATCTGGATGGATATAAATTAATCTTATTGTGATATCTGGAGCATTCTTATGTATAAAACATTGCACTGGAAGATCTATTTTGGACTCAGTCATGTCAGTAATTATCTCTGTGACCTTAATTAATTTCTTTGAATCTTAGATTCCAGATTATGATTGCATGCTTTGATAATAGATTCGCAGAAAATACTGTTGAGTAAATGTGTTATAATTTAAGATCCCCATGCATCCAAAATTCTATCTGGCAATGATTCAAACTGATAGAATCTCTTTTGTCTGTTTTCTCTAATTCCTGTTCTCATTCTTTTAGTTCAGACCACAATCCTTTCTCTCTAAGATTAGGTCAACTACTGCCTGTTTTCCTACTTCTGATCCTGCCCCTCTGTTAGTGTCTCCTTTACAAGGAGAGTGATAGTTATGAAGCACACATTTGATAGTTCACTTTCATGCTTAAGATTTCTGCCATAGGTTGAATGTTTGTTTTCCCTTCAATTCATATATTGAAATCCCAACCCCAATGCAATGGTATTTGGAAATAAGGCCTTCAGGATGTGATTAGGTCATCAGGGAGGAACCTTCATGAATGGAATTAATGCCCTTATTATAGGGATCCCAGATGCTATACTTTACATCTCTGTGACTCTTTTCTAACTACCAATTTTTACTTAATCCTATCTAATAAAGAGGGAATATGCTAATTGTCCATCAGGCCCTCATAAAGATGGCTGCGCCCAGAGCCAATAAGGAGGGAATATGCGAATTGACTGCCATGCCCTTAAAGGTGGCAGCACTCACAGCCACAAGATCGTGGCGCCCAGTCCCCTCAGCCCTGTCTGGGCGGCAGGTGCGCGGCACAGCCAGGCCCGCCCCCAGACGGGTCTGGCTGCTCCACGTGCCTGCCTCTGGAGTACCCCAATCTCCTCAGCCCCCCAGCTTCCCAGGGCCTTCCCTGAGGCACAGGCAAGCCTGGAATGGCAGCTTCCCAGCTGCCCAAGGCCAGTCCAAGGTGCAGGCAAGCCTTGGATGTCAGCTGCCCAGCCACCCAGGGCGGGCCCGAAGCACAAGCGAGCCTCAGATGGCAGCTGCCCAGCTGCCCAGGATGGGCCTGAGGTGCAGGCAAGCCTCGGATGGCAGCTGTCCATCTGCCCAGGGCCTCCCAAGGCTCAGGTAACCAGGGCCAGCTGAGGCTTGTGCTGCCGGTAGTGGCAGCAGCAGAGGTGTGATGGGGGCGTCGACTTCCCCTGATCGCCGAGTCACCTCTCAGCCCTAAGGGCTCCTGGACTGTGAGAGGGGGTAGGCCGGACTGAGGGACCCCCCTCCAGTGCATGAATTTTCATGCACCAGGCCTCTAGTATTATAATAACTAACTATGGCCCCAGGTAGGTGCAAGACTTATTAGGGGGATCACTCCTTCAATTATATAAATGTCTAACCACTGTGTGCTATACCTGAAGCTAACTAAAGTAATATTGAATATCAACTGTAATTGAAAAAAATTAAAATGATGTTTGAAATACCCTCAAAAAAGCAGGCACCCCATGAAGAACCCTCGATCCTTCTGTCATGTGAAGACACAATGAGAAGATGGCCATCTATGAAAAAGGAAGCAGGTCCTCACCAACACCTAATCTTGCACTTCCCAGGCTCTAGAACTGTGAGAAGTAAATGTTTGTTGTTTAGGCCGCCTGGTCTATGATATTTTTGTTATAGCACCTCAAGCAGAGTAAGACAGTTTCTCTGTTGTCCTTACTACAAAGTACAGTTTCTTGCCATGGGTTAGAATCAGCTCTAGTTCACTTTTTTAGCTTTATTTTGTGACCACTCCTTTCCTTTGAACACTTTGAAATTCTAAAGTTTTCCAGATGTTCTTTCACCCCTGGGTCTTTGCAAATGACACTCCCACTGCTTAAACCACTAGTCTCTTCTCCTTGACAAGCTGGCTCTTCCTACTCATTCTTTAGATTATAATTTGCAAGTTACTTTCTCTATGAGGCTTTTGCTGATATTCTAAATTTGGTCTTCTGTGATAATCTTTTTCTCACCCATCTTAGCAGGTTTTAAATTGTAATGTAATAGCCCATTTCTTTGTCTGTGATTGTCCCTAAACTGCAAGTTATAATGAGGGATAGAAATTACATCTGTCTTGAGCTGTTGAATCACTTGTTCCTAGCAAAGTGTTTCACCAATTACGTTTGTTAAAAGGATTATTAAATGAAATACAGGAAAGGGTTTTGTTTAAGTTCTTTCACTCATTTTCTATTGAACATGGAGGCAAATTTGTTACTATGCATGGTTTCAATTTGTAACCCATCAGATGTAAAATGTGTTTTATATGTTCAGAGAAAATAGGATAATATGTTTACTCTAGAGAATAAATATGCATCTTATCACTTAATAGAGAGCAAAGAGAAATATGTAAGTATTAAGAGATTAACAAGTAAATTTTTTTTCTTACTAATTACCATGCAAGCATACTAAGCTAAAAATGGTATTTCTTTGACTATCCTTTCATACCTTAAATTGTATTAATAGACTCTCTGGAGTGCGAAATGAACAGTATTGTGCTCTTTGGGGGGGAAATAGTCATTTTCTAATAATGAACTAGCTTGTAGGACATTTGCATCTGTGGAGAAAGGTATTAATAAAAAAGCAGAGATTAAACCAAACCTTAATTTTCTTTTGTTTAGTATGTTCAGAAAAAGAAACTCAAAACAATAGTTTCATATGGCATCTGCAGGTTGTTTTTAGGTTCATTATATGGCCTGCAAACCCATATGAGGATGGGCATGAAGTAATGCTTAAATTATATTTCAGTATAGTGAGTTGTGTTTCTTCCCATAGATATTTCTTGAATGATTGGTTCACTGGATTAATATTTTGAAGATAGAACAAAAAGGATTGGCTGATTAATTGGATGTGGTGTCACAGAAAGAAAGGGTGAAAGATGCTTGTATTTTCTGACCTGAGCAAATAGACAGATACCATTGCTAACAACAGGGAGAGATTGGGAGGAGAAGATCAGAAATTCACCTGCAGACATGTTAAGTTTGACATTTTTATCAGATACAGGCAAGTGGAGATGTTGAATAGGCAAGGGATAGCTAGGTCTGGACTTTGGGAAAAAAGCTGCATTGGAAATACAATGTTTACCGGTATAAGTGTTTGATACTCATTGGCATGCAGAGACTATTTTTATCCAGTGGTTTACTTTTTATTGAATTTATTGGGCTGACATTGTTTAATAATATTATATAGGTTTCAGGCATACAATTCTACAACACATCATCGGTATATTGTATAGTGTGTTTACCACCCCAAGTCAAGTCTCCTTTCATGACCATTTGTGCCCCCTTTACCCACTTCTACTTCACCCCAACCCCCTTCCCTCTGGGAATCACAATACTGTTGTTTAAGTCCATGAGTCTTTCTTTTTTTTTTTTTTCTTTGCTTAGTCTCTTTACCCTTCTCACTCAGCCTCCAAACCCCTCTCTTCTGATAACTATCAGTCTGTTCTCTGTATCCATGAGTATGTCTCCACTTTTTCAGTTTATTTTGTTCATTAGATTCCACATATACGTGAAATCAAGTGGTACTTGTCTTTCTCTATCTGGACTATTTTACTTCGCATAATACTCTTCACGCCCAACCATGCTGAATTTCCTTCTTTTTTACAGCTAAGTAGTATTCTACTGTGTAAATGTAGATTTTTTTTTTTTTATTGATTTTTAGAAAGAGAGCGAGAAAGAGAAACATTGATGTGAGATGGAACATGGATTGTCTGACTCCTCTACTCCTACTAGAGACTGGGCTGGAAACCCAGGTATGTGCCCTAGACCTGGAATTGAACCCACAAACTCTTGTTACATGGGATGACACCCAACCAAACTGAGCCATACCAGCCAGGGTTACTACAACTTTTATTTTATTTTATTTTATTTTATTTTTATTGCTTTCAGAGAGAAAGGAGAGGGATAGATAGATAGAAATGTCAATGATGAGAGAGAATCATTGATTGGCTGTCTCCTGTACACTCCCCACTGGGGATCCAGCCTGAAATCCAGGCATGCAGGGACCCTTCGGTCTGCAGGCTGACACTCTATCCACTGAGCCAAATGGGCCAGGGCACTACAACTTTTTTATCCACTCATCTACTGATGGGCACTTGGGCTGCTTCCAAATCTTGGCTACTTTAAATAACACTGCAGTGAACATAGGGGTGCATAAATTCTTTCAAATTAGTGTTTCAGGTTTCTTTGGATATATTCCCAGAAGTGGAATCACTGGGTGATAAAGCAGTTCCATTTTTAATTTTTGGAGGAAACTACATACTGCTTTCCACAGAGGCTGTACCAATCAGCATTCCCACCAACAGCACACAATGGTTCCCTTTTCTCCACATCCTCACCAACACATGTTGTTTGTTGATTCATTGATGATAGCCATTCTGACAGGTGTGAGGTAGTATCTCATTCTTGTTTTAATTTGTACTTCCTTGATGATTAGTGACAGTGAGCATCCTTTCATATGTTTATTGGCCATCTCTATGTCCTTTTTAGAGAAGTGTCTATTCAGGTTCTTTGCCCAACACTTAATTGGATTATTTGGTGGGGATTTTTTTTTTTGATGTTGAGTTTTATAAGTTCCTTGTATATTATGGATATGAAGCCTTTATTAGATGTAGTGGCAAATATGTTCTCCCATTTAGTGTATTGTCTTTTCATTTTGTTGATGGTTTCCTTTCTGTGCAAAAACTTTTTAGTTTGATGGAGTCCCATTTGTTTCTCTTTTGTTTCCCTTGCCCAAGGTGACATATTAGAAAAAATATGGCTAAGGGAAAGGTCCAAGATTTTACTACCTATGTTTTCTTCTAGGATTTTTATGGTTTCAAGTCTAAGATTTAAGTCTTTATTAATCCATTTTGGATTTATTCTTGTAAGTGTAAGAAGGTGGTCTAGTTTTATTTTTTGCACATATCCAATTCTCTCCAACACCATTTATTGAATAAACTATCTTACTCCAATTCTCTCCAACACCATTTAGTGAATAAACTATCTTTACTCCATTGTATGTTTTTGCCTCCTTTGTAAAATATTAGTTGACTGTAAAGATGTAGTTTATTTCTGGGCTTTCTATTCTGTTCCAGTGGTTTCTATGTCTGTTTTTAGGCCAGTATCATGCTGTTTTGATTACTATGGCCTTGTAGTATAGTTTGATATCAGTTAGTGTGATTTCTCCAATTTTGTTCTTCTTTCTCTAGATTGCTGTGGCTATTTGGAGTCTTTTGTGTTTCTATGTAAATTTTTGGAATATTTGGTCTAGTTCTGCAAAATATGCCATTGGCATCTTGTTAGGAATTGTGTTGAATTTATAGATTGCTTTGGGTAGCATGGACATCTTTTTTATGTTAATTCTTTCTATCCATGAACAAGGTATATGCTTCTACTTATTTGTATTTTCTTCAGGTCCTTATAATTTTTCGAGTACAGGTCTTTTACATCTTAAAGGTCTAACACTAGATAGGATCACTAATGAAGGGAGTGTAGGTAGAGCAGGGAAGAGAAGCCTGGGACACTCTAGTGATAAGGGATGGGAAAGAGGAGGAGAAGCAAGAGAAAAGGAGAAGGAGAGGGCCAGAGAGGGAGAAGGAGCACCAGGATAATGTGGTGTCCAGGAAACCAAGTGAAGAAAGTACAGCAAGGAGAAGACAGTGATCAACTGTGCTTTCTACTGTTGGCAGATCCATAAGATGAGGACTGAGAATTGGCCATTTGTTATAGCAACATGGTGGACATTGGTTACTTTGAGAAGAATGGGGGAGGCCAGAACAAGTTTCTCACTGTAGTTTGAGATTGAGAGGAAAATAATTATCAACTACAAGTATAGGCAACTTCCTATAATCTATATATTGTATATTTAAAAGAATTTTTGAACCAATTATGAGTGAACCTTTTCTGGGTTTTTACATGTTAAAAAATCTGTAGAACCAGTCACCTTTCCTTCAATGAAAAAAAAATACGCTCATAATAAAAATACACTGTATATGAGCAGTAGCGAGGAAGCATATGGACTTTAATGATTGGTAAAAATACTACAACTCACTGACAAGCTTGCTAGTTACAGGGTTCTTATTTTAAACTAGGGGCTCAGTGCATGAAGATTCATGCACAGGGGGCGGGTCCCTCAGCCTGACCTGCACCCTCTCCAATGTGGGAGCCCTCAGGGGAGCTCTCTCCAATCCAGGAGTTTCTGTCTGTCTTTGCAATCATATGAGCAAATTGTCTGAGACCCCCAACCCAGTTTGGTTTGTTGCTCACAGAATAATAGAGACTTTTTTTTTCTTCATTGGTGGGGACTTTCTGGAAATTTTAGGATATCTTCCCTTTAATCTTTCCTAGACACTCTGATTTTACTTATGTCTCTCACCTTTGCTTTCCCTACATCCCCCACTGCAACAGTAACTTGCTCCAGGCTCACTTTGCTCTAGTGTATAGGAGATCCGTCTGCCACCAGAACTACTACACCCAGTATTCCTGGTGCTCCCCACACTCTGGGTTTTCCCTTCTTGCTCTGTCTCCATCCCAAGGCCTCCTGTTCTGCCAAGTCCTCCAAGTCCTCCAAACCACCAGCTCTCCCTCTCTGCTCTCCATCTGGTGGCTTGGGGAGCCAAGTTCCCCAAGCCGCTTCACTCTCCATTGGCTCTCCTGCTCTGCTCTCCACCCAGCGTCTGTGTATGCAAATTAACCCACCATCTTTGTTGGGTTAATTTGTATACTCACTCCTGATTGGCTGGTGAGCATAGGGGAGGTCAATTTACATGTTTCTCTTTTATTATATAGGATGGGATTTTCCATGAGCATATAGGCAGAGAAAATATCAAGTGTTGTCCTGAAGATGTAAGACTATTACTTCCCCTAGTCTATTTCCCTTGAATTCTGGTAGCTAGCTGCTTTGTTCTGTGTCAATTCAGCTCTTTTCATGCCTTATACATTACCCTCCCCCCCCCAGGCTTTTTGTTTATTGGGCTTAGTGAAGACAATATGGGCTATTAAAAAATAGAAAAATGCTGTGAATTTTTATTCACTATGTAGCAGTTCTGTAATAGGCACACATTTTGATTAGCTAGTTTTGTCATGATCACCAAGTTTAAAGATTCTGTTTGACCCAGGAATGGGAAGTTATTCCTAGATTATTGCTAAAGGTATCAATCCCTATCTTAGATAGCTTTAATTAGCTGCCCAGAGTGAATGATCTGGAATTAGTCTATAGCACTTGTTCCACTGTATGGGCTCCTAGGAAGTAAACTAAACCATGAGTGTCTCTATGGGTATTAACTGTGGTCTCTCCCCGATGTGTGTCCAGTCTGTTTAGTAGACTATCCCGATACTCACTCCCATTCTGTGCTAGAATGGAAGCTTGGCCTGACTATTCCTAAGAATTTTTCTTTCACCAGGTGTGCCTATTCTGATTAAAGTTCAGAGTAATTAAAGATACTTCTGTGGTGGACCTTATTACATGAGTTGATTTATCTTTGTATATAGGTCTCTTTTGTCATGGAGTGCATAATCAAAATAGCACAGGAATACATACATAAGTCAGAACATAGTATGCTAAGAGCTGTGATAGTTTGTGTGTGAAAATGCTCTGGGAGCATAGGAGGTAACAATTGAACTAGATATTGAAGTGAGCCTAGGAGTTGACCATGTGGACAGGAGGTACAGAGGCACATCTAGCTATAGGACTCACAGCCAGAGTGAGCAAAGGTTTCAGGTGGAGATAAGCTTATGGCTTGAGTATTGGATGTATAGGGTGAATGTACAGAGCAATGAGGCTCATGGTCTTATTGCTAGATTAATAGTAGTAAGACTTACATCTGGCTGAGACATGTTGTCACTTCATAAAATCGTTTGTCTTCAGTTAACTATTTTAGTCATTTGTATAGTAGGAAACAAATCAATTTAGAGCATCAATCAGCAAAGGAGATAGAATTCATAAGTACCACAGATCAGGGAGGATAAGAGGACACCATGCTTGGGACTTGGAGGTGAAATCAGACTTAGTGTATTCAGTGAGAATGGCAGCTGGCCTCTATCTTGCTATTAGACTTCAACTTCCCAGTGTTGCTCCATGACTCTGTGACCATGAATACATGCATATTTTAAGTAGGAAGACTGACAGATGACCTCTTTTTACATTCTGAGCTCGGTTCCAATGGGAGAAGCTCCCAATGTGGTGGCAGGACTTCCCACTGACTCTCTAGCTTTAGCTCTGCTTGGGTAGTTTCCCTCATGTTACATCCTACTGTTTCTATGACCTGGCTCTGTCCTTCACACTTCACATAGCATATCTCCTCTCCTTTGTAGTCAGAGTGCAAGTGGGAATAAAGTTCCAAGGCTGTGAAAGTTTTGATTCATTGTCCTCCATATTTCCCAGGACAGAACTACTAGTATAGAAACTTTTGCTCTATCTTCCAATTTAACCTCATGTGTTTTACTCTGAAGTCTGCTCTTCTTTTACTAAAATGTCTACTTCTATTATTAAATTGTATTTTAGAAGGATCTGATAAAAACTAGTAATAAATACAAGATTCTGCTTTCCATATATTTCCAGAGAATATCTTAATTTTTAAATATTTGTTAGCTTTCTGGGAAATGAGTCAGTCGATGTGACTAACTTGGAATGTAGCTTTTATCTACGGTTTAAATTTATAATATAATTAGGTCATGGTTTCCTATGTTGATGTGTGCTTCACGGTAATTCTGATAACTGATAGTTTAATTGAATGTTCATGTGTCTGAAACAGATGCTATAAGCTAACTCCCTCATCAAACTGGAAATGTTAGTCATACAAATTTAGAAGACAGTTCTCCCCTCATTGTTCATGCCCACCTCACAGTGCTATAACTGATTTAACAATAGACTCATTTTACCACAAACATTGATGTTACTCATAAGAGTTGTGTGTTTAATTTTTAGTCATCACCAAAAGAGGCATTTTAGAAAAAGATTCAAGCCAAGAGTGTGATGTAAACTGCTTTTGAAAATTGTTTTACATATGCAAAGGATGGACTATAAAAGTAATTATGCTCTCATTATTCTATGTTCTTTAAAAACAAAATTCAGTATGCCAAAAATTATTTTGCTCTTCCTCTTGATTAATGTCAGAGCATACTGTGTGTATTTTTGGTCAAATGACTAAAATTTGGGGGGGAAACAGATGCACACGTCATGAGGACCTAAAATAACATTACCATGAGTTCTATTATAACATATGAAACACCTAGAATTTATAGTAATTACCGACAAACTTATAAATAATGGAAGAGATTTATCATGTTGACCTTGCCTAATCCTAATTAACAAGACTGCCTTATACTGGCTCTAATTGCCCCCTCATTATACAGAAACTTTTCTAATCCTTCCCAGTCATGGGAATCTGTGTAACAAGCTACAGTACTCCTTTGGGTTGCTGAATTTCTTTTTGAGGAATTATTCTTCAGTTCTACCTTTTTCCTTTGAGCTCCCCCTGTCCTTTGTGCATTATCTCCCACTGTGATCTCTGCATTATTGATACAAGAGATTCTCCACATGTCCCTTACAGGAGCTCCTGGGCCTTGGGAATGCCTGCCCATGCAGTGCTTTCGTTAGCACTCTCCTGCCTTACACAATGGCACACAGAAATGCAAAAGCTCAGCATTGAAATTTTCACTGCTGTGTAAGCAATTATGTGAATGATTTCCCCCAATGCTGTTAAATAATGCCTTTGAGAAACCAGATATATAACTGATTTGAGGATGATATCTACTTTAAAAAAATAAAACTATGTGTGTTTGGGGGACATAATGTAATATTAAAATTCTATTGCAGTATCTATATAATAAGAAGAATAAACATATGAAGAAATAGAAAAAATTTTAATATAGGTAGAACAAGGATATTCCCCAATTCTTCAGTCAAACACGTGACAAATATGAACAGGATATGCTAGATGGAGAATAGATGGAGAAAATTCTTTTCTTAAAATCGTATGTATGATGTGAATACAACTACATGCACACACGCACACACATGTATAGTCAGCCCTCAGTATCCAAAGGGTATTGTTTCCAGGAACCCCTGAGATACCTAAATCTGCTGATGATGAAGTTTCTTATATAAAAACTAGAGGCCTGGTGCACAAATTCGTGTACCAGTGGGGTCCCTTTGCCTGGCCTGCAGGATTGGGCTGAAACCAGCTCTCTGACATCCCCCAAGGGGTCCTGGATGGTAAGAGGGCACAGGCCAGGCCAAGGGACCCCACCGGTGCAGGATCAGGGCCGGGGAGAAATGCAGAAGGTTAGCCAGCCATGAAGGGACCTTGGGAGGGCTCCATGGCGTATCTGGCCCACCTCGCTCAGTCCTGATTGGCCAGACCCCAGTAGCAAGCTAACCTATTGGTCAGAGCGTCTGCCCCCTGGTGGTCAGTGCATGTCATAGCAAGCGGTTGAGCAGCCTTAGCATATCAGTAGCATATTGCACTTTGATTGGTTGAACGGCTGACCAGACAACCGGACACTTAGCATATTAAGCTTTTATTATATAGGTCTAGAAGCCCATTGCATGAAATTTGTGCACTTGGGGGGTTCCTCAGCGGGGAGCAGGCCTAAGCAGTCAGTCAGACATCCTTACCGCTGTTGCAGAAGCGGGAGAGGCTTTTGCCACCACCGCTCCACTTGCCAGCCGTGAGCCTGGCTTCTGGCTGAGCAGTGCCCCCCCATATGGGAGCCCACTGACCACCAGGGGGCAGCTCCTGCATTGAGCGTTTGCCTCCTGGTGGTCAGTGTGCATCATATCGACTGGTCGTTCTTCCATTTGGTCAATTTGCATATTAGCCTTTTATTATATAGGATGATTTAACATTTGCCTATAGGCTACAGCAGAATGTGCCCACCTATCACTTCATTTGTATGGATTCAGTATACTGTTAGGTGCATGGCAAATTCAAGTTTTGATTTCTGGAAATTACTGGAATTATTTTGTTCTGAATATTTACTATCCATAGTTGATTGAATCTATGATGTGAAACCCACGGATACAGAAGGATGGCTGTATATATAAGTGTACATGTATAAAACAAACCATAAGCATTAAAAAAAAAATCTTAAATCAGCCCTGGTTGGTGTGGCTCAGTTGGTTGAGCATTGCCAAAAGGTCTCTGGTCAGTGCACATGCCTGAGTTGCAGGCTCAGTTCCCAGTAGCAGGCATGCAGGCAGCAGCTAATGGATGTTTCTCATACTGATGTTTCTCTCCTTCTCTCCCTCTCCCTTTCTCTCTCTCTAAAATCAAAACCTTAAAACACATTAAATATTAAAGTATTCTTTGTAGAGACATAAAACAAGAGAAATTTTAATATTTGTCTATTTTAAATATTTCTTCAATATGGTAATATCACATTAGAATGATAAATAAGCTTTAAAAACCTACGCTATTAACCCTGGCAACTAGTTTGAACTGAGTTCCACTCTGTGTGTTCTTGAGCCCATCAATTTGGACATAAGGAGTCAGAAACTATTTGCTCTGGTCTAATTACCAAATCATCCTCTGTTTGCTGCATGTAGCACACTACTGGGGTGAATGGTAAACAAAGCAAAGGCCAATTATCATAAAAGATTGTTGTTCTGGTGTTAATGGTTAGTATTTTTTATCCGTGTGACTTGGGCATGAATAAGTAATGGACACAAATAAATTGTTTTTCACCCTCCATGACTTTATTGTGAGTTTGCCATTCTTATCAGCGAACTAAATTGATAAGTGCCTGGAACACAGGCTATGAAATGAACGATGTGAGCTGGATCCACATTAGTTTTACCTGCTATTCCTATCAGCTTGCAAGGATTGTCCTGTAACGATTCCCTGGGCTTGCTACTAGCCACTGAACAAATATTTCTGGTTAACAGCAAAATTCATCAATAAGCAAATGGAAAACAAATCAGTTCAGTTATATAGTTGAAAAATAATCGCAGCCTTGTAGACAAAACCTGCAAGGTGACTTTACAGTAAGAGTGATAGTGAAATTGCCAGATGTGACTTGAATTTACACTGCAAATGCCTGTCACAGGAATGTACCACAGAATGCCAAATGATGGTGATATGATTGCTATGCAAAACATATTTGTGCTTTCTAGTTGCAGATAAGAATGCTAACTACTCTCTGAAAGTAGAACCTCTGAGTAATTTGTCATATGCTTTTTCAGTGTAAAAGGAGTATTATTGTTCTTCATGGATTCATATTGTATAAACAGAGAGCTAACCCAAGTGATTTCCTGAGCACTTGATTACGATGATGAAAAAAAGCTACATTTTTACATACTTTCTATGCACCAGGTAATGTGTTAATGCGTTTGGTATACCTTATTTACTGACTACAAATCCCTCTGAACTTGGTAGCCCTTATTCAGTTGTCTCATTGTCTAGGGACTGATTTTCTGTCTTAGACACATGCTTTATTCTGATTATTTGATTGATAAGCTTGATCTTCTGGATCTTCTTCTTGGCTCTGTTATCTCACATGATTTCCCTGTCTTGTACTTAATACTCTCAAGGTATGTATAGTAATCATGGTAGGAAAGACTTTTCAAACACTATGTGCCAGCAGTCTGTGTCCATTGGTTAGGCTTATATGCATTCATACAAGACCCTTGGTTGATCTCTCCCCCTTACCCCCACCCTCCCCTACCTTCCCTCTGATGTTTAATGGTCTGATCGATTTTTCTGTCTCTGGATCTATTTTTGTTCATCAGTTTATGTTGTTCATTATATTCCATAAATGAGTGAGATCATGTGATATTTATCTTTCTACGACTGGCTTAGCATAATGCTCTCCAGTTCCATCCATGCTGTTGCAAGTGGTAAGAACTCCTTCTTTTTTACCACAGCGTAGTATTCCATTGTGTAGATGGACCATAGTTTTCTGATCCAGTCATCTACTGATGGGCACTTAGGCTGTTTCAAATCTTAGCTATGGTAAATTGTGCTGCTATGAACATAGGAGTGCATATATCCTTTCTAATTGATGTTTCTAGTTTCTTGGGATATATTCCTAGAAATGAGATTACTGGGTCAAATGGGAGTTCCACTTTAATTTTTTGAGGAAACTCCATACTGTTCCCCACAGTGGTTGCACCAGTCTGCATTCCCACCAGCAATGCACAAGGGTTCCTTTTTTTCCTCATCCTTGCCAGCACTTGTCCTTTGTTGATTTGTTGATGATTGCCATTCTGACAGGTGTGAGATGGTACCACATTGTCATTTTGATTTGCATCTCTGGGATGATTAGTGACTTTGAGCATGTTTTCATTTGCCTCTTGGCCTTCCTTCTGTCTTCTTTTGAAAAGTATCTATTTAGGTCTGTTGCCCATTTTTTGATTGGGTTGTTTATCTTCCTTTTGTTAAGTTGTATGAGTTCCCTGTAAATATTGGAGATTAAACTCTTATCGGTGATAACGTTGGCAAATACGTTCTCCCATGCAGTGGGCTTGTTGTTGTTTTTTTTTTTTTTTAAATCTATCTATCTATCTATCTATCTATCTATCTATCTATCTATCTATCTATCTATCTATCTACATACCTATCTATCTATGCTCATTAGATAATCACAACCACTCTATGAGATACGTATTATAGTTATCTCCATTTTACTGATGATGAAACTGAGAAACAAAGAAAAGTAATATGCTCAGCATCTTAATGCTAACAAATAAAGACCTGTGGTTCAAACTCAGGTAGTCTGACTTTATAGTCCATACTGTTAATCACTGTACTATACTGTTTGACAAGGAACCAATTTGATAAGTAGTCCATCCTTTCATCACAGATAGTGTCCCCTTTAATAATGATTTTATCCATTGTTGCTTCAGTGAAAGATGATAGAATATTGAACTAATTAGGAGGAGAGCATACTTTCATGGCAGCCTGATGGTCAGAGCTTTTTGTGAAGTAGAGGTTTAAGGAATCAAAATTTCATCTTGAGAATAGCTATTTACTTCATTCATGCTTAGATCTGAATGGGCTTATCAACTTACAGGATGTAAGCAATAGAGATCTGGTACTTGCCTTATTCTCCTGGAATATTAGAGTACTAGAGTCCCCCAGTTCAAAAGCTAGGGAAAGAGAGCTGGCCAGAACATTCCTTATAATTCTGTAACTGCTTTGGCTCATGGAGGTATTTGCCCAATAGAAGCTGGTTCATGTGGACTGTCCACATTTTTGGGGCAGAGAGAGGAGATGATGTGAGCAGAGGAATAGAGAGATACCCCTAGTCCTGCTGGAGGCTAACAGTAAGAAGGAAATAATTCATGATGTCTGCCCTCAGCCTTAATCTAAAAATAAACACAGAGAAAAACTCTAGCTGAACTTCTAGTCTGTGATATTAGACAAAATTGGAAGTCAAAACAGGAGGAAATGACCAGAATCCTTATTAGATATAGTGACATAAAATATATTTTGATAATAATTTGGGGTTTAATATATCTTATTTTTCTTTTCTTCATTTATCGCATATCTGTTAAGTGTCTACTGTGTTGTCGGCACTGAGCCAGGTATGAAAACACAATGATTAATGAGACAGTCAGGATCTCTGCCAGTCACAAAGTAGGCCCAGACACTAGGTCATACCGCTGATTCAAAGACAAGACACCTCAGAATCTTAAATGTATTCTGAAAGAATACATAAATTTGAGTTTTAATGTCCAAATCAGACTGCTGCATGGTAGTCAGCTTATCTACTTGGAAGAAAAGTAATTCAAATTTTGAATCATTGTATTTCCACACTGGACCATTGATGCTTCTTGCTTCTTTGGTAGGGAACAAAAGCCTGGGTCTCCATGGCTTTCCCAGGATTCCTGGGTGATTAGGTAGATTGGATTCTCTCAAGTTCTCATCTTTCTCTGCCTTTGCTTTCTGTCACCTATTTATGATTTAGGAGCTGAAAT
This sequence comes from Corynorhinus townsendii, assembly GCA_026230045.1. Lineage (NCBI taxonomy): Eukaryota > Metazoa > Chordata > Mammalia > Chiroptera > Vespertilionidae > Corynorhinus > Corynorhinus townsendii. The sequence continues at coordinate 60,389,269 of JAPDVU010000008.1, read as the reverse complement.
ATCAGTGGTGTCAATGCTTGATCAGGTGCCTAGTAGAGTGCAGTTGCTTAATAAATGAAAATAGGATATTGTCAAGTTAAAGCGACCTCTGAACCCAGGTGAATAGCGCTTCCTAAGAGCTGCATATCAGTGTTCACTCTCTTCTTCCTTTTGAACTCTCCCCAAGGGAGGATGGGTTAGCTGACAGGTCCCAACTTTCCCCACCTGAATTGAGTCTTCTAAATAGCCCCATAAAGAAATTCCTCCAAGCCTCCAGAAATAGTCAATAGGTCCAGTCACAAAAGAGCATTCAGAGATTTTGTTTCTCAATCTAAAGAAAGTGACAGGGGGGAATCTCTCTGATACTATCACTCTTTTAGCTTTAATTTCTCATTAGAGAGATATTTCAAAAAGTCTGAAGAAAGCTTTCAATAGCCTGACATCTTGTGAATACAAGCTATTGTACTACTAAGTGTCTGTTCGTGTCAGAAAACACGAGGTCTGGGTGCGTTTGTCCTGTTTATCCACTTTAGATATCTTTTCATTGTCTCTGAGAAACCTTTCATCACAGACCTTTTACCTTCCCCTCCTCAGTTGAGTTGCAGAGTAGTTGGGCTTGAAGTGTAGCTCATTTTCTGATAAAAAGGAGTCACCTGGTTCAGTTTTAATTTTCTGGTTTTTTTCCTAAGTTTATAGTCATCTATAAGGTTGGTGTTGGGGCATGCAGAAGGCACCACCCTCTGGAGTTGAGCTGTGATACTTCTCAGAAAAATAACTACACACATAGCAAACCAAAACCAAAAACTCACCACAAGAAAAAGAAAAACAAGAACAAAAGCGAATCCCAATTTAAAGGAAAATTAAAATATTTATAAGGGCCACTTTTCATCCTTTATCTCAGGCAAAAATCTTCCTGAAACCATATGCAATCTACAGTTAATTTACATCTGCTTTAAACTATGGGAATCAGGATAGATAGACTCTTATGATGTCTGGGATCGAAACTAAAAAGAGTGGACAAAGAGTGGCAAAATTGTGGGAAATCAACAATTTATTAGTCACTCATACATCTGTTTGATGTTAGCAAAGGAAGGGAATTCTATATTTGTTTTTATTGGGTTTTAACGGGCAGTCATCTTTTGTTGAGGGAGAGAGAGTGAGAATGAGATACTACTGAATTTTCACTAGATAGCACAGGGAATAATATGGTGTCATGCCTTCTGCCTATTCTTATACCATCTGGTCTACCACCTAATCAAATTCCAAATACTGTTGGCTTCAGATCTGATTATATCTGTTATAAATGATCTAAGCAGAATGTGGGCTGACTTCATGCTAGGATTGTATGAAGTATGGAACCAAGATGTTCTGGCCAAGGAGTTGCTTGCTCTCAGATACCAAATTGGGAACCTACCCTTCTCAATGATCTCTTTGGAATTATTTAATAAATCACTTGAATTATCTCTGTCTTCCACATTAGATATTAAGTTTTTTGTTGGCTTGTTAATAGCTGTATTTCTAGATCTTGGCATGGTGTGCAATGCATAGTTGATGCTCAATAATTATTTATTGAAAAACAACAATAAATAAACAAATGAATGAAGGAATAAATGGATTTGAAAGGATTTTAGTCTATAAATGTATCATTTAAATGTAGGTGGAGCCTCAGCCAGGTGGATTAGTTGGTTGCCTAGGTTTTGGGTTTGGTCCCTGGTCAGGGTGTATACGGAAGGCAACCAATTGATATTTCTCTTACAGTAATGTTTCTCTCTCTCCCTCTCTGTCTCCCTTTCTCTCTCTCAAATCAGTAAACATATCATAGGGTGAGAATCCTATCTAATAAAGAGGGAATATGCTAATTGACTCTCACACCATCGCAAAGATGGTGGCGCCCACAGCCAATAAGGAGGGGACATGCTAATTGATTGACCTGCCCTCAAAGATGGTGGCGCCCACAGCCAATAAGGAGGGAATATGCTAATTGACTGCCCTGCGCTCAAAGATGATAGTGCCCACAGCTACAAGATGGTGGCTGGTCAGCTGCCCAGGGCTGCCTGAAGCTCAGGTAACCAGGGCCCACCGAGGCTTGTGCTGCTGGCAGTGGCAGCAGCAGAGGTGTGATGGGGCAACACATTCCCCTGATCATTGGGTCACCTCCCACCCCTGAGGGCTCCCGTACTGTGAAAGCGGGCAAGCCGGACTGAGGGATCCCTCTCTCCAGTGCATGAATTTTCATACACCAGGCCTCTAATTAAAAATAAATGACTAAGTGCAGGTGAAGTCATATCTGGAGCAAAACTTTCTTCTGATAATGTGAAATGAAATAATATAGCAAAGTTATTGGCACTCAGCAGGTGCTCCACAGAGGTCAGCTCTTGTTCCTAGCACTGACCTTGGTGTTGATTTGTGAAGCTGGAAGTGAGTAGGATCTTGAAGGATATTTTGATTTGAGTGTGGGAAGGGCAAAAAGGGTCCTTACAAAGGAAGTGGGAAAGTACCAAAACCACACTTTACCAGACCCACGATTTTCCTTACACTGAAAAACTACCTGAATTGCCAATATCCCCTCTCACTCAGGGATCCTGACTTAATAAACCACCTTTGTTAGAGCTTCCACAAAGTGATGTCAGGATTTCTTGGATAACAATGTTTAACTTTCTATTTGTGATCTTACATCATATACAAAAATTAACTGAAAATGGTTCAAAGACCTAAACATAAGACCTAAAACTACAAAAATCTTAGAAGAAAATGGGAAAAGCTTTCTGGGATTTGGCAGTGATTTCTTGTATGTGACATCAAAAGCACAGGCAATAAAAAATATAGATGAATTGGACTACAGCAAAATTTATATTTGTAGCAGGTCTAAATGCCACAGTCTCTCTTTCATACAAGAGACTGAAGAACAGCTAGGGTTTATGCCCTGTAAGGATGATGTCCTTACAGATTTTCTCCTATGTTAAAGGCACTATCCCCTCTCAGCACTATTAGGTTGGGGAAATCATAGCATTTTTGTTTTTTGGTTCGTTTGGGTTGTTTGTTATGATTTAGGTTTCTGCAAACTTTAAAAAGTTGTTATTCTGGCTAATTTAAGAAAAAGAGGTTGTTTAATGAAGGTGTATGAGTTGACTCAGAATTAAAGGAACATTTGAAGAACCACAGTCAGAAAAATTTGGAAGCAAGGGACCTCTTGGGAAATCAGGTAGCAAGAATTAATTATAGTTTCATCAGATAACATTGCAGATTGAGTGCCAGGCTTCTTTTCAAGTCCTTTGTCTTTACATTTAATGCTTTTTTGGCTAAGTTTGAACCATGAACACCCACCCCAGGCTTCCCTTCAAGAAAGAAATAATATCTTTATTTAGGATCGACCAAGAATGCACAAAATTAGAGTCAATTCTACCAAAGGAAGTAGGGGTGTTCTTTCCAGAGAAAGAAAGTGTGCTGTATAGCAAACAAACAAACAATCCCAAAATTCCACATGCTGTGAGTTTGCAATTATCACCCATTCCTTGTGGGAAAATGAAGTCCAAGAACTAAATTTAAAAGGAACCTAAGGAGTGGAACAGCTACTATTGAGGTCACCATTTCTCTACCTGAATTGCATTCCTATGTTAATCTCCCTGGGCCAAACTGCAACACTCCAAGCTGTTGGAGTTAAAAAAGGAAAACTTGTTTCTCATTATAGAGCAGTCATTTGGTCTTTAATTATGTTTGACTGCCCTGTTTCAGGTTTATGGCCATATTTGTCAAATAGAGATGATGAATACCAAGTGTGTATTAAGAATCTGAGATGCTGGAATGTCGCCTGATGGCACCAGATCTCACTCTCTTCTTCAGATAAAGTCTTCATTGTAGTTTCTATAGGAAAATATATATGATTTCCCAAAGATTCTTCATCCTGATTATTGCTCTGTTGCTCCCTGGCTCATGCTTCAAATATCATTAGATAGTAGCACAGCTTTTCAGCCCCTTGCAGAACCTACTGAATTGTTATTCTATCAATATTTATACCCACCCATCTGTGCTTATGAACAGACTCATACTAGTAGCTCACATGTTCATAGTATATCTTCACAGATGCTTTCTCAACTAATTCTCATCAGCAATCTTGGAAGACATTTATTATTCCCATTTTACAGACAAGGAAAATGAGACTCAAATTGGCTATATCTTTAACGCAGATCATAGAACAAGTCAAGTTACAGTAAGGCTGGGCCTTCTGCCTCCAAATTGTAATAAAGGAAGCACTTGAAGTGAAGATAATCTTTTTATACCTTCCTTACTATTTTTCAATTTCTGATAACATTGAGCACAATATCCTATCTAATAAAGAGGGAATATGCTAATGGACCCTCACACCATCGCAAAGATGGTGGCATCCACAGCCAATAAGGAGGGAATATGCTAATTGACTGCCACACCCTCAAAGATGGCAGTGCCCACAGCCACAAGATGGTAGTGCCCAGTCCCCTCAGCTCTGCTGGGGTGGCAGACCTGCCTCCGGAGTCCCCCAGTCCACTCAGCCCCCCAGCCACCCAGGGCTGGCCCGAGGTGCAGGCAAGCCTCGGACCTTGGCTGCCCAGCCACCCAGGGATGGCCCGAAGTGCAGGCAAGCCTTGAATGGCAGCTGCCCAGTCGCCCAGGACCGCCTAATGCTCAGGAAACCAGGGCTGGCTGAGGCTTGTGCTACCGGCAGTGGCAGCAGCAGAGCTGTGATGGGGCGTTGCTTTCCCCCGATCACCGGGTCACCTCCTGCCCCTGAGGGCTCCTGGACTGTGAGAGGGGGCAGGCTGGGCTGAGGGACTTTCCCTCCAGTGCATGAATTTTCATGCACCGGGCCTCTAGTCATATATAAAGATGTTCTCTTCATAAAAGCAGAGGTCTGATCAGTTTTGTTCCAGTGCCTGTTTTCCTCACATTCACCTTTTTCTTTTCTTTTTTTTTGTCTTTTTTTTAAAATAAATCTTTATTGCTCAGATTATAGGTGTTCCTCTTTTTATTTTCCCCCTATATCTCCCCTACACCTGATTCCCCACCCCACCCTGCCCCATGCCCTTACCCCCTGCCACTGTCTTCATCCATAGGAGTAAGATTTTTGTTCAATCTCTTCCCGTACCACTCACACCCGCTTCCCCCTGAGATTGTCAGTCCACCCCCTTTCTATGTCCCTGATTCTATTATATTCACCAGTCCATTCTGTTCTTCAGATTTTTTATTTACTTGATTTTTAGATTCACTTGTTGGTAGGTATGTATTTGATGTCATTTTGTTGTTTATAATTTTTATCTTTACCTTTTTCTTCTTCTTCCTCTTCTTAAAGAATACCCTTCAGCATTTCATGTAATCCTGGTTTGGTGGCGATGAACTCCTTTAGCTTTTTCTTGTCTGTGAAGCTCTTTATCTGACCTTCAACTCTGAATGATAGCTTTGCTAGGTAGAGTAATCTTGGTTGTAGGTTCTTGCTGTTCATCACTTTGAATATTTCTTGCCACTCCCTTCTGGCCTGCATAGTTTCTGCTGAGAAATCAGCTGACAGTCGTATGGGTACTCCCTTGTAGGTAACTGACCGTTTTTCTCTTGCTGCTTTCAAGATTCTCTCTTTGTCTTTTGCCCTTGGCATTTTAATTATGATGTGTCTTGGTGTGGTCCTCTTTGGATTCCTCTTGTATGGGGTTCTGTGCACTTCCTGGACTTGTAAGTCTATTTCTTTCACCAGGTAGGGAAAGTTTTCTGTCATTATTTCTTCTAATAGGTTTTCAGTATTTTGCTCTCTCTCTTCTTCTGGCACCCCAAAAATTCGGATGTCGGTACGCTTAAAGTTGTCCCAGAGGCTCCTTACACTATCTTCATATTTTTGGATTCTTTTTTCTTTTTGTTTTTCTGGTTGGGTGTTTTTTGTTTCCTCATATTTCAGATCTTTGGTTTGATTCTTGGGGTACATTGATCTACAGTTGAGTTTCTGTATATTCTTTATTTTAGACAGTGTATGCTTCATTTCTGACTGGTCCTTTTCCATTTTTTTTGGCATTCTCATTAAGGTCCTTGAAGATCTCACTAAGCTCCTCAGAAGTGTCATCAAGTTTCTCGGTGGTTTTTAGAAGATTCTTGAGTAACCTTATAAATGTGGTTCTGAACTCTATGTTGTCCAGTAGTTTGCTTTCCTCCGTTTCTTTCATTGGTGACATGTTTCTTTGACTCCGCATTTTGGCTGCTTCCCTGTGTTGATGGAGTGGCTTTGTATGTTAGGTGACCTATAGGGTACAGTAGCTCAGCCTCCCCAATCACCTGATGTGGATGCTCTTGGTACACCCCTTTGTGGGCTGAGTGCAAAGTCTTGGTGTAGTTAAGCCTTAATTTCTGTTGGTACGCTGGGAGGAATTGACCTCCAGGCCAATTGGCTGTGAGGACTTGCTGTGTCTATAATGAAAGAACTGCTGTGCTGGAGACACGCTTATGGTGCAGGACTTGTTTCAGTGGGGCTTTGGTGCTCGCTGAGTCTGCCTCTTGAATGTGTCACTTATGGATGTGAGGAGTTGAAATCTGGTTTCTCACACTGACCACTAGGTATACTGGCTTCTGGATCTCCAATGGGGTGCAGGTCAGCTATTGTCTGAGTCCACCCACAGGATCTACAGTGAAAGCTGCAGTTTTCTCCTCTTTGCTTGGGGTTTGGAGGTTTTGGAGCTGTCTGATCTGGGCTGCAAGTTTGTTAGGTTAAGCTGCGATAGGGCTGCCTTTCTTATGCTAAGACTGCTGCTTGGAGCTTGGGTGGGTTTCTAGGTTGTGTGAGGTGGGGTCTCAGGGTATCACTAGGCTAGGGCGTGGCAAACAGCGATAGCTGCTAGTTAGCTGGCTCTGTGTCTTCGACTGTGTCCCGTGCTCCAGCGCAGTAAACAATTATTCTTGCGTGCAGCTCTGCAAGCAGGCCCCCCTCACTTTCTGACCCAGTGGCAGACAATCCAGCTTCTCCCCGTAGGAGTTTGGGTCCCCCGCGTCTCCCCAGAAACTGTATTTCAGAGTAATCGGGGCCTTGTCTCCCTTTGAGTTGAAAAAAGCAACACCTGCCGCCAGCCCGGATCACTCACCTCTGTACCTCAGCTTTTCAGCACCTGTGCACGTCTCAATGCTCTTTTCTCTTTCCTTCTAGTTGTAGAACTTCCACTCAGCCAGCTTTCCCATGGTTCTGGGTGATAGACATTTTGTCTTTTAGTTGTAGTTTTGAAATTGTTGTGCGAGGCAGCAGTTTAGGTGTTTACCTACGCCACCATCCTGGATTCTCCTCACATTCACCTTTTTCTTTATTCCTCTTATATCTTGTTTTGCTTTTGGTCAATTCCTATCTCCTGGTCAGCTTATTTTTACATTCATTCATGCGCTTTTAAGTACTGGAGAGTGTAATGCCATCTATATTTGTGCAGAACCTTGTATTTATAAAGAGCATTTACCTACATCAGCTCATTGGATTAATGTGATTCTCTTAACAATCCTGTGAAGTTTTACTATCATCTCAGTTTCCAGAGGAGGAAACAGAGACTCAGTTAAGTTTCTGTTTTAATTTCACATCGCTAGAGAGACCTGGCACAAGTTGTGCAGCTAAGATTTGAATTAAATTTTTTTAAAAAAAACTCTGCCTTTTGTTCTTTTTCTATTTCTCACATGGTAGTCACTAGCCCATCAAAATGCAAGACATGGCATGCCAGAGATTGCAGTCCTTGCAGACTCATTCACCTGCTTCCCAGCTGCCTGCTAGCCAGGCTATTTTCTCATTGAGAAATTATTAAGCTGTATATCAGTAATAATGGTGGAAGGAAATTATTTTTTCATACTCCCAAACAATATTATTGCATAGATGTTTACTAAAATATAGCATTTCCTTACTCTAATTTGATTTTGGAATAGGGCTTTATGCTTTGAAAATGTGCAGTCTTAACATTTTTATAGCACTTGATTTGATTCACATTTGCTTTGCTGAGGACTTTCTGCAAATGGAATGACTATCTGAGAATAAATGAGCTCTCCAACACTTGGAATAGTCAAACAATGGATAGATAGCCACTTAATGATGTCATAGAAAGGAGACATGCTTCATATCTAGAATTAGGTTTAATTAGACCAGCGGTCTCTCCCCATAAGCTTTATTGAGGTTAACTTTGACTTGTTGCATACAGATTAGGGGAAAAATTGATATGGATAATGAATATGTTGTAGAAAGTAAAAGAAATATTTTTAAATTATTTAATTTGGTCACTGGTAATTTATACGGAGTAGAGTGGATATATCAGAATAAGATAAAGAATTTTGGACTAAAATGGACATTGCCTTCATAGTTGTGTGAAAGCACTTAAACTCTATGATCCTCACTTTTTCATCAATAAGTTGGGAATTATAATAATTACCTCTTCCAGAGTAATTCCTACAAAGTCTGATAACTGCCATATATTAGGCATAATATTGGTATATGACCACCATAATTATACATGCTAAATAAAAAACCATGGAAAGAAACCATATTGTTTACGCACTTTGATTTTCTCAAGCATTAACTCTTTCACAAAACCAAATTCCACTTAACTTCTTCCTGGGTGCACAGTTAGACAGGGCTGGTTTAGTGAGTGTGCGACCTGTGCAGTTTCACTGGACACCGTGCTCAGAGCGCCCGGTGCTTGGTTTAATACTCTGCTGTCACTGATCTAAATTTTTTAAGTAATTTTATTTTTGACCTAATTTTTATAAGTGAAGTCTAGTGGGGCAATGGAGCATGCACATTAGCAGGGGAGCTTCATACAATATACAGGGCCACTGTTTCTTGCTGGCTTATTTGCATGCAGTGTTTGCAATGCCTCTAGAGCACAGAATTCTGGTGCAACCATCATCTGTGGTGTGTTCGGTGAGACTCAAAGTGAGTGCAAGGCCATTGTGCCATACCTATGACTAAATAAATGATGTCACTTACAGTCTTCAGAGTCCCCTTGAACTTGCTTTGAAGACAGAAGTAATCATGTTCTAAAAAATACAAATGGCTAAGAAATACTATCCTAGCCTATCTTACTCATATTACTGTCCCATGTTAGCCAACCACATGCACTGAAATTGATGGCATAGAAGGAAAGCAAAAAATAGGATAAACCATAGTTTCTTTTCCTTTCAGCCTTCCTGGCTCAAAAGTAAGCTAATGGAAGAGAATGTTAGAAGAATGTTTTCAGAAGGAAAATTAAAATAGTTGAGTTCATTTTGGGCAATCTTTCCACTCTTCTGGTGAGAACAAATATGCATACATATACAACAAAAAACAACTTGTGAATTTTAGTGATTCCACATACAAATTACTCATGTCTGTATCAAAAGCTGGCATTATGTATATAATAATGAATGGAAAAATTCATGCAAATTATTTAAATTTTTAATTAACTTAGAAAGTCATAAAATAAAAAAACACACACCATGACAAATTGAGAGAGGTATCATAGAAGAAAGGTAAAAGCTTTCTATTTTAGTTTCAACAGTACTTTTGTCCTGCTTGAACAAGGGTCCCTACATTTTCATTTTTAATTTGATCCTGTTCATTATTTAATCAGTCCTGTGGCTAGAATACATTTCTCAATCTTGCCTGTAGTTAGGTATAAGTATGCTACTGAGTTCTAGCTAATATATATGTGTGTCATTTCCAGATTCATTACACTATTGTATACATGAAACTTTTCCACAACTGGCATATCAAAGTTTGAGATGAGCTAGGAAAGAGTGTAGTAGTATATAGTAGAAGGCGGCAAATTATTATCTATGTGCCTGGATTTTTAAGTGGCTATATGGTAAAGAGTCCTCTAATGGATCTAGAAACTTTTATGACTGTATACATGAATAATAAATATATTAATTTCTGTCTTAGCCCATGTACAATGTTGGGTTTATGTGTTGGCTTACAGTAACCATCTGGTTTACAATGCTCTTGCCTTTCTCGAAACTGTTACACCATTTTTGCTCATATCATCAAGTTGATAAGTACTACTTGAAATTTTTTATTGTTATTTGATTTTTATATTTATTTTCTCCCACATTAAAGTAGCTTAGGATTAGAGAGAATATCCCTTTGGTACTTACTATACTTGCTCACTATCCCATCATCATGCTGGTCTACTATATTGATGACATAAGTTGATATAACTTGGTAAGTAGGAAGTAGCAATCAGTATGAATTCCCATGTAAGGCACAGAATGTGGATGATACCTAATAATGTTTCAGGGGCCTGCACAGTGATGAAGTAGACGGAGGTAAATAAGACATCATTTTCAAGATAATATTATTCATCCTGCTCCTAGAGTGCACTATGCTAAGTGAAATAAGTCTGACACAGAGACACAAATAAATTCTGATTTCACTTATATGTTTAATCTAAAAAAAACAAAAATAACTGAAAAAAACACAGAAACAAACTCATAGATACAGAGAAGAAATTTATGGTTACCAAATGGGAGGTGGGCTGGGGGTATGGGTGAAAAAGATGAAAGGGGTTAAAAATTATAAATTGTCAGTTATAAAAATAGCCTTGGGGACATAAAGTGCAGCATAAGGAATATAGTCAATAATATTATAATAACTAGGTATGGTGTCAGATGGTTACTAAACTTATTAGGGTGATCATTTCATAAGATATGTATATGTCTAATCACTGTGTTGTACACCTGAAGCTAATATGTTTTATGACAACTATAATTTGAAAATAAAAATTTTAGATATTTGATATTTGGATGCTAAATAAGAAGTACTGGTCCTGTACCTTCAATCATTAGGAATGAAGTATAGAAGCTTATAGCATTTTTTGATTTTAGAGAAAAAAATGCATGCCACTTTAAAAATACTGTTCCAACCTATTTTTAAAGTTCATCAGAAGGCTTACAGTTTTGAGTGAGACCCAGAGCAAGAGACGGCTTTACTGTAGGGTAAGGCTATGATCAGAGGAGCTCTGCCTTTTAGACCATAAGATGTAGTAGATCCAGTGGAGCTAAAGGCACCTGCCTTAGATAAGAAAAGCTGAGTGGAGTCTCTGCAAGGCCTGACTAGAAAATTACTGCACAGGCTAATAACATTGTAAAGCAAGGCTATATCATCTGTTCATAAGGTCGTTCCTGCTGTGCTCTCGGGTGTGGATGGACACTAAGTGCTTGACCATGGGACATTAAGTGACTATGTAGCTGGAGTTGCCTGTTAAGAGTATTGTCAGACCTAACAAGTCATAAGTTTGGAAAGGCAGAATAGTGATCTATTATCTAATGGAAATGGTAATTAGGAATCAGGACTGAGTGGGACTGGAGGACATGACAATTTACCTGAGTAGGTAGTGCAGAATCCCAAATAACAACATTTATTGCTCTGACATCTCTCCCTCAGCTCACACCTCCAGCCTGGTGATAGGCTTTCTATTGCATGATGAAAAATATAAAATGTGGGTTTTCCACATTATTACCCTGGGACTTAAGGACAGGGGAACTGCTGCAACTACATTGATCCTCATGCTTCTTGCTATGTCCTGGATAATAAAGTTCTTTGTCTCTGGTCTAGGAGTTTCATATCTTCTGCCTATATATATGAAACAGCAGCAGTGGTCAAATCAAATACCATATCCAACATATATGTAATGTATATATGTGCATTCAGAACTTGCATATGTGTATAATATGTATTAATATATTTGTATCCTATATAATAAAAGGCTAATATGCAAATAGACCAAATGCTGGAATAACTGAATAACCGGTCACTATGATGTGCACTGACAACCAGGGGATGCACACGGAACATAATGGAGTCGGCAGCAGGTGGCAGAGCACAGAACACGGTGGGCATCAGTGGAGCTGGTGAGCGGGGCCGCCGGACCAAGGCGGGGTGCTGGTCACTGTCATTGGGTTGAGCCTCTGAAGGTTACTGAAAATTCTTTTCTCCCATGCGCCACGGTCCTGCCCAGCGCTTGCACCTGCTGCTGGCACCCACCCTACTCACAACTGCTGCTGGCACTGGAGCCACCGCTTGCACCTGCTGCCGGTTCCCAGCACTGGCTCCGATTGCTAGGTGCCATCAGTGGGTGTGAGTGGTGGCTGCCGGCCCTGATTGCCCCTCAGGGCTTCTGCACCTCCCCCTGCTCCTGAGGGGCAATCAGGGCAGCAACTGCTGCTCACACCCACTGACAGCACCGTCCCCCCTTGCACCTGCTGCTGGCACCAGCCCCAATTGCTCTGCACCATCAGTGGGTGCAAATGGGGCTGGTGCCATCAGCACATTGGAGCTGCAGCAGCGGGAGCAGGGCTTCTGGCAGACAGGGGACTGAGGGCCAAGGTTGGAGGGGCTGGGTGGAGTCATGGAGGATGGGCCGAGACCCGCCCTTGTGCCCACCACAGCCTCGTGGCCCACAGTTCCTTTTAAGGTACACCAATTCGTGCAGTGGGCCCCTAGTATGTTTATAAACAGATTGGATGGCCATGTCACAAGTAATAACTTCCTTTTTTAAAACTTATTTTCCATATTTTACAATTGACATATTATTTGCAATAAAAACTAACGCAATAAATATACTTTTAAAGCTAAAAACAAAACAAAATAAAACCTTGGCATGGTTCATGACTACATTAGCATAATTTGGTAGTATGAGTTAATGTTCTGCTCTACAACTCCACTGAGAGACAAAAGGCAATGAATGGTGAAGGGAAATCCTCCTAGTGAGCAGAGGTTTACTGAGTTCCTGGTCATCAGCTTTCTGTGTAAGGTGGTCAGAGGTAAAGTTAATGATATATGTATTCCTGGGAAGTGGCCAATGGCTCCTCTGGTTTGTCAGGAGATTAGAGGCAACTCAGATATTGGAAAATAGGAGTCATGCAGGTCTGGGGAAGAGGCGAGTGGGAAGATCTAGAAGAGTGGGGACATTAAGTGTGGATTTTTTTTTAGTTTCAGGACAGTACCCATAGGAGATGGTGGCAGACAGACTCAGTGGTCCCTGTCTCCTGTTAATCATGCCCTGGTAATATCCTGCTCTTCATTGTGGGCTATGCTACTTATTACATCTACTGCTGTTCATTGTGGGCTATACTAGCTATGACATCTGGCCAATATATTGTGTCAAAGATAATACAATGCCACTTCCAGATTATATCACATAAGATAGTTAATTCCATCTTGCTAGCAGTTTCTCTCCTTCTTTCTACCTTACTAACTTTGATGAAGTAAACAACCACAGAGGGGAGGCCCATGTAGCAAGGAATTGAAGGCAGTCTCTAACCAACAACATCAAAGAACTAAGTCCTGCCAATAACTACTTTGAAGCAGATCCTTCCCCAGCTGAGCCTTTAGATGAGCTCCCAGCCTTGCACCTGTGGCAGCTCTGTGGGATACTTGAAGTTGAGGACTCTCATAAGCAGTACCTAGATACCTGATCTACAGAAGCTAAAATAATAAATGTGTATTGTTTTAAATTGCAGTTTTCGGGCAATTTGTAATGCAGCAATCAATAACTAATATAGAGAGAGTACATAAAAGAAGAATTAACAAAATTAGGTGGATAAGATGACTCATCCAGGTAATGCCAGCCAGACAATGCTGAACCTTCCATATGGTATTGTCCATAAAGGAGATCACATAGCCACTCAAGCCATCTGAGCTCAGAGTGCTGAAGTACGTACTCATACACAGCATCCAAGGTTTTTAAGTCAAAGACTATGAGCAATTTCTATAAAACTTAGCCAATAGCAAGACTAATTATTAAATATGTCTTCTACTTATTATATTTGTCCTTTGTTCCCTGTAACTTTGCTATTAAAATGTTTTGGCCTCTTAACTTTCACTGACAGATTGGCCCTATAATTGGAATTACTTTCCTAAAGGCATCACAGAATTGATATTGCCCCAATTTAATTAAGCAACTATGAAAACCCAGTAGCTCTAATTAAGGAGGAAAAGAAATACAACTATTTGGAAGGAAAGAATGTAGGAGAATAGAAAGAATGCATTTTTGTCATATTCATACAGTCCTCTCTGGAATGCTGGGCTATTGATTTATTTTGCACAGTGAAGAGTAATACTAGTTCTTTTGTAGCCATTACCCTAAGTAAAACCCTTTTTAAACCACCTCGGTGTGCAGTTAGCATTTCTGATTTTGAGGATGAAGGATTTGACTCTCAAACCCCCATGTTAGAGGCCAAAGGCTATCTATGTAATGCTAGAGCTGAAAACAAATGATAGGAATCTCAGTCCTCATTGTATCTATCAGACACATGGCTTTTACCCTCTATTTGTTCACCACAAATTCCTATGGACCTAGGCACTGTACAAAATACATGTCAGAATGGGAACTGGCTCCCAGTGACCAACCTTGTCAGCATGTAGAATCTATATTGTATAAATTTTAGAGATTATTTCTCATATCATCTATGTCCTCGAGCTACATTTCTCATTTTTTTTATTTCCTTGGACTTCTTAACAAAGAAAATAGCAGCCTCCAATACTTTTAGGTATAGAATATTACAACTTACTTTTGAAAAGCAAACATTAATAGTGAACCTGGAACAAAGTTAAATTACCACTTGTTCTTTCAATGGTGATTAATACCTATTTACAGAATACCATTCTAGGAACAAGTAAAACATGAAATCTTCCCCAAAGAAAATATTAAGTCAATAACCAAGTATAACAGAAGATAGGATGAGGTTGCTCTGAAACAGAAGCTCTGGAAAGACAAATGAATCAGGGAACCATAGAATATGGAGCTAGAGAGCCTTGTGATGAGTAGTATTTGTATCTATATTGCCAGTGATGTGCTTTATTAGTATACTAGAGGCCTGGTGCATGAATTCATGCATGGGTAGGGTCCCTAGGCCTGGCCAGCGATCAGGGCCAATTGGGGCCTTCCGACTGATGGTCATGGCCTTCCTTCCTGCTGCTGGCTAGGAACTCCCTTCCCTAGCTGTGGGCTGCCAGCCAGGGCCTCCCTTCATTCTGTGCCATCCCCTGCTGGTCAGCACATGTCATAGCAATTGATTGGTCTCCCAGTTGACCTCCTGTGGGGGACAATTTGTATATTAGGATTATATATATTTATATGGTTTTCTTTGTCTCAGCTCACATTTTGAATAAAAAATTGTCTATCAAGCAGAAACATTTACAAGTGATTCATGAATGCAGTATCATGTTTTGTCTAGCAAATAGAAGTACATTTAAGCAAAGCTTATTTCTAAGGTGGGGAGATACTTGAAGGCCTAAGAAGCAGTGAATGTGGAGACAGTGAAATTGTGTGTGTGCGTGTGTGTGTGAGAGAGAAAGATAGGTAGATAGAGAGAGAGAGAGAGAGAGGACAATCCTTGAGATAAGGCCCTTCCAAAAATGAGAGGGATTTAAAATAGTGATTGAGGGTGGGCCAGTAAAGACCTCTGACAGTTTTTCCATTGGGAAAGATGAAAAAATGATGGGGCGAGGAATGATGAAAAAATTTCAGGGTGAGGGTGATGAGGAGGGAACATTGGGAGTTCATGAGGAAGTTCCTGTCACTGAAGAAGGAGAGGGAAGAAGAATTAAGTGGTAATGATGATGAGATTTTGCTGTGCGATGAAGTTTGATTTCTTGGGATATAAAAAGTCTCTTTTGAGTTCCCAAGAAATAGCCTTCACATCTCTAATTTTTCACTGATTCTTTTGACTTTGGATTTTTTTTTTTTTTTTTTTTTGAGGAGCTCACTGGTGAGTCTGACGTCAAGGTAGACTTAAATTAAGGAGAGAGATTGCCCAGATAGCACTAAATTCCTTCTTCTAATTCTTGAGTTCTATTGTTCTAATATCTGTTCTGTCATATGTACCACTATGCAAATGAAATGAAATAAATAGATGGAGAAAGCCACTAAAATATGTATTATTAATCATACATATAAGTAAATGATTCTTTTTAAAAAATATTTTTATTGATTTGAGAGAGGAAGAGAGAGGGAGAGGGAGATAGAAACATAAATGATGAGAGAGAATCATCAATCGGCTCTCTCCTGCACACCCCACACTGGGGAGCCTGCAACCCAGGCATGTGCCCTGACCAGGAATCCAACCATGACCGCTTGGTTCATAGGTCGAGGTTTAACCACTGAGACACGCCAGACGGGCTGATTTTTTTTAAATCCTTACTTGAGGATATTTTTCCATTATTCTTTTAGAGAGAGTTGAAAAAAGAGGGAGAGACAGATAGAAACATCAATGGGAGAGAAGCACATCAATTGGTTGCCTCCTGCACATGCCCCGACCATAGCCTGGGCCTGGAAGGAGCCTGCTGCAACCAAGGTACGTGCCCTTGATCGGAATCAAACCCGGGACCCCTTGGTCTTCAGGTTGATGCTCTGTCCACTGAGCCAGACCAGGTAGGACAGAGCTGATTCTTTTTTAATACTAACTGATGAACCAGAAAATTTAGAATCATAAAATACTGATAAATCTCCATGAAAACATTCTGAAAAGGTTCAACTACTCCCTCATTTGAAATGTGTTTTTTTGCTGTCAACTTTCCTAACCATTTCCCTAACATCAGACTGTCATGAGGGTAGGGAAGAACCATTAATTTAAGCAACAAATATTGAGTGAGTGACTACTATGAGGCAGCAGCCAATCTAGTGGCTAGTAATAGAATGATGAACAAGACATACAGAGTTTGCATCCCATGTTTGCTGGTGCTGGTGGCTGGGAAAAGCAAGCAACAACTAACTAGACAAATGGACAAGATCATACAGATTACTAATCATAACTATGGCTCATACATTAATGTATTCCCTAGTACAATGTCTACCATGCGGTAGGCACTCAGTGATTATCTGCTGACTAAAATATATAAATGCATATCTGGAAACTCATTTCATCCGAATTAAGCACTCTCCTTTTTCCAACTGCTAATTCACTTAAGCGAATGTGTTTTGTCTCAAGCATGCATTTTGACAAAAGTTTTTTGGTTAATGCTGGACCAAAAGGAGTCACTGAAGTGCAGCATTGGCAAAGCCAGTGGGGAGCTCTTTGGGGCTCAGAAGCTTTGCGTCATATTTTAGCTCTCACTATAGCATCATCTCCTTTCTTTGAACTCAAGGTCTACTTTTTAAGCAGGTGATGTAATACGGTATTAATAATGAGTGAAGGGTATTATACGCTTCTTTTGGGATAGCTAATTCTGAATTGTTTGAACATCATTCAGGTCACTATGTAATCTCTCTAACACAAGCTTGCTGAAGATTCAATTCAACTAAGTGGACAATTTAGGTGAATTATTTGCTTAAATGCCTGCTAAGTAAGATTGTAAAAATAAAACCTTAAGGGAACTTTTGAGGGAATCAGATATTTTATAAGAATTTAAGATTATATTTTTAGAATTTTAAGATTCTTGATAAAGATTGTTTTCTTTACAAAATCTCCATGGGCTCAAATAATAACTATTTTCTAAGACTATGTCAGTATAATACTGTAGAGTGTTAAAGAATAGACAGGTGAAACAGATGGTATTAAAAAAAAGGTGTATTCTCCCCCCCCCACTTCCTGTATACCATAATTTGGCTGTTTGCTTTATAAAGAAGTAATAATTGACTATAAAGGATGATATATATAACTTACTCTAGTATTGCTTAATTAACAGTTCAAAGATAATACAGCATGTGAATAATTGAAAAATATCTTTTAGAAAGATAACATCTTATTGTTTTTATTGTATACAGCATTGTATATTTCAGTATACTCTGAATTCTGAGGGAGGAAGGAATAGAAAATCTATTGCACACAAGACTGGGGATCAGGTTACATCAGCTCTTCCAATAACAAACTATGTTGCCTTGCATAAATGAAAAATTACTTACATTCTCTGATGCTTCTGTCCAAAGCTATAAATATGAATGTTAGAAATGGTAATATATACTTTCCTTCCAGTGCTAACACTGGATGATCTTTTTGATGCCTGATTTTAATGTTTTAATTGGGAAACTAGGCAAGAACCATTTCTTTAACAACCAAGTAAGAATTTCTGATAAATTAAACACAACATATTACTCATTGTGTGTCCTGTATTAACTATACTTAAAATATTTTGACTTAATTGAAGCTTTTCCTCCTCAAATGATATGCATGCAATTTGTCTTCTGGCTATTAAACAGCAATTTAAGTTAGAGACTTATCATTTTTAAAATCTCTATGAATTAATTATCATTCTGCTTAATTATTAGAAAGTAAGGATGAGATTTTTGCTGCAGCCCATGAAGGAGAAACTGATATGGGCCTTGTCCCATTGTGAATAACTAGCACATTGGGCACCATCCATGTAACAACTGTGTTCAGGCATTGGACTAGAAAGGGGTGGGATAGGCTGTGTGATCTCTGAGAGAAGAGGGGGCACATGAGGTATCCTAGGATTGCTTTGGCTTTCTGCCTGGAGCACATTATGGGCCATGGCACAGGGAGGGAAAATCAAGCAGAGTATTGTGTCTTGCTGAGATGTGAAATGAAAATTTTGTTTAGATTTTGCAGAAGAGAAGAGTGCTGGACTGGAAATCTTAGCAATGGAAAATAACCAAAATGCAGCAAAGAGGGAAAAAGAAGGAAAACATTTTGAAAGAGCCCCTAGTGGACAATATCATGGAGTTTAATTTTGCCACTGTGTAATTGAAATCTAAGGAGGAGGGGAACAGAAAAAAACATATTAAAATAGTTGAAAATTTTCCATATTTGAAGAAAAATATAAACAAACAAACAAACAAAATTCCAACAATTTCAATGACATCCAAGCAGGATATATTCCAGAAAAATCAAACAAAGGCAAATGACATAGAGGACAAATAAGATAAAAATGTCTTCAGCCTTGCCATCAAAAACAATAGAAGCCAGAAAAAATAGAAAGACATTTTAAAGGCAATTAGCAGCAACAAAAATGTTCAACCTAAAAATCTATATCCAGTGAAATTGTATTTCAAAAAGGAAGGCAAAATAAAAAAATGTTTGATAACCAAAGCAGAGAGAATCCACATAGTATTCGTCATCATACAAAGCCTCTGACACTTTGCCAAACCCACACTGGGAACAGTTTAAAGTATTTCAATAAGGAAACAGATAAATCTTAGAAGATGTTGCAAGAAATATGTAGTATTTAAAAGTTATTTTATTCTCTGTGAAAATCTATTGTTTTAAGAATTTCTAAGAACAATTAAAAAGGGAAACCATATATAAACTAAAAAAAAGTTAAAGGAAGTTCTTCAGACAGATGGAAAACAACATATCAAACAGAATCATAAACCTATAAAAAAATAAAAAGAACTAGAAATGATAAATATTGGGGATTTTTTCCCTTTATTTTTAAAAAGATAATTCACTTTTTACTGCAAAATAAGAATTATATACCAGAGAATTTATAACATAGGTGAAACAAGTTATGTGACAGTAACAATACAAAGGACAGGAGGAGGGGGAAATTAACATTTTTATATTATATTTGTGAAGTGGTATAATATTTGATAAGTTTAGAATAAAAATGTAAACCCTATAACATCTGCTTTAAAATAAAAAGGACTTATGGCTAATAAACTAAGAGCAGAGATAAAATGGAATGAAAAGTTTACCTAATCCAAAAGAAGATAGATAACATTAAAATAAAAAATATGAAGGATAATGAAAAGCAAATAACCAGATTATAATAAAAAGCAAGCATATCAATAATAACATTAACTATATATTATGGTCTAAACATAACATTTAAAAGGAAACATTATCAGACTAGGGAAAATTATATACCCAATAACAACCAATTAAGTATGAATCCCTATATGAGTTAAAAGTATATTAATGTAAAAGAAAACATGAGTCAAAAAAAAGCAGGAATAGCTATATAAGTACCAGACCAAGTGTTCTTCAAAATAGGGAATATTGCTCATGATGAGGAAATTTTTCTAATGATTAAGTAGTTAAATCATCATGAAGACCTAACACATTTTAATGCATTTAACAATAGAGCTTCAAAATACATGATTCAAAAATTGGCAGAACCGAAAGCAGAATAAATTAAAGCTAACATATTTAAATATTTCAAAGTCCTTTCCAGTAATTGATAAATTAAAAAAGTATAAAGAAAATCAAGAAGCATATAGAAGACATGAACTATCAATCAACTTGACATTTATGGAGTACTCCACCCAATGTGAACAGAAAACATATTCTGGCAATTGTTAAAGAATAATCACCAAGATAAAATATATGCTGATCCATAAAACAAATCTCAAGTAATTTAAAAGCTTTAAGATCTTAGAGTCTGCTTTCTCACCAAAATAGAATTAAATTAGAAATCAATAATAGAGCAATGCATGAAAAACTCTAAATACTTAGAGATTAAACAACACATAAATATGAATTTAAAAAAAAGATTTTCTAAGCCAACTGTTGGTGAAGATGGGGAACAACTGGAACATTCATGCATGTAAAATGTAAAAGAGCATAAAATGTTTTAACCCATTCTGGAAAACAATTGGATGATTTCTTATAAATTTACACACATCTGCTATATGATGCAGCAATGCTATTCTCCAGTATTTACTCAAGAAAGTAAAAACATATGTCTACAAAAACTTTTATATACAACTACACAGAAAAGCTTTATTAATAATAATTCCAAACTGGAAACCACACAAATGTCTGTCAAGAGGTGAATGAATAAACAAATAATTACATGTCCATATAATGAAGTACTGTTCGGTAATACAGGAAGGTATGAGCGATAACATTTTCTTATATAAAATATGTAATATATAATATCATAAATGAGATATTATATATGTAAAATAATAAATGCATCTTAAAAACAATATGCTGAGTAAAAGATCCCAGAAACAAGAGTATACTGTATGAAGTTCTAGAAAAGAGAAATCTGATCAAATTTTTAGAGTTGTGGATCTTTATGGATTGAAAATAAAGGAGCACAACTTTTTGAGGTGATGCAAATATTCTGTCTTTTTATGGTGGTGGTTACACATAAGTATATGTATTTGTCAGAACTAATTAAACTCTATACTCTACTTTTCATAGTTATTTATTTTAAGTAAAATTCATATACAATATTATATTAGTTTCAGGTATACAATCCAGTGCCAGCCAAAGTGAGCAGCCACCTGTGCCCTGTCTAGGACCATCTGGAATGAGCTAGAAAGCAATTTACAGATGGCTGCTACTTGTGCTGGGTTAGGCAGTGCCTGGGAGAGGCCAAGAAGCAAACCAAGGCCTGCTGTCTTGAGTACCAGCTCTGCGATCACTTAGCAAGCAGTATGGGGCATGCTGAGGTCAGATGATGCTTGTTTGAAGATTTTAGGAAAGTCACCAGCATCAGCCCAGACAGGCCTTTTGTATGGAAAAACCACTGGAAATAGCTTGGGTGGACCTAAAAGATGGGTGAGGTGATATCTTTAAATCCCCAGGGCTAGGTGAATAGTGTTAGCCAGCTTGATGGAGAATCGGATATGGCACCCACATGCCTGCCCTGTGGAGAGAGGGCTCAACAAAAGAACAATGGACTCTGCCAGCATTTCTGTCTGACAGAAAGCTCCCCTCCAGCCCTAACCTCATGTCAGACAGTTCAGTTCTTCCCCATACGTCCCTGGTGCCTTTAGAGCTATTGTCCCAGTGCTAGAGCTCAGAGAAAACAAATTGGAATAAGTCTGGCCACTGGCCCTTTAAGGGGAAAGCCTGGGACGCCAGCAACCTTCTATCCCGTTCAGCCACAGTACTAGCTAGTTTTAACAGCCAGAATCAATGGAAACTTCTCTTCCCAGCACCGGAACCCTGGGTTGGGGGGCCTGATGTGGGGCTAGTACCCCTCACTTCTTAGGGGAACCTCTGCAACTGAGGTATCCATACCAAATTTTAATGGCCACACATCTCCACCCATCCTATCAGTCTCTATGTGGCTTCTTCTGTGCATCCTAATTATAGGACTTATGTTCAATGTAAGTTATAGGACTTATGTTTAGATTTTGGGAAGTTCTGACTGATAACTGTTCTGTAGTTTAGTTGCAATTTTGATATGGTTGTGGGAGGATGCCCGCACCACATTTACTTATGCTGTCATCTGGACTAGAAGCCTCAAACTATACATTAAAAGGCCTACTTTTATTGTATAAAGGAGGTTTATTCCTCAACACATTTGATTTAAAAAGAGATTTCAAGTATTTCTGTAGGATGTTTCCATGTATGACCCATAAGAAATAAATTTGTGAACAAATATATTGAGAAACTTTCAATTTCAACAAATTAAAAAATTTTGGTAAGAATTCTTAGATTCTTTATTAAGCTATTTAAAATTTCCAAGACATTCTCATATTTTTAGTTATTCACAAACTTTGAAATGCAATATGTTCCTGGAATAGTTTTCTCTGTGTCATGTTTGAAAATTACACCCCTGCTTTAACTAAATATTCTGTTAAAGTGGTATGTGAAATAATTTTTCTCATCATCCCACAGTAGTTTTACATTAGTGATAGACTTTTTTAAAATACTGGTCAAGAATATAAAATAGATTATTAAGAAATGTTGTAAGCACAAAAGAAATCATCAACAAAATGTAAAGATAATCCACTGAATGGGAAAACATATTCACCAATGATACATCTGATAAGAGGTTAATATCCAAAATTTATAAAGAACTCATACAACTCACCACAAAAAAAAAACAAACAACCCAACTTAAAAATGTGCAAGGGATCTGAATAGACACTTTTTTTCCAAAAGACATACAGTCATAGCCAGTTTGGCTCAGTGGATAGAGCGTTGGCCTGTGGACCAAAGGGTCCTGGGTTTGTTTCTGGTCAAGGGCCCGTACCTTGGTTGCAGGTTCCTTCCAAAGTCAGGCCCTGGTCTGGGCTTGTGCGGGAGGCAATCAATCGATGTGTTTCTCTCACATCGACGTTTCTCTCTCTCTTTCCCTCTCCCTAAAAATCAATAGAAAAATAACCTTGGGTGATGATTAACAACAACAGCAACAAAAGAAAAAACTGACATACAGACGGCCAATCCTAATATATAAAAAGCCAATAGCAAGGCTGCATGGGGTGACCAGACTGACAGGGGGATTAGTGAGGGATGACCAAATGCCTGAACAGCAGGCTGTGTGGGGTGACCAGGCTAACATGGGGGGAGGGCAGTTGGGGGTGACCAGACCAGTGTGTGGGAGGGCAGTTGGGGGCGACCAGGCCGGCGGGGCAGGGGGAACAGTTAGGGGTGATCAGGCAGGCAGGCAGGCAGGCAGATGAGCAGTTATGAGCCAGCAGTCCCAGATTGTAAGAGGGATGTCTGACTGCCGGGGATCAGGCCTAAACTGCAGTCGGACATCCCCTGAGGGGTCCCGGATTGGAGAGGGTGCACGCTGGACTGAGGGAACCCCCCCACCCCCATGCACAAATTTCATGCACTGGGCCTCTGACATATAAAAAAATGCTCAGTGTCACTAATTATCAGATAAATGAAAATTAAAACCACAATGAGATATCATCTCATACCTGCCATAATGGCTGTCATCAATAAAATAATAACAAACAAGTGTTAGCAAGGAAGTGGAGAAAGGGACCCTTGTGCCCTGTTGTGGGAATGAAGTTTGGTGCAGCCACTGTGGGAAACTGTATGGAGGTTTTTCAAAAAATAAAAATGGAACTGCCTTCTGACCCAGCAATTTCACTTCTATGAATATATCCAAAGAAACTGAAAACTGTAATTTGAAAGAATATATGTACCCTATGTTCATTGCAGCATATTTATAATAGCCAAGCTATGGAAGCAGCCCAAAAGTGAAGTGGATAAAAATGTGGCAGTACGGCCCTGGCCAGTGTGGTTCAGTTGGATGAAGTATCCACCCATACACCAAAGGATTATGGGTTTGATTCCAGGTCAGGGCACATACCCAGGTCTTGGGTTCAATGTCCAGTTAGGGTGTAAATGAGATGCAACTAATTGAAGTCCCTCTCTCTCTCCCTCACTCCCTCCCTCCGACCCTTCCTTTCTCTCTAAAATCAATGAAATCATATCCTCAGGTGAGGATTAAAATTTTAAAAAGCAGTGGTACATATATACAATATTACTCAGCCATATAAAAAGAACGAAAAAATTACCATTTGTTGCAACATGGATGGACCTAGAGGGTATTATGCTTAGTGAAATAAGTCAGTCAGAGAAAGACAAATGCCATATGTTTTCACTTATATATGGAATCTAAAGAACAATATAAAATCAACAACAACAACAAAAAAACAGAACAGACTCATAGATACAGAGAACAGACTGATGGTTGTCAGAGGGGGCAGTTTAGGGGACTGGGTAAAAAAGGTGAAAGACTTGAGAAGTACAGATTGGTAGGTACAAAATAGTAAACGGGGATTTAAAGCACAGGAAAGATAGTTAAGAATATTGTAATATCTCTGTATGGTGCCAGGTGAATATGGAAAATATCAGGGGGAACACTTCTTAACGTATATGATTATCTAACCACTATGCTATACACCTGAAGCTAATACAAAATAATATTGAGTGTAAAAGAGTAATTGAAAATATTTTTTTTAAGAAAAGGAATGAAGAAAAAAATTATTTTAGTGCTAAAAGAAATGAGCCATCATACCATGAAAAGATGTGGAGGAAACTTAAATGCATATTACTAAGTGAAAGTAGTTCATCTGAAAAAATTATCCTATATGATAAATGGATAATGTGCAAATCGACTGAACTGCAGAACAACCAGAACACCTGGGGCCCCTCTCTCTGGCCGGCCCACCCCCAATGGCTCCCATCAGGCTGACTGGCTGGACCCCACCAGTGCACGAATTCATGCACTGGGCCTCTAGTGTATGTATAATGATAACTATATGCCATTCTGGAAAAGTCAAATCTATTTTTTTTTTCAGAGAGGAAGGTAGAGGAAGAGAGAGACAGAATCATCAACAATGAATCATCGATCTGCTGTCTCCTGCACCACTCCCACTGGGGATTGAGCTTGCATCTTGGACATGCCCATGAGCAGGAATGGAACCATGACCTCCTGGTTCATAGGTCAATGGTCAACCCCTGAGCCACATCAGCCAGGCAAAAGTCAAAACTGTTGAGAGATTAAACAGATCAATGGTTGCCGAGTCTGGGAAAGGGAAAGGAATGAATAACTGGAAAACAGAAAAAAAATTTATGGCAGTTATGCATTTGTTTAAACCATAGAATGTACAATAAAAAGAGTGAACACTAAGGTAAACTATGGACTCTGGCTGATCATAATGTGTAAATGTAGGTGGCAAAAAATGTACCTCTCTGGTGGAGGATATTAATAATGGAGGAGGCCAAGTATGTGTGGGGCAATGGTATATGGGAAATCTCTGCATTTCCTCTTAATTTTGCTGTGAACCTAAAGTTGCTTAATAAAAAGTAAAATCTTAAAAAAAGAGAAATGTAAGTATTTAGAAAATGAAGCAATATTCATTATTAGACTTAATGGGCTCATCAAGAATAAGCCATTCATGATAGAATAATTTCCTTCTTTGGTGGATTATGTATATACAATACATACAGCTGTTCCTCTCAGAATGTTGTTTCACTCAATGTTGTTTTATTATAGTGTTAATGAAACGCAGTAGGACCTTTGCTCTTCTTTGCATTAATTAGTCTATGGTAAAATTGGTTTTCATTCTACCTAGTTTTGCTTAAAGTTACAGAACCTATTGAGGACATTGAAGAATTTCTGTACTTGGATTTCAACATGATCCCATGACATCTTTCTGAATAGGAAGATTTGCTGTAATAAGAATATTCATAGGAGGCCCGATGCTTTTCTGAATGGTGTTATTTCTAGAGGCATGGGACTCTTTCTTTGACTGTGTGTATGTTTGTGTGTAGTTTCTGATTGTTTAGTTTTTCACTTTTAAACAATGACATATTTTTAAACTTTTTACATTTAAAAAAATTTTGCAACAATGACTTGCTGTTCAAGCATATTTTAAATGCCATGCTGATCAGAATTTTATATGGTTCAAAGGTGAGAAGAGTAGTTAAAATATTTGATACTAGAATCGTTGTCCATAAATAATTCAAGTGACTCAAATAATAGATGAACATTTGAAAGAAATAAAGGTAAAAGGTAAAAGTAAATTTATGCAATTGGTTTCACAATGAAATAGTTACATCAGTGAAATATTATATGTAAAAGGAATTAAGAACTGTAAGTTGATTGTAAGTAGAATATAAATTAATCATTGACATATCTTGCCAAAAAAAAAACAAAATTAATGATAATAGTTATAGTTTATTGAATGCCTACTATGTTCCAGGTATTGTTAGGATATTTGCATATATTTATCTATAAATATTATGTACATCTTAATTTTTTAAATTTATTTTTACTATTTTATAATGGAATTTTTAAGCTCAGATGACTGATCTAAGATTCTTCTTTCTCCAGACCCATGTCTTTTTCTGACTTGTTAATGTGGTCATAGAATGAATTAAGGTGGAAAAATAACCAATATAAAGGATGTAACTGGTCCATTTTAATCTAAGCTATGCAGAGTCCCATGCCAGGTTCTTGTTTTGTTTTGTTTTTAATTGAGAACACCTGGTGCTCATTCTTTACATCTTCTACATCTCACACAAGAGAAAAGTTGGAGTATTTTTTGAGTACTCCAGATAATCGGGGTAGAGATTTGAATTCATTTGATATGAAGAACAGCCCACAGAACTAAAGGTTTTTGGCCTACACAACTGGTGGCTGTCTTCAGCATTTGAAAAAGTATTATTTGAAAGATGGGTTATATTTTTTGTTGTGACTCCATAGAGTGGAACTAGGACTAATAAGTGAAAGTCATGAAATCAACTTGGAATAACGTAAGTTAGAATTTTCCAACAGAGTTTTTTTGAAAGCGTACTGAAATATCTGTATAGTGGTAAGCTGACCAACACTGGAGGTGTTCAGCAGAGTGCAGTTGATTATTCAGGTTAGAATCACTGGTCGTCTCAACTGACTTTTAAGGTTCCTTTGATTACATTGCTTGGAATCTCGATTGTTATAGAATCAGCAGTATATTTAGGGGTTGGCAGTTAGCATGCATTTTTTAAAAAGTAATTTTATTGAATGACTTCATTATGATACCAGGCTAAAACAGAAACAAGCAGCAGCTCACCTGCAAGTTAAAGCAGAGAGGCAGTTGTTGGTGAGGTGGAACAGCATTTCGGTATTGTTTCATCCATTGTTCTAACCACTTGCCAAACAATAATTATTTACTTTCGAAGGAAGATCCCTGGTGTATATTTCCAACATTCTTTAAGGGAGTTGATCACTAAATGTCTTCATATCCATCTCCATCCTGTCTTGAGTTTTGGCAAAGGAAGAAGCCAAGGTGACCTTTACAGAAGGTGAGCATTCTTGGCTGTGATGGAAGGAACGCTGCAGTTACCTGGGACTCATTCTTTCCATCTCACACACTGAAAAGACCTCCCAGGAAGAGCTGCCAAGACATCCAAGGTCCATGTAGCCTCAGCAGCAACACTCAGGCTACCTTGTGGAAGGCCTGGCTGGCTTTTACTAAGTACTTTCAAAAGATAAGACACATTATATCCCTCTCCATCTTTCTCCCCACCCTCATACCCCCCAAGTCCTCCATTGCCAGTTTTTCTTTACTGATTTGTTAAATAGTTGCCATCTGTCTAAAAGCATTTTGAAGATATTTTTGAATTTTTTACCTTTGCTGCTCTAAGAGTTGTCTGTGGGCCAGCATCAGCATCACTGAGAGCTTGTAAAAAATACAGGATACTTGCCCTCACACCAGAACTATTCAATCAGAAACCGCCCTTTAAATAAAATTCCCAAGTGATGTGTATGTGTATTAAACTTTGCGAAGCAGTGTTTTAGTCTACCTGCTCATGATTCCACATATTTTGTAAGTATAACATGTGATTTAGTCCTTCTCCCATTGTTCTAATTTTTCTTTTTAGTGCTTCTAGATGGATCCCTAATATTGAGGTTAGTGAGCTTTCTGGAGCTATTGCCTAAACTAGAATCTTCAATTAATTCTTTACTCTTCAATTCATAATCCAACTGTCCACTAATTACAGAACCTTAAATCCTACCTCCAAACTGTCTGGCTTCCATCTGCCACAACAGATCTGGATCAGGCCCCATCGCCTCAGTTTGGACTATAATGATAGCCTCTTTACTTCTGATTTCTCTCTGCTCTCATTCATTCTCCAAACTTGGGGCAAAGGTAATTTTTATTGAAAGCATTTTTGTCCGGGGACAATGTCCTCCTAACTTATTATTTTGCATAAAAATGTTTCCATTAACATTTTAGCTTCTTCTATTGCCACATTCCTACTTAACATCTTAATTCTAAATATAAGCTATTACTGGCCATTCACACATTTCCATTTTCCTGAAAGCTCGTCCTCACACTTCCTCCTCCTCTTCTTTCTAGACACATGAAAATAAAGCCATCTACAGTCTTCCCAGAAAGAATGAGTTGTTTTTCCTTCTGCTGATGTAACAGGGTTTGCAGGCTACATTGTCATGTTCCAGTGTTATGTTCTTACCTCCATACAGAGCTAGATTGTGAGTGAATGAAAGGCAAGAATAAGGGAGACACTATAGTATTTGGTTAAAGAAATAGGTTCTGGAGTGAAATAATATGTCAAATTTAATTCTTTCCTTACTATTTCAGGGCCTTAAGTGGTTTGTTTGCTAGCTCTGCATCACATGTGCCTACCCTCTTGGGGCTACTGGGTGGATCTTCAGGAGCTCTAGTCCAGAGAACTCAGCAGGTCACTGTGAATTAAGATAGGTCACTGTGAATCAAACCAGTGATCTCTTGGTGCATGGGGTGATGCTCAACCAACTGAGCAACACTGGCCAGGGCTTGTCATCCCTTTAGATGGAGAGGTGTAATAAATGTAGCATCATCTGATTGAGATTTTCTATCTATCTATCATCTATCTATCTATCTATCTATCTATCTATCATCTTTCTATCTTTCTAGTATATACATACACACACACACACACACACACACACACACACACTCTGAGTGGCCAGATTATTATGATCTCTGAACGCATAATAATCTGCCACTGAGTATATATATTAGAGTCCCAGTGCATGAATTCGTGCATGGGTGGGGTCCAGCCAGCCTGGCCAGGGGGAGGGGACATGGGTGTTTGTCCGGCCTGCCTGCTGGTTGAACTCCTGGTCAAGGGGACAATTTGCATATTAGCCTTTTATTATATAGGATATACACTGAGTGGCCAGGTTATTATGTGTTCAGAGGTCATAATAATCTGGCCACTCAGTGTATATAATATTTGTTTCTATGGCTCTTAGATTTCAGTATACTAGTAACCACCTGACCTTAAACAAATACTCTTAACACTTCAGTGACTCAGTTTTTGACTCTGTAAAATTAGAGAATTTAGACTATTTGCTTTCAGTAACCCTTTTAAGCACTCTGTGTTCACACAAAACTTATGTATAAGAACTTTCACTTAAAATTATATATATATATATATATATATATATATATATATATATATATTCATGTGAAGAGAGAGAGAGAGAGAGAGAGAAGCTGAGCAGCACTTGAGAAAATCTTTAGGGAGCCGAGTTCATGGTTTAATTGGTTGGAACTAGCCAAGTTTAGTAGGAGTGTCATGTGTTTTATGGTAAATGAGTGGGAATGGGGATAATTAAATTAGGAATAACTATTGCTGAGACAGTGCTGGATTGTGGTAAAGTAGAAAGAATATGGGTTTTGGAATAACAGATACCTGAATCCTGATTGATCAATCACTAGTTATATAAACTGAGCATAATTCTGAGTCTCAGTTTTCCCCTCTGTAAATTGGGAATCATTGTCAGGTTCTTATAAGAATGAAATGTGATAATGGGAATTAACCACCTGGCACATGACACAGAATATGCTTGGGACTCAACCAGTGCTATTTCCCCCCTCTTTTCTCCTCTATATGTGACAAGGCACAAACTTGCAAAATAAAAACCTGAGCTATTTCAGTACAGTTCTGCAGATGATATCTCTGAACCATCAGATAATTACAGGAAGATCAGAATTGCAGAGAAGAACCTAGACTGACTCTATCCCCACTTCCTGTTCCAGAGAACCACACTATCCTTTTTCCTGTTCTTTCTATTTTCTGAGTAATTCTTTTGCATTTGGGGGGGAAATTTGATGTGTGCAGACATGGATGTCTGGCCACACACCATGGATGTTTGATTTTCCTTCTCCGTCCTTCCACCATCTCTCATGAGGAAGCCTTAATCAGAGCTGTTGCCAGGTGATGAGGTCTCTACATTCCTTCCAGCAGCTGCTATTTATGTAGAGTGTCTGGTGGTGTTTTAACACCTGGTTCAATATTTACCTGTGAAGGCTTCACTTTCCTCTCTGACCTTATTCACAGAAAGGGGCTGTCCAGGAAATGACACCTTGGGGATTGCTATTAGGTATTCTCAAAGCTGACCACTTAGTATTCACCCATCTTTCCAGAAATGTTAGAAAGTTCTGAAATGAAGTCTTCTGCCATCTTTTCTTGGATTATTGAAACTGTGAGCACTAGGAACATGATGAATTAATTAAAAGAAGCACATCCCGAGTTTGTGGGTTTCCGAAAGTTAGAAACAAGGGAATGAAGTGTTTTACATGCCTTCTCTATACCCTCTTTATCTTTCAGAGGAAAGATAAAGTTCTCAATTCTTAAAAGTCTTCTTCAGCTGCAATGTTCACTTGCAAAGTCATTATGGTGGAGCATCTAGCAATAAATATGTGTTTTCAGCTCCATTATTTCATTCTAGCTACCTCATATCTCAGCACATGGCTGGTATTATTATCCCGATTTATAGATGGAAAATGCAGGCCTAGAGCAGGTAGGTAATTTATCAAGCCATTTCAAATCCTCTGTGAAATAAAATGGGGAGTAATTAGGCAAAATGAAACATATGCAAAGAAATACATACCACCTCTTAAAACTAGATGTTATGATGAGACTGTTATCATTAACCTATTTTACAGATGAGAAAACCTAGCTGATAGTCATGTCTTGATTTGCTCAATTATATAAAACTAGGAGCCCAGCACACAAAATCGCATGGTGCCGCCCACCCACCTGCAGCCCTGCCTTGACACCCGAAGCTGTCCACGCAGAGCTCCAGCGCACCTGGCCCAGCCCCCAAACCCTCTGGCCTTCTCTGGCCACTTCAAGCCCCGCCCTCAGTCCCTCGCATCGCCTCCGGCTGGTCCTGCCTTCTCTGGGCGCCTCCCCACTTCCGCCCCCTCTCCAGAGCAACGTGGTGGCTCCACCCCATAATGGCTGCGGAGGAGAGTGTGAAAGCCTCCTGCCTGCTGTGCTGTGCTCCTTCCCCTGGCAGGTTGGTCATGGGGCACTCAGAGTGCAAGCGGTGGGTGGTGAAGGACTGGTGAGGGTGCTATGGGCTCTCACCCCTGCCCTCCCCAGCACGGGATGGTCCCGCCTCCTCCGAACCTTCCCACTTCTGCCCCATCTTTGGAGCAGTGCCCCAGCTAATATGCTAATGACCTGGTCGTTACCCCTTATGGCATTTTGACCATTAGCATGTTAGCTCTTTATTAGTATAGATACTTGGCAGAATGATGAAGAGGATGCATTTACATGTTGTTAAAAGACACTGAACTAGGAAGTGTGCCATGGAGTCAGGATCATGGACATGGGTTCGGATAAGCCTCTCTTTGAGCCCTTGTTCCACTGTGGGCAAGTGACAACTCTCTGGCTTTCATCCTAGTTGTGAATCATTATGTAGCTCAGTTTCCTAATTTTTAAAATGGGAATGGATAATTTCTAATTAGCACTATTGTGAGAAATGAAGTCAATAGCGTGCCTGGCCTATGGTAGACTCAATGCTAGAGAATTTGTTGTCAGTGTTTACAATTCCAGAAAGGTGCTCACAGCATTTTGGTTTGTCTCTATTTTTGACTGGTCTTCAGGGAGTTGAGGAGAGAGAGGAACTGGCTTGAAACAAACCACCCTTGCACATACACAGTTCTGGCTTGCCGGCGAGGTCTGCATCCCATGTAATTACAATGACATCTCAATATGTTCTTATGTCTCACGTACTCTTCCTTGTATTACATTTGCATTTGAAAGTTACAGCTCCAGAACCATAAATGCAGGTAACCTGATGCCACGTGGAGCAAAAGAGCTCACCTTCAAAATGCTGCCAGGGAGAGTCACTTTTTATAGCTCTTTTTACATAAATTCCCATGGAGCAGAATTCTCAGCAGAAGAATTTGGCCTCTTGGTTTAAAGCACATCTGGTTCTTTGAGTTGTCAAAGAGTAAGTAGTCCATAACAATCGAGAGAATGAGGTAAATGTGAAATCAGAGCTGGACAAAGTCAGGAGAAATTCAAATTGCAGACAGCTTTGTTTATCTTTCAAAATATCCTGCTGGCTCACAAATTAGATTGAGATTTTAAAAATTAATCAAAAATGAAAAACCAGTAAAGTCCCAATGGAGCTATGATGATATAATTAATTCTCCTTATTCAGAGGCTACTGATTAATTTGTGGATTTTCCAGGGCCTTTGCTTTCCCTCTCACACCCAATTGTCTGCATTTTGGTTCAGTTCTCTCAGTTACACTGTCTTCTGTGATGTGTGGGTAGAGAAGGCAAAAGGGACCTAGGCAGTTAATGATTCATGTAATCTAATGGTGTATCTTATTTCGGCCTTAGGTAGGAATTAAAGAATTGTTTGCTAGATGAAGGAAATATGCTACTTATTAAGAATTTGAACTAATGGGTTCTGGAGTTGCCATGAATTTTGTTAATCCATTTTATTCTCGCTATGTAGGTAGATGATTGAGTCATCAAAAGTCATAATTAGAGGTTTTCCTTTGGGCTTCAGGGCTTCTTCATATTTCCCTGATAGCCCTTGAGTTAGAGAAAATATTTGGATTTGGTATTTTGTGAAACTTTAATTGTAATCAAACCAGTAGAGATATCCAACTGTCCTAGTCAGAAGAAATTTCTATCTCCTATGAACTCTTAAATAATAGGGTTTGTATGTCCCCATTAGCATTGTCACCTGCCTTGCTTCTACACAGTTCCATCCCCCTCACTAGACTGCAGAGCAGTCACCCTGAGGACGTCTCTGTACTCATCTTTGTAATCTCCAGAACAGTCCAATCTAGCTCTGTCAGCCACATTTGTAATTTATAATTCTCTAGTAGCCACATTAATGGAAAGAAAAACAGAAAAACAGATGAAATTAATCTTAACAATATATTCTCTAAGCCAATATACCCAAATTATTATCATTGTAATATATTTGTGATATAAGTAATGATTAGTTATTTTACATTTAAAAATATAGTTGTCAACATTTTATAGGTATTTTCTATTTGTGGAATATTTCTATTTAGAAAAACCAGATTTCAAGTGCTCAATAGCCTCTGTGGCTAGTGGCTACTATATGGGACAGCCTGACTCTAGAACACTTTTGACCATGAGAGGTCATATAGTGCTCTCTATTAGACAGCAGATTGTGTGGGTTCAAGTACCAGCTCTATTGATTTTCTAAGCCTCAACTTTTTCATCTTCTAGAGCAGTGGTTCTCAACCTTTCTAATGCCACGACCCTTTAATACAGTTCCTCATGTTGTGGTGACCCCCAAGCATAAAATTATTTTCGTTG
Organism: Corynorhinus townsendii; assembly: GCA_026230045.1. Lineage (NCBI taxonomy): Eukaryota > Metazoa > Chordata > Mammalia > Chiroptera > Vespertilionidae > Corynorhinus > Corynorhinus townsendii. Next base: position 60,355,583 of record JAPDVU010000008.1, on the reverse strand, counting down.
CTACTTCATAACTGCAATTTTGCTACTGTTACGAATCGTAATGTAAATATCTGTGTTTTCCGATGGTCTTAGGCGACCCTGTCGCGACCCACAGGTTGAGAACCGCTGCTATAGAGCCTAAGACCATTGGAAAACACAAATATTTACATTACGATTCAAAACAGTAGCAAAACTGCAGTTATGAAGTAGCAACGAGAATAATTTTATGCTTGGGGGTCACCACAACATGAGGAACTGTATTAAAGGGTCGTGGCATTAGAAAGGTTGAGAACCACTGCTCTAGAGTAATATTACTGTGCTAATAAGAACAATACCTCACACATGGTATATGTACAAAAGACATTTGGCATGGCTCAAGGGTTGAGTGTCGACCTATGAACCAGGAGGTCATGGTTTGATTCCCAGACAGGGTACATGCCCAGGTGCAGGCTCGATTCTCTCTCTCTCTCTCTCTCCCTTCATCTCTGAAATCAATAAAAATATATTTCAAAATAAGACATTTGTTAAATGAATGAAAACATTTTTCATATGGGCTGTCTGAGGATTGAATGAGATAATGCACATAAAGCCCTTAGCATAGTGTATGGCACATGGAATCTCTTCAAGAAAAATTCTGTTACTGTGTTAAGATAGTATCTATGCACTAGAACATATTCAGTTGATATTTTCCCCTCATGTCTGCTAGCAAAACTTTTAATTATCTTTTATGCACATCTCCTAGAGGATCTTCCCCATGTGGCCTTCATCCCATCCAGTCAAGTCCATGTGAATCTCTTCTTCCTCTGTTCTCTCACAGAACTCAATTCATTTACAAATTTAAGTATTTTTGTTTTTTAATTATTCTGTAGATTATAGGCCTCCACATATGGGGCAGTGTCAATTTATCTAGGTATCATTCCTTTTGATCACAGATTACCTGGCACATAGTAAGTGCTCAGAACATTTTTAATACATAAGAAGTGAACAAATACTTTTTTATTGTAGCATGAGAGGTTGAGTTCTCTTCCAAAAGAAAACTGGTTAGATTGTTTTTCTGATCTGAATTGTTTTTAGAAATAAATATGATGTCAGCTTTCCTCTCAAACATTTATTGATTTAATGAAGATTTCCCAAGATACTAAAGCTCATAATTGGTTTTAATAGGACAGTTATCAGCCCTGAGGTGAGGATTAAGTGTCTATGATTGCTAAGTGATTGAAACTTCATAAAAAGTCACTTACACTAATATAACCAACACATCTAAACTGAAATATGTTCTTTTTTTATTGTAGCTCATGGCTGTGTAGGGCATCAGCTAATTCATGGAGGGTATATATCAGTGGTTGGCAAACCGCAGCTTGCGAGCCACATGCGGCTCTTTGCCCCCTTGAGTGTTCTAACGCCCTTCTTTAAAATAGACTCGCTCAGGCCGAAAACCGAATTCTGTGCATGGGCCACGAAGTTTCAATCGCACTGTACGTGTGCGCCCGCACATGGTGTTTTGTGGAAGAGCCACACTCAAGGGGCCAAAGAGCTGCATGTGGCTCGTGAGCCGCGGTTTGCCGACCACTGGTATATATCATTACTCAGATTTAAACTCCATGTCTGTAGCTGCCAATCATGGAACATTCCCAGTACTGGTCAGAGCAAAGCAAAGCTGTCACAACATGAAGTCTCCTTTCGCTCCTGGGGTTTGGCCCTTAGGGGCACATCTGTATTGGTTTCCAGAAGCTTCTTTCTTCCTGGGACTAATGTTCATTTCTTAACTTCCCTCAGATAATGTGGAGTTGGGGCTGGGGTCAGAATTGCTGGTGTTACCCAATCAAGCCTACTTATAGTAAGATTGTATAGAATATGCTATTTTATTTGTTCTTGTTGTCCATTATGCCTGAATTGAGTCCCATTCCCATCCTCTCACCTTCTGGTACAGCTTAAGCAAAGGTAAACAGTTAGTTCAATCAACAAGTGTTTGCTGATACCACTACTGTTCATATCACTGTGTTAGAAACTGGGGCACATAAATTAATAAGAAGAGACCTGTCCTCTCATGTTTGGCAGAAGAGATGGACAAACATACAATTGTAAAGTGAGTGATGTGAGGACAGTTGTAGAAGTTTGTACAGATTTTTATGAGAGTATAGAGTAAGGACAATTAACAGTTGTTATACATTAGATACATGTTAAAACAGAAAAATCATCTGGCTCTCCCTCTTCTTGGCCAGGTAACCATAAGTAGGTAAATTGATCTTTCTAAGCCTTGGTTTCTTCAATAACAAAATGGGGATAATTAAGCTACCTGTATCTGTGGGTGAAGTTGATTGGGACCATTTGAAGGACTGTCAAACAGCAAGGGAACTGGATACATAAGCCGATGCATGGAGAGCTCTTGGCAGAGCAGTAAGTGTTGACTAAGTGTTTGCTATTGCTGTTATTATCTAAACATAAGGTGACTCTTTGAAGTGTATTGGTCCCTACACTCCTAAAATTGAACAGACTGTGATAGAATGTCATTTTATAGTTAGATTCAAGGTCTTCTGGTGACGGCATGAAATATATATATATATATATATATATATATATATATATATATATATGTATTTCTTTTTTTTCTTCAAATCAGTATTTTCTAATTCAATTCAAAGTTGTTTGGGAGAGTAACTGAGGGGAACTTTCTCTGTCAGTAATCCAGGGAAAACTTTCTCTGTCAATGTGAAGAGTTCTTTTAAAGCCAAAACAATTTAAACCTTGTGATATTGGTAGAAGAATAGTTAGATAGATCAATGGACAAAATAGATAATGCAGAGGCAACTAGGTTATACAACTTTATATATAATATAGGAGGAATCACAATTAATAAAGAATGGACTATAGCCCTAGCTGGTTTGGCTCAGTGGATAGAGCGTCGGTCTGCGAACTGAAAGGTCCCAGGTTCGATTCCGGTCAAGGACACATGCCTGGGTTGTGGGCTCGATCCCCAGTGAGGGACTTGCAGGAGGCAGCCGATCCATGATTCTCTCTCATCATGGATGTTTTTATCTCTCTCTCCCTCTTCCTTCCTTTCTGAAATCAATAAAAATATATTAAAAAAAAAAAAAAAAGAATGGACTATATAGTCCTAACCAGTTTGGCTCAGTGGATAGAGCGTCAGCCTGCGGACTGAAGGGTCCCAAGTTTGATTCTGGTCAAGGGCATGTACCTTGGTTGCAGGCACATCCCCGTTTGGGGGTGTGCAGGAGGCAGCTGATCGATGTTGCTCTCTCATTAATGTTTCTAACTCTCTATTCATCTCCCTTCATTTACATCTCTGTAAAAAATCAATAAAATATATTTAAAAAAGGGTGGACTATACTGTATATTAAATTGTGTTGGGGAATTTGATATTTTGAAAAGGAAAATCGACTCCTTTTCAAAGTCTACATAAAAGTGCCATACCTGTGGATTAATATTTAAATATTCAACACATCATACACAATATAACACACATGACCCCAAACCTAGTCTTTGGTTAGAGAGATGACTCCTATTGCCCTTAGACCCAAATCTAAAATTTTTAATACTGCTTGAGAGACTTTCTGGGTTTTGCCTAATTCTTCATTCTTATCCAGAATCCCTCTCCCACTTCCCACCCACTCTGCATTCCTTCTCTAGGGAAGTTGTCTCCTTAAATATGATGTGCTCTGTCTTGTCTGCTAGACTTGACTTTGTTATTAGTTTGTCTGGATGGTCCATTTCTCCTCTTTATACTCATCCACTCTGCAAAACCTAAACTTTACTTATTAAGCTAACTTAACCATTATTTCTTATATTTTACAAGACATTAAATACTTTATTGGTATGATCACACAGCATCCAAACTTTTCCTTTCATAACACTCTCACAGGTGTTACAAGTTAGTGTCTGTCTCCTCATTGCACTAAAGCTTGCATGAGAGCAGAGCCCATGCCTATCTCACTTACTACTATTGCCCTAGTATATAACCATTGCTTGACACAAATTGGGCACTCAGAAACAATTATACCAAGAGACATAAATCAGGGAAACTAGATATTCAATTAGATAAAAATTAAAACTTTTTGTGCCATTGTAAATTATTATAGAAGATAAATTACTTTTAAATGGTGAAATAAAGACCTTTTCACTTTTTATCTCTACTCATAAATCACCCTCAGAACAATCACTAAAGGCAAAACACAAATACCATCTTCAATGAAAATCTGTGTCAAATGGAAGAATGGTAAACAAATCTATAGTACAGAGGAAAATTAAAGATAAATGCTGATAGATTGTGGCAGCGCCAGTGAGAAATACTCTTTTTATCCCATAAACTTCAGTAGGGCCCTGGAATGGAGGCACCAAGCACAAGTTAAGGCTAAAGTGTGTGTGTGTGTGTGTGTGTGTGTGTGTGTGTGTGTGTGTGTGTGTGTTGGGAGACTTATTGAACATAGGGAATTTGCTTTAACATCTTTTTAAGGAGCAATTATAATTCTAGATGTTCACTTCCCCAAAATAAGTTAGTTGTGACTCAGGTGGAATGGAACCAGAGAGGCTAGAGGGGATGGCAGGCATGGGGAAATGAGGAGATGAGACCTGGGACAGCAAATAATTGACTAAGTACAAGTCTTATTCAGCAATGCCTGTTCCAGAACTTAGCAGCCAGGCTGGTACCTCTCAGGAAAGGGTCCAGAGGATCCCTCCCTGTAAAATGGCACCACCACAGAGAGAACACTAGCATATACTGATTTTTGGCCATCCCAATAGAGGAAGGCAGCTGGCCACCACACCACCTCACATGGACACACACCAGTTGGCATTCATTCCTTCATCTCCTCCCAAAATCTTCAGTCAGCAATTTTGTGTCCCACTCAGAAAAATCTCAACTAACAACGCTCATTAGCATTTGAGGAAACCTCTAAGGAAATAATGAGATTAAGATAATAAGTAGTAGATAGATTAAGTGAGAGGGAGATTTGGAGTAACAGAAAATGAGGAAAGATGAAATATTTAAAAAACAAAAATTATCACCAATATATTTGAAAAGTCATGAAAATATATTGCATTCATGACACAAGAACATAATACTGTAAAAAAAAAAAGACCATTTAGTAAACAAGGACTGAAATTTACATGTTTTAGGCTTTAAATTAACATTTAAAAAAAAATGAAGAGCCATTCATTTACTCAGCAAACACACTGAATGCTTACTATGTGCTAGGCACTGCGCTAGGCATTAATGAAATGAAAAGCCTTGACTTCTGGTACCTTACATTCCAAATGGGCAGACATAGAAGCTAAGCAAATGCATATACAAGTAAAATAGAAGCTATCAGCTGGATGATAAGTGCTTTGGAGAAGAAGATAGGTGAGGGAGGAAGTGGTGCTCTTTTATAAAGATATCAGGGAAGTCCTCACTGCTCAGGTGACATTTATGCAGAGATCTGAAGGAACTCAGATGAAGAGCCATGTGGATATCAGAAGGGATTGCATTTCCGGCAGTAGGAAATCCAGTGCTAAGGCCCTAAGAAGAGACTGTACTTGGATTGCTAGACAAGAAGGCTGGTAGAGATGGAAGTGATGGGGCCTTGGGGACCTCAGAGGTGACATAGGTCACATCATATGTGTGCTTATCAGACCCAATGGCCCATAACAATTGTTTTGTAATGCCTCCTATACTTTACATGTAATATAACCTACTTATACAAAACTCACATATAATATAACCTACTTATACACATGATTTAAAAAAAATTCACCAATTCCCTAATAGTAAAATATTTGAGAAATGTCTAAAGTAGATGTAAACCCCAGTGTATTATTATACCAGAAGACAATGAAATCATCAAATGCTTCACCTTTAGACAGAGTCACCGTAAACTTGACATAAAAAATGTAGATTGATATAACGGTGACTCAAAGATCATCAGTGACATTGTCATGGATGACATGACTTTGTGAAAAGAACAATTCTTGATAAAGTTCCAAATGAAGTCATGTGTAATGTCCAGAGAGGACACCAGAAAGTCATGCAGGTGGCAAGGGGATTTTCACTGTGTGGCCTTTCCATGCGTTGCAGAACATCAGCAGCCCTGCCCTGCTCGCTGGCTGGACGGTGGGCAAGAGTACCACTCCTGGTAACAACTTCCTTCCAGCCCCTGCACAAATTACAAAATGTTGCTTTGTTGTTACCATCTCTACTGAGAAACACTGACTGAAAGCCTTAAGAGCCATGTTAAGGGTTTTGGCATTTATTAGGGAGTGATGTGGAAAGCTACTAGATTTTCATCAGAGGGGTGATATGATCTGAGTCATATTTTATAGCAGACCTATGTTGAACATAGGCTATTTTCATCGTGAGAAAGGGCAGAAGCAGAAGCTGTGTCATCAGGCTCTGCAATCAGCCAGGTGGCTTATTGGTGAGAAGTGGCTAGATTCTGGATACGTACATTTTTTATGTGGAGGTAGCAGGATTACTGATGAATTGCATGAGGAAATGATAAAAAGGAAAGCATCAAGAATGGTAGAATCAGGCATTAAGCTTCTCTGAGGCAGTGCCTGACACATTGTCCCTGAATCTTTTGTCATGCTTTCTTGGCATGGAGGCCAATCCAAGTTGTCAAGTTCGACAAGATAGGGCACTTGTTTGTCAGTAATCTGCTAGGTTGTAAGTCCTTCACGTTGGCCTTTCACTTGTCACCCAGAGCTATGACTCTAATATCAGAATGAGTACTCTTTAAGAGTTCCTTTAATGAAGGCATATGCATGGTCCAATACTGCAAATCTCATTAACCTTTCCAACATAAAATTATTCCACTACCTATCATCTTACCACTGCACAGCTGGTAAACTGGAGAAAGAGGTGAAATAAGTTTTCTAGCCCCCACGGGAATAGGGTCAAAGCAACACAAAACCTCTGGTTTTCAGGGATAATATTCTTCAAGCCTAGAGGCTAATCACTAAAACCAGAAATCCATTTTTAAAATTAAGGTGAGCTATCGGATGGTAGTGAGTGTTTCTAAAATGTCCACATCTTGCAGCAGTAAAGAGTCAACTTGTCCCAGTGGCTTGATGATAAAAACCAGGGAGTGCAGCTAAAAATGACCTTCAAAATAATCTTCATTCAAGTCATGTTTTGTCTATAAAATTCATGTGAATTTTGTATTCTCTCCCACATTATTTCTATGCTTTCTTAAAATGGAAAAGCAATATTCTAAATTTATTTTCTATTAAGTAAAGTCGATGTATTATTTTTGTCTCATGGCTTCTTATACCCATATTCCTGTGTATGCTGCAAGGGTGACCAAAGTGCATTTGGATTAGGTTGGATATAGACAAGTAGAGTAATTGAAAAGAGTCCAATGAAGGCATTATTTTAAATGGGGATGGGCAGAGTTAAGGAAAACCAATATAGAATGGTGAGACATTGTAGAGGGCTGAATGGAAACCTCCCCAAAACATGCCCACATCCTAATCTGTGGAACTGTGAATATTCTCTTATATAACAAAAGAATGAATAATCCTATCTAATAAAAGAATAATAAGCAAATTGACCATCACTCCAACACACAAGATAGCTGCCCCCATGTGGTCAAAGATCCTGCCCCCATGTGGACACAAGATGGCCACCACAAGATGGCCAGCAGGGAAAGGCAGTTGGGAGGGACCAGGCCTGCAGGGGAGGACAGTTAGGGGTGACCAGGCCTACAGAGGAGGGCCGTTAGGGGTAAACAGGCTGGCAGGGGAGCAGTTAGGCATCAATCAGGCTGGCAGGGGAGTGATTAGGGGGTGGTCAGGCTGGCAGGCAGAAGCAGTTAGGGGCAATCAGGAAAGGCAGGCAGGTGAGCAGTTGGGAGGCAAACAGTCCTGGATTGTGAGAGGGATGTCCAGATTGGAGAGGGTGCAAGCTGGGCTGAGGGACACCCCGCCCCCGTGCACGAATTTTGTGCACAGGGCCTCTAGTACATTATAAGATAACAGATGTGTTTATGTTAAGGATATTGAGATGAGGATATTATCTGGGATTATTCAGGTGGGAGCTAAATGCCTTCACAAGTCTTCTTATGAAAAAAAAGAAAGGCAAAAGAAGGTAATGCTTACTTAAGATGAGGTAATGTGAAGATGGAGGCAGAGATTGGAGTGATGAGGCCTCAAGCCAAGGAATGTACTAGTAGATAGCCCCTAAAAGCTCAAAAAGGCAAAGAATGGATTTTCTGCCAGAGCCTCTGGTCTGTAATCCTGTTGACACCTTGATTTCAACTCTGGCCTCTGAATCTGTGAGAGAATAACTTTCTGTTGTTTTAAGTCACCCAATTTTCTGGTAATTATTGGAGCAACCACAAGAAAAGTAATACAGACACCTTTGTGCTAGCAATCATATGGGGCCGTTAGCACCACTAGGTCTGAAGTATCAGGGGAGGGAGTGGCTTCCAGAACTTGGACAGAGCTGTAACTACCCTTCTAGTTGTAGCCTTAAGAGAGGGCCACTGACATGCAGCCTTTGGCAGGGGAATGTCCCCAAAATGGAGAGATCCAGGGGTGTAACTATCCTGGCTTCTCTGTCTCTTTCCAACATCTGCTCTTTTTCAAGGCTCCCATTGAATTCAATCAAAAGCTTGGCATCAGGGAGCCTGATGAATACATTCCACGGAAATCAACCTCCCTGAAGAGGGCAGAACAGAGCAGGAGGGAGCGGGGAGAACATTGTCCAGCATATTTGTACTTCAGTTTGGCCCCTTCAGGATGGTGAAAGATTATTGGCTAAAAGTCAGGAGACTTGGATTCTAGTCACTAGCTATCTGTGTTCTTAGTTATCTCTGGGTTTCATTGTCAAATCTATTAAAAAAATGAAATTTATTTTAAAACTTTAGAAGTTGGGGGTGTCTCAGAGATCATTAACCACAGAGGGATGGAAGGAGAAAGAGACTTATGTATGCCACATGGCCGACCAAGTCAAAGCAGGGACACAATCTCATATGTTTGAGTGCTTGCTATCGTTTCCAGGACTTTGTGGGATAATCTACTGTTAAACATGGAGAGAAGTGGAAAGTACTAGGCACGTGTGAGGTGAGTGAAAGAAAATTTCCTTGTTGGAGTAGGGCTCTCATTTTCTGGGAAATCCTGTGTGACTTTGTTTCTGTGCCTTGCACATGCTGTTCCCTATATCTCCTGCCCTTTTCCTCTACCGCACCTTACCTCAGGCCTTGGGAGAATCAATTGAAACATTTGTTTCTCAGGAATGCCTTTTCCGACCAACCAAAGTGGGCCTTACCTTAAAATTCTTTGGACTACCTGTGAGTTTGTAAATTCTCTATTATTTCTTTCATCATTCTGTCTTTCAGTTATTACATGGCATGTTAGACTCTGTGTTTTGACAGTAAGCTCCTTGAGGGCAAGGAAAAGGTTGTATTTCTCTTTATCTTCATGTCTTAGTATAGTGCACAGTATCTAGTGGATATTGAGTATTACTTATTAAATGAATCAATAAAATAGCAGAGAAATGCTTGACATTTTGTAAAGGGGTGACTTCCTCAAAATCTAGGTAGACCCACCTATTTGTACTATGTATTTGGATTCATTCTAGAATTAAAAAATAGGGCAGTTAAACTTATTAATTCAGGCTGGCTCCGTGACTGTCCTAGTGTTTTCCACCCACCAGTGTTCCTTCTTCTTCTTTTTAAAAAAATATAGTTTTATTGATTTCGGAAAGGAAGGGAGAGGGAAAAAGAGATAGAAACATCAATGATGAGAGACAATCATTGATCGACTGCCCCCTGTATGTCCCCTCCTGGGGATCAAGCCTAAAACCTAGGCATGTACTCTGACCTGTAGTGGAACTGTGACCTTGTGGTTCATAGGTGGACCACCACTCAACCATTGAGTCACACCAGCTGGGCAAGTGTTCCTATTTCACCCTGGATAAATATCAGTCTAAACTATACCACAATACATGAAATTATTTTTTTGTGTACGTTTCACTCACTACATTGGGAGCCCCTGAGGAGAGAAACTATGCCATTATTTTCCTACGCATATCACAATGTCTGATAGAGAATAGAGAATTAAAGTTTATTAAAATAAACTGGATGCCTACATTATTGAAATTAATTTGTTTTTATCTTTGACAATTTCCACAGCACAGTAAGAAATAGCTGGATGGGTTCTTACCATTTTTTTATATGTTTAGAATTGCATGATGTAAAATTTAAAAAAAAAGTGGCATGTGCAAGATTTATTTTTGGAAAAAGTCCCAGGGAGCAACTCAAAGAGTCAATCTCTGGAGTAGCTGACACTAAGGAACAATGAAGAACCTATGGGACTTTGGACCCAGGGAGACATGGCATATGCACAAGAAAACATAGAGTGCCTTTAAACAAAGTGGAAATCATGGGTTAGGTGCTTAAAGAGTCAGCATTGATTTGCATCAAGGCTGCTTCTCAATTGGGCATCTCTGTGCTGCCTGCTTCAGGGTGACGAGCAGCAGGGATGTTCTATTTAACTACAGGTAATTATTCTCTCCAGCCACAGGAGACAGCCAGCTAATTTCTGTGATGGCAGGTGCTTTTCAAGGAACTTTATGTGCATTAGTTCATTTGCTCCTCCCAATAACTAAGGAAATTTCTTTATTCTCTATTCATATGAGGAAGCTGAGGCTCAGAAAGTTTGAGTGACTTGCCCAAGATCACAGGATTAACAAATAGTCAGCTGGAATGCACACCATTATTTTCTGATGACAAAGATGAAGATTATTTCAGGAAATTGTACCTCCCTCTCCAATAAAAGTTGTTAAAGAGTATCAGTCTGCCAATGGATTCAGTACTCTGATGGATTAGATCTTCCTTCTCCCTCCCATTGATGACAACAAGTCTTAATGAGAAGGAAGCCTGGGCTTTATCTTCTGCCTGACTGATTCAGGTTTTCTGATCTAGCCCTTTTGTCTTAGCAAGTTTTTAAATTTAGTCTTAATATGGGGACCATACAGAAATTTTGGGAGAACCTTATGAGAGAAAGCTCAAAGAGAAATTATTTGAATTGTGGCCGAGTTCTTTAAAAATTTTTCCCAACTGTATATTTTTTAGACAACAATCAGGAACTAGGGTGAACCTGCGGGAAATTCACATGCATAATGGCAGGTGATGGAAATAATGGGGACCTATTGCACACTGTCAGGCAATGCATCGCCTACCCTCAGCTTCCTGCCAAGGTTGGGCATTAATCAATCACCTCCTGATTCTGATCTCTCTGACAAGGCTGGTCTGTCATTCAATTTCATTTGCCACCAATTCCCTTCTCCCTGCCCTCCCTCCTACAAATACATTTGGAGTGACACTGAGTGATTCCAAATGGTAATTTTTCATTGATCCACTTGGCAATGTGGTTGAAGGAAGAATGAGGTGGTGGGCAAAAGTGATCAGCAAATGAGTTTGAGAAGACTGGGAGGGAATCTGCTCTGTTCGGCTCTCTACTAGTGAAACAGCTAAACCTTTGGCTACCTCCAACTCTTAGCTGGCCTGGGATTTTGATCTATATTATCTGGTTTAGCATCTTTTATAAACAAAGTGAGATGACTATTGAAACTGAAGTATGACTGTGATGCTAAAAGTTCAAAGAGGCAGAGGATGTGTTTCTGAGAGGAGCAAGGAAGTACCATACAGTGTAGTAAAAAAGCCTGCAGAGCCTGTGTGCTTGTGGGATTAGCTGGTGGCTAAGACAGAAACCCAAATTCAAATCTCTGTATTCCCATTCTATAACGGTATGACTTTGGAAAAGTTATTTATCTCTTTGAGTCTCAATTTCTTCATGAATAAAATAATGGTTCTTGCCAAGTAGAGTTGTGAGGATTAAATGCTTCACCATGTGGCAATGCTTAGCATCCACAAGTGTTCACTGATACTAGATTTTAACATCCTACAGTCTCTACATTGGCTGCATGTAAGAATGACTTGGGGAGTTTTAAAAATCCCAATGCCCAGGCCACTACCCAAACCAATCAAATCTGAATATCTGGTGTTGTGTATCAGTACATTTTTAAAATCCCTTGATGATTCTAATGTGTGTGGCCAAGGATGAGAACTACTATTAAAACATATTATTAGCCCATAACATTTGATCTAGTGCAGATTATATCAGGATAAAAATTAATGCTAGAATAAAGTTAAATTCTATTTAAGACCAATCATATGCTTGGTGTTTTTCACGATATTCTCATGTTACAGGTGAGCAGATCAAGGGGTTCAGGGGGCTACAGGATTATATGATGGAACTGAAATTCTAATACAGAGAATCTAAATTTCAATCAGTGCACTTCAGGCTACACTCAGGCCCTATGCTTTTTAGGCTAGTTTGTTGGCCTGATGCTTGGATTTAATTCAGAATCTTTTCTTCTTGTTAACTTCTGGACTGAGCCCTGCAGGACGGAATCAGGTGAGCATTATAGAGTATTTGGTGCCTTTTCCCTATGATCATACAGCTAACAAGAGATTATAGCTGATAGTGAGTGGTTATTTGACTGAGTAGAAGCCGGGAGTTAACTGTGAGTACTGATTCTGCTCCTACTATTACCCAGGTGGTCAAGTCACTTACCATCTCTGAGCCTTTAACTCCTTAACTAAAAAGGATAACAGACTACATCCACACAAAAACCTGCCCCCAGATGCTTATTGAAACTTTATTTATAATCTTCAAGACTTGGAAGCAATGAAAATATCCTTCAATAGGCAAATAGATAAATTTTGGTACATCCATAAAATGGACTGTATCCACCCAGCTCCCCTGATGCCAGGCTTCTGATTGGATTCAATGGGAGCCCTGAAAAAGAGCAGAGAATGGAAGGATATAGAAGCCAGGGTATTTATGCCCCTGACTCTCTCCATTTTGGGGACATTCCCCTACAAAGGCTGCATTTGTGCACAAAATATCTCTTTATCCTTTTTAGTATTGTTCTATTAAGGACTATGCAATGGCTCAATTCAAAATATGATATGTAACAATTTTTAGTATAATACTTTAAAGCTGCAGAACACAATATGAATCTTATAGGCTAATTGACTTATTTTATTCAATTCACAGATAGTAGAGTATTTTTGTCATTAACTAAAATAAATAAGACACACAGTTATTGGTTCTTGTTTACCATGCTGCCCATAAGGTCAACTGTAGGAAGAGTTTTAAATGAAAATTTATTTCTATATCACAAGAGCTTGTTACCTTCTGATTATAAGATTGATATTATTTACCATTATAAAATTTGATTAACAAAAAAAGCCAAAAAGCTTTTAAAAGAGGAAAGTGGACCTACATTTCTTTTTTTTTTTTTTAAAGGATAATAGACTTTTTCTGAAGTTGCTTTTACTTCTCATTGGTCACTTATATTAACAATTAAATATTCAGTATTCCCTAGTTATTGTAGAAATCAGTAGATTGAGAATACATTGAAGAATGTCACACTATTGTCTATTTTAAGGATGACCTAGCTCCACTCTGTAAAATAAGTGTTCACATGCTCTGCAAGATAGTAGGTTCGAGATAATAGAGGAGGGAATGTGGACTGCACTTCCTAAATCCTACTAGTGTTCTTTTTCGTCTAAATGATGGTCTCTAGTCTCTCTCCAGTAAGGGGCCTGCTAATCACGAAATATCCTCTATGTAACGTCATTGAAAATTCAGCATCAAATGCTGTGTTCAGGATACTCAGAGTACCAGTCTATCAGATCGCCTGCATCATTCTATTATGCTTACAAATGATCATAGCCATTATATCATTTGGTTTATGTGGGGGTTAGATAGTTAATATTTGATTAGGAAGATAATATTTAAGTCAATGCTTATTACACCCAAACTTTGACTGATACTTTAGAAACTGAATTGGAATGTTTATAGAATATTTAATTTTAGGATTTGGAAACTTATAATAAAGTTATATTTATTTTTTCAGCTGAATGTGTCTGCAAGGTCAGTAATTGTTGCTGAGCATTGCAATGTCTGACAATCCCTCTGGTTTGGCAGAGAATTCACTCCAGGGTGCAAAGCCATGAATGCCTTCAGAAGGAAATTGCCTGGCATGAATTTCTGAATGTGATGTGTGCCCAGGGACCTGAATTATTTCCAGTGTGTATGGAAGCTGAATGACCATTATACTTACTGTTATATAGGGTTACTGTACAACAAACACATTGCAGTGTATCCAAAAGGACAAAGTATAGGGGCTGCGTGCTGAAGTGCAGGGAGCGCTTTATCAGGGAAAGTCATAAGAAGGAACCAGAAAAGGGCAATAACAGAAGTAGGAACTAATAGACTGGGATTCAGTTTTGGCAAATGCAACTTGCTACATATGGGGCACAATAATGTGAAATGCAGATATTAAACGGATTAGAAAAACCTGGAAAGCACTGATGGTGGAAAAGACCTTGGAATCTTGCTACCAGATAATAAAACAGATTTGGATTTGTAATGGGCAAGCAAAATAAGCTAATGCTATTTTTTGGCTATGAAGACTAAGTCAAGTACCACATTATTTGATATATAAAGCTAGTATTTTTCTTTAAAAAAGCTATCATTCTAATCTTACTATTCCTCTTTCTCTATTTTAACAGCCCACCGTTCCTAGATTTTTCTGTAGTGTTAAAATGGTTGTTAAGTTGGTGGGAGACAGGTTTGCATACTCTGTGGGGTTTTATTTTGGAACATCTCATTTCACAGCTACATAAATCTTTTAATAAGATAGAAATGACTTAACGGTTAGCAAAAATGACAGAAAAGAAAGCAGATTCACTTTTTCTGGAGTAAGTAATTTTTATTTCCCTACTGAGTAAATGTGAACATAACCTTATTCTGGGTAAGAAAAGATCATTTTCTGTAGGAGAAAAAATGTTAGCCCACCAGCATTGCATATACGTCTGAATGCCAGTTGGTGGTTAAAGTATATTTAGGATTTTGTGTGTGTGGCCAAGACCCAAGGGTCTGAAAATGGTTGATCTAGTGCTCTTGACTGTCTTAAAGAATTGATGACTGGATTTAAGGATTTAAAAAGTTGAGAGCCCCAATTCTGATTTGACTAAAAAAAATCTGGGTAATTCATTTGTCATCTGTACCCTGACATCCATAGACGGGTTTTGATAATTGGTTACTTATAAACGCTTCTTTTGTGGGCCTTTTCTAGTGTACATGTGTACAATAATAAATGTAGAAATCATTTTCCAGAGTCTAAAGGACTGACATACATGTAAGTGTAAATATTTTGAGCAGTTTCCAGAAGAGGCTAAAAGATAATGAAAACAGCTATCTACTGAATCTGTCCAAGGATTTCTATCTATTCAAGAAAAGTGACCACAGAGATCAAGTTTTAGATGATTTAAAACAAAGAAAGCCCCAGAAAAACATGTGAGTAGAAGGATCATCACTGTAGTAAAATAACTTTTCTTCTCCTTCACTACTGTATTTTATGGCACACTTACATCTCAGTTATCTATCACTCCATCTGGTGAGGGTCTTTCACATACACAATGTTGCACTGGACACTATTGCAGACACAGAAAAATATAAAACCCATTTTTATACTCTACAAGAAGACAGAAAGCGTGGTGAATTGATGTACTGGCCAGTGGAAACTGCTGGTGTTTATTAACACTCTGACCCTAGCAACTTATTTAACCTCTCCAAGATTCAGTTATTTCATCTGTAAATGGAAATAGTAGTGTCTGCCAAATGGGATTTTTGTTAGAATTAATTTAATGATGTGTCTATATGCTCAGACAGTCCCTAATACCTAATAATCACTCCATAAATTTAAAATATGTTCTTTTTAAATGACAGTGTATGGCATTATGTGGTAATTGTTTAAAGTGTGCAAAAGGGGAAGGTTTGTGTGTAGTGAAGTAGAATAGCTTTGCTACAGGTATGGGACTTTAAAAAGAGAAGGATGAACTCACCACCAATACATTTTTTTGAATAGATCCTTAAAACAAAAGTCTAGACACTGACACTGTCTCCCACAGCTGAACCCATGCAGCTTTGAGAGGGCCATGTGGAGACTAACGACTTTTTCTCTGGACTCAGGAAAAAACTGGATTCCTGTCTTGCTCCATCAATTACTGACTGATCTTAGGAAACTTACATAAACTTGGAGCATCAGTTGCCTGTCCTATAAAATGGAATGATGGTACCTACCTCAAAAAGAAACTGTGAGGAGTTAAACGATTAATGTTATGCAGAGTGCTCAGAACAGTGCCTGGCGTTAGTTACATAAGCATTAGCACATGTTAATGTTTCTGAGCTCAGCCTGCACCTCACAATCAATTGCAGATCCACCTCTATTATCTGGAATATCTTAGAAAACAGAGGTAGAGGTCAAGATTATATACTGGTGGTCTTTTTGAGTGCGGAGGGGTGTGAGGTGGAGATTGTAATCTTAAGAGAGTGATAGAAAAGGGGAAGTGAGTCAGGGAAAGGAGAGAAGCAAAAGCAAAAATAGGAAATGTGTTACCAAGCTGGCCATAGCTTCCCCCCAAAACCCAGCCAGTTCTAGGTCAGAAAGGATGTATGTGTCTGGAAAAGCCATATGAAATCACTGTGCATCAGAACATTTTGATGTGTGTGGGGGAATGGTGGACAGTATCCTTCCTTTTATTGTCACTCATTGGTCAGAGTTTGAATTAATTCTCCCCACTTCTGGTGTATGTTATCTGACCTTGCCCCTGGGGATGAGAGAACCTGCGAAGATCTGGTTGTATTGGACTTGCGTGCTGGAACCCTGGAGGCCCACACCACAGTGGACACCATGGAGCTCACACTGAAGCTAGATGCTTGCACATCAGAAGCCAATCCACTTTCTGGTCTGCCTGCTGCACCAGGCTCAGGTTGCCATGTCTTTATAACCAGGGAACTGCTGTAGATGTCACTGGAACTGGAAGCAAGACAAGCAGCCCAGGCTGGGGAAGCAGATGAGACTCAATCAACCTGATGAATACAACTGGGTTCATATGGAGTCACATAGATTAATCTAAGATGGTATCTTAGATTCAGTTAAATGCTATAATATTAGCACCAACTTGTTAGTGTTGTCTTAAGGATTAAATGACCTTAACACAGAGTTATCACATAGCAAGTTTTCATTAAATTTTAATTGCAGTACTTATATTGTGACTCTTATTCTTAGAAACTTACAGAGACAAAAATAGAAAAGGTTAAGGCAAGGTGATTGAAGAGAAAAAAAAAGAGAGAAAAAGAAGAAGAAGAAGATGTAGCTGATGGAAAGACCATGACAGGAAAACAAAGGCAGGTCTGCTTGTTCTTGAACTTGTACTGTTCTCATCTCCTTCATTGGGTATAGTTAGAGCCCTTCAGGCCTGTCTCAGCAGAGTTTCTTTTTTTTTAAACCAACGCTGCACTCATTTTAACTTTAGGGTGAACAAGGCAATTCTCCAGTATATACATCCCTGTTTAATTATGTGTGCACATTTGAAAATCTACTCTTTGCATACACAATCTCTTTCAACAAATATATATTTGTTCAATGTACTAAGTTGTGTAGTTGGCATGAAAAACAGTGCAAGAGACTAACAATTTTTTTCACAGAAATCTCCAAGATCACCCACAGGCAGATTGGTTCAGTTTGGGAGCATGCCTTATTGAAACTCAGCTTGCTCCTCAAGAACTTCTTCTTGGAAGAGAATGGGCTTTGATGAAGCACACATTTTGCAACATTTGGAGGTTAAACGTGTTTGATTTTTTTTCTGTAGTTCCGTGGTTGTGTTCTCGTTTGCAGTGTAGTCCTGAGAACCAGAGCTCATTACTGTCTTTCATTGCTTCCTCTTTACAACTGAGTTGAATTTCCATAAATTAGATGTTCATAATCCTGTCCGATGATGCGATTTCTTTACTCAACCAGCACCAACCTATAATCATGGTGCATCAAAGAGAACTGTGATCTATGAAAGCTATGTTGACTATGGGAATGCCTGATATTAATAACCTTTGTGTATATAGATTTTTTCCACATTCTTTTCATGCTATTCTCTTGATAATGTGTTATTTCTTTAATTTGTAGAGCATAAAACATATGCTAATCGGATACTTCTTACATAGACTGAATATTAAGAACTAGGAATAAGCACTTCAAGGTTTTTCTATATGTACAAGCTCAACTATATGTCAAATTATTTACAGAGGAAATATCATTTTTTATGTATACACATTTCACACTCTCATTCCATGGCTGCAAGGCAAAAATTCTAAATCTTGTACTCAACCCATTTGGAAAAATCAACTCCCAGTATCTGCCTTACTGTACAATTGTCAGGTGATTTATAATGGTAGCTTTCCCTTTATTACCAGTTGTCAGTTTTTTTGTGAAATGATATTTAATTCAAGATGAATGCTCAGATACCACACAGATTCCAATTAGGAAGAGGGTACAATAAAATATTTATAGAGGAGCCAAAGCCGAATCCAAGTGACTGAAGGCGCTGCTGACAGATGCCATGGAGGGAACTTCACTTCACACTCCAGTTGGGTAACAGGGACCTCAGTTGCATTGCTGACTTATCTTTTCTTGCTCAAAATGAATCCTATCTTTTCTCTGGTATTAAACTGAAACCCTCTTTAAAATATGTAATGTTATATCCTTGGTGGGAAGGAATAAGAAGAGAATTGTCAGTCATTACCCTTATATTAAAATCTTTCAACAATTTCTTATTTTCCTTAGAATAAAAGGCAAACTCTTGGGGAAGAAAAAAAAAAAAAAAGGCCACATGCTAACCTGACTAGCCTTCCCTTCCTCAGGGAAGGCCTGCATGGCAGTTTTGCAAGCTCAAAGACCTAAAAAGGATCATATGAAATTAAAAATTTAACTAAAAGCAGTTTATAGTAGGTAGTCATTTCCTAGGCCAGAATTTTCCCTGACAAAGTTCAATTTCATTGTTTACTGAGCCTATTGTCTTTCTGCATCTAAGATAACATACCTGTGAAATGTCTGAGTAACTTGTAAATTCCCTTTTTCAGGACCCCTCAGGACTCAACAAATGTCACCATGGTAGAAATCACAATTCCCTCATTGTTATCCTTATTGTGTTAATTGTGGACTGTTAGCTCTCCTGCACCCACCTAAGTAAAAGAAACATGCCCAGAGGATTCCTGGCTTTGCTTTTTCCCACCTCTCTAATCTATCACCGATGGATTTCATGTAACCCACTTAAGTCTCCTCTTTTGATGGTAATTTATAAAAACAAGGTAAAAAAAATGCCATTCTCCAGAGCTTTATCCCAATACATTGAGATTCTGTTTCCCTGCAATTGTCCACAGTTTGGCTCAAATAAACTCACAAAAATTCTTTACAGGTTTGATTTTTTTTTTTTTTACATTAACACTCTGTAGCAATATGCTATGGACCAAATTATATTCCCACTCAGCATATCTTGAATTCTAAGTGTGAATGCATTTGGAGACAGGATTTTCAGAGTGTAATTAAAATTAAATGAAGTCATAGGTGGGATCCTAATATAGTAAGATTGCTGTCTTTATAAGAAGAGACATGAGCTTGCTCAAAATGAATCCTATTTGGCCAACACTTTGATCTTACACTTTCCAGCCTTTAGGACTGTGAGACATAAATTTTATTTGTTTAAGCCACCCAGTCTGTGGTATTTTGTTGTGACAATCTTAGCCATATAAGACAGATTGTGGTATCAAGAAGTGGGGTGCTGCTGTAACAAATAACTAAAAATGTAGAAAGGGTTTTGGAACTGGATAATTGGTAGAGCCTGGAGAAATTTTTGACAATATTGCTAGAAAAAGCCTAGATTGCTGTGAACAGAATATTTGTATAAATGTGAATCTTTTTTTAAATTTTATTTTATTGTTTAAAGTAGTACATATAATAGTACATATATCTCCTTTTTTCCCCCCACCCCCCGACCCCCTGTTGCATACCCTCATCCCAGCCCCCCAGTGTCTTGTGTCCATTGGTTAGTGCTTATATGCATGCATACAAGTCCTTCGGTTGATCTCTTTCCCCCCCCTCCCCAACACTCCCCAGCTTTCCTGCTGTAATTTGACAGTCTGTTCGATGCTTTACTGCCTCTGTATCTATCTTTTTGTTCATCAGGTTATAATGTTCTTTATTTTTCATAAATGAGTGAGATCATGTGGTATTTTTCTTTCATTGCCTGGCTTATTTCACTTAGCATAATGCTCTCCAGTTCCATCCATGCTGCTGCAATGGTAGGAATTCCTTCTTTTTTATAGCAGCGTAGTATTCCATTGTGTAGATG
The DNA here is from genome assembly GCA_026230045.1 of Corynorhinus townsendii. Classification (NCBI taxonomy): domain Eukaryota; kingdom Metazoa; phylum Chordata; class Mammalia; order Chiroptera; family Vespertilionidae; genus Corynorhinus; species Corynorhinus townsendii. The sequence continues at coordinate 60,335,349 of JAPDVU010000008.1, read as the reverse complement.
TACCATAGTTTCTAATCCACTCATCTGCTGATGGGCACTTAGGCTGTTTCCAAATCTTAGCTATAGTGAATTGTGCTGCTATGAACATAGGGGTGCATATATCCTTTCTGATTGGTGTTTCTAATTTCTTGGGGTATATTCCTAGGAGTGGGATCACTGGGTCAAATGGGAGTTCCATTTTTAGTTTTTAGAGGAAACTCCATACTGTTCTCCAGAGTTGCTGCACCCAGTCTGCATTCCCACCAGCAATGCATGAGGGTTCCTTTTTCTCTGCATCCTCATCAGCACTTGACGTTTGTTGATTTGTTAATGGTTGCCATTCTGACAGGTGTGAGATGGTACCGAATTGTCATTTTGATTTGCATTTCTCGAAAAATTAGTGACTTTGAACATGTATTCTTATGTCTCTTGGCCTTCCTTCTATCTTCTTTTGAAAAGTTTCTTATTTAGGTCCGTTGCCCATTTTTTTTTTTTTTTGGATCATTTATCTTCCTTTTATAAGTTGTATTAATACCCTGTACATGTTGGAGATTAAACCTTCATCAGTGATAACATTTGCAAATATGTTCTCCCATACAGTGGATTTCTTGTTTTGTTGATGGTTTCTTTTGCTGTGCAAAAGCTTTTTATTAAATGTGGATCTTAAAGGCCATTCTGGTGAGGTCACATATGGAAATGAGGAAGAAGTTATTGGAAACTGGAGGAAAAGAAATTCTTGTTATAAAGTGCCAAAGAATTTGGCTGAATTGTGTTCTAATGTTTTGTGGAAGGTAGAACTTGCAAACAATTAAATCAAATATTTAGGTAAACAAAGTGTTGAAAGAGTGGCTTGTTTGCTTCTGATTGCTTAGAGTAAAATGTGAGAGGAGAGAGATGAATCAAAGAGGTAATTGTTAAGCACAAAGAAAAAGAAAGAATTCAAAAATTTGAAAAATTATCCACATATCCTAATGCAAAAAAAAAAACCAAAACAAAACAAAAAAAAGCTTGTTTTGTAGAGAACACTAAGGATGTGACTGGATAATCCTTCCTTAAAGAAGTTTCCATGATGTTAATCAACCATCTCAGCAGAAGCCAGGGATAAAAATGGCCCAACCAGTTTGGCTCAGTGGATAGAGTGTCAGCCTGCAGACTGAAAGGTCCCAGGTTCGATTCCGGTCAAGGGCATATACCTTGGTTACAGGCACATCCCCAGAGGGAGGTGTGAAGGAAGCAGCTGATCAATGTTTCTCTCTCATCAATGTTTCTACCTCTCTATCCCTCTCCCTTCCTCTCTGTAAAAAAATCAATAAAATATATTTTTAAAAACGGGATTATCCCAGGAGAGACACGGTCAGTTTAGACTAAAGGGGAGAGCAAAAGTGGAAGACAATGAAGGAGATCTGTCAGACTTCTTGGGTTGCACAGGACCAGATCATAGACCTATGCTGCTGTAACATGCAGTATTCTTCAAAGAAAGCAAAGAATTTGATTCAGATATCACCAGGGCTGCCATTCCCACCACAGACCCATGCAACAAGGCCATTTCCTTCTTGGTTTCAGAGGATGGGGCTACCTCAGAGAGCTGCAGGTAGTGATGCTGCCACCCCAGTGGGCATGGAATGGGGACATTGAGCCAAAGAGGATTATTCTTTTTATTTTTATTTTATTTTATTTTTATTGTTTTAAGTATTACAAATAGTAGTACATATGTCTCCTTTTTTTTTCCCCTTTAATCTCCCCCCAACCTCCCCTACCCCCCAGGACATGCCTTCACCTGCCCACCCTCCCCCCCCCTCCCGCCCCAGTGTCTTATATCCATTGGTTGTGCTTATATGCATGCGTACAAGTCCTTCGGTTGGTCCAAAGAGGATTACTCTTGAACCTTAAGATTTAATGGAATTTGCTTGCTAGGCTTTGGACTTTTTTGGGAATCATTACTTTATCTTTCCCATTTCTCTCTGTTGGAATGGGAATGTCTATCCTATGCCTGTTCCATCATTATATTTTGGAAGCACATAATTTGGTTTCATGGGTTCACAAATGGAGAATGTTGCTTTGTACATCCAGTCTCACCCATACCTGACTTAGAAGGATATTTAGATAAGACTTTGGACTTTAGACTAGAGTGGAATGATTTAAGACTTTGGGGGCTGCTGGGATCAGATGAATGTATTTTACATGCAATAAGGACATGCATTTTGGGTGCTGGGTGGAAATGCTATGGGCTGAATTATATTCAACACAAATTCATGTTAAAGCCATAACCCCCAATGCGTGGATCTCTGACCTGATAGAAATATTGTTCGTATAAGAAGAGGAAGAGAGACCGGGATTTGTTCTCTCTCTCTCCTTATGTCCATGCTTGCACATATAGAAAGGTCATATGAGTACACAATGAGAAGGTGGCCATCAGCAAGCCAGAGAGAGCCCTCGTCAGAACCTAATCATGGTGACACCCTAATCTTAGACTTCTAGCCTCCACAACTGTGAGAAAATAAATGTTTGTTGCTTAAGCCACAAGCCTATAATATTTTGTAGGGCAGCCTGAGCTGATTAATGTAGATTAGGACCTTTGGGATCTGGCTAATCTGTAGTCTTGAAAACTTATCTTGTCACCATTGACCCCAAAACTCACTTCTAGGGAGCTGAATTCAACCATGCTATTTCTTTTATGTGTGGCTCATTTTCCCACCTATAAGCAAAGGCACACCTGAAATGGCACTTGCTTTAAAAGCTTTCCCTTATCACTCCAAGCATCGTTAGTGTCTTGCTTATGTGTTCCTTTAGAACCTTGTTACATAATTCAAATAAGAGCCATTTTTACAAAATTCTACAATTATTGATTCTACAATTATTTGGCTCATTGTATTGTCCCTGAAGGCAAAAACTACATTCAATTGATATTTAAATTTCTGGATTCTAGGGAAGCATGGTTCATTGGTTACATTTAGGACTTTAGAGTTAGTACCTAGATCTATCCCTTATTAACTTGGAGAAATTTCTCAACATGTCTAGTTTCTTCATCTGTAAGATTGGAGATAAGAAGGTTAACTGTGAGTGGAAGTTTTGTTAAAACACAAATGTCTAGGCCACGCCAGAATTTTGGATTTAGTAGGTCTCGGTAAGGTTCTAGTATGTTCTCAGGCAATGCTGATGATACTGGTCAAGGGACCCCCTGTAAGAATCATGGCAGTTTGAGATTCACAACAAAACGATTCATATATTCATTTAATATATTTATAAAGTATCTTTATATGTCAAGTTCTCAATAAGCATTAGATATAGAGAAGTGAATAAGTCAAAGTTTATTTCCTCAGAGACCTTAAAAATCTCTGTTGGCAACAGATGTAAAACAATAAGTAAATAAAACCAACAAAAAATAACTTCAGGTGATAAGAAATCTGAGGGGGATAAGATAGAGAATTTCTTGAGGAGTCTTTAATTAGATTGATGAGGTAAAGCATCTCTTAAGGAGATGGTATTTGATTTGAGAACTGAGGATTCAAGGAATCTACTATGTTGAGAACATTGAAAAAAGGCAGAGGGAAAAGCAAGTAATAGTCTCCAGGGATGGGAAGTCTGGCTTTTTCAAGGAATAGGAAAAACTCTTTGGCTTGAGGATAGAATGTGCAAAAAATATATGAAATTAGATAGGTAGGAGCCAGATCACCTACTGTCATATGACTCAAGTTGTTTAGATTTTATTCAGAGTACAATGAATTTGAGAGAAGAGGGATGTCATCTACTTTAGGTGTTAAAAGATAATTGGCTGCTATGTGAAAGGTTGTAGGGGGTAAGAATAAAAGCTGTCATTAGGCTTCTAAAAAGTTCAAGGAAGAAGCAGATGTGCATTTGCATTATGGAACTGGATATAAGAAGCAGTGGACAAGATTTGAGAAGGATTTTGAAAGTAGAACTTATAGGACTTGGTGATTGATTAGGTGTGGTGATTAGGGGAAGAGCTTGTTCAATAGAAATTGGGTTTTCAATAAAAGAAGTGTAAATGATTGAAATTCCTTCAAAAATGCCTATTGGTTTCAGGCTTGACATTTAATTTATTATAAATAGTAAGTCAACATGGATGGAAAAATCTATTTGTTTCTCCTAGATAGGAAACTGATGGCTTAAGCCGCCAAGATATTTCAGGCATTGTATCTAAGGAAGCAAGCATATACACAAGGAGCACTGATGAGCTCATTAGAGGAGGTTCTAATGGGATCCAGATGAACACACTTCTATTCTGAATTCTTCTTTGTGCAGCAGATCGAGGCTCCAGGAGTAAGGACAGCGAGTGATCTGGAGGAGAAAAGGGGCTGAGCAGTGGCACCAGCTTTTCTTCCCATATCTTTGTATCATCTCCATGTAAGGCCTGGTTTCTAGCCCTCTTAAAATTCTCTTTTTCAACTTAAAAAGTAACAATGCAAAATGAATAGAAACCTACATTTTCAACATTTTGGTGCATGCATACAATGGAATACTATTGAAAACAGATGCTGTTTGACATGTGACAGAATGCATTTTCTCTTCTTGGTGGTTTCTGCTCCTCCCTTTTTCGTTTACTGTTAGGCCTTCAGGCTGAGCTTATGATCCCTGGAAAGAAAATCCTATCGAATAAAAGAGTAACATGCAAATTGATCATATCTGCGCTACACCAACAAGCCACACCCACCAGCAAATCAGGAGCAAGTATGCAAATTAACCCAACCAAGAAGGCTGCAACCACGGAGAAACCAGGATGCTTGGATTTCCCTGGCAATGGAGGAAGCCAAGCTTTCCACCTGCCCTGGCCTACCTTGGCCTCCGCTTAAGGAGACAAAGTTTCAATTATAGAAGATAAATAAATCCCAACAAAAATGGCTGCAGCAACAGAGCAAGCAGAAGGTTTGGCTCCGCTCAAGGCTGCAAAGTTTCAATTATAGAAGATAAATAAATCCCAGATACCAGGGCCTCCACTTGGGTCGCTGGGGGGGCCTGGCTGGCCTGAAAACTACTACAGGCCCCTCACCCAGGCTGCCCATGCCCTAAGGGAACCCCCACCCTGATCCAGGACACCCTTCAGGGCAAACCAGCCGGCTCCCACCCATGCACCAGGCCTCAATCCTATCTAATAAAAGAGTAATATGCAAATTGACCATCACTCCAACACACAAGCTGGCTGCCCCATATGGTCAAAGATGATTGCCCCCATGTGGACACAAGATGGCTGCCACAAGATGGCCAGCAGTAGAGGGCAGTTGGGATTGACCATGTCTGCAAGGGAGGGCAGTTGTGGGTGATCAGGCCAGCAGGGGAGGGCAGTTAGGAGGGACCAGGCCTGCAAGGGAGGGCAGTTGGGGGCAATCTAGCCTGCAGGGGAAGGCAGTTAGGGGTGACCAGGCTGGCAGAGGAGGGAAGTTAGGGACAACCGGGCCTATAGGGAAGGGCAGTTTGGGGGGGACCCACGTGTGCAGGGGAGAGCAGTTGGGGGAACTAGGCCTGCAGGGGAGGGCACTTAGGGGCAAACAGGCTGGCAGGGGACCAGTTATGCATCAATCAGGCTGTCAGGGGAGTGGTTAGGGGGTGATCAGGCTTGGCAGGCAGAAGCAGTTAGTGACAATCAGGAAGGCAGGCAGGTGAGCAGTTGGGAGCCAGGAGTCCTGGATTGTGAAAGGGATGTCTGGTTGCTGGTTAGGCCCAATCCTACCTGGATCAGACCTAAATGGGCAGTTGGACATCCCTCGAGGTGTTCCAGATTGGAGAGGGTGCAGGCTGGGCTGAGGGACACACCCTCCCCATGCACAAAATTTCATGCACTGGGCCTCTAGTAGAGACATAAGATGTCATTGCTTTGAGTTTCAAACAATTCTATTTTAAAATTAGTAGGTAGACTTTCAACTTATATAGGTAGGATTTTATAGGTTGAGAACCAATGCATAGAGGGTTGGCTAAAGAGAAAATTAAAGAATAACCAAGAGGATGATGGTCTACAAATGAAAATTTTGCCGGTTGTTAAAGTAAAATTCCATCTGGACTTGAGGATGGACAGGATAAAAGCAAGAGAGAGAAGGGAAGGTCAAAAATAGAGAAGAAAATGTCATGGCTCCTTTTTTCTTAGTTGAGTCTTGGTAGTGGAAGAAGAAACACTAGTAGATTTGTAGAATTCAAAGAATATACAGGCATAGTCTGGGGAGGATGTAAGCTTCTCAGAAGCATTTTCAATTCAACATAGTCCTTTTTCAACTAGTGCTTACAATGATAAAACATAGTGGCTATGGAGGAACCTTGACAGGTGGGGCTGAGGAAATTTCAGTGTCTTGAACATACCAGCATAAAGTAGAATGTACGGCTGAGAATTATCAGGCTCCCTAAGCAAGATACAGATATTCTAACAGGACCAATGGAATTGAAGAATTTGGGATTCATGACTAGAAGGCACACGATGTTGTTGAAAGTGGAGCTAAGGCCAAGGTTCACAGTCACCAGCAGGATTCCCAAAGTCAAGACAACAGTCACAGCCAAACAGATACTAGTGAAGGACAACTAGTGACCAGTTTAGCTCAGCTGCACTCTAGTGAATACTACAGGGACCCCCCCCCAAAAAAAAAAAAAAAAAAACACTCTGGAGCCCAGATTCCCCTCATGTAATGCTTCTAAGCTGCCATCATTACCTTGAGATAGCTTCTTGGGAAAGGGAATCCAAGAAACGTGGGAAGAAACCCTGAGAGACAAAGGAATTATCTTCAATTGAGTGTTTTAAGTAAGAAGATACCAATTCATTCTCTTGGCAAATTTAATCCTCAGTGTAAATGAGAGCTCAATAATACAAATAAATTTGCAGTGAAAAATAAGTTTTTTTAAAAGATATTTACTGCTATATTTAATATTTTTGTACAACTCTATAAACCTTTAATCTAGCTACATTTACACTATGTAATAATTTTAAAAATATTGGAACAGTATGTTTATTGATATGAAATGTTTTTACCACTGCTAAAGTTTAAAATGAAAAAAAGGCCACAGAATGTTATTTATAGTGTGAAAAATTTGTAGAAAGAAAAGTAAAAAATATATGTACAGATACATCAAAACTTAAATCAATATATATGGGTAATGGGTTTATGAGTAATTTTTCTTTTTTCTTTGTGATGTTCTTAGTTTCCTCTACATTTAAAAAGTGTTATTTTCAAAATGAACTTTATTGAGATACATTTTCCATACAATGAAATGCAGAGATTTTAGGTACATAGTTCAGTCAATTTTGACAAAGGTTTAAACCCATGCAAACAGCACTCCTGTAAGTAACTGATAATATTCATTTGTGTCCCTTTGGAGTCAGAACACTCCCTCTGCCCCAAGCTAAGACTGATCTGCTTTCTATCATCATAGACATTACAGATTTTATGTTTGGCTTCTTTGGGCCAAAATAATGTCTGGAAAATTTATCCATGTTGTTTTGTGTACCAGAAATTTATTTATTTTTAACTAGAATTCAATTATTTGACTATAACATAGTTGTTGTTTTTAAATCTGTCCACCTATCAAAAGCTATTTGGATTGTTTCAAGCTTTTAAAATTCATCTTTAGTTAGTTTCTCTAGAGATCCCAATATAAAATATAAAATTATCACAGTATTCTTAGAAAATTATATTGAAATACTTTATACCTCACTGTTCAAGAATTATATTTCATGAATATATAGATCTAATAGTTTCATTCCATTTACCTCATCCTTTATGATATTTTTTCAGATATTTTAATTATTTTACATTACAGACACATATTACAATGCTATTATTCTTGTTTCAAATAGTCATTTGCCTTTTAAAGATAATAAAATAAAAATAAGACTCTTTTTGAAATTATGTTTTCATTGATTTTACAGAGAGAGGAAGAGAGAGAAGCATCGATCAGCTGCCTCCTGCACTCCCCCCACTGAGGAACGAGCCTACAATCTGCGCATGTCCCCTGACCTGGAATTGAACCTGCAACCTTTTGGTTCATGGGACAACACTGGCCAGTGCTACTCTTTTTAAAATTTATTTAGGCATGAATTACTCTTTTCTGAGCTCTTTTTGCTTTCTGTAGATTGGTTTCTATTCTGTATCATTTTCTATCAGCTTGGAAAAATTCCTTTAGCATTTCTATGGTACAGATATGTTGGCAACACATTCTCTCAGCTTTCATTCCTCTGAAAATGTATTTTATTCTCACTTTTGTGTATGTGTTCACTAGCCATTGACTTCTGGGTAGACAATCACTTCCTGTGTCCACTCCCCATCCCCAAATTCCCGTTCTTTAAAGATACTATTTTTTTGTCTTCTGGTCTCCATTGTTTCTTATGAGGAGTCAGTTGTCACTACTGTGTTTTCTTGAATATAATGTAACATTTTCCTGTGGGGCCTTTAAAGATGGTTTTTATTTTATTTATTTACGTATTTATTTTTAAATATATGTTTATTGATTTGAGAGAGGAAGAGAAAGGGAGAAAGATAGAAACATCAATAATTAGAATCATTGATCGACTGCTTCCTGCACGTCCCCCTCTCCCCCCATTAGGGATTGAGCCTGCAACCCAGGCATGTTTGACTCCCTGCCATGAATAAACACAAATTAGACTGAATATATAAGGCTACTATTCTCAGAGTCAAACCTGGGAACCTTCAGTCTGCAGACTGACCCTCTATCCACTGAGCCAAATCGGCCGGGGCTTTTTCTTTATTTTTGATTTTCAGCAGTATGACTGTGATGTGACAAGTTTGATTTCATTGTTGTTTATCCTACTGGAAGCTAGGTAAACCTTTTGGGTCTGTACATTTATATTTTTTACCAAACTTGGGGAACATTTTCTAAATATTTTTTTCGCCCCATTTTCTCTCTTCTCTTATGAGATTAATTACATATATATCTTCCATAGACTATTTTTCAATTCTGTTTCTCTTTTTCAGTAAGAGTGGTTAATTTCTATGGATATATCTTCAAGCTTATTGACTCTTCCTATTGCTGTTTCTAATCTTATTTTTAATGCCAAGCTGTGAATATTTTAAAATTTTAGATATTGTAATTTTCAGAGTTAGCTTTTCTATTGGGTTTTAAAAATTGTTTTCATTTATTGGCTGAGATTCTTAATCAGGACTTGAGTTCATTTTTTTGTTTTGTTTAAATCCTTCATACCTATTTAATAGCTGCTTTCAAGTAATTGATAATTATAATATCTGAGGGAATTTACCAGTGTTTTTCCTTTGATTGATATGTTTTTCGATTGTGAATCGTATTTGCCTGCATCTTTGCATATATAGAATTTCTAAAAATTTTATGCAGGGCATTGTGGATAATATATTATGCAAAATTTGGACTATGTTGTCTTCCTTAAAAGACCATTGAGCTTTTTTCTGGCAAGCAATTGATTATTGGAAGGTTTCTATCCTGTTGAAGCTTTGTTTAGTATTTGTAAGGGCAGGTCTAGAGTAGTTTTGCACTAAGACATTCTTACTGTGGGGATGTGGCCATTCTAGTGTTTCAACTCCATGCTCAGGGTGTGAACAGTGTCTTTTCCCTCTGACTGGGCCAGTATTTCAAACTCTCCTAAAATATCTCCATGCAATTATTAACCTTGTAGGTCTTCACTGAACATGTGCAGCCCAGTCCTTGTCCAGGGATCTATAGCAATCTTCTGTCTCCCGTTCATGCATCCATGGGATTCTGTTGCCTCCTACTGAACAGCTCATCTGGGCTACAACTTCCAGGGTTCCTTCCAGGAGCCCTGCTCTCTGATTTTTGCCTCCTCAGCGCCAAGGGACCACTGGGCTGTGTTTTGGTTGTACTTCTCTTTCTGTCTTTGGGAAATGGTATCTACCCAGGCAGAGAACAGGGTAGATCACAGGGCTTACCTCTTCTGTTTCAATTCTCTCAAGAACTGCAGTACTATTGTCCATTATCCAATGTCTGAGAATAGTAGCCTTATATATTCAGTCTAATTTTTGTTTATTTATGGCAGGGAGTCAAGTCTGATACTAGTTATTTCTTCATAGAAGGAAGGGGAAATCCTTCAGGTAAGTAGTATTTTTTATGATAGCAATAAACATTATTAAAATCACTTCATGTGTCACTTTGTTATATGTGAGCCTTGAGTTTCAAGGTAGCAAATTCAATGTTAGTTCCAAGATGTAGATCTATGGCACATAGTACCCCAAAATAACTGTGACTGACTGACTGAGGTTTTTGATAGTTTATATGAATTTTGTTTTCTAATTCAGATCATTTCTCTTTTATTCCCCCACACACAATTATCCATACTCTCTGACAGAGATCTGCACATGAGTAATTCAAGGCCAAGACAGAAAAGGATGTGTTGTCACCTGCTACAGGAAAAAATATTTTATTTCATTCACTGTGATTGGTTAAGGACAGAAATAAAAGCGAAAAGAGAAGTATTTTAAACTTTTAAAAACTGCCAACCTGTATGAACTAATTCTTTTCTTACCCACCCCTGTCTGTTTCCTTTAAGTCTTTTCTTCTTTGTGTGTGTAATTTTTATCTGTCTTTAATATGGAATTATTGAACGTACACTGGTATAAAATTTGTTTTATTTATTTTTTCTTTATATACTTTATTCTACTTTTACCACTAGATCAGGGATGTAACTAAAGAAATTTGAAAACCTCTAAATTAGTGTCTAAAGCAACTGTCAAATGTTCTTCCTACTGACAAGTTATTTGAAGGGTCTATTTGAGCATCCAAGTTAGGCATGTCTGAAAAAAGAATGCCTGTTTATTTTAAAGTATTAAGTCAAACATTTCTTAACTATACAGTTCACTTTCAAGGCATAGAACAGTGCAGTTATTTGCTGTTCCTTTAGGAAATTTATAGAGAATGTTGCTCTTTTTGAATTTTGTACTTATGTTTCATATTATAATGCTTTATATATTTGCCCATAAGTTTCTTGGCAAAGAGGAATTTAAAAATAAAAGTTATGAATTTCTGATTTTTTAAAAATTTTTAATGGAAATCTTTTAATATCTTCCTTATCCATCAAACATTTCCCACCAGTTACCAAGAAGATAAATGACCATAGAGTCCATCAACTGACCCACCAGCAAACCTTCCCGTCAGACATGCTCCTGAGAAATCTGTTTCTCTGACTCAGCACAGCACCACTAGTCACTCAGCTTCACCACTGAACTCTCAGACACACAATTATACAGACTGTGCGCAGCAGAACACATTTTACACGCTGTCTGAAATTTCTGATTCTGTAAGATACAGTGGAAAGTGTACCGAACTTGGAATCAGATAAACCTGGATTTGATTTTTGGCTTCGTTGCTTGCAAGCTGTGTAACCTCTCTGAGACACAGATTTCTCTCCTGTAAAAGTCAAATCATAGATATCATTCCTATGTTCCTCACAGGTGGCTAACTTGCAAGCTGTATAAGCTAAGGTAGGATCTCTTAGCAAGCATATAGAATTTGTAATTCTTTACTTCCAGTTTGGGAAACCTGGATGTAATGGGTCCTTTTTTTTTCTCACCAGAGGTGATTCATGAAATGATTAACAAACAAACAAAAAATGTTTCTTGCAGTTAACTCTGTCTAGAGGAGAGAGTCCACCCTTCAGGCAGCCGAAGCCAATGGGCTATCTCATATTGACCAAGTCATAAGTTATCTGTGCATAGCCTGACAATGGATGCATCTTAAAGAAAGAAATGTTTGTTTTGCAAAAGTTTAAATTTGTTATCCTCTACTGTAGATATCATTTAAAGTTCACGTGTCTTACTAGGTTTTATTTAAGTCATTTTAAAAGATAGACCACAGACATGCAGCCAAAGAGAACTGAATAAAAATTCCAATGTTTCTACTTACCAGCTGCATGACATTGCTCAAGTATGAATCTTATCTTATTTATTCATTAAATGCAAATAACAACCCCTGCCTTTCAGGGTGTTTGTCATGATTAAATGAGATAGCCCATGTAAAAATGTTCACCCTTCACTGTCATCAAATATTAACTCCCTTTCTACTTCTCCATTCTACCTCTGGTACATGCTACTGAGTAATGACTAAAAACCTGCTGGATATTAGAAGCCAACTTATTCAGTTTTATGACCAAAACAGTTTGCCTTATATTTTGCCCACTTGTATTAGTCTGGTAAGTCATATAATTTCTAAGTCTCAATTTAAAAGTTTTAGAATGAAAACAGATCTGTGATTGGCATTGTACAGATAGAATAATTTTAAATCATTTGGCACTTCTCTTCATATTATTAAAAGGAATACTTTCTTTGGCAGACTTGTGAAGCCCAGTATGATTTCTCCACTCACAAACCAGGATAATTCATGTCATACTTACATCTTTACTCATGTGTCAAGGTAACCCTGTGTGCCTTGGCCAGTTTTCTCAGTGGTTAGAGCACCGGCCTGCGGACCAAAGGGTCATGGGTTCAATTTCTGGTCAAGGGCAAGTACCTCAGTTGCAGGTTCCCTAGCCCAGTAAGGGCGCATGCAGGAGGCAACCAATGGGTGTGTTTCTCTCACATTGATGTTTCCCTCTCTTTCTATCTCCCCTCCTGCCTTCCTTCCACTCTTTCTAGAAATCAATGGAAAAATATTCTTGGGTGAGGATTAAAAATAATAATAATAAAAATAATAATTAGGATAACCCTGTATGCCATGTATGAGTCGGGGATCCCAAGTCTATAAACCAGTAATAAGGAGAGAATAAAAACAACTTCATTATTTAAAACATGATGATTAATACCTTGGTAAATGTACAGATTTGAGATGATCATTTGGCTGCCTTTGGAGTCCCAAAGGAAAAAAACTACATTGTTAATAATTCTACAAGAAAGTAAATTTCAACATGAGAAATGAGGACTCAGGATACAGATTTTGTGATGAAATAAAAGCGTTCCCTTCCCCTGAGGCTGAGACAGTTTTGTCTAGATACTGAGTCATAGAAATGACCCAAGCGTTTCTGACAAGGAGGATGGGAATCTGCCCTTGGCTACAGGGAGGCAGCCATGGTGGGGAAGGGAGATGGCTCTTTAAGGGACACTGGGAGTTGTCTGGGTTCACACAATTTGTTGTAAATTATTCTGTGTCGTCCTTGTTGCCCTTCCATATCCCTGGGCCATCTGTTAACCCTCATCCAGAGTAACAGAATAAACTTTTCTGTTTTGAGAAAGATTAAGTGGAAGGGCATGTTCTATACTTGGAACAATATAAAATATAAATAGCCTGGCTGGTGTGGCTCAGCAGTTGAGAGTTGGCCCAGGAACCAAGAGGTCACTGGTTCAATTCCCTAGTCAGGGCACATGCCCAAGTTATAGGCTCCATCCCCAGTGGGGCGGGGGAGGGAGGGCGGCGGGGCGGGGGGAAGCGAGGGGGCTGCAAGAGGCAGCACATGGAAGATGTTTCTCATTGATATTTCTGTCTTTCCATCCTTTCCCCCTTCCTCTCTCCCTAAATATCAATAAAAATAAATTTTTTAAAAATCAATAAAATAGCTCTATCATTTCTCCTGAACCTATAATGACAGTCATTGGTATAGTAACCAACAAGGATAGCTATGTACATCAAAGCAGTGAGCCCTCAGTGGTTGTTGGCCACAAAGCCAATCAATGGTGGTCCATCAAGAAGGGAAGAGAAGTTGAGTCAAAAGAACACAGGGAAATTATTCTTGAGATGGATCTAATTACCAGCAAGGAAGGCAATGGGAGCTGTTAGATTTTGGAACTTGAATTACACGTGGACTAAATCTAATATACTCATAGGCTGTTTTGAATTAACATTTTATCATTTAAAGAGAGAATTAAGAAAAACTCAATCCAGTTATAGCTATTTTTTTATTTTAATCTTAGATATGAAGTATTTTAAGCACAGTCATAAGATTTGTAATACCTTGCCACCAGAAAAAAATAAATGATTTCGTAGGTTGTGAAATTGAATAAAAGGTTGGAGTGAGGAGAAGGAACTGAAAAAATGTATGACAAGACTTTTATGTCGAGGCAGGGAGCAAGGGCACTATTGGGAGGAAAGATTTCAGAGCAGCTCTTTTGTAAAAGTCATTGAAACAGTTTGTAAATATGTTTGATCTAAAGAGAAGGTATACACTTGAAGCATTGGACCTGCCTAATTAATATCATTAAAGCAAGCAGAACTTATTTATTCTCCCTTAAATATGTTCCAGACTCTGTGATGATATGTCTCCAGCAAGGAGGTACTGTTTTATTTGGCCGATATTGATTATTTTCCTCTATTTGCAACAGAGCTTGAAATAAACATTTTTCGATGGGGCTCTTGAATGCACCAAAGCATTAGGAAGTTACTCACCTTTTACTTTTAGGGTTTAACATTAAACCAGCAGAGAATTACAAAGACTACTTGAAGTTTTATATTGTGTCTTAAGAAAATATCTCACTATGTTAAATATTTTATTTATATTAGCTTTCTTCTAGGTAAAGAACTGTAAATGGCTGAAGATATATTAAAGGCTTCATAGCACTAGGTTTGGCAGTTACCATAGATATCATCTTCTTTGATCCTCTTAACCATTCAGGAATCTTTTCTGCATTATTTCTTTTCTTTTATTATTATTATTAATATTTTGTTAATCCTTACCCAAGGATATTTTTTCAATTGATTTTTAGAGAGAGTAGAAGGGATGAAGTAGGTGGGAGAGAGAGAAATAGAGAGAAATATCAACCTGGGAGAGAGACACACCAATTGGTTGCCTCCTGCACATACCCCGACTGGGCAGGGGATTGAACTTGCATTATAAATAGGTGCCCTTGATTGGGAATGGAACCCTTGACCCTTGAATCCTTGGGACACTCTAGCCACTGAGCAAAACTGACCAGGGAATTCTGCATTATTTCTAATGTTTCTTCCACTTTAGTGTACAACTTCTTATTCCTTATAAGTAATACATTCCATTTGAAAAAAACTCTAGTAAAATTTGACTTTCCTAGGCACCCAAAATTAATGAACTTTCTGTTTTGCTGTTAATCTTTAAATTACCTATAGAAAAGACTCTAATAAACCCTACCATTATCTGTGCCCTGAGAGAATCTCCAGTGTCCTGCAAACAACTATGAACCTCCTTGATTTTTCATGGGAGGTTAAGCCCAGTGACCTCTAAGATCTTTGCCAGTTCAAACACTCTCTGGTTAGTTGGAAGCCTGTAGTTTGTGAGGATGCTCATTTTTTTATAAATATTTTTTATTATTTTCTTTGTTAATCCTTACCCTTGGATATTTTTTTTCCATTGAATTTTAGAGAGAGTGGAAGGGAGGGGGAGAAACATGGATGTGAGAGAAACACATTGACTAGTTGCCCCACGCATGTGCCCTGACTGGGGCTAGAGATTAAGCCTTCAAACGAGGCATGTGCCCTTGACCAGAATTGAACCTGAAACCCCTCAGTTCATGGGCTGACACTCTAACCACTGAGCATAACCAGCTAGGGCTCAATTTTTTATGTCAACAGTTCCCTGCTTTTGCCATGTAATCTGATCAACCAATGCTGGGAGATCTTTATGGGCTATCAAGAGACCCAGAGCTCTTTCTTTACCGTGGGATTCTCTATTTGGAATGTTACCTCGATTGCATCTTCACAGTTGGTCAGAATTAATGTGAATGGAGAGAAATGCAACCACATTGTAGTTAGATATGTGCTTTACCTATACTTAGTGCTCAGGGATGCAGCTAAATGTGAACGGAACGCTCTGATGAAGAATGTTGCTCCTTGCTAAACAGAACACTCCAGGATCTTCATAAAATGAGGAAAACTATACGTCTTAATCAGGCAGGATGTTGAAGTATAATCTCCAGTGAGCTCATGATAGGATCCTCTTCTCCCATCCTATATTATCTCCACTTCTCCGCTGCCTACTTGGATCTGGTGGGGTGCTCAAACAACCAGCAGGATGTTATATTCAACCCCTTGATGACTGGGTAGAGATGACTCTCAGAGTTGTGTGTCAACAGTGTATTCAGCAGCTATTCACTCAACACCCATGGTGCCAGAGGCTTCACCTGTGTGTTTTTCTCATCACTACCCTATAAAGTGGTATTTTTATAGTTAATTTCCAGATAAAGAGACTGAGGCACTGAGAAGGTTATGCAACAAGGTTAAATCACACAGCTAATAAATGTCACGATTTTACTTTAACACAAACTCCTATGTTGGTTTCTAGCACTACCATAACAAATTACACAAACTTAGTGGCTTAAAACTATGAAGTTTATTATCTTATAATATTACTAGAGGCCCGGTGCATGAATTCGTGCAGGGGTGGAGTCTGGCCAGCCTGCCCTGATGGGGGCCCATTAGTCTGGGCCGGCAGGGGTGATGGGTCACAGGTGGTTGGCCAGCTGGTCCCTTCCTGATCGAGGTGTTGGGGGCTGATTGGGGGATGGGCCAGCCAGGGATGGGGGCTGATTGAGGCCCGCATCTGGCTGATTGGCATGCGTCATAGCCACCGGTCATTCTGGTCATTCTGTGGTTCAGGTTGCTGGGCTTTTATATATATAGATAGTTCAGAAATGCAACTTGGGTCCCACTGGGCTAAAATCAATGTACCCACAGAGCTTCCCTCCTTTGTGGAGGCTCCATGGAGGCTCAATGGTTTTTCTTGCCTTTCCCAGCTTCCAGAAACTATTTGCATTCCTTGACTTGTGGCTTCCCTTCTCCATCTTCAAAGCCAGCAACACAGCATCTCTCTGACCCTGCTTCCATGATCATGTCTCTCTCCACAGCTGGGAAAGGTTCTCAGTTTAAGGACCCAAGCAAGTAGATTGGACCCAGAAGAATCTCTACATCTCAAGAATCATAACTTAATCACATCAGTAAAATTCTTTTTTCCATGTAGGAAAACATATTCACAGGTTCTTGGAATTAGAGCAAATAATTATGGGGAGTTATTATCCTGTCAACATTTTCTGTTTGATTCTATGGCCATAAACCTATAGCTCTAGAGCACATGGTAGCCTTGATTGATGCATTGGTGATAGTTCTAGCCTTTAAACCATCTCTGACTCAATAAATATTTTTTAGCAAATTGGTAAATATACAGAAATACCAGAATTTGGAAGTGATTGCTTTGCCGCACATAAATGCACTAATAATGATTGATTCTAGGGGTAATTTTTTGTAACATCATTCTAGACTCTGAAATTGGCAGATAAAGGTTAATCAGTTTTCTCCTAGGAGCAGAGATGCTTATTCTGTGTGCAGTTGAAGCAATAAGATGTGGGTCTTGCTGTACAGCCTGGCTAATTAGTTGTCAGCACTGTTAATGCATGTGTTACTGGGAATCTTATGGCTGCAACTAGTCTCTGCTTTGGTCTAGAATCCTTCTGGGAAAAGAGCATTTAGAAGTTTCAAGTATGCTCAAAGATTCAAACACAAAGCATTGATGAAGTTTCCCTTATGGAGAGGACTTCCTTTTTTCTTTCTTTCCTTCTTTTCTTTTTTTTTGGCCTGGCTCCAAGTGGAGACTGGGTATAAGCAATTAATCAGGATGCCAGAAAGTAAGACCTTTCTGGATGCACATTAATTAGAGGCAGTGGGAATACTGTAGGAATGCTACTCTGAATTAAACTCCTTGTGTTATCTAGCAAAGGCTGTGTGTGTGTGTGTGTGTGTGTGTGTGTGTGTGTGTGTGTGTGTGGCGGGGGGATAAAGTCTGGCTCTTTGGTAAACAGTAATTGTTTCTGGTATTAGTCCTAGTTGGGCTGGGGGTGGGCAGGGAACATGGAGGAGGAAAGGATCGAACAAGGTCAGTTTCCTGACACAGTGCTGAGACCAGTCTGGATGCTGATACTGGAGGACCAAGTTGGAGCCAATAGGCTTCCTTGGTATTGTTACAAGCACCGCAATCTGTACTAAAACAATTTTAGACAAAGAACAAAATTAGATCAAGTATCACTCAGGGTATAAACAAAATAACACCTTGACTAGGATTTGGCATCTTTATGCAGTTAAGCAATCCATTCGAATAGAGTGTGAAAGATGGCACAGTGCTTTTGGCAGGATTTCAAAAATACCCAGTGTTTCTCTTTCGCTTCCCTAGAGTCTCCCCAGCAACAGGAACCTATAGACATTACAAAAACTAAAAATAAAATATAACAAAAAAGGCAGCTGAAAAAAGCAGGCAAACTACAAAGTGAGATGTGCCTTTAACAAAAAACTGAAGCTGCAAAATTTGGGCTCTCCAAAATAGGGATAAATATATGCATTTCTCAGGAGTACTGAAAAATAACTGTGAACATAACAGCAATGTCACTTCAAATAACTTACTGCTTGAGTTAGGGGAGGCAAATGTTTTATTAATAAACAGGTTAGAGTACTATTTGTTCCCAACTCGAAGGGTATGGGAGGGCAGGGGGGGCCAAACTGAAACCTCCAACAAGAGAAATGATTTACCAATTTAGTGTGACTGACAGACCTGTTGATGAAAAGGGAGTTTATTGTGTAGCATCAGGGAGCCGCTGAAGGGAGGTGGTCAGAGGTTTTAGGAGCTCCAGCCTAGCAGGAGGGAGAGCTTCCCCTTGGACCCTGGCCAGATTGATGAGGGTGGGCCTGGGAGGAAGGGAGCTAGGGAGGGAGGGAAAGAGACAGATACTGCTTGCTTTGGGGCAGAGTATAATTTAGGAACTGCACACTCATCCATCATGAGTTGGCTAATAACTAATCAATGATTGCAAAGCACTTGGAAGGTTGTAAGTTTTATATATGTGCTAAATAACAAAAGTACTAGAATTTCGTTCAGGATTGCAGCCAAATCGAGCCTGCCAGTGGAAAGCTGGGAACACTATATTTTTTGTTTTAAAGAAGAGGAGTCTGGAGTGACTTAAGACCCTCACTGTAAACCACAGTGGATTCCCCATGCGTGTAGCTGGGGGTGATGTTGAGGACTCACAGGTGCTGTTAACTGTGCTGTAATTAGGGGTTTTGGACTCCAGGGCATGCTCTTGACTCCTCTGGACTCCTTGCCACTGAATTAAAATAGGCCTGCTGCAGGGACAAGGTCACATGACTCATTGGCATGAATGAAACTTCCTGATTAGGGGCTGCTCAGGTTGTGATTTATCAGGGTAGAGTTGTCATAGCAAAGTCACTGTAAAGACATCCAGCATTTACTACCAATAGAAGCACTGTCTCCCTCAAAAGTCTCTGCTTTTCTATAGACACCTGCCCCACCTTCTCCTAGGAACAAGACCTCACAGTTCGATAATTCTTCATCTGCAACAGCTCTTTGAAGAGGGAACCTTAACACACTTTCTGATTTCCAAGACTCCTTTTGCCATTTTAGGATCTTCTCCACCTGTAGTTGATACTATCCATGTTGTGTCGTTTTTTAGGAAGAGATAAATAGCTCCTCCCCTTTAGGAAATTTAATTACCGAGGTATTACTCTGTCAATTTTAGGCTCCTGCCATGAACTCTTACTGCAAAAACAGCTGTAGCCGACAATATTGCAGTAGTGTATTCTTAAGCAAGCAGCGATGTCTCTGGAATGTGTGTGCATAAATATTAATTAGGGAGAGAAACAAGACAGCAATGGAACCGTTTCTATTAATTATTTTGGCTCCTTTCCAAACTTGTTCCAGTTTATCTGACGCTTTCGGAAGCTCTTAGAACAATCTGTCTTAGCCTATTCATGTAGCGAGGTGTCTGAAAGTCAGTGACTAAATTTAGAGGTAAATCCTCCTGGGGAAGAGATTGTTCTTCTTTGCTAAGTTGGGCCCAGAATGAAGTGAGGAGGAGTTATTTTGATTTTTCCTGGTTTGACCAGATGGTTCTCATGGACAGGCTGTCAGAGGATTCCCAGGACTTTGTGGCTCTAGCAGGCCTGTTTCCCAACCATTGCTGACTCAAAACTTCCCAGAGTCTTGTGCGTAAGAGCTCAGATAGTTCCCATTGAGAAGGAAAAACAATAAAGTACAAATGCCGAAGTTTCTTAGTCAGTCAGATGAACTTACCTGGGAATAGCCATTGTCTGCAGAACGCAGTTCTCTGAGCAGCCCAGTGGGTGCCCTGGGCAACTTTCAGAGTTCATTTTACATTTTGTTTAGCAAAGTTCTAACAGGTTTGATTGTCTTTCTTTTTCCCCCTCAATTTGTTTGTTTGTATTCATGGAAGATTAGAATATATGAAAAAAGTAAGTACAATGCAACAGCTATAGTTATATAAGAGTAGCAAGAAGTGATAGCTGGTACAAAATTAAGAGAGGTTAAAATGAGCAAAGACAGAAAGGCTGAAAGCCAATGATAAACTATTGAGAATTCAGAGAAAGAAACCTCCATGTCCCTTTTACCTCCAAAGACCTCACCATGAAATAGTCCACATTCTTAACCCAACCTTGTATCATCAAGAACGGAATCAATTTAATTCCCAAAAGAAGAATTGCCAATGGTCAAGAAACAAATTTAAAAATGTTTAGCCACAAATAATCAAAGAAATGCAAATTAAACACAAAGCAGTATTTATCTGTCAAACTGCCAAAGTTTTTTTAAAAAAAACAGATGACATCTACTACTGTAGAAGGAATAAGGCACAGGAGTTCTCAGCTATATTGACAGAGACATAAATTGCTGCCTTTCTAGTGGGCACTTTGTCAGGGCAAGAAAAAAGCTTACAATTTGTGTATGCCTTTTGACCGAGCATTTCTAAATATAAAAATTTATTCCAAAGAAAATGCTGTGTGTTTATTGTGTGGTCATATGTTGTCAAGAGTTTAGCAAAGCTGCTTCATAGTAATAATGCTGCCTGGGAATCCATTTTGTTTGGTCAAGTGGCCTTCAGGGGCCTTAAACTGACACCAGCCCCCTCATGCAAACACATGCCCTCGATGACAGCTCTCGGGTCAGAAGCAAATGTTCCTGATATGCTTTCCCCACCAGCCCTTGTGATAGTCTCCCGCATTTCCCAGGGACATCCCCTTGCACACTTCTTAGGACCACTGTGGAGCTTATCAAATCCCTGCTTTTTTGGTTTGAATGAACCATTCTGGCCTTAGCTTGGGAACCTCAAAGTACTCTATCCCTAGACCCTAACAAAGGTCTGTACCCAGACCCTGCCTGTCTTTCTGTGCCTGCACCCTGCCTTGACTTCCCCATGTGGCCCCGGAAGCATGTTGTGTTCCTCCACCAAGCCCTATGAGTAATACACTTTTCTATTTCAATGTCGCTTGTGTTTTTTGTTGAACCATGGTTTACCATCCACCACCTTCTCCATTTAACAAATGTTGATTTAACAAATTCGTAACATAAGGATATAGCGTCAATGATTGTCACCAGAGAATTTTTAGTTGCAAAAAAAAAAAAAATTCTGATATTCCAAAAGCAAATTATGACCTAGCCAAGTACAATAATACAAGGTAGTAATTTAATATAATGTAGAAAGTGTTTATTGATATGGAAAAATATTCCTGATAAGTTGAAAAAACAAACATTAAAAAAATTACCAGTATGTCTTAGTTTTTCCTTAAAAAAAAAACCACAATAATATAGTATATAAAAATATTACTAATAATCTTGGAATACTGGGTTAGATTTGGCTTTTACATTTTTATATTCATCTTCATTCTTTTATAACAAAGTCATAATTTATCTGTTAATGTGGAATAAAATTTCAAAAACAAAAATTTTTCAAGAAATTATATATATTTTCTAAGAAAAGCATTGAGAGAAATTATATGAACATATTATAATTTTAAAAATAATAGAAAGGATCCAGCACATTTTAGAAGTATCTCACTTTTATGATTTGCTTATTTATTTGTTTATCTGTTTTTCTAGCAATATTTTCTGAGCACCTACTATGGGTCAGGCACTAAGTATACAATAGTGAACAAAAGAAGTATGTTCCCTTCTGGGGATCTAATGTACTGCTTAGTGATTATCCTTAATAATGCCATATTATATTCTTAGTAGTTGCTAAGAGAGTAGATCTTAAATATTCTCATCACACACAAAAAAGAAATAATAATTATGAGAGATAATTAGGAGGTGTTAGCTAACCCTGTGGTGGTACTAATTCTGCAATATCTAAGTATAACACATTGTACACCTTAAACTTACACAATGTTATAGGTCAATTATATCTCAATAAAGTTGGGGGGAAAATAGGTTCCTGCCTTAATGAAGTTCAGTCTACTTGGGGAGATGGACAACCCTATAGTTACACATAGAAATTAAAAAATTGCAGCTGTGGCAAGTGTATACAAGAGAGCCACAGAGAGAATGAGGAGGAGCAAGGCGGGGAGCAGCACTGCAGAGGGCCCTTGGAAGGAGGAACCCAGGGGGCATGAAGGGTCCAGGGAGGGCTTCTGTGGATAGAGTGCAGCAAGTGAGAGAGTTGATACAGAGTATGGTTCCAGAGGTAGGCGTGGGTGATGGATGATGCAGGGTCTTGAAGTGCATTCTAAGTTTTGCCTTAATCCCTCTTAAGAGCAGTGGGAAGCTTTCCATGCTTCCAGGAATATCAATGAATGATTTGGCTTTTAAAAAGGGAATTCTGACTCTCTTGTGGAAGACACATTAAAAAAAGTTCTGAATGTATGCAGAGATACAAATTGGAATGTTCTAACAATAAGAGAAGCAGAAGTGTGGGAGAGGAGGTTAGCTTAAAACAGAGGGTGATGGAGGTGGAGATTGGCAAAGAAAATCCTAGATTACTGTAATACAAGAATTGATTTGGATGATAGAGTGGATGTGGGCTGAAGGAGAGAAGAATCGAAGATGAGTACTGTTTGGTTTGCATAATGACTGACAGGGTGATGGTATCATCCTCTGAGGCAAGAAACTGTGACCAGCAGCCAAGGTTGGGAGCAGGGTGGGACCTGCTAATGGTCTGATTTTGAACATGTTAGTCTGAAACATATTTGAGACATCCAAGAGGAAATGTCAAATGATAGGTGATAATCCTAGCAGGGGATTAAGAGAAAAGAGAACGTTCACAAGTCTGGCTTTTTATTGTCTCCTGACCATGAGCCAACTATTGGTGCTATTTTTTTCTTCATTTCCTTCAGAATAACTCTTTCCATAGAGTTCATGTCCTTTACAAAGGCTTCGGCAGAACATCATGAAGCAACATTGTCACACATGACCTGAAGTTTAGTTAGATTCAAGGGCTTGGATCTACAGTGGTCGCCGTCCTGGGATGTAATAGTGAGACCCATATTCTGGCTGTTTCATTCCATGTTGCTATTATAATCTCCTTTGAGAATAGGTACTGTATTTACATACTGCCTTCATTTCTTGAATGATCCCAAACACTGTACTATGTTATTTCAGTACATAGCTGGAAAAAGCTTGCTCAATAAACCAATCAATAGGTAACTGCTTGAATAAGCATGTAAACTCAATTTATTTCTTCAGTATTAATTGCTTAAGTACATGTTCCCTACATTTTTTAGGTGTTATTGGTGTTTTTGAAGAGTGGATGATGGTGAGGATCTAGAATTCTTGGCTGGTTCCAGTCACTGTCTTGCTGCCTTGTTTGGTTCTTGTACTCAGGTCTGGCAAATGCTCTATTGGTAGCTGGAGTTCAGCTTCTCAAGCCTAGGTAGCCTGGTCAGAGGAGTTCTCTTGTCCCATCAGCACACAAGTAATCTGAACCCATGCTCTGAGTGTCCATTCATCACTTTCCTCAGCCTGCAGTGATGGGAAAGGGCAGGAGAAGAGGGAACTGAGTCCACCTTTATGGAGTGAAAGCAAGCACAACCAATAAGAAATTTGGTAAATAAAAAAATAACTCTGGCAGTCAATTCACACACACACAAAGAAACATTTATAAACACAAAAATGCCTCGACTTAAGTGAATTACTAAAACAATGTTATATTTTTAACAGATTTATAAATTTTTTAAAATTGATATAATTTAATACTAACAAGAGTCAGAGGAATGATACACATATGCCCATTGTTTATGTAAATTGGGACAATTATTCTGGGGGCATCAATTTAGTAGCAAAAGTTGAATACACATATTATTGAATACCACAGTATCACTTCTAGATATTTATCATCTTTCTAGCAATATACGTACTATTTTTTTTAGCTATGTGCCAGGTACTACTTTATGCTCTATACTGGTACTGAGCAATTTATTTTTCACAAACTCTATGAGGCAGTTTGTATTGTTACTGTAGAAATGATGAAATTAAGTCATAGTGAGGTTGATTGTCCAAGCCCATATTATTGAGCTTCAAAAGTCAGATTCAAATCTAGGCAGTTTGGCTGTAAAGCTGCTTATGTGTACCTGTCTTTACTACCTTCGTGTGCAGATAAGCAGAAGGTGATGGTATTAAACAATTCAGAATAAAAATAAAAAAGGGAGTTCAGGCTCTCTGAAGGCTGCCCTAGCTCCTCTTTTGACTGAATTATAGAACATCATCAGAATAGCACCAACACCCCCATTTTACTGGACTAATAATTTGGTTTCAGAAATAAGCAGATATTTCATGTCTGAGTGCTGAAATTTTGACACTTATGCATCTTCCTTTCTGGTCTACCTGACACCTGACACTGTTTGGCATGATTCTCTACGGTACCTGGTCTGAGGGGTGTGTGTGGGGAAGGTCCCTGCCTCCAGTTTCATGGGTGAGAAGATAGGCTGAGACTAGCCTTTGTAGGCTCAAGTAACAGGCTACATTATTTAAGTCTCTGCTTCATAATTAACAGTCACAATGATGATGATGATGATGATACCCATAATAATGAGAGCTAGTTGTTCATGAGTCTTAATTAAGGTGGTAATTTAAGAACTTTTATATGTATTATCTTAATTAATCCTCCCCCAAAGCCCATGAGGTTAACATCAATATTATCTCCACTTTACAGAGTAGGAGACTGAGCAGCAAAGTGACATTTTCTCACCTGTGCTTTACAGAGATTTATTTGGGAGTCCAAGTGTCAAGTCATAGTCAAGACAAAAAGATAATGAATGGCTGGTTAGCCAGAGACAGGTAAGATTCCTCAGGGAGGGAACAACCTACGACAGGCATCAGTCGCAGAGGGGCCATCAGGAGAGAACTTGGGGGGTCAACAGAGGTGAGGCACAGACCCTCACCCCCCCAACTTTGCAGGGGCCTGAACCCTCACCCCTTCTGAGGGAGGTCTCCTGCCCCCATAGCTGCTTTGCTTCCCATTCCCAGCTCAAATTGGGACCCAGGTAACGGACAGAAACTTGGCCGACAGCAGCTGCCCTCTCACTGCAACAAGACTTGTTTGAGTTGCCTTGTACCCATGGTGAGGGAAAGTGGGCTTTTGATATCTAAATCCAACCTAGCACCAGGAATACTCAGGGCCTACTCAAGAAGGAAAATAATCCTTTCCACTAATATTTACAGGGTAAAAAAAGATTATTGTTAGAGTATTAAATTTGACAGTAAAATAGTAGTCAAGTTCTCAGACTAATTTAAATTGGCTAAGTGAAATAAGCAAATATTCTAGAAAAATTAATGGTACTGGACAAAAAGCTGTTCCTAAAGTGTTAACTAAAAATTTTGTTGGTAGTTCATCTCATGGTAAAATTGCATAACATCTAATGACCCTAAAGCAATCATATATTAGTGCAAAAAATTAAAATTTAAAAGCTATCAAGACTACATTATAAAATTTCAAAAAACCTCCTAATATTTAAATAGAAAAGGGGGGAATAGTAGAAGAATATAATGTAAGGAAAAATATCCTGTAAGTAAATTACATCTAGAAAATTATTATTTTAGAAAATTAACTTTCATTTGTAATGCTAACAGCAAGACACCCATGAATAACACACATGGTGTCAAAACAAGCCAAAGGAAAATCGTTTGGGCAAAAAATGAAAAAGGATCCCAAGTCAAATTTATAGAAAAGATTCCTTTATTAACTTTTGGTCAAGAATATGTTTGTATATTTTCAGAAAACACCTCCAAGACCATGTGGATTCCTGCAACAGAGAGGAATTGACAGGACTGCTCCAGCCATGAAGACAGAGGAGAAACAGTCCAGAGATGGAAGATGCTGATGATGCCTTGACATACTAGCAGTCAGCAGCTGTGTGTCACTGCAAGTTGCCCAGGACCAAACCAGAGAGGGTCGGACCTGCATTACCACCATTTGTCCACCATCCAGAACTGAAATATCATTGCTGACATGTGCACATAAGGAACTGTTTGACATTGAAATTGGGACTCAAAAGAACTGTTGGCCCAGAAAGAAACTCACTATAGACTGATTCATTTGCCTCTCAGCATAACCATTATTGCTTGTCTCATTTTCGGTTCTTATAAGTATATTTCTAGTATCACATGATCTCACTCATCTAGGGGAAATAATGAACAACATAAACTGATGAACAAAAACAGATCCAGAGACAGGGAAGCATCGATCAGACTGTCAAACCTCAGAGGGAAGGTAGGGGAGGGTGGGGGTAAGGGGGAGAGATCAACCAAAGGACTTGTATGCATGCATATAAGCCTAACCAATGGTCACGGACAACAAGGGGGTGGAGGCATGTGTGGGGAGGGGTTTGGGATGTGAATGGGGGGATGAGGACAAATATGTGATACCTTAATCAATAAACAAATTAAAAAAAAAAAGATAATGAAGGCCTGGCCCAACTGGCATGGCTCAGCAGTTGAGCTTTGACCTATGAACCAGCAGGTCATGGTTTGATTCCCAGTCAGGGTACATGCCAGGGTTGCGGGTTTGATCCCAAATGGGGGTCGGTGGGTTTGCAGGAGGCAGCCAATCAATGGTGATATCTCTCCCTCTCCCTTCCTCTCTGAAATCAATAAAAAATGATAATGAAGTCGTAAATTAATTTGGAAATGATGTAAAGGGGAGAGGGGCCCATGTGGGATACATAGTGGAGGTAATGGAGGACTGAACTCACACAATATGGGGACAAGTAGGAGTAGTTGCCCTTAACCTTCTTGGGCTTTTATACCTAGGGGACTGGAAAGATAACAGTGATTTATATTTATAAACTGATTTATACGAGCTAGTTGTGTTGGTGCCCTTGAGTTGGTGGGAGCACTAGATATGCCAAACTGCTCATTCCAGGAAGGGCATAAAGCGGCCAATCCTTCCATTACTGAAAGATTCAAAATGAACTTGTTCCTAGGCTAAGAGAAAATGAGTTCAAAATTAGTCAAGGGGAAAATACCATGATATCTATTTAATATCAGGACCCAAAAGGAGGAATTTGATGCTTATTTAAAGTCTATAATGTTAGATATATTTATAGTATTTATTTATCTGAGTAGGAATTATTTTCCTGTTGTCATATATAGATGAGAGAAGAAATTTGCTCATGGACACACTGATAGCAAATGACAAAACCATGTTTTTACCCTAATTTCAGTGCATTTCTTTCCACCAAAGAGCCCAGTATTTCTCTTTCTTACTTTTCCTTTTCTATTTCTTAAAAAATAAGATTTCATAACGACTGAGCACGCTCCCAGTTTCTTTAGCAATCTTTTTCTTGTCCAGTGGTCTCCCTCTAACACAGACGAAACATCTATGAAGTTTTTAGTCTGTGATTCACATAACACTTATCATTGGACCCTGGCACAGTCCAGAAGCACTTGCCTCTGAGGCATTTCAGATTCTTATTTACCACCTTTAGTACTTGCTTTTGAACAAACAACACAAAATTGTATACCTTCAGTGTCTGTTTTCTTTCACCTCTTCCCTTTCATTGACCATGCCTATCAGTTCCCTGATGCCCTTTAGATGTTCAGATATCTGTAGTAGGTGCATAACAGTTTTATTTTATTGCTTGTTTTGTGTGTGTTTTTTTTTTTGTCTTCTTCATAAAACTTATTTATCTTGTTTACCATTACTTTCTTTCAGAACCTACAGACCTGATTACTTCTCTTATTTTCCTAGTATAATTTTTCCTTTATACCGATAATGGTTCTTTAGAGAAACAGAAACAAATATATGTATATGGCATTGGCTCATGTGGTTTGGAGCTTGCTAAGTCCAAATCTGCACAGTGGGCTGGCAGCCTGGAGACTCTTCTACTCAGGCCTTCAACCGATGGTTCTTTACATTATGGAGACCAATCTGCTTACTCAAAATTTACTAATTCAAATGCTACCATACAAAGTTAATTCAAAATTAACTATCATATCCTCTTAACAGGTATTCCTGGATAATGTATTTCTAATGCTTTGACAGTTGACCTTTTGACAAATCAAGAAATGGGATTTTTGAGTAAGAGTTTTTTCTAAAAACCCCTCCCTATAGTCTAAGGGTGCAGTTAATTTTATTCTTAAAGAGGATGTGCATGGGCCAGTGCCTAGTTCACATAACTCTATTAGCTCAGCAAATATGTGAAGTACCTAGGTCGTTGATTCTGAAGATAGAGGGTGGTTTTCCATTTGCTTCCTCATTTATTTCCTCAACACCCATAACTGGTAGCTTATTATTACTGTGTAGGCCACAATCTAACTTTCTTTGATTTCTCTCTGGGTCTCCCTAGGACGTGGAAATGTTTGCCTGCATCAAGCATGCCTCTTCTGTGACTGGATTGTTAAAAATCCATCGCGGCAGCAGCCTCAAGATGCACACGTAGAGGGAATATATGAACAAATCAAGGAAAGCATTGCCAACTTGCAATTCTTATCGAGTAGTACTCTACATTTTGTTATGTAGACCCAAACAAGACACTTGCCTGTTAGAGCAGCTTGACATTTTGGCAGCTGTGGGCCCCTTTCTCTTTGGTTCAGAAGTCTCTTAAATATTGGGCATCCGCTTCTGTATGAAAGCAAGCTGTGGGACCTGAGACCTGAAGTACTCATCCCTGGATTTACATATGCTGTTGCCAGAGGTTTAGTCATTCTTACTAACATCAGTAAGATTATTAGGAAACAGAGGTGTCAGGGAAGTGGGGAGCACGAACAGGACATGTAATAGAGTTATGAGCCTTGGCAAATAGGAGAATATCCTAGGGCAAAATTCAAAACTCCTCTTTCTACAAGGACCCAGAATGGTAACTGGAGGTATGGACTTAGCATATTAGAGAGCGTATGCTTCCTCTGATAGAGCAGCCACTACTCAGAGCCATGAAGGAATAAGAATCCAGTCCCCCATGCTTTAAAAAGTATGAACTAATATGTGATCTGTTCAGATAGAATGGCAGGTAAAGGATCAGTGCCATTTGAAAATGAATAAGGGTATATTGTTATTGAGATGACTGGATTTTTATAAAAGAAACCAGTAAAGATCCCTAGCTTACTCCACTCACCAAAATTAATTATAGATATCTAAATATTATTAGGTTTTAAAATTTATAGAAAGACCAGAAGTCATTATATATGAAGATTTATATGACACAGCATGAAAGAATTTTCCAATTTCTAAAGAATTACATCAAAAGCAGAACCAGAAAACAGGAAGAAAATGTTGAATAGATTTGACTATTAAAAAAGCCTAAAGCTTAAAAACACCTCTTTGACAAAACTATATCATTAAGGAAATTACAAAATGATGGCAGACTATTCTTACCATGTAGGAAACATGAAAGACTAATATCCTTATTACATGATGAAGTATTTACAAGTATATGACCTAAAGAAAACCACTTTCAGAAAAATGGTCAAAGAATATAAATAAGCAGTTCACAAAACTGCAAAAATGTTTAGGCTCACTAGTAATAAAAACTGCAAATTAAAATGCGGTATAATTATTCACTAACCAAATTGGAAATATTTTAAAATAATTAATAGGAGGCTGAGGTACTGGGAATTAGAAATTTCACACATTACTAGTGTAGAATGAAATGAAATTGGGGAAAAAATATTCTGGAAGGCAATTTGGCAACATGTATTGAAAGCTTTAAAAACCTTTTACTGTTTGACCCACTAATTTGTTTTTAGGAATCTATCCTAAGATTATCTCTGTCTCTATCTCTATCTCTATCTCTATCTTTATCTCTATCAATCTCTATCTCTATCTCGATCTCTATCTCTCTATCTCATCTGTAATATACTAGAGGTCTGGTGTACAAAAGTGTGCACTGGCGGGGGGAGGGGGGTGGTGGGGAGGGTGTTCCTCAGCCGCCTAGCCACCTGCACCCTCTTGCAGTCTGGGACCCCTCAGGGGATGTCCCTCTGCCAGCTTAAGCCTGACCCTCCCCAGGGATCAGGCCTAAGCCTACAGTCAGACATCCCTCTAACAGTCCAGGACTCTTGCAGTACAGGACCCCTGGCTCCTTACTGCCTGCCTGTAGCAGAGGCAGGAGAGGCTCCTGCCATCGCCACTGCACTCTCCAGTTGTGAGCTGAGCCCAGCTTCTAGCTGAGCAGCGTGGCGGGAGCCTCTCCCACCTCCGCAGCAGTGCTAAGGAGCAGCAGACATGGCTTCTGGCTGAGCGGTGCTCCCCTGTGGGAGCACACTGACCACCAGGGGGCAGCTCCTGCACTGAGCGTCTGCCCCGTGGTGGTCAGTGCACTTCATAGTGACCAGTCGCAATTTGCTTATTAGGATTTTATTATATAGGATGTCAATATCCCCCTTCTCTCTCTCTTTTCCTTCCCTCCACTAGAATATAAGTTCCACAAAGTCAAGAGTCCTCTCCATTTAATTCTCTGGCTTTTGCCTGAATCTAGAAAATTGCCTGTCATGTAGAACATAATCAGTAGGTGTTTGTTGAATGGATTATTATATCTTAATATTTATAAGGTACCTTGTACCTTGGCATCTTACAGGATGTCTAAAGGAGAATGACTAGGATGTTAAGGAATTATAAATTAGATCATGAAAAATAAGGGAAAAGAACTATTAGAGGAGAAGCCAGCAAAGGATTTGATAATGGTCTTCAAATACTGTAAGAAATATTTTGTAGAAGAGTGATTTGACTTATTCTGTACAATTTCTAAGTGCAGAAATAGATCAATCAATGTAATTTATAGAAAGGCAGTGTGAGGGCGCTATTTAAAGCAGTGCTTTCTAACAACTAGAGTTGTCCAAAATGGAACCAACTTGGGAAGAAGTGATTCCCTGGGACTGAAAATGTTCAAGCATAAGCACTTATAGGAAGCTTCATATAACAGAAAAAGACCTTAACTAGATTACTCTAAATTTCCTCTGCTTTGAAGACTCACTGCTCTTCCTTCCCAACATCACTTTGTATTACCTTTTCTCCTCTCAGCTAATTACTCCTACTTATTCCTCTGATCTCATTCTAAATGCTATCTCTCTCTGGAACCCTTTTCCTCTTACTCAATCCAACACAATGTTGTGTGCGTATGCCTCTCATAACCATCTCATTTCCCCTTTTACAATGTCAAAGTGCATTGTAATTTCCCTTTTGCCTGATTGTGCTCCTCCAGGTTACAAACTTTATGGAGAAAAGGACTGGTTCTTTCTTTCCATCATGTTTATCTTTTTTACATTTGGTATCTAGTATAGTGCCTGGCACATAATAGAATGAAATTATTCTTAATGAAGTACGTACATAGGTTGAAATCGCTTTATATATATTTTTCCTTTGGAGACTATGAGCCATTAAATCAGGGATGCACATCTTTGTTCCTTAATTTCTTTTAGAGTTTCCAGTTCCTCGTGGTTCTGTTTACCTTACTGGTGCACTGGCTTATGTAAACACCTTAAGTCTTCTAAAGGGAGGACTTACAGTGGCCTCCCTTGCTCCCCACCCCTACATGCCTCCAATGACCCCGGATGGATCCATTTCGTCATCACCTGAAGGTTCTGTCTAGCCCTAGTTGTTGGCCTACATCTTTTGTTAGGAAGGTTATATAAAGCTCAGTAAAATTCCCCAGAGCTTCAGCATGCTCAGTTTTGATGCACATCTTTCTCAGACGTTGACTTCAGTTCTGGAAAGTGGCTGTTTTGTTTTTCTAAATTGTAATTGGTATTTTTTAAATTATTGTAAATGTCAAATACAGTCAAATAAAACAGAAGATGTAAAGTATAAAGTAAAATCGCTCATAATCCACCTTAAAATGACCTTTAACATTTTAGTATATATATCTTTCCATCTAGAGATAGGCTTTTAAAAAATAAACAGTTTATGACAAATTATTATTATAATATAGAAACTATTTTATAACATATTTTTTCATTGGATATATTAAGAAGTCATTTCCAGGTCAATAAATATATATTTATACTATCTATCAAGCCTGTATAGAACTCCAGAATATGATTCTACCACAGTTTATTTAAATAATTTTCTCTTTTATAATATTAAGATTTTTTTCAATTCTTCACACTTAGGAGTCACGATACAGTAAACATTTTTAGTTGCCTATCTCATTGTATGTGGTTGATTATTACATTAGCACAGATTCTAAGATAAAGTTCTAGAATTAGGACTACTGGATCAGAGTCTATGGTATTTCAGCTTTTGGCGGAAATCTCTGAGAGGCACTCAGGAAGTATAGTAAGTTCCACAAAATATTATTGATGTGATTGACCAGCTTGATGTTCTGTGACTTAATAAGACAATAAAGTTCCTTTCAACCTACATAATGGAGAACTGGAAAGCTGACATAGCTCTGAGGCAAGATAGTAAGCAGATACTGTTATCTTTGCCTTGAGAAGGAAAATTGTTTCTGATTGTTTTTTAAATCTGATGAGGATGAGGAAAAATGCATTATTAAGTTGACTAGAGGTCTGGTGCATGAGATTTATTCACTGGGTCGGGGTGTGGGGGGGTAGGGTGTCCCTCAGCCCATCCTGCACCCTCTCACAATCCTGGACCATTGGCTCCTAACCGCTTGCCTACCAGACTGCCTGATCGCCCCTAACCACTCTCTGCCTCAGGCCCTGCACCCGGGACACAGGTTTCCTTCCTCTGGCCAGCTGCAGGCACTTGGGACCCTGGGCCAGCTTCGCCTGGGCCCGGGCTTTTTCAGGAAGGATGTCCGGAAGACATTTGGTCTATCTGGTCTAATTAGCATATTACCCCTTTATTAGTATAGATTATTGCATATTGAATTCCAAAGGCTTTGTGAATTTATTCACTAAGAATTTCACATTCAAAAACACACCTACCTGTAATTGGTATTACCTCTTCTATAAACTATCCAGCTTTGCCTTCATTGAATGGACCAAGGCGCATGGAGTGACTTAGCTGTGTAATAGGAAAGGGAGACAGATCATGGCAGAGAGTGTGTAGAAGAGAATCCATGGTGGGTTAGGACATTTGTTCTGTGTTCTGGGATTTAGGACAGAGTTTTAGTCACTATGGCAAGGGCTGGCAAACTTTTTCTGCAAAGGGCCAGATAGTAAATAATTTAGATTTTACAGGCCATATGTCTTCATCACAACTACTCAACTCCCATCATAGCTCAAAAGCAGCTACAGACAATACAAAATCAAATAATTATGACTGGGTTCCTATAAACCTTATTTACAACAGTAGGTTGAGGATGGGATTTGTCCCAAGAGTCATAATTTGCAAACTCCTACTCTTACAGGAAGCTGGATGTTAAGCAGTAAATTGAATTAGAAGCCATTATATAGACTGGACCAATCCAGCAATAACTGGTGAATGCTGTGAATTGGTTAGTGATTTTGTACTCAGGTTTTACCCTCAGGCAAACTGAATTATGATAGTGAGTCTATGATTGTAAGATCAATTTCTGATTCCCTGTCTGGAAGGTCAATGTCGCTAAAATGCTGTTTTTCTAGTTAACTTTGGTCCAGGAACCCAGTGGGATCGCTACAGGTAGTAGACAGCCTTGATTTTTGAGAAAGATGAAGAAGTCAGCTACCCTGTTCCATTGGGCTCCTAAGGCACCTGCATGGGACTCACTCCCTTAACCAGACACTGCCCCATACTTTTTTGCTTTTAGGCCTCAGCTGTTACTCTGATTTTATTCCCCTGATTGTTCCTGGATCTCAAAACAGACCTGCAGGGGTCCTGCCCAGTGGGCCTACTTTGCAAATTCTACCCTTTTCTTATCTGGTCAATTCTGGTTAAGTAGAACATAGATGAAGATCATCTGTATTTCCAGCTAATATTTTTGTATATATTTTACCTACTTTGCAGCCAAAGCTTCGGTTGTATTTTATGGGTTATTTTTTTTAAATTGACTTGGACTCAGTGCATGTAGTTTTATGCCATTAAAAGGTTTAATTGGAGAGTCAGGAATGGAATCCATTTGTTTCTCCAGATTTATTAGCCCCTGAATCACAGGCAGCAGAATCCGGAATGTTGAAATGCTCTCGGCCAGATTCTGAGTTACCTCATTGTGGTTTCAACACAGGGAAGGCAGAGTTCAAGGCTTTTAGCTCCTAAGTCAAACAGTGGACTGCAGCGAGCTCTGGATTCCTTCCAAAAGTTCTGACACTTTAAAAGAGTTACCCACTTTTCTTTTACATGAGTGGGAATGGATTTCCATGGGTATATCAACCTTTCTTACCAAGGGTGTGCATTTGAGTCACTAGGAGTTGGCTTGAGACTGTGGCCTCAGGGCAGAGCTGTGATAACTGGCACAAGGAGGATTGTGTCAAAGAACCCAGAACCAAGCTTTGTTCTCACCTTGTTAATTGGATGAGGCAAAATGGTGGGTTGGCCTGAAGTGATCTTTAAAACAGACCTGCTCACCGCAGGTCTGGTCTAGTGGCTGTTTGCCATTCCGAAGGCAGGGTGTGAAAACCAGCAGCAGTGGCTGCTAGCTCAACCCTTCTGAGGAGGGGCTCCAGAGCAGCTGGAGGGAGCACAGAGTGAGGGTGGTGGTTCCCTTGGGTTTCTCTCAAGATGCCGACTGGGGTTATGGCTTCACATAATCCCACAGAAGAGTCAGGGGACTCTCAGGGGGGCAGTGCCTCTCCTTGGGTCCCAAGACAGTCATATGAGGTCTGCTGAGCTTGGAAAGGCCTGAGGCTGGGCAAGTTTGCAAATTAGAGAGAGTCTTTGATGTAGGAACCAGAAATCAGGATTCCAGTCCTAGCTTTGCCTTTAATTGCTATGTAAGTGAGGTCTAATCACTCAGCCTTTTCTGGGAGTTGGTTTCCTTATCAGTAAAATAGGATAATTAGTCCTGCCCTATCTCCCTCAAAGAGATGAGTAGTAAATGAGAACATTAATGAATGTGAAAGAACTTTGAACATAGTGTAAAGCACAAGAGAAAGACATTATTATCACTGCTGCAAATGAAGTCCACTGACTCACAATGCTCTCTATAGCAAACACAAACTGCTCACCCAGGATTCCAAGTCATTCTCTTGACCAGACTCTATGAGGCCCTATTACAAGCTAGAGGCCCAGTGCATGAAATTAGTGCACTCAAGGGGGCAAGGGGGCTCAGCCCAGCCTGCACCCTCTTGTAGTTCTGGAGCCCCATGATTTGTTGCCCCCACGAGGGAGGCCCAGACTACCCCGCAGCAGCCCTACAGCGGATGGGCAGGGCCTCCCTCTGTAGGGGCAATCTATCATGGAGCCCTGGCCAGCACCGTGATCTATTGCCCCAAAGAGATAGACCCTGCCCACCAGGCCTGGGCTCCATGATAGATCACCCCTGCAGAGGGAGGCCCCGCCCACCTGCCATAGCCTGCCAGTCGGTGGCCTGGGCCTCCTTTTTCGGGGCAATCACAGAGCCCCCGATTGATTGCCCTGCTGGCCAGTGGCTTGGGCCTCCCTCTGTGGGGCAATCATGGGGCGATGGCGGGGGCCCTCCCGACCAATCAAATCGCACCCACCTTGGCTGGCCTAGTGCAAGTGGGTGTCATAGCGTGGTTATCCGGACAGTCGTTCCGCTGTTTGACCGTTCAGCTGATTTTCATATTACACTTGTATTATTATAGATGCCTTACCTGGACTCTGCTCCAACTAAGCTAGTCTTGCATCACATTTTCCTTACACCTACCTTTATGTTTTCTGTAGTTTGTTTTTAGTTTTCCTCCCACTCTTTTCTTCAGCTCTCTTCACAGCCTCATCCTGTCTCTTAAAGCTGGTTCCTAAGGGCACCTCACTCAGCAATTTTCTCACTCAAAATAGTCCTTGGAAGATCCCACCCACTCCTGTGGCATTAACTCCATCCATGTGATGATATAGATTGTATGTATATGCAATCTCGCTTCTCCCTCGCCAGTGATAGCACACTTTCCTCTCAGTGGAAGTTAGACAAGGTATATTCTCCCCTCCTTCCTCGTCCTTCCCTGCGCGTTCCATGCTTCCTTAGCCATGGAGTCCTATAGCATCTATCTCTGGAATCGCGACAGCATTATCATTGCTGCTGCTTTCCTTTCTGTCTAAATCGCTGATAACTTTGATTCTTGTCACAGTTTACTGATTAGATTCTGTTTCCAGTTTGCTTTCCTGACAGTATATCTTCCACTCTTTTGTCAAACTGCTGTTTCTAACACACAAATCTCATTATGCCATTTCTCTGCTTCACATGGTTCAGTACCACTCCTGCTTTTCAGATTTGTTTAAACTTAGCACAAAAGTCTCAGGATGATCTGGTCCCATGAATCTTGCCTTTCACTGGGTCTTAACTATGTTTAGGCCTTGAACTCATCTAAGAATCTGAGGAAATAGAAAATTTGTAGGTAGAGCCGAAACCGGTTTGGCTCAGTGGATAGAGCATCAGCCTGCAGACTGAAAGGTCTCAGGTTCCATTCCGGTCAAGGGCATGTATCTGGGTTGCGGGCACATCCCCAGTAGGGGGTGTGCAGGAGGCAGCTGATCAATGTTTATCTCTTATCTATATTTCTAACTCTCTATCTCTCTCCTTTCCTCTCTATAAAAAATCAATAAAATATATTAAAAAAACAAGAAAGAAAAATTGTAGGTAGAGATTTGCAAACAAATGGCCATTTGCTCCTGGAGCTCCTGTCTGCCTCCCTGATGAATTGCCACATTTGTAGTCTCTCTCCAGCCCCACTCCCCCATCTCCCAGTGCATTCAGTTCTAGTCCCACAAAGGTTCTTGGGGTTCCCCAGTAAAGTGTAGCTTTCTCAGACCTTTGTGTCTTCATGCTTGGTGTCCTTCTGCTGGAATTCCCTTCTTGCCATCTTAGTCCAGGCAAATGCCATTTGTTCTTCAAATATTACTTCCAACATCACCGCCTCTAGGAAATCTTTTCTCATTGTGTAACTGGTTTACCTATTCCTGTTCTGTGGTTCCACAATAGCCTGAATTGTCTCCCATGCCATCTTTTCCCAATAAAATTTTGATCTCTTGCTAGATAATTTGAAGATAGAGATCTTATCTTAATTGACTATGCATTTCCAGTTTGTAGCATATTACCTGGCATATAAGAACACTCAGGGCCCTGGCCCGGTAGTTCAGTTGATTAGAGCATCATCCTGATACACCAAGGTTGTGGTTTTGATCTTTGGTCAGAACACATATAAGAAGCAAACAATGATTCATAAATAAGTAGAACAACAAATCTCTCTCTCAAGTCAATAAATATTTTAAAAAGAGCACTAAAAAATGTTTGCTGAATGGAATTGAATTATTCTTATTTAGAATACTCTTCTCTCCCCTCCTCCCCTGCCTTTACTAGTACATACCTTATAGTTCTCTTAAGGTTAATTACAATCTTCCTATATAATCTTGTTTCATTATGCTGATCCTTAATGATCTTATCCTTAAATTTCTTTCTAGTGTGTGGTTTTTAACACTGCATGGTCATTTAGAGGTTGCTTTGAAATAGATCATTCCTAAGCCATCACTGTTCTTTAAGTATGTGAAATATAGTGGAAAGTGTTTTGGAAAGGAACCAGAAGACCCAGTTCTAGTTTTAGCTTTTCTATGAACTAAATGTGTGGCCCTGGGCAAATTATTGATTTTTCCCCCCTTGGTTTAAATTTTCTTGTTTTTAAAATGAGGCATATGTACAATATCAAGATGCCTTCCTATTGAAAGGCTATCTATATGCCACTAATGTTTTTGACTCTTTCATATATCATATGTATATATTTCACTTTTCAAATTACATTGTAGTTTCTTTATGAAAAGGATATTTTGTGCCCCAGTTCCTTATTTTTGTCTTCATATCACTATACATCTATAGATACATAATAAATGAACACTTATTAAACTCCAAGCCCCACCTTAGGAGATTTAGTACAAAGGAAGGATGTAACAAAGGGTTAAAAAATAATTTGTTGCAACTTCAAGTCTCTAGATTAATTCATGAGTATGTGTGATGAATGCATATCATGTATACATCCCTATAATCAGGCCTGTGCTCTAGAAGGAGGGTGGGGTCTGGATCTTCAAATCCATTTGAAATAGGAATTTTCTCCCACCTTGGGAAAAGATGTATTCTGATTCAAAGTGGGAAAAAGAGCTTTCAGAGACTTAAAGTACTTAAAGGCATTTTTTGAATTTAAACTGTGCTAAGAAAATTAAACAAAAATAAGTCAGAAAAATTTTGATTGTGCGTGTGTGTGTGTGTGTGTGTGTGTGTGTGTGTGTGTATTAATCTAAGAGAAGATGTACCGCTTTGCAGAGTATAATTTAGTGTTTTGCCAGATTATGAAATTTTTACTGGGGATCTGAGACATTTTTCTGATTCCAAAGAAAGATCACAGGTAAGTAGCCTGGGTAAAAAATGATAACATGTATTTGCAATCATATTGACATTAAGACAAAAACAAAACAAAACAAAAACAAATGACGCTGTTTATTCAGCACAGGTGTTCTCCATCTCCTTTCTTCTCAGCTTTTGAATATCAGCAGCCTCCTCCCTCAGCAAAGGTCATATGTATGGAAGACTCAGCCTTGGGTTATAGAGATCAAAGGGTTGCAATTGAAGCAATTTTGTAGAGCTGAATACTGGATCCTAAACACCAAACACTGTCTCTTAAAGGATAAATACACTTTTGCCTTGATCAATTAAGGTTGGATGTTAATTGAACTTGCAACAGTCACTAATACACCTAAATCAACTGTTT
The DNA here is from genome assembly GCA_026230045.1 of Corynorhinus townsendii. Lineage (NCBI taxonomy): Eukaryota > Metazoa > Chordata > Mammalia > Chiroptera > Vespertilionidae > Corynorhinus > Corynorhinus townsendii. Next base: position 60,296,513 of record JAPDVU010000008.1, on the reverse strand, counting down.
CTTTGCTACTGGTCAACTTAGATGGGAAACAGCCTTGATTTTTTAAATTAAATGGATCAAAATTATAGTAACTATATATTTATTTTAGGGATTGCAGTTGCAATTACTTATTTACTTTTATAATGCTACCAGCAGTATATCTAAAGTATTTGACACTGAACATCAATTCTTTAAATTTTTAAAATAATTCTTTATTGTTGAAAGTATTACATATGCCCCCCCTTTTCCCACATTGACCCCTATCAGCCCATCCCCATCCCCCATGACAGGCCCTCACCGTCCCATTGTCTGTGTCCATGGGCCAAGCATATATGCATACAAGGTCCTTGGTTGATTACCTCCCAACCACCCAACCTCCCCCACATTCCCTACGAGATTCTTCACTCTGTTCCATGCTTCCATGTCTCTGGATCCACTTCGTTCATCAGTTTATTTTGTTAGATTTCACACATGAGTGTGATCATGTGATATTTATCTTTCTCTGACTGACTTATTTCACTTAGCATGATACTCTCCAGGTCCCTCCATGCTGTCTCAGAGCGTAAGAGATCCTTCTTTTTTACTGCAGCATAGTATTCCACGTTACCACAGCTTTTTCATCCACTCATCTACTGATGGGCACTTGGGCTGTTTCCAGATCTTAGCTATTGTAAATTGTGCTGCTATGAACATAGAGCTGCATGCATTCTTTCTGATTGGTACTTTGAGTTTCTTAGGATATATTCTTTGAAGTGGGATCACTGAGTCAAATGGCAAACCCATATTTAAGTTTTTGAGGAAACTCCATACTGTTTTCCATAGTGCCTGCACCAGTCTGCATTCCCACCAGCAGTGTACTAGGGTTCCTTTTTCTCCACATCCTCACCAGCACTTGTCATTTGTTGATTTGTTGATGATAGCCTTTTTGACAGGTTTGAGGTGATACCTCATTGTTGTTTTAATTTGCATCTCTATGATGGTCAGTGACTTTGAGAATTTTTCCATATGTCTTTTGTCCATCTGTATGTCCACTTTGGAGAAGTGTCTATTAAGGTCTTTGCCCATTTTTTAATTGGATTGTTTGTCTTCCTTCTGTTAAGTTGTATGAGTTCCCTGTAAATGTTGGAGATTAAATCCTTATCGATGATAACATTAGAAAATATGTTCTCCCATGCAGTGGACTTTCTTGTTGTTTTGTTGATGGTTTCTTTTGCTGTACAGAAGCTTTTTATTTTGATGTAGTCCCATTTGTTTATTTTCTCCTTGGTTTCCTTTGCTTAGGAGATATTTCCTTAAACATATTGCTATGAGATTTTGCTGTCTATGGATTAGTCTTAGATTTTTATGGTTTCCCGTCTTACGTTTAAGTCCTTTATCCAGTTTGAAGTTATTCTTGTGTATGGTGTAATTTGGTGGTTTAGTTTCATTTTTTTGCATGTATCTGTCTAATTTTCTCAGCACCATTTATTAAATAGACTGTCTTGACTCCATTGTATGCTCTTGCCTCCTTTGTCAAATATTAATTGAGCGTAATGACTTCGATCAATTTCTGGGGTCTCTGTTCTGTTCCATGGATCTATATGACTGTTCTTGTGCCAGTACCAGGCTGTTTTGATGACGGTGGCTTTGTAGTATAGTTTGGAATGGTATTGTGATTACTCCAACTTTGTTCTTCTTCCTCAAGATTGCTGCAGGTATTTGGGATCTTCTTTGGCTCCATACAAATTTTTGGAGTATTTGTTCTAGATCTGTGAAATATGCTGTTGGTATTTTAATAGGGGTTGCATTGAATCTGTAGATTGCCTTGGGTAGTATGGAGAGTTTAATTATGTTGATTCTACCAATCCATGAACATGATACAGTCTTACACTTGTTTATATCTTCTTCTATCTCTTTTTTCAATGTCCTGTAGTTTTCTGATGACAGGTCTTTTGCCTCCTTTGTTAAGTTTATTCCTAAGTATTTTAATTTTTTGTTGCAATGGTAAATGGGATTGCTTGTTTAGTTTCTCACTCTGAAAATTCATCATTAGTGTATAAAAAGGACATCAATTTTTGGGAATTGGTTTTGTATCCTGCTACTTAGCCATATTCATTTATTAAATCTAGTAGTTTTTTGGTGGAGTCTTTATGGTTTTCTGTGTACAATATCATATCATCTGCAAATAATTAGAGTTTTACTTCCTCCTTTTATTTCTTCTTCTTGTCTGATAGCAGATCAATTTTAACTAAATCCTCTTCTCTGCAAAAAAAAAATTACATTCTGTAATGATTATTATTTTTTGTGGTACTTGGTATACTACACTATGAGTTCCTTGAAGTCAGAAACCATGTTTTAATATATCTTTGAATCTCCATTGTCTAGTATTTTGCCTGATTTTTAGTAGGAGCTCAAGAAATACTTACAAATTGATTGAATAATGAATGGATCATCATCTTTAGCATGGTCAAGATTGATTACTAAGTGACTTTTAGCATGCTAGAGGTCATACACTACATTAGAGAGAGTACTACATTTTCCTTCAATGTCTACAAAATTTTTTCAAGGAGTTCTATAGGGTCCTACCAGTGGAAGCCCATGGACTTCCATTGTTCATGCATATACTCCATTGTCAAGCCTGATCTCTTCAACTCTTTCAAAATATGGCTCCTGGCATTTCAAGTGCTCTATCTCCAGGCCCAAAGTGGGCAGATGTCTGAGCTGTCATAGTTATTTTGCCCTTACTATTGAGACTCTGTGCTGGATGTCAGAAATCACAGAGTTGTGTCTCTTATCCTCCAATTATTAGTTTATATTCATTTTGCAAGCACCAGAATGCAAATTGAATAGTAATTAAGGGTTAAAATACACAACTACGTGATTCTTCAGTCTTCCGCACAAACCATTGCTGCATAGACATTCTCAGTGAAGATGCCAAACCAAGCATCACTATTGAAAGAACTTGAGTTTTGTCCCTCTGAGAATCATGCATTTTAAGATAACCTTTTTGCCAGGACATCTGTTTATCCATGGCCACAAAAGCAAGCCAGTAAGCAAGCAATCTTTTTAAAAAGTAACTCATTTGTCATTTTTATCATTTTAGCCTGAGAAGTAGAAGATTCATATAAATAAGATGTTAATTGGTCTCTAAAGCAATAGAGAGTTTTTTCTACCCCATAAGTGTATTAGTGTATGTATTTGTTCAATTAGTAATATCATAAGTAATATTAGGCTTTAGGAGCCAGGTAATGTGTTGTCTTAAAATATACTTTGGAAAGTGGCCCAGTTTTCAAGGTGGAACTGAGATGGAGGTAGGAGATAAATGTGTCTAGGACTTCCCATGATGTAGGATGCCAATCTCCCTCTGGATTAGTATCCTGGCCGTTCAAAACCTTGTATTTGAGACTTTGCCAGATGAACCTGTACCAGAAGAAATGTCATGTCCTAGGACAATTCCTTTCTGTGCCTTTAACATTTGTTGGGTTGCATGTTTGTATCTGTCTGGCACTATGCTAGGTACCTGTGCATGAATTATATAATTGATTTAATTCTCTCAATCACCCTGTGGCTTTGGTTTCTCTTCATTACACATGAGGCAACTGAGGTGCTCAGGTCATTAGCAAGTATTTGAAGCTAGGTATTATTATTATTTCATTGGCAGGCAGCATTTTTTCTGCAATATGATAGCAAGACCAGTGGAAAGGTGGTCAGTGGCCACTGGGTTATTTTTTCCTTTCTAGGCTCTTTTTTTGTTCATCTTCTTTCAGATGGACAAACTTCACATGCATTTTCTCAGACCTCCTGGTTTTGCACAGGTTAGTCTCTGTGCCTGACAAAATTCTCCCTGCTGGAGCTGTTCCATAGCATGTGTGTGTGTGTGTGTGTGTGTGTGTGTGTGTACCACTTTTTGGTTTTTGTTTTTTTTTTTTTTGTGTGTGTGTGTATGTGTTTTTACCATTCCCTTAGCACCTGACACTTCTATAATTGTAGCCCTGATGACACTGTGTGCTAAGTCCCTACATAAAGTACTGCTCATAGATATAAACCTTGTGAAGCAGGAAGGGACTGTGGGCAGCACTCAGAACAGTGCCTGCAGCCTGGCAGGTGCTCAGTGCATAGCTATCGATCGACTGTCCTTGGTCCGATGTAATTTCCCTGCTTTCTCTTTAAGCCTCTGGCTTAGAATGTGCCAAGAACGCTAACAGTGGTTGTTCCTGGGGTATAGGACTGGGAGCTATACCCCAGTGGGGAGTATATGTACTCCTACACCTCTGGTGCAAGTAATTACCTTGTGTATGCATTAACTTGTAAAGAAAAGCAAAACACATTAAAACATAACTCTGCCAATGTGGTTTTGAAAGGCTGTACTTTTCCCCAGTGCAGTCTTTCTCTAAACTCTTTCTCTGGCAAACCTAGAGCTCTCAACAGAGTAAGCAATGGATCCATGTAAGGCTTAGGTAAGTATCTGTGCAGAAGCAGGTGTTTGCCATTTGGCTCACACGCCATCCTAGCTGTGAACCACAGTCTGCTGTTGCTGGACACAGCATAGAAAACGGAAACTAGGCAGAGAAAAACCTGACATGCAGGGCTTATGAAATCGTCATGCTCAATATATTTGATCTAGAAAAACTTTAATTTTTCCCAAATATACATTATACACCATAAATCACTTGGTGTTCAAAGAAAATGAAGATATTGTGTTTGGAATGTAATAGGATATTCTGTTTTGATAAGAAAATGATATAAAATACAACAATACAGATAGGAATCAGCTCCAATAAATAATACAGGAGACTGTTAAGGTAGAAAAAAAGTTTTTAAGGCTATAAGTCCATAAGGAAACGGACTTCTAGAGACTATATTGAACCACCTGGGAGGCAAACTCCATTAAGGGAAAATTAAATTAAAAGCTCAGAATGACTTCAAAGTGCCCTTATTTCTGGGGAAAATATGGAGACTCCCAAGTGGAAATGGAATGTGTAGTCATTGATCATTAATATAATTTGTTAAACAAGTTAAAGTTATTTTAATTAAACAAATGCCCATTAAGTGCCCACTCTGGGAATGGAACCCTGTCTTAGGTACAACAAGAGGTATGGGATGTAAGGTCAAGTCCTTCCCTCAAGGAACTTACAATCTAAAGCAGGGGGTAGGATAAGAGAAGTATTCAAAACTGGTTACTACAGTAACCAGAACATTGGGATTATCATCTGAGGGGTACACACAATGTATATAGAAGTAGGAGGGTCAGGGAGAGACTTCATTCATGACCAGTAAGATTTGGGATCTACAGTGGAGCAAGGAGAATTCTGGGAAGAAGGAATAGCAGGAGCATCGGCTCAGAGATGGGAAGTATGGAGACAAGGGAAGGTGGCATCTACTTTGGTTGTAACAGAGGATATGTGTAGGGAACTGGCAGGAATAAATCCTGAGAACCGAGGTTTGGGAACTACACTGGATGAACTTGCTGACCAACAGGCCTGGGGATAAAATGTAGAACTTGAAAAGAGTGAAGTGCTGGGACCCAGAAGGCCTGGGCTCAGGTTCTGCTTCAGCAGTTTGGTTCGCCCCTCAGCATGTTCGGGATAATTATTTTGTTCCTCACAGAACTGAGAGTTGGTGTGAGGATCCAGTGATGTAAGGCTGTGTAAAGTATGAAGAAACACATACATAAAAACCATTATTCCATGGTAGTGAGGGTCCTAACTTGAAAAACTAACCCATGCAACTCACCTAGAATTCACTCATGCATTTCTTTTTTTAAAATATATTTTTATTGATTTTAGAGAGGAAGGGAGAGGGAGAGAGAGAGATAGAAACTTCAATAATGAGAATCATTGATTGGCTAACTCCTATATACCCTCTATTGGGGATTGAGCCCACAACCTGGGCATGTGCCCTTGATCGGAATCGAACCTGGGACCCTTCAGTCGACAGGCTGACGCTCTATCCACTAAGCTAAACTGGCTAGGGCAGTCATTCATTTCTTGCCACATTTAGAATTCTAGAATATATTTCCATGAATATATAAACATTTATGTGGAAAAGAAAGCTCTGAGGAATAAAAGTCAGTATGTGTAATAGATAAGAAAACAAACTTCAAGGTCAGACCTGGAATCCTGGAATTGAATCTTGACTTTTTAGCCCTCATAAGCTATGCACCTTCTCTAAATGATTGAGACAATGATTGACACAATATATGTAAAGTGCTTTATAGAGTGCCTAGCAAAAGACACAAACAAGATAAAAAAATTGCAACTGTATTATTGTTTTATCATTTTTATTAATTATTTTATTATTATCACTATTTGTATTCTTGGTTTAAAAGCAGTGGACCAGGGTCAGTGTGCAGAGCTATTGGTTAGATGTGTTTTCTGGTACGTATTACAACACTACAGAGTCATGCCTGAGACCGGGGAGAGATGTAACAAGAGTACAATAGATAAAAATTAGAAGAGTGAATTCATGATATGTGGGGAACACAACATTGTGGTCCAGGGACAGACAGATGGGACATTTGGCGATGAAGGCTATTGCGGCCCTTTGAGCATGGAGCCCAATTGTCAGAGCTACTCATCACCTGTGCCACATTGGAACAGGGCTATATATATATATATATATATATATATATATATATATATATAGCTCATATGCAAAGTGTCCCCGCAGGAGTTTGACCAGGAGTTCTATAGTCTATAGCTTGCTATGACATGCCATGCGCTGACCACCAGGGGGCGGCACAGAACAAAGGAAGGCCTTGGCCCGCAGCCCACAGTTGGGGAAGGGAGGCCCCAGCCAGTAGCCAGGGAAGGGAGGCCCTGGCCAGCAGCCAGAGGCCCAGATCGGCCCTGATTGCCAGCCAGGCCTAAGGACCCTACCTGTGCATGAATTTTGTGCACTGGGTCTCTAGTGATATGATGATATGGCTCTTTTTTCATGGACATAGGTGTCCACAACAGCAGTATCACTTCAGGGATCCAGAGGAGAAGGGGAGGAAAGTGGTGGATGGCGTTGGGTTGCTTAGGAGAGAACTTGAGAACATATGCAAGTCACTTTTTCTAAAGACTTTTGGGAAATTTAGGGAGGAATTTGAGGAATTTTGGGCAGGAGGCATTGAGATACTATTTATTATTTTGTGCCCCCTTTTCCTCTGCACCTCCCTGCTCACACCCAAACTGGTGTGATGTAGGATAACATTGGTCACATTGGGACAAAGAGAAATAGAACAATGCATAGGAAGATAGTAAGATGCAGGGGAATGTGCTAGCAGATGGATTCCAGATACTTGAGGCTGTGCTGTCCATCCCAGAGGAGGTTAATACAGTTCGTTATCAAAAGGAAGAATGTGTTAAATTACTCTCTTTCCCTAACAAAAATTAAAAAAAAATAATAATTTAACTTTTAAGGTTCTATTTGACACTGGCTTCTCCATTTCATTTCTCATATCAAAGGGCAAGAATCCTAATTAAGATTGACCACAATAACTGTTGATTACTTTTATGGAGTTTGGGTAATACTAATGTGGCTCAATACATGAGTCTTTGGTTTGTTACACTTTATGGCAATTAAAATCTTTGAACAACTGGTTATTTTAACTTCTTAAAAATGTGTTGCTATTTCAATATTTATTTTAATATGTAGTAGCATGCTCTTTTGGTGCACAGACATTATTTTTTCCTATGTACCCCCTTGACTCCTCCTCGTTCCCCATTTTCTGAGGTAGTTACAAAATGGGTTTTCACTTCAACCTGCAGGTGACTTTGAAGATATTGCCATATGGTGCTAAAACATTATAATACATCACTTCTTGTTTGCCAGATGTTGTTCTACTCTGCTAGGCAGTGATTCAGATGCTCTGTGATGATTTTGCAAAATGAATCTTGCTAAACTGGAGAGTTTTAGTTGTCACATCCCATCTCATTATTATTGCCTGGGTACTGCAAATGTACAAGAAAAATTAACAATGTGAAACAAAGCCATTAGGTATGCAAATAGCAGTGTTTCCCGCTGCCCAGGTGTCTGCCAGCCTTGATGTGACAGCACCCCCATTTCACAGAGTGGGGATAGACTCACAGAACACTGGCTCCCTGGGGTAAATTGGATGTAGATGAGAGGTACTAAAGGTTCATTCAATGCACTGGGATTTGAAGCTGCTTTCTATGTTGTGCAATAGCAAACTGCTTTCCTGGCATAATTTGAGAAGGGTCAGGACGGCCCTGAATGTCTAGTTATACAAGTGTTTATTTTCCACCATTATTGAATTAGTGTTTGAAGTGGGAGCTTTTTTCCAGAATTTCTTCTTTATTTTATTTTATTTTTTTATTGTTTGAAGTATTACAAATAGTAGTATATATGTCTCCTTTTTTCCCCTCCCATTGACCTCCCCCCAGCCTCCCCTACCCCCCAGTACATGCCTTCACCTTCCCCCCCCCACCCCCTCAGAGTCTTGTATCCATTGGTTATGCTTATATGCATGTGTACAAATCCTTCGGTTGGTCTCTTACAGCTCCCCTCGCCCAACCTCCCCTGCCTTCCCGCTGTAGTCTGACAGTATGTTCAATGCTTCTTTGCCTCCGTATCTATTTTCCCCCCATTTCTTTCCTTTAAAAAATTTTGCCTCTGCAGACTAGAAATAAACATATAATAACCAAAAAAAAAAATGGGTCCCAATTTCAATGTCCAACAGTTCTGAGTCCCCATTTCAATGTCAAACAGTTCCTTATGTGTATATGTCAGCAATGATATCTGGATGGTGGGCACATGGTGGCAATGCAGGTCCGACCTCTCTGGTTTGGTCCTAGGTAACCTGCAGTGGTGCACAGCTGCTGACTGCTCGTGTGGCAAGGCATCGTCAGCGTCTTCCATCTCTGGAATGTTTTTCCTCTTGTCTTCCTGGTTGGAACAGACCTGTCAATTCCTCTCTGTTGCAGGAATCCACATGGTCTTGGAGTTGTTTTCTGAAAATATACAAACGTATTCTTGACCAAAAGTTAGTAAAGGAATCTTTTCTATATAATTGATTTGGGATCCTTTTTATTTTTGCCCAAATGATTTTCCTTTGTCTTATTTAGACCTCATGTGTGTTTTTCATGAGTGTCTTGCTGTTAGCATTACAAATGAAAATTAATTTTGTAAAGTAAAAATTTTCTAGATGTAATTTACTTATAGGATATTTTTCCTTACATGATATTACCCTACTATCCCACCCTCCTTTTTTTTGATTAATGGAGGTTTTTGTAAATTTTATAATGCAGTATTTTATTTTTTAAATAAATCTTTATTCATATTATTACAATTTTTTCTCCTTTTCCCCCCAGAGCTCCCCTCCACCTGGTTCCCACCCCACCTTCTGCCTTTAACTCCCCCCCACTGTCCTCATCCATAGGTGTACAATTTTTGTCCAGTCTCTTCCTGCACCCCCCCATAACTCTATCCCCCTGAGAATTATCAGTCCACTACCTTTCGATGCCCCTGATTCTATTATATTCACCAGATTATTCTGTTCCTCGGGTTTTTAATTCACTTGATTTTTAGGTTCACTTGTTGATAGATATGTATTTGTTGTTCATAATTTTTATCTTTACTTTTTTCTTCTTCCTCTTCTTAAAGAATACCTTTCAGCATTTCATATAATACTGGTTTGGTGGTGATGAACTCCTTTAGCTTTTTCTTATCTGTGAAGCTCTTTATATGACCTTCAATTCTGAATGATAGCTTTGCTGGGTAGAGTAATCTTGGTTGTAGGTTCTTGGTATTCATCACTTTGAATATTTCTTGCCACTCCCATCTGGCCTGCATAGTTTCTGTTGAGAAATCAGCTGACAATCATATGGGTGCTCCCTTGCAGGAAATTAACTGTTTTTCTCTTGCTGCTTTTAATATTCTCTCTTTGTCTTTTGCTCTTGGCATTTTAATTATGATGTGTCTTGGTGTGGTCCTCTTTGGATTCCTTTTGTTTGGGGTTCTGTGCGTTTCCTGGACTTGTAAGTCTATTTCTTTCACCAGGTGGGGGAAGTTTTCAGACATTATTTCTTCAAATAGGTTTTTAGTATCTTGCTCTCTCTCTTCTTCTGGCACCCCCATAATTCTGATGTTGGCACGCTTGAAGTTGTCCCAGAGGCTTCTTACACTGTCTTCAAACTTTTTGGATTTTTTTTTCCTTTTTGCTTTTTTGGTTGAGTGTTTTTTGTTTCTTTGTATTTCAATTCTTTGACTTGATCCTTGCATTCCTCTAATCTGTTGTTGGGTCTCTGTATAATATTTTTTATTTCAGTCAGTGTATGTTTAATTTCTAGTTGTTTCTTTTTCATATCTTGAGGGTCTCATTATATTTATTGGCCTTTTCTAGGATATTCTTGAAAAGCCTTATAACCGTGGTTTTGAATTCTATATCCAGTTGTTTGTCTTCCTCCATTTCTTTTGTTTGTTATCTGTTTCTTTGTCACCACATTTTCACTGCTTCCCTGAGTTGGTAGGGTAGCTTTGTGTGCTAGGTTCTTGTATGGCCAAGTGGGTCAGTCTCCCCAGTTAACCTGGGGTGGATACTCTTGGTGCACCCCTTTGTGGACTGTGTGTACAGCCTTGTTGTAGTTAAGTCTTGATTGTTGTTGGTATCACTGGGAGGAATTGATGTCCAGGCCAATTGGCTGTGAGGCTCAGCTGTGTCTATGCTGGGAGAAGTTCAGTGCTGCAGACAGCTTTATAGGATTAGACTTGCCAAATTGCAAAAGCCTCTGTGTTCAGCTTGGATGGGGTGGTGTCTCAGGGTGGAGCAGACAGTCTTGGCTTTCTGTCAGCCCTGCCCTTTCACGGGCTTCTCCTGACCTCTGCCTTCTGTGCCTCCAGAGCCTCCACCCGAGAGTCCAGATTCCCCCTGCAAGAGGGTGGGTCCCCAGAGGGTCGCCTGGAACTGGGGTTCAGTGCAGTCAGAACTGGGGTTCAGTGAAGTCAGGAGCTTCCGACTCCCTTCTGCTAGGGAAAGCCTGTGGCAACCTCCTCAGCCTTGGTGCACACTGGTACGTGTGCCTGCCGACCCCTGCCCACTCGCGCTCCCCAGGTCCTCCTCGGGTCTCCGAGTCTCTGAGTGCCTTTCTCTCTACCTGACAGTCCAGACTCCCCCTGTATGAGCCTGGGTCCATGGGGTTTGTCCCAGAACTGGGGTTCAGTGCAGATGGAACTGGGGTTCAGTGCAGTCGTGGGGTTTCCTTCCCCCTCCCGCCAGAGAAAGTCAGCCAGGCTCTCAGCTGCCCTTCCTCTCCGTGCGCACAAAGACCCTTTGCTGTACCTCAATCCTTTGCCATTCCTCCAATTCTCCATGAGCTTTTCTCTTTCCTTCTAGTTGTAGAATTTCCACTCAGCCAGCTTTCCTGTGGTTCTGGATGGTGTCCGTTCTGTCTTTTAGTTGTAGTTTTAAAATTGTTGTGCAAGGCAGCAGTTTAGGTACTTACCTATGCTGCCATCTTGGTTTCTCCGACTTCTTTATTTTTATTTTTAAAAAAATTTATTAAATTTATTGGGATTACATTGGCTAATACAATTATATAGGTTTCAAATATATAATTCTATAACACATCCTCTGCATATTGCACTGTGTGTTTGCCACCCAAAGTCAACTCTCCTTCAGTCACTATATATTTGACCCTCTTGACTCTTTACTACCTCCTTCACCCTCCTTTTCCTTCTGGTAACCACCATACTGTTGGCTGTGTCTATGAGGTTTTGTTAATTTGTTGCTTACAGTTTTATATCTAACATATGAGTAAAATCATATGATTCTTGACTCTCTAACTTATTTTGCTTAGCATGATATTCTCAGGATCCACCCAGGTTGTCACAAATGGCAGTATTTCATCTTTTCTTGTAGCTGAGTAGTATTCCATTGTATACATTACACACTTTCTTTATCTAGACATCTATGGAAGGACAGACACTTCATACTCTGCTGGTGGGAATGTGAACTGGTACAGCTGCTATGGAAAGCAGTACGGAGATTCCTCAAAAAATAGAATATAGTTACCATATGACCCAGCAACCCCCCTCTGGGTATCTATCTAAAAAAGTTTGAAAACTTTTATTTGTAAAGATATATCTACCCCTAATGTTAATTGCAGCATTATTCACAGTGGCCTAGATATGGAAACAATTTCCGTGTGCTTTGACAGAATTTTTCTTTTAAATCATCATGTTACAGAGTTGGGGCAGTTTATGGTGTGCAGGACTTAAACTCAGTCACCTACCTTTGGTCTCTTTTATCCTATGTTCATCTTCTACCTGGTATATATACCTAGTGCTCACTAAGCACTCAAAGTGAATGAATATTCACTGAATGAATACATGAATGAATGAATGCACGAACAAAAGAACATGACTGGCCTCCATAGGGAGAGCAAGGGTAAAGAATATACTCCTTGGCACATTATGTAGTGGAGTGATGCTGGAGATGAGAGGAGAGTCAAATGTCAAGTCAATTCACCATTTAAAGTGTCTTGGAGTGCAGGACATGTTTTGAGTGAAAGACTGTCCTGCAACACATCATCTCTGTAGAGTTACTGAGTGCAGCTTTTGAGGTTGGTACGTATGTACCCCCAATACTGTGCACACTCAGCTACCTCCTCTTTGGTAAGAACCTTTCTACACTTAGTGAATGAGAAGTCTTTCTTTAGCGTGTTCCGTACTAATCATGATATATCAACAGTTCTTTCTACCCAGCCCAGGATCAAGTTCCAGTCTGCCCAGGCCCACTGTCACTGACGGAGCTGCCAGTCTGTCAGCCAGCAGATCCATCACTGAACTTCTGTCAGATGCTTGTTGTCATGTGTTTTGGCAGCTGGACCACAGGCCTTTTCCTGGCAAAATACCAGATTCTTCTAAAAACGCCTTTAACGGGGATAACTCTAGAAGCTGGAATGCCTTTGAAATATTACATCAGGACATGAATTCCTAGTCAGATTTTGGTATGCACCACCACAAAGGAAAAAGTCAGACCCTGATGGATTTATGACAGTCCTGGACGAAAACATAGTTTAGATAGGACAACAAGGCAAAACTGGGAGAGTGACTGTTCCTCTGGAAGTCATGGCTTCAGTGAATAGCAGTAGGATTTGGGGGCAAAACTCAAATTTTCTCTTTGTGAATTCCAACTATGATGAGAAAATGCTAAGGCATTATATCATAGGGGCTAGAAATTGTAAGTCTTTAAATTAATGAGAGTTAAATAAGTAATTCAACTTCCTTCACCTCACTCTGGAAGGAAATGGGCAAAATTTTTATATCAACAAATAATTAATGTATACTTGCTATGGTAATATCTGCTTGAGCACTAATAAAGTGCTTAGTATAGTGATAAATGCATGTTGTTTATCATTTCTCTTGGTTATTATTACATCCCTATGCCCATTTTACAGCTAAAGAACCAGGCTTAGAGGTGAAAGGGGACTGGGCTTAGGTCACACAGCTAGTAGGTGGTAGGCAACAGAGGGTTAAGAGTTCCTTTAGGTTTTAAAACTGGCTTACCTCTGTGCCCCCTGCCCTCTACTACTGTGTTCGACCCCTTTGCTAGGTAATCTGGGAGTAGATACTGTGGTGCCCACACAGAGCCCCTTTAACAGACCTGCACACCCTAACTCCTAGCTGATGTCTTAGCTGCTAATGGCTTGCATTTGCCCAGTCCCCTTCCTTGGTTGTCTTGCCCATAGTTACTCATCCCTCCCCACCACTGTGGCTCATGCTTCAAGGTGGGCAACTCTGTGCTGTGGTTTATGATCTAAAGAGCCTCACCCTGCATACAGGGCCAAGATTATACTTGACTGTGACCACATCCCTGCTGGGATATTTCTACGTCCCTATTCCATTCTCTTTCCTCTCTTACAGGTTCATTCTTAAGGCACTCTGTCAATAAATCACATCTACCTAAACCCCCATCTCAGGCTCTGCTTGCAGGCAACCTGACCAATAGAAAGCCTTTTCCTTTAAGAAGCATGCAATCTTAATGCAAGGAAGACCTTTCAAAATAGCCATTGCCATTCGAAGATGGAATAAATTGTTTGGGTCAATACCGAGTTTCCTCTTTTGGGAAATATGCAACATAGGCTGGGCACAAAGATCATTTGGGCAGGGTGTTTGATGGGGACTTTAGGCATGAACTATAATTTATCTTTTTAACGTGTACACTTTGGTAGCTTTTAACATTTTTACAATGTTATGCAACTACCACTAATGTATATAACTCCAGAACATTTTCACCAACCCAAAAAGGAACTCACATCTATTAATAGTCATTTTGCATCTGCCCCTCCTTCCAGCCCCTGGCAACCACAAATCTACATTCTATGTCTATGAATTTGACTAGTTTGGATTTTTCATATAATTTGAACTATACAATATATGACCATTTGTGATAGACGGTCTTCTGTCACTTTGAATAATATTTCAAAGTTCACTCATTGCAACATGTATCAGGATTTTATTCCCTTTAGTGGCTGTATAATATACATTTTGTTTATCTATTCAACAATTAGTGGACATTTACTTTTTCCTCACTTTTTGGCTATTATAAATAATGCTACGAAGAGCATTCAAGTACATGTTTATATGTGAATGTATGTTTTCCGTTCAATTGGGTGTATATCCAGGAATAGAATTGCTGGGTCTTATAATAACTCTGTTTAACTTTTTGAGGAACTACTAAACAGTTTTCCAAAATGGCTCTTCCACTTTACATTCCCACCATAAATATATAAAGGTTCTAACTTCTCTACATTCTTGCCAACCATTTTTATTGTCCATCTCTTTTATCATAGTCATCTTAGTGGGAATGAAATATTATCTCATTGAGATTTTGACCTACATTTGTGTGATGACTAATAGCGTTGAGAATTTTATCATGTGCTATTGGCCATTTTTATATCTGCTACAGAGAAATGTCTATTCAAATCATTTGCTCATTTTAATTGGGTTAAATGTCATTTTATTCTTAAGTTGTATTAGTTCATTATATACTTAAATATTAGGTTTTATCGGATATATGATTTGCAAAAGTTTTCTTTTATACTTTGTGTTGTCTTTTCATTTTTATGATGAGTTATTTTGAGAAACAAACTTGTTTTTTTAATGCAGTCCACATTTATTTTGTTATGTATATTAGAGGCCTGATGCACAAAATCTGTGCAAGAGTAGGCCTTCCTTTCCCTGGCTGCACCAGCTTCCCTCCAGCTCTGGCTTTGCCCCTTAGCATATTACCCTTTTATTATTATAGATATCTTATGCTTGTTCTTTAGGTGTTATATCTAAGAAACCATTGCCAATCCAAGGTCATGAAGACTTAACCCTATTTTTTTTTCTAACTTTCTTTTGACTTAAATTCTCTGTTAAGAAGCATGTCTAGAATCTAGTAGATTGTCACAAAATATTAATTGAATTCATGACTGATGTATTGGGATGTCTGTGCATATATCACTTCATTTCCACCCAGCATTTGGCATTGCATTTGCAATGTAGGCAGTGTTTTTTTGACACTTGGTTGATGACATTAATAAGTTTTATGAAATTCTCACTACAAACTTGATATTGAAGGCATTATTAGCTCCATTTGATAGACAATAAAACTGAGAACCAGAGATTATATGAGTTACTCAAGGCCATCAACTAGTGGTAGAGATCTACCTCCATTTCAGGGCTTTCCCACTCAGCTTAAATGTTTGGGCTTGTTTCTCTAGGCATAGCAGTCATGGTTTCCTAACTGTTTTTTCTTTAGTTACAGTTACAGTGACCATCTCTGAGACATCTAAATGCATACCTAGCCCTGTATTCTTCTACCCTGAAACTCAATAAATATTCAAACAAATAATCCCAAGGCATTTTAGTCCTTTTTCTCATGCTCTCTTCTCTTTGCCTTTGGTAATATTTGTTTCATGCTTTTTCTCTTGGTGGACATACTTGACATAAGACCTGAAAAACCTGTTCTCTGAGGAACATCTGTACTCTGTGGTCCCCAGCACACAATTCACCATTCAGTTTCTATATGCAATGCTCTAGATTGTTCTTGCATTATTTTGAATGTGTAGTTCTTTTCTACTCAATTTAATTGTAAGGTCCTTGAGCACAGGGATTATACTTTTATGTGTTTCTTTCATCTTTCCATAGTAGCTGGCAAAATATTTTCATTTTTTTGAGGTTTCTACTACTTTATTGGTTTTATACTTCCATCCTGTTTGTTCATTCATTTATTGAACATTGTTTAGTTTATCCAGCATCTTCTCCAGAAAGGCTTTGCCAAGCATTACCTTCTCCTGAATCCACATGACACCTGGTTCTAATAGCTCATGTGTCATTAATTCTATACTGCCTACTGTCATAGATATTTATGGCCATGCCTTATTTCTCTTACTACTCCTACTAAATTCTAAGGTTCTTGAGAGGAGACATTATTTATTATCCAATTTTATGCTTTTCTGTTCCCAACAACAAGATCGGTGACTAGCTCATACAAGACTCACAACATATATATGCTTCATGAGGCTCCTTAAAGTTGTAGAAGGTGGATAGGAATTGAACTCATAAGACCCACATTGAATTTTCATCTCTGCCATTCTGTGGTCCCAGGAAGTCACTTCTAATGAATCTAAGGTCCCTCATCTGTAACAATTCCTAGCTCAAATGAGAATTGGGAGGTTTAAATAACTTAATACATAGAAAAGCATAATGTTGTTTATTCATGGTAATAGTTGTTTTTGTTGCCACTCTGAAATAACAGACAAGACTTGAATTCGTCAAAAAGCATATATTGCATTGCAATATCTAATCCCTACAAAGTCAGTACCAATTACTGAAAATTAGATGGAAAAGGAGGGGGGGGAGAGAGAGAGAGAGAGAGAGAGAGAGAGAGAGAGAGAGAGAGAGAGAGAGAGAGGGAAAGGAAGGAAGGAAAGAAGGAAAGAAGGAAGGAAGGAAGGAAGGAAGGAAGGAAGGAAGGAAGGAAGGAAGGAAGGAAGGAAGGAAGGAAGGACAATTCCAGGACTTTTCCAGGCATTGGTTCAATGCTCAGATATGTGCATTTTGATGCTAGACAATTTGCTTTTTCTTATGTATTTCTAAGCTTAATCAGGTCTGTGTCTTTTTATATAATTTAGTTTGCAAGTCAGCCACTTGCTTAATTATTCCATTGTTGACCAATGTAGTGCAGAATCCTAGAAGGGGAATGTGTTTATATGCAATTCAATTTCTAGCTCTCTGTTGTTGCTCAGTAAATGTCAGTATTAGATACTTAAAACAGAGTAACTCCTATGGCAAGGAAAAAAGGTATTTAACAAATGTCAGCCATTCTCTCTCCTTGTTAAGAAACAGATACCATTATTAAAGAATTGCTACTCAAAATGAGTTCAACTGCCTCAAATGTTCTCTAAAGAGGAAGCACACGTTAAAACATTGGATGGTGTACTTAGCCCAGAGCTACGATGATAATATTAAGGAGCCCATTTCCATTCAGTTTATTGTCCACATTACAAATGAAACTAATAGGTGCTAAGAAATCTCCCAGGTGCTGTGAGGGCAAGCTTAGTAATTGATCTGCCATTGAGCACATATGGAAGAATAGAGAGCAACATTACTTTTCATTATTATTGTTTAAACCAGGAAACTAGAGCATGGAACAGATCCAGGGTAAAAGTAAGGCCATCCTGATCCTATCAGACAGTGTGTGATAAGATGATATTCTTCTAGGACTGTGCCTATAGGACATTCTTTCTGTGGTCTTGATGGGTGATCATTGTAAATCATTTTGTAGTGTCTTTGTACACTTTCATAGCTGACCTCTCATAGCAGAATGGGAGAGGGACAGACACGTAATGATCAGCAGTAGATCATTGATGTTTTCTTTAAACAGGAAATTAAGTGGATGCAGTTACCTCTAGCATGGCAAAAAAGTCTCAAAAAAGGACAGACATATTTGACAAAACATTATAAGCTATTTATATGTCTCAAATATGTTGTCAAATTTGACACAACATTATATTTATTGATCTCCAGGTCTAATTTAAAATATTCTGAGAAATACCAGACAAAATTTAAAGTTGCTGTAGAATGGGGTGTGATATTGATTATTTTATCCACAAACATTTCTAAAATATCTACTAGGTATCAGATACTTGGGATAAAGACATAATGTTATCTCTTTATAAATGAAATCACAGCCTATGGTAAATAAGCAAAATAAATGGTCTCTGTATTCAAGAGATTTACAATCTGGGAGAGAATATGAGTGGAAAAATATGAAGTGAACAGTGAAGTGATAAAATCTGAGAGGTAACTAAAAATGGAAACACAACTTTTTGTAACCATTTTGGGTACAAAGCTATCTTGAGGCACTAATCAAATGTATGGATAATTATATCCAGTAGATCAGTGGTTCTCAACCTTCCTAATGCCGCAACCCTTTAATATAGTTCCTCATGTTGTGATGACCCCCAACCATAAAATTATTTTCGTTACTACTTCATAACTGTAATTTTGCTACTGTTATGAATAATAATGTAAATATCTGTGTTTTCCGATGGTCTTAGGCTCTACAGCAGCAGTTGAGAACCACTAGCAGGGTCGCCTAAGACCATCAGAAAACACAGATATTTACCTTATGATTCATAACAGTAACAAAATTACAGTTATGAAGTAGCAACGAAAATAATTTTATGGTTGGGGGTCACCACAACATGAGGAACTGTATGTATTAAAGGGTCGTGACATTAGGAAGGTTGAGAACCACTGCACTAGATAATAGCACATGAACATTTACACATAAACATTTGAATATAATTTCAGGGAAACTCTTAAAGGTTATGACTTCATGCAATAGATGATTAGATAAAATATATTTCAATATAACATACTTTCTTCAAGGTATGCTGTGTAGATGAATTAGTACCCAAATGAAGAGAAAGTGAGAGAACACAAAATGAGATAATATACAGGGAGGGGCAAAAGTAGGTCTATAGTTGCTTGTATGAAAAAATAATACAATGATTAATAAATAATAATACAAGAATAAACTTTGTTTCATGTATTCACAACTGTAAACCTACTTTTGCTCCACTCTATATATTTTTGCTGAAATCCTAGAGAAGTATTACACCGATAAAGAAAAAAAAAAAGATTTGATTGGGTTGAGGGTTTGGAAACAGGGATTCTGGCTAGGTCAACCTGCTTGAATAAAAGCATCGAGTTGGGGAATAAGCTTGGTGTGTGGCTACTAATTTACTAACCTGGAATGGAATCAATGCTGGGAATTATGATATGCAATTAGATGGTAAGATATGAATTTGAGAGTCATTGTTGGCCTTTGATTGGGAACTCATTACAGAATTAAAGAAACACACGCAAAAGTTTTAAGAAATATTTGAGCCGAGTCCAACATCTTGGCATCCCAATACCTCTGGCAAGCGGTCATTTAATCTATGTTTGAATGCATTAGTGGGGAATCACAATGTAACATGCACACAAAGGGTTCCATTACTGAATGGCTCAAATTCATAAAATTACTTCTTAATATCAAAATTATATTTAAAATTCTACCTTCCCATCCTATGTGAACCATCATGATTTTGTTCTTAGAAACACAAAGTAAACTTAATCCTTTTTTTCAGGTGTAAGTCCTTCAAGTGCTTGAAAGTATCTATCACATCCCCCTTAAAACTTCTCTTTAAAGGCTACATATCTTAAAGCTTCAATATTTTCTGATGAATACAATATATTAAGAATATTTGTTTGGAAAACATATATAGGATGGATTAGAGCAGGAAGAAAAAACTAAAATTGGGGAGACTGGTTGGAATGCTATTGCAATAATGATGGTAAGAGAGAAGTAGGGAAACTGAGAAACCAAGATGGCAGCATAGTTAAACACCTAAACTGCTGCCTTGCACAACAATTTCAAAACTACAAGTAAAAGACAGAATGGACACCATCCAGAACCACAGGAAAGCTGGCTGAGTGAAAATTCTACAACTAGAAGGAAAGAGAAAAGCTCACAGAGAACTGGAGGAACAGCAAAGGATTGAGGTATGGCAAAGAGTCTTTGTGTGCACAGAGAGGAAGGGCGGCTGAGAGCCTGGCTCACGTTCTCTGGCGGGAGGGGGAAGGAAGCCCCTGACTGCACTGAACCCCAGTTCCAGGTGAAACCCCATGGATCCAGGCTCATACAGGGGGAGTCTGGACTGTCAGGTAGAGAGAAAGGCACTTGGAGACTCGGGGACCCGGGAGATACAAGGGGGAGCCCCAGCAGGCAGGGGTCTGGAGGTACACATGCAAATGTGCATCAAGACTGAGGAGGTTGCCACAGGCTTTCCCTAGCAGAAGGGAGTCGGAAGCTCCTGACTGCACTGAGCCCCAGTTCTGACTGCACTGAACCCCAGTTCCAGGCAAGCCCCTGGGGACCCATGCTCTTGCGAGGGGAATCTGGACTCTCGGGCGCTGGCTCGGGAGGTGGGAAAGGCAGAGGTCTGGAGGCGCGTGTGCTCAAGGGCAGGTGTCTGCTCCACCCTGAGACTCCACCCCATCCAAGCTGAACACAGAGGCTTTTGCAATTTGGCAAGTCTAATCCTATAAAGCTGTCTGCAGCACGGAACTTCTCCCAGCATAGACACAGCTGAGCCTCACAGCCAACTGGCCTGGAGGTCAATTCCTCCCAGTGATACCAACAGCAATCAAGATTTAACTACAACAAGGCTGTACACACAGTCCACAAAGTGGTGCACCAAGAGTATCCACCCCAGATTAACTGGGGAGACCGACCCACTGGGCCATATAGGAAACCTAGCACACAAAGCTACCCTACCAACTCAGGGAAGCAGTGAAAATGCGGTGACAAAGAAACAGATCACAAATGAAAGAAATGGAGGAAAACAAAGGACTGGATATAGAATTCAAGACCACGGTTATAAGGCTTTTCCAGAATATCCTAGAAAAGGCTCATAAATATAATGAGACCCTAGAAGATATGAAAAAGGACCAACTAGAAATTAAACATACACTGACTGAAATAAAAAATATTATACAGAGACCCAACAACAGACTAGAGAAACGCAAGAATCAAGTCAAAGAATTGAAATACAAAGAAGCAAAAAACACTCAACCGAAAAAGCATAAAGAAAAAAAAAAATCCAAAAAGTTGAAGATAGTGTAAGAAGCCTCTGAGACAATTTCAAGCCTACCAACATCAGAATTATGGGGGTGCCAGAAGATGAGAGAGAGCAAGATACTGAAAACCTATTTGAAGAAATAATGACTGAAAACTTCCCCCACCTGGTGAAAGAATTAGACTTACAAGTCCCGGAAACACACAGAACCCCAAACAAAAGGAATCCAAAGAGGACCACACCAAGACACATCATAATTAAAATGCCAAGAGCAAAAGACAAAGAGAGAATATTAAAAGCAGCAAGAAAAAAACAGTTAATTACCTACAAGGGAGTACCCATACGATTGTCAGCTGATTTCTCAACAGAAACTATGCAGGCCAGACGGGAGTGGCAAGCAATATTCAAAGTGATGAATACCAAGAACCTATAACCAAGATTACTCTACCCAGCAAAGCTATCATTCAAAATTGAAGGTCATATAAAGAGCTTCACAGATAAGAAAAAGCTAAAGGAGTTCATCACCACCAAACCAGTATTATATGAAATGCTGAAAGGTATTCTTTAAGAAGAGGAAAAAGAAAAAAGTAAAGATAAAAATTATGAACAACAAAGACATATCCATCAACAAGTGAACCTAAAAATCAAGTGAATTAAAAACCTGAGGAACAGAATAAACTGGTGAATATAATAGAATCAGGTCCGTAGAAAAGGAATGGACTGATAATTCTCAAGGGGAAAAGGGTATGGGGTGATGCAGGAAGAGACTGGACAAAAATCGTACACCTATGGATGAGGACAGTGGAGGGGAGGTAAGGGCAGAAGGTGGGGTGAGAACTGGGTGGAAGGGAGCTATGGGGGGGGGGGGGGAAGGTGAAACAATTGTAATAATCTGAATAAAAATTTATTTTAAAAAAAGAGAGAAGTAGGAATAAAATGAAATTTTGGATGGAAGAATTAATAGTACTGGGTGACAAATGGCTATAAAGGATACAGAAGAGAAATGATTCAAAGATAGATCTCTCAGAGTTCTAGTCTAGGAAAGTAGAAGAACGATTTTATACTAGCCTTCAGTTTTCAGGGGGGGAAGGTTTGGTGCCTTTCACTTAATCTCAATGGAGATATTATGGTGTAGTGGTTAAGACCATGAGCTATAGCAGCAGAAAGTGTGAGGAGGTTCAAATTTTGTATTTATTTCTTATGTTTACATTGGGCAAATTACTTGACATATTGGTATCATTTTAAAAATATATACTTTTATTGATTTCAGAGAGGAAGGGAGAGTGAGAGAGATAGAAGCATCAATGATGAGAGGAGTCTTTGATCAGCTGCCTCCTGCATACCTGCACTGGGAATTGAGCCCATAACCCGGGCATAGGCCCTGACTATGAATCGAACCATGACCTCCTGGTTCATAGGTCAATGCTAAATCACTGAGTCATGCCAGCTGGGCCATATTGGTATCTTGCTTTCATTACCTATAAAATGTGTATAGTATATAGTACATATGAATATTTTAGCATGACCGGCAGATAAGACACCCTTAAGAGCAATAATTTATTTATACCCTAATGGGTTTAATTGGAGGTAGGTGAAGTCCAAGTGAAGAGCTTCAAAACAAACTCTCTGGGTAGCAAACCATCAGGACCCATGCCCAGGTCATTGTGTTAGGGTAGATGTAGACACTGCTGATAGAAATAGTTAGAACACACAAAACAGCAGTCAGTTCTGAGGTCAGAAGTACTTGAGGTCAGAGTGGGGAAATATAAGAAACTTGTCATTTTTTCCAGATACATGGTAGAAACAAGGCAGGTTTGAAGAGGCACTTCTCCAGCCCAGAAAACTAGGTCTTACATCTTAAATACCTGTCTCCCATCCACTTTTTTTCTACATCTGACCCTACTTCATGGATTAATCCTTTATACACAGATTACCTATTTCTCCAGGGTGAGGAGGTTAAGAAGTTCAACTGGTGGAGGATGTCAAACTCCAGGCAATAAACAAACATGCAAGCAGAGATGTTTTATGAGCAGTTAGAACTCAGCTAGAGATTTGGCTGGTGGCAGGTAAAGATCAGTTTATAGGTGTTGGTAGATGCTTGGGAACCATCCAGCTTTCTATGGATTAATGCATTCAGGTGTTGATATCCAGTAGGGATTCTCTCTCTTGTTTTGGTGTCTGCCATTCTGAAAGAATCTCTTTTTTCCTTAGAAATTATAAGATTATTTCTAACCAAAATTGATAAACTACCTGCAAGTTATTTGATCAGCTTTGGTTAGACATCATCTTATAATACATGGTTTTAATCAGGGGCAAGCCAATTATCTTTCTGAACTTGTTTCTTCATTGGTAAATGGATAAAATGCTAATAACAACTACTGGCATAGTGCCTGGCACTTGGAAGTCACTGAAAAAAATGTTAGTTGAAATGGATGATGACTATCACCAATTATTTAATGAAACCCATCCTGAGAAAATATACCTGGAGTAACACATGGTGGAGAAGCCATTAGCTGGGTCTAATGTACTTATTCTTAAATGTGATTTTTATTTAGACCATCTAATTCACACTTTAGTGTTTCTTAAAACCAGACAAATGTCACCAGAGTGTTTTTTTTTAACTTCTCTTGGCTCTAATAGCTTGGCCAGAAAAAAATCGTTCCATATGTTTATTCACCTTGAGAAGCTGAATTTGCCTTATCCATTTTCCCTGTGTACTCTTTCCACACTAATGTGGCTGAGCATGTACAAATACCATTCTTTATCATTCCAAGTAAGTCTTGGGTTTAAGTATGGATTATGAGAAATGAGCTGAATGTTGAGCACTTTGCAGCCTGGTGAGAACGATTTGTTCAGAATGGTTAAAGGCATTTTATTCCTTTGAAAAAGAAAGAAAAGAAGCCTGGTGCAGCTCACTTGTGATACATGAAAGATGAAGTGTGGCTGAAGTCAAATGATGGGAGCCAGACCTCACTCACTCAAATTGATTCATTAGGACCTGTGTTGACTTCCCCCAAAGACACGTATGCACTCAGATGCTCAGAGCATAGAGAGGGCATGTGTGACCTCCCAGGAGGAGTAGTCAGCATGGGGCATTCTTCGCCAATTTAGCTGAGGAACAGTGAGGTTGTGTGAAATGATTAGCAGCCATTTCCTTGCCTCTCTCTGGGCTGTGCTTGTTAGGAGCCTCTCTTCCCTAGAGTGGCATTATGGCACTGTGGAAAATTTGTAGTTTGCAGATGATTAAAAATAAATTGGCTTAAATTAATATCTAGCTTCCTTCTTGAATAAGAGAATTAAGGAAAACTAAGAAGGTAGGGAAAATATGGAAGCATTTAAAGAAAACCAAATTTATGAATTAATTGTAGGAATTCTAAATGTATAAAATAAGAGGTCAGGCATTCCAAAGGGACTAATAGTACTTCTAATTAGAGCAAAAAAATTTCAAATTTATTCATTAATTTGTTCATTCTTTCATGTAACACAAATTCCCTGAGCTTTATTCTGTGCTATGTACTGTGCTGGCCATAGAGAAGTACATGATTAAAGTAGGCACAGTCTTTACTAGGCCTGGAAGGCTCCTAGTCTAGAGCTAGAGCCAGGATTGTAGATAGATGGTTACAACACAGGATAAAGGATGCTATGACAGAAGGGAACACAGGGGCATGGAACGTGGAGAACAGGGAGGGAAAGTTAAGGCATTCTTGAGTTAGTCTAGGCGCAGTGGTCGGCAAACTGCAGCTCGCGAGCCACGGTTTGCCGCTCTGCTGACTAATGAGTTTGCCGATCACTGGGATCGGGGCTTAATCACAAGGAACACCAACAGCCTGTAATTATTGGAATCCAGAGTCTAGGTCAGTGGTCGGCAAACTCATTAGTCAACAGAGCGGCACACTGCGGCTCGTGAGCCGCAGTTTGCCGACCACTGGTCTAGGGGGTCTTTCACGAGAAAGTGGTAGAGAAACTAGGACTGGAAAGAGGAAGAGGAGGCAACCAGTTAAAGAAAGGAGAGGAAGGACTTTCAGGTGCAGAGAACAGTGTGAGCAAGGGCTCAGGGATGCCAGGACCTCTGCAGTGAAAAGAAATGCAGTGTGTCTCCATCAGAGGGTGTGATGGAGAAATTGCAAGAGATGTCTGGACATGCTTTATAGTCATTGTGAAAATTGCCAGTTTAGTGGTCACTGGGGATTAGCTCAGGAAATACTACATATATATCAAAGGGTAAAATCCATAATTGACATAAAAGGTCATTTGCAAATAAATACATCGATTACTCTGCTATGGGCACATGGAGATAATTGAAATACCTAATTGTTTAGTTGGTGATTTCAGGAATATCTGAGATAGTGTTCTACTTTTGGCCCTACCCTTTAGGAAGGTCATTAACATGAGAATGATGTGGTAAGGCTAGGTAGGTCAGGGAGACCTGAAAGGATAGATATGATTCCCCAAAATGTGAGGATTGTGGGCCCTCAGGTATAAAAATTTCCAAAATGTTTTTGTAATATTGATTTTTACTTTTGCTTCAGATCTACAGTACTTGGAATTGATCATCTTTGATAAACAGTGTAAAAGTAAATCACAAAAGTACAGAAATGTAGGATTCATGAGACCTTAGAGATAACTGTTTTGGTGATCCAGCCTCAGTCCTACCCTTGATCTTGGGCAGATCAGCTGCCTCTCTGGGCCTTGACTTCCTTCTTCCAAGAAGGGAGATTAAGTTGCATCAGGAACTCTTCAAGCTCCACCATTCTGGCATTTTAAGTGGATCCCAGACAGGTTAAAGTACCAAGGCAATTTAGATATTTAGTAGTCATAAAATCCACTCCAGTGCTAAGTTGATTGTCAAATACTCAGGGAAAGGAATTCTTCTATAGAAAATTAGGCATAGTAAACACACAGATAAATAAACAACTTCAAATAATACCAGAAGCATCTAGTGACAGGATTACCTTGTCACTTGAACATGTTCTATTTATTTCTATCCATTAAAGTCAAAATGGACTTATAGACAAAATTGTTCATTTGGAAAAGTTTGTCTTTTTCCCATAACCTTTTCTTTAAGTGTCTTGAAGGAACAACCATGTAATAGAAAATTAGCATTTGGAATAAATCAAACCTGAATTCAAATTCTGGTTTCTCCATCTTCCTATTTGTGAGATCTTGTTCAGAATTATATATCTTCTTTGAGCCCCAGTTTCCTATTCTGTAAAAAATGGTGGCAATATTTTACCTTTAAGGAGAAAATTATATGGGAGAATTTTACAAGAATGTCTCTCAACAGAGATGCTAAAAGTGTTAACTTTCCTTTTTTCATCCCATTATTAACTATTGGTTTCTAGAAATTTACTAGTTAAGAGCACATTCTTAGGAGCTAAACTACCCAAGTTCAAATCCTTGTCCTGCTGTTTCCCAGCTGGCTACTTTGGAGCAAGTTATTTAACCTCTTTGTACCTCAGTTTCTTTGTCGGTAAAATAGAATTACTGTACAGATTAAATTATTAATATTTACACAGTTCTTAGAAGTATTGGGCACCATAGCAGTGTTTGTTTTTGTTATTATTTCTAAGAATGGCAAGAAATCCTATCGATGCTAATAAAAGAAGTAAAAGTTTAGAGTCCTGAATTGTATAAGGGTTATCCATGAAACTTATTCTAAAGGTAAACTTCCTTTTGTCTTTTTAGACTGATCAGAGGAAGGAATTATGTTTAGTCTTTGATTGCTTGATTGCATTATACTATACTGTAGTGTCATCATTGTGTTTGAAAACCTTCACCCATGATTTCAAACCTTGGAATGCATCACTAGTTCTTCCATATTGTCTTCTCCTGATATAGCTGCATACTTTTTATTCATACTAATGGCTACTTTTGTTGAGCAATTAATTCCTAGGTGTCATTTCTTGGATTTAACACTACTTGTAGCTGATAACTTTGTTTATGGATGCTGAGAAGACACAAACAAGATTGCTGGCTCAGAGGAAAAAGACAGCAAGCATCATGAGCATCAGCATGTGGCAGTTCTTGTCCTCCTGCCACACACAAATGCTTAATGTGGGGGCAATGTGATAAGGGCCACCATCGATGCTGAGCACTTAGATTTCATTGCAGCTAAGGAACATCACATTTGGGGGACTCAGCATTTTGTGGCTAAAAATGAACAAGTATGCTCTTAGAACTAGAGGGGACATTCCTTCATCCTTCATGGTTGCCCTCTGCAAATACAACTCTGAGAGATGCTTGTGTGAAGAGCATTCGGGTTTTGCATTTGTGGTATACCCAGCAATAAGGTACAAATAGGTACATTTTGGGCACCCCATCTTCCTGTGGCAATCATTTTATTCCTTAAGCAACTCCCTAAGTTCAAGACTTACATTGTTAATGGTTCTAATCTGATCTTTAAACTTTAAGCTCTTAGGTTGTTCCTTCCTTGAGGAATCTTACCTGTCTCTGGCTAACCAGCCATCCTCCGGGGCCAAGCAGGGTGGTGTGAGGTTCAGTTCTGTCTCCTTGGTAGCCTATGCCCCCGTGGCCTCCACACCCATCACCTGCCTTGGGAATCCTTGGCCTGCTGGCAGGGTTCCGGTGCTGATCACATGTCTTGGGGAACTCGGGTTTCTTCTCCAGTGAGGGCCCAGCTCACACAATTGGGTGTGAGACAGATCCATGGTATCAGCCCCCATGAGGCTTCAAGCTCAGCATGAACAGAAAGCTCAGGTAACAGCTGAGGCCAATTGGATTGTGAGAAGTGGGTCCAATGCTAACAGCAAGACGGCCATTAAAAAACACACATGGTGTCTAAATAAGACAAAGGAAAATCGTTTAAACAAAAATAAAAAGGATCCCAAATCAATTGCATAGAAAAGATTCCTTTATTAACTTGTGGTCGAGAATATATTTGTATATTTTCAGAAAACAACCCCAAGACCAGGTAGATTCCTGTAACAGAGAGGAATTGACAGGTGTGCTCCAACCATGAAGACAAGAGGAAAAAACAGTCCAGAGATGGAAGACGCTGACAACGCCTTGCCACGCGAGCAGTCAGCAGCTGTGCACCGCTGAAGGTTACCTAGGACCAAACCAGAGAGGGTCGGACCTGCATTGCCACCATGTGCCCACCATCCAGATATCATTACTGACATGTACACATAAGGAACTGTTGGACATTGAAACAGGGACTCAGAACTGTTGGACATTGAAATTGGGACTCAAACATTTTTTTGTTTTGTTTTGTTATTATATGTTTATTTCTAGTCTGCAAAGGCAAAACTCTTTAAAGGAAAAAAATGGTGGGAAAAAGATACAGAGGCAAAGAAGCATTGAACAGACTGTCAAACTACATT
Organism: Corynorhinus townsendii; assembly: GCA_026230045.1. Classification (NCBI taxonomy): domain Eukaryota; kingdom Metazoa; phylum Chordata; class Mammalia; order Chiroptera; family Vespertilionidae; genus Corynorhinus; species Corynorhinus townsendii. Next base: position 60,268,090 of record JAPDVU010000008.1, on the reverse strand, counting down.
GGGAAGACAGGGGAGGTTGGGCGAGGGGGGCTGTAAGAGACCAACCGAAGGACTTGTACACATGCATATAAGCACAACCAATGGATATAAGACACTGGGGCGGGGGGAAGGACGGTCAGGTGAAGGCATGTACTGGGGGGTAGGGGAGGTCGGGGGGAGGTCAATGGGGAAAAAAAAAGGAGACATATGTACTACTATTTGTAATACTTAAAACAAAAACAAACAAACAAACAAAAAACTTTAAGCTCTTGGCCTACCCCTATGCCATGTTCCAGCTCATTTTTTCCCCCTTTGCCCTGAAATAAGATTTACCTATTCTGTGACTATCTCTCAGAACCCTTCTCTGTCTCCTATGACAGTCACTAGAAACAAATCAAAATGTATATGTTAATGTACAGAAGGGTGACTTGCCAGTGAAAATAAAAATTTTTTTGTTTTAAGAAGAGACCTTTTGAAGACTTACTGCTTTAACCAAGGAATAACCTGAATGGTGGGAATTTGGGACTTCAATTATATATATACATATATCTCAGTGTGCTTCCTTTGTGTGGTTGGCCCTGGGTCTGAGGGATAAATTTTGATTTGATTTTATACAGAGCATTGATTTTGTGTTCTCTAAAAAATAGAAAGAATATTTTGAGGTATGGATTTAAATGTCATTTTCTTTTCATTCCCTATTGTCGAAGGGTTTATGAGCTATAGTATTTTATCTCAGTGAAAGTTAAGAGCGGCCGTGACTAACTCTTTATAAGTCTTCATAATATCAGGAGTTGCTCTCCTCATAATAAGAAAACCATTACCCAAACCATACTTTTTAATGGAGCTGCTGCCGAGGGAGCTCACTGCAACACATTAAAACGTGGAAAATGAAGCTATACTTAGCTGCAAAGCAGCCGTTCCGTGACCTAACGCTTCCGTTGGCACCTGCCTTTTGGGTCTGTAATGTTTTCCTAACTGTGCCTTCAAGACCCAAGTGATTTAAAAAGAAATGACTGCGTTCATAAAAACGGAAAACTGTAAACTAGCATAAATGTCAGTTTTTATGTTGATATTTACATTTATTCCATGGAGAGATGGAATTGTTTCGTAATGCGATTCAATATTTGGATGAAATATTTTGGTAACATTTACCGATCAATAAATTAGACACAGTCCATCTTAAATGGTCAGAAATAGCTTCGTTTCCCAATGTGAATGTTCCAGCAGGGAATGTTCCCTGCAGAATCGTTAATTGCACTGATGCTTTAATACTATTACACAACTGTGTTAGGTTTTCAAGCATCTCAGAGGTTATAAACTAGTCATTAAAATTCATTCCTTTTGGCAATTTGGTCTGCCGAGGAGCCTGGACCGGAAAAGCACATGTTTAATATTTATGTGATTCCCATTTTAACACAACTGTTTGGATTACTTGCAGTATTGTAGTCTTTGTAATGTGCTCCCTTTCTTATCCTTTATGCACAAGCTCCCACTGTATTAAACTGTGAAAGGTAAGATTCCCTACAATAGAAAATTGTCACTCCCACCTGAAGATTTTTGCTAGTAAGGGCCTGTGTGATGAAGACATCTTGCTTAGAATGATAGTGTGAATACCATTTTTTAAATATTGTTCCTATAAGAAAACACATAGGGGAAGATATAGGCTGTGTATTAGATCTAAATATTATAGGATATTAAGTAGTAAATATTAGATAGAAAACTGTTTATTCCCAGGTCCTTAAAAAATAATAGGAGGGCTGTGATCAGAGATCTGGCTCAAAGAAAGTCAGATTGCTCTTCTCAATGCATTGATTTATCTCTCTTTTCTGGTCCATCTTAGATTTCTCTCTAGAGTATGACTTACCATTTCTACCTTGTCAAATAGTCATCTCCTCACACATTTCCCCACCGAGTGGATACTGCTGAGAGCAGGATTCATATGTGTGGTCTCTCTCTCTTCTTCCTAAGCACTAACTCAGTGCCTAGCAGTTAATAGATGTGCAATAATACATAGTGTGTTAGTCTTCTTATGGATTTGTTTTCTTTCACTTAAACTTGAGAGGTTAGAACTAGGCAGACCTTGAGAATTTAATTACAGTCTATTTGGTTAGGTTGGACCCAGCTGAAATAAGTATAGAAGTAGGGTAGGGATAAGAAAATTAAAAGAAATAACATGTACCACCTAAAATTTATAAACACTAATGAATTTAAAGGATCACACTTGTATGACATGGACTACATTTATGGAAGACTTGATATACGACTTCTATAAAAGGAGGTGGGATACGCTAGAAATCACTTAAGATAATTTGGGATACAATGTTTTTGATCAGGGGAGTCACATGATGACAGGTTAGGATGCTTAATTTGGACGTGGCATAAAGATAGATTTAGGAAGGATGGGTTAGAATGCAATGTGACTGGAAAAAGAGAGAGATTAGGAAGCCATTGTTATAGTGTCCATGAGAGGTAGTGATGGAGTGGTCTGCTTAATGTTGGCATCTGGGAGGCTTAGAATGGAACAACTTCTAGAGGTGTTGTGAAAGCAGAATTAGCAGGACTTGACGAGGAGGGGAATTGGACATGACTCTAGGATTCCGTGCCTGCATGATTTGGGGAAAAAGTTGATGACATTGACAGAAATAGGGAAGGCAGGATGATGAATGCCATAGGGAGGCAAGGGGAGAAAGAAGGTGACATTAGATGTCAGTGTTTTTAGGTATTTTGCACACTGTGGAGTCTCCTGGGTCTAGTAAGCAGGTAGTTGTAATAAGGGCAGATATGGCCAACAAAGGAGTTGCCGTTAGTCTGACAGACAAGGAATTCAGTTAGTTGCTAGCTCTGTGACCTAGGGCAAGTTATTATCTGACCCCCTCTGGTTTTCATTTTCCTTGTCAGTAAAAGAGAGAACTGGTTTTAGTAGAAGCTAGCTTAATAGATTGATGCAATCCGTGGCAGGTATAAAGTGATTTGGAACCTGTTGAGAGGTTTCTTGTGGGCCAAGGGAATTTGCCCTGGATTCTCTACTCATTTTGGATTAATCTTGTTATTTGATTGTGGTCTTTGACCCAAATTAGAAATTTGCTGTTACCGTGATCATCAAGGCTGCCCAAGTTGATGCTCATAGAAGCCACTGGGGCCTGCACCTCATGAATCATTAATACTCGAGCTGAAAAGGAGGCCTCTATCAGATGTATGTTGTCAGCTTTCTAAAGCCTATTTCTGTTTTTTTTAAAAAGGCACAATCTGCTCCTTCTCTTTTAGCACTTTTCCACCTTCTGATAAAAAATACACTCTTATAATTTCAATGGAGAAAGATGGGGAAAATCACAATTTATCTTCTTTGATTTTGTAAGAAGTTTCTTATCTAGGATTTGAACCTTCAATTTCCCTTTTGAGCCCCTCTGTCATAATCCAGCAACATTCTATTGAGTAGAATGATATTTACAATGTTCCATCTCAAAATAAAGAGATAGAAAATGGTGAAAATGTTGCTCAGCTGATACACCTGCATCTGACAAATTTTTTGACTTTTGGCTTGGGGTATTTTCTTACATAATTAGAAATGTATAAATTTGGTATTTACAGTGAGGAATATTTCCCAGCTGGTTTTCAGTTTATTTTGTTTCTTGTTAACCTTTATAAATATTCTAGTCAGAATACCCATTTATTTAGGATACACAGCCACAGAATGAGGTAATGCTTTCATATGGTTGTTGTCTTCCTCTATCATCCTGAGAGAACCAGAGAGAAAGGCAACATGGTCATCTCTGGAAAATATTTTGAAGTTACAAAGATCTGGAATTCCATCTGGCTCTGTGATTTGGTAGCTGTGTGACATAAGGCAATATTATCCAGTCTTTCTTGATTTTAGTTTCTTCATTGTTTTGTTGGGGTAATAGCTATCCATCCTGTTGAGAGATCCTGTGATGTAATGGTGATATCTGTCTTTAGGACATTAAGCACAGGGGTTCTAGATTTATATTCCATGGGCCCAAATCCTGATTATACTCTGGTCAATATACTTTGTTCCCCTAAAATCCTTTTCTCATCCATAAATTGAGTATTATAATAGCACTCACCTTATAAGCTTCTTATAGTGATGAGAGAAAATATGTGAAAAACACAGTGACTAGGTAAATAGAAGATTCTTTTTCCCCCCTCTTTCATTGGTTATTAACGTAACTCTACATGGTTCTCTTCTGAATGTTAAGCAAAACAGGGACATCAGCAGCATGGCAGAATAGAAGACTCCTTTCCATCTCCCTTCAAAGTTAGAATAAGTTGCCCAACTACAATTCAGCAAAAGTACCTCTGCTCAGCACACACATGTTAAGCAAAACTCTTAGAATATGGGAGTAAATAGTCCTTACACCTGTGCTCTCACCTGCAATACAGAGGGTCATTTGCTGACTGTAGCTGGCACTTTCCTTTGAGTATTAGGCTCAGGAACTCCAAGGCTGAAGGAGAGTCTCCTTTCCTTAGAGCAGTTATAAATCCATATGGTCTCCCAGTTATTGAAGTTGTAAGCTACCCTGACTACCCACAAGCTATTGCCCCAGCTTCAAACACATTTTGAAAATCCTTCTGGGTGCTTTCTTCTTATTTATCATTGTCTTACTTCTCACTTGCTTATGAGAAAATTTCTAAGGATCCTCAAGGCACTGATTTCTCTTATGACAACTTTGAAACGTATAGTTCATGTAGAGCACATTTTCTTTGGGCTAAAAAAAAACACCAAACACTTTGGCTATTAATGCAGCAGAATTTAAAGTCAAATCAATAAATAACCAGTTTTGCACTTTCCTAAATCTTTACCACATAAGATATGATATTGATTAGGTAAGAAATAACAGAATGATCTACAGTTCTCAACAATTCAGAACCTAGAAAATGATTGGATGCCCCAGCAAAGCTCAAGATGAGCTATTCCACATTTATTTATTTTCTAAATTGCTCACTGTGCACTCAGTACATAATGTAAGCAGGTTATTATTCTAACAGTAATACGAATGCTAGCAATAATAATTGTTGCGGGAAGGATTGTTTCCCCAAAATTCACATGTTGCAGGCCTAACCCTGAGACCTCCAAAAAGTGATTATTTAGAGATGCTATCACTTTTAAAGAGGTAATTAAATTAAAACAAGGATGTTAGTGTGGGCCCTAAACCAATCTGAATAGTGCCATTTTTTTTCTCTTCTTTCAAAAGAAGAGAAAAAAAATGGGCACACAAAGAGGCACAAGGGGTGCATACACACAGAAGAATGATCATATGAGGGCATAGTGAAAAGGTGGCCATCTGTAATCCAAAGAGAGAGGCCTCAGGAGAATCTGTATCTGCTGACACCTTGATCTTGGTCTTCTAGCCCCTAAAACTGTGAGAAAATAACTTTCTGTTGTTGAAGCCACCCAGTGTATATTATTTTGTTATGAAAGCCCTAGCAACTGGTATAGTAATATTTTTCAATTTTATTGCATTTGGCCTTTTATGAATTTAATGTTGTTTTCACATACATAATATAGTATGGTGGCCAAAAGTATTGACTCCAAAGCCAAACCTCCTGGGTTCTAATCTACTGCCTGTGTGACCTAAGGCAGTTTCTTCATCTGTAAAATGGAGATGATTATGAAATCATCTACTTCATAGGATTGTTATCTGGATTAAATGAGTTAATGTTTGTAAATCATTTTTAATAGTACTGGCACATAGTAAGCTCTAAAGAAGTAATCCTTAAATTAATGAAATGCACACCATAGTTCATTTTATTCCTCTTAAATCTTGTGATATGGAGGGAGAGAAGGAATGGGGTGTAACATTTACCGAGTCTTTATGATGCAGTAAATAATGTGGTGACAATTTCATTCACATTTGCACATGCGAGATTAAATTTTTGGCTGTGTTTCCACACTGCTAAAGGTGATGCACTTGGGACATTCTCTTACCTTGAATTTAATTTTATTATGTGTTTTTTTCTTCTATTGAGCACTGCCCCTCTATCCCTGGAATAATAATGATATCTAAATAAAATGAAAAGCATAGGCATAAAATCAGATATTATATCAGTCAAAGTTCAACCAGAGAAACAGAACCAATGGTCAGTCTATCTATCATTTATCTATCTATCTGTCATCTGCCAATACATTGGCCATTGGCTTAGGCAAGTAATTCTGGGGACTGACTATGAAGCCCTAAGTCCACAGGGCAGTTGAGAAAGGAAGATCATGAGTAGACTGGAACTCCATGGGCACAAACTAGTTTGTTTTTCATAGGGGGTCTCTCTCTCTCTCCCTTTCTCTCTCTCTCTCTCTCTCTCTCTCTCTCTCTCTCTCTCTCTCTCTCTCTCTCTCCAGTTATCCTTTAAAGGGCTTCCAACTAAGTCAGGCTCACCATGATAATCTCTCGGATTTAAAGGCAACTGATTAGGAACTTTAATTATATCAATAAAATGCCTTCACAGCAATACCTAGAGTTTGATTCAATTCCTGGAGAAGGTATGTTTTTGTTACATAAGAGCTTTTACTTCCCTTCCATCCTCTAACTCTTCTGGAAAAAAAAAAAAGATCTCTTATAGCTCAGTCTATCTGGGAACATACTAAAAGGGTGATCTGGGAAATATAGTTAAACTTAGTCAAGTTGATACAGCACAAAGCCATTGCAGGTATTAAAAAAAATAGCACTATAATTTATTGTGACTAGAACTGGGGTACATATTTAAATAAGCTGTTTTTGACACAACCCTCATATTAATCCTTGGAATATTATTATAATTTTATAAATGAAAAAATAGAGGTTCTGATCACTTAAATTAGTAGTCCAATTCATAAATCAAGCTAGTGTGGGAACTGAAATTAGAATTCAGAGCAGATTCAGAAGACCATCATATTTAACAATAAGAAATAACCTCAAGCAACCCTCTTAAGTTCTGGGGTACTTTAGAGTAGAGGAGGAATCTGTTTTCATTGGGCTATGTCAGCTGAACTGCATTTTTAATGGGTAAGAAACATGAATTAGCAGAGGAGAGAGAATCTGCAATTTTTATCCCTATTACCAAGACATGATTGTAGACTCTTAAGATTTTTTTCTGGGACACACTGTACATTTACAGGAAGTTACGAATTATTACTTGCAGAAGATCATGCATATGCGTGTGTGTGTGTGTGTGTGTGTGTGTGTGTGTGTGTGTGTGTGTGATATAGTGCACTAAGAATGAGATTTCTTAGTTTTATATTTTGGATAACTACTCAAGGAGTCAGACATCATTTGTCATAGAGGCATGCAGTTCTGATAGATCATGTGATATTTGAAGTAATTATATTTATGAAATAAAATTCAAATGTCCATATTTAAATGTTGTGTCACTGGTAAATCAGTAGGTACACTCCCTGCCATTATAATAATTTTTATTATTTTGTATATTACTATGTGCTAAAAAATCTATTTAGAGACTTACTATGCCATACTTCATTTAAGCCTCACAACAACTCTATGAAGTTTCCTGTATCCTTATTTCACTGAAGAAATGAAGGCTTCAGAAAAATAAACAGATTGCTCCAAATTTACTATTCAGAAGAGATCTAGTATGAGCCAGGTCTGGCTAACTCCAAAGCCCAGGTGTCTAGTAACTAAGCAATCAACATCCCCATTGAATGTTTTAATGATATTCAATTTATTAAAGTTATAGAGTTGTCTTACTCTTTCTAAACACATGATACAAGGATTTAAAAATATAATTTTTATAAAACAATAATATTGATTTTGAGTCAGTCAATTCAAGTGAAGTATTACAAATAAATGATTTCTAATCTTTTGATATATTGTTTCAAAGCCCTAAATAATTTATCTTTGTGAATTTTGCTTTTACTGTTCTTTGGTGAGAACAGTTTAGTTCTGAGGTCACAAAGCCAGCTATTACTGCCATAGATTCTAGTCCCATTTTCTACTGATCCCTCAGATCAATTCTAATTCTGTAAGAATCTCTTCAAATACCCATTTGTTGGTACAATATGCAAATTCAGGAAGATAGCATTTTCAATGGGAGAATACTCAAGTTATGATATCATTTGGTTGCAATGACAAATGCCAGTTAACTTTGGTAGTATTCGTCTAACACCCTTTACCACCAGGGCAAATCTGGGCTAGTGTCTGCAAATGGAGCTCATTTCTTAGAGTCTATAGTTAAAAAGTAACCACTTGTCCAATTTAGTATAATTCTATGCTTTCCTAATAGCTATATATAAATATATGAAAATACTAAGGGAAGCTGGTCCTCCTTGGGAAAATTAGGGCTGTACGATTTGTATGTACTCCTGGACTCCAGCATATCACAAAACCCAGGAATACACTATAATGGCTATAATGAGCCACAGAAAATTCAGTCCAAATTTCAAAATGGGGTTCCAGTTAACAATAGAAGTTTAAAGGTTATTCTAATTAATGATTGTTCTCTCAGTATTTTAAATGTACTCATTTAAGTTCAGTCATATATTATGAGGCATTTAAATCATTTTAGACATGCACTCAGAAACCACATCCATTGTACTTACTAGCTGAAGACTGTATTTTTACATGGAGAGTATAATTTATATCAGAGCTGCCTGTTGAGAATTCACCAGGAGTCCTTTGGATATTAATAGTTTGAACACATAGTTCTAAATTTCTAAATACCATGGAGAAAGGCATAATTTGTGTTTCGTTTTGTTATTTTTTTAGTGTAGATAAGGTAACTCTATGAAGAAAAAAATAATAAAACAAAAAGGAAATGTAGGCACACTCATCAATAAGATTAGAAAAAAATATAATGCTGGGCAACTGAGCCCAGCTTCTAGGCTTATATATGTGGTTTAGTGTTTTGTTTTTCTTTATCAGCATATGTTTTCATCCACACAACATAATGTAAATCAAAGGTCTCTTTCACAATGTGTGTTTTTAGAAAAAGCATGTATTTAAATAGTACCTTCTAAAGTAAAAAAGAATAAAACAATACAACAACACTCTGTAAGTAACCTTTTTAACTACATAGATGCAAAATTCGGTGCAGTCCCAAAGGAATGCACACAGATGTGCACATACACACACACACAAAACTCTTGAGACTGTCTGTGCTTTTAGTTCTCTTTTCTATAAAGTATTTATTAACTCTTCTTAAAGCCTTAACTCATGGTAAACAGATTGAAAAGAAAAGCACAGAGCAAGCATCCTGGATGAGATCGTTTTATTGTTAACAATGTCTGGGCTATTGGGAGAGAAAGGGAAAGGGAGGTAGAAGGATAAGGGAGGGCAGAAAAAGAAGGAACTCACACCTTCATTTAAATTGCGATTTGCCTCTTAAAATAGAATGAATACTGACCTCGTCCTTACTTAAGTTTCATGAGATTATCTGTGAATCTGGCTTTAATTAATGGGACTGGATGTGGCTGAATTGAATGAAAGCAACCAGTTTTGTGAGCTATTACCTAATCTGTGCTGCACTGAGCTGTTTATTAACTAATCTGTGCTGCACTGAAACAACAATGATCAGAAAGGAAAGATCCAGCCAGCGATTTCTTGAGGAATCCATGCTGCCATAGCGCACCTTTCACTCTGATTATTTAAATGATAATTCGCAGGGAGGCGAGATGGGGAGGGCTATCGCGATGACCCCCGTGCCTATAATAAATTATCTAGTGAATGCATAATATTCTCCGCAAAGGAGGAAGAATGAAAAAGGAAGATAAGAAAATGTGTCTCTGTTTGGGGTATCATTCTGGACTCTAGTTCCATGATAGTTCATTTGCTTCTTTTTTATTTTTCTTTCTTTATTTATTTTTTTGCTTGCTCCGTATTCACAATAGGAAGACTTGAAAATAAACATCAAAAAAGCTCCCTGAAAGTCCATTTCCCCCTTCCTCCTCCACTTACAATATAAGTTCCATGTTATTTTCATTAGAACTAAAATACATGGAAAGTCTACTATAGGCAAGGCAGTGTGTCTCCTGAGTGACATGTCCATTGGTGACTGACACATAAGTTAGGTTCTGGAAAGAGCTTTAGGTATGAAATCAAGCCGAGGATTTGAGTTTCAGGTCCTTTTGTAAGCTTCATGACTTTGAGTGAATTACCTGATTTTTCTGAACTTCAGTTTCCTCATCAGTAAAGTAAGTATAATAATTATTGATATTGTCATCATTATTTCTTATAGAATTCTACATATCCTGAAAGTGAATATATATAAAGATATTTTACAAATTTAAAGGGCTTTATAAGGTTACTTATTATTATTATTAATATTATTATTTAAAAACCCTCTTTATTTCATCTCATGTGATATTTTACGTTTCTCCTCTATCGATCGGCCTTTCTGGGACTTCACAATTCTATAGACAGATGGCAGTGAACTAGAAATGCAAAATCTAAAAAATTGTCCTTTTTGGAAGTCTTGTTATCCTGCTGGGTAATCAGCTTTCTCACCTGGGATGATATTATCCTGATTATGAAGACTACCAGTTGGTGCTGCTTTTGCCATAATAAGAGAAACTGTGGCGATAAAAAGAACCTCTCTATTGGCAGCTGAATTTCAACTCATAAGTCTAGTCTAATTTAATGCATAGTATTGGAATAATGACTTCCTCAAATAACAGCCCCATAGTGACTATAGTGAGAAAACGTTATTGGGTAACCTACCACATAATACAGACCATACGAATTTTATGTTGGCTCCCCTCCTCCCCCACCCCCAGTAGTAAATAAGCTAGTGAAAAACATAGGCAATCATTGAAATACTGAACACGTTGCCTGAGAAGTTCTATGTTCTGGTATGGGAAACCCTTGTAGACTAAAGCTGGATTGAAAAACATCTGTTCTGGCAGAGTTACTTTGGTAATTTAACAAAATAGGGCTTGAGATGGTTCAGTATAAAGGTTAAGAAACTGGACTTGGAAGCAGACAGATCTGGGTTCAAGGCCAATTCAGGTACTTCATAACTATGTGATTACTCTTAGCCTTAGCATACTATTATAATAGTATGCTAAAAAAAGTCTTCATCAAGACTTTTTGAGGGGACAGCATGTGATACTGGGTAAAAAGGCATTGGCAAAATTAACCACCAGTACTAAAATTGTATATTAGTTATCTACTGCTGTGTAACATATGATCTCAAAATTGAGTAGCTTAAAACAATGAACATTTACTATTGCATTGTATCTGTAGATAAGGAATTTGGGAACAGCTTATCTGGGTGGTTCTGCTAAGATGTTGGCTGGGGCTGTGGGCATCTGAATTATTGCCTGGGACTGGAATATCCAGTTCCAAGATGGCTCACTCACATGGCTGGTGACATGAGGCCTTGCTGGCAATTGGCAGGAGTTCTCAGTTTCTTGCCACATGGACCTCTCTATGAGATCTCTTGAGTGTTCTCATATCACCTGGCTTCTGCCAGAGCAAGTGATCCAAAGGGAGAAAGAGGGACAGATCAAGGTGGTGGCATAGGTAAACACCTGAACTTGCTGCCTCACACAACCACTTCAAAACTACAACTAAAAGACAAAACAGACATCATCCTGAGCTGCTGGAAGGCTGGCTGAGTGGAAATTCTATAACTAGAAGGGAAAAGAAAAGCATACTGAGACTCAGAGGAGGTGTGGAAGTAAAGTGTGGAGGTACAGAGGCACGTGGAAAGGGCTGGCAACTGAGTACGCGGCTGTCTTTTTCAATCAGGAGGGAAACACAAGTTCCCGACTACTCTGAATTCCAGTTCTGGGTGAGATTTTGGGGACCCAGACTCATATGGGGGGGCGGGGGGGCGCAGGGGGGAACTGGACTATCTGGCACTGGGCCGGAACATGAGGGCAGCTTTTTCTCAGAGGTGCTTGCAGTGATTACTGAGGGACACTGAGACCCAGGGGCCTCTTAGGACAGGGCTGAAGGTCAGCCATTACTGTTTGCTCCACCCTGGTGATTCCCTGAGACCCGCCCCACCCAATTTACAACCCCACCCCAGCTGTGTGCAGAGGCTTTTGCATATGAATGATCTGGCTCTTTGCAATCTAAAATTACCTAACAAACTGCAGCTGGGTCAGAGAGCCTGAGAACTTCCAAAAGAAGGCCCAAGGCTCCACAGCAGCTTGCATTGCTTCACAGCTGGGCCTCATCTGGCACCTCCAAACCACAAACAAAGAAGAGGAATCTGCAGATCTCTCCATATCTCCTGCTGGGTGGCCTCAGGCAGAGCTAAATTTGCACCTCCTTGGAGATCCAAGAGCCAGTGTACCCAGTGGTCAGAGTGGGACCATCCAGATTACAACTCCTCAGATCCATAAGGGACACACTCAGGGGGCAGACTCAGTGAGCACCAAAGCCCCACTGAAGCAATTTCTGCCCCATAAGGGTGTCTCCAGCACAGAAGTTCTCCCATCATAGACACAACTGATCCTCACATCTAATTGTCCTGGAGGTCAGTTCCTCCCAGGGATACCAACAACAATCAAGGCTTTACAATAAGACTGTGCACACACCCCACAAAGGGGTGCACCGTGAGTGTCCACCTCAGGTAATGGGGTAGGCTGAACCACTGGGCCCTATAGGACACCTAGCACACAAAGCTACTCTATCAAAACAAGGAAGCAGCCAATATGTGAAAACAAAGAAACAGATCACAAATGACAGAAATGGAAGAAAGCAAACAACTGGACATAGAGTTCAAAACCACAGTTATAAGGTTTTTCAAGAATTTTTCTAGAAACTGCCAATAAATTTAGTGAGTCCCTTGAGGATATGAAAAAGGACCTAACTAAAAGTAAGCATACACTGACTGAAATAAAGAATAATATACAGAGATCTAACAGTAGACTAGAGGATCGCAAGAATCAAGTCAAAGATTTGAAATATGAAGAAGCAAAAAACATCCAACCAGAAAAGAAAAAAGAATCCAAAAATATGAAGATAGTGTAAGAAGCCTCTGGGACAACTTCAGCGTACTAACATCCGAATTATGGGGGTGCCAGAAGAAGAGAGAGAGCAAGATTCTGAAAACGTATTTGAAGAAATAATGACTGAAAACTTCCCCTACCTGGTGTAAGAAATAGACTCACAAGTCCAGGAAGTGCAGAGAACCCCAAACAAAAGGAATCCAAAGAAGACCACACCAAGACACATCATAATTAAAATGCCAAGAGCAAAAGACAAAGAGAGAATATTAAAAGCAGCAAGAGGAAAACAGTTAGTTACCTACAAGGGAGTACCCATATGAATGTCAGATGATTTCTCAAAAGAAACTATGCAGGCCAGACGGGAGTGTCAATAAATATTCAAAATGATGAATAGCAAGAACCTACAACCAAGATTACTCTTACCCAGCAAAGCTATCATTCAGAATTGAAGGTCCGATAAAGAGCTTCACAGATAAGAAAAAGCTAAAGGAGTTCATCACCGCCAAACCAGTATTATATGAAATGCTGAAGGATATTCTTTAAGAAGAGGAAGAAGAAGAAAAAGGTAAAGATAAAAATTATGAACAACCAATATATATCTATCAACAAGTGAATCTAAAAATCAAGTGAATAAAAAATCTGATGAACAGAATAAACTTGTGAATATAATAGAATCAGGGGCATAGAAAGGGAGTGGACTGACAATTCTTGGGGGGAAGAGGGAGTGGGGGTGCGGGAAGAGACTGGACAAAAATCGTACACCTATGGATGAGGACAGAGAGGGGGGGTAAGGGCAGAGGGTGGGGTGGGAACTGGGTGGAGGGGAGCTATGGGGGGAAAAAAGAGGAACAACTGTAATAATCTGAACAATAAAGATTTATTTATTTTTTTTAAAAAAGGAGAAAGATGTTAAATACAATGCCTTTTATGACCTAGCCTTGGAAGCCATATGCCACCATTTCTGTGGTATCCTACTGTTTACAAAAGTCAGCCCTATCCAATGTGGAGGAGAATGGCTACATGAGAACATGAATAGTAGGAGGCAGGAAGCATACTATCTTCAAGATAGGCTACCACATCTGGTAAAAGTGAGAACCTATTTTGTGTAGTATATTCAGAATGCTCTTAAAGCACAATACCCCAAAGCTCAAATCACTGAAAAGAAGCCAGAGGGCTATTGTGCATGATACTGATAAAGAGGGACTCAAAGAATGCTGAGGAATAAAAAAAAAGAGACACTCCTCATAAATACTGATGCAGTGGAGCCTTCATAATCTTTTGTTCTAGGTTTAACATTTAATTAAAAATTCCTGGTTCTCTTTGGGTAGCTAATGTCATGACCTAATTAATTAGTTTTTTGACCTGAAAAGAAAGTTTTAAAATAATATCCAAGTGGTATCCCATCCAACTACTGTTACATCTGAAACCTACCTATTCTTATTAACCAATGTCACCCCAATAAACTTAATTTTAAAAAAGTAAAGAAAAAATATCCAAGAGGAAAGGCTAATAGTTGTGTGGGTTTTTTTTGTTTGTTTGTTTTTTTTTTTTTTTTTTGGCTGGTTGCTTTTTTTAAAAAAATTCTTTATTGATTAAGGTATTACATATGTGTCCTTATCACTCCATTAACCCCCAACACCCCCCCCCCCCGCCACTCATGCCCTCACCCCCCTGTTGTCTGTGTCCACTGGTTAGGCTTATATGCATGCATACAAGTCCTTTGGTTGATCAGTCCCCCTTACCCCCACCCTCCCCTACCTTCCCTTTGAGGTTTGACGGTCTGATCAATGCTTCTCTGTCTCTGGATCTGTTTTTGTTCATCAGTTTATGTTGTTCATTATATTCCATAAATGAGTGAGATTCTGTGATATTTATCTTTCTCTGACTGGCTTATTTCACTTAGCATAATGCTCTTCAGTTCCATCCATGCTGTTGCAAATGGTAAGAAGTCCTTCTTTTTTACCGCAGCATAGTATTCCATTGTGTAGATGTACCACTGTTTTTAATCCACTCATCTGCTAAGGGGCACTTAGGCTGTTTCAAATCTTAGCTATTGTATATTGTGCTGCTATGAACATAGGGGTGCATATGTCCTTTCTTATTGGTGTTTCTAGTTTCTTGGGGCATACCATGCTCCCCTTTTTCATATCCTCAGCTCACTCCATTTTCTAGCTCTTAGCTCTTGAACAAATTACTTTTTTGAACCTGTTATAATAGTATCTATCTCTTAGGATTTTATAAAGATTAAAATGAGTTAATATATGAAAAGTATTTATATATATATCCATACAATATAAGAAAAATGTCTGGTATGTATTAATCATTATGTATTAGTTATTATCTGACTTAAAAACATATACATGTATTTTTATCTCTGTATATTTTATTGTTATTTAAAAATATGTATTTGAGATGCATAAAATTTTTTTCATTCTTTTTTTTTTTCATTCAGAAAATCTATTTCAGTTCTCTACTATGGGCTAGAAACTGTGTATGGGAAAGTCCCTGGTATAAAAGCATCCATACACACACACACACACACACACACACACACACAGAAATTTATATCAGGAGATTAAAATCTAGTAAGAGAGATAGGCATATTTATAAATATATCTAAACTAGTACCACAGCATTACAAGGGGGAAAATAAACTTACCCCAAATGCAATGGTTTTGTGAAATAGAAAGTAATCAGTTCTGAAATGGGATTGTTGGGATAGGCATATAGAGATGGATGCACTTAAACTGGGCCTTAGAAATGAGTTGGTTCAGGCAGACAGAAAATTTCTGAAAAGGGAGAAAGATCCTCCAAATAGAGAGCACAGCGAGAAAATGTATGGAAGAAAGAAAGCGCCCACTATTTGAGGTGAGTAGGGACCATGTCAGTGTTCCCAGAACATGAGCGTGAAGGGGAAAGTGGAGTTGGAGGTGAGAGCCTGGATGCTGAGGACTTTAGGTATTAGTTTATAGACATGCAGAGCTATAATATAAACCTTTCTATTACAAGTGTTTGAAAGGTATTTTTTGAAGAGTATTTAGCTCTTTTTTCTTTGAACTATTTATTTAGTTGAGTAATTTGTGTTAGTTCTAGAAAACTGGAAAAACTCCATGTGAAAAAGCCACATGCATTCCCAAGTAGGACCATCTACTTGGGAATCAGTTTTGTGCAAAATAAATTTGTGCCTTCTCTTGAGATTTGAGTTCATAAGAATTGGCTGTCACCAAGCTCTAAGGACTCAGGTGTGCAAGAATGAAGGGTTTCTTTGCAGTGCGAGCCTGGCCCCCAGGCATGAAGTTCTCAAACAAGGAATGCTGGAGTTAGTAGAAAGGGAAAAGGGAGGGAGTACATTAAATGGTTATGAGCACAGGCTTTGGAGATGCGCCTCGTGTTACATAGTAGCTCTGCCATTTACTATATATGTGATTTAAAGCAAATCCCTTATTCTGTTATTTAAGATTCTTCATCTGTAAAATGCTAATAGCCAAACTCTCTTTATTGTATTGTTCTGAACATTTATAAACATCATTCATGTAAAGTGCTTGGTACTTGGCACATTCTAAGTGCTCAGTATGTGAGGAATGTAATTATTGATGTTGATGTGTTTTTCTTGATACCCTTATAAGTAACTAGGTAATGCTCAAGATGGAGAGTGAGCTATGTCCAGGTACAATGGAAGGATTGGTTGAGACTGAGGTATTTGCGATGTTACCATGTATGATATATCTCTATTAAGAGCTTCCTAGTCCCATTTTTCTATAAATGGGCAATGAGGGCTAATTTTGAGGGTCTGCCAGGTTATTCCACCTTGGTGATATAAGAACAACCTTTTTTATCCAAGGGAATATTCTTTTTTTGAGAAGGCACCAGTGAGAGTACTAATTTATAATGATTGAGAAGAGAGGGGTCTCTGTATAGCCGATCAGAAGAGCTGAATATACCCTGGTGTTTTATGAAGTGAAAGATGCTGTTCAAATTCTGTTGCTTATATATTTCTTCTTCCTGAAGGAAGTTCAGCAATGAGTTAATGCACCTCCTTTGTTCTTCCACAGCACTCATAGCAATATGAGGTGGTATATAAGAGAGAGACTCTGAGATTAGGCCTTTCTGTACCTCAGTTTTATCATCTTTAAGATGATGCATTTTTGTATAGCTTACCTGAATTAATATATCTAAAGACCTTGTAACAATAACTGGAACACATGCTCTAGAAGTGTTAGCTATTTTAAATGTTCATCACAATGTACTGTAATTGTGGGCTGTATCATTTATATCCATTGTTAGACTCCAAACTTACTTATTTTGAAGAGTGTATAAAAAACAAGAATTATATCCTAGAGATGTTGTAAGAAAATGGAACTTGAAGGTTCACTGCATCCAGTAGGAGAGAAGGCCCATCATCCTACAAAAGGGGTAAATACTTCCTGTCTTGGAGGTGAACTGCAGTGACCAAAAGAAGTATAGAGCTAGACTTGCCCTAACACCAAACCATACCCAAGGCCTCATTTTAGCCCTAGAGTCACTGTGTCTATGCAAAGAGCATCAGATGTGACCAAGACACAGCCAGTCAAATCAGAAAGACTGTGTTGGGTGAATTTCCTTGGGTTCTTTACCAGGGAAAGATGGGCTTGGGCAGAGAGTGTGAAAGAAAGTCTGGGAATTGAGGTTGCTTAGAAGGGAAGAATACAGAAATTATTTCACCCACCCCACTGTTTCCCATTTATCTAGTTCCTAATGGCAGCCCTGACAATTATTTTGGGAATAATGGTTGTATGTATTCTAGATTCCAGGAAGTCTGAATCAAAGTAGCCTATTTGAACTGTAGGATATGGAAATGTTATATCTTCTGGGAAAAATTTCATTATTTAGTATCAACCTCATCATAAGGTCCAGGGTCATCACAAAACTGCATTTTTATTTTTCCCTTTTAGTACCTAGAACTGACATTTAACCAGGTCACTGTAGCCATCCAAACAGTATTAAGTTGGATTTAAACTTGTTCTTTTTTTGTTACATTTCAACATATAATCAGAAAGCTGGAGAATAATATTCTCCACATTGTATCTAAAAGTGTTCATATGAGACACTTATTTCTAGCTCTTTTTCCCTTTTATTCAACTTATTTCTAACCTCATATTGTATGAGCCATTGTACTTTTATTTGTCTCTGATATAACTTATAATAATAAATTTTAGAAATAACTATAAAAAGAAAATTATAAAGTCAATGACAGTTCAATACACAGAGATAACTAAACAAATGCCTATTATCTTTTTTTTATTTGTCTCCTTTCTTTCTTTTCTTTTGTTTACAAATTATGTGGCTAAAAACATTCTTGGACATGTCCTCTGTTGCAAGAAGTTCTCTAGAGTAGAACAAGAAGTTTTAAGATTGCTGGACCTTAGTGACATTCAGAATTATCTACTGAAGTTAAAGTGGGTCATGAAACCAATTTAGTGAAGTGTGTCTTAAGACTTTAGCCATGGTCCACATTAAAAACTCATTTTATTTCATACTTATACATATATTAAGATGTTGGATAAGAAACATGCATATATATGTACTGGATCATAATGAAAATGTTTATGATACTGTGGGTTACAGAAATAATAATTTGAAAAACATTAGTCTGATCTATTTAAATTTTTTGTACATGAAATGAGGATGTTATCTTATTCTTGGCCCCATCTTCCTACCCACTTCCTAATTTTTATTACTAATTAGAGGCCTGGTGCACGAAATTCGTGCATGGGGGTGTGTGTCCCTCAGCCCAGCCTGCACCCTCTCCAATCTGGGAGCCCTCAAGGGATGTCCAACTGCCTATTTAGGCCCAATCCCACCGAGGGGAACCCATGTGAAATAGGTTCCCCTCGGAGGGGATCCTACCGAGATTGGGCCTAAATGGGCAGTCGGACATCCCTCTCACAATCCAGGACTGCTGGCTCCCAACTGCTCACCTGCCTGCCTTTCCTGATTGCCCCTAACTGCTTCTGCCTGCCAGCCTGATCACCCCCTAACCACTCCCCTGCCAGCCTGATTGATGCCTAACTGCTCCCTTGCCAGCCTGATTGCCCTTAACTGCCCACAGGCCAGGTCCCCCCCAACTGCCCTCTCCTACAGGCCTGGTCACCCCCAACTGCCCTCCCTTGCAGGCCTGGGTCCCTCCCAACTGCCCTTCCCTTCAGGCCTGGTTGCCCCCAACTTCCTTCCTAGGCCAGCCTGGTCACCCCTAACTGCCCTCACCTGCAGGCTTGATTGCCCCCAATTGCCCTCCCTTGCAAGCCTGGTCCCTCTCAACTGCCTTCACCTGCTGGCCATCTTGTGATGGCCATCTTGTGTCCACATGGGGGCATCCATCTTTGTGTATTGGAGTGACAGTCAATTTGCAAATTACTCTTTTATTAGATAGGATTAGATAGGATAGAGGCCTGATGCAGGTGTGGGGGCCAGCTGGTTTGCCCTGAAGGTTGTCCCGGGTCAGTGTGGGAGTTCCCTTGGGGCATGGGGCGGCCTGGGTGAGGGGCCTGTGATGGTGTGCAGGCCAGCCATGCCCCCTGGCGACCCAAGTGGAGGCCCTGGAATCTGGGATTTACTTATCTTCTATAATTGAAACTTTGTAGCCTTGAGCACAGGCTAGGACAGGCCAGGAAGTTTGGCTTCCTCCATCACCGGGGAAACCCAAGCCTCCTATTCGCTCTGTGGCTGCAGCCATTTTTGTTGGGATTTATTTTTCTTCTATAATTGAAACTTTGTAGCCTTGAGCGCAGGCCAGGGCAGGTGGAAAGCCTGGCTTCCTCCATTGCTGGGAAACCCAAGCCTCCTGCTCTCTCTGTGGCCGCAGCCATCTTGGTTGGGTTAATTTATACTTGCTCCTGATTGGCTGGTGGATGTGGCTTATGGGCATAGTGGAAGTATGGTCAATTTGCATATTGCTCTTTTATTAGATAAGATAACATGGGATTTTAGACATGGCAGTTATTATTAATATATTATTTGTATGTGATACATTTTTCAATTTTTCATCTATATTCTATTTGTAAACATACTTATATCAAATGTATATTCTTGTTACATTTAATTAATTTAAATTCTTACCACTAATTCTTTGTTCCCATAATAACTCTGTTATTTATTTTTTAAATTAGATTCTTCTTCTGGTTTGCTATAGAACTTCTCTGAGTAATTTATTGAGGAAGGTATCATCTTAGTATGATTAAGCCTAAAAACTAGTATAGTATGACTTGAACAATTGATTTTAAAAGTCCCAAATAGCTTGGTTTTTACTACAAGATAGTTTTTACATTTCAAAAACATGCTATCATTTTTATAGATTAAAATGCTTTTCAAAAATAAACTAATCAACAAATGTTTTAGAAATACTTTATTTGCAAGATGTTATTATAGATTCTGAAAATGCAAAAAGAATATGACATCACGACTATAAGTGGTTCACAAAAATTTATGGGATGGACGTCATAAGATGAAGAGCATGATGATATCAAATCAATCTCATCAAGCACTTAATATGTATTTCTTGACTTATGCTATTCTAAGTCCTCCAAGAGTATCAGAATAATTAATAGTCAAAAACCCCTGAAAGTGTCATTGCTATGAATACCCTTATTTTATATTTAATGAAAGGGAGGTACGGATAGTTAAATAATTTACTCACATTGAGTAGACAAATAGGAGAATAGCTGGGGTTCAATACCAGGTAGTCTAGCTCCAGAACCTATATTTTAAATTGATACCATATTTCAATATGATAAGTTTTGTTTTAAAAATCTGTTAGTTTATTTTTAATAATTTGCATTAATTAAAAAATTGTAAATGAGTATCTTTTAATTCCAATATGTTGGAATGAGCTAACAGAGACTACCCTACTAAAAATATATAGAAAAGCTGAATACAACATGGCAAAAAAGTACCTGCGCTCAAAAGAAAGAAGTAGAAATTCTCACATGCTAGAAACAAAGAGGGAATTTAAAACCAGACAAATACTAAGGCTGGTGTGGAGATTCTGGGGGAGCCTTGCACAGGATAAAATTGAGGCCCTGGAAAGGCTGTCCTGGTTAGAAAGATGACAAGAAAAACACCTCCTTCCAGCCAAAGTAAAGCTGTTGAGAGTGTGACGTTTTTGCTCTGGATGTGAAAAATAAGCAATGGTTAGTCATGAGCAGTCCTAAATTCAAGGCTCCCTCATCTGTGCATGCAGAATCCAATGTTTGCAGTGCTGGTGTTGTGAAATTAATGTAAGTCTGGAACTGAACCAGAGAAGGCCTTGCCGCTCCTGGCAGATGCACACACAAAGCCCTTTGTAGGGTTTCTCCCAGGACACAGAACAAATGGACTGTACACAATGCAGGACCCAGCAGTGTAGATAAGCTCAATAAAAATCGCTGACCACAGGCCACACAATGGCCTGGAGGATTAGTAACCCAAGAACTTCAGATAATAGGAAATTAAGAAATCCATAAAAGCTTATAATGTCTAAAATAATTTTTAAAAGAGTACAAATCATAATAAAAAACAGGTTGCTATGAAAAACTTCAGATGGAATGGAAAAATGATAAAACTTGATCAAATAAAAATGCATAGATAAATATTATGCTATGTGAATTACATATCAATAAAGCACTTATTAAAAATGTAGAGGAACAAAATTGAAAAAAAACACTGAATGGTTTAAACAGCATATTAGACACAACTGAAGATAGTCAATAAAATATAAGATTTATAGAAGAAATTAACCAGAACGGAGCCCAAAGAGAAAAGAAAAAAATATGGGAGGTTCAAAACATGGAGAATGTATTTGTTATTGTGCAAAAAGCATGACTGAGCACCTACTATGTATACAGCATTTTTCTGTACACTGGGAAATATAACCCGAGGGGGAAACAAAAACATACTTGCCCTCCTTGGAGTACACATTTTATTGGGGAAATGAGAGAGATGATAAAGAATGTTGGTAACTAAAACATGGTATTTCAGATAGTGGTAGCTATCCTGGGTAGGCAGGAAGGGGAGAAGTTATGGTAGCAAGTGTGAATGGGGCACCAGCGTGATGGTGTATTTTAGTAGTATGGTTGAGAAGGTCTTCACTGAGAACTGACATTGCAGCAAACACCTGAGGAGAGAAGTGAGCAATGAAAAGACCTCGGTAGAGAGGTTTTTAGGTAAAGGAAAAGGCTCGAAGGGGATCTTTGTCAGAACAAGAAGGAAGTCAGTGAGTTCCAGTGGACTGTGGGGCAGAGCAGTGAGGCAAGAAGCAATGGAAGTAGGTAGGGGTGGAGTGGGGAGGGCGTTTTAGGATCTCATAGGTCCATGAGGACTTCCAGTTTTACTTAGACTAAAATGGCAAGACTTCGGAGGGATTTGAGTAGGTGTTACATTATCTGAAAAATGTTCTTGTAGAATAAACTGTAGGGAGAAAATGGGGAAATAGAGAGATCAATGAGGGAGCTATTGCAAAAAGTAAGGAGAGAGATGGTGATGTTTTGAACTGGGCGAGCAGCAAAAGTATAGGTAAATAACCAGATTTTGGATATATTTTTAAGGTAAAACCAAAATTTGCCTACAGAGTTTATATGGATGTTGGACAAACAGAGGGTGGGATGAACATGTGTCTAATATAAATCAAACAGTGGTTCGAGAAGGAGGGATAGCCAGAATGAGGAAAGATTTTGTCTAAGAATTTTCCATTGTAAACAGAATTATTAATCCTCAGATTAAAGAAGCATACAAAGGCTTTATGCAAATAAATAAAACAAGGAGTAAAACTATAGAGCAGCAAAATGAAAAAATATCGGTTAAGCATTCAAGGAGAAAAGACTGTTAAGTAATAAAGTAATGACAATTATGCTTAGACCAGACATCCAGCAGCAAAATGTATTTTTTTTAAGATCCTGGAATAAGATCATTATGGTCCTGATGGAAGAATAACTCTCAATCTGGATTCTATGCACAAGCAAAGGAATAAAGGGAGAAATAATGGTATTTTCAGATATAAATATACCACTCAGTGTACACCACATTCAAAGAACATAATGAAGGATATACATCAGGAAAATATAAAAATCAGGAAAAGTTTGAATACTATAAGCCAAAAAATTTCATAAATGTATTTTTAAAACTAAAAAAGCCCAAATTGAAATAACAACAATAGCAACTAATATGGGATAATTTAAAAAAAGATGGACATACCATCTCAGGAAAACGTTTTAAAGAAAAGATGGCAAGATTTAATCATTAAGTAGAAAAAAGGCAGAAATAAAAATATGAACAAAAATTATACGTAGTAAAATAGAAAATAATGATATGATAAACAGGATCAACAAGCCAGACTTTGATTCTTTGAAAAATCTAATAAAATTGGTAAACTATTGGCAAGATTTATCAAGGAATAAAGAAAAGGCCCAAATAATCAAATATCAGAAATTAAAGACATTGTTATAGACTTATATTATAAGAGGTTATTATGAACAAGTTATGTCAAAATTTTTGAAGATATAGATAAAATTGATAAATTATTAGGAAAACATATTTTTATCAACTTACAAAAGAAGAAACAGATAACTTGAATAATTGAATGATTATCAAATAAGTTGAATTCATAATTTAAATCTTTTTCATAAACAATTCCATGTCCGCACGCAGTTTTACTGGTGAATTTTAGCAAATAGGAAACACACACACACACACACACACACACACACACAATGTACCAAACTTTTCCACAGAGCAGAAATGAAGTATTCCAATGGTTTTACAAAGTTTAGCATAATTTTGATGCCTGCCTTTGTCCATTTGAGCTGCTATAATAAAATAACAAAACTGGGTACTATATAAACAAGAGAAATTTATTTTTCACACTTCTGGAGACTGAAATTTCAGGATCAAGGTACCAGAATGGTTAGGTGAGGGTCCTTTTCTGGGTGCAGGCTTCTCACTGTGGCTTCACATGGCTGAAGTGGGAGAGAAAACTCTCTGAAGTCTCCTATAAGGGTTTTACTCTCCCTAGTCGTTTCCCAAAAGCCCCACCTACTACCATCACATTGGGCATTAGAGTTTCAACACGAATTTTTGGGGAACACAAACATTCAGACCATGGCAATACCCAAACCATAGCCACAATAAGAAAGAAAAGTAACTTACCAATTTCACAAACATATATGCCAAAATTATGAATAAAATTTTAGCACACTGAATCCAGGCATATGCAAAGAGGATGCCTCAGACTACTTTGAATTTATTCCAGGAAAGCAATGTTGATATCGATTAGTAACAAATTGATTCTCATTTTAAGAGAACAAAAGATAAATGTCATAACAATCTCAATAAAGTCAGGAAAAGCATTTGATAAAATCCCATATCCATTCCCAATAGATGAAATAGGAAAATCTTCAAAGTACAGGAAATATTTAAGCTAAGAATTAAAAAATAACTAGGAGAGTTTTCTAGGTAAAGAAATGTGTGTACGTGCACTCATGAGCATGTTTTTGCATGTGTGTGTGTATGAGTGTGCCTGCGTGTGTGTGTGTGTGTGTGTGTGTGTGTGTTGGAGAAATTTGGGGGAAGGAAGTGGATGGGAAGGAAGGGTATAGGATACAGGAGGGTTGGCAGCGAAGTCATGTGAGAGCTTGAGTTTTTGGGAAATTACGTATAAGTAGCTTATACCACAGAGGTTAAGAATTCAGTCTCTGGGTTCCCCAAATAAGCATTAACATTTGGCTTTATACAACATTTAACTTTGCTAAACCTTGCTTTTCTCATCTGAAACCTCATAGGCCGTGAGGTTTACAGAGAAGCTAATTAAGTTCATTTATAAGGGTTCCTCTCAAGGCTTAGGAAGAACTTTCACAGTGTAAGTATATACAAGGTTCCATGTCTTTGTGGGAAGCGGGGTGGGGGGAGTGGGGGGGGCACGGGCTAAGCAGTGTTTGATATGTATGGAGCTAAAGTCTGACTGGAACCTTACAACTTAACATGAAAGGAAATTGATCCAGGTTTTCCCAAATCTTAACTGGGACATTACCATTAATGGGCTGTGGAGCTGAAAAGAAAGGTTTTCTAAATTAACAATAATAAACAAATTTTAATCAACCGTACTAGAGGAATGACTAAAGTATCACCTTATCTTCACCATCAAAATATAATATCACAAAATTGTTGTCACTTTAATAGGTGATTTAAGAACATGGAGCCAAGAAATTATTATGGAGATGTGTGATAAAGGTATTTAAGAAAAATATTATGTTTTCAGGATTTTGTCAAATCTTTGGTACTTATACATTTTGAAAAATTTGTAATTTATTGTGATTTCTTATTGCATTTTGAATAAATATTAACAATATAAATGAGATAAATATTTACTTTGTACCTAATTTTGGATTTGTGAAAGCATTGAGCCTGGCATATCAAAAGCATTAACATTAATATTAGGGTTATTGCTGTTGTAATGTACTTAGAAGTTGATTTCTCCTAAATACAACAATCTGTGAAGTGGATGTTTATGTCATAAATTAAGTATTAGTAAAAGTGGTTCTGTTTAAAGGTGGAATTGGCTAGTTGATCAGCTGAGAGTTGATTTAGCAGTAAAGAAGCTGCCTGATTATTTGGCAGTAACAAATAAAACTCATAGACACAGACAACAGTATGGTTGTTACCAGAGGGAAGGGGGGTGGAGGGTAGTGGCACGTAAAGGAGGTCAAGTATATAGTGACAGAAGATTAGACTTGGGGTGGTGAACACACAATGCAATATTCAGATGATGTATTTTAAAATTGTACACTTCAAACTTACATAATTTTATTAATAATTGTCACCCCCAATACATTTAATTAAAAATAATATAGAAAGGATTTGTACCATATAGGAGGTTGGATTAACTTATTTTTCATGCCACTTCCAACACTATAATATCATGACGATGGGCTTTTCAACTACACCTTCTTCCCTTGGTCTGGAGAAACTGTCTCCCTATCAGGGGTCCGGAGCCCAAGAGCTTTGGCAGTGATGGGAGAAGTCCTGTCCCCCACAGAGAGCTCCGGATGCAGGCATGAAAGGGCTGCTCTCAGATGGGGTTAAACTGTGTCACAGGAGGAAGGCTGAGGATGCCTAATTTAAGCTTTGTTTAAAATTCTGGGAAGTGCACACACACATCAATTCTTACTCGATCAGAACTGGTTCGATCATTCCCTAAATGGTACTCTGTGGCAGTATTTAATATTTTCGACAAAATATCCATCTAACAAATTATGTAGGCATTTTGCATATATTAATAAATCATAGCCCTCTGTGAAGTGCACAGAGAACAACCATGAACCTGAGCCTGTGGTTTTCATGTGACTGTTCTTTCCCTCTCCCAGGTACATGTCACCAAGAGAAATGCTTTTCACATAATAATGAATTTTCGTCATTCCACAGACAGTCAGTGTGATCAGAAATTAAAGTTAAATGTAGACTCAAAGGGGAAAAAAGAGGAATATTTAACTCCAGAAGGATACATTTGCCCTTCGGCAATCTGCAAAATGGCCAAGGAGCCTTGATTGCATCATTTCCTTTTCAGGGAGTGTTACTCCTCAGATGTGGGTTATAGGTTGAACACTGCTTTGTTTTGATAGATTTGGGTCATTTACTTCCTTCCTTTGGGCTCTGACATGCTTCTCCTTTGATTCATAGAAATACTGTCAGGCTGCTATCTGAATACCTGGCTGTGACGAAATGTATGTATGTGTGTATTTGAAGTCTTTCAGACTAGAAACCTACGGGAGGCTAACATGTGGGAGAGAAAGATGGAAATATTTCACTGCAGAAGTGTAACTCCTGGCAACCTAGAGGATATTTTCCATACACTCTACTGGAAAAGGGGTCTTTTCTTCCTAGCATGTATTTCCCACCTCATAAAAATTGAAAGTCCTCCTTTGTCAGGTTCACTGTATCAATGACTCTCTGCCTGTGTCCACACAAATCTACAATAACTCATTGATTCATATATTCGCTGGCCAAATCTGTCAAGTTGCATTAAAAGAATTCTGGCTGGTAATTTGGCAGAAACCTGATTGGATAACTTTGCAGCATTGTAGTTTTATTTCCACCAACTTCAGTTTCCCATACTCAACATGTTTCTGAGACAGCATTAACATTAATATTAGGGTTATTAATTTACTAAGTATCAAATTTACTAAGGCATTTGAGTATCCCAGTCACTGTGCTAGGCACAGTGGAAGAACATAAGACCTAATTCTGTCTTGGGAAGTTCATCTCAGTGGGACAAACAGAGGCACAATTATTGTATACAATGAAGGTCCCTAGGCACAGGATGCTAGGGGAGCATACTTCAAACTCGCTGAAACACAGTTTATTTGCTGGAAATAAATCACATAATCGGTATAGGTATGGAACCACAATATTTGTGAGAAGTATAGCATATTTTTTTCCTATAACTTGACAGCTTTCTTTATGTGACACTTATTGGAGGGCAATGGAAAATAAATTTCAGTCCATCTGGGGACCATACCCTAACTTTTCTCTGAATTTCATTACATTCCAGGTAGTTTATATTGTGTCAAAGCATCATTAGAAGATGGGGCCTATTGGTTCCACTTTATCAATTAATTAAGCAGGCATCTCCAAAACCCCTTTTGTTCCATCCAATGTTTGGTCAGAGGTACATAAAAGAGTCCTGAGACATCACTTGTTTACACCTACCTGAAGGAGATCCGGTCACTAGCTTTGCCACATTCCAGACACCCTTCTTTTTTTTAAATATATTTTATTGATTTTTTACAGAGAGGAAGGGAGAGGGACAGAGAGTGAGAAACATCAAGAGAGAGAAACATCGATCAGCTGCCCCTGTACACCCCTCACTGGAGATGTGACCACAACCAAGGTACATGCCCTTGGCCGGAATTGAACCTAGGACCATCCAGTCCACAGGCCGCTGCTCTATTCACTGAGCCAAACCGTTCAGGGCTCCACCCACTCTTGAGGACATGCATGTCATTCTTCTACACCATGTATGGGGGTAGGTAGGGCTGGAGGTGCTCTCAGTCCCGTCAGGACCTATGTAAGCACCACGCATCAGGCTTCCTTCCTGCAGATCAACCCCGGAGTGGGGCTCAGTGGGGCTCTTCCGCAGCACATGCCACTTCCCAGCTCATCCTGGACTCCTCCCCTTGGGACACTCACAGTCACCACTGTGACCGCCCTTTCAGTTTTACCTTCTCTTTCCCTTGAGTAAAATATCCTTGAGAGTGAAGACTAAGCTGAGCTGACTTGTTCCTACTTACTTATCTTTTTGTCTAATTTGTTGTCTTAGCTGTATGCCCTTTGTAAGGTCCCAAATGCCTAAGCTCTTTTTTTTTTTAAATCCCAAACCTAAAGAAAGGTTTTTTGTGTTTTTTTTTAATATATTTTTATTGATTTTTTACAGAGAGGAAGAGAGAGAATAATAGTCAGAAACATCGATGAGAGAGAAACATCGATCAGCTGCCTCCTGCACGCACCCCACTGGGGATGTGCCCACAACCCAGGTACATGCCCTTGACCGGAATTGAACCTGGGACCCTTCAGTCCACAGGCAGACGCTCTATCCACTGAGCCAAACCGGTTTTGGCAGCCTAAGCTCTTGATGCATAAAAATCAAGTCTCTCTCCCTCCCTCCCTCCCTCCCTCCCTCCCTCCCTCCTTCTCTTTCTGTCTCTTCTTTGGACACCCATATCAATTCCCTAAGTTCTTGAGGATAGAAAGCTTGACTACTGGAGTGGGGATAAGGGCCTAATGGGGATAAAAAAAAAAGAAAAAAAATCAGGAAAAACAGTGTTAGTTTAAAAATTATCACCACATTTATTTTTAGTTGGAGATCGTTTTAGACAAGTAGACTTGTAAATCATTACAAGAAATCAACTATTACAGCCTCTCACCAGGAATCAGGATCACCTCTCCACTTGGGTAATGGGCTAGGACAGGAGTTTGCTGCGCTGTGTTGGCTGGGGTGCCACTTGACTTGGACCTCAACTGCAGTCCCTCTGCTTAAAAATGCTCCTCTGTCTTCCTGCCTTTTCAGGAGATCTTATTTGGATGAGTACAACAAATTGGTCCCTGTCTCCACCCTTTCTCTTGTAAACTCTGCTGCCAGGGAAAGCTGTCTGTTTCCTATCTGGCATTTCAGCCTTCCCATGAAGCACTTGGTTTAGTTCGTGTGCAGTAAAGGGTTAACTAAGCAGGTCTGAGGTGCTCAAACCCTGTACATTCTAAAAACAGGATTGATTGGTCCTTGGCAGTGTCTTGGAGATAGCCTCTAAGCCCTTGAAATACCCTGCCTGGGGGCCTTGGGCCACAACGATGGTCTATGCCAGTGGTCGGCAAACTGTAGCTTGCGAGCCACGTGCAGCTCGCGAGCCACGGTTTGCCACTCTGTTGACTAATGAGTTTGCTGACCACTGGTCTATGCTAACCATGTGATTTATGGTGGGTGCCTTGGGCCATGCTGTATCAGTCTGACCTCTAGAGGGGCTGCCAACAGAATAAGTTCAGTCACACAGGTTCTCCAGGCCTATGTGACTGACACCCATAAAAACCATGGACAGCAAAGCTTGCGTGAGCTTCCCTGCTTGGCAATACGCCATACCTCATGACACACACTGTTGCTGGGAGAATAAAGTGCTGTGCCTACGCCTCCACTGGGAGAGGGCAACTGGAAGATTGCACCTGTCTCTCCTGGACTCTGCTCCAGGCACTTGATACCTTTGCTGATTTTAATCTGTAACCTTTGTTTGTGGTAATAGACTAAAACCATGAGTATAACAACTATTCTGAGTTTTGCTAGTCCTTCTGGCAAACCACTGAACTGGAAGGTGCCTCTGGAATCCCTGGCACAGTCCCCACCAGTCTTTCCAGCCTTGCCTCTCACAACTCCCTCCAGATACTCAACCTGATACTTAAATGTAACAGTGTATTTGGGGGCATGCTTGTTCCGGGTTTTCCTACACCCAGGGAGTTGTTTATTCTGTCTCTTCCCCATAGAGCTCACCTAATGCTTATCAGTCAGTGAGTGAAGGGAGACAAATCACAAGATGGTCTATGTCAAGTCCTACGCTGCTGTACATCCTTAGACTATAGAATTTTGGTAGGTTCTCTTATGGGCCTGCTGGTATTCAGAAATCAGTTTAAATATTAATTTAAGGTATCCTAGGCAAGCACCCAAACCTCTACCACTTTTCTCTATAATTTTTTTATTTCAAAGTCTCTTCCTTCCTTCCCTTTCATAATTTATCACCCAAATGAATGTAAATTCTGTCCAAGCAACCTCCAGTTGTTTTGCCCTACAGATGAATAAATATCATTCTTCTGGCACCACGAGGACTTTTGTCATCTTTATCTTAGATCCATGCACATAACAACTATGTCTAAATTCTGGAAGTTTTAGATGATTTGAAGAAGAGGGTTAACATCTCAGACCTAGAAACCACTCAGGCTATGCAGATCTGAGCCTGTATGTGCTATTACACTGGGCAACAAAATACATGGAAACATTGCTGCATAGATCCTTTCTCGTGAATAGACTCTTAAGTATTCTCTATACAACTCTGAATAATGGATGGTTGAAAATGTTTATGCTTTATTAAAATGTATATTCATAGGAAGATGTACAGTTTTCTCTTATAGGAAATACCAAGTGTTGGTAACAAGGTATAATAATAACATATCAAAGTCAAGCAAGTAAATTATTTATATTTCTAAGTAGCAGAGCCTGAAAATGTGCAGGTTTCCTTTGGGCATTCTTTAAGATCTTTCTTAAGGAAACTGCATAAATTATCAGTTGCTTTGTAGAAGCAGGAGAATGATGGCACTAGAGCATTAAAGATAAGGGTAGTGGCTGAGGTCTGAGATAAAATAGGGCTTCTCTCCTGTGGGCACCTGCACTTCAGTTAATGCTGCGAGCAGCCTTCCATTGTTCAAGGTCAGCTTTTGTTTATCAAGACTAGTTCCTGTTCAGGTGAGATTTGGAAGTAATCAGGTGGAAATGCTTTTGGTTTTAAGTGGCACTGCAAGCCAACCATGGGTCTTAGAGGCCTGGCCTTGAAATTCATGGTAATAAGTGTCTCAGTCTTCTCTCCCCTGGAGGGCACTTCTGTGATATCCACTCTCCTTGCCCACTGCATTACTTGGGAGGTAGAATTTTTTACAAAAATCTTATTTCCTCCCTCAAATCTTCCCTAATGTTTTGAAATTTGTGTGGTAGTTTTCAATCCAGGAATCAGGAGGCCTAGTTTTGAAACTTGACTCTATCATTTATAGCTATGTGACCTGAGGCAGGTAATTAAAATTTTTATTGGTAGTTTATCTCATGGTAAAATTGCGTAACATGTAATGAACCTAAAGCAGTCATATTTTAAATTAAAATTTAAAAACTATCAGGACTACATTATAAAATTTCAAAAAGCCTCCTAGTATTTAAATAAAAAAAAGGGGGGGATAGTAGAAGAATATCATGTAAGGAAAAATATCCTGTAAGTGAATTACATCTAGAAAATTTTTACTTTAGAAAATTAACTTTCATTTGTAATGCTAACAGCAAGACACCCATGAAAAACACACAGAGTGTCAAAACAAGCCAAAGGAAAATCGTTTGGGCAAAAAATGAAAAAGGATCCCAAGTCAAATTTATAGAAAAGAGTTCTTTATTAACTTTTAGTTGAGAATATGTTTGTATATTTTCAGAAAACACCTCCAAGACCATGTGAATTCCTGCAACAGAGAGGAATTGACAGGACTGCTCCAGCCATGAAGACAGAGGAGAAACAGTCCAGAGATGGAAGATGCTATGACGCCTTGACATACTAGCAGTCAGCAGCTGTGCGTCACTACAGGTTGCCCAGGACCAAACCAGAGAGGGTTGGACCTGCATTACCACCATTTGTCCACCATCCAGAACTGAAATATCATTGCTGACATGTGCACATAAGGAACTGTTTGACATTGAAATTGTTGGCCCAGAAAGAAACTCACTATAGACTGATTCATTTGCCTCTCAGCATAACTATTATTGCTTGTCTCATTTTCAGTTCTTATAAGGGTACTTCTAGTATCACATGATCTCACTCAGCTAGGGGAAATAATGAACAACATAATCTGATGAACAGAAACAGACCCGGAGACAGGGAAGCATCGATCAGACTGTCAAACCTCAGAGGGAAGGTAGGGGAGGGTGGGGGTAGGGGGAGAGATCAACCAAAGGACTTGTATGCATGCATATAAGCCTAACCAGTGGTCACGGACAACAGGGGGGTGGGGGCATTCGTGGGAAGGTGTCTGGGATGGGAATGGGGGGATGAGGACAAATATGTGATACCTTGATCAATAAAGAAATTAAGAAAAAAAAAAGTTGATCCTCAGTGTCCCCATCTGTAAAATGGGGGATAATGACTAACCAGCCTGCATCACAGAGCTATTGTGAAGATCAGCTGTAAGAGTGGGTCTCTAACACTCTTAGATTGATAATATTTGGAAAATAAAGAAAGAATAACATCTTCACCACTCAATAATACGATTCTATATTCATGGGCTACAACATGAGGGTGCTGTTAATATAATTTTGCCATCTCTGCCCATCCACTCACCTGGCACGCCTGTGCTGCTTGCAGACAGGCACTATGCTGCTTTTGCAAACCAGAGGTGTCAAGCCAAGACTGGCCAATGCCTGAGGAAGCTGGGGAAGGGCCCCTGGAGTAATTCCAGCTCATAGGATTCTAGTAGCATTTAACCTAGAGGTCTGAATGTTCATTTCTCAGGGAGCATTTTACTTCCATGGGCTCAACCTGACTATTTTGTGTTTTAGATTCTTCTTCCAAATAACAATTACAGCAGCTCTGGGACCAAAGCAAAGACCATATGTGTGAAGGAATATAAAGATGGAAAGACTGGGACATTTCCTCAATAAGTGGAAATGACTACATTTATGACTACATAGAGGTCATATGTACTGTGCACAGGGGGAGTGTGGGGCCAGGGGTGGAGGTAGGTTGAAGAAATACAAAGTGGGCTTTGGTGTGGGGTTAGGAATGAGGTACAGGAAAGGCTTTAGAGGGACATGCAGTTGGAACAGAGATATGCAGACATTTACTGTGGAATATTCAGTAAACCCTCTTGGGAGGAGAAGCCCTCTCCATTGCAAATGTGATGAAGCAAAGGTAGTTGTGAAAGAAGAGACTGAAATGAATGTCTTCTTTAATTATAGAGTGGAAGCACATAGTCAAGAGCTCTCAACACAGATTCTCTGGACTGGCAGAGACAGAGCTGGAGAGGGGTGAGGGTTGGACCGTTCTTGGGACCATCGCCAACAAAAATCTTTGCTGTCATGTCCTAAAGAGATGTTCTCTGCTTTCTCACAGTAATAAAACTCTTGGCGCCTTGAGTTAGCATGGCCTGAAGCAGCGTCAAGAATATCTTAGAGATATAGAGAAAGAGTGCTTACGTATGCGTAGGGCAGCAAAGGCAGGAGAGGTGCTTAGAAAATGCCACTTGCAAAACAACTTGCTAGTAAGTATTTAATAGATATTTATTTATTAAACACTAACTATATGCCAGGGATGATGATAGGCTCAGCTCTAGGGAATACAGTAATGTTCAGGGCAGACATGATCTGTGAGTTCAGTGAGTTTATAATCCAGGCCCTAGACTCTAATAGGACTTCAAGGCATGTGGGCACTTGTCTGGTGGGCTAAACTAAAAGTTACATTTTCATGAAAAAAATCAATAAATTTCTTTGTACTGAGACGAGAATTAAGAATTTAGGTTACGTCATAAATATGATCAATACAACAAGCTGCACCAAGATGCACAGTGACTGAAGCCACAGGGACAGCTTAAAATTCCATTGATTTCTTGCGGATACAGGCATCCTGAGCCTCTGCTGTGTTAGGAAAGCAAAGTAGAGGCAGGCTGCAAGATGATTAAGCAAATCACATTCCCTGGGTAACCAGGAGCTCCTCAGAGACGGTGATCCCATCTTGCACAGCTGCTGAGCGGTGGGAGGTTGGGTGAAATGTGGATTCAGAGAAGGATGGTGAGAAAGGGTAGAGTCATGACAACCCTCCCACCAGCAGTGGTATGGGAGCCTGACCTAGTGGTTTCTGCAGCTCTTTGGTCAGGTGAAGGGGGTGTCTCTTCATCAAATTGTTCTATTAAAGCAGGAAGGTGTATGTTTTCTAGGATGCAAGGGAGGGGGTTACTTAGCTGATATGAGGTTGAATCAGACAGATGGGGAGAGAGAACAATAACAAAAGACATGTCAGTGGACTTAGAAGTGTCAGAAGGACTTCAGTACCTTGGGCCCAGGGCCATGGCAGTGAAGATTATGAGTTTCATAACTTCCCTATGCTCATTATTTTGTGTAAAATCTTGTATGTTTCCCCATAGTCATTGGAATTAAAACCCTTAAAATGAAGAAGGGGTGTACATTTTGCCTCAGAGGCAACAAAGATATTAAATCACCCTCTGTAGAGGTGGCTTTCCCCACCTGGAGGGGAAAAGGAGTAGAATGGTGGCTAGTGGCTACTTTGAGAAGAAGGGAAATCAGATTGTATTTTGCATGAAAGTGTTTGTGCTGGACACTGGCTCTGGGCTGAGCCTGTGTGAAACCCTGAAGCTGGTACTATACTTGGGTCCAGGTGATATTTTCTTTTTCCTTTAACGATTGTATTATATGTGTGTGTGCTTTAATTTTCCCTTTGCCCACAGTCTCAGCACACCCAGATCTAGCCTCTGGGTTTCTGTGTCCTACTCTGTACCCCAGGGAGGCTGATACTTCAGATTACCACACAGAGTCCTCTTGCTGCCTGGATTCCAGGTGGGTTTGGGTTATGGGAGGCAGTAGCTAGAGGCCAGAGGGTGAGAGGAGAGAGAAGCCAAAGCGTTTACTCCCTACTTCTATGCCTCCATGTCCTTTGTGCTCTAGGCCACATCTTGTAGGAATGACTGTCCCTCTGGGGCTAGCCTGTTCCACGTCTCCAGGTGTCAGTGGACTTTATTTCTTCCCCTTGCCTTTTCAAATGCATGGGGTAGCAGTGGCTTCTCACTCCTGTTAATTTATAGGTTCTCCATCCTTCTTGCTGGTTCCTTTAACTTCGTTCATGTCTGTATAGATTATCCCTCCATTCATCTCTGTGTGGCATTCTGTGGGAGCTCTATTTTCAACTACCTGTCACATTCGATCCATCAGCAAGCCCAGTTAGTTCTACTTTGAAGCATAATATAACCCATCACATTCTTTCTGTCTCCAA
The DNA here is from genome assembly GCA_026230045.1 of Corynorhinus townsendii. Classification (NCBI taxonomy): domain Eukaryota; kingdom Metazoa; phylum Chordata; class Mammalia; order Chiroptera; family Vespertilionidae; genus Corynorhinus; species Corynorhinus townsendii. The sequence goes on along the minus strand of JAPDVU010000008.1, from coordinate 60,232,924 downwards.
TGCTATTCCCAGTCCAAGTGGGATAAATCTCAGTGGGTTCAGCAATAGCCAATAGCCTCCAACTGGCCTCTTTGCTTCTTTTTTAGGACCATATAGTTTACTCTTTGCACAGAAGTCAGAGAGAACCTTTAAAAATTCAAAGTCAGATCATGTCACTCTGCTCAAAATTTTCATTAAAACAAAATCTAAAGTTATCTTGAACAACAAATCTCTACATGATTTGGCACTTGCCAACCTCCCAGAGTTCACCTACCTCTGCTCTCTCTTGTCACCAGGCCTTTGTTACTCTGTCTTCCTTGAACATGAAAAATGTGCTCCACCTAAGGCACTATCTGCACATGGTGCTCCTTCCACCCCAGACCCTCCCATGGTTGGCTCCTTCTGGTCCTTCAGAGATCAGCTCAGATTTTCTCATAGAGTTTTTCTGTGGCCACTCCAATATAACACCTTGGTCCTCCCCAAGTCATTCTCTAGCACTTCGTGTCATTTTATTTTTATTTTTTAAAAAATATGTTTTTATTGATTTTTAGAGACAGAGGGGGAGAGGGGCAGAGAGATAGAAACATCGATGAGAGAGAAACATCATTCATCCTCTGCCTCCTACATGCCCTATACTGGGGATCAAGCCCTCAGTCAGGGCATATACCCTGCATGGGAATCGAACCAGTGGCCTCTTGGTTCACGGGTTGAAGCTCAACCGCTGAGCAAACCTGGCAAGGCCTATTTTTATATAGAACTCATCTCCAGCTGATATTATAATCTTTTTTTACTTCCTTTCTTGCTTAGATTCTGGCTCTCTCCAATGAAAAGTTGAGATCTAAAAGCTTACATGTCTTATTTACCACTATCTCACCAGTGTATAGGAGGGCCTCACCCATGGTAAGTGCTCAACATACACACACACACACACACACACACACACACACAGTATTTACTTACCAGCACTCTTCTAATGTTTTACATGTATTGTTTAATTTAATCCTCACAACATACTCATTTGTCAGGAACTATTGTTATCCCTATGTTACAAATAAAGAAACGGAAACAAAGGGAAGTTAGATAACTGGCCAAAAGATATATCCAGTTAGGAAGTACCAGAGTCAGATTTTGAAATCTGGCCATATGGCTCTTAAGCCTATGCTCTTAACTGCTAAACTACACAGCATCTAACATTTGTTCAATAAATTAGCCAATACTTCCCGTCAGCTTCTTCCGTTTCACACTTGGGCTTTAGAAAGAAGGAAGCTATCTAATTTTTAACTGTGGAAGCCTGTCCAATTCTATACCGAGGGGATTTCTATCCCTGAGGAAGGCTACACAGAACCCAGGACAGGCAGAGAAGTGTAGATCTCTCTTGAATATAAACCCTCTGAATGTTGTTCCCACAGAGCCTACAATGCTGTGCCTGCTGACTGCCAGACACGTGGTGGGGAACTGCACTGCAGGAATATTTTCCCCCTCATTTTTTATCATTAATTAATTCAGAAAATATTCACTAAGCCTCTCTGTTGCATTCGACACTTGGGTTACAGATGAGCTTTTAGGCAAGTGAAACTCCTGGACACACATTCTACTTGTTCAACCATTTGTCTTAAATCAGTTAAAAATGAGAAAACAGACCAGATGTTGTGTAAACGGGCACTGACAACTCTGTGCCTGGATGGATGATGCAATCTTGTCAGGACGTCGAAGCTGGTGGCAGGTTCAGACTCACCTGCCGAAGGGCTGTTCTCACAGTCCAGTCTCCATCTCCGCCTGCGCGCTGCCTCTTGCACAGCTCCCGCTGGTTGACGGTGATGCGGTTGCTGCTCATTTGGAAGTACTGCCAACGTTTCAAAACTGTCTTTTCTTTTTCCAGCCTCAGTCCCACTTTGACAAGTGATGCCTCAGCACAGGCTTTTCCTCCTTAGAGCATGTCGGTTCCTTGCTCAGCTTCACTCTCCCCTGACAGTTGGTGAGATTACCTACATCAATCCCATCTCCTTGTAACTCAGTCACTCCCTCCATTGATTGTCTCCACTGCTGTCTTTCCATTGCTCCGTTTATCTATTTCACTCTGTCACCCATGCACCTGAAAACCAAACTAGTTCTACCATGTGGAAGTAGCAGATGAGGATCACCTTGCAGCCATGTGTGTAAATGGGACTTAAAACGCAGCCCATCCCTGGCAGGTTTGGCTCAGTGGATAGAGCATCCATCTGCAGACTGAAGCATCCTGGGTTTGATTCCGGTCAAGGTCACATGCCTTGGTTGCAGGCTCAATCCCATCCCTGTCCCTGGTCGGAGGCAACAATTGGATGTATCTCTCTCACATCTGTTTCTCTTTCTCTGTCTCTCCCCCTCCCTTCCACTCTCTCTAAAAGTCAATGGAAAAAATATCCTCTAGTGAGAATTAACAAAACAAAAAAACAACATAAAAAATGCAGCCCAGAAATGCGCCGTTTTTTATTCTGCTTTACCACACCATGTGCTTGTGTTGGAGTGCCTAACCTCACCTGCCTGTCCTTCTCCTCCCTGCCTCCCCCCCGCTTTCTTTTTCTTGCTTGTCCTGTTGCTTTCTGGGTTTCTCCCTGGAAATTTAAATAGCTATGTTTCAGGTTCCTTTCCTCCACCTGCATTAGCTTTCAGGTCTCCACAATGAGGCTCATTTGGTAATTTCCTGCTCGTGTTTCGAAGCTGCGAGGCCTTTATGTTACTTGCCTGTCCTCAGTGGTTTTGTTATGCCTTTCGTTTCAGCTTGATCTGCAGATTTAATTAGTGAGCGACATGTCCTTCTCCTTTAAAGTGTGCGCAAGGTAATGGCAGTTCTCTGTAACAGCAGGCGCATCATAGAAACCAGGAAAGAGGGAGGTTGTAAACAGCTCTCTGCAAAATAAGGAGTGGGGGTCAAAGATGATGTGGAAGACGTGACAAAACAGCTGGGACTGTGACCTTGCTTGTACTCAACTTGCCAGGCTGTTCTGCACATATGGTGTGGCAGCACCTACCAGTGCCATTTCAGAGGCAGAAATGCAAAGGGTGATTGCGGTGGAGAAGTGAGATGTCAGTTCAGAAAAGGGTCTAGGGAGATGTAGCCTCCAAGATGAATGCTTTTTGCAATTTAATCTCTAGGAATAAGCTCCACATCTGTCTTGGGTCAGGTTTCTGGGAAATAGACTATGAGATGGAATTTTCCTGGGAGCGCTCTCAGAAATAACACCTGTGAGGGAGTGAAGGCAGCAGATCGGGCAGAAGGGGGAGTGCAACTGTCCTGCAGTTTCAACAAAGATCTCAGGGGTTTCCCCTGGGGTCCTCCTGAGCTGGTGCCCCTGCAAAGGAGTGCTGTGAGGCAAGGGTCTGAGCCTTTCTATCCCCATGTGGGTCAGTTATTGTACTTGAGCTGTATCTGGAGAGGGAGGATAAACTTGGGTGAGGTGCTCTTTTCAGAAGAAGATCATTCGTGGGAAAGGACTTAGCTGAGGGTCATCACAGCCAACCTTTCCAGCAGCTGGGAGAATGTGTGCGTCAGTCCTGAAGAGGACTTGGCAGCACACCTCATCATCCACTGCAGCATCTTAAGGGAACGTACAAACTCTCAGTGCCATTGGCACTGCCTGCCATTCATTGTTCAGCTTCTCTCTTTTGTCTTCTGTGACCCAGCCTTGTTTTGATCTTCTTGACTGGCCCATCTCAGCCTCTGCTGTGATTCTTTCTCCTCTTCCCTCCCCATTTGCTTTTTAAATATAGGCACATTCATTAGTTCCATCAACAAGTATTATGTGTTCCATATTTCCGGTAATATACTGTTTTTGACATTATTTTTAAACCATTCTTTCTCCCCGGGAAATTTTAGCTACTTACTTTTTTTTTCTTCTTTTTCCTCCAATGATTTTCAATTCTTTAAATCAAGCTTTAGTCTCACTTATAAAAGAAAAATCCAATTTCTTATTCTTGGCAGGGGTCGTTCACACTGAATATGTCCTGTGATGGAGTCAGTATCTGCCCCGATCCAAACATACCTCACTTAATGAAACAGCCTCACAAAGATGGTACACTTGGAGTTGTCCCAACTCTTGTTACTCACTGTATGATTCATGGGCCAGCAGTTTGTTAGAAACATAGAATCTTAGTCCCAATCAGACCTACTGAATCCAAGTCTGCATTTTAACAAGACCAATCCTATATGATAAAGATGTAATATGCAAAATGGTCCTTACACCATGAAGCGTAAAGACCAACCACATAATGACAGGATCACAGATCAGTAGGAGGGTGGGGCAGCAAACTACAAGTGGCTGTCAGAGAGCTACAGGAGGGGGCAGCAAGCTATGGAGGGGGGGGTGGGTGGAGGGAGCTACAGGAGGGTGGCAGCTAGCTACTTGCTACAAGTGGGCCTCGGAGAGCTACATGAGGAGATAGGGCAGCAAGCTATGAGGGAGGTGGGAGTAGGAGGGGGTGGGGGGGAGCTACAGGAAGGTGGGGTAGAAGGCAGAGAGCTACTGCAGGGTGGCAGGAAGCTACTGGAGAACTACTGGTGAGCTAATGGCACACGGATTCATGTGCAGTGATACTAGTGATTCATAAGCACGTCAAAGATTGAGAAGCACAGATCTAAAATGTTCTTTTTTTTAATTTGCATATCGCTCTTTTTTTTTATTGTTTTAAGTATTACAAATAGTAGTACATATGTCTCCTTTTCCCCCCCCCCATTGATCTCCCCCCGACCTCCCCTACCCCCCAGTACATGCCTTCACATGCCTACCCTCCCCCCCGACCCAGTGTCTTATATCCATTGGTTGTGCTTATATGCATGCGTACAAGTCCTTCGGTTGGTCTCTTACAGCCCCCCTCGCCCAACCTCCTCTGTCTTCCCAATGTAGTTTGACAGTCTGTTCAATGCTTCTTTGCCTCTGTATCTTTTTCCCACCATTTCTTTCCTTTAAAAAGTTTTGCCTTTGCAGACTGGAAATAAACTAATAACAAAACAAGACAAAACATAAAAATGTTTGAGTCCCAATTTCAATATCCAACAGTTCCTTATGTGTACATGTCAGCAGTGCTATCTGGATGGTGGGCACATGGTGGCAATGCAGGTCCGACCCTCTCTGGTTTGGTCCTAGGTAACCTGCAGCGGTGCACAGCTGCTGACTGCTCACGTGGCAAGGTGTTGTCAGCATCTTCCATCTCTGGACTGTTTTTTCCTCTTGTCTTCGTGGTTGGAGCACTCCTGTCAATTCCTCTCTGTTGCAGGAATCCATCTGGTCTTGGAGTCCCAATTTCAATGTCCAACAGTTCTGAGTCCCTGTTTCAATGTCCAACAGTTCCTTATGTGTACATGTCAGTAATGATATCTGGATGGTGGGCACATGGTGGCAATGCAGGTCCGACCCTCTCTGGTTTGGTCCTAGGTAACCTTCAGCGGTGCACAGCTGCTGACTGCTCGCGTGGCAAGGCGTTGTCAGCGTCTTCCATCTCTGGACTGTTTTTTCCTCTTGTCTTCGTGGTTGGAGCACACCTGTCAATTCCTCTCTGTTACAGGAATCCACCTGGTCTTGGGGTTGTTTTCTGAAAATATACAAATATATTCTCGACCACAAGTTAATAAAGGAATCTTTTCTATATAATTGATTTGGGATCCTTTTTATTTTTGTTCAAACGATTTTCCTTTGTCTTATTTAGACACCATGTGTGTTTTTAATGGCCGTCTTGCTGTTAGCATTACAAATGAAACTTAATTTTGTAAAGTAAAAATTTTCTAGATGTAATTTACTTATAGGATATTTTTCCTTACATGATATTGCCCTACTATCCCCCCCTTTTTTTTTATTAATGGAGGTTTTTGTAAATTTTATAATGCAGTCTTGATAACTTTAAATTAAATTTTTTTCCCCACACACATATGACTGCTTTAGGTTCATTGCATATTCAGGAATTTTACCATGAGATGAACTACCAATAGAAATTTTAGTTATTACTTTAAGAACAACTTTTTGTCCAGTACAATTAACTTTACTTGAATATTCACTTATTTCAATTAGCCTATTTAAATTAATCTGAAAACTCGATTACTATTTTACTGTCAAATTTAATACTCTACCAACAATCTTAGTTTACCCTGTAAATATTAGTGGGAAGGATTATTTGCATTCTTGAGTGGGCCCTGAGCATTCCAGATGCTGGGCTGAATTTAGATATAGGGCAGCTGCTGTCGGCCAAGTCTCTGTCTGTCACCTGTATCTCGATGTGAGCTGGGCCAGGTCTCTTTCTGTTGCCTGGGTCCCGTTCTGAGCTGGGTGTGGGAAGCGCGAAGCAGCCATGGGGGCAGGAGACCTCCTTCAGAAGGGGTGAGGGTTCAAGCCCCTGCAATGTTGGGGGGGTGAGGGTCTGTGCCCCACTTCTGTTGCCCCCCCAAGTTCTCTCCTGATGTTCTTCTCCCTCAAACTCCATACTCAATGGATAACTAATTTAATCTATTTTATCTTTTTAATCCCTCTATCAGGAATATCACATTAACCTCCTAAGTGACCTTACTGCCTCAGTCTCTATCCTTCATACTGATGTGTACTCATTATCCTAGAACATATCATTCATCTTGTGCAAACTTTCAACTGCTTCCACTGCCTAGAGGGTAAATTGCAAAGGTCTAACTTGGCACCCCGCTTTTCTGTTTTATCTTCCACTGCCTCCTTCCACACCTCCAGCTCCAATCTTCTTGGTCTACTCTTACTCACATACACATTCACACCATTGTGCCATTCTTTGTGCTGCTTCTTCTGAAGCATCCTGTTGGCCTCTACTTTGCCTATCAACATCTTACTTAGTCTTTAAGATCCAGCCTAAATGCTTTGTCTTCCTATAGTCCCCCAGGCTTCTCCCCTGAACTAATTCCAGAACACATTAGGCATCTCTGTTTTGCTCCATTTTCATTCTACTTTGTGTGAAGCCTAAATCTTAGTACCTAGCAAAAGGCATAGCACATAGCACGTAACATAAGCATGTATGTTACTAAGCAAAGGAATGAAATAAATCCATGAGTGAAATAAATGAATATTGACAATCAGCAAAGTTTAAACATGATGGAATCGGTTTGACTGAAAAATAAATGGTATCTCATGGGATTGCTGGTCATAGTATCTAGATTTTCTGAGACAATCCTATTTTAGTAAGTTTTCCAATTTTTCCATAAATATATTTTATGTTTGGTTCTTGACTTTAACATATGGTCCTCACTATCGTGGTCTCTAAGCTGCATCACTTGGCCGCCTCTTAAATAGGCTTCAGAGGTGCTGCATAGCTCCACGTAATGAGTGATGGATTATGCTGAGTATCCCAGAGTACTCTCCCTGAGATTCCCCATCCATTTCCCCAAGCCTGGCTGCTTGCCTTAACATTTACACATCATGCCCTCCTCCCTGCTCTTTCCCTGCCTCCCCGGTTTCCTACCACCAGAGTGGAAGGAGAGATCTATTTCGCTTTGCTAACTCTGTCCGAAGTGACAGAGCTGATCAATGAGTTGCCGAGCCTGTCTAGGAAAGCCAGTTTCATTGTCCTCCTGTGGCTGGGCTGACAGCAGTCAGCCTTTTATGAACTGAATAGTGACGCATTCTTTACAGCTCAGTTTTGCCAGTTTATGGTAGATTCTAGCTATATGTTTTATGTCTGCTGTTGTTACATTGTTGCCATTGATATTAATCTCTCGATAGTTTATTTGCTGTGAATTTATAAGTTTACATCACAAGAATAAAAAAGCAATAGAACAAACTTTAGAGTGTGAGGAGGTGGAGATCTGAAGGAAAGGGTGAAGATACTGAAGGCTGATTAAGGCCTACAGAGCTTCCTAAGTCCAATTCTTGGGCAGTTTTACTGGAAAAAGGAGACCTGTTTGTGTCATAACAGTTCCCATTCTTGTTGAAAATGAAAGAAGTTTGTGCTGTAGCAGCAGAAAGGCTTGTTCCTGGGATACAAATACTGTTATAGTAATCCTTACATTAAGAATAAGACAGGGAGCAACATGGAATGAGGAACCTTCTTTGGCTTGGTACCTGTTTGCTTTTTAATACCAGCAAATGCCAGGTTAAAAAGAGTCCTTTTAAAAGAATTCCCACGAGGAACTACAATTCCATCTTGGAACAGTGGCTACATTCTTAGAACTCCACATTCCATGATTTCCATAGCAAAGTGTGTATTCTAGCTTCCTCCATGCTTGACAGACATGTAATTTTCTTGGCACCCATGTTTTGCCTAAAAGTGAATATATTTGTCAAAGCAGAAAGATACCTGTGATGGGTGCCATGAAATTAATTATATGGATAATCTCTCTTTGATACGTGAGCCATTAAAAAAATTAAATTTTAAAATATATCCAGACTTCCAGGTAATTAACATATTTTATTGAAATGATTTAAAATTCTGTTCTTAGAACATTGGAATACACAAATAATTCTTAATAGAGGTAGAAGTCTTACTTTTTGTATTTTTATATTTTTCTTTCTTCTGATGAGATTGACTAGCTGTTAATATTCTCATTTATGGAAAAATATTTATTATAGGAGGAATTAAAAACAGGATTGAGAACCTTAAGACAAGATTTTCAACTGTGTGCAAAGTCTTACTAATTCTTTAAGCCTCAGATTTGTCTCTTTTTCAGTTGAATATAAACTCCACAACTTAGAAATGTTGTCTCATACTTGTTCAATTCAAATTTAATTTGATACCTTTTCTTTTCATACTGGTTGCATTTGCTTCTTGTTGACAGAAATGGTCTAAAAGTTCCCTGGGAGATGCATGTGTGAACTGGTGAAGACCTTTCAGAGTACTATGAAGGTAAACCCTCTCAGGATTATGGATTCTGTTGCTCATATACTCTCCTTCTGAATTCCCCCAACCACTTGCAAATTTATGTCTGTGATCCTGCTCATTGATTGGTTGATTTATTTGTTCAATAAATCCTTATGGAGTTTCAATACAGTTTTAGGCCCTACGATACAAAGTGAGTATAACAGAAAGAATGGCTGCTCTCAAAGTGCTTATAGTTTAGTGGAGGTAGGTGGGTAATGATAGGATAAGGGTTGATAAATACCACCAGAGAGGTTAACAAAGAAGCACAACGAAAATGCTTATCTCTGTTTTATAAGAATTAAGGAGCTTCTTTCTTTATTAAGATCTGAAAAATAAGTGAATAGGCAGAGTATCCCGGGAACAAGCATGTGCAAAAGATCTTGAGGAAGAGCACATTTGGGGATGGGCAAATAGTTCAATATGACTTGAACAAAGTGTAATTGTAGGTGAGGAAGTAGAGAGAAATGAAGGCCAGATCACGAAAGCTCTTGTATATTATATATTTGCATTGCGCCAAACTAAAGGCAATGAGCAGATATTAAACTGTTGCCCTAGCCGGTTTGGTTCAGTGGATAGAGTGTCAGCCTGCAGACTGAAGGGTTCTGGGTTTGATTCCAGTCAAGTGCATGTAACTCAGTTACAAGCTTGATCCCCAGCCCTGGTCAGGGCATGCAGGAGGCAACCAATCTATGTGTCTCTCACATTTCTCTCTGTCTCTCTCTGTCTCTGTCTCTATCTCTGTCTCTCTCTCTCTCCTCTCCCTTCCAAAAATCAAAGAAAATATCCTTAGGTGAGGATTAACAAAACAAACAAACAAAAAGTGTTGTAAGGAGAGAGAAAAGGCAAGAATTTCATTTAGAATATGCTGGCTATAAGCAAAAGGTAGGTTTTTTTCATCCTGTAAGTACTTATTTAGCACTTACTATGTATCAAAACTCAGTAGTATTCAATAGTTAGAGGCTTTAAAAGGGTATTATTTGGAGGCAGGCAGATAAGTTGAGAAGGATGTTAGAATAAATATCGAGGAGGTAGTAATAAAAGAAGTCAGATTTATTTATAGTCAGTTAAATTTCCCGATATACCCCCTATTTACCACCTACAGAAAAATCAATGAAGTAAAAATGTATTGTTCAGTATATTTAGACTTACCATTAGCTTAGGAGTTCTCCACCACATTTGTTTACCTGACGGACACCTACTGACTAGTCTGGCAAATGGTTCATTGGAAAAAGTAAATGCTTTGGAAGGGTTAGATCACAGTTCAAATTACAGCTCTGCTACTTCTTAATTGGGTGGATGTGAACACCTGTCTCAAGTGGGATCTTAAGATATGCAATTCTATTCTCTTTTATTCTGTCCTAGAAATCTCATCTTGACATGGGTTCCATTGTAAAATGGCACCGTTCTAGACTAGTGCCCTCAAAAGAGGGTCAAGACTAAGGACCAAAGGAAAATAATGAATTACAACTCTGGCATTTAAAGTCAAGTCTGTTCTTTGATGGGTAAATTCCTTGATCAAAATGTTTTCCTCATCAAACACGAAAAGTGTGTATCCAGGGGCTACATTTTCCATTGTGTGGGAAATTTTCATAATAATAATTTATTTTGTTCACTCAACGTTTATGCCACTGTGTCCCCAGGTAGTGTGCTAAGTACTTTACATAAGTAATCTCATTCCATCCTCACCATGAACACATGGGGTAGTTTTTATGTGTTCATTTTATAGGTGAGAGGTGGAGGGATGTGCTCCAAAACCACCGAGCATGCTGAATCCCCTCACTAAGGTCATCAAGCTTTACAGTCCATGTTCCTTTTTTGTTAGGGTACACTGTTCTTTCTTATAAGAACATTCAAGTCACAGAAAAGAAACTTCTTCGGAGAGGTGATGTCCCTCCCTGCCCTCAGGAAATGAGTAATATTATCTAATACACAAATAGCTTTGATTACTAACAACACATATATAGGTGTCACTGTGTGTTCACCTGACACAGACTGGTCATATTCATCAGGATGTCAGCCTAACTTTTATTCATCCTACTTTCATTCTTAGAAATTAACACTCTGTCCCTGACATCTATCAAGTTGTCTTTTTAAAGACAATGGAGTGTGAGGTGTGCCAACTGAGGTACCAAGCACTGGCTTTCTCAGTTGAGGAATGGTACGGGTGCCAAGGTGGCACTTCCGGCAATGACTTGGATCTGAGTGTGTTAACGGCTTCAGCAGGAGCAGGGTTCAATGCCCTAAGCTGGAGGGGCTGGACTGAGCCATGACTGGGGATCAACTTTCAGGCCACTGAAGTGAGTAGTCTCTGGGCAGTTCCTGCTGTGGCTCCTGTGGGGCGTTGGCCTGCCAGATTTGGTTGACCAAGTGGTGTAATTAGCTAGAATGTTCAGAGGTTAATGTTATTGAAGGAGAAACAAAACCGTTACCCATGGTTGATCCTACCCCCCAAACTGTAGAAATTGCTCCTGGAATAGCTGAGAAGACCAAAAATGGTAGCCAGTCATTCTAGATGAGAATTTAAAGTTAGAAAGAGATTGAATTTCTTTCTGTAGGGTTGGCCACTGATCAGTTTTAAAGTAAAGTTTGCCTCTTCCCAACCTGTAGTTTACATTAGAAAGGATTTTCCCTAAATACTTCTGGTTAATCTCCACCCTTTTATTCAATCAGCACCCTGAGAAAGGCCCATGGCTAATCTGATTAGTAAATTTGTGAAGAATAAAGTTCAGCTCATCAACTCCTCTTGGGAACAAGTGCCCATGGGGAGAAGGGGTTCTTCATTGTCTCTCCATTCTGTAAAAATTCCCTGGGTCTGGGACTTGGCCTGGGGTATTAAAAGGAGTAAATCTGACTTATTCTTAGGGTTAGTATTAAAAGGCCTGTATAGTTCTCATATAAGGTTACATAGATTACATCTACTACCTTAGCTGTTATTTGTTATAAGGGGATATGTTGACCCCCATCTTTCAGTTCATTTCTCCATTTGTTCAGAACTCAGGTTAGGGAAAAGGATCATTAATTATACTGGCCTGCTCAGAGGCCCAGATACCCTTATGAAAATGAAAGTGTAATAAATCAGATTATTACGTGAATGAGGAAGAGAAAGAATGGAGGATGTAGGGCCACATGTGGTCTTTATTTCCACTCAGGGTACACTCTCTGGGAAGGGGCTGAGCCTGCAACAGGCAGATTTATCTCAGACTTTGGAAAAAGCTCCCTGACTCCATTGGTTACATGGCCAGAAGAAGGGATTATCAAAGAACATTGTAGAATTGTTTCCCCACAGATGCCCTTAAAAATCAAATATAGGCATGTGGGGAATTAAGTGTAGGTAGCCATCATAATCACTAATAAGATTGGTTTGTTATGCCCAGATTTCAGGATCCCCAAAAACCCACCAGGAAGGAGCCGAGCCCGATGCAAGAGCAAGAGAACCTTTATTCGTGCTAGCACGAGCTCCCGTCTCCAGCAATCACCGGCGCAGCAGCAGGAGAGAGAGAGAGAGAGCTCTGGGAGAACAAAGACTTTATAGGGGGTCCAAAGCAGTGGGCAGGGGGAATGTTCCTGGCCCCTGTCCATTGGTCAGGGGGCAGGATCAGGGGTCTGGTTACGCAAGGGTACTGTGCAGTTTGCCTAATTTGGGCTGAGTCCACTTCTCTGCATTCCTATTGGCAGTTTTGTGCAAATGTTACATACTTGCTGTTTACAGGGAAGGGCAGCAGGAAGAGTTGCAGACGGGTACAGAACAAAAGAAACATTATAAAAGTAACAAAAAGAACTCCATGGGGTCAACCTAGTTTTAGCTCTATCATTCCCCCCTTATCATGAGACTTACAGGCCCAATCATGGGTCGGTTTGCATTTCTACCTCGCCTTCTGTTGCTAGAGGCCTGTACTGGGCGCGCAGGACCACTTTTAAGCACATTAACCACATCTTGTTTTTGTAGAGCAAGTAACCCAAGACAAAACAGTTTTTCCTAAGCAAAGTCAGGATCATGCCATTGATGACCATGTTATTCACAGGATCACCCTGTTCTTCAGAAAGCTGACAGTGTTCTATGAAAGAAGGCCTATTTGCTGGGAAGGGGCCATGAGACCGTATCTCAAGGCCTGGCCTGGTGTCAGCACTGACAACTCTATCTAGGGCATAGTCCATGGTCTCTGGAATGGGCAAAAATTCCCACTCTCCAACAGGTTGAGCTGGCTAGTCACTCAGAAAGCCTAAACTGCTCCCAATGGTGGGTGTGGCAGCTGCACCAACTCTGTTAGAGCAACAGAGAGTACTTTTTGTAGCTCTGGTAAAAAATGAGTCAGAACTCTAGTGTTATATAATTTCACCATTTCAAAGGACCCTAGATAGTAATCTGTAATTAACTTTATCTTATTATTTTCTTCTTCCCAGCCTCATTATTTCCCAGCATTCTTACTCACCTACTTGAGATCTGTTAGCTCATTAGTGTATTTTCTTCCAATAGAGAGTAGCAAATAGAGCCTGGATTATAAGGATTTTGGAGGCCTTGGTAGAGGTAAAAATAGAAGCAAGCAATATTGAGGTCAGGTATTAATGACCACTCATGAGGCTTGTTAGATTGTGGGGAAGGGGAATATGGTAGACGAAAAGGAGAGTTTGGGATACCTAGAATTAGTGGTAGACATTCACAACAACCACTCCACGGGATACCTAGTCCATTTGTGGGGAACAGTATGCAGTCTGATGTGAGGTTTAGAAGCTTGAGAGCAACCTGAATGTGTCTCTAAGAATTCGTTTCGGTCTTTCCTATTGCCCTGCTGTGTTTTATCAGGCCAAGTGCTCATGGAGCAGTTTTACACTGGTGCTCTTAAAGGTGCCATTGATTTTTAAAATTATTTTACTTTTCAGAAAAGTAATTATTTTATGCATTCATTCTGTCATTCCATAGATATTTTTGAAGTACCTGCTGACTGTCAGACACAGTCCTCAGCAGAGGGGAGAGGAAGAAACATTGGGAAAGTACATGGTGGCCATGGAGGAGGGCACAATGGCCTATCTGTGTCCTTGGCACTTCACAAATACTTACTGCTCCAGGGGGTTAACATTCTGTGATTCAGTGGATTGAATTAAATTGAACCAACTTGAATCTTCCACATGATGGGAGGATAATAAGAATAATGGATGCCCTCATAGTGCAGACAAAGAAAGACATCTCATTATTTTATTGTTGGGAGTAATAAAAATTGTCCTAATCTTTCAGTGAGCAAATGGCTCTCTGAGAGAGGTGGAGTGAGGGATGGGAGCGGGGGCAGGCAATGGCTTCAAGGAGAATAGATTTGCAGGAATTCACTAATGAAAATATGAAAATGTCAAAACATAACGGAAACATTAAAACATATCCAAGGGCATGGGTTTGTAAAATGCCACAGTATATGTATCTCATAGAACTAATAAGAGCTAAAATATGAAAAATGATCCCTGGTTACAAATGCAAGGGTGAGTGTATATAATGTCACTTAGGGTCCTGTACATACTACCAACCAGCCAAGTCTTCCTTTAGAAATTTTATGAAGAATTTATGAAGAATTTTATGAAGTATTAAAAGAGAAGGGATATGTGTCTGTCCTTTCACTCCTATAAGTAAAAAAGTCAGTTTTTGCTAATGAAGGTTATTTAGCCAAGTTAACCATTTGAAAAGTGGATTTCCCAAAAGGTATTCAAAATGGTAAATGATCCAGGACTCTGTCAGCTCATATGATTTCTGTAGGTGAATTAGGGTCCCCCTTTGGGAAGTTATGTAACTTGGTGTTTTCATTGATTTGTTCCACACGTCCCTGTGCCACAGAGTCTGGCTTGGTGAGTGGGGGATGGGGATGTCAAGTTCTGCCCCTGCGGTGGACACTCTTGTGTAGTGACCATTCAACACAGTTGTACGGAAAGCCTTGTAAAGGGCTAACCACACCCTGGTATATGTATCAAAGTACTAGGCAGAGAATCTGATTCACTGTAAGGGGTGACTGCCCGTATGGGGCCCTGTTAAGATTAGGTGGGACCATGGACAGCTGTAACTATTGGGTCTTGATTCCTAGAATATTACCCTGGATAATTTATTTTCCTTTACTGGTCACCAAGGGTCTTCATTGTTTTCTGCCAGTGGTTCTCCCTGGCTGGACCCACTTCAGTTATCCCCATCAAAGCTTCAGGGAGGAGGAAGAGAACCTCCTGGGTGCCTTTCTATAAATTCATAAGAATTCAGCCATTCCTGGCCAACTCATTTATCGTTTTAAGCTCTGGGTATTCTTTTAAATGAAATGAAATACAGAAATATTTTTTAAGGCCCATTCCAGCTCCAAAGTCTGAACTAAACAAAGCCACATTTTTTATGATTATTTACTTATATGAAAACTCTCACATAAAATATAAACTTCCCAGAGAAACACTGGCACATTTGTTAACAATATTTTATTTATTGTGAAATGTGGCAAAGAGTTTTTTGTTGTTGAACAATTCTTAAAGTAAACTCTAATTTGCTCTGAAAATACAATTTCTATTTTGGCTTTAATTTATAGGAATTCAGTCTAAAAAGAAAAAGGCATAAATTATTTAATTTTCAGTCAGTCCTCAGAAGAGCCCACAGTTAACAGAGCATGTCTAAATATTTCTGTAGAATTTCAGGAGGTAATGTTCACACTAGCCAAAAGTGAGTGAGTGGTAAGCCCTCAACCTATGAGTCATCTGTTAGAAAGCTCTCAAATAATAAGTACTAGTTTCTAAATTGCATGCTTATTCTTAAAGTGGTTATTTAAGAGAAATAAAGAGCCCTTGCCATATCAAAATTCAGCAAAACATATGTTTAAAAATTTCAGACTAACCATAGAAGATTGGTCAAATGAATGAGGACCAATTTTAGAGTGAAGGGCTCCGCAAAAGGCAGGTTTCTGATAACAGCAATATGAAAAATATATTTTTCTCTCATCTAGATGGTTCAATTTGCTGTTCTCTGGGTAAAGTTCACAAGGTTTTAAAAATCTTGCCAAATGAGCAAATTTTCAGAGTAATATTGAGATGATGAACTCCAATTTGGGTTTGTCTGAACAGAGTTGAGGGATGATAAAAATATTCCAAGTATTTCAGATGCTACAAATATTTCACACTGTTTAAGAACATTAGTATGTGTTTTTTTAGAAAAGTAAACCAATCTAGATGAATTAATATCAAATATAATAAATTATTTACTTGAGATTCTATTCCCTATGCCCAATTTGAATAAATGCCTACAATATGCCTAGCAGGGCCTGGAAAATGTCTCTCTAAGTGACAGTGTTGAGCTAATTATATTAATCCAGCCATAAAATTTTAAAGAAAAAAGGAGAAAGTGAAGCAAAGGGGATGGAAAGGAGAATACATTCAGCTAAAAATATTTAAAATATTTTTTTTTTAGTTTTAAGTAGCATATCTGGAAATGTGAAAATTAAACTATAGCTTAATGTGAAGGTTTAAAAAAATTGTAGTTATATTGCAGATAAACCAGATCATCAAATATTGGGAATCTTTGGTCTTCATAAATTTGGTTGAGCATTTAGACCTGGTCCACAGAAAGGATGGCTTATGGCTCCCCCCACCCCCCACCCCAAACAGCTCCTTCCTTTTCTGTATTCTTCCTGTATCTCTTTGTTGTTGTTGTTGTTGATCCTCACCCAAAGATATTTTTCTCATTGATTTTCAGAGAGCATGGAAGGAAGGGGGAGAGACGGAAAGAAAGAGAAAAACATAGATGTGAGAGAGACACATGGATTGGTTGCCTTTTGCGCGCCCCCTGACCAGGGCCTGGGATCAAGCCTGCAACCAAGGTATGTGCCCTTGACTGGAATTGAATCAGGAAACTTTCAGATTGTGACCAACATTCTATCCACATGAGCCAAACTGGATGGGGCTCTTCCTCTATCTTGAGCTGTTTTTCTCTCTGACCATCTCTCCTATCTCCAATGTCCCTTCTCTTGCTTTTGCTTTTCATCCACATACACAGGGTTCACTGTCCCTGATGGCTTCTCTCTCTCTTTTTTTTCCATTGTTTTTTTTTGTGTGTGTGTTTGTTTTGTTTTGTTTTTCAAGGGATCTAGAATGGGGAAAAAAATCTGTTTTGGATTGTGGTTTTGAAAGAAGAAAGCAGAACTGACTATCTCCCATCTTGCAGAGCTAGATCCTCAGGTGACCCTCCCCACTGGGGGTCACCACAGGAATGTCAGAATTGTCCTAACTCCCCCAACCGCTGCCTGAGTAGACCAGTGAAGCTCCAGGAATGTAGCTAAGGTCCTAATAAGGCTATCAAGAAGCAAAGGTAGGGGGATGGCTCAGACCTTGGAATGTATTGGCCACCTCCTGACCTTTGTGCCGTAAAACCCTGCAGAAAAACCCTGACCAAAGTGACCACTCTCTGTAACCCACGTCACCCACCTAAGCCCACCCAAATGACTAGCCCTATATAACCTTTGTTCCCCTGGGGCTCGCTCTCTCGTCTCGCCGCTGCGTCGGTAAAGAGGCTGGGAGCCAAGCCCGGGCTTGAATAAAGACTCTTTTGTTTTTTTACATCGGAAGTGGCTCCCTGGTGGTTGAATTTGGGGACCCCGAAATCTGGGCATAACAGTTTATCAGAAATCTGTGTTTATTTTAATTTCTAACTTTTTATGTTGTTTTATTTTTTTTGCTTAAAAAAAAAAAAAGGAATGTCAGTGCCTCAGAGAGGACTTCTCTGGCCACACTGTCTGCAATTGTATCCCGTTTATAATTATGGTCCTAGTAACCAAAATGCAGAGGGAGTTGAGTGCTTGGGCCCGCTACCCCACCCAAAGACTTGCAGGGAGGGAGTGGGGAAGATAGATCCCCCAAATTCCCTCTTCTTCCACTCTTCCACCTCCTGCCAGGATCTCCTGTTGGCAGAACCAGAGTAGAAGCATGTGAAAGGGTTTAATTGAACTTGGAGGAAATCTCCCCACTCTCATATTATTCTCTATTTCTTTACCTTATTTTATTTTTAGAGCCTCTGACTTTATGCTTGATGGGAACCTTTGTTTGTTGATTATTTTTGTGGTAGGAAGGAAGCTTTATGGAAACAGGGACTTTACTTTGGATTTGCTCTAGTTTCCTAGAATGCTGCTTGGCACATATGCACTCATTAAGCATTTTTGAAGGAAAGGAGAAAAGGCAGGAATGGAAAAAGAAAGGAAGGTAAGAAATAGAAAGAAAATAAAAATAAAGGAAGAAAATAAAAAATGTCCATATATGTAGACTCCCAGGGAGATCTGATTTTACCCTATGGTGGTGAATGAGATGATTTTAGGTGGCATATGATGCTTGCTTTTTAATTACTTATATCTTTATTTTAATGATTATTGGATAACTTTATTTTTCATGAGGGGTCCTGAGTGGGTCTTTAGGTATATATTATTAAAAGTAAAATAATGCTATATAAATAAATGAAGTTTAGGAAAAGGTAGAGTAAATGTTCCCCATGCCTCCAGGTTTTTATCAACATCCATACCAAGCATGATCTTTTGTGCCTTTATAGTATTTAAAGCTGCTCAAAAATGTTTCACATCTTCTGTGTGCTCTTATAACAACACTATTGGGCAGAGAGTTTGAAAGGCTTTTTGCAGGGTTCTGCCTTGAGCTGGTGATAGGTTTGGGAACATGACTTAAGTGCTATGATGGGAGAATAGTTCTCTCATGTTGTGCTTAGTGTGCAGCTCCCCAAGTAGATAAGTAGTGAATGGGCCGTGAGCCATTTCTATAGGATGGGGGTGGCAAATGCACCATCTCTGAAGACAGATTGTCCTGGCTCAGCCCCAGCTCCACCAATCATTAGAGGTGACCTTGGTAAGTTATGGATTCTCTCTGTGCTTTGGTTTCTTCATCTGTAACATGGTATAATAACATCTCCTCTCTTGTTGGAAAGACTAAATGAAATAACATAAGCACCTAGAAAAGTGTCTGGGACAATGACAGTGTAATGGTTTTCTAGTGTGGGGAATATTTCTAACCAGCTGGAATTATAGCCTACTTTTTTCTAGTATTTTCTCTCTCCCTGCTGTGTGCAGGGAAAGATGCAAGCAGCATACCCTGAACCAAAAATATATCTGTTTGAGGTGTCCAGCATTGATTTTTACCACTGGAGTACTGACAAATGCATTTTAATAATTATACTCTGAGTGGAAATTTCATAGATGTGGGAGATGACAACAGAATCTATTGCAATGAAACCAAATGTGCATGCTATGGCTATCAGCTCTGAGATAATGCAAAAAGTATATATTTTGATGTGAGCCACAAAGTTATTCTATTAATAATAATGAGGTCTGCGTTTTACTTTTTCCAATAGGATCATGCACTTGAATTTATTTGCACTATGGAATATTCTCCCATGTGCCATGCACCTGGTGTTGACTGAGTTTGCCTAAACCTCATGTTGTATTACATTTTGTTAAGTCATTTTTATAAATTTATGCAAATTTACATAGTGATATATGTAACATCTGAATAGTGTTTCTACCTGACAGAAATGCACATCCTCCCAGTGTTTTAACAAGTACCTATTTATTTATAATACTTATTTCTTCTCTCCCTTCACCTTTGGTCAACATTGAGATGATGGCACTGAATAAAGCCAACCAGCAAACACAAAGTCTTTCAGGTTTGGAATTGACTCAGTTATTCTATGAATTCCCACACATTTTTCAGCAGGTTTGTTTAGAGTGAACAATGCAAACAGGAAACAGGGAATGCTGATTGACAATGAGCCTCTCTGTGTACCTCCATGCAATTAACATAACCTGACTCTTCATCCTCATTGGAGGGGACGGATCCAGAATGAATGATGGAAAAAAATGAATAAAGAAAAAAGGAAAAAAGAAAAGCCACCAGAAGTTCAGTGTCAAACAGATTATCCTAAAAGAGAAGAATATTACTGCTCAGTAGGGGCTACCTTAGCCTGATTAGACAGCAGAGTGGTGATGTTTCAAAGAAAGACAATATCTCAGTTGTTGGGGATTTGGACACCAGCTACAATTCCTTCTGGGAAAGTTTTAGAATAAGTCCCTGGTGGCCTCTTAATATTATAGATGATGACTTTATTTTACCTTTAATAATGTGCCCCTAAAAGAAATCCTGGTCTATTTTTTTTTAACTGGGACATTAATCTGAGAATCTGCTCTATTTGGGTAGGTCCAATTGGAAGCTTTGAAAAAGGAGAAATATGTAAAATTTAATCAATTGATCATCTCTTGCTCAAGATTTTTAAAATCACAAACATTGTCAACATCTAAATGGTGGAAAATATCTTGACTTGTCAATATTCCTTCTGAATTTAGCTTGTGCAATGTTTTTGAAAAAGAACCCTAATAAGTCTCAAACCTTCAGACATCCCTGAGCGTGAAGATGGCAAAGGTTAACAAGATGCCAACTCAGCAGACCACCCAGGACTTTGCGCTTGACTGGGCTAATGGAGTCAGAGATTTGAGCACACATGGCCTGGGCCATGTTGAGGATCAGCACCAGAACTACCCAGTCAGGTGGGATGGAGGACTGATTAGGTGGACCATCAGGAGTTGGACAGATTCGGGACCAAGGAGAAAACAGGGAGTCAAGAATTTGGCTGTGAATAGAGCTTGAGTTTTCTCATACTTTTAATAGTACATATTTCATAGGGCTGTTGTGAAAATTAATTGGGATAATAAATATAAAGCTCTTAGAAAGTGCCTGTAACTCAACAATAGCAGATTTGCTTTTGCTTTTATCATAATAATGATAATTAACACTATGATTGAGGCCGCACAGAGGAGGAAAGCATCTTACTGTTACGGTATATTCCAAGAAGTATTTTTTGTAACTTATTTAAAAATCTTGCATATATCTAACCTTGAATGTCTCAGGGAGACTTTGGAAAATGGCAAAATGATTTAATTTTTTTTTTTTTTTTTTACTTTTTACAGTACCACAGGTGAGTTGGGAGTAAAGAAGCAGACAGGATAATAAATGAGTCAGAAAAATTTCAATGTGTCAGAAAAGTGCAGCTCTGAAGAGCTTCTCCAGTTTTATAGTAGGAATGGTCTGCATTTCATCTCAAATTATTATTTTAGTCACAAGCAGTGCTTTGCAAATGGCCTCATTAACAAAGATGCCACTTGGCATAGTCTCCTTACAAAACATAAAGTGAGTTAAGCTTAAAATCAGGTTCTCGGTTTTGCTTTGTTCAGGAACAAGGGACAGTGGCCATTGCTCTAAACTGGTTATTGACAGAATGCATATCATGGCCAAAATACAGAGCTCCGAAAGCCAACAGTCCCATGTTGAATACAACTTTGATGATGATATTTGTGGTGATGTCCATTGAAGAGGCCTGCTGTTATGGCTTGAATTGTGTTCTCTCAAAATTTATACGTGGAGTTCCCAACCTTGCATACCTCAGAAAGTAACCGTATTTGGAGAGCAGGTCTTTAAGAAGGTGATTAAGTTACAATGAGGTCTTTAGTGTGAGGCCCTATAATCCCCATAAGACTGGGGTCCTAATGGAGAGGTGGAGAGACCAGGGCTGCTCACCACTGAGAAAAAGCCATGCAGGAACACAGCAAGAAGGTGGCCATGTTCCCGGTGGGGAGAGGAGGCCTCAGGAGAAACCAAACTTACAAATACCTTTGGTCTTGGACGTGCAGCCTCCAGAAAGTGAGAAAATATATTTCTGTCATGTATGCCACCCCTTCTGTACTATTTTGTTGTAGTAGCCCTAGCAAACTAACATACCTGCCTTTCCTGGAAACTTCCTCTTGATCTTTCCCATCATGTGGAACTCCACCTCTCTTTATTCAGGTTTTACAGCAATAAACATGGCCGAGCAGTGTAGTTGTCTGTGGGTGATGCAGGGTAAATGTCTGAGTTGTTTCTCATGCTTGGACCCAGGCTGTGGTCATTGAAAAAGATAATGCTATAGTGTGATCCCAACCCACAGAAATATGCTGAGGGAAGTGATACAGCTGTTTAAAAAGATCCTTGACTTGCTGCCACTGATGAAGATTTGCACATGTCCAAGTACATGCATGTGCATTCACACACACACACACACACACACACACACACACACACAAATATACATAGATGTCCCCATCTTTAAGGAAAAAAAGGACATCAAAAAGACCTCACACGGGGCTCACTCAATGCATCCTCCCAGATTCACAAGGAGTTATTATACACTAGAAGCAAGAGGAAGTGTGAGAAAACAACAGAGAATACATGTAATCAATCTCTCTGTCTCTTTCCCTTTCTCTTTCCACTGGACTGATGCAGTTATGCCTGAGCATACTACTGACAGATGCTACTAAAGGCCTCGGGTTCCTCTCAGAACTGCCATCATTCTTCTAATGCCTTAGGAATGATTTGAAGAAGCTTCCTGTGCAGCCTAACACTAAGAAAGAAAGGTCAGTAAGGCTGGGAATTCCAAAAGTCTCATGTCTTCCGGGAAAATCCACCCAGTGGCTTGTGAAGCCTGCACTTACCTCTCTGGCCAGTCACCACTGTGGTCATGATGGTGATTGGGTCCCAAGCAGGCAGAGAGCTGCTGGGCACGTGATACTCACTGTCTATGGGGGAGAGAGACGCTGTGTGAGTAACACCTCAGTCATCAGGGCTCTCCATCCTGGGCCCTGGGAAAGAGCATGGCACTTCATCACAGGTTTCACTGCGCTTAATGTGGTGAAAAACATAGTCAGCTCCTCTCTTAAATCACAGAAGTCACGGACAGCAACAGGGAATCCGCATGTCAGCTCATCCGGGCTGTATGCTAAGGGAAGCCAGATCCAGCTCTGCTTTTCATTAGAGGAGAGTGAGTTAGGTTTGGGAGGTGTGCAAGCACCCCTGTTTTCCACCAGCTTGCCCTGCTTCTATCATTAACATAAGCTCACAATTAAGACACAGTGCTCTCAAGACGCAAGTATTTCTTCAGGCCTAGGATGTTGGTGTCTTTTCCTCCCTTTGAGGAAACGCTGCTGCCCTTTTGAAAACTCCAGAAATAAAGCTGTCAGTGAAAGCACATTAAATCGTGAAATGATGGGAACAAAGCTACTAACAATCCGGAATCCCCATAGCAAACCTCCAGAGGGACATTTTCCTGTCAGGGAAGCTCTTTCTGAAAGTGTCTACCTTTGAACATATTTTGCACTCTTGAAAGATGCATTAAATTTTATTAAGTCTAAATGAAGTTTATTTTACTTTTATGTGTTTTAATTTATATTTTAATGCAGTGTGGATTGTTATTGATGGACACATCTCAGTCCCATTTGAGTGTGAGCAAATGATGCAGCTTATTGAGTGGGCTTCCTAAACATTTCCCATTAAAATATTGAAGGCATCTGAACAGTAAAACCATCCAGCAGGTATTTACGAATGTGAGGCCCTGCAGCCGAGACATCTATGCACAGCCGATCTATGGAGAGAGAAATTAAATAAAAAGATATGACTAAGTGTCTGGTGAGGCTGAAATAGCTGTACAGATGTATAAAGGACATAACAAGGGAGAACGGTGAAGGGACAAGGACAAGAAAGATTAGGAGTTATAGCAAATATGCAGGCAATTGCATTTTGTTGGGTAAGAGTCTTACTTCCAAGGAGTTCAAGCTGAATGTTTGATCAGTCATTTATTTAACAAGTATTTATAGTATAACTATCAAGTGCTAGTCACTTACTTGGCACTTGGTATATAATAATATAATCCCTGTCTTTAAAAAGATCGCTACCTATTGGACAGTGAGACTCTGACTTCACTCTATAAACTGTGGAGATGTGAAGAAAAGCACTCTGGGTAAAAACGAAGCCTGTTGAGGCTGGGGTTTGGGCTCAGGCGCTGGAGGTATTTGGAGAAAGTTTTCCCCGAGTGGTGCAGTAAGATCTAAAGGAGAGAAGAATGTAAGGAAGAGGGTGGATTTGTGCAGGGCCCAGACAGGGAGGGAGAGCTGTAGGCCAGAAGCATGGGTCAGGGTGGAGAGAATGGTATGTGTAAGGCAGTGTGATCAGAGAGGGTTCAGCAGTGCTGGGGATGGTGATGAGACCACATGACATGCTGTGATATGTGATAATGAGGGAGGAGATGATGCCAAGAAGGTGGTTCTGGGCTGGCCCAGGCTAAGGAATGTATATTATATCTTATGGCCATGGTAAGCTCATTGTCGTTTTTTAAGCAGACAGAATCAGCTTTGTTTTCTTGCAATACCATTCTGGTAAGCAGCATGGAGGAGGGGCTGAAGCAGGCAAGTGACACCCCGTGGAAGATTTTACAATAGTTTGAACCAGCTTAACACCCTTCCCTTTTCCTTCCTCAGGAACAACACCTCTGCAGCCACACACACTCCAACCCCTCAGGACATTGATTCAGGTTCCCATCTTTAGTCTTGATCCTGCCTGCTCTCACTGGTTCCTGCTTCATTGGTTTGACCTGTGTTATTTCTCTCTGTCCTGAGGGCAATGGCTCTGCAAATAGAGAGAGGAGCAATATCTGAGAGACATTTTTGAGGCACAGTCAACAAATGTATTTATTAGCTCAGTCCACTCACTAGATGTTGCTTTGGTGATCTACCTTTTTTTTTTTCTTTCCTATTTTTCCTCATCCATGCCTGTGCCCCTGGAATTTTCATTTATTCCTATGTTATGGATGTGTCTCTTATCTGGGAGTGTTCAGATAGCTTAAGTCCAATCAGTTCAAGAATTCAAGCTTTTGCTCCTTCTCCAAACAACCCTGCCCCCTATGGTTTGTGTAATGATCATGTTAATGTGCCATTCCAGTAAAGAGGTCTTTAGAGTGTAAAAGGAACAAATCCTATTTCCCAAAGATACAATGACTATCTACCGGCTACTACTCTACATGCTTTGCATGAGTTTATTTATTTAAGCCCAAGGTAATAGTACTTCTCTTTTAATTTTTAAAGAACAGACCTCATGATATAAATATTACTGTTCCCATTTTATAGATTAAAAAGTCAAGGTTATTTGAAATTTCAAGATGAGAAAATATTTTTATGATGGGGATGTCCTTTATATTCCTCAAATCGCTCTTTAGCCAACAAAGTTCTATTAAAATCATATATCTATAGAGTTCTAGCTTCTCAGAATGAGATGAATTTTACAGGTGATATTTTTCAGCCCCTACAGCTTCAGTATGTGTTGGGTCCCTGATTATATTGATTCCTTTAGTCATTCCTTCATTCACTTATTGTGGATCGATTGCCTATTCTTTATCTTGATATTCACCAAAGTTAATATGCTCTGCCTATACTGTCTTCCTTCCAGCCTCAGTTCAACACTTTCAGTGACAGGGATTTATTGCCTCCTGAAGCAGTCTATTCTGCTGTATATTTAGTTTGTGAGATTTTGTATGTTGAGACAAAACCTATTGCCCTGCAATTTCCAGTCATTGGTCATAATTTTACCTCATGAGACCATCTAGAACAAGTTTAATCTTTCTTCCATGTGACAGTATTTCAATGAATTTAGAATTTTCTTTTGTACATTTCCATTTGCCTCTACCAACTCTTCTCTTTCTTGGTTCCTTTTTTTTTAAAAGTTCCCCACCTGAAGATGTATTTTTATTGATTTTAGATAGAGAGAGAAGGGAGGAGGAAAGAGAGAAACATCAGTGAGTTGCCTCCCATACCACCGCCAACCCCCGCCCCGACCAAACTGGGGATAGAACCCACAACATAGGTATGAAACCTGATTAGGAATCAAATCCCCAAACTTTTGGTGTATGGGACAACACTCCAACCAACCGAGCTACCCGTCCAACTTGGTTCTTTATGTGGCCCAGTTTCAAAGCTCCTTAGTATTTCAATTACTCTTCTCAGGTCAGTCATGTCTAAACATGTCTCACTTCGTCTTTTTGTTGTTAATCCTCACCTGAAGATATTTTTCCATTGATTTTTTAGAGAGAGTGGAAGAAAGAGGGAAAGACAGAAATATCAATGTGAGAGAAACACATTGATTGGTTGCCTCCTGCAGGAGGCCAACCAGGGCTGGGGCTGGGGAAGAGCCTGCAACCAAGGAAGGTGCCCTTGACCCTTGACCCAGAATTGAACTTTAGTCAGCAGGCTGATACTCTATCCACTGAGCCAAACAAGCTAGGGCTCACATTGTCTTCATGAGACTTTACATGCAGTGCTCAACTCTCTTTGCAAGTCTAAGCCTGTTTTGTACTGAGAAGGGTAGAAAGGAGTTATCCCTTACCCACTTCCCTCTTTATTAACTCATAGCATTTGTAATTAGTTTCTTGTGTTGGTGTCCCTATCACCTGCAAGACAGCAAGAGTGGCAAAACCACAAAACTTTTGTTTTCAGCAGTGTCCCCAGCAGAATGCCTAGCATGAGTAAGTATGCAATAAATGTTTCTGTAATGAATGAATGAATGACTAATGGAATGAGTGAGTACACAGCTGTTAAAATACCGAACAAGAGCATGCTCATTTTTCTAAATAGAACAGAACTAGAAGTAACTTTGGAAATTCACTATCCCAATCAGCCCATTTTCAAGAAAGAAAACAGACCTGAGGAGTCAGTGATTTCCTGAAGGTCACACAACAGAGCTAAGACTAGAACTCAGGACAGCTGACTCCTATTTCAGAGCTGAAAGGGCAACTCCAGGTCTCAGTAGGGTGTGGTGGCGGTGGTAGACATGAGTGTGGGGAGCCGGCATGGCCAAGGCATACTCAGCCCCAGGACGCCTTATGTGCCTTGTCAGCTCAGCCAGGATCAGTGACCCTGAGTGGGGGTTGTGAAGGATTAGAAAAGACAGAGAAGAGAATGAAAGCTGGGACTCAGTGGCACGCTGCTTCCCTGATGGGGACCCAGCAGCGCCACGGACTACAAGCTGTGTCTTTATTTTATAGCCAGATGCCAGAAGGCAAAGTAAGGGCGTGGTCAAGATGTTTACAACATTCTCCTGAGTTTCAGTCCCACTCAATTACATGCACCTGATCAAGCTTTGTTTACTTGCAGCCTATATCACTTAGGCCTTAGGTATGGGCCACGTGTTGGGACCATAGGTTCAAGCTTACAACTATAGCTGTTGGCTATAATTGTGCTGGGAGGCTCTGCCATCCAAGCTGGGACTTGCACGTGGCCACGAGAGGACTGCGCCCTCTCATCAGTCCAAGGCTTGAACCTGTCCAAACACTGTAGCCGCACCCCACACATGAGACAACAATTTTATAATCTCTGAAAGTCAGGCATCTTGGGCCCTTCTGGGGTCTGGGGAAACCATAAGAAAGAAGTCTTTGCAGCCTAGCCTCTTCCAGGTCAGGAGCTAACTCAGTGGGACAGGGATGCATTCAGGGCAGCCTTGGACCCTAGCTATGTACTCGGGACTCTTCCAGGGCCCACATAATGCTCAGATATTGATTCAGCATCTGTCCTTTAAGATCTCCTAAACTGCACTGGGAAAGGACTGACAAATAAGAAACAGCCAAGGATACACCCAGAGAATTATTCCAGAGAAATGAAATGAGGTGTTGGCAGTGCAATGAAATACATTCTGCTTTTGTTCTGCTCAAGCTCACTGAGAGGAAGGAAGGAAGCTGAGGCTATTACCGTTCTTAGAAAACAAAGCAAACCTGGGTGTCAATTTTAGCTTTCTCCTGTATGTGTTGTTCATAGATGTGTCTGGCCTGATCACAGGAGAATTATGGCTCTCCTACCATAAATAGCACTGATCCATATCCTCCCTCCGAGACTATGAAGGGGATTCTGCAGTAGTATTTTATGGCTTGAAACAATGCATAATATAAGCCCCTAATCTGGCGGTAATGGTCTGCTCTGTCAACCTATACTAGAGAAGTGCCAATAAGAACATGAGTAATGCTCACCATTGTTAAACCCTGGCTAGGCATGATTTCATTCATTCCTCACAATAGGTATTAGCCCATTTGAGAGATGAGGCAATCAAGGTTCAGAGAGTGCCAGTTTTGAGATCACATCTGCCTAATGCTAAAGCCTTAACCTTGTGTTGCTAACCTTGTGCTTAGAGCTTGTATATTTCATTAGAATAATCAGTGTCTATCTAGATGTGCTTCTTCTGTTTGAGGCAGAAACTTTCTCCTCAGGGCCTTCATACATTGCTGTCTTTCTGCCTTAAATGTTCTTACAATCCATTCCCAAGTTGGCCCTGTTTCTATGCACCATTTTGGAATCTGTGCAGGTGCACCCTCTTCCAAGAAGTCCTATTTGCTCCCTCTCCCCTCTCCGAGTTTGTGCAGTACTT
This sequence comes from Corynorhinus townsendii, assembly GCA_026230045.1. NCBI lineage: Eukaryota > Metazoa > Chordata > Mammalia > Chiroptera > Vespertilionidae > Corynorhinus > Corynorhinus townsendii. The sequence continues at coordinate 60,204,853 of JAPDVU010000008.1, read as the reverse complement.
CCTTCCTGTTTCTGCCACTGCATCAATGATTCTGTTTGCTTAAAATCTTGTTTTCCCACTGCTAGACTGGGAGCCCCTGGAGGTCAAAGACCACTTCTTATTGAATCTGTGTGCCCTGTGCCTAATGCAAGTACGTGTTCCTTATTATTTTATTTATTAAATGACAGACAGGCTCTGGAGCACCTGAGAAGTAATAGGACCATGCTTTCTAATCACAAGAGGATGAGAATGGTTTAAAAGATTAAATTCTTCTTGAGGTAGAGGATTTCTTTTCTTTGGTATGCCTGGCAGAGCACCTGGCATCAGTCAATATGCATTAATGTGAATCTAAAGGACCCAGAAAAATCCTACCAATAAAATACTAAACTAAACAAAAGACAAAGCTCAGAAGGAATGACGAAGGTTATTCAAGGTGGCAAATTATAGCGGGAATTATGGGGGGTGCTGGAGTGAGAGGGGGCTCAAATCCCAGCAAGTTCAGAATTGTAGCTGAAGCTTAGTTCCTTCATTTGAAAACTAGGAATAATAACAATACCAACATTAGAGGGCAGTTGTGAGAATTGTTTATAGTACTACTATGTATGAGTCTTTGCACTAAGCTCAGCATGTTAGCACCAATAAATGACAGCTATTTTTACATAGCTGCATAGTCCTCTCTTTTCCAACAGGCATGTGAAGGTCTTAAAATACATTTTTCTTTATAAATGCTTCCCCATTGAGATATGCCCCAAATGTCACGGCTCTGATATATAGGTCGAGGTAACTAGGTGTCTAGGATTTCACAGCAACATTGTATAAAATGTGGAAGTCATATTTTCAGGTTAGATTCTGGGCCTATGAAAAGTCTTCTGCCACATGCCATCCTGAAGCAGAGCTGATCACTTAAATATAGTGCATTTTATAATTTATAGTAATTTTATTCTGTTTTTTTTTTTCTATACTGTGAGTGGCATAGGGTAGAAATTGTCTCTAATTCACCTTGCCTTGGCTTTGTAAGTAGCACAATGCCTGGCATATAGCAGATAATTTTAATTTTAGCACTTGTCATAGCTGTTCTTGAAAGTTTTTTAAAGTATAATTATGATTAATATATGTATATCTCTCCTAAGAGGTTGTGAGAATCAGAGTTAGTTAGATGGGAAAGAAATCTGCCCAACTATTGGTCTTTGTTTAATTTTGTTACTTTCAATTATAGGACCTCTACAAAAATAGCTTTTTTTTTTTTTTTTGAGTCATGGAACACTGGAGACAGCTACCACTTCCATGCCTACCACTGCATACATTCTGGGAAGAGCTGTGCTAGTGTGTGGATCACAGACGGGACTTCAGGGAGACCCAGGGACTGTGCAGTCACTCACCACTACCTCCTCAATATCCCCCTATCCTATGTTTCAGGTACATAGCAAACACTCAGAAAGTATTGATCTTGAATGCTTTCTATCCCCAGACAAGGTGAAAGAAGAGTTATGGGGAAGAATATCAAAGAGCCTTTGTTTCCCAGCTATTGGGGGCTGTGGTATTTGCCTTCTGGGTGGGTGGTTCTCAGACTCAGAGCACAGAAAGATCCTCTGGGAAAACTGTTGGGATTCTACTGGAAGTGATGGTGAGGATGGAGGAGAAAACTGTAGGCACTGAGTGAATCCTGGTCTGGCACAAGGGCTCCCATTCACTCTAGAGTAGCTTGAACAAAGTTGCAGAGCCAGCCAGAAGGCGGATCATGTCTGCAGAGGCAGTCTCATAATCCAGGCAGGAGTGAAACATCAGGGTGGCCTAGTAACCTGCTGTGGGCCCCATTCATGGGATTGGAAATGAGGGGAAAGGCTTGGGCCTCTGGGATATACATTGACTAGAGCAAAGTAGGACTTTTGTCCTGGAGGCACGGGGCTGCCAGGAAGGCTACTAAGACACTTGAGAAATGAGAACTAGTATTTAAGGTAGGGAATGGATGAGCTGAGGCCTTTTCTTTTTCTTTTTCTTTTTCAATATGTTTTCATTGACTTTAGAGAGAGGAAGGGGATGGGAGAAAGAGACAGAAACATGGATGAGAGAGAAGCATCAATTGCCTGCCTCTTGCTTGCCCCCCGATGGAGCCCACAATCCCCAGCATGTACCCTGACTGGGAATCGAACTGGTGACCTTTTGGTTCATGGGCTAATGCTCACACTGGCCAGGCTGAGGCTTTTTCTTTATGACACAGTTGAAGCATCCCCCACTGTACCTTGCTCCTGCCTCTTACATTGCACTCATCATGCTGTATTGTAGCAATCTGTTTATATTTCTGTCTCCCTCACTAAATGGTGAGCAACTGGAGGGCATGGTCCATGTATTATTACTATTATTACTTTTTGTCTTCATGTCTCTAGTACTTAGCTCAGGGCCTGGCACATGATATCTATTGCTTACATGTTTACTGAATGATGGCAGGCGTGGATGGATGGGTGGGTCTGTGAATGATCTATTTCCCTCCGCTCCCCCACCCCACATTTGAAAGAGGTGTTTAAATCCCTCTGGCAGGAAAACAGGCACTTGCTGTAGGAGCAGGAGCAGGTCTGATGTGCACGTGGGGATTAAGTGCTCCCAGCTGTCAGGAAAGAGGAACCAAAGAGGCTGGGACCAGGAGAGGAGAAACTTTGAGCAACTGGTCATTAGTCTGCGACACCTTGATGTGGCTGAGTCTATTATTTCAATCTTTACTTTTTAGCACGATACACCTATCAAAGGGTGAGAAAGGGGGGAAGGAGGGGAAAAAGTTTACCTTCATAGTCTTGTGTGCAGTTACACTATTCATATTTTCAAATGTAAAGCCTATTAGGTTCTTATGAAACAGATTTATTATTGCTCCTTTAAAGATGTGGAAACAACAATTTGCTTAAGGTCCTAGGGCTACCCCAGGGCAGTGAGTGATTACCTTAATTTGGGAATAAAGAAGAATATTATTAATGCATTAGATGCCTGGGGAGAGGGGGCCTGGACTCATATTTCACTTCAGTAACCTTGACACACACAACAGGACCACCAAGACCTGGGAAACCTCTCAGGATATATTTCATCAATCCTCAAATTGTTCTTCACCAATAATTGGTTATTTCCAATGGTTCCTTTGTAGTTTTATTACATTGATTAATCTAATTATTAGCCATAGGAAACATGTGTTCATTTAGTTAATAACCAGCATTTTTGGAGGCATGCATATTTTGTGGCACTTGGTATTAGCGACCCAAAAATAATAAAAAATAATTATGCTTTGTTGAGTGACTAGAACTGTGCTAACATTTCCCATATATTCTCTTAATTCCTCCTCACATGAACTCTAATAAGCAGATATTATCATCACTCCAATTGGCAGATGAGGAAAGGAAGCTCAAACGGTTAACTAGCTTGCCTCTACTTCTTTCAAACTTTGACCTTGGATGATTCTTTCTGACTTTAACATCCATATTCTTTTCATTATAGCATGCATGCATCAGAGGCTCGTAATCCATTCAAGAAGGCAGATTGTAAATGTATAATTAAGCATAAAAATTGATAGAACTTTTTAATAGAATTTACAAAGCACCAGGGAGCTAATCAGTTCCTTAGGCAGAGAAGGCAGCAGTGTGGATATGAGCTCTTTCTGCCTTGCATATTAGCTTTAAATTCTCAACAAACAAACACACACACAAATGGGGGGATGGAGAAAAATGTTGAATGTATGCAGGTTCTCTTAGCTCCAATGCCCATCACCTCCTGCTTTCTACACTGTACTGTTGGCTGCTATGCCTGGGTTCATTTTCATGGCTAAACTGAGAGTCCATCTGTTACCAATGAAGAGTACAAATATTCTGATGCAAACCTTGAATAGAGAACTGTCACATAGTTAAAGCAGAGCTGTCAAATGTCTTCTCTTCTGGAGGCCAGAGTACATTTTTAGCAATGTGTTCGTGTAACTATGTTACTCATTCAGGGCCATGGTATAATCAGGAATATTTTAGAAGATTTCCCGCTGGCACTAGAGAAGTTTGTGCGTAGACCAAACTAATAAATGGGAAATTATTACATATAATAGTGGCAGGATGCATGAAATTCGTGCACGGGGGTCGGGGGTGGGGTGGGGGTGGGGAGGGAGGGTGTCCCTCAGCCCACCTGCACCCTCTTCAACCTAGGACCCCTGTGGGATCTGGCCTAAACCTGTAGTCAGACATCCCTCTTGCAACCTGGGACCGCTGGCTCCTAACTGCTCACCTGCCTGCCTGCCTAATCACCCCTAACCACTATGCCTGCCAGCCTGCTCGCCCCCAACTGCCCCCCTGCAGGCCTGTTCACCCCCAACTGCCCCCCTGCAGGCCTGATCGCCACCAACTGCCCTCCCCTGCCAGCCTGATCACCCCTAACTTCCTCTGCCTCAGCCCCACCACCATGGCTTTGTCCAGAAGGTCTCCTGGTCTAATTAGCATATTACTCTTTTATTAGTATAGATGAGAGGAACATTCAGCATCCTAGGGTGGAATTATAATGAACTCTTCAGACAGTACCATCTCTACAAGTTTTATTTCCTCTTCCTTTTCACACTTTTTTTTTTTTACTAATCTTTTCTTCTTCCAAGTTACCAAAACATGCTTTCAAAGTTCGTTTATTTTGTCCGCGCTGCCCCCCCCCCCCCATGTTTTCTCCATCTATTTATTGCCCAAATGAGCTGCCAATTGCCTGTCCCAGGTTTCTTGAAGGAAATCTATTGTGTTAAGTCAGGGTTTTGGAGTCCAAAGGCTGGTTTTTAATAATAGCTTTACAGCTTGCCATCATAAAAATACTATAGTTTTCCCCTCTGTGAAATAGGCTCAAGATAGCACTGACTTTATTGAGTGGATGTGCCATCAGCTGATGTAATGCTCAGCGAAGGCTGGGTATCATTCCTTGTACATGGGGATATCTCCATAAAATGGTAGCTTTTTTCTGTTTTCTAACACAGGTCTTAGTACTTAGCAGATGCTTGAATATGTTTGTTATTTGGCAGAAGAAAACAGAATCACCGGGAAAATAAGTGACTTATTTAAGGACTCAGTCAGGGACAAGGCTGAACTGTAGTTCACCTCTTTCAAACCAAGAGTATTTCTTTTTCCAGCAGGCAAATCCATCTTCCTTCCTTCCTTCCTTCCTTCCTTCCTTCCTTCCTTCCTTCCTTCCTTCCTTCCTTTCTTCCTTCCTTCCTTCCTTCCTTCCTTCCTTCCTTCCTTCCTTCCTGCCTTCTGCCATTTGTCCACATTTTAACTTTTGGGAAAAGGTTTGTGTTATTTTAATTTATTACTGTTCCTATTTATTCATTTCCTAAACACCCTCTACTTCCAAAAGAATTGTTTCATAAAAAAAACCCCATAAAATGAAGTATTGACCACCACTTAACAGATACTGAAAAACAATATCTGTAATTACAAAACAAAGTGAGAGGGGGTGGAGAATTATATCCAAAGTGATGGACTGAGTCCAGGAACTGTGCTTGAACTCTGCCCTTCCCAGCAGTCAGGCACATGCGCACATGTGCCCAGAAGAGATCCAAGCTATCTGACTTTTATGGGGGCAGAGAGTTGTCTGTTATTGTTCCCTTCCTGAGAGTCATGGTCTGATCCTCAGCTTTGAGCCCTTATAGGTCAATATGGAGCTCCTCCTAAAATTCGAGTGACACCTCCCTCACTGGTATTTCCACATTCCATATTGAGATGTTAACACACCTAAACGATGAAACTGAAGACTGGCCAGCTATTAGATAGTCCTTCAACTGCTGGGAACTTGTTAGCAGAGAGGAATGTAGACCAGCATACAGAGAAGCTTATGAATGAAAATGCAGCTGGACCACAGCACCATAAGCCAATATTCCTTCCCACAGCTCAGGCAAAAGGTCAAGTTGGAAGGAGCCTGAGTCTGATGGTTGAGCTGGACACATCCTTAGACAGACTGCAGATGGCCTGTGGATTAGCCTGTCATACCAATCATTGCTTGCACTTTGCAGACTGATTTTCCAACAAAAGACATCTTTATTACCATACTTTGTGACTACCTTACAGACTTCAACATGACCATGGATAATTAGAAGCTAGCGGGGCAGTGTTTTAGATTCTGTGATTTGGCTATGTGTCCTGCTAACTGCTAAGTTGACCTCCCTAACTCTAAGCCAACACCTAGTGTGTTAAGTGGCATTGCCCAAGAAGTTAAGAAGTCTCCAGCCACTATGAAAGAGACATGTATTTTCCATTTTACATGACATGAAGAGAACATGTGTTATCAGTGAATTATCTCCTGTTCTGAAGGATATGTGGAGGAATCACTTAGAATCCAAAGATCACAGCCTAATGTCAGAAAGACGTTCTACTTGACAGCATCTTCACAGGGCTACCCTTTCCAAAATTTGGTTAAACATATTTACTTCTGAAACAAAACTATTTAGAAAAGGTAAAAAAAAAATCAATCATCTATACACCTGTCTATCCAGTGATCCATCCCTGTAACAAAGATCAACTTCAGTCTATTTTATGCTTAAAAAGTTTAGTAGTCATCATAGACACATCAAGTTGAAATGCTATGGTCTCTAAAGTCAAAGAACTTAAAAGTTATATATGTCTTTCTAATACAAAATAATACTGAATATAAAGTGTAATTTTTTAAAAAAAGAAATATACTCTTATGTTTAGAAGGAAATTTAAATTCCTTTGGTCTAGCTTTCTTTACAAAATGTCTGGTAGGGAAAATTTTATTTGCAGGAAAATAACTACTTTTAAAAGCTAAAGAATAAGCAGGTATTAAGAAATGTAAAAATGAAGAGCTATAAATTCTCAGGTTGTGGAAATACTACTTGAGCTGGAGGCTATCAGGGAAGGCTTCATGCTGGAAGTAGCTCTTATTTGGTTCTTAAGAGAGGATCTAGTGGGCTGAATGGGGCCCCCAAACGATGTTTCCATGTGCTAGTCCCTAGAACCTTTGACTATGACCTTTTAAATGTTATAAGAGTAAACATTACCTTACATGGCAAAACATGTGACTAAGTAAAGAATTCTGAGAGAAGGAGCTTACCCTGGATTATCTGGATGGGTCCTACTCAATCCAAAGGTAAGTACACAATTAAGAGGCAGAGAGAGATCTGACAGGCAGAAGAGGAAGAGGCAATGTGACAGTGGAGGCAGAGATGGAGGTAATGTGGACACAAACCAAGGATTGGGACAACCACCGAAGCTGGAAGCCTCTCCCCGCAGCCTCCAGAGGGAGTGAGCCCTGCTGACACTTGCTTTTAGGTTTCTGGCCTTCAGGACTATGATAGGATAAATTTCTATTGTTTTAAACCAACTAGCTTATATTAATTTGCTATAGCAGCCACAGGAAACCAATAGAAATGGGGAGGATTTTAATATATGCAGTTGGAGAAAAGGGGAAACTAACGTGGAGGGAACAGTGTGAACAGATGCATGGAGAGAGCATTGTGGGGATCCAGGAAGCAGGTTGGCATGGTTGGATAAATAATAAATGTGCTGGGAACTCAAATAAACATAAACCTGCCAACATTTATGGAGCACTGTCTATGTGACATGTGTGCTAAAGCATTCTCCATGTAGCATCTCATTTAATCTGCACAGACACCCCAGGAGACAGGCGTTTCCTCATCTCCATATACAGATAAAGAAACTGAGGCATAAAGGGGTTAAACATTATGCCCAAGGTCACAAAATTATGAAGCTGCCCTAACAGGTGTGGCTCAGTGGATAGAGCATCGGCCTGTGGACTGAAAGGTCCCGGGTTCGATTCCGGTCAAGGGCATGTACCGTGGTTGCGGGCACATCCCCAGTTGGAGGTGTGCAAGAGGCAGCTGATCGATGTTTCTCTCTCATCAATATTTCTAACTCTCTATCCCTCTCCCTTCCTCTCTGTAAAAAATCAATAAAATATATTTTAAAAGAAGAAAACAAAACAAAATTATGAAGCTTTGAGCTGGAATGCTGACCCCATCTTTCTGCTCCTGCTCTAAACCTCTAGACTATCTGCGCTCCTTATCATGAAGGGACCTTCTTCCTCTGCTCCTGCTGCACCCCACACGCATCTACCAGAGTGCTTATCATAATCACAATGCTTTGCCATTTGGTTTTATGTGCCTGTTTCTCCTACTAGACTGTAAGCTCTGTGAGAGAAGAGACCATATCTTTTTGGATTGCCAGGAATTCCCCAGGCCTGGCACGTAGAGAATTACAAATACATTTTTGCTAAACCATGACACTTGTGAAGCTCTATAATAGGATATAGTACATGGACCAGAAAGCTTCACTTAATTTGAATGGGGTCGGGTAACATTAGGACCCGCCTGTAGCCCATCTCCATGTCACAAGAGTACATGGAGGAAATATTTGATATGAGTGGGAGTGGGGTGTCAGTGCAGTCTGGTAGTCTCCACATGGAAGAGTTACTCTACACCCAATCCTGCGCACTATTGGCTCAGTGGTCTGAATTCCCCCTGCCGCTGTGTTGATCCCATGGAAGAAGGATCCACGGCAATCCTGCTCAAAGATCCTTTGAGCTTGGGAGGAAACTAAAAACCACCATAGATGTCATAGTTGTTTTGCCTCTTGGGAGGATGCTCTCTTCATGGAAATGTTAAAAAGCCTGTCTTGCTTGCTTCAAAGCTGAGGTTTCCCAAGGAGTAGGTTTCTGGTCCTTACCACTCGCGGTTAGGACAGAACCATAGACGCTACCCCTACCGTGGAATCAGCTTTCACTCTGGATGTCAGAGTTTGCAGCCTGCACTGGGAAGTGCTGGTCCGTGGGGAGGGCTGTGGTTAGAAGCAGTACTGATGGGGAACACGCCCTGCAGAGACCATGCCAGCCTGTGCCCCCTCGCGAAGCATTCGTGAAAAAGGAAAAAACAGGAAAGAGGGCAAAGTTGAAAGAAAGTTATAATAAAGATTTGCATGGAGGGCAGCAGATCCCTAAAAGGAACATTTGTATTATGAACCTGATAACCCTCTGCAACATGCACACATATGAGTGCACACTAGCATAGCAGAACATAAATGGAAAGAAGAGAGAAAAAAGAAGAAATTGACCCATTAAGGTGATGGGTCTAACTCTGATATACCTACTTTCAAAACCAGAAATCTCCAATGTATCCCTCTTTTTAAAAAGAATTTCAAAATCTTCACCCTCCAACCTTCCTGCATTCCAACTGTCATCTACATTTTATGTTGTTATTTACTACATCACCCGTGTATGTGCTCACAGCTTACATTTTCCTAAGCAGAACTCTCTCTCTCATTCTCCACTTTGCTACCTTCATTCACAGAGTCTCTTCAATACAGATCTTCCCTTTTATTTTTCCTCTCAGATCTCCCCTCCCATCTCCAATCTTGAAGGTCTAAGATAAGCCAACATCTTCAATTCATGTGTCCTTCCATTTATTTGACCAATATTTGTTGAGAACTTTTTCTTATAGCAGAGCAAACATTGACTGTCTGTTCCAGCTGTTTTTCTATTTGTCACAGTGGCCCTACCTGACCGACTGGCAGTTTCAGCCTTGTAAGTCTGGAGTGCTTTGTGTCTGCCAGTTCTCAGAGCTTTTTGGAATAAATAATTCCCTGGCTAGAGCCTATTCATGTGAGAATGTTTTGCCAGTTAAAAACGAAACTCACAAAGTATGCTTGCAATTAATTGAAATGTCCAAGTGTTCGGTAAAATTTGCCAAGATTTGTGCACAATATGGGATGGATGTGACCCAGAAAGCCCTTTCTATTCCAAGATCCCATGGCTACTTCGCCAGTCAAACACCCTCTCTCCCCTGGCTACTGCAGCAGCCTCCAGCAGTCTTGCTGCCTTGAATCCATTCTCCATCCCAGGTCATGGCTATCTCTCTAAAATACAGATCTGACCTGCCTGCCCTAATTGAAGCGCTCTGATGGCTTCCCTTTGTGCTTAGGATAAACTTCAAACACTTAAAGCAGTGCACCCTACAGGACCTCCTCACAGCTGGACCCTGCAGGCTCTTCTGTTTTTTGTTTTTTTTCCCACTCAGCCCACCTTTGCTGTTCTTTCTTTCTGGAATAATGCTCCCCCACCCCCATCTCAGCACCATGCATCACATTCCCCTGCTTAACTCTTTACTAGCCTTTACTCCTGCCTAGATGTGAGGTTTTGTTTCTATAGCATTTTACATATTCTCTAAGCTAGCATGTTTCACACTATTTTTAATTGCCTGTTTATTTTTAGTTAAACCCTGTGAAACTGAGGATTCATAATGGCAAGGATTATGTCTGTCTTGTTCACCAATTAACATAAGGGTGTGAAACAAGATAGCACTGCAGGAATAGTTGTTGAATTGAATTTAGTAGAATCTCTTTAAGGAAAGTAACAGGACCCTTACTCTGTTAAAATTTGTGAATAAGAACGGCACTTTCTCATTTAATATCACTAAACTGGTTACGTAGAGAAAATGGAATGATGCTTCTGGAGTCTGTTGTGTCTTCACCTAATTGACTAAGACAAAGAGGGATGCTCTGCCCCAAGCAGTGGTCGGCAAACCCATTAGTCAACGGAGCCAAATATCAACAGTACAATGATTGAAATTTCTTTTGAGAGCCACATTTTTTAAACTTAAACTTCTTCTACCGCCACTTCTTCAAAATAGACTCGCCCAGGCCGTGGTATTTTGTGGAAGAGCCACAGTCAAGGGGCCAAAGAGCCGCATGTGGCTTGCGAGCCGCAGTTTGCCGACCACGGGCCCAAAGGAATGCTGCCTCAATTCCTGGGACCTGAACTGCCTTACAAAGGGTGGGATCTTCAAGTTATAACCCTTTAGTAAAACAATAATAATCTGTACTAGAGAGCCTTTGGGTGGGATATTCAAGTTATAACCCTTTAGTAAAACAATAATAATCTGTACTAGAGAGCCTTTGATGCGACAACCACTCTTAATAGTGAGGCAGAACTCTTTAGTGAGGCAGTAGTACTGTGCATTCCTTTATATGAGGGAGCTGAGCTCAGCAGGTAGTAAGTCACAGAGCCAGAATCCAATCTGAGCTGCTTCTTATTCCAGAGCCTTTGCTCTTTAGATTTCACCACTTGGTCTCTCTAAGGACTTCCCTATACATGCAGGCTGGGAATGGAGTAGCGACTGGGAAAATCTGGTGCAGTCGACTTAGGGAATAGTGAGTTTCTCCTAGTTCAGGAATGTTGGGAAAACATTCCATCTCTGTCATACTTGTTCAAAAACAAATCAGCACTCTTCATTTGTGAGCCCACTGTCTTGTAAGGATGAGGAATAAATGATTTTTTGAAAAGTTTTAAAGGCAAGAAGAAAGTCTTGTATTTCAAAACTATATTCATCAACACCCACTTAGCAAGGACTCTGAAATCTGAAGAAGGGCCCGTGAGGCCTGCAAATAGCGCTGCTGCGAACAGCTGTTCATTATGAGCCGCATCGCCAAAGCAGCAAGTGTCTGTGATATGAAAATAAATCCTCTGCACTGACCCCTGACATAGTCACTCATCCAGGAGAGGACTCCTGAGATACATCTCAACAAGCTGCGTGAGAATGCAGAGCTTCAAAATCGAGTTGTTACCAGGTGGGAAATTCTCCATTATTCCAAGGTATATTATGCTAAATGGCCAATCATTTTTTATTGATTCTTAGTGCCATTAGTCAGAAAGTCCCAAGTACATAATCCTCGCTGATCTTGTGGTCCTGGGAAATGACAGGTAAAGCCAGCAGCTGGCTTAGTGGGAGAGGGAGATGAAGGCCGAAGTGCCTCTTCTGTTGCATTATTCATATAAGTGAGCCCATTCACTAATGGCCATGCAGGGCTCCTATTAACTCTTGGTGCTTAGAAACCAGAGATGAGGATCAAAGTCTTAGCAAAAATACAAACATGAGGTTATGTGAAAATGTCAATAATTTGGGGGTGTTTTATTCCCATACCTTAAGGCTTTAAATTCTGAGTTTGAGAAAGATAGGCTAATGTCTGTGACAACTTAACTTCCCATAGTCTATAAGATTATGTAGCACATCTCACCTCAAAAATACCTGTTTTAGATAAGTAAGTGAGGAAAGTTGGACATAGATATGCATAGAGGAAAGATCACACGAAGACATAGGCCATCCACAAGCCAAGGAGAGAGACCCTCAAAAGAAACCAACCCTGCTGATACCTTGGTTTTAGACTTCTAGCCTCCAGAATCATGAGAAAATATGTTTGTGTTGTGTAAACCCCCAAATCGGTGGCACTTCATTATGGAAGGCTTAGGAAACTAATCTTCTACAAAGTTTTTCAACTATCTCTGTCTCCAACTCCCCTGCTACCACCTTGCTCCATAGAAACATTATATTTTTCTCAAACTATTACTATTATTTCTTAAATAGTTGCCAATATCTACTTTCACAGCCCTCCAAGCAATTGCTCAAGTAACCTTAAAATGCAAAAAAATCATTATGCCACTTCTTTTCAGTGGCATATATGGTAAAACTTGAGATCAGAAGACCAAACAGAACATTGCATTTATCTGAGCAAAGAATGATAGGGGTTTGAAATAAGGCCATGGAGTGAGGACAGTGAGGAAGGCATATGAATCAGATGGCTTTTAAGGCAGACTCTAAAGGACTGTATAACCCTGTAAACGGTGGGAGAAAGGATAATGAGGAATGGATAATGAAGGTCTCTTAGGCTGTGGCATATTTAGATATAAATATGTTCTTGACATAAGGAGGTGATAATTTTTAAACTCTTTCTTCCCTATGTGATGAAATCATATTCAGTAATAATCATGTAAATGTGATGTCATTATTTTCCTTGATTTGTAATTTAAAAATAATTAAAACATAGAAAACTGTATTTAAATTTTAAAGTCACCACTGAAATTCAGTAAAGTATATTTTATATTTTACTAAAGGTTTTTTGTTTGTGCTTTCCAAACAAAACTATACTTCATAGTTCACATTTGTTTCAATATTTTTAACTTTCAACACAAATGAAATCTCCAAGTGTTACATAGATTGAAAAAAACAGAAGCACGGAGGTTCTTTCTTGGTCTTAACAATGCTGTGCTGGGATTGTTTATTTCTATCCTACTGTTTCATGCAGGGATATGTATTCTCAGAGGAACTGAAGATACACACTGTGCCTGACGTGAGCTTGAGCACCTCTGAACTATTTCAAAGTTACTTTTGAAAGAAACAGATATATCTGAGTCCACATATGTTGGGGGTCAACTGTTTAACTAGAGATTCTTTGAATTAACTTCCATAAAGAATATAATGTTTATTATAACATGTCATACTGTGGGCTAATTTGAAACTTTCATCTATATTATTAAAATTTTAGAGTAATCATAGAAATTATTTAGAACTTACATTAACTTTGCTGGGAGGGAGATTTTATCACTGACGTTGTTTAGACTTGCCAGAACATGGTAACAACAATAACAGCAATAATAATAATAGATCTGTTTTTGTCAGAAATTACACTTAAATTCCCTGTAGATAATGCAACCATAAGTGACTATCTGGGATGGGTTGTTCTGACTAGACTACTTGCCCTTGGTCCACTACTATTGTCAGGTATTTAACAACAAAAAAAGGATTCTGTTTATGTTACCTGTTAGGGACTAATTGCATTCCCTTAATATTCATATACTGAAGCCCTAACACTAACTACTACAGAACATGGCTGTATTTGGAACTAAAATCTTTTTGTAATTATGATTTTATTGATTTCAAAGAGGCAGGGAGAGCGTGAGAGAGAGAGAAATAGCAATGATGAGAGAGAATCATTGATCGGCTGCCTCCTGCATGCCCCCTACTGGGGATGGAGCCTGAAACCTGGGTATGTGCCCTTGACTGGAATCAAACATGGGACCCTTCAGTCCACAGGTTGAGTGTCTATCCACTGAGCCACACCGGCTAGGACTGGGGGCTAGGTCTTTAAAGAGGTAATTAAGTTAAAAGGAGGTCATTGGAGTAGACCACGAACCAATATGAGTTGTATCCTTATAAAAAGAGATTAGGACACACAAACACACACACACACACACACACACACACACACACACACACACACACACAACAATGTGAGGATGCCAGAAGACAGCCATCTGCATCTAAGGAGAGAAGCTCAGAAAAAAATAAACTTGCTGATATCCTAATATTGAACTTTTAGTCTTCAGGACTATGAGGAAACAAATTTCTGTTGTTTAAACCACCAAGTCTGTGGTACTATTTTGACAGCCCTCGCAAACTAATGCATCCCTGGACCCACAGGGAGAGGTTTAATTGGAAAGGTGGTAAGTATAAATTCAGCTTTGAATTGACTTATCCTGTGTCCTCTGGGACAGCCCAGAAATTTCAGAACTGAATTTGGAAGATAGCAGTGAGCTGCATATAATGTATTTGCAAGTCATCAGCATTTGAGTGGTAGTTGAAGCCAACAGAATAAAGGAAATTCTGCAAGGAGAGGCATCGAGTAAGAGAAAGAAGGCCAAGGATGAGGGCCTGGGCACCCCACAGAACTGAATAAATATGCACGTTTGCTCACAGATATGCTTGGACATATCAAGTGGGGTTATTCACCAGAGAAATGTCATTTAGGGAGATACTGAATTGTGGATAGAAAATCATCTGTAAATGAAAATTGTCCCCATGATCATTCTGAAAATGAATAATTTTGCCACCTGAAGCTTTGTATTCCTGTTAATCACCTGGAAAATATTTAGCTTAGAAAACTAGATAGACATAAAGTCTGAGTTGGGTTTTTTTCTTTTAGAGGATGAACTTTCATAACTGGCAAGATAAACTTCTTATTGCATAAAAAGATGAACTGAACATTTGGGTTCCTAGATCTAAGGCCTTTCTGTGCTGGAAGTGACATTCTTTGTCTCAGAATACTGTAATCTTCACTGGTAAGCCGAGAAAATGGAATAGCTATTAAAAAACTAATTTGAAAAGAATAGACAATTTCAAGGCTTTAGGAAGGAAGAATAAAATGTCACTGACACTTGAAATAAAAAATATCACAGGACTTTTCAACTTCAAAGTCAGCCCACTTTGTGTGTGTGTACAGACTTAATGTCAGATTTCAGTATATATTCCTATCAGAAAATAATAATTTTACTTTATAGCAAAGGTTAATTTCTCCATTTTATCTAACTTGTACTGAATATGTCTATATAGAATTAATCACTTAAAATAATGTTTTTTCAGCAAAAGGCAAGTGTGTTGAAAGTCCAAGAGGTAAGACTGGCTTTATGCAAGCTTAATGTAAGGGCTCACATGGTGGAAACAGGATTCAGGTAATGTCTTGATCCACCTCTGCGGCCTACTGCCTCTGGGTTAGCCTATTTTTCTTGGATGTAAGATGATTACAGGTGGCCCCAGCCTTTCATTCAAGTTCAAATATCCAAGCAAAAGTCTCATTGGATTTCAGTGGATCTGTTTGGATTAGGTACCTGTTAATGAACCCATCTAAGTCGTCAGTGGTCCTATGCTGTGCTGATTTTCCTAAGCCTGCTTCGTGTCCCACTTTGGTTTAGTTTGTGTTCCACATTGTCTGTAAATTTAAGAAGGGTTTTTCTACAAATATCTGATACCAGATGAAGAGTGCATGAATGTTGAGTGGCTTAACAATACTAATACACACCCTCACACATACACATACACATATAATAAGTGTTTCCATATATACATATATACAATTATAAGAAAATATAATACAAGCTAAGAAAAGAAAACTTTAAGATGTTCCTAATGCCTTTTTACTTGTGTGAGAGGAACAAGTAGAAGGGGGAAAAGAGAAATTGTTGGGTGCATTGATGTTTTAATACTTCAACTAGACTGCTCCAGGAGGACAGTTTTCTACAGGATGCTACAGGAATAAAAAGCTATTCAGGATTGTTTTTGTGGAATAATATTAAAATACTTGTTCTAGAAACTCTTATTTAGAACCAGCTAGCTGGGAAGTATTAAATCCTATTTCTATTTATATAGAATATTTAAATAACTAGAAGTTTTAACAATTTTAATTTAAGTAATCTACACTAATAAAAGAGAAACATGCAAGTTGACCGCACCTCTGCTATGCCCACAAGCCACACCCACCAGCCAAACAGGAGCAAGTATGCAAATTAACCCAACCAAGATGGCTGTGGCCACAGAATGAGCAGGAGGCTTGGATTTCCCAGGTGATGGAGGAAGCCAAGCTTCCTGGCCTACCCTGGCCTCCACTCAAGGCTACAAAGTTTCACTTATAGAAGATAAATGAATCCCAGATACCAGGGCCTCTGCTTGGGTTGCCAGGGGGCGTGGCCAGCCTGCAAAACACCACAGGCCCCTTGCCTAGGCCACCCCACACCCCAAGAGAACCTCCACCCTGTTCCGGGACACCCTTCAGGGCAAACCAGCTGGCCCCCACCCATGCACCAGGCCTCTATCCTATCTAATAAAAGAGTAATATGCAAATTGACCATCACTCCAATATACAAGATGGCTGCCCCTATGTGGACACAAGATGGCCGCCACAAGATGGCTAGCAAGAGAGGACAGTTGGGAGGGACCAGGCCTGCAAGAGAGGGCAGTTGGAGGTGATCAAGCCTGCAGAGGAGAGCAGTTAGGGGTGACCAGGTCAGCAGAGGAAGGAAACTGGGGTGACTGGGCCTGCAGGGAAGGGCAGTTGGGGGGGACCCAGGCCTGCAAAGGAGAGCAGTTGGGGGGACAGGCCTGCAGGGGAGGGCAGTTAAGGGTGACCAGGCCTGCAGGGGAGAGCAGTGAGGGGCAAACAGGCTGACAGGGGAGCAGTTAGGCATCAATCAGGCTGGCAGGGGAGTGGTTAGGGGCAATCAGGAAGGCAGGCAGGTGAGCAGTTGGGAGCCAGCAGTCCTGGATTGTGAGAGGGATGTCCGACTGCCCGTTTAGGCCCAATCCTGGTAGGACAGTCAGACATACCTCGAGGGGTCCCATATTGGAGTGGGTGCAGGCTGGGCTAAAGGACACACCCCCCCATTCATGAATTTCGTGCACCAGGCCTCTGGTTAAGTATAATATTGTTAGATGTGGATGACTGATTGGGGTAGAGATAATATATTTTCCAGAAATGTGTGTGTATCTGCATGTATGTGTCAGTGTATGCCTGCATATGTGTATCTGCAGGTATGTCTGTGTGTGTCTGCATGTGTCTGTGTGCATATGTGTGTGTGTATGTCTGTGGCTTAGCCTAAGACCACTGGGTGATACCATATATAAAGCCACAGAACTTATGTTTTATTGGGATGGTTAGTAGTATGAGGGAAGCTTCCTATGCACTGTCAGGTGTTTGAGAAAATACCCTCTGTGTCCCCACATGGGATGATTCCTTCTACAAGTGATCTTGGATATAAGACAGTGGGGGAAATTGCACTCAGTGTTATTTACTTTTCCTCTGGGTCTCTCTCTAAGACTCATCTCTCCCATCCTGCACTGAACTTTGCCTCTTCTCCCTAATTTCTCCAACTTGCACTGGTCATTCTGCCTCTGCCTCTGGACTCTCCAATCCTTCACCAACTTTAACTCTCAATTGTGTGCACAATATCTGACAACTAGAAGGGATTCTGGATGTATATTAAGACAATCCTTTAATTTTATATCTGCTGAGCTGAAGGAGAGGCAGAGAGCCTGTGACCTGCCATGGCCATATTACCAGCAGATGTGTGACCTGGAATGAGAGTCCAGGGCTGATTTCTCTAAGTCCCATTCATACAAATGTTCTCTCATGGCACCTACATCTGACCCACAGCCCACATACATGTGTATTCTCTGAGTACCACCATTCTCTGAGTTTTCCATAATTGCCTCTATCTTGCCTCTTAGCAGCAAACTGTCTGCTGGTCAACTCTTCCCAGCTTAACTCTCTTCCTACCTCTCAACTTGGACTTGACATAGTGGTAATATAATGCTCCAGGAACCTACAATATATTGAGTGCTCACAGTGTGCCATTCATTAAACATTTTACATCTATAACCTTATTTAATTTTCATACAACCATATGAAGTAAATATGATTGTTTTCCTTATTTTGTAAATGAGGTTTAGAGAAGTTAAGTAACCTGTCTGAACTCACAGTTAGTAATTAATGAAATTATGATCTGAACCCAGTCATCTGATTCCAACCTTGGAGCTCTTACCTACAGTGCTATGTTGCCTCTCATACAGATGGCCCCACATTGTGAAGCATAACACAGGTGGCTGGCAGTCTGTCCAGTCTCACAGCTGAGAAGGTCTAAATGACAAATGGATCTTTATCTTGAAATGGGGACTCCAGTGAGCTTCTGGCTCATTTGTGCAATTCTGCCCAATTGGACTATTCACCTCTGAAATTTAATTTCCACCTTAAAGTTGAAAATGGGGAAGAAAGGAGAGGAAATATATAGAAGACTGTAGTGAAGGAAAAAGAGAATAGGCTACACAAATCAAAGGGGTGGGGGAATCTGGGGCCAGGTGGGAAGTAACATGGTTGTAGCAAGAAACAAAAGTCTAAACCTGATGTTTTTACTTTTCTGACCCAACTGAATATCTTTGTGCCATGTCACCCTTCTGCTTGTGTTTTTTTGTTTTCTTACTACTCTGGGGTCTTAATAGCATAATAAAATAAAGTACACTTGTCCACTGTAAAACATAGCTTAGGTGGGAAAAATCTGTCATCATAAAATCTCACCAAATTCCCTGTAACAAATATTATAGGCGGCTGGCAGTCAAGACAGAAGGACCATGAAGTGCAACTAAGTTCAGGTCAATAGGAAGTATTTGTAGCTTGAACTTACGATTTACAATAAAGAGGAAATATGCTGGCTGTAAGCAGCAGCAGCATATAATAACCCAGTCCCAATACGTTTCCAAGTTGTTTTTATTGAACTCCAGCCATGTATCTAATTTGCTCTCCAGGGCTTTCTCAGAGAGTAATTTTATGATATATATTTTTTAAAAGCTGTTTTCAATAGTTTAGATTTAATTCTTTTCTCAGTCTATTAGGTATCATTAAACCATGGCATTTTTTCAAGCTGTTATAGACAAATGCCTTAAGTAGGCAAATTAAGAATAGAAGATTTAATAAGTGACAACTGTGCCTGAAAGCAGGAATGAAGTAGTTTGCATTCACTGGAGAAGTTAAAACACAAAAGATGCTGGGACATTCAATGGAGCTAGAACTCATGAAGACTACTCAAAGGAATAAGGAAAGGTGATAGAGTTTCGGCAAAACTTTCTCAATTAAATTATGCTTACCTACACAACTTTTGAAGTTGACAAAATAATCAGCTCAGGATGAAGAGACTCTGAGCAAAGTAATGTCTGGGAATCACACTCCCTCATCCACTTTGCTCTTGAGCTGAAAGCATTGGCTCTGGGTGCACTAATGGAGCAGTCTTGCACAGTTGGGGAGAGCAGTATGCTCTGCCTCAAGCCCCCAGACTTGGCCATCTCACAGGTTCTCGAGGCAGCAGTGTAGCAATGCCATGCAAAGTCTCTCCGCTTATTAGTTGTGTGACCTTGACCAAGTTATCCAACCACTTGATCCTCCATTTCCTCCTTTGTAAGATAAAGGTAACCCTTGTACAGTACTCACCTCCAGACCCATACCTAGAAAGGGCAATTCAGTATTTATCCCAGGGCACAAAAATGTGAATAATGATATACAAAGATTAACAATTGAATGTCAGATTTACATGTTCACAGCACATAAAGTTCACTCTTTCCACAGCACATAAGGTCAACTGAGTTCGTCACCTAGTCATCCAGGATTATTCCAAGAATAAGGTGCTACTGGAAAACACACAGTATTATTAGCACATATCTGAGAACCATATCATCAGTTACAAACTTGACTTCATGGCACATTCTGTGTGTGTTGTTTGCTTAAAATACTTATGTAACTGGTTTTAGGTTTGCCTACTTTTTTGAAGTTTCAATGACATGAGCATTTTCCCCCCAGAGTAATTGAATCTAATTCTAAAAATTTAAGTAACATTTAACAAAATGCTGGCTTTAGTCCACTAAATTGATTGTAAGTCCCCATGGGTCATGACCCTCTGTTGAAAAGTCCTTATACTGATATCCAATTAGTCAAGGAAAATCCAGCCTTTGTACACACAGCAGGTTCCGTAGTTACTTTCCTAGTATAAAATACCTTTGATGGTTTCTGGGTGGAACATGGTGCCAGAGCACAGAGTTTAGCCCATGTGGCTATTGTTCCTGGGCTTTGTGCTCATAAAAAGCTACTGGCCTTTCAAGTATTCTCACTTCAGAGACCTTCTGTGGACTGACCTCTCAGGAGTGGGATGGCTAGCCACCTTACAAAGGAATAAGCAGGAAAATGGAAGTTGTTTGGGCCACTGCTTCCTTCCTCCCTTGCCTGGCTAAAATTCTGGCTGGAAAGAATGGGCTGAGGGAGGGAGTGTGGGATATATGTGGAGAGAAACCAGGGAGAATGGCTGGAGTGATTGGAAGGTAAATTAATGGAGCTCCAAGGCCCAGTTACTTCAATTATTTGTACTTAAAGCATCATTATGAGCAATTAATGAGCAGCCAGATGGCACATGTCTAAGTGTAACCAATAACTGGATATTATTTTGTAAGGCTGCTCACTTCACATCCAGGTGGTGTAAGTAATAGAATCCCATTTGGATGGCTTTAGAAACAACAAAACATAAGCAACCACATTTCCTAAAGCATGGGAGCATGCTCATACACAACACACACACACACACACACACACACACACACACACACACACCTCCCTTCAACAATGTTGTGTTTCATTTCATTTATTCAATGAAGTTATGAGACTGATAGTTTAAAATAAAGCTAATATTTCCATTGGATGCCTTATGGCAAGCTACAGATACCAATTCTGGCTGATTTAAGCAACAGTGTTGTCATTGGAAGGATATGAAAGTAGTTGACAAATAAAGAAAAGACTATAAAACTATATGTGTCAGAAAGGGCAGGGTCTAGGGCTTGTTCAAGGGGTCCCTCTGGTTGAAAAATTACAACTCTTTGGATGGACCTCAAAAATCAACCATTTGTATCTGGATTGAGAACAAACGGTAAAAATTTCAATTCAATTTACATTTAATTGAGTGCCAACTTGTTCTAGGGCCGTGGTTGGCAAACTGTGCTCGTGAGCCACATGTGGCCCTTTGGCCCCTTGAGTGTAGCTTTTCCACAAAATACCGCGGCCTGGGTGAGTCTATTTTGAAGAAATGGCGTTAGAAGAAGTTTAAGTTTAAAAAATTTGGCTCTCAAAAGAAATTTCCATCGTTGTACTGTTGATATTTGGCTCTGTTGACTAATGAGTTTGCCGACCACTGGTCTATGGACTTATGATACATCAGTATGGAAAATAGACAAGATCTTCTGCCTCATTCAGTGTTTTTATAAATCCATCCTAACGTGTGGTCTCAAGCAATGTTGATTATAGGGTGGTAACCTTTTTTTTTTTTTTGCAAAACATTACTTATCTTAAATTTAAGATTGTCTACCTTTTGATTAGTAAAACAAGTATTTGATACAGGTATATATGTTTCATTTTTGGGAGGAAACAGACCACCAACTTATCCTAGTTATTTAAAAAATACTAAACACATAACATATTTGTGTTTGGCTAAATATTACACAAAAATAACTAAATAAACTGATCCCTAACCATCCCTGAGTTTATAATCTAAGGTTGAGATGGTGCATAACGACTTCATTTTCCATTAAAATGCTGTCTGTACCTAATGCTTTTTGGAAACATTATTAAGTGAACTGAAGGAACGCCCCATACTTAGGGAATTACACTCTCAGTGTAACCAGAGTGTAACTCCAAATTTGCAAATCTGAGTGCACAGAACACAGGATCGCCTTAAGTGCTTTGGAAGATTAAAAAAAAGTGTTATTAGCTTCAAAACTTATCTTAAGAGGGATAATTACAATTTAAAGGGTAACTTTCAGTGAAAATTCTTTGTTAAAAAATCAAAACAAGTGATATAACAATGAATTAATAAAAGTTGACATAAGGCAAATTGGATGAATTTACAGTACGTAGTTCTAGTAAGATAAAAATGATACTACAAATATTGGATTTACTTTACTCTTTACGTGAATGATCAAAAACTTCTCTTAAAAACAAGTTAAGTTGCAGGACAATTATTATATTTGGAAAATTTAATTGTGTGTCTTCCTCTCCCCACCCGCCCCTGTAAGGAGCTGAATAGAGGAAAGTGCAAGAGAATTGTACATTTGAAAGCCTCTTTCATTTCCTTCCCGGCTTTAGCAGAAAAAGATCCCTATTTATTTCTCCATCCTGCACACTCTCCGCTGCGAGCAGGTGATGGCTGCACATCACGCTGCTAATGCCACAGTCACACTCCTGCTGCTGAGCTGCAGGAAGAGTTCTTGTAAGGAAACTGACCCAGCCAGAGTTCATGCTGTTTTTAGCAAGTTCGGAAGCATTGCTTAATGTCGCCTTGGGATTCAGTTGCCTCCAGAAATATGAGAGGATTTCTGTTAGCCAAAGGCAAATGGCGATGAATGTCATAATTAAACACTGAAAAGTATCACAATGAACTTTTCAATGAACAACCTAGTTTTGTGTTTTAATTTCATAGAATGGAGCGGAAATACTTCAGAAATGGAAACATGTTTCCCATCCACCTTGACTTTGTGACTCTGTTGTTTGGCTGTCTAATGAGGGTCTTTGAGCGAGTGGAGTATGGGCTATGAATCTTTGCAAAGCTGTAATGACCACCAGGGGCTGCATCCATCTCATTCACCCGGGAAGTCAATCAGTGGTTCGGAGCATCTGTCTCTACAAATGGAAAGAGGAGAATATGTTTTCTATTATGTTAGGAGTTTTTTTATTATGACTTTCAAACAAGATCCTCAGACTGTAACGTTCCTTTCAGAGAGCAGCATTCCTTTTTACATGTTTGCAGCTGGAGAAACAGGTCAAAACTAATAAGCACTACTCCCTCATTCATTTGCAAAGGATACTTTGATGGTAACTGCTCAGGAAAGAAGATTGGGATTCAGGGATAGAAAAGAGTGTGTTTCTAGAGTGAGAGCAAAGTCTCAAAGTATTTGGTCAAGCTCTCTTTTGTTGTTGTTAATCGTCACTCAAATATATATATATATATATATATATATGTTCTTTTTTCCATAGAATTTTAGAGAGAGTGGAATGGAGTGGGGGGGGGGGGAGAGAAGAATTGATGTGGGAGACACATCAATTGGTTGCCTCCCACTGCCCCCCCCCCACCCCCCCAACCAATGCTAAGGATTGAGCCTGCAACCAAGGTATGCACCTTTGACCAGAATCAAACACGAGACTCTTCAATCCACGGGCCAGTGCGCTAACCACTGAAAGAAACCAGCTAGGACTAGTCAGTCTTTCTAGCTAGAGAACCCCTGATGCATTGACCAAGTCACTTCCCCATTTTTTTTTTTCCAGGACGTTCTCATCCATAAACCCTAGAGGTCACTTTGCTTGGCACTTTGAAGGTATACTGTGGGGATTCATTTGTGTCGGGGTTTTTAAGTTAAGAATTTTGAACCAAAATATGGTTCCTGGAACTAGGAAGGTAAAAAGGATGGTGCATTATGGTAGTAAAAAAGCCTGAGTTTGACCCTGTACTTGATTGCTGAGTAATAATCTTAGAAATTACTTAACTTCTCTGAGATTAATTTTCTTATAATTGGTCAACATAAAAAATTCCAGTGCTTAGAGTTTTTGGAATCAATAGAACATGGTGTTTATGTTGGAATCATTTATTCTTTGTAAATAATTAGTTGTGTGCTAGTTTCCTATCCTCTCTCAACCTTAGCTTCTTCTTAGGTAAAACAATACTTACCTTTAGGATTTTTGGAATTATTGAATGAGATAATCCACAAAAAATTTAGGATCACATTCCAAACATAGCCATTTTTTGTTGCTGTTAATCTTAATTTTATAATTATTATTACCTAAACATGAAATGCAATAATGGTTAAAAAGTGTCATGTAAACTCTGTTGAAATAACTTTCTAGACTCAAGATGGAGACACCCCTGCCCAGAGTGTCATGTCAGCAAACTAAAGCATAGATAACTTTCTTGTCCCTATAAATGCTCAGCTTGATCAGGAATATCATATATCCAGTCAACCAATCCCTAATCCCCAAAGCCTGGGCCTTCTCACTCTAAACAAGCTTGACTAAGTGGCCTCAGTTAGTCAGGTATTTTATATTTTTCTCTTCCTTGTTCTTTATTCTTTATTCTATAAAAGCACACCCCTCCCTTCAGCCCCAATTTGTAGTTCTCTGAAAGGAGAGCCTGCTTCATGAAGTGTCACATAAAATATGTTTGTATTATCTACATCATTTTCTTTAATAATTATTTGAACAACTTTAAAGTTCTATTGCATTATTGCATAACAGTTTGATATTGATAGAATAATAATGTAATCCAGTGTCATTTGAGCCTGGTAGAAATCTGTTAAAAAGATAAAATTGAAATTGGCAATGAATGGGCATTGCTAGGAGTATGTTTGACTCATCCTTTTTATGAAACTAGTTTCTATAAGTGCACCTTTTCCAAACATTTGGTTTATGCTTACAAAAGTCTTATGTTTTTCAGATCATGCCCAAATAGAATTTTATACATATGCAACACCCAATACTTTATTTATAAGCAAATAAATTTCAATTTATACTGTACACCTACGTCCTCAAAGTCATAAGAGTTAATCACTTAACTCAAATACAGTGACATCTTATTATATGGCAATTTGGAGTAATAAAGGCACAGTTTCTAAGTAACTAAAATTTTACCATTTAACCAAACTTTTTCAACTGCTTTTGAAGAAAACTTTGTATATATCATTTAACTTCCTGCTTTCTTAAAAGTATAGATTATAATGTGAAATTTTCCAATGATGCAAAATGAACATTATGGCAATTAGTAATTGCATTAAGTTCTAATTGGGTATGTTTTGTTCTTCTCTTCTTTACTGTATAGCTGTCAACTGCCACTTCCAGCGTTGCTGTGCTTGCTTCATACAGCTGTCTGCCCTCTTATTTGCTGCTTCTAATCTGCTGAGCTATGAGAAGTCAAGTGACCAAGACATTTAATCTTGGGTATAAATGAAGAGAATATTCTGTATTACAAAACACTAAATTTTCAGCACTAGGGATTTGAGCAGTTATATCAGGATTTAGGGGTTTCTTTTCTTTGTTTCCTTAATCTCAACTGCTCTAATAATTACTGACATTTCCAGGGGAAAAGTGATTTCCTGGTATATAAAGAACCAAGTTACAGAAGATTAAGGGTACAGGTACTCTCTGTGAATAAAGGCAATTATAAATTCCCTGATTATCTATAAACAAGACAATCTTATGAATTTTTTATAATATAATATTATCTAACAATAATGGGTAATACATACTTTTTTAAACTTTATGTATTTATTTTATTTTTGTTTAGCTAATGCTTATATACAAATATTAATTTATTAAATGCCATGGATATTTACATGCCTATACTCATTCAATCCTCAAATTTATTATTAATGCAGTTTATAGTCTGTGAAGTTCTGTAATTTGCTCAAGTTCTCTCAGCTCTCAAGTGGCAGAGCCAGTACCTGAAGGCATGGCGGGTGTATGCCATATAATTATATGGTCTTATACCATAAGCATTCCAGCAGACAGCTAGCAATAACAACAGAAGCCATTTACTTTGAGAATATGAGTCCAGTATTTGTTTAATCTAGTGACTCAGGACAAAAGTGGCATGAGCCTCAAACCGGCAAAATAAAACAAAACAAAAAACAAAACAAAACAAAACAAAAAAAACTTTGAGAAATCTTGTCATTTAAAAGGAAGAGAAGGAAGGTTTGGAAGTTATTGTTATGAATGTAAAGCATCTATGTTCACTCTCTGATTTGGTTTCATTTAGCTCCTGATCTGGCCAAAAGAACATGATATGCCAGGTTTTCAATGTTTTGATATTTAATGTAGATCCATAGCCGAGTCTTTGGAATTGGGTTACTAATTCAAATCTAGGTTCTATAGTCTGAGTTTGGAGAACATAAATTGCCTCAAAGATTTCCTCTTTAGTTAATTATTCCAAAAATAGTAAATAGTAATAGTATATAGTAATAATAATGCCTTATATGATTATTTGGAGAGTAAAATAAAATAGTTCTTAGCAGATTGTATGGCATGTATTAGTTGATGTCAATGTTTGTTATCATTATCACCATTTAAAAAATTCTAATATTTTTTTATTCAGAGAGGAAGGGAGAGGGACAGAGAGATAGAAACATCGTTGAGAGAGAGACATAGATTGGCTGCCTCCTGCACACTCCCTACTGGGGATTGAGTTTGCAACCTGGGCATTTGCCCTGACTAAAAATTGAATTGTGACCTCCTCATTCATAGGTCAGTGATCAACCACTGAGCAACACCGGCCAGGCCATTATCATCATTTTGAAAATGCATTTCATGGAAAGCTGGCACTAAAGTACCTCAGTAAAAACAAGATTATTTCTGTCAAGTCAGTTTGGAAAATAAAATAATACTTTCTTTAGTTCCTTCATAGAGAATCATAATGTATGTTGTCATAGGAAAAGCATTTTAAAATTCTGCTTTAGTAAACATGTTTAACCTTATTTAGCTCAATAGTTGCCAAACTTGTTTGTCCATAAAAGTTGTGTAGGTATGGTGTGTGTGTGTGTGTGTGTGTGTGTGTGTGTGTGTGTAACATCTACCTTGTAAACTAAAATTTTAAGGAACATGTTACAAGGAACTGCTGCCCCTCATTAAAATTACTGAAATGGGAGTGATAGGAAATATGTGGAGACTAATGTGGAAATCCCAAATCTGAATAACATTAGCAACGATCAAATATTAGCACGCCTACTGACAGGGCAGAGGCACTTGGAACTTAGATCCTCTGAAGGTGAATTCATATGTTTCTAGGCGGAACTCTTTGGTTTGATCCTCTGAAATATAATCATTTCCACCATTAGCACCATCATCATATCACCACCATCATCATATCATTGCATCATCACTATCACCTTATACTCAGTGATTTAATTTATGCCAAGCATGCTGCTAAGTGATAATTATTTTTGTAGTCATTACAGCCACCCTGTGAGATAGGCATCACAACTTCAATTTTTAAAAATCAGGTTATATGCCCCCCCCCCCCCTTCCCAAAGAGACTAAAGATGGAATATACTTTTGTGCTCCAACTGTCCTGGATAGTAGCTTGATTCATTGCTACTGAGAATAATTGCCAGTGAGAAAATTATAGCAATAGCTCACCTGGGGGTGAGCCAAGATCTGTGTGATCAGGTGTGCCCTCTTAGGAGATGAGTTTCTTCAATAGCTGTACCTTCTGTGTGTACATAAGACAAATGCCCCCCTCTAAGGCCCAGGCTTCAGGAACCTGAAAGCAGCAGGAGGGAGCCTGGCTCACTTAATGATGGTGATCCCTTGGCTTCTTCTGAGCACAGTCTCTTTCTTTTTAATTTCTGAATAATAAAGCTGAACTCCAGCATGTTCCTAACGTTAGGGGCTGTTATAGTTTTTCATGGGGAAATGAAAGATCCAGACTTAAACCCAGGGACCATTATTTAATAGACAATATGAGGGGGACAGAATTATGTAGGACAGGGTCTACACATTATACCTTATGCAGCAAATCTGCTCTGTCACCTATTATTGCATTACCCATGAGCTAAGAATGATTTTAGCATTTTTACATGCTTACATAAGTAACTATATAATATCCTCAATTTTTGTTTCTCGACACATAAAGCCTAAAATATTTAGTATCTGGCCCAGCTGGTGTTGCTCAGTGATTGAGCATCAACCCATGAACCAGGAGGTCATGGTTCCATTCCTGGTCAGGGCACATGCCCAAGTTTCAGGCTCTATCCACAGTAGGGGGCATGCAGGAAGGAGCGGTCAATGATTCTCTCTCATCATTGATGTTTCTTTCTCTCTCTCTCCTCCCTTGCTCTCTAGAATCAATAAAAATCTATTAAAATATTTAGTATCTGGCTTGCACAAACAAAAAACATATAGCTTACAAAATTAAGTTGGTGTTTGACATTGATTTAAGATACCTGATTTAAGATATTAATTGCACAGACTTTTACCTAATATCCTCAATTGAAAAACAAATCAAGTGTGAACTTAGTTTAAGCATTATTGTTGAAGAAGAGGTGCCATTGTCTATAGAAAATGTTAACTCTGGAAGGAACCCCAGAAAATGATCCATCAGGGTTTTATTCCAAACCCAGGTAACCATGATGGTAATGCTTCTTTCTGCCCTCACTTCCCCATACTTGCTAGGAACTGGAGTGGACATGTGCCAAGTTATGTCAATCAGATTAATCTTTTTAATGGATTAAATATTTGAATTATAGGTAGCATCTGAGTGTGGGTAGATTTTAGGCACAGTTAGATACTCTTGCTCTGTGGACCAGCCATTGTAAACATGCACAGAGAGGTCAGAAAAAATTAGTCCCAAAGGGAGAAGAATATAAGCAGAGGGCAGAAGAAAGTCAAGCAGAGAGACTGTATGTGGTTATCCACATATCTCTAGTCTTACTTTCAGGAGGCAATGCTGCTGCTCTCCAATAGGGTAGCCACTCACAACCTGTAGCTCTTGAGCCCTTGAAAATGTGGCTAGTCCAAATTGAGTTGGTTGTACTGTACAAGTAAAATATACACCAGATTCCAAAAACTTAGTGTGAAAATATAATGTAAAATATCTCAATATTTTACACTCATTCAATACTGAAATCATAGTATTTTGGGTATATTGGATTAAA
Source organism: Corynorhinus townsendii (assembly GCA_026230045.1). Lineage (NCBI taxonomy): Eukaryota > Metazoa > Chordata > Mammalia > Chiroptera > Vespertilionidae > Corynorhinus > Corynorhinus townsendii. The sequence continues at coordinate 60,176,037 of JAPDVU010000008.1, read as the reverse complement.
GTTAATTTTGCCTATTTCCTTTTACTCTGCTAGAACATTTTAAATGTAAAATTAAGCTTCTGTTGGACAGAGCTGATTTAGAGATCCAGCTACTTTGATTCTGAGAAATAATGCTACCTCTAAATCCCCCCATAACCCCATTTCTTTTTTCTTTTGCTGAAGCTAGACCAAGTTAGTTTTAGTTAGTGCATGGGAACAAAAGATCCTTTGATAAAGCAATGAGCCTTTTAAATATGTCAAATTTAAAGTACATATCTCAGGCATTGAAAAGATTTTGTCCAATGAGGCAATTTACCAGGGATAAAGCCTTTACATGTCATTCCTTAATACAATATTAAATAATATTAAAAGCTACCATTTATTGGGGTTCTACATTGGGTCATATGCTCTTTTTGGTGCTACTTAATAAAAATGCAGCATCACTCCGTTCACAGAAGTGAAAATGGAAGCATTGAGACTGCCCAAGGTGATAGAGCTGATCAGTAGTAGAGTGGGTTTCATGAGATATTCTCTGCTCTTGACCTTTGGACTACCTCAGTCATGAGTTGAAGTTGTTTATGGCAGTGATAGGGTGATGATGTGACCAAGTTGACTTAGTGAGCCAGTATAAGGCTTTTATTGGGCAGAGAAGGTTCTGAGACCTTCTTAGAGAAGAGAAGGAAAAAGTCTGGCTGGAATAAAGGAAAGAAATGTGCTTCCCCTTCCCTATGGTGTGCTCAGTTTGGGAGGCCTGAAGAAACTGCAATACCTTGGGAAAGTGCTGGGAGTCAGAAGGACTATCAGCTAGCTGTGGGAGCCTGGGAAGACTCCCTTTGGTTAAGGGTTGGCCTCACAATTTCCTGCTTTCCTGGCTGCCTCCTATGCTGCTGCACTCACATCAGGATGGACTCCCTAGTGAGAATCTGTCCCCAGTGCTCAGAATGGAACCCTGTTTTTCAAGAAAACTTAATTCACATCATATGGGGGAACAAATTACTCCCAGATAGTAGTTTATTTTCTTTGGCTCTCACAGGATGAGAGCCAATAATAAAAATCTTAATGATGATAATGATGCTATAGAAATGCAAAGTCTTCATATTCTTATTCTTGCAAAAGACCATTTAATAATACTAATTTTACCGCATATTTCTATTGGCTAGACAATTGTTTGTTTTTCTTCATCATATTCTTTTGTCACTGGTGTACTGAGTTTCCAGATGCTTATTGTACTCTGTGTTTAATTATCTGCAGAAACAATTGCATTAACTATGCTAGCACTTGAAAAATAAAGAGAAAAGTTTTCAAAGTAAAAAAGAGTGATAAGATTGTATTGAGTGGCATTTTCAAATTTTTGGAAATGCATATTGAAATTGTTAGAGGACAAACTGAAACCTTTATAAAAACAAGCAAATGCAAATAATTTCCCTCTCTTGATGCTATATAAGTGGTCCGATAAAAGTCACACAGGCCCTTATGTTAACCTTTTTAATTCAACCCTCATAAATGACATTGAAATGGGTGGAAAAAGCCTCTCTGAAACCAACATTTGTAGGAAATGGTTCAAGAACCTCCCCACACATCTGTTATGTCTGCCTTGAGGATGTTTTAGCAGCATAGGATCCAAGAAAATCCTCAGCCACCCTAAGGAATACCCTTCATGCTCCTTTTGTAGATCTGTCCTTTCAGAAACCATCCACTATACTGGATGGTTCTTAGTCCACTCCCTCCGGAAAAACAGGACACAGGGTTCTGCTTTATAACTGCTCAGACCTTTCTCCTCCAATTTTGCAGCCAGAATCCATATATGTTTAACATGCTAAGTGGGATCAGCCCTCTGAATCCCAAATGAATGTTTTATGATGTCCAAAGAACAATTTTATGGATTTCCAAATTTTCTCTTCTTCCATATATCTGTATTCTTTTTAAGGCAGGTGTGAACTAGGTGAGTTTAATCACTTTGCAGTACTTTAGGGATTAAACTTGAGGCTCTTCTTGCAGACTGGAATTTCAGTCTTCTCTTTCCTTCTCCTCCTCTCCCCCTCCCCCTCTTTCTCCTAAATCCCTCACCCCCATTCCCACCCCAGGGCCTTTGGGGCAACTCTATTGCTCTGTGATTTGACTTCTGTTAAATGAGTTAAAGTGTGAGTGGAGCCTGGCTCCATATTTCCTCTCTTAAATGTAAAATCAAACTGAAAAATCAGTCCACAGGAAAAAGTAACTTCAAAAGCGAGGGCTCAAGTTCCACAAATGTCTTGAGCTCTCATCTGCTCCCTCAGCAATGCACCCCTAGGGCCATTGGAAGTATAACTTTCCAAAAGGCCCAGGGAAAGGGATCTTCTGAGTTGTTTTCCTGTTAGAAACACAAACAAATCCCAAAGGTATGGAAGGAAAAAGACGAGACTTTACTCAGGTAAATAGTTTTCAAACTGAGGTGGCACCACCTCTGGCAAAAAGAGAAAGATTCTCCTTTGAGGATTTTGAGGATATGTTTTTATTGATTTAGAGAGTTGGGGGAGAAGGACAGGGTGGGGAGGGAGGGGGAGAGAGAAGAGAGAGAGAGAGAGAGAGAGAGAGAGAGAGAGAGAGAGAGAGAGAGAGAGAGAGAACAATGTGAGTGAAAACATCCATCTGTTGCCCCAACCTGGAATGGAACCTGCAAGCTAAGTCCAGGGCGAGGACATTCTTTTTATATACAGAAAGTTGACACTCAGGTTTCTAATTAGGTCCATTGGACCCAAATTACTATGGTTCTGATTGGTCTGAATCCCTCACACAGTTCTGATTGGTCGGTATTATGTATCTTGATTGGTAGTTATGGAGCAGTTCTGATTGGATGGGGCATGTCTCAGTGCATTTGTGGTAAGATGAAACCAGGAACTCTTTTATAGTACTTGACTTAGTGGGTTTGAAGGAGCAGGAGATACTGCAGAAAACCAGTAGTTTAGTAAAAAATTCTCCCAGGTGTACAGAATAGGCTAAAAGCCCCTGACAGCAGATAACCACTAGATTCTTTAAGAAATGTATGCTCTCAGTTGACCCTGGGGAGTCCATCTCAGCAGGTAAATTCTTTCTTAGGCATCACAACAAATGGATCTCTCTTCCTGGGGTCCACAGAAGCAATGGGTTCTGGTAACTTGTTATGGCTGTACAGCTGTTTGCAAGAACCATTTGGAAGCCTTTGGCCTTTACTGCAAAGAGAAAGCTTTGCTAATATATAGGTGTCTGAACAATACTAGTAAATGGTGACTTGGTAAGAGAAATGGAAGAGGATTTTCCAGTTTTCAGGGTCAGCCCATATCCATGAAGTTGGGAAATGTGGATAATTAAAACAAACAAACAGTTTTTATTTTCAGTTTTGTTACCATCAGTGTATACTGAGTATAGTAAGTGTCTATGAATTTTCTCCTCTCTCCTTCATGTTTCTCTGCTGATTCAGATGCAGCTTTCACATTGTTCATGGTGCCCTGCAGCTTTCTACATTTGCTTGAATGTATGACCTACGTTGGACCACAGGCTTTTGCTAATGAATCTCCAGTTGCTTTGATATCTACAAATTGTTTAACCTAATTAAAAGGAAATTTGGAAACCTGGCTATTTTAACTTCTTGGCCCTGTGGTAATAGTGTAGTTCATGCAGGATTGTCCCAAGTAGATCCCAGGAAAGGATCTGGGGTGTTTATCTAAGGCATCCCTTTTGATAAACTTCAACTGTGCAGGTGTTGGGACATTCAAGTAGTTGCTAGCGAAGAGGCTATTCTATGCAAACAGGACCAAGGGCAGACATAGGACCGAAAAGACTAGGAACTTTCGTTTCAGTTTTAGGTTTATGCAAAATAATTCAATTAACTGCCGGAGGAATTACACCACATGAAACATATGCAGTTGCAAATCACATAGCACTTTATTACTCACACAAGTTCCTGATGCTGCGGGTACAGGCTTAAACGGGATCCCGGTGGAGCTGTCCTCTGGAGTCCGGCAGCTGGGCTGGTTCGGTCCGGATGCAGGGGGCCAGTGTTCCTCACCCGAGAGCTCGGTCGCATCTCGATAAGGAGGCACTAGTTGTTCTTCTGTCGTCTGGCAGGGAGAGGAGCGTTGAGCGGCGTCGCTTGCCAGATTGTGGCTGTCTCGACAGGCGAGCACTGTTAGGTGGCCAGGACCTATTTTTAAAGCCTGTTTCATACCCGCAGCAGTTCAGGTGGCTATCAATGAATTATGACAATGTACACATGTTAATCTCAAACAAGGCGAGGGGCTACATGTAATTATCTAGGGAGAATACATCACTCACACATATGGTTATCTTAGCAAGTCACTCTGAGTTCGTAACTGAAGTTAAAATCCTTATCTATGGGGTACACACACTTCAGGGCAGTGGGGAATGTGTCCTTAATATCACACTTTAAGTTTCAAGAAAGTTAACTCAAACATTTTAAAACCTTTTTAGCATTTCAGACATTTTTAAAGCATTTTTAAACATTTCTATATATTATTACAACATGGATTGAATTCCACTGTTTGTCTGGGTGCACAGGAGCTACCATTTCTGATTGACTGTCCAGAGAGCCCTACTTCAGCCTGGCCTTACCCTTATAGCATTCTTAGCTCTAAAACGTTCACCTCCCATTATTCAAAATCACACAGAAAAAGAATGTCCTTTTATTAGGCCTTCCTCAGTAAGTATTTAATGACTTGGCTGGTAACAAAATTTGTTTTTAGAAACTTACTACTCAAAGATAATACGTTTTTACCTTATTAGATTCTTTCATGCCTCAGTATCATGGAGTGATTTATTATGAGATCTTTATGGCTCATGAGGGACCACCAGAAGAATACATTTGAGGCTTGAAGAGGCCTTTCCATAGTCTGCAAAACTTAGCAGAAAGAAATTTTCTAACTCCTTTTCTGCTGAAGTATTGTCCTATTTTGTGGAATTCACTATAAACTTTATCATCAAAGTTAAAACCAATGACATGACTGCTTGGGATATTTGACTTTAATAAACTAAACATAAAATGAAATATTATTCATACAGATGGTGACTAGACTCTCATTATTTATAAATGTGAGCCCATCTTTCAAACTGTCAGGCTACTTTCATTGGCCATACTCACTACATTGCTTAGCTCAATATGGCTAACTCTCCTGTGACAAGGTGATGAAACTTAAACACTCTAAATTCCAGTCTCAAATCATACTCCTTATAACACAGGGCTGGCAGAATGGATCGATAAGATAAATGTCCTGTCATTGGAAAATTCCCAAATTGATGAAAACAATCCCCTATGGGCTATAGGATTGTTGAATAAAAGGAATAATATATGGAAGTTCTAAATTAGTAAAAACAAAAAAAACAACAAAGCCAGACATGTTTCTGTGTGTGTGTGTGTGTGTGTGTGTGTGTGTGATAGCAGATACCATACTACATGTGATTCTAAAATACATTTTTCCAAATTTTATGTATTTATTTTATTAAATTTAGAAAGAAGAAGGCAACCTTGGCGGATCATGATAACACTCAATCCAACTGAGCTGCCTGGACAGGGCATTTTTCCAAATTTTAAAATCTCAAAAATTGGGATATGAAATGGTCATTGTGCCATTAAAGCACTATGTCAGAATAAGTAGTATTTTTCCTTTTTAAGGAGAACATATGACAATGGGTGATTTTTTCAGTGGAACAGAGTAGAAAATCCTGGAAGAAGGTAGTAGGAAAACAGATGGATGTAAGAACCAAGAGAAAGCCAATAAAGGAGAAATTCTTGTCACTGATGATGATAGCACTTTGTTATTCTGTTGACAAATCTGATTTACTCTCTCACTACAGCAGAGATGGTTACTACTAACTAAAATGTTCTCTAAATTTCAATAATATAGGTTGTGGGGAAGTAATAACCCAGGAGGGGATCATACCTCCCAGTGCCACCTCCTTCTCCTCCTTGCATTCAGGGGAGATCATGTGATTCTTTTTCCCTTTAGAATATGAGCAGAAATGATGATTATCTTATCTAGGAAAGAGTTTTGAAGACATGGCTATATCTTTTTCAGATCCTCTTGTGCCTTTTATCGGTTGGATGAAAACAATGATATGAAGTCCTATTTGATTAGAGAGCCAAGTAATGCGAAGATGCTGGGCTTCCATAGCATTAAGTCAAGAAAAGCTACCTGCCAGCCAGGAATGCCCACCTTGGACTCTTGTAGGCATAAGAAATAAACTCCTGTTGTATTTGAAACATTGTATAATTTTGGATCTATTTATTATAGCAGTTGGTGTTACTCTATTCATATCTTGTAATTGGTATCTGAAAGTAATGTGAATGACTAACACATTCACATTACTTTCAGATACCAATTACAAGATATGAAATTAAAAGTTAGGTGAATATGGAAGTGAGAAGGAGGCTTAATTTTTTTTACAATGTTGAGTTAAAAGAAGGGAAGAGAAACGTTTAGGAAATGCTGATATGTCTAAAAACATTTGAAAAGCAGCCTTAAAGTAGAAGGGATGAGAATTTGTGAGTCCAGAGGGCTTCCCTATGAACAACAGGTGGAAGTTAGAGAGGCTGGGCTCAGCCTAATATAATAAACACATTTGAATCATTTGCTGTATTCCAAATACCTGCCAAAAACCAACTCCTTGGCACTAATCTTTTTAGGTGGAAGTTGGGTAATCATCTAAAGACATACATGGTTCAGGTGGGGTGCAGGATAAATGATCTCTAAGGCAACACTCCTTTAGGAGTGTCCACATGAGGATATTATGCATGTGTAAGTGGCATTTAGCTTTGGTGGAAGGGGATGTTAGTACTGAGGCAGTGTCAGTAACAAAGACCAAAATCATCTGTATGGAAACATACTGATAGAAAAGCAGAGGAAATGAATGGTTTCACATTTTCTTGATGAAATAGGTTTATTTTTAAGTTAAGATAGTACAGTGGAAAATTATAATTAATAGGAAATCATTCAGTCAACACACATTTACTAGCTACTTGGTAAGTATGGAACAAACCAGAAAGAAAGTTGGAGGGGAATAAGCCCAACATTTTGAGTTGGGAGATTCAAAGTCCATTTCTGCCTCCTATTGGCTATGAGATTTTAGTAATTCATAAATCTTTCTGGTACTCCGTTAAAAGTTATATTACATTTAATGCATACTTAATAGTTCAAAATTTGCAAAACTTCACAACTTTGTAACATTGAGTGAACATTACCATTACTTCTGAAATCAGAGAGCAATTGCTAACAATTTTAGGTATTCTCTTCCAAAAAGTATTTAGGAATAGATAAAGCAGACTATTTTAATATCTACATATTTGGAATTATAGATTCCTATCCTAAATATTTGGATTATAGGGCAGACCTATATGAGGATGAGGGTGATTAGAGCTGGGGAGTAGAGAGGATGTCTCAGCAGGTAATCCTGGGCCACAAACAGCTCCAGAAGGTGGAAGCCCTGTAGGGGGGGAAGAAAAGGGCCTTGACTCTGTTTATATTTTGAAAGATGAAGCATCTTAGGAATTCAGAGGTGTAACGGAAGAGAACCCAAGACCAACATTTTTAGTCTTTTCCTCCATCATGCAATCTAACCCACACAATAACCCTGTAAAGCTGGTACTGAATTATTGGCCCATTTACAAATCAAAATGCTGAGAAACAGGTCATCCAACCTGTACATCCCGGAGGTGGGGTTTAAAAATGTATGATTCTCAAACTCTTGTTCTTTCCTTTGCAGCAACTTGATTCAGAAATAGCCTATAATAGATGGAAGTGTCTTCCACCATCTGCCAAAATAAATTAATCATAAAAAGAAGGAAATTTATGAACTCTGTTTACAAGTATTTGCTTTGCGCTTTGTACATTGGCTGAAAACACTCAATAACCTTCTCCTTTTCTCCTTCTAAGGAAAAAACAAAAGAAAAGTTCAGTTAGGCCAATGAAGTAACTCAGTGGTCGGCAAACTCATTAGTCAACAGAGCCAAATATCAACAGTATAACGATTGAAATTTCTTTTGAGAGCCGACTTCTGCGCATGGGCCACGAAGTTTCAATCACACTGTACGTGCGTGCCCGCATGTGTATTTTGTGGAAGAGCCACACTCAAGGGGCCAAAGAGCCGTATGTGGCTCAAGAGCCATAGGATATAGTAGAGGGTGTGGTCATTGGGACCAGTGACTAGGACTCGTTTTTCATTTTCTCTTTAGTGGAAAATTTATGTAAGGTAATGGGTAGCCTTATAAGTTGGTTATAATAAGGGCTGTCAAATGTAGCAAATAAAAATACAAAAGACCCAGTTAAATTTAAATTTTAGATTAAAAATGTATACTTTAAAAAAACATATTTTAGTGATTTTTACGGATAGGAATGGAGAGAGTTAGAAACATCAATGAAAGAGAAACATCAATCAGCTGTGCCCACAACCAAGGTACATGCCCTTGACCTGAATCGAACCTAGGACCCCTCAGTCTGCAGGCCGATGCTCTATCCACTGAGCCAAACCAGTTAGGGCAAAAAATGAATACATTTTTTTACTATATCCCAAAGTTTTAGTATAAGTATATCTCAAATTATTCTAAAATTATTCATTGTTTATCTAAATTTCATATTTGACTAGACATCCTGTATTTGGCCTGGTATTCCTAATTGTAACTGATAGCCACCCACCTTGACTACCTAAATCTAAGATCAGAGGAAAAATTTAAGGGTCAGGGATCTCAAAATATAAATGCTGCCCAGGCCTCTCTGCTGACTTCTGCAGGGAGCTTGAACCTGGAGCACAGCCTAGAACTTCAGCCCTAGGCTCATCTCACTTTCTTGCTAGTTGGTCATCTGGGCTGTTCAGAAGACCAAAAAGAATCCTAATTCAAAATGTTCTCTGTGATGATAGCCGTTCTGACAGGTGTGAGGTGATACCTCATTGTCCTTTTAATTTATATCTTTCTGATCATTGTGACTTTGAGCATTTTTTTTTTATATGTCTCTTGGCCTTCTATATGTCTACTTTGGAGAAGTGTCTGTTTAGGTTCTTTGCCCATTTTTTAAATTGGGTTATTTGACTTCCTTTTGTTACATTGTATGAATTCCTTATAAATTTTGGAAATTAACCCCTTATCAGATCTATCATTGGCAAATATGTTCTCCCATGCAGTGGGTTCCCTTTTAATTTTGTTGATGACAATTGCTGGCAAGGATATGAAGAAAAGGGAACTCCTGGTGGGAATGCAGACTGGTGCAGCCACTATGGAAAAGAGTATAGGGTTTCCTAAAAAAATTATAAATGGAACTGCCATTTGACCCAGTGATCTCACTTCTAGGACTATATGCTAAGAAACACAAAATACCAATCAGAAAGAATATATGCACCCCTATGTTCATAGAAGAAGAATTTACAATAGCTCAGATAGGGATACAGGCCAAGGGCCCAGCAGTATAGGAGTGGATAAAAAAAACTGTGGTACATTTATACCATGTAATACTGTGCAGCAATAAGAAAGAAGGATCTCTTACCCTTTGAAGCAACATGAAGAGACCTGACGAGTATTATGCTAAGCAAAATAAACCAGTCAGAAAGACAGGAATCCCATTATCTCACTCATATGTGGAATCCAATGAACAAAATAAACTGATGAATAAAATAGATCCAGAGACATAGAAGCATGGAACAGACTGACATTCTCAGAGGGAAGGTATGGGGTGGGAGGGTGGGGAGAGATTAACCTGGGAATTTGTATGCATACTAGAGGCCTGTGCACGAAAATCAAAATTGTGCACTGGGGGGTGGGGTGGGGTTTCCTTAGCCCGCCTGTGCCCTCTTGCAGTCCAGGAGCCCTCTGGGGATGTCTGATTGATGGCTTAGGCTTCTCCTGGACTGTCAGCTGGACATCCTTAGCACTGCACTCGGCAGCCAATGAGCCCAACTCAGGGCTTTTGGCTGAGCAGCACTCACCCTGTGGGAGCACACTGACCCCCAGGGGGCAGCTCCTGCCTTGAGCATCTGCCCCCTGGTGGTCAGTGCATGTCATAGCAACTGGTAATTCTGCTGTTTGGTGGATTTGCATATTAGCCTTTTATTATATAGGATAAGCATAGCCCACATACACAGACAATATGTGGTTGGTGAAGGCTTGGGAGGGGTGGGTGCAGGGTAAAAGATATCAATGGGGAAAAGAGGGGGGACGTCTGTAATACTCTCAACAATAAAGATAAATTTAAAATAAAATGTCCTCTGGATACAGTTGAAGAGAGGAAATACTTGTACTTATCATTCATTGTAAATAATAAAATCAATCCCTTAATTGTGTTCTCTGAAAGAAATTTTCATTTTCCATCTCTGTGTGTTTTATGTTCATTCATGATTTATAAGATACTGTATTGATGTAGGAGTTAGCAGTTTTTTAGAGGACAGAATAGTTGTGCTTATCTGTGAAACAATGGAAACAAAACATCTTGTTAATCAATCATGCTGCTAGCTACTTAGCCAGATTCTCCCCTAAGAGAATTTCTCCAGAGCCATGCCATTACTAAAAGAGACAATAAAAACAAACAAACCCAAAAGAGCCTGTTAACATAAGGGCTTCCACTTGCTGTTCTCCCAAGGTCACAGCTGTTTGCTAAGGGAATGAAGTTTTAGTACTTGCTTCTTCAGTGGGCTTCAGCTTCCTGTCAAATTCCAGAATTACTGATAATGATGAGTGAACATGCATCCAGCAGACAGACAGGATCTTCACTCAGTTACCCATCCTCTTAGGAGGATGGAGTTTACAATGCTTTGGATAGGTCTGGGATGCCACTTGGGGAAAGACATGGTAGTTTTTGAGGCCACAGAACTAGTGAGGGCTCCAACACTGAATATTTGGGCTGGTGAAATACTTCAGAAATTCTTTTACTTTCTTAATTTCTAAGTAGTCGACACTATTTATATTACTAACACCCCCAAAACAAACTACCTCACTTAGAGGTTGGTTCAGGCATGACTGAGTTTTTTTATTAAGTTTAAGTGAGATAAACAATACTAATAACTAACAGCTCAGCAACGGCTTTTTAGAGTTTACAAAACTTTCCCATTGAGATGGTCATATTTAATCTTTTGATCTTATAGCAACAAAAATTGTAATGCTACAATAATAGTAAAAACAGCACAACTACAATTAAGCAGTTACTATAAGCTTGGACCCATACTAAGGACTTGAATGGGCATGATTATTTTACAGAAATGGAAATAATGGAAATATTAACAGCTCGAGAACCACACTAGGCATTAGACCAGTGGGGTCAGACTGGACCCTGGTTCAGCAACCTCTATACTTGAGTTCTGGCTAAGAAAGAATTGAGTGTCAAGACTTAAATCATAAGATAACATATTTGGAAAATCAGAGTTAGAAGCAGTAATTCAAATAAGAAATGGACTTAGGAAATAAGTTATAGAGGTAAAGGAAAGGCCCTTGGACCTAGGGAGTGAGGAAGGTAATGGTAAGGAACAAGCCGGGGGGGGGGGGGGGGGGGGGGAATGGGGAGGGGAAAAGGGAAGGGAAAGTTCTGGTGTGCTCCTGGAGGAAGAGCACACTGGGTCCTCTGTCCTAAGGGGCTTAAGGGTGGAGATTTTAAGGGAGGTCCCCGGGGGAAGATCACAATAGAATATTCAGCAGCTTTCCAGGTGTGTCCTGTCAGTGCCTGGGTCTCCACTGATTGATTGGCCTGTGCCAGGGCAGGGGGTCATTATCCAGTGCAGCTGGTCCTGGCGTCAGCCTTGGGTTTGGGGTTGCTTATCCAGTTTTGTTGTTTTTCTGGACCAGGAGCTAAAATGCAGCTGAGGCCTAGATGCTATCTCTAGGGAGGAAAGGTTAGGGGGTCCAAACTGCATGACCAGCTAGGGGTGGAAAGGTCACCCGGGCCCGAGGTCCCTCCCTACAGTTGTCCTTGGTGGGGCACGCAGGCCCATCGTCCTCGCTCTGCTCATGTCTTTCTCACTGCCTACCACCAAAACAGGCTCAGAGAGGGGGATAAATGTGCTCAGAATTTCAGAGCAGGAAAAAAGGGAAACCTGGATTTAAACCTCAGCACCTCCAGAGCCTCAAACTCTGCCTGGAACATTATTACAGTAGAAGCCTTGGGTGGAGGGCCAAGGCCCAAGGGTGTGAAGGAGGACGCTGAGCTCACCATCTTCTAGGAGAAATATCCAATACCTGGGCATAAAGCCAGGAATTACACCTGCCAGATAACTGAGGGCTGAATGAATAGCTCCTGAACAGCAAAAAAGAGAAAGAGATGGGATAGAGAAGGCTGCGAGGCCAGGGGAGCCGCTTCAGGAGCTGCAGGAACCAGCCTGGAGGAGAGGTGAGCGCCATTGTGTAAGTTCCCCTCCACTGGGAGAGGGCGGGTGGGGGGTCTGTTTGGGTTCCAGCTGCATTGCCCTGAGCCTTTTGCCTCATAACAAAGGGAGCAAGCAGTAACAATGGGGTACCACCAAGTGCCCCAGGCACCCTAAGCTCCCGCTGGACTCCAAAGGCTTCCCCAGACTACTAGCACCTGGAGCCCAAGCAGAGGTCTCTCCCACAGGGGCCACTTGCAGTACAACAGGCAGGAGGGGATGTGTGGAGAAGGCTGGGAGGCTGCAGGAGTTCTGCAGGGTCAGAAGGGCTGGTGAGCATCCTTGTGTATGTCCCCCACAGCCTCTGTGGAGTGGGTGGGGGCCCTATCCTGGGTGCTCTGGCCCAGCAGATCTTTCAGTGGTGTGTTCCCAGATACAGGCCTGAGCCCATTGCCGCCCCACACAAAGGGAGCAAGTAGGATCAACAGAGCATTACTGTGCGCACCTGGCCTCCCGACCTGGGGCCCTTTGGCAGGGTAGGCCAATGCCAGGACGCCGCAAGCCCCGCTCAGCTCCTAGCAGCCTGCCAACACCACTCAGCACACAGCCTACAGAGCTTGCTTCCCCATCAGGTCAATTTTTAAGACTGGGAGAGACAGCTCTTCTGTCTGTCACATAAACAGATTTAGAAAGCCGAACAAAATGAAAAGACAGGAGAATATCTCTCAAAAGAAGGTACGAGAAAAGTCCCCAGAAAAGAAAATCCCATGGAAAAGGAGGTAATTTACTTGATTAAAAAAAAAAAAAAAAAAAAAAGGAGGGAAACATCCTTCCAGGCCACAAAGGCATTTGTTGAGTATGCCAGTTTCTGGAAACATTTCCCCATTTCCCTCTGCCTTTATTTGGCGGTGTTTGTCCAGGGCCTTGTCTGTGAGATTCTGGGGACACAGACTCGAGTGGAGTCACGGGAGGAAGCACATGGAACCCAGGAGTTGATGTGCAAGGAGATCATGTCAACACAACCTGGGGCAGTGCTGCTGGGAGAGAGTAGAGCTCAGTGAAGACACCTGAAGGACAGAGTCTCCCCTTTGGTGGACTGGGGTGGGAGGACATTCACGACAGTGATAGAGGAGACGAAAGGAGCTGAGTCTGGAATGAAGAAACAAATAGGCAAGTAAGGACAAGGATGTTTCCAGCAAAGGGAGCAGCAAGTGTTAAAAGCCATCAACACAGCACACAGCAGGTGCAGTTATGGTATCCCAAGTAGTCAGGTATGACCTGCACATGGAGGAGTTGAGATGGGACATGCACAGAAGTTCAGTCACTGGGAAAGTGAGGGCTTGTGTGACCGGCATTCACTTTTCACCTTTCAGACAAAAATGAGACATTGCATGACTTTCAAATATGCAAATGACAGGATTATATTTATATTTTGGAAAGAGTTATCGCCTAGAGAATAAATTTAGGGTAAGGGCTGGTAAAACTAAAGAAAGCAAGAAAGCCCTAGCCGGTTTGGCTCAATGGATAGAGCATTGGCCTGCAGACTGAAGGGTCCCAGGTTTAATTCTGGTAAAGGGCACATGTCTGGGCTGTGGGCTTGATCCCCAGTAGGGGGCATGCAGGAGACAGCCAATCAATGATTCTCATCATTGATGTTTCTATCTCTCTTCCTCTCCCTTCCTCTCTGAAATCAATAAAAATATATATTTTAAAAAATGAAAGAAAGCAATTTTGTGGCTGTAATATTGGTTGTTAACTTCGATGTCATTTTTCTTTAATTCAAACTGATAGGAACATCATCAAAACGCTTGACTCAGGCTTTTTTTTTTTTTTTTTTAAGGTCAAGTTGCCTGGTTTTTCTGAGGTCCATCCTAATTTGTTTTTATTGAAATTTGGTTTTTAACTTCTATGGAGCACTTATTTGGTGTCAGGTGTTGTGCTGGTGAACACTGTAGTTATTTTGTATTTTACAGAAAAAGTGATTTTGATTTGGGGAGGTTAAGTAATTTGCCTAAAGTCACACAGTTCATTAGTAAATAAATCTGAGTTTTAAGTGGTGGGACTGTAGAGCATTTGCTCCGTGTGCTGTTTTTAAACTACATTATCCTGTTATTGCCTGGGAATAAGAGCTTGACTTGCATTTTATTCACACTCTGGAGGCGGGAACAACACCGAATACCTCTCTTAACCTGCCTGTACTTACTTACTTGGCCACACTCTACACATGAAATCAAAGCCATCTTCTGGGTTTTAGCGACCATTTCAACAACACTGAACCTTTTCCGCCAGGCGCTAGCATTGACCCATGCCCACAGAAAGGTTGAAAACTATAGAATAAAATGCAGATTTTTATAGTTGAAAATTTCCTTGGGAACATTTGCTTCAGTGTTTCCCAGCAGGGACTCTAAGGCACAACATTACTGCAGGATCATAATAGGTGTTAAATGATAAAAGGCTTTTGTGGCCAAATAATGAGAAAAACATTGAATTAAACATGATTGGACAGCTCTTTCCCTTCTTGGAGATTTCTTGGAATATTTAGTACATAGGAGGTGATTGTGAATCTTTAAGATTTAACACAAGAGTGTTTCAATGCATTTGATCCCCCAATTTTATTTTATTATTTTTTTGACACTAGCACATTTGACAAATGCTCTAGCCCTATCTTTGCTTCACAAAGAAACTGCAGCTCAGAGAGAGGGACTTAGACAACTCCAGACCTCCCTTTTCCCCAAAATTCTAAGTTATGCTACTCATGCTCATGAGATGACCCCTTCGTCCATTGCAATCTGGGCATTGCCCCTCCTGTTCAGGACAGTGCAAGACAGAGGTGCTGCATTGTGACTCTTTTGCAAGCCAATTTCCCAAATAGACACAAAGCAAGAGGTGTGATACCCCAGAAAGAGAGAGAAATTCCTGTCAGCTTTTACATCCCAAATGAGTCAATAGCGAATGCACTGTGTCCAGAACCTAAATTCCTGCTTTGCACTTTCTAGTCCAGAACTTCTGAGTGGCTGCTTTGGTGAATTGTTCATTCCTTTTTTTAAAGGATAGTTTATTGATTTTCAGAAAGAGAAGAAGGAAGTGGGAGAGGGAGAAGAGGGAAACATCTACATGAGAGCATACATCTATGCTCCTTATCCCTGAAATTCTGCATATTTTCTTGTTATGATGAGAATGAACAGCTGGTCCATTTTGTTGACTCTGGTGCCAGTGTTCAATTGCTTTTCTGAGCCCCCAACCTCCCTTCCCCCCTCCCCTCCCCCCCCCCCCCCCTCCGCCCCAGACAGTGCCTACCTCGCTTTGTCTGGCTACTGTCTGACATGTTAGCTTTCACTACCTCAGCCCCCCAGCTGTTCTTCTCTTTCTTGCTATGGGTTGTTCTTTGCATTAGACTCAAACATGGTTTTGCACTTCCAGAGGGCTAATCTGTTTCCACAGCAACCTGTAAAATAGGGTAATTTGATGCAAAAACTTTTTTTTTGTTTTTTTTTCCCTAAAAGTTTTGCATATGTGTATAAATACATGTGCACTTTTGGAGAGTAGCTTCACTAAAACCCTGGCCACATTTCCAGGCTTAACAGCAGAGTTCTGTCAGCTCTCTGGCTTTTTAAACAATATATTTTCATTAGGAAATTAAATAAGAAAACCTATAATATGAGTAATACTGAGACTAAAAGTTGCAAACAGTAGATAAGGGAATATGTCTTTCATGTCAATTTTAGTATGACCATATTTAACATATACACCCCAAAACTTTTTAATAAGATAGTAATTGAAAATATGGAGTAATTTGTGTAATATAAAAATATATATTAGTGTAATATATAAATTATAATAGTGTAATATAAAAAAATTACACTAGCTGATGGGCTTATTCCATTCTTTTTTTTTTTAAACATATTTATTTTTTACAGAGAGGAAGGGTGAGGGACAGAGAGAGAGAAACATCAATCAGCTGCCTCCTGTACACCTCCTACTGTGGATGTGCCTGCAACCAAGGTACATGCCTTTGACCGGAATCAAACCTGGGACCTTTCAGTCTGCAGGCTGACGCTCTATCTACTGAGCCAAACCAGTCAGGGAAGATTATTTAGTTCTTAACTTTGGTGCTGCCTGTCTTTAATATTGGGTAGTTTTCAACAACATGTTTTCATTTTAGGTAACTTAAGCAAATACAGTTTTTAAGCAAATATTTTAAACTTAGAAAAGTAAGTAAAAATATGCTTGCTAGTAGGCATTAGCTATAGAAAATTCTGTTTTTGTTTGACACTTTACATACTTGGGACACAGCAAGACCATACTGATAAGAATCTGAAAATTAGGAAACATTTCATGATGTTTTGTGCCCCTTAGAGCAGAATCTAAACCTTTTATTTTCAAAGCTGCTAGCCCAATATCTGGAATGTAGTTAACATTTGTTAGATGCTTGGTTTGTTTTTGTTAGTTTTTTAATAGAATAGGAAAGTAGGTTTTAAGATATGTCTTCATGGCAGTATTTGATATAATTATTCACAATTATTCACTCCTTCTTTCCCTGTGGGTGAGTATGCTTCCTGCCCCACTTTGAGTAGCTTTGAACAGTTGAATGCCAGAGGCTTTTAGAGACATGTAGATTTCACTGTTGCGACTCTGCCCTCTTCCCTGCTCCTGCAGGTCCTTCACCCTGGGTTTTACATGGGAAGACATAGGGAACAGGTCTGTGTCCATCTGCATTCAGAGCAGAACTGAAGCCCACTTCTTGTGGCCCTCATGTAAGGTGAGCAAGAAATAAAGGTTTGTTTTTATAAGCCATTGAAATTTTAGAATTGTTACTGCAGCAAAAGCAATAGCTAGATCAAACTGTGCTATGTTATATGTTGTACATATTATATAAATATGGTATGTGCATATTTATGTAGGTATATATTGTTATATAGATGCATACTATATATATTGTGTGTGTATATATATATATTCCTAATCATCACCTATAATGAGTATTACTTTTTTTTTAAATTTTATTGCTTTTTTACAGAGAGGAATGGAAAGGGACAGAGAGTTAGAAACATCAATGAGAGAGAAACATGGATCAGCTGCCTCCTTCACACCTCCTACTGGAGATGTGCCCACAACCAGGTATATGCCCTTGACCGGAATCGAACCTGGGACCTTTCAGTCTGCAAGCCGACACTCTATCCACTGAGCCAAACTGCTTAGGGCAGTATTACTTTTTATTTAATAAAAATTGAGGATTAGAAAGTTAGGTATTTTATCCAGAGAAATATAATTGTTAATAAAGATGTGGGATTTGAGCACATGTCCATTTGATTTTCCAGCCTCTGTTTTAATGTCAGGCTCACAAAATACATTTGAAATAGAGATTTGGTTAAAGTCCCCTTAATAATTTAAATTTATTTTCCTATAGAACTAAATGTATCTTCTTTCCATTTACATACTGTATTTTAATTCAATTTATCACATATGTATTGAATATTTTCTATGTGCCAGCTAGTGTCAATTCTTGGAGGAATGGAGATAAATCAGACACAGTTCTTGCCACAAAAAGGCTCATTATATTGGTAATCTCATAGTTTGACAAGAACCTTAGAATCCAGTTGTTGATATACACTAATAACTGTGTGACTGAATTGTCAACAGTAGAGTCTAAAAGGTTTTCCTTTAAAAAAAAATACCCCACTATAATAGGGTGGTGGATTTCAACTGCTCAGTTCACATTCTTTCCTATAGTCCAAAGTCCAGATCAGAGAATTAGCCTGGTACCAGGGCAGTTTGGCTAAATATCTGCTATCGCCACCAAATCTTAGATGTAGCTTGACTAATTGCATGTTATTTATTTTTTACTTTTATTTAAAAAATCTTTATTTTTGAAAGTATTACATATATCCCATTTTTACCCCATTAACCCCTTCTAGCTCCCTTGACACCCACCAAAACTTCACCACCCTATTGTCTGTGTCCATGGGTTATGCATATATCCCTACAATTTCTTGGTTGATCTCTTCCCACTCATCCACTCACCTCCACCTTCACTCTGAGATTCAGTAGACTATTCCATGCTTTTATGTCTCTGGATCTATTTTGTTCATCAGTTTATTTTGTTCATTTGATTCCACATATGAGTGAGATCATGAGATACTTGTCTTCCTCTGACTGGCTTATTTTGCTTAGTGTAATACTTTCCAAGTCCCTCCATGCTGTCTCAAAGGGAAAGAGATCCTTTTAAACTGCTGCATAGTATTCAGTGATGTAAATATGCCACAGCTCTTTTGTCTACTCATTTACTGATGAGCACTGGGCTGTTTCAAATCTTAGCTATTATAAATTGCACTGCTATGAGCATAGGGGCACATATATTCTTTTTGATTGGTATTTTGGGTTTCTTAGTATATATTTTTCAAAATGAGATCACTGAGTAAAATGGCAGTTCCACATTTAATTTTCTGAGGAAACCCCATACTGCTTTCCATAATGGCTCCACCAGTTTGCATCCCCATTATAAGAATGATTTTTAAATAATTGAGCTAAATGCCATATTTTGGATAATGTCTTCATTGGTGAATCACTCAGCTTGAATTTATTTCTGGATCAGTACACTCGCTTTTGTCTATGTTATTCACATCATTCCACACTAATAACATCAGCTGTTTATTGAACACTTGTATTTATACCTGGTCTGAGCTTATTGTTGGGTATGTATCCTCAAAGAATGTTTATTTGGGAGAGGGATGCCAAACAAAAAGATACATGAGTTTAGTGTTTAAGAGAATTGCTTTGGGACTAGTATGAAATCTATGCTGTGTCATTTACATACTATGGGGCTCTGGGCAGATTATTCTTCATTGCTTAATTTCTTCATGTATAAAACAAACATAATCTCTGTTACACAAGATAGCTGTGAGGATTGAATAAGATTTGTCATCTGCAAAGCAGGTAACAGTGTTCAAAGATGAGAGCCATTATTGTAAGTGAAGTGCTGATTTGAAGGTACTAAAGGGCCAATATGAACAATGGGTATAGTTAGTGAGAGGATTAACCTTAGGATGTTTAAACATGTTGGCTGTATCCATTTTATTTACTATGACAAACCAGAGTTTCATAAGGTAAGAGTAGTGTGGGGAGTCCATTGGAGCCCTACACATGTTCATGATGTGGTTCCTACCCAGCTGTATCGCCTGCCACCTCATTTCCAGTGCCTTGGCTGCTACATCACCATCAGCTAAGAACCACATTCTTGTCTTTGTTCCACCTCTGTGAGATCGCTCTGAAAATCAGTGGTTAATACAGGGCAGATGGGAATATGAAAAAAGGGTTGGCTCCAATTAATTAAGCCAAAAAGAATACAGAGGCCAAATGTGGAAAACCTCAACCCAGAAGGAGAAAAATGTCATTAAGAGATTAGCATCAAAAAAGAACACTTAAAATCGAAACCATCTTGCCTCCTGAACATGTTCTAACTTCTAAAATGGAAAGGAAAGCAAATACAAGAGTGGCATCTTGGAATCTGGTAATCATTGTTCAGAGAAGCTGCCTCCTTTCCCTGGATGAGGACCCACTGAGCCAGCAGGCATCTAAATAGCCCTCCCCGAAGTGTCACTGAGCAGAATGGCTCCATGTGGATTGATTGTGCTGGGTTGCCACAGAATGTCCTCATTAGTGTGATATAAAGGTCTGGGTAGAAATAACATCTTTCTTAATTAAAATAAAACTCAAACTCTTCAAAGATGGCACTCTCTCCTGGCAACATGAGAATGGGGATAGCGGGGCATAGACAGTTCTAGTCCAGTTTTAATTCAGATCAAACATGAACCAAACCTTTTCTTTCATATTTTTCCATAGCCTAACTATTAAGGTGGGAGAAGGGCTGAGAACTTTATTTTAATGAAAAGAAGCGTATTAGGATGCCTGTAACTATTTTTTTCTTTTCGCGGCTAGAGAGTGAGTCCAATTCCTGAGTAGAGGCAGCTGGGGATTGAGAAATAAAAGAAAGAGACAAGACACAGAGATAGAAAGAAAAGCTGGGGCTGGGTGGACCACTGCCCTCTTCTGATGGAGAGACAGTGACAGGGACCCAGAACCAATCCAGCAAGTTTATTTTATATCCCAAATACCAGGAAGTTTCACCAAAAGGTCAAGACAAAAGATTATTTGCATTCTTGAGTAGGCCCTGAGCATTCCTGGTGCTAGGCTGGATTTAGATATGAAAACCACTTCCCCACACCATGGGCTGAAATGAAGGTCAAGCTGACAACACCCTTGCCCTTTTGGCAAGGCATGTTCCCAGGGCGTGGCTTTGCCCTTTGCCAACACCACTGGGTTCAGCTGACAATAATTAAGGAAAGCCCATGTGCCTTCCCAGGCGCTGTCTATAGATGCCTTTAGAAGCAAGGAATGGAAACTGTCTATACAAATTGACAAATTTATGGGACTATATCAGAAGTCCAGAGGCAGACAGAGCCCCAGTATCATAAGATCAGAGATTCAATGATGCTATCAGGTTTGGATGTCTTTGTTTTACCATCTTTTAAAAAAATACTTCTTTATTTCAGAGAGGAAGGGAGAGGGAGAGAGAGAGAAACAGCAATGATGAGAGAGAACCATTGATTGGCTGCCTCCTGCATGCCCCCCACTGGGGATTGAGCCCGAAACCTGGGCATGTGCCCTTGGCCAGAATCAAACCTGGGACCCTTCAGTCTGCAGGCTGATGCTCTATCCACTGGGCCAAACTGGCTAGGCCTACCATCTTCTTAAGGTTAGTGCTACTTAGAGTCATGGATCACTGTAGCAATTTCAGGAGTCATCTTCAGGCATGAAGACGTTCAGAGGAAGGAAAGGCTACGTTTTCATGTGTTCCTTTTAAAGATAAAGGGAGTCTTTCCTAAAAGCCTTCAGACTTTCTTCACCTTGTGTCTCCCTGGCCAGCACCACATCAAATCACAAGCCTGTATATGCACTAATTACTGGTAACAAAAGTGGGGCTCTGCCTAATTTCTTGAACCAATCTAGACTCACTCCTGAGACCCATGAGGCACAAGGCAGGGTCATAATAAGTTAGGTTATGGAGCATAATCAGGTTTTTTGTTTGTTTATTTGTTTTTAAGCAAGTCAGAAGGGTTGTGGGAAATGGATATTGCATAGGCATGATCAAAACACATTTTTTAAAAACCTATGCGATAACCAAAAGGCAGTAAATACAGTGTCAGAAATCTGGGAAACATAGCATTTCATATTTTGACTTGTCATCATGAGCTTGAATTCTCTGCACCAATGTGTGGAACCCTAAAAGGAAATGAAATCTCTATGTCTCTCTCTTCCTAGTCCCAGCTTTGCTTCACTTAACAAATACCATCCTAAAATACCATTTAGGATACCTCTTCTATACACTTAGACCAGGAATGCCCCGTTGTTTCCTTATACACCATGTCTAAATTAATTAGGTGGTAGTTGTTTGAGTCATTGTAGGGAATAAAGTTTTTTAAATCCATTTGTGAACACAGGGGAAAAGAGTGCATGATAGATGAATTTTGTCTTCCAAAGGCTGCAAAAATTTAAACAAGGGACCATGTGCCAGGTGCTTAACATTTAAGAAAAGTATTGGTCTATATCCAGACCTAGAGAAGCAGAAAATTTACCATTCCTCATGGTTTCTGTTTCCTATCCAATGGCCCACCTCTTATCAGTTGATTGACACCAAGAAATTACCTCTCCTTCCCAGTAATCTGACCATAAGGATGTAGACCAGTCCTTGCAGATCTCCACAGTTCAGTAGTCACCACCGGATAAATATTTATACAAGATACAAATGACAAATAAGAGGATTATCTTTTTATTACAGAGGCACCTGAAATGGTATCTTCTCAAAAATATTTTCCTCCCAACCTTATGTACTAAATTCCTCCTTCGGTTGAATTTATTCAACTGTTGTGGTGTTTCTGAGAGGACACATTCTACACCTTTTGTTCATCATTAACAAATGAGCTCAGATGAATTAATGAAATTGGATTTGATAAATAAATGCGGAAGAATTTTAAAAAGTAGAGTGAGGGGTTTGTCTAAGAAATCTTTGTCTACTTCAAGGCCACGAAGAATTTCTCCCATGTTTTCTTAGAGAAACTTTATTGTTCCATGTAGCTTAATATCTATCCTAAATCACTTCTTGGGAATGGAGTATGATCAAAGTTGTTTCTTTTCTTTCTTTTTCTTTCCTTAGGTACATCTCATATTTCTAGCACTATTTGTTCAAAATCCTTTTTCTTTCCCCATTTACGTAACTGGAAATCTTAATGAAAATAATTGACCATATTTATGTGGGACTAAATATGGCATTTTTATGATGTCTCATGATCTATTTTCTATTCTCATATAAATATAATATTGATTTTATTACTGTGATTTTGTAGAAAAATAAGGTAGTATAATTTAAACTAGTTCTCTTTTTTAAAATATTAAGCTATACTTATAGGTATGTAACATTTTCTTACAAAATTTTGAATTAGCATGTCAAATTTTTCACAAACAACTGCTGTATTGTGTACTGGAATTACATTGAATCTATAGAACAAATAATATAATGAACTGACATCTTAACAGTATTTAGTCTTTCAACTCATAAAGATGGTATATCTCCCAATATATTTAGCTCTTCACAAAAAGTGCTAAGTATAAAAGTAAAAAATATAAATTAGGTAACATCAAAGTGATAAATATTTTCTCATAAAAAATATGCCATTAAGGAAATAAGTTGGCAAATTAGCCTGGAAAAATATTACATATATGAATGACTTACAGTGAGACTATATAAATAATTTCCATAAATTTAATATAAAAGGGTAAGAAACCCAATGAAAATGGACAAGTCTTGGGCTCTCCATATCAGATAAAATATGAACAACTCAAAATTGTATGTATGAAAAGTTAACATCATAAGTCATCAGAGAAATGTGAATTGAAATCACAATAAAATACTGTTTCACACTTAACTAGGATGGCTAAAATAAAAAAAGACTGACAATACCAATTGTGGGTGAGGATATGCACCAAATTAAATTCTTATATTTTTCACAAGAATGGAACTGGTACAACCACTTTGGAAAACTCTTTATATCATATAAGAATTAACAACTATTATACAGCACAAAATTTCCACTTTTTATTTTTTACTCACAGAAATGAAAAGATTTGTCTATGAAAGCAATTGTATAGGAATGTGTATAACATTGTTATTTTTAATCCCAAACAAGCTACAGTTCTCCATCAAAAGGAGAGTAGATAAACATATTGTGGCATATTGCACAACAGACTATACTTAGCAAATAAAAAAAGAGCAAACTACTGATACATCTAACAAAAAGGATGAATCTCAAACCATTATTACATTGAGTAAAAATACCAAGATTAAGAAAATTATCTATATATATAAAAGCCTAAGCGACCATTAGGACTGAACAACCAGAACGACCAGTTGACCAGTCGCTATAACGTGCAATGACCACCAGGAGGCAGATGTTCAATGTAAGATCTGACCCCTGGTGGTCAGTGCACTCCCACAGTGGGAGCACCACTCAGCCAGAAGCCGGACTCATAGCTGGCAAGGGTGGCTGCGGTGGAGGAGCCTCTTCTGCCTCTATGACAGCACTACTGGGTGGCGGTGGCGGCAGGCACAGCAGGGCTGGGATGAGCAGGACCAGAGCTACACCCGACCCCAGCTGGGGCTCCTCCCCAGCTGCCTGCCACTTCAGCACTGCTAATCCCTCTGGGGGATGTCAGACTGCCTGGCCTGCAGGGATTGGGCCAAAATTGGAAGAAAGACATCCCCCAAGGGGGTCCTGAATTGTGAGAGGGTGCAGGCCAGGCTGAGGGGCCCCACCTGTGCACGGGGCCTCTATGTTATATAATTCCATTAAATGAAGTTTCTAAACAGGCAAAATAAATCAATAGAAATCAGGACAATGATTGCCTCCTATGGGCTGATGGAGGACAGTTGACAGACTGGTGGCATGCAGGAACTTTCTTTTGTGATAGAGCTAAGTCCACCTCTTCTTTTGGATGGTGGATTACTTTGATGCTTATAATAATCAAATATTATTAAGAGAACACTTTTTGTTGCATTTTATAGTCTATAAATTATAATTCAATAAAAATGATTTTAGAAGTAATCTATTCTTTAAATTAATAATTAATATTATCTGTAAATTATTTAAAAACATGTTACTTTTTTAAAACCTTAACTTTATTTAAAAACTTGTTGAAAAAAACACACAACTTGTTAGGTTATAGATGTCTGTTAACCAAAGAGAAAAATTTGGGTTGGGCTATAAATTCAGGAGTAGTTAGCATACATCTGATATTTAAGCTCTGGCCCTGGATGAGGTCACTATGGCAAAAATGTAGACAGTGAAGAGAAAATATCCAATGGCATTCTTAGGGGCTGCAACATTAGAAGCCAAGGAGAAGTAGTAAAACCACCAAGTGAGACTGAGAGGAAGCAAAACCGAGAGTTAAGTAGGAGGAAAACCACAAAAATTTACTGTTTGGGAAGCTGGGTGAAAGTATATTAAGGAGGAGGGGCTACCAGACAAATACTGTACTTCTCTCAAAGTTGGCCAAAGGGTTTAGCTATTTGAAAGTAATTTGAATCCCCCTTGAAAATAGATTTTGGTAAAATAGTGGCAGCAAAAGTCTATTTGGAGTCTATAAGAGAGGATGGAAGGTGAAGCCTTGAAAACAGTGATTACACACAACTTTTTCAAAGATTTATGATTTAGAAGATATAAAGATAACTTGCTCTGTATAAAAAGTGAGCAACATATTTCAAGGCTTGGGAGGAAAGTCTTAGAATAAAAAGGACAAGGGTTATTGTGTTTAGTTTTGAGGGTGGGGATGAGGAAGAGCTCTCATGGCTATAAGAAGAACTTCATGGAAGTGATGTATACCACATATAAAATTTGTTATGGAGCTTGTCATATAAATCTTTTCTGCGAAACATTCAAAAATCTATATTGATTACTCACATTTTTTGTTGCAAATAGAATCTTTCTGGGGAAGTTAAAGAAAAATTGAGTTTCTGTACTAATGATTGTTCAACCAAGACAGAGCCAGTTGAGGTGGATTATGGTTATACTATTATTGGAAATCTCTTATATGTCAGTATTTTCTGAAAAATATGCTAAGCGAGGAAAATGTGTAGATTGGAGGAGGCAAAGATAACCAAGCTTTAACTAAGTGCTTTCTAAACTAATTTCACTACAGAATATATTTTTATTTTCATGAAACTTACAGTCAGATGGAAGAGAGACATGTGCACATAGATAACTGTACTACATGAAAGAAATGCTTTGTGTTAAAAACTAGAGTATAAAGTGTTGTGGGTATTTATAAGTGAGAGAGCTTGCTTAAAGTTAGGGTAACAAAACAAAAAAAAATGGCAGCAGAATAGACAGACGTGTCCTGAGCCTTGTCCCAGAGCAGATAGAAAGAACAGCTGAGGGTCGCATGCGGACTGTCTGTTGGTGAGTTAAGGGACAGTTATACTCCAGGAGAAGGTGGGGGACTGCTGGACGGGGCTCCCCTGACCAGACAGCCCCCACTGCTTCTGGGTTCCCTCCTGGAGCCACTGGCTTGGATGTGGAGACGGTGCAGTCTTGAAGGGGAAAGTGTATGTTATTGGAAGCCTGAAAATCTACAACTGCGGCACCCACTGAACAGCTGCGAACCCCAGAGCACCAGTCCGCAATTGGCACAAACACACGGATTCAGAGGAGCTCTACACTCTACCACGGAAAGGTCAGATTTCACCTGGGATAAGGAGAGAGAGAACAACATAACCAGACACCCAGAGAAGAGAGACCATGGGGAGACAAAGAAACAGCCTGCTTATGAAAGAAAAGCAGGCATCACCAGAAAAGGAAGTAAATGAAATGGAGGCAAGCAACCTGACAGAGAAAGAATTCAGAGAAATGGTCATAAGGTAGCTGAATAGAATGGAAGACAAATTCGATAATATGAGTAAGAACCAAGAGGAAATGAAGAAGAACCAAGAATAAATGAAAAATGACATCGCTGCTGTAAAGAACTCAATAGAAAGCATCAAGAGTAGACTAGAAGATGCAGAGGACCTCATCTGTGAACTAGAAGACAAGGTAGGAAAAAATACCCAAGTAGAACAACTTCTAGGGAAAAAAAATTAAAAAGCAGGAGAGCCTAAGGGAACTTTGGGACAACGTGAAACAAAACAAAATCTGCATAATAGGGGTTCCAGAAGGAGAGGAAACTGAGCAAGGAATAGAAAACCTGTTTGAAGAAATAATGGCAGAAAACTTCCTTGATATAGGGAAGAAAAAACCCACACAAATCCAAGAAGCTCACAGAGTCCCAAGCAAAATGAACCCCAAAACCGATGCCAAGACACATTATAATTAAATTGGCAAACACCACCAACAAAATAAGAATCTTAAAAGCAGCCAGAGAGAGACAGAAAGTTACCTACAAAGGAATCCCCATCAGACTAGCAACTGATTTCTCAACAGAAACTCATCAGGCCAGAAGGGAATGGAATTAAACATACAAAGTCATGCAAAGGAAGGGTCTGAATCCAAGAATACTATACCCAGCAAGGCTTTCAATTAAAATTGAAGGTGAAATAAGGAGTTTCACAGACAAAAAAGGACTAAGGGAATTTATTACCACCAAACCAGCAATGCAAGAAATGCTAAAGGGTCTGCTGTAAAAAAAAGAAATAGGAAGTGAAGAAGGAACACGGGTAAAGAATAAAAATGGCAACAAATAAGTATCTATCAATAATAACTTTAAATGTAAATGGATTAAATGCCCCAATCAAAAGACATAGGGTAATGGATTGAATAAGAAAACATGACCCATATATCTGCTGTCTATAAGAAACCTACCTCAGGGAAACAAAAATGAAACACACACAGACTGAGGGTGAAGGGATGGAAAAAGGTTTTTCAGGTGAATGGAAATGAAAAAAAAGCTGGGGTAGCAATACTTATATCTGATAAATTAGATCTCAAAGTGAAGGACATAACAAGAGATAAGGAAGGACACTTCATAATCCTAAATGGAGCAATCAAACAAGAAGAAATAACTCTGGTAAACATATACGCAGCCAATGCAGGAGCACCCAAATACATAAAAAAAACTCCTGGAGGATATCAAAGGAGAGATTGACAGCAATACAATCATAGTAGGCGACTTTAATACCCCACTATCACTATTGGACAAATCCTCTAAACAAAAAATCAGCAAAGAAACATCAATCCTAAATGACTCACTAGACCAGATATAATTAATTGACATCTTCAGAATATTTAACCCCAAAACCACAGAATATACATTCTTCTCAAGTGCACGTGGGTCATTTTCAAAGATAGACCATATGTTGGGTCATAGGCAAAGTCTCTTCAAATTCAAGAAGATAGAAATCATATCAAGCATCTTCCCAGATCACAGTGGCATAAAACTGGAAATCAACTACAATAAAAACAATCCAAAAAAATCAAACACATGGAGACTAAACAGCATGCTATTAAACAATGACTGGGTTACCAGAGAGATCAAGGAAGAAATAAAAAACATCATGGCAACAAATGACAATAAAAACACAACAATCCAAAATCCATGGGACACAGCGAAAGCAGTCTTGAGAAGGAAGTTCATAGCTCTACAAGCCTACTGCAAAAAACAAGAAACAATGGTAATAAATTGCCTAACCCTACAACTCAAAGTGTTAGAAAGAGAGCAACAGAAAAAGCCCAGTGTAAGCAGAAGGAAGGAAATAATAAAGATCAGAGTGGAGATAAATGACATTGAGACCAAAGAAACAATACAAAAGATCAACAAAACCAAGAGCTAGTTCTTTGAAAAGATAAACAAGATTGATGAAACTCTAGCCAGGCTCACCAAGAAGCAAAGAGAGAGGACCCAAATAAGCAAAATCAGAAATGAAAGAGGTGAAATAACAACAGACCCCACCGAAATACAAAGGATAGTTAAAAATATACTATAAACAACTCTATTCCAACAAACTGGACAACCTGGAGGAAATGGACATATTCCTACAAAAATATAACCTTCCAAAACTCAATCAGGAAGAATCTATACAGCTCAATAGGCCAGTAACTATGGAAGAAATTGAAGCAGTCATCAAAAAACTTCCGGCAAACAAAAGCCCGAGACCAGACAGCCTCACAGAAGAGTTTCACCAAACATTCAAGGAAGAACTAAAACCTATCCTCCTCATGCTATTCCAAAAAATTCAAGAGGAAGGAACACTTCCAAGCTCCTTCTATGAAGCCAGCATCACCCTAATAACAAAATCAGATAAAGACAACACAATGAAAGAGAATTACAGGCCAATATCCCTCATGAATGTAGATGCCAAAATCCTCAACAGAATTCTAGCAAATCGAATTGAACAGTACATCAGAAAGATCATACAGCATGACCAAGTAGGATTTATCCCAGGAATGCAAGGATGTTACAATATCTGCAAATCAATAAATGTGATACATCACATAAACAAATTGAGAGATAAAAATTACATAGTCATATCAATTGATGCAGAAAAAGCATTTGACAAAATGCAACTTTTATCAAGTTTTTTCTTGATAAAAACTCTCAACAAGGTGGGAATAGAAGGATCATACCTCAACATAATAAAAGCTATATATGATAAACCCACAGCTGACATCATACTCAATGGGCAAAAACTAAAACCATTTCCCCTAAGAACAGGAACAAGACAGGGATGCCCACTCTCACCACTCCTGTTCATCATAGTACTGGAAATATTAGCAATTGCAATTAGACAAGAAGAAGAAATGAAAGGCATCAAAATTGGAAAAAAAGAAGTAAAGCTGTCCTTATTTGCAGATGATATGATATTGTACATAAAAAACCCAAAAGACTCCATCAAAAAACTATTAGACTTAATAAATGAATTCAGCAATGTAGCAGGATACAAAATTAATGCCAAGAAATCTATGGCATTTCTATACACCAATGGTGAGCTGACAGAAAGAGAGACTAAAAAAGCAATCCCATTTATCATCTCACCAAAAAAATTAAGATACCTAGGAATAAACTTAACCAAGGAGGTAAAAGACCTGTACACAGAAATCTACAGGACACTGAGAAAAAGAGATAGAGGAAGATGTAAACAGATGGAAGAACATACCATGTTCATGGATTGGTAGAATCAACATTAAAATGCCCATACTACCCAAAGCAATCTATACATTCAATGCACTCCCCGTTAAAATACCAATAGCATATTTCACAGACCTAGAAAGAATTCTCCAAAAATTTATCTGGAATAAAAAAAGACCCCAAATAGCCACAGCAATCCTGAGAAAGAAGAACAAAGTAGGTGGGATCTCAATACCAGATTTCAAGCTGTATTACAAAGCCACTGTTCTCAAAACTGCCTGGTACTGGCATAAGAACAGACATATAGATCAATGGAATAGAATAGAGAACCCAGAAATTGACCCAAACCACTATGCCCAATTAATATTTGACAAAGGAGGCATGAACATACAATGGAGTCAAGATAGTCTCTTCAATAAATGGTGTTGGGAAAATTGGACAGATACATGCAAAAAAATGAAACTAGACCACCAACTTACACCACACACAGAAATAAACTCAAAATGGATCAAGGACTTTAACATACAACGGGAAACCATAAAAATACTAGAGGAATCCACAGCCAGAAAAATCTCTGACATATGCCGAAGCAATTTCTTCACTGATACTGCTCCTAGGGCAATGGAAACTAAAGAGAAAATAAATAAATGAGAATACATCAAAATAAAAAGCTTTTACACAGCAAAGGAGCCATCAATAAAACAACAAGAAAGCCCACTGTATGGGAGAACATATTTGCCAATGATATCAACGATAAGGGTTTAATCTCCAACATTTACAGGGAACTCATGCAGCTTAACAAAAAGAAGATAAACAACCCAATAAAAAAATGGGCAACTGATCTAAATAGACACTTTTCGAAAGAAGACAGAAGGAAGCCCAAAAGACATATGAAAACCTGCTCAAAGTCACTGATCATCAGAGAGATGCAAATCAAAACAACAATTTAGTACCATCTCACACCTGTCAGAATGGCTATCATCAACAAATTCACAATGACAAGGGCTGGTGAGGATGCGGAGAAAAAGGAACCCTCATGCACTGCTGGTGGGAATGCAGACCGGTGCAGGCACTGTAGAGAACAGTATGGAGTTTCCTCAAAAAAATAAAAATGGAAACCCCATTTGACCCAGTGATCCCACTTCTAGGAATATATCCCAAGAAACTAGAAACACCAATCAGAAAGGATATATGCACCCCTATGTTCAAAGCAGCACAATTCACCATAGCTAAGATTTGGAAACAGCCTAAGTGCCCATCAGCAGATGAGTGGATGAAAAACCTGTGGTACATCTACACAATGGAATACTACATTGTGGTAAAAAAGAAGGAGGTCTTACCATTTGCAACAACATGGATGGAGCTGGAGAGCATTATGCTAAGTGAAATAAGTCAGTCAGAGAAAGATAAATATCACATGATCTCACTCATTTGTGGAATATAATGAACAACATAAACTGATGAACAAAAATAGATCCAGAGACAGAGAAACATCAGGCAGAACATCAAACCTCAGGGAAGTTAGGGGAGGGTGGGGGTTAGGGTTAAGAAAGATCAAAGGACTTATATGAATGCATATAAGCCTAATCAATGGACACAGACAACAGGGGGTTGGGGGCATGAATGGGAAGTGGGGGGTAATGGAGGAATAAGGACACATATGTAATACCTTAATCAATAAAGAAATTTTAAAAATTAATAAAAAAGATTTCAATAAATAACAACCAAATGAAAAAAAATAAAAATAATGAAAAAATGAAGTTAGGGTAACAAAGGAGATAGCATCTGAACCGGAACTTGAAGAATAAGCCGATTATGGAGTGATAAGGAACATTTGGGAGGAAGGAGCAACAAGAGCAGAAGCAGGAAGCCTTGCAATCCAGGGAGCATATCCTGAGAAAATTGAGTAGATTAGGTAACAGGGATCGAAGGAGAGTAAGGATTGATTTAACAATAGACAATAATATAAATTGAAGGTATTGGATCAGGGACAGAAATAGAAAAGAAGGGAAAGGCACAGAAAGGAGACAGAAAGGCAAAAAGATGAGCAATATTTCAACGTATTTTTCAGGTCTCTTTTTTTAGAGCTACCTGCTTATATACTAGTATAGCTTTCAATGGGTGTGCCAAGCATCAGGCCAGTAACTAGACGTGATTGGCTTCTTTCCCATTGAACCTGGGCCACATGTTGCTCAACTAAGGACAAACAAAAGGCAGTTTCTGGGCTGGAGAGAAGTGCTGTAATTGAGCTGTTAACATGGCACAGTGGAGGAACAAAGGATCTATTGATTATTGGAGTCCTTATGGCATATAAGTATGCATAGAAAAAGACTGGAAGCAAAACCTAGGATTTGTTATTGTTTTTTCTTTACCACTTCTTAGCATTATGAGAGGAACCACACAAGCACAGAGAAAAAGAAGTAAAGTTGGCCTAAAGCAAAGATGTTAATATGTTTAATGTTTCCAACAGTGTTGGAATAGTTTTCCATAGAATATTAAATTCTATTTGCTTTCCATAGAATATGAATCTGTGAGATGCTTTAGGGAACAAAATGTTCTGTAGTCAAATAAGTTGAGCAAATACTGCATAGCATGTCTCCCTTTGGAGGTTTACCATGTGCTTTGGCATTTTTAAGCCTCTAAGAAGTCCTACACTAAAGAAAACTGTTTAACTTTAACTAAGTGCTTTCTAAACTAATTTCACCACAGAATCTATTTTTACCTGACATGTTAACATTTCACAAAATAAGTATTCCCAGGAACACACTTTGCAGCATGGTGATTTTACTGTTAGTAGAAACCCTTGGTATAAAAAAAGCCAGGACAATATTGTGGAAGAGATCTTTCATTTGAAAACATCCTACTATCTCATGAAGGATCCAGCCAGTTAACAATTCTCCACTCAATGTGTATTACACACCTAACAATATGTTATGCACAGTGCATATGGCTGTGGCCTAACATAAGTCATTTTGAGGTTTTTCTTTTAAAGTAAGACATATTAATAATGAGAAGAGCTCTGATATAACAATATGACAATCACAGATAAAGCCGATTTACAGCCAAAGGATTGGTTTGGTCCTGGTGTAGAGGCTCAATCTTAATCACTCTTTATTGCTGAAAGTCTTCTCAATTTTTTTAAAACAATATTTTTTATTGATTTCATAGAGGAGGGGAGAGGGAGAGAGAGATATAAACATCAGTGATGAAAGAGAATCATTAATATGCTGCCTCCTGCACACACCCACACTGGAGATGGAGCTCACAACCTGGGCATGTGCTCTGACCAGGAATTGAATCCATGACCTCCTGGTTCATAGGTTGATGCTCAATCACTGAACGACGCTGGCTGGTCATGTCTTCTCAATTTTATCATTCATTGCTTGGAAAGAACAATCAATTCTATCTTCTCACTCTGCAAATTCTGGAATTTCTGGATTTTCTATATTTTATTTTATGTTTTATTTTCAATTAAAGTTAATATTCAATATTATTTTATATTGGCTTCAGGTGTAAAACTTGGTGGATAGACATTTATATAATTTATAAAATGATCCTCTGGGTAAATCTAGTACCCACCTGGCACTATAAATAATTATTACAATATTATTAACTATACTAGTGACCCGGTGCACAAAATTTGTGCACATTAAAAGGGGATTAATTAGAGGAAATATTTTAATATTGCTATTTGCCCTTTCTCTATAATAGAAGTGTCAGAGATGAAAGAAAATTAGTAAAATGTATATGAAAATCTTCCTCCTGTCAGAGTCTGAGGCATGCCACAGGAACCAGAGTCAAGTCCCCTCCCACCCATGTGCGCCTCAAAATCAGGCAAGATCCAGACCTGGCCGGCCCTACCCCCATTGGGCTAGATCCAGACCCGGCCAGCCCCACCAGCCTCAAGCCCGGCCAGGCAGGGGGTGCAGCCTCAGGTCCTCCAGGCTGGTGCCAGGGTGGGAGGCACAGCCTGAGGTCCCCCAGCTTGGCACCAGGGTGGGGGGCACTGCCTGAGGTCCCCTGTCAAGCCCTGTGGGGCAGGGGGTGTGCCCTGAGGTCCCCCATCAAGTCCTGCTGAGTGGGGGGCATGGCCTGAGGTCCCTTATCAAGCCATACCAGTCAGGGGGCACGTCTTCAGGTCCCCTTACCTGGTGCCAGGGATGGGGTACGTCCTGAGGTCCTCTGGCCTACCGCCAGAGCTGGGGGTGCAGCCTGAGGTCCTCTGTCATGCCCCACCAGGCGGGGGTTGCAGCCTCAGGTCCCCTGCCCCGGCCCAGCACCACGCAGCCTCAGGTTCCTGATGATTGCTCATTAAGGCTCTTTATGGGAACTTGGCCTCCACTATGGGCACAACCATCTTGTGTTACGGGATCCCCGCCTCTGCTGTGGGTGCAGCCATCTTGTTTTACAGAATCCCTGCTTCCACAGTGGGTGCATCCATCTTGTTATGGCGTGGTGGTCAATTGCATATTCCCTCTTTATTAGATAGGATTTCCTGTGCTGTACTTTACATCCCTGTGACTATTTTGTAACTACCAATTTGTATTTCTTAATCTCTTGAACTTTACCCTCCAGCTCTCCAATACCTCTCTCATCTGGCAACCATAGATTCTTTGTATGTATGAATCTGTCTCTTGTTCTGTTTGTTCATTTATTTTGTTGTTTATGTTTCACATATAAATGAAATCATATGGTATTTGTCTTTCTCTGTTTGACTTATTTCACTGACCATAATACCCTCCAGGTTCATCATGGTAAAATTTCATTCTTTTTTATGGCTGAATAATATTCCATTGTATATATGTACCACCACTTTTTTATCTATCATCTACTGATGGATACTTAGGTTGCTTCCATATCTTGACTATTATAAGTAATGCTGCAATGAAAATAGGTATGCATCTATCTTTTTGAATTAGTGTTTCAGATTTCTTTGGCTAAATACCCAGAAGTGGAATTGCTAGTTCATAAGGTAGTTTTATTTTTAATGTTTTGAGAAACCTTCACTGTTTCCCACAGTGGCTACACCAATCTGCAATCCCACCAGTAGTTCACAATGGTTCACTTTTTTCCACATCCTCATCATTGTGTTGATTTATCGATGGTAGGCATTTTGACAGGTTTGAGGTGATATCTTATTGTGGTTTTAAATTGCATTTCTCTGAAGGTACATTGAGTATCTTTTCATATTTCTACTGGTTATATCTGTATGTCCTCTTTGGAGAAATCACTCTTCAGGTACTCTGCTCATTTTTTAATTGGATTTTTTGGGGGAGGGTGTTATTATGTACAAGTTCTTTATAAATTTTGGATATTAACTGCTTTTCATATTTATCATTGGAGAATGTCTTCTCCCAATCAGGTTTTTTGTTTGTTTGTTTGTTTTGTTGATGGCTTTCTTTGGTGTGCAAAAAACATTTTTGTTTGATGTAATCTCATTTGTTAATTTTTTTCTTTTGTTTTCCTTGCCCAAAGTGATATATCCAAAAACAATATTATGAAGAGCAATCTAAGAGAGTTTACTGCCTATATTTTCTGCTAGGAATTTTATGGTTTTAGGTCTTCATTTAAGTCTTTAATTCATTTTTAGTTTTTTCTTGTGTATGTGTAAGAAAGTGGTCTAGTTTCATTTTTTTTACATGTATCTGTCCAGTTTTTCTCAATACCATTTATTGAATAAACTGTCTGTATCCCAATGTATGTTGTTTTTTCTTTTGTGATACATTCATTGACCAGATAGATGTGGGTTTATTTCTGGGATCTCTATTTTTGTTTCATTGATAAATGTGACTGTTTTTATGCCAGTACCATGCTGTTTTGATTACTATAGCTTTGTAGTATTTTTCTATTTATCATCGAAGGATATTTTTATTGATTTTAGAGAGAGAAAGGAAGAGAGAGAAAGAGAGAGAGAAGGAGAAACATTGATATGAGAAGCATCAGTTGGTTGCCTTCTGTATGAACTGCAAAAGTGGATTGAACCCGCAACCTAGGTAAGTGCCCTGACTGGGAATCAAACCCACAACCTTTTGGTGTATGCTCCAATCAACTGAGCCACCTGGCCAGGGCAGCCTTGTAGTATATTTTGATATCAGGTAATCTGATACCTCCAACTTTATTCTTCTTTCTAAAGATTGCTGAGTCTATTTAGTGTATTTTCTGGTTCCATATAAATTTTAGGATTATTGGTTCCAGTTTTCTGAAAAAATCCCA
This sequence comes from Corynorhinus townsendii, assembly GCA_026230045.1. Classification (NCBI taxonomy): domain Eukaryota; kingdom Metazoa; phylum Chordata; class Mammalia; order Chiroptera; family Vespertilionidae; genus Corynorhinus; species Corynorhinus townsendii. The sequence continues at coordinate 60,140,376 of JAPDVU010000008.1, read as the reverse complement.
TTGGCATTATGATAGGGGTTGTATTGAATCTATAGATTGCTTTGGGTAGTATAGGCATTTTAATGATGTTAGTTCTTCCTTTCCTAGTGAGTCCTTGCTGGAATCAACTCTCTAAACCTAAATCAGCTGAGCCCAGACCAACTTGCATATGGACAGGACTTTGAACTAAGTATCTGGTTGACATATAAACGATGAAATTTTGATACTTTTTTTAATGCAGGAAACCTAACTGGTTATATTGTTCTAGCTGATGTGACTTCAGGTGAGACAGGAAAGATTACATGCTTCCTGTGTTTAGCACAACTAGTAAAGAAATTACGTCTTAGTCTTGGGCTGCTATAACAAAGATATCACAGAAGACATAAACAACAGATATTTATTTTGCACAGTTCTGGAGGCTGGGAAGTCCAAGTTCCAGGCAGGTTGATCAATTTGGTGTTTGATAAGGGCCTGCTTCCTGGTTCAGAGGCAACTATCTTCTTGCTGTGTTCTCACATGGCAGAAGGGAAAAGGGACCTTTTGGGGATCTCTTTTTATGGCACTAAATTCCATCCATGAGGACTCCATCCCCATCACCTAATAATCTCTCAAAGACTCTATCACCTATCACCGAATACCATCAAGTTGGAGATTAGTTTTCAACAAAATGAATTTGGGGTGTGGCACAACAATATCAGTATATAACTGGTTGGATGCCTCTAGTTGAGTTTTAGCTTTTTACACCAGTAAGAGGCACTTAAGGAATGTAATATCCTATTTTTTGCTGCTTTCTCTAAAACATGGGGAAATGAGGTTGGGTATTGAGTTTTCAATTTATTATAATGCAGTGTTCTTTTTAATATGCTGTTGGGGGATTGTAGCCCATTAAGATGATCTCAGTAGTGAATAACAAATGCCTCAAATAATTCTCACATTTTTGTCTAAGGAAAAGCTGTTATTTACAGAATGTAAACATAACAATATTTGGGGAGTCTTAAAATTCTGTCCCTGGTTCTGTATGTTTTATCTTAATCCATGGAAGAAACATCTGTATTCATGGAAGCTACATAATTCAGAGCCCTCTTCCTTTTTACTTTCTTTTATCATTCCTATCCAGTCATTGAATCCTATTGTTTTGCTTAAAATGTTCCCTTTATATCTAACTATTCTACTTTTATCCAGTTCCAAACCTGAATCTGACTTTGCCATTTCTTCACTGAAAATCTCTTTGTGGCTTTCCATGCAGAATCTAATGGTCATTGATGTAGACATTTATTTCTGGTCACCATAACATCCATTATTACTTTTTGCCTTCTGATTATACTCTGAATTATCCAGTCAGGAGATTTGGAAGGCAACAACCCTGTGCTTGGCTCTGCAAATGCGTTTTGACTGCCTTAAGCAAATTAACAAGCCCACAAATCCCTGCCACATTGATTGGTTTAGGAATAAGCTCCTGTGCCAAGTCAGGACCTGGCCAAAAGGACTCAATTCTAGGATTTTAGTTGAGCGGTTAGGGAAGCATATTTTGTCTTATTTCCTTCTAGGCATTAGGCAGTAAGCAGGTAACCATGGAACAAGGTCATTAAAAGGAGGCAACCTGTGGAAATAGAGCTCAAAAAAAAAGAAAGGGAAAATAAATGTGGTCATATCATTTCAACTCCAGATTAAGCCTCATCTTAATCATATTTGCCCTGTACTATTCCCTCAGTCAGTTTTTTTCTCCCTCTCTCCTTGCCTCTTTCCCTCCTTTCCTTCCTCCCTCCCTTCTTTCTGTTTCTTTTACTTTTCTTTTTTAGTAGGTTTTTTGGAGCAAGGTATCCTAATTTTTTTTATAGTTTTAAGCCAGCCATTTTTCCATGTTTTATTGACATCTGTATTTTTCATTTCTCCCAAAAAATCTATAGTAAGCAAGTAATATAAATAATCATTTAATTACATTTGTACAACTAGAATAAATGCTATGAAGAAAAAGTGCAGGATTCCAATAAAATCTACAGTAGGAAACTTAATCAAGTCTGTGTGTACAGGAAAGCTTATCTGAGGAGAGAACCACTTCTGATGAGACCTAAAGTCCTGGTGACTCTTCCACTTTTTGTTGGCTTTGCTGGGGATAGGGCTTGCCTTGCATCTCCGGGGCCTAGACTCAAAAGCAGTTCAGACAGTGTGGATACTGAGCGGGCAGATAGGGACAGAGAATACTCTTAGGAAGGGACATGATGCTCAGACATTTAGAAATTCTGTTCAGAGTGACAAGTTTTTCTTTTTGCTGATCACCCTTTTGAAACCCTTTGAAGAGAAATCTCTTCTATTTCCATTTTACTTTTAGATTTCACCTGCTATTGCAGGAGCAAATATAGTCAATCTTCATGTACAAGTGGAGGACAGTAGGATCTCTCCTATCTCCAATATTTTATTTTTAATATTATAGTGTCTTCCCTGTTGGGGAAAATTCTTCACTAACACTTTTTAAAAAAAATTTAAATTCTTTATATGTCTCCTTTACCTCCCATTGACCTCTCCCTGCCCACTTCCGCCCCCACCCCCCCAGTACATGACCTCACCCCCCCACTGTATTTGTCCATTGGTTATGCTTATATGTATGCATAGAAGTCCTTTGGTTGATCTCTTACCCCCTCCCCCCACTGCCTCCTATCCTCCCCTGCCTTCCCTCTGAGGTTTGATTGTCTGCTCGATGCTTCTATGACTTTGTATCTAATTTTGTTCATTAGTTTATGTTGTTCATTATATTCCACAAATGAGTGAGATCATGTGATATTTATCTTTCTCTGACTGGCTTATTTCATTTAGCATAATGCTCTTCAGTTCTATCCATGCTGTGCAAATGGTAAGAGTTCTTTCTTTTTTATAGCAGTGCAGCATTCCATTATGTAGATGCACCACTGTTCCTCAATTCACTCATCTGCTGATGGGCACTTAGGCTGTTTACAAATCTTAGCTATTTTAAATTGTGATGCTATGAACATAGGGGTGCATATATTCTTTCTGACTGGTGTTTCTGATTTCTTGGGATATATTCTTAGAAGTGGGATTACTGGGGCAAATGGGATTTCCATTTTAATTTTTTTGAGGAAAATCCATACTATTTTCCAGAGTGGCTGCACCAGTCTGCATTCCCACCAGCAGTGCAAGAGCATTCCTTTTTCTCCATATCCTTACCAGCACTTGTCTTTTGTTGATTTGTTGATGATAGCCATCCTGACAGGTGTGAGATAGTATCTCATTGTCATTTTGATTTGCATCTGTTGGATAATTAGTGACTTTGAGCATTTTTTTCATATGTCTCTTGGCTTTCTGTATGTCCACTTTTTAAAATGTCTATTTAGGTCCTTTGTCCATTTTTTAAATTGGATTGTTTACCTTCCTTTTGTTGTATGAATTCGCTATAAGTTTTGGAGAGTAAATCCTTATCGGTGATAACGTTGGCAAATATGTTCTCCCATGCAGTGGGCTCTCTTGTTGTTTTGTTAATGGTTTCTTTTGCTGTGCAGAAGCTTTTTATTTTAATGTAGTCTCATTTGTTTATTTTCTCCTTAGTTTCTATTGTCCTAGAAGATATGTAGGTAAAGATATTGCTACGAGATATGTCTGATATCTTGCTGCCTATGGATTCTTCTAAGATTTTTATGGTTTCCCATTTTACATTTAAGTCTTTTACCCATTTTCAGTTTATTTTTGTGTATGGAATATGTTGGCCTAGTTTCATTTTTTTGCATGTACTAGTATCTGTCCAATTTTCCAAACCCCATTCATTTATTGAAGAGACTATCTTGACTCAATTGTACCATCTTGCCTCCTTTGTCAAATATTAATTGAGCATAATGGCTTGGATCAATATCTGGGTTCTCTGTTCTGTTTCATTAGTCTATATGTCTGTTCTTGTGCCAGTACCATGTAGTTTTGAGAACAGTGGCTTTGTAATCTAGCTTGATATCTTCCATCAGTTAAAAGTGTATATACTAACACTTTTAACTGATGGAAGAGCTCAAGTCTCATCAGAACATATTAAAACACATTGGAAGGCAGTTTGGTTCTATTTTGAATGAAGCATCTATTAGCTACTTCCAGAAAATGAGGGTTGCCTTTGGCAGGGAACTGAGAACCCCACAACACAGACTAACAGCTATAACAATTGATATTGATTTTAAAATAGAAACTTCAAGAAAAAAAATTAAAATTTAAAGTTATCAAGACTGCATTATAAAATTTACAAAAACCTCCATTAATCAAAAAAAAGGGGGGGTAGTAGGGTAATATCATGTAAGGAAAAATATCCTATAAGTAAATTACATCTAGAAAATTTTTACTTTACAAAATTAATTTTCTTGTAATGCTAATAGCAAGACACCCATGAAAAACACACATGGTGTCTAAATAAGACAAAGGAAAATCGTTTGGGCAAAATAAAAAGGATCCCAAATCAATTATATAGAAAAGATTCCTTTATTAACTTTTGGTCGAGAATATGTTTGTATATTTTCAGAAAACAACCCCAAGACCATGTGGATTCCTGCAACAGAGAGGAATTGACAGGTCTGCTCCAACGAAGACAAAAGGAAAAGCAGTCCAGAGATGGAAGACGCTGATGACGCCTTGCCACATGAGCAGTCAGCAGCTGTGCACTGCTGCAGGTTGCCTAGGACCAAACCAGAGAGGGTCGGACCTGCGTTGCCACCATGTGCCCACCATCCAGATATCACTGCTGACATGTACACATAAGGAACTGTTAGACATTGAAACGGGGACTCAGAACTGGTGGACATTGAAATTGGGACTCAAACTTTTTTTTTGTTTTGTTATTATATGTTTATTTCTAGTCTGCAGAGGCAAAATTTTTTAAAAGAAACAAATGGGAAAATAGATACAGAGGCAAAAAGCATTGAACAGACTGTCAAACTACATTGGGAAGGCAGGGGAGGTTGGGCGAGGGGGGCTGAAAGAGATCAACCAACGGACTTGTACACATGCATATAAGCATAACCAATGGATACAAGACACTGGTGGTGGCGGGGGGTGGGGGGGGGGGCGGGCAGGTGAAGGCATGTACTGCGGAGTAGGGGAGGCCAGGGTGAGGTCAATGTGGGGAAAAAAAAAGAGACATATGTACTACTATTTGTAATACTTCAAACAATTTAAAAAAAAGAAAAAATTAAAAAAATAACAATAAAAAAATAAAATAGAAACTTCAAGTAAACTGTAGCCCTTTTTTCAACTAGTGGTTAGTAATATCCAGTACTGAATACAAATATGTAATTACTCAGTGAGAGCTCATGAATGGATGAGATTTGGAATGCTGCTGAGTAAACTATATTCTAATAAATGTTCAGGGAACTCTTCTAGCATGTCTGCCTTAGAGATAGCCAGATCTGAGTGGCTATCTGTATTGCCAAATGAGGCCAAGAGATTTCATATCAAAATCCATTTGGGAGATGCCCTTTTATTTCAGAGTCATTTTGGCTTCCAAAGTAATTTTATAATTTCTTTCTAGCCATTGGATAAAATAACTAAAAAGATAGGATGATGCTCTGGCTACTCTGATTTCTGTCATTATGGGAGTAATCAATGCTGCACTTTCTGAATTTTATAAGTTTCTTTCCAGTCCTACTTTGATTCCCGGGAGATTTGAACATAGTGGCCTACATATTTTGATCCACTTTTTTCAAGATATGCATGGTCTACTCAGTGATATATAAATTGACCCATATGAGTTATTTACTAATATAGGACATGCATGCAAGAATTGGCAGTGGATATGAAGTCTTTCATAGAACCATTAAGGAATAAGAAGGGCCATCTTTATGCCATATGTAAGAAGATATTTGTTAATCTGATGAGAAATGTTTGAGCAAACATAATCTTTGGTGCTTAATAATAGTGTATTAGATAAGTTGGAAGGGCTTTTTATTCTTATTTCTATTCCCAGGTTGGATATTACTAAGTAAGATAAATAATAAATGCTTTTTCTCACATTAACCCTTTGAGTAGACATCGTAAAGCCACTTTGCTCTTATGATTGTATAAGTTAGATTAGGATTTTGTTAGAATAAGATGCCTCAAGGGGTTTTCAAATTCAATGGAAGAAATTTTGTTATCCAAATATATCATAAAATTATTTAACTTTTCCAGTGAACTGAGATGGGCTAAGCAATCAGTAGTATTGGGTTTCCCAGGAACAATAGAGACCTACTAAGTTTTGGATAGAGTGGTAATGCAACATGTAATAAAATGAATTTCAGAGCAGGCTACCTGTGAGTCTGGAAAATTTACCATATTTTTCCGTATATAAGATGCCCCCATGTATAAGACGCTCCCCACTTTTCCAACCCCAAATTAAGAAATCAATATTTTAAACATAAAATAGAGCACATTTTTATTTAGTAATTACTACAGATAATGTGCACATACCAGTGCTATGATATTATGCAGCATATCGCTTTATTCAGCCTCTGTTGCATCACTGCTCTCTTCATCATCACTATTAGCTCCAGACATACCAATTTCTTTAACTTCTATTATCTCACTGCTGTCTTCTGAGTCACTGTCTATATATGTGAGATCACCCTCATAAACTGGTGGCATTTTCTGAGCTAACTTTGTCCCTGTTCTCATGGCCAACCCTTCTCTCCTCATGAAATTGAAGCACACTTTGCCTTTCCTGTAAAATCAACAATGTTCATTTCGCTTGCAATGAACATAGAATAAGCTTGGTTGACACACATAAGCCATTCTGGCGCTGCTCCATAATCCAAGTCTTAAGCCTCTGCTCCAAATTTGCCCATTTTGCTGGTTTTCCTCTTAAGGCTGTCTTCGTTTTGGCATCATAAGGAGTTGTTCTTCCTGTTTTCTCCACTGTCTGATCAAACACTCAGTAGGGGGAGGTCCAAACTGTCTCTCTTCTGCTTTTTTGCATAGCTGATTACATTCAGTTTGAATTTTGCAGAGTAAGACAATTGTTACCGGTATTTATCTTTTTATTTTTTTACATCTTTATGGGCTCAGAATGCTATGATCCCTGTTGCATCTGCACACTCTCCACCTCCACCTCCAATTAAGGCATCAGCTGACTTCAGTAACAATAAGGCTCATGATTGGAGGAAGCCTGTTTGACAAGATAAGGGCAGCTAAGCACCCCAGGGGCTCCCTTCTTGGCTGACTTCCTTGTATAAGGGACCCCTTGATTTTCAGTCTAAGGATTTTAGAAAAAAATAGAATCTTATACACAGAAAAATATGGTAAATGTTACTGTGAAATTCTCATTGTCTTGGGGAAAATGTTATATTTTATTGCAGAGCAGGACTTCGTTAGAATCATTAAACCGGGCAAATTTGAAGCCATTGTAACTTGTAGGGTTTATTGACTGAAGTCATCAGAGCCTAGAGGCTGCCTATTTATTGTTACAGTCAGGTCTATTAATTTGGATTCACTGTGATAGAAGTTTAATACATGTTAGATGAATAAGGAAATCAGGGGTCCTCAAATTTTTTAAACGGGGGCCAGTTCACTGTCCCTCAGACCATTGGAGGGCTGGACTATAGTTAAAAAAAACAACAACTATGAACAAATTCCTATGCGCACTGTGGGCCCAGGATGAGTCGGCTGCTAAGCAGGACAGGCAGCGGCACCCGGAGGGCCAGATAAATGTCCTCAGCGGGCCACATGTGGCCCGCGGGCCATAGTTTGAGGACCCCTGAATAGATGAATTAAATAATGAATGGCAAAAATATAAAATTAATTAGTGAAAAACATATTATAGAAGATTTTGATATAATTGTTTCATTATAGAAGCATGAAAGTGTTAGTAATTTTAATCTATATATATGCTTTAATATATAAATTAGAAAGTCTTATGTTTAGTATATAGTTCACACTTAAAGTTGGGTATTTTATGCAGTACTATTGAAGTGCAAAAAAGGAAGTTTTTTTCCCTCCTTTCTCTCTTCAGTAGGCTAAAATCTTGCATACAGTTTACTTAATTCATAAACATTTTTATCACCATAAGTAGTACAAAACTTTGCCTTGTTGGAATGGTCATAAATCCCATGGGTGATTTTAAATTATTTGAAAACATTTATCTTGTTTGAATGGATTGTCAAGTAGGTTGTCCTTTTTAAAAAGATAAGATAGAAGACACAGGGGCAGGCAGAACATTCCCAAAGGCCCCCGATTCATTCTTATTGAAGTTAAGGCCTGAACCTCGGAGTCTAGCGTCATAGATCCTCACTGTTATTTCCATGCTGATACAAGTGCATGTATTTTTTTTTTTTTCTTTCACAGCACCTTTCTTCTTTGGGGAACTAGTCCTCCCAAAATCCTTCAATGTGGTCCCATAATGGATTTAAAACCCTTCCCATCCCCTTCAAACCTGCAGATGGGCCATTTGTACATTTCTCCAGCACAGTGTCAGGTCCCAGAGTAGATACTCATCAGAACCCTTCTCAATAATGTTCTCATCTGGGATGTTGGTCGTAGTGGGGCCATGTCCTTTCCACTCTAGCATTGAAGGTGGGAGATTGGGAACCTTCTCTCCCTGCCACATGGAGACTATTAGTCCACAAGAGGAGAGGATGCAAGAAGATTATAGTGTGAGAGAATTTTTGGCTTTATTTCCTAACCTCTTTACTGCCTTCGTGGGGCACTATTAGGTTATTCCTTTGATTTGTAAACGCCCCTAGTTTTTTTCTGATATTGTTTTTCTTTCTTAGTGGTAGAGTGTTTAAAACTTGCACTTCAGTGTCAAATTGTCTCAGGCCCAGTCTCAAGCTATTACTTTCTGACTTGCTCTGTGGGTATGGACAAGGTATTTGAGTTCTCTGAGCTTAATTTCTTCATCTGTCAAAAAAAGAACAATAATAGTACTTACCTCATGGAATGCTCTGAGGATTAAGAGATAATGTATGAGAAATACTTAGCTAAATGCCTGGAATATAGTAAGCTCCCAATAAAATATATCTATTATTTATTGCTCTTATTATTATTTAAGCTAGCTTCTATTGGATTTTTGCCATTTCCAACCAAGAGTCCTTTTTAATAAGTTTGTTTAGTCAAATATGTGGTATCATTATTGCCTTTCATATAAATGATAGAATCATAACATCTCAATTAATGGGATATTCTTGCATTGCACTTAATGTCGTATAAATTAATTTCCTGTATTTCCCAAATGGGAATTTCCTCCAAGATCAACGAATGGTTATTCCATGATTTCAAATAAAATAATGGCATTCAAAAAAGACAAAATTATTTTAGTTACTAATCTCTGATCTAACTGGGATGTTAGAATTCAAGAAAAAACAAGCCTTATACATAATGTATCTAGTGGGCAGAATAGGCCCTTAGCATCTAGCTCTTCTCTTTTGCAAAGTCTGCAGTGGAATTGTATCCCATTCAATAGATGCTGTCTTCACTCAGGACGAACTGAAAGGTTTTCAGTGCAGGCATTGTGTTTATGTGAGTTTTCCCTTTAGGTCCACAGACACATGACATGTGTATCAACAAAAGGGGAGGGAACAGAAATGATGGAAACATAAAACACTGAGCAGAGCTGCACAAAGAGAATGAGACTTCTCTTTGATGCATATTGTACAACATCTTGGAATTGTTTCTGGCAAAAGATTTTTCAAAAAGTCTGTAGCTCTTTTCTCTTTTCTTTATCAGTGACAATACATGTCTGGGCTGACAGTAATCTGAACACCTATAGCTTTAATTACATGTTTGATGTGTCTCCATCAGTCTGCTTGCACCATTCCAATTTCTATGCTGGTTTAAAATAATCTTCAAAAAATGATAGTAAAAGATGGCATTTTACATCCTATTCTGGTTCCTGGAATTAGCTAGTGATTTTACATAGTAAAATTTATCAAGGCAACACACAGTCCTCTTTGACAAAAATATCACTTATTAAAAAAAAAATCTTAATTGTTGAAAGTATTACGTAAGTCCTGCTTCCCCTGCCCCCGCGGCCCCTCCCCCCCGGCATCACCTCTTCTAGTCCACACCTCCCTCCCACCCCAGGCATTCTTGCTTCTTTCTTTAACTATAAATTTGGGATGTAGATTAAAAAGAGGTCAAAGGGCCAAGTTGCCCTGAAAGAATTCTGATACAGTTTAGCTAAGCTTTGGAACAGATATTCCAAGTTTTCTCTTAAGAGTTAATGTGCACTGACACAGTAGAGACAGCCAAAATAAAACAAGTTAACGATACAGAAAAGAGAGGATTAAATTAAATTAATCTAATGTGTTTATAATGGAATCTTATGTTGGTTCTGCTTGAAGAGATAGGAAGGTGTAAGAGGGTGCGTTTGTGTGTGTGTGTGTGTGTGTGTGTGTGTGTGTGTGTGTGTGTGTAACCATGATTGTTGGGATAGGAAACAAGACCTATCTTGTTTTCAAGTAGTTTTATTTGTTTTCAAGTAGTTTTATTTTATTTTTTAAAGGGAAAATAAGCTTTATTTCTGGATCTACTAATGTTGATGATCTGTTAGGAAGCTTTTAATGCAATCTACTTAAGAAAGATAATTTGCTGAATTATATATGCAAGAGGACATTTTGCCTCTAGGAATCATTAGTAAATCTGAAATTGCAGAAGTCTGTTATGTTTGAAACACAAATGAAGTTTTTTGGTGAAATTCCAAATTGTTATTTTACTTTCTCTTTTGCTGTTTAGGAAATAGAGAGCAAAGAAGTCTATAGAATGCCCTCTTATTATTGCAGACCATATTATTTTACATGTTCTACTGGGGAATTTGAGGCTTTACCACAAACTAGTTTGTGACATTTTAGAAACTACTTACTCTCTTATTCATTCTGATTCTCAGTTCCCTTGTCTCTAAAATGGAGTAATAATCAATTATAAGATTTTAAAATAAGAATTATGTAAGATATTATGTAATAATGAGTCAGTCATAGATTTTTAAAAGGATTATGTAAATGATTTGCCTTCATTTTGGCACAGAGTAAGTGCTCAATATAAGAAAGGAGGGTCTTATAAAGTTTGAATTATGTAATTTTTGGAAAAATAATTTCCCTCATTTTGCCTTAGCATGACCTCTTCTGAAGTAGCTCTCTTTCTGGGAACATCAAGCACTGACCCAAGATGCCAGAATCCGCATTTGTTTAGAATGTTTCCGGAAATACATCTGTCCAGACTCCTTCCTCCTTTTTTCTGTGCTGTTCCCTGAGGAGGGCTACTTAATAGTCTTCTTTCCTTGATTCCTGCTTCCGTTTGAGTGTTCCTGCCCAGGGTGAGCCGGAGTCTGCTTTCCTTTCTGAGCACCCAATAACCAGTGTGATTCTCGACATGCTTAACATGGTAAAGCCTTTAAAAGGTCCCAGTGGCTTACAGCTCACCAAGTGTGCATTTTTAACAGATGGTTTATATTTCCATTTTGGGGTCTGTGTATCAGCCATTGTTATCAGCACTCTACTCCTTTTCATCGTATTTCTACTCCTTTTGCCGCATGTCTAGCTCTCTTCAGGTTACTGCTAGTAGTTGCAAAATTCTTTCTTTTTTTTTAATGTGATATGTATTTTTTAGTTCTTTATTGTTGAAAGTATTACATACTAGTATGTCTCCTCTCCCCTCCATGGACCTCTCCCAGACCTCCCCCACCCCCAGCACAGGCCTTCGCCCCTCTATTGTCTGTGTCCACTGGTTATGCTTTTATGTATACATACAAGTCCTTTGATTGATCTCTTACCCCTCGACCTCCTCCTGCTTTCCCTCTGAAAAAAGACTATATCTAAACTTTTAATTGTATGATTCTGGTTAGAATTTAGAATTTAGTTTATTACAGAAACAATCTTAGAAGCAGTTGGTTCTTAGAGGCTTAGAGTCCATTGAAGGCCATCAGATTGGATTGAGTTTCGGGTTCTAAGAACCTTGGCCATTTGTGCAAAAGAAAATGTAGAAGGAGAAGGAAATGGCTTCTTCTTTTCTGATATAATTTCAGTCATGACCCAGATTTTAGTCATCAGGTTCCATGTTTCCTAATGCCAGCCCACATCCCACTCTATGCCTCTCTTCTGTGGTGCCCTTTCTTCCCAGCACCCAATGCTGTGCCTTCTTTCACTGCTGAACAAATAACCTCTTCACTGGACATTACTCCAGGTTCTCTTTTTTCCCTTCTTTCCTTCTATTATAATTTTCATAGCCTCAGTTGTTACTTTATTATCAGTGTTATTTTCAGTAACACTTTATATGTACCAGGAATGGTTCTAAGCAGTTTCCACAGTGTAAATAACTTCAAGCCTCACAGACATGAGGTAAGTCTTATTACTATCAGTGTTTCAAAGGTATGTCAATGAATACACAGGGATATGGAATTTCCTGTCTATGTCACACAGCTTGCTAGGGTAGAACTGGGATTCCAACCCAGGTGGTTTGACTCTATAGTTAATGTATTTACCATTGTGTTATCTTATATTAAAGTGAGCATATGATTTTTATGATGGATACCTGTCATTGCACATTTGTCCAAACCCATGGAAGTACAAAAGCAGAGTGAATCCTAATGTACACAATGAACCTTGCATGGTTTTGATGTATCAGCGTAGGTTCATCAATTAAATGTATGACTCTGGTGGGAGATGTTGATAATGGGGGAGGCATGTGCCAGGGCAGGGGGGTATATGGGAAATCTCTGTACCTTCCCCTCAATTTTGCTTGAACCTAAGTCTGCTCTAAAAAAAATAACGTAAAAAACAACACACCTGGCATGAAATAAATATCTCAAATCAAGGTTTTAAATTAAAAAAAGGTGAACTGTATAGCAATATTGTTTAGAAATTGACTTCCCAGTGTGAAATAAAGGAAGACTTGTTAAATTCCAACATTATTAAAATACATAATCAGAATTCAGTTTATTATGTGTTGCTAATTAGTTTCAATCCAAATATAAAAGTGTTGCTCTTTACTTGATTATTTTTATTTTAATGTGATTATAAAACAGTGGCTTCATCAATTGTCTGACAAAAGGTAAGTAAACAAATAAACTTAATAATTACAAGTCAGGATGAATTCTAATAAGGAACATATGCTTGATGTGATTGAGAATAAGAAATGGAATATGGTAACTTAGGGTGATTTATGAGTTTTAGGAAAGTGTCATTTATTTTTTATTTTTTAATTTTTATTGTTGAAAGTATTACCTAAGTCCCCTTTTCCCCCACTGACCCCTTTTAGCCAGTCCCAGGCCTTCACCAGCCTATTGTCTGTGCCCATGGGTTGTGCATATATACATACAAGTTCTTTGGTTGATCACTCCCACCCACCCACCTTCCCCCATCTTCCCTTTGAGATTCCTCAGTCTGTTCTATGCTTCTATGTCTTTGGATCTATTTTGTTCATCAGTTTAAATGTCATTGAAATGCTGCCTATCCTCAGAGAACATGTAGCCTGGTGTGGGACACAGTCCATGCAATAATGACATGGTTCTGTTTGATAAGGATTACCACAAATCTTTGAGTGTGGTGATGAGAGAACAAAGTGGAGGAAGCAACTAGTTTTTCTCTGAGAAATCTTCACGGACCTCATAACTATAGGGTGTCCCCAAAAATGTGTACATATTAATTTCTGTAGATTCTTTTAATTTTTGAAAATGAACTCTATGTGTTAATAAACACTGACTTTATAATCATTCAAAGTGTATACATTTTGGAAGACACCAAGGAGAAGCAGGAGTTTTCTAGATATAGATTGTGTGTTCTCTGTATTTCCTTAATGCCAGAGGGCTTATAGCACAGATATATAATAGGTTTCTATAATAGACCCATCAATACCCAGACCATCAATATCACTCAAACAAGTCACTCTTTTAGAGATGCCCTTACTGAGGGGAAACTCTATCCAATGACTAGTCAATTGGGGGTGGAGGAGGTAGAAAAGGGTTGGCTCATTTGCTTCTATCGGAAGTTTTCTCTTCAGAGGTGAAGGTTCATCGAGGTTCAGAGCTACCTGCAGAATCTATATGATCAGCTAAGACCTTAGTTGTGATTTCACTGCACTTCAGCTTCTCCCCCTTTCCAGTCCTGTTTCCTTCACTCCCCCACAGTTTTGATCTTCAATAAACTCTTGCACACAAATATCAGTCACAGAGTTTGCTTCCAGGGAAACTGACCTGCAGCCAATCCTCAATAAGTACTTATTGATCGGTTGCTTGACTGAGATTTATTTAGGAATAAAAAGAGAAGTAAAGCATACATTAATAATTACTACTGTCTAATGCTGCTGAAACATAAATGAAACGTCCACTAAGGGGACCATGTTGGGCCTCAAGGCAAACCCAAAATTGCCAAAATTCATATAACTGTAGTTAGGTGCAGGCACAGGTATTCTTTAGTACTTGCTTACTAGTCTTCTAAATCTAAAATTTTTTGGAGACCGTCTTCCTCATCATGATTTTAGGCTGTGAAATATTTTGAGTCTGTGATTGAGGAACTCTAGTTTTTAAATTATTGATATTCCATTACAACTTTTGATTTCAGAAGTTTTTCACTTACTGGCAATGGCAGTGCTGATGCTTTTGATTACATAATTAGAGAGACCTCCCAAAGAATTACTATTTGACTTTCCGTTCCAGATTTCTGGGGACTTTGAGAGAACATGTCTAGCCTCTCCTAGGTGTGCCTATCAAATCCTGTTGATTATTATTCAGTGTGAGACTGAGATGACTGATAAAATAAATGAGTAGAATAAACAAGAGACTTCAGTTTTAATTTCCATTTTCCCTTGATTGCTCACAGTGTGGGTTTGCAAAAGCATGAAATTATAGGATCTTTTTAATATCAGAGATGCCAAGAGCTTGTTTTGTTTGCAGTGCTAAAAATGATGATTTTCAAGACCCATTACAATGAAGGCAACATGAAAGAGAAGCATTCTAAGAAGGGAAACAAATGGTTTCAGTTTTGCTTTTCTTAAGCTCTCTTCTCTTTACTCATCTGAAAAAATTTCTAATGATAAGATTTGAATTTCAAAAAGCCTGAGAAGTCTTTTTCTCCTTCTTTTCTCCCCATCCACCTCTCCTTCTTTCTCCTCTCCCTCATCCTCCTTTTCCTTATCTTCCTCTTTCTCCTTCCTGGCACATTCCTTCTTTTCCTTCTCATCCTCTTCATCTTTTTGGTGGTGTTTTAGAACACCAGTTAGTCTGGGTTAGTGATCTGGGGGGTGGTGGAAATGCATTGGCAGGGAGCATACCACTGTGTTTTCTTTTTCTTGGTCCATAGTCACCTCAACTCATCCTTGATATATTAATTAAGAGACCACTCTGGATTCTGCAAGAACAATTTCTAGGTCCTTGATATGGTCTTTTCTTTCTATTGTACTAAGAGCCTTGAGCAAGTTACTTAGTTACTAATTAATCAATCATTATTTATTTGGCATCACCCAGCTGTCAGGTATTTTGGTATGTCCTGAGAATAAAATGGTGAACAAAATAGTATGGCACTTCCCTCATGGAAATTGTTGTCTAGAGAGTATAGAGAATGAGGAGTAGATTAGCTAAAATGATGATGGTGGGATAGGCAGGGTTTTGAGTCTATGGTAGTTTCAAGGTTTGTTAAGGAACTTTGTCTTTATTATAACACATTGTATCACCAGTATCCCCTGAGATGGCAAGAAGGAGTGGGATTGAGAGCATAAGAAAAGCGATTGGTCTTAGGCAGAAGGGGTGACTCTCCTCTGTGTATTAGAAATAAGTAGGAGAGAAATGGTGAAGACATTGCAAGTACATATATTTGGTAGGTGGATGTGTAGAAATTTGAAGAGTGTCCCATTCAATCACTTTTCTCTGGTGAGAGAGAGAGAGAGAGAGAGAGAGAGAGAGAGAGAGAGAGAGGGAGAGAGCTAGAGAGAGAGAGAGGAGCAATTGTGTGAATTTAGAAATAAATTGAAGTAAGAGAAGACTGAGGTATTTAGAGGTTTGAAGAGAATTGAGGAAGTGCAAAAAAGTTCTTATGGAAAGTGGGTGAAAAATTATCTAGAGCTACACAGTAGAATTATTTAGTCATACAAAAGATCTGCTAAGATTATTTATCATAAATTTAAAGCAATTTCAATCTACCCTGCTAAGTAATTTTCTGAAGAGAATGTTTGACTTTCAAAATATAAGAGTAGAGACAAGTTTTAAATAGGGGTGAGCTTTTTCTACATGGATTAGATTTAAAAAAATAGAAGGGAAAGAAAAGGTTAGGTTTAGCAATAAAGCTTTAAAATGATGACTGTGAGTCCTAAACTTGTACTAAAAGTAATTGAAGACAGGAGCCGAGTAAAATTTGTGGGTGAAAGTATGAATGAAATGAGGTGCTAATCTGTTCCTCATGACTTTGAACAAGCAAGATAGGAGGACAGGAGACCATGGTCAGAAAGAGACATATTTGGATAATAGAAAGAAACAATTATTACTATATGAGTGAGTGGCTGAGGGAATATAGGGGAAGTCTTTTGGACATTATAAGTCAACAAACTGAGAGGTATGGATGAATATTATAATCAACCAATACAACAGCAGAAACATTAACTGATTCCTGCTATTGTATTGGTTCCAAGTCAGGTTCCAAGACCTTTATTAATAAGGGGGAATAGCATGAAGGTAATTCATTGATAATAATAATAGATCAATTATTATAATAAAAATTATACTAATAATAATTAAGAAAATTAGAACATTTTATCTGCCAGGAGTTAATTGCTTTATATGCACTATCTCCATTAACATTTACAATAAACTGAAGACATTATTATCCCCATTTTGAAGCTGAGGAAACTAAAATCATAGGGAATGTTAGATTTATAACCATTGTTTTATACTATCTATTCAACAAATTATTACAAAGATTAATTGTGGTAGATAAATTTGGAAATGTGATTGTTAAATTATAGAATTAATACAAATGTAAAAATGCAAGAGATTATTAACATCATGATTACTTAATTAATTTCTCATTTCCTATATGCTGTAGTAATTAAACCCATGATTAAGTGAACAAAATCATGGCTGATTAGTCTACAGCTAGGGCATGGACTTTGGTCAAAACAAGTAGAGGTACTGGAATCCATAAAGAAAGTCATTGAGGATGTCTCTTATATTCATCCTAATGGTGTGCTTGGAAGCTTAATTCCTATTCTGGCCCTTGTCTTGTGGTGCCATAGAACTGGGGAAGATGAAAAGACACTGAGTTCCAGAGAACATCTTCTCCCCTTAATCAAACTAGCCTGAAAGGTAACCCCCCTTGAGAAAATGAAAACCAATGAAATGCACACTATGCCTTTAAGCGATAGCTACAATCACAGTGCAGAGATAAAAGATAATAATGGGAAAAGGAGATAAGGAAAAACTTCATGGATGAGATGGATCTTAAGCTGGACCTTGAAGGGTGAGAAGGATTTAGATAAATCCTGAGAAGCTACAAGGGCTTTTATGGCAGTCAGTGGAATGGTGCTGTATTTTCAATTATGAGTATCTTTAGTATATTCTTACTGATTTATACCTGAAATGAAAACTTTGACAACTTCCTACAGAATATGCTACATGTTCCCCAAGTTCTAGTATGGTTGGATAAATAAGTGAAAGGAGGTATTGGTGTATGTAGAGGTACCTTAATTTAAAATGCATATGATAATGATATGTACAGTATTGAAAGTGGAGACTAGATATAAATGAGTTGAAGCAATAGGCAATTTTTTGTATCTAGACTCTTAAACTATTGGTTTCAGGAGATATGAGAGAGAGAACTGAAGAATGGTCCTAGAAACAGGGGAGTTTATGCTTACCAAGGATTTGCCCCATTTCTGGAAGAGCTCAGCAAGTCCTATGACCTCTCTGGGTCTTGGGTTCTTCATTAACAAAAGGAAACATTAGATGTGGGCAAACATTTCAGTGGTTTCGATTCTATGTTACAGCATTTTTGAGCCTCCTTTATACCTCTTCTGCCTGGAGTGATGCTGAAAGGAAGCAACCACTCTAATCGATTGTACATGATTTTCCCGAGCTTCTGGGATATTGCACAAAGCATTTCTGAGAGAAATACATATAAACATTCCCAATGAATAATCACTCTTATTTGAGTCAGTGACTTGACTTAGTAAATTTGCCCCATGATTGACCTTCTGTACAGAAAAATTATGTTCACTGTGACATTGTTATGCTCTTTATTGAAATGTTTCCCGAATATAGAGCAAGACCATTGGTGATGTGTGTTTGCAGGTTTATGGTGACAATTATCCAAGTATATACATCACATTGCTCATATTTCAGGGGCCCATACATTTTCATTCAGGGTCTACTCTTGGCAAATCATGAGGCGGTTCTCAACTTAGAATGTTGGCAGAGAGCCAAATGGTGCTGTCACTTTCTCTGTCTCTCTTTGTCTTTTACACACACACACACACACACACACACACACATAAATATATACAAAATACAGACAAAACATGTATGTACTGTAGCATCATAAAGAATACAAATTGAAATAAAATTTACTAAACCCTTACTGCTGAACAGTTTGAATGATAATGGACACAAAAATGAATACAACATTTGAAGGACTCAAATTTAAAATTCAGAGGCATCATTAATTAGGATTTGAAGCATGAAAACTAAAAAAGTGTTTCTTTCCCCCTTGGAAGCAGGCACATGACTCCCAGAAACTGCAGAAGGAGGAATTATACATGAGAATGAAGACAGACAATAGACAAATAAGTATGCATGTTCAGTCACTAGATTAAGCCAATAGCCTATGATAGATCTTTGAGAGCCTTTATAGTCTATGAGATCAATAATCCATTATAGCTCACATTGGTGACTAAATGACTTTAGGGATTGGTAATGGCACCTGAAATCTCTTACCTTGAAGACATGGCTTGTAATAAATCCTAACTCCCTCTCAGGCATCACCACCTTATTGAAATAAGAATGTCTTAGATTCAATTCTTGAGGAGTGCATGGCAAATAATACATACTTACTGTACAAAAGGACAACCAAAGAGAAAATACATATTTTGTTCCATATTCAGAGCTCTTCTTATTCTCCCAGTTATTTGTTCTTATCTCTGATTCAATTGTGGTTATACCTGCTTCTTTTCTTCTCTTATCATAGCTATTATGTTTTTCTACTATATTACATTACCCCTTTTTTATGGGACTTGCTAATCCATGACTTTATATGAGAGGGAGAATGTGTAAGGACTTGAATCAGTGTACTTTGTGGCTTTTAGTCTTTGGAATGATCATTTCTAAAGTAAGGGCAGAGGAGAGAAAAGGCTGGTATCCCGTGTCTGGCAAAAAATCTGGCATATAGCAGATGTTCAAATAAGCTTTGAGAAGCATATAAATAAAAAAATAGGAATAATAAAGTTAATATGTTTAGAACATCTATATGTGGCATGATGTTAAATGTTTTATTTGTATTTCTCATTAAGTTTTCACAAGAATACTAAAATAGTATGTCTCATCTCCATGCTTAAAAATAAGAAAACTTTGAAAGAAGTTGACAAACATTCTTCATACTTGCTAGCCTATCTAATAAAAGAGTAATATGCAAATTGACCATACTTCTGCTACACCCACAAGCAGCAACTACCAGCCACGCCCACCAGCCAATCAGGAGGGAATATGAAAATAAACCCAACCAAGATGGCTATGGCCACAGAGAGCAAGAGGGAGGCATGGGTTTCCCTGGCAATGGAGGAAGCCAAGCTTTCCACCTGCTCTTGCTGGCACAGGCCTCCACTCAATGCTACAAAGTTTCAATTATAGAAGATAAATAAATCCCAACAGAAATGGTGGTAGCCACAGAGCTGGAGAGAGCAGGAGGCTAGGGTTGCCCATGGCGATGGAAGAAGCCAAGCTTCTGCAGCCCTGGACTGCTTTGTCCTCTGCTTAAGGCTACAAAGTTTCAATTATAGAAGACACATAAATACCAACAGAAATGGCTGCCACCACAGAATGAGCAGAAGGCTTGGCTCCACTCCAGGCTACAAAGTTTCAATTGTAGAAGATAAATGAATCCTAAATCCCAGGGCCTCTGCTTGGGCCGCTGGGGGGCGTGGCCGGCCTGCAAACCACCACAGGCCTCTCACCCAGGCCACCCCATGCTCCAAGGGAACCCCCACACTGACCTGGGACTCCCTTCAGGGCAAATCAGCTGGTCCCCACAGGTGCCCCAGGCCTATATCCTATCTAATAAAAGAGTAATATGCAGATTGACCATCACTCCAACACACAAGATGGCTACCCCCATGTGGTCAAAGATCCTGCCCCCATGTGGACACAAGATGGCCACCATAAGATGGCCAGCAGGGGAGGGCAGTTGGGAAGGACCAGGCCTGCAAGGGAGGGCAGTTAGGGGTGACTAGGCCTGTAGAGAAGGGAAGTTGGGGGCAAACAGGCTGGCAGGGGAGCAGTTAGGCATCAATCAGGCTTGCAGGGGTGTGGTTAGGGGGTGATCAGGCTGGCAGGTAGAAGCAGTTAGGGGCAATCAGGAAGGCAGGCAGGTGAGCAATTGCGAGCCAGCAGTCCTGGATTGTGAGAGGGATTGTGAGAGGGATGTCCCATATTGGAGAGGGTGCAGGCTGGGCTGAGGGACAACCCTCCTTCCCCCCATGCATGAATTTCATGCACTGAGCCTCTAATCTTATATATTTCTGAACCAGAATTCTATTCTAGGTCAGTTTGACATAAGTCTGTTTTGCTGCTATTTTGTTCTGCATTCTTTTTCCTCCCACTGTTTTTATGTTCTGACCTTGGAGCATCGATTATCCTGGCAGAAAGAGGCAGTTTCTGAGCCTTTGTGGTACTTTTATGATATTTATAATATCAGACCCAAGCTATGCCAAGTCCTAATGGCAATGGCTAACATGTCCAGTGCTATCACATTCGTTAACTTACATTTATGTACTTTAACATGCATGATATCATTGGATCATTATAACAAGCCTGTGAAGAGTAAAGCATGCATTTATTGTCAAAATCATCTTCACAGTTTTGATGACAAGAGTGAAATCCACAACACTGACAAATCATAATCACCCAGAATTCATAATTTACATATTACGGTCACTCTTGGTGTTATATATTCTGTGGGTTTGAACAAATATATAGTGACATGTATTTGTCATAAAAATGTCACGCCGAGTATGTTTCACTGCCCTAAACATTCTCTGTGCTCTGGTTATTTATCCCTTGCTCCCACAACCCATGACAACCAATGTTTTTTCACTAACTCTATAGTTTTGCTTTCTCCAGAATGTCATATAGTTGGAATCATATAGTATACAGCCATTTTATACTGGCATATTTCACTTATTAGTAGACATTGATTTTTTGTCTTTTTATGGCTTGATCGCTCTTTTTTTTAGCACTCAATAATATTTTATTTTCTGAATGTACCATAGTTTATTTATCCATTGACCTATTGAAGAACATCTTGGTTCCTTCCAAGTTTGGGCAATTATAAATAAAGCATCTGTGTGCTGGTTTTTGAATATTCATAAGTTTTCAACCCCTTTGGGAACAAGGAACATGATTGCCATATCATATCATAATAGTATGTTTAAGTTTGCAGGAAACAGACAGACTGTTTTCACTGGTGACTGTACCATTTTTCTTCCTACCAACAATATATGACATTTCTCATTGCTCTACATTCTTGCCAGCATTCGGTGTTGTCAGTGTCCTAGATTTTGACCATTATAATAGGTGTGTAGTGGTCAGGGAAACTGGTTTTCTTATCTGAAATGATAGAGCTAGTAAGCTTCTTTGGATACTAGTTCTTGTGCTCATTTCATTAGACCAGACCATCCTACAGGTGGATCATGGCCACTGGTAGTACTGTATTTCCGAACAACCATATTTGCTACTTATTGCACCCTCCCTTTTCTTACTTCTATAATATAGAACTTGAAATAATTTCTAATTATCATATTGCTGGGGAAAAAAACAATGTAAATTGTCACAAGACTTTAAATATGCTATGTCATGTGATGAAAACTGTGTGATTAATATAAAGTAGTTTAACCCTTTTGAACCCTGTTTTCTTCATTTGATAAATCAAAAAAAAATAGTCTTTGTCTCAACAGCAGAAATGTGAAGGCATAAAATATGAATATACCTTCAATTACTGGAATCACCATGTCAATATACATAATTCCATTATTTTGAAAGCACAAGAATGAACCACAGCAAGATGGTGCTTCAGTGGATACCTCGTATCAACTCTTTGTTAGAATCCAGATTTCCTCTTCTTCCATGCAAGGTCAGCTTGTCCCAGGCCCAAGCTACTGCTGACTCCCACTGCCCAAGGTTTCTAAGTATGAGAAAAGTCTCCTTCATGCTTCCTGTGTCCTGCACTATGTCTTAAGCAGAGAGAGGGTAGGTAAATATGTGTGGAATTGGAGGAATTTGATTCCCTGGAGGCTAGTTGTATTTCAGCTAAAATAAATCAAATGTTTCTCTTCCAGATTCTAATCCAGATACTGGTTAATGTAATAAAAAACAGGAATAGAAATGAAGAAAAAATACAAAAATAAATACCTTTGCCCTCTATGCTAACATTTCCATATTCCATCAGATTCACTTGTGAAGAAATTTTGGACCCAGTACACACTGGTTTCGTACTGAGGGGACTTTAGACAACCTCTAAATCATCCCTTTGATCCTAGAAAGTGTACAGTTTTGTTACAGAGATAAGATATGATCACAGGGAACCATCTATATATATAAAAGCCTAAATGACCAAACAACCGGTCACTATGACACACAGACGTTCAATGCAGGAGTTGCCCCCTAATGGTCATTGCGCTCCCACAGAGGGAGTGCTGCTCAGCTGACCGACCCATCCAGCGTCCCACTAGCCCAGCGACAGCCACTCACTCCCTCAGTGGTCCTGCAGGTCCAGTCTCTGGAGAACAGGCCAAGCACCAATGGACCAGTGCCACTGGCACCATCCCGACAGCACTGCCAGCCTCCTGGAAGTTGGCCTTGGGCCCAGTGGCTGCTTCCCCTTCATAGATGCTCTGCAAGGAAGAAATGATATAAAAGCAGCCACCAGGTGGCTTCCGACAACCAGCGTGAATATCAGTGGGATAGATATGGATCCTGGGCCACCAAGAGTGTCCCACTGCCCTCCCACCTGGAGGACTGATCGTGTCCTAGCCCCCACAGACACACCCTCGGGATGGGCACCAGATGCAGGGCTCATGGTTGGCGAGTACCTCTGTGGCAGTTCAAGCCTCTCCTGATCAGGACTGACTGGGTGTGAGACTGTGGCAGGCACAGACCAGGATGAGAAGGAGTGGCAAGCAGAAGTGGCAGGCAGCATTGGACTACAGGTTTCGGCCCAATCCCCGCAGGCCATGCTGAGGGACCCCACCCATTCACAAATCTGTGCACTGGGCCTCTAGTGAAAAATAAAACCAAGATAAAGGAAAATTATTATGTTCACTGATAATAAATACTGTGTGAGGTCTTATATATGTGCATACATGTATGGATACATAGCCTCAATTTTTAAGGTAATTATCACAGTAACCCTATTGCAATTACCTCAATTAAAAAGATGGAAAACAGAGTAAAAGAAGGTAAGCTATCCTATCTAATAAAAGAGTAATATGAAAATTGACCATACCTCCGCTACACCCACAAGCCACGCCCACCAGCCAATCAGAAGTGAGTATGCAAATTAACTCAACCAAGATGACTGCAGCCATGGAGCAAGCAGGAGGCTTGGGTTTCCCCAGCAAAGGAGGAAGCCAAGCTTTCTGCCCGCCCTGGCCTGCCCTGGCCTCCGCTCAAGGCTACAAAGTTTTAATTATAGAAGATAAATAAGATACCAGGGCTTCCACTTGGGTCGCGGGGGGGCGTGGCTGGCCTGCAAACCAGCACAGGCCCCTTACCCAGGCCACCCCACACCCCAAGAGAACCCCCACCCTGATCCAGGACACCCTTCAAGGCAAACCAGCTGGCCCCTACCCATGCACCAAGCCTCTATCCTATCTAATAAAAGAGTAATATTCAAATTGACCATCACTCCAACATACAAGATGGCTGCTCCCATGTGGACACAAGATGACCGCCACAAGATGGCCAGCAGGGGAGGGCAGTTGGGAGGGACCAGGCTGACAGAGGAGGGAAGTTGAGGCAACCAGGCCTGCAAAGAAGGGCAGTTGGCAGGAGGGGACCCAGACCTGCAGGGGAGGGCAGTTAGGGGTGACCAGGCCTGCAGGGGAGGGCAGTTAGGGGCAATCAGGCTGGCAGGGGAGCAGTTAGGCATCAATCAAGCTGGCAGGAGAGTGGTTAGGAGGTGATCAGGCTGGCAGGCAGAAGAGGTTAGAGGCAATCAGGAAGGCAAGCAGGTGAGCAGTTGGGAGCCAGCAATCCTGGATTGTGAGAGGGATGTTCGACTGCCCGTTTAGGCCCAATCTGACTGGGATTGGGCCTAAACGGGCAGTCGGACATCCCACGAGGGGTCCCAGATTTGAGAGGGTCAGGCTGGGCTGAGGGACACATCCCCCCGTGCACAAATTTCATGCACCACCTCTTGTTTATCCATAATGACATGGTTAGAATGTGGAAGACTCAAGATTCAAATTCAGGGCTATCTATGGCCAATTATGCAAGTTAAGCCATAGTGGATGTGTCAGATTTTGTGTTTATGATTAAAATAACAGCATAGTCCAAGTGGGCCACCAGTAATAACTTTTAACTTAAGTTGTTCCATAAAGAAATAATGTATTTTGAATAAATTACTGAGAATATTTATATTGTGAGGGAAGGTTGCAAAGACTTTCTTTTTTTAGAAGAGAGAAAAATTGCTGGATTATCCAAACGTTTTCAACCTTAAGCTGCTTTTTCTGAATTTAAATTATATCATTTGATTTATGTCCTTCTTTCTTATTTAATATGCATTCATCTAATTATCAAAGTCAAGTATTTTTATGTACAGCCAGGCAGAAGTAAGTACTAAGAACACCTATGGTAATGAGCAAACCATAAAAAATCACTGCCCTGGATCCCGGAGAGAGACCCCACCTTGGAGATGCAGAAGTGCTGGAAGTGCTTGGCTAGCCTTGTGAGACTGGGGGAAAACAGGTCTACTTCCCTGACTCTTCACTTGTAAGAAACACCCTTAAGCCAGGGAGGAGGATGGTGGAGAATGACACATCCTCTCACCCCCAAGGCCATTGGAAGAAGAATAGAAGCAAAAACCATATGCTTCTAGGGAGGATTAGGAAACTCTCCCCACCCCAGGAATCAGGTGGAGACCCACTGTTTCTGGGGGAAGTAGAGTAAGAGGAAGCATGAAAGAGGAGCATGAAAATCTGTTTGTCCCAGGACCTTGCGATGATAGAAAGCAGAGAACTTCTGCTTCTAGGTGAGTGAGAGAAAGTGTTTGGCTGCCATGGGGATTGAAGGGCAGCAGAGCTGAGACACTTAACTCTGAATCACAGGTGCACAAGCCTAAGACTGAGCCTGAATCAAGAAAATCGAATAATGGTCCCTGTTCCTACCATGATCCTGGTATGATAATGAGCAACCGCAGTTTACTACTAGGGGAGGGGCAGGAAGAGAGACCCTTTCTGTGGTGTCAAGGCTGCCGAATGAGAATGGAATTGGAAGACTAAAGACGTCTTTCTATCACTGGAGGAATTTGACGTTTGGGTTGCACTGAGAGTAATCATAGTAGTAACAATACCCAAACATAACTCAGCTTGAAATATAAATTACCGAACAAGACAAAAAGCATGGCCATTTTCAGGCCCCAATACTATTAACCACAATCTCTAGCATTCTTCTACATACATTGACTGGCATTCCACCGAATGCTATGCGCTACACAGAACATCAAGAGAAAATGGCCCTCATGAACATTTAGCAATTTGGATCTAGCAATAAGTAAAGTGAATATTAATGATGTCTAAGTGATTTTTATCAAATAAACAAAAGGTTGATTCAGTAGTTAAAAAAAATCAGTCATCATATTAAAAATCTCAAAAAGTAAAATGAAAAAGGTTATCTCAACAGATGCAGAAAAAGCATTTCACAGAATTTGAGATGCAATCACAATAAATTCTCAATCTGTAAAGGGTATTTATGGAAAAATCTTTATATATATATATATATATATATATATATATATATATATATGTAAAAGACTGATTGTTCTCCTAATATCAAGAACAATGCAAGATAAGTGCTCTTACCCAGCCAGTATAAAAAGATAAAATAAAATGCATATAGACTGGAAGGGACAATTAGCATCCTTATTCACTAATGGTATGATCATATATATTCAAAATATCCTTTTAAATCTATAAAATAGCTACAAGAACTAAGAAGTCAAATTCAGTAGTAACTTGCTTCATCAAGTGGCTCAGATTTCCACTCTCATTGCATTGCCATTTCTCCTAAGCACAGACTTTGGCCTCATGTAGAGTTCCCTCAGAGCAGAAGGCAGAGGAAGAAAGATATTCATGCAGGTAGCTCCATATGATACATGAGCATCACTTGAAAGTGGACTGCTGCAGCATAGTGGCATCATGGGAGTTCTGTAGGACAGTGGGAAAGGAAAATATTTCCAGGGGGCAGAACCTGATGTAGTGCATTTGGTTGTTCCCTTTGCCTAGAAGGAAAGATGGCAAGAGAGAAAGGTCTGCACGAATTCATGGTTCCTAATGCTTTGGCTGGATGGTAATGCAGTTGAATGGAACATGATGGAAAAACTGATGACATGAGCCAATGAATATGAGCATAAACTGAGAGAATATATGTGTCTCAATATTAGTGCTTATCAAAGGGCACCCTTTGCAAAATAGGCTCTCAGTAATCATCTGAATCAGATGACCTACAGTATTTTGTCAGTGTCAGTAAACCTCCTTCCCCAACCATTTCTATGCTTCCTCCATATGTGCAGAAGCAAAGGAACTTCTCAGTTATCTGTTGAGCCTGATGATTTATTATATGGGGTATGACTATGAAGGCAGAAAGGGAAATTATGTGTGAGATGAACAAGACATGGGCTTGTCTGTCTATTGCCATGGTTGATTATCCAGTCTACCAGTAGCAGAAACCAGTGCTGAACTTTTACTGAGGTTTGGTGGGCACCATAAAACCACCTAGTGGCAAGTTGATAAAACAAGATGTCTCTCATCATAGGGGCATCAACTTGTCCTCATTAAGTAGCTCTTTATTCAGAAAATTGATTTTCCCTTACAAACATGTTTTTGCCAGCATCACTCCCCATATTTTATCTACTATGTCACAGCATTCCAAATAATATTAATGTAACAGATTTAGAGATATTGGACTCATGCCCACAGGATTAACAAGTGTTATATGTACCCTCTTACCCCAAAGCACCTTTTAAAGATGCAGTTATGGCTTAGGTAGTATAAAATCACCTTCTAGAACTGTGGTTTTATCCTAAAATGCTGTTTATACTCAGTGATCTATATATGAAACTATTTCTCCCAACAGCAAAATATAAGTATCTAGAAATCAGGAGATCCAAGTGACAGTGGCTGCTCTTGCTCCTAATTGATCCACTTGAAAAGTTTTATGTTTATCTTTGTAGGATTTAAGGCTGCATTAGGAGAAGCCAATACAAATATGTTTGTGAGCAGCTTCATGATATCATCAGCAGCTCCTTTTAAAAAAATCTCTTTGATTTCAGAGAGGAAGGGAGAGGGAGAGAGAGTTGGAAACATCAGTGATAAGAGAGAATCATTGATCGCCTACCTCCTGCACACTCCCACTGGGATCAACCGGGCATGTGCCCTCACCGGGAATTGAACCATAACCTCCTGGTTCATGGGTTGATGCTCAACCACTGAGCAACACTGGCTGGGCTTCAGCAGCTTCTTTGCCAGGATCATATCACTGGAAACACTGGAACCCTTTGTGATTGCTTCCTGGTGATCTTGGCATTTGCAATGCCTTTCTGGACAATTTATGAGAATTGCCCATTCAGTGTTGGAGGAAGGTAGGATCTTTGGGGTGGTTGCTCTTTTGGCCTTTGTTCCTGCCTCTAATTCTATATTAAATCCTTTCTACTTGGAATACCTAGAGTAATTTTTGCTTTCTGCCTGAATTCTAACTGATACAGGGACTTTACGATTCAGATATGTTTTCCAGAGAGAGAGGATAAATCACCAAAGAGGGTCCAAGTTAAGAGATTGGTATAAAATGGTACATGTAAGGAATTGGGAAAAATGTAAAGATGTTCAGGTAGCCACAAGAAGCCTAGTCCACTGGAATAAGCCTTAAGGAAATCCTGATGTCATGGATGTAGAAAAGTTTAGTAAATCCTGCCTGTAGAGAGCTACTTAGTTTACAAAGTACTTTCACATGCATTATCCCTCTTGGATTTCAGGAAATGTCTCATACTGAAGAAGTGAAATATGTATCCTCTGTCTCACTTGAGTCTCCCCAAGCACCTGAACTCCACACCAAAGCAACCCTGTGCTTGGCAGGGAAAATACAATTATATGTCTGTCACAGATGATGAGGCTGTTAACTATCAGGTTTATTTCATCCACAAATTCACTGAACAAAAGTACACTGGTCGTTTACTGTGTGTCAGGCATTGTGTTCGAAACCAGGGATAAAAGAATAAAACAAGACTAACTTCTCCTGACCCTCATGATTCTTATTTAGTAAGGAACACAGAAATTAGAACAGTGGATTTAGTATAATAAATGCTTTTTAAAAAGGGAGAGCAGAGCATGCTATGGAGACCTCAACTGTAAAGGTACTCAGGGAAGGACTCCCAGAGGAGCTAACACCTACACTGTTACTGACATTGAAGAATGACTTAGCTGTGGTGCCTGGCCCAAACTCTCACAGTCAGGAAACAGGAAAACCCAGAATGCAATCCAGGTTCCCTGACTTCCTCTCCAATTTTTCCTTCACTACATAAGGTGAGTTGTAACTGCTTTCCTGACTGACTTGGGGTAGTGGGCTGGGCAGTCTGAAAATAAGTAAAATGTCCTTTATGACTAAGTTTGTTTGGATGTTGTCTTATTATAAAGCATATAAAGTTCAACAATATTTAAAATCTATGTGGGAGGGTCTACACAGTCCTCATACTTCATAGACCCTCATTTCTCTTTGAGGCTATGTAAATGAAGACTAAGCTAATCAATGGAATTATATGGAACTGCTGATATTTAATCATTTTGACTTCAAAAGTGACAGTTTTATATGGTTCTTACTTAATACTAAACTAACACACCAGTCCAGGAGTATTCTAAGCAATTATTTTAACTCCTTTTACAAACACAAGATGTACCTAAATAAAACTTACTTGCTGTAGACAAATATAGTATCATACCCAGATAATCATGAAATTTGGCAGAATTCACATTTTGAAAGCTGCTATTATAGTCACGAAGTGAAAGCTCTTTAAAAAGGTTGTCTACTTGCAAATTGACTTGACCAGGTCAATAATTTTAGAACTTAAGGAGATCTACAGGATATAATTGACTGTTCTTGTTGAATCAATAATAAATTGAGTTTTAAAAAGTCTAAATTATAGTGAAAGCTATGATGACACTTAGAAACATACTTTCTAAATGCAAATTGCGTAAAAGTTTGAAATGAGCCATTGTCCCATAATAGTGGGGCAAAGTCTGAAACAAGTAAATATTTTCATTCCTAGCATTCAGTGATAAGGCATATTTGACTAAATATGTAATTTTAAGCTTGGTATTGAGAAATTCCATTAAAACACTTTGTGAACTTATTTTACAAACACCGTGTTTGCTGAGAAAGGGGAGAAACATATTTCTGTATGTTATTGATGAAACTTGAAGTTGACAATGTTTTGAGGATGAGAATTTAGTAAAAGGTATTTAAAACCAATGAATATTTACATCATACATTTTCAACAGAGATGATATAATCTCCAATGGAGAGATAAATTGGTTGATTGGATTTATTAGAGGCAAAAATCTTATCTTTTAATGGTTATAGCACAGATACACACACACACACACACACACACACACACACTAGTGGCCAGGTGCACGAAATTCATGCACGTGGGGGGTGGGGGAATTCCCAAGCCTGGCCTGTGCCCTGTCACAGAGTGGGAACCCCACGATCTATCACCCCAAAAGGGTAGGCCCCACCCACCCATCCAGGGCTCCTTGATAGACTGCCCCAAAGAGATAGGCTGGAGCTGGGTGTCCCACCTTCCTACCACATGGAGCCGTGGGACCCCCAGGCCTCACCGCTCAGAGGTCTCCACCGGGGCCCACTCCCGGGCTGCGCTGCGCTGCGTGAAGGCCTCTGCTGGACCCCATGCCTCCTGGTGATGGGTTGTGAAGGTGTAACACAAGTCCCCTACATTGTAAGTCCCCGCCCACCCACACCTGCTGTGCATGCAACCTGCTGATTGGTCGTTATGTGTGAGGGCATCCCGACCATTTGCATATGACCTTTTTATTAGTATAGATACATACACACACACACACACACACATATATTTATTTATATTTATAGATGGTCTATTAAAATAACATGAAGAAATGATTAAGGAAAAAAAATCTAAAGTGATCCCCTTGGGAAAATAATAATGAAAGAAAAGTTGAGAAATATTGGCTTACATCTTTTAGGTCAATAGCTGACAAATATAGAAATATTTAGAAAATTATGGAAATCTAAGGTCATTGTCTAGAATATGTGAAAATATAGGGCAAATATGATATTCATAGCAATGCTATTTATAATAATGAATAATTGGAAGACACTCAAATTTCTAAAAACAGAGGATGATTAAATAATGGTGATGTATTCTTATGATGGAATGACTTGCATTTATTGCAAATGTGGAAGTAATTTGTATATTATAGAAAATGTTCATAATCCTATAATTGAAAAAAAACTGCATACTTTTGTCACTTTGACAAAATATATATTGACATCCTATCTAATAAAAGAGTAATATGTAAATTGACCATACCTCTGCTACACACACATACCACGCCCAGCAGCCTATCAGGAATGAGTATGCAAATTAACCTAACAAATATGGTGGCAGCCACAGAGCTGGAGAGAGCAGGAGGCTTGGTTTGCCCTCAGCAATAGAGGAAGCCAAGCTTCCCACCTGCCCTGGCTGGCCCTGGCCTCTGCTCAAGGCCACAAAGTTTCAATTATAGAAGATAAATAAATCCCAGATACCAGGGCCTCCACTTGGGTTGCTGGGGGTGGGTGGCCAGCCTGCAAACCACCAAAGGCCCCTTGCCCAGACTGCCCCACGCCCCAAGGGAACCCCCACCCTAATCCAGGACACCCTTCAGGGCAAACCAGCCAGCCCACACCCATGCACCAAGCTTCTATCCTATCTAATAAAAGAGTAATATGCAAATTGACCATCCCTCCAACACACAATATGGCTGCCCCATGTGGTCAAAGATCCTGCCCCCATGTGGACACAAGATGGCCACCACAAGATGGACAGCAGGGGAGGGCAGTTGGGAGGGACCAGGCCTGCAAGAGAGGGTAGTTGGGGGCAATCAAGCCTGCAGGGGAGGGCAGTTAGGGGTGACTAGGCAGGCAGAGGAGGGAAGTTGGGGGTGACTGGGCCTGCGGGGATGGGCAGTTTGGGGGGACCCAGGGCTGCAGGGAAGAGCAGTTAGGGGTGACCATGCTGCAAGGGAGGCAGTTAGGGGTGACCAGGCCTGCAGGGGAGGGCAGTTAGGGGCAATCAGGCTGGCAGGGGAGAAGTTAGGCATCAATCTGGCTGGCAGGGGAGTGGTTAGGGGGTAATCAGGCTGGCAGGTAGAAGCGGTTAGGGGAAATCAGGAAGGCAGGCAGGTGAGCAGTGGGAGCCAGCAGCCCTGGATTGTGAGAGGGATGTCCGACTGCCCGATTGGAGAGGGTGCAGGCTGGGCTGAGGGACACACGCCCCGTGCATGAAATTCTTGCACCAGGCCTCTGGTTTATATATATTACAAAATCTACTAAAAGGATTCTCACCAACATAATTTATGATGATTATCAATGAGTAGGAAATTACAAACACTTTTTTATCAACAGTGTTTTAATTAAATATTTATTTCTAGCATTTCAATATCTGTGAATAATTTGAAAATTTAAATAATAGTAAGTGGTTTAAATATTAAAAAAGGTTTGCTTTCCCCCTCCCTTATTCTTCTTCCCTGATGCAACCACTTTCTACTTTTTAAAACTATTTTCCTTAAGGTTACCTCTAGATAATTTATGTAGCTTGCTATTTTTTTCATTTTTCTTTTTTTTATGGATTAGATGTATTCTATTGATTTTTTATAATATGATATTTATATTTATCTTCCTTATGTTTCCATCAACAATCATAAAAACTCCTCTTCCATCAACCATATCAACATATGTATATGATAAATTGTGAATGCTCAGTATTCTGTGCTTAATTTGTATAGTTTAAAAATAATGTGTATTGTTGAATTGCATGATTTACTGTGGTTTTATTTCTCTTATTGAAATATTTTTCTTGAAGATAATAATTTTCTTCTTTGTTTTCTTTCATGAGCCTTATATTTATAAATTTTCTGATAGAAATATATAAGTCCTCTCTATAATCAGATGTAGTAATAGATCAGATTTATTTTCTTTTTGTAGACATCAGTCTGGAGTCTTCTGATATTAATTGTTAAGTGGGATTATTTATGGCTGTTTTCCTGGAAATACTCTTTATTCCTATCCTGGAATTTTTCTCTTATGTTAAATAATTGTTTTCTCAATGTCTTAGTTTGTTGCTTTATGTTAATAAAACACAACCTTCCATGGCTTCATGTTAAGAGGTTCATAGTAAATAAATTTGTTGAAACTGTTCTGAAATGGCAACGTTGTAATTCTGCTCATATACTTGATTGACACTTCAGTTAGGTATACAACTTAAGAGTATTGAAATAGTTTTTCCTCAGTGCTTTAAAGACACTGTTAAACATCTTGCAGCTTCCACTCCTGGGTTAAAAAATGTGCAGTGGCATTATAATTACTGATATAGTGCATCTAATTTTTTTTTTTTTGTCTCAGGAATCTTTAGAATCCTCTTTGTATTCTGAAACATATATAATAATGTACCTTGTTGAGTGTTGTTTTTTTTTTTCATTTAATATCTTGGAGGTTTCTTCAAGTATATCTCCCAATCCTCAATTGACTACTTTAGTTTGCTCTAATAATTCCTTTTTTTTATTCCAATCCTCACCTGAGGATATTTTTCCATTGATTTTTAGAGAGAGTGGAAGAGAGAGGGAAAGACAGAAAGAAATATTGATGTGAGAGAAACACATTGATTGCTTGCCTCCTGAACACTCCCTGACCAGGACCCTGGCTGGAATGAGCCTACAACCGAGGTTACGTGCCTTTGACCATAATTAATAGGACCTTTCCATTGGGTGACATTCTATCCATTGAGTCAAACCGGCTAGGGCCTAATTCTTTTAAAATAAAAATCCTTACCCAAAGATATGTTTTTATTGATTATTAGAGAGGAAGGGACGGAGGCAGGAAGAAACATTGATCTGTTGCCTCATGTGAATGCCTGGACCAGGGATTGATCAAACAACCCAGTTATGTACCATGTCAAGAGAGTCGAACCCCAAACATTTTTTGGGGCATGGGATACGCTCCAACCCACTGAGCCATCTGGCCAGGGTACTTTTTCATAATTCTTAATTCAAGTTCCTCCTTTTCACATTGTCTCTTTAAAAAATGTGTTGTACTTTTTTAATTTCATATGTATCTTTCTGAAAATATATACAGGTTAATATTGGGAGGTACCTTCTGCTTTCTATATTTTTCTCTTTTTCTTCCTTACTTCTTTTCCATTTTTCTTCAGCCTCTGCCTTTTAGGTTAGGGACCTTCCTGAGATACTTAGGAAATTTGTCTAGTTATAATTAAGACTGAGTTGCTAAAAAAAGAAAAGTTTTTATAAGATCAGTACTTTGACAGAGCTACTTAACTTATAGGCTTCACAGTGAATAGGTGAAGAATTGGCTGTTTGTTGAATTACTTCAATGTGTCAGTGAGTAAATTTTCTTGATAGTAATCATTTAGTTGTTTTCCTTGGAGTGAGGAATAACCAGGGATCCAAGACTAAAACTGGGGAGTGAGTCAGGATACACTTTATTATGTGGAGTTTTAATCAATCTGTCTTCTTAATAAGATATTGGCTCTTCCTTTCAATCGGGCCTACTATTACTCCATAGTATCTCTGGTTCTCACCTTGGGGGAATGAACTCTGCTTTTCATTTAGGTGGCAGAGGGGATCTGGTTTCTAACAACTCCTTGTGTAAATTTTTAGTATCTTCTATTTTTTTTCACTCTCATCACATCGCCTTTTATTGAGAAATAAGTTTGATCTCCCTGAGTTTTTGTAGTATTTAGGATGAAAAACTACTATATGTACTGGTTAATAATGGCACATTTTGTAATTAAAGAAAACATGATAATTTCAAGAGAAACATCAAAAGTGTTTTATTAAAAGTAATGTCCATCACTAGCTACAAATTTCCCCATCTTTTGGGTAATTTGTGGATACCGTCCCAATAGAACTTGTTTTGAGGCAAACCATTCAGAGACCCAATTTTCCACTTCTTCGTTTGTTTTGAAGTGCTGCTCAGAAAGTGCGTGTGCCATCAATCAGAACAAGTGGTAATCTGAAGGAGCAAGGTCTGGTGAATACAGCAGGTGGGTTAATACTTCCCAGGTAAGATCTTTTAATGTGTCTTTAACTGTTTTTGAAGTGTGTGATGGTGAATCATCATGAAGCAAAATTACTTTGCCGTGTCTTCTGGAACATTCTGGTCATTTCACGATCAAAGCAGGGTTCAAACTGATTATTTCTTGTCAGTAGCCATCAGTATTAATGGTTTCACCTGGTTTTAGAAGTTCATAATACCTCACACCTTCCTGATCCCACCAAACACATAGCATTGTCTTCTTTCCAAAGTGATGTGGCCTTGCAGTCGATGTTGATGGCTGACCTGGATCAACCCATGATTTTGTGTGTTTGGGGTTCTCAAAATAAATCCACTTTTCATCTCCAGTCACAATCTGATGCAAAAAAACTTTCTTTCATACCGTTGCAGCAACATTTTACTGATGACTTTTTGGTTTTCCATTTGTCTTTCGTTCAGTTGATGTGACACCCATTTTTCTTCCTTTAAAATATTTCCCATTGTTTGTAAACTATTGGAAATGGTTTGCTGAGCAATGTTTAACCTTTCTGCAAGTTGTTTTTGAGTTTGACACGTATCTTCATCCAATAATGCTTGCAATTGTTGGTCTTCAAACTTTTTCGGTTGACCTGGACATTTTTTGTCTTTCACATCAAAATCATCACTTTTAAAGTGTTTAAACCAGAGTTCACAAATATCTTGAGATGGAGCATGTTCACGATAAGCTTCCTGAAGTATACGATAACTTTTTCTTCAAAATAAAGTAATGAATTAAAACTTCCCGCAAATGCTCTTTTTTTTTTTGCATGAAATTTGACATTTTTAAGCGTAAAAATATTTATGATGTTAACACCTTCAGCAAATTTGACATAAGAAGTTTTGAAGCTTGCTTCCATTCAACAAAATAACATACATATCAAATTGCATATATATCAATATATGTGTAACTCCATCTATTGAAAAAAATTTGCATTATTAACTGGTATGCCCAGTAACTTGTTTCTTGTTGACTTCCCTGTCTAATTGCACACATACGATCCAAGAACATTAAATACTAACTATGTGCTAGTTCCACTTTCTACTCAGCTATTGCATACTTGTCTGTTTTCTTTACGCTATAGTTTTTACCATTGCAGTTTCTTTAGTATTGATTTTAGTGGGCTTGAGAAGAAAAGAGAGATAAGATCCTCTTTTTAATTTACCACATTTTCGTGAAGTTCTTCATAGTAATTTATTTTATTTCACAAAGAATATAGATTAGTAATCATGTACTGGTTCTTGAGATGTGTTATTTTGTGTGCATTTGCAGTATAATTATGAAAATTATTCATTCACCTACTTGACATTAGGTATAGGCTTCATAGAAGTTATTATTAAAGAATTTTGTTAGCCCAACTTGATATTAAACATTTTTCAGTGGGTTCAGCTAAACATGCTTTAAGTGTATTTCTAAGGATTCCAAATACAAGAATATTTTTATCAGCTTAAATTTAATCAGAGATAAGAGAATTTATTATAGACAGATCAAGTAAAGATTAGCTATTAAAAGTTATTGGAAGAACTATGAATGAAAAGGGAAAGTCACCAGCAGATTCTAGGAATCCAGGGTACTTCAGGAATCAAAGGAAGTTTCCCATAATTATTTCAGCTCCCAACAATATTGAAGTGGATCATACACTAAAGGCTGCCAAGAAGGCACGGGCGAAACTTCACATCTAGATCTTGTGAGGCCTAGAAATCTTCTACTGTTGTCAAAGGAGTGATAGCATCTGTTTGTATATCTCTCTCAGGTAACTATCTGTGGTGAAACCCTTAACTCTATAGTGTTCCATGTGCTTCTTCAGGGAATTCCCTATTGTACGAGGTTTAGTACTTAGGTTTCATATTCAAAACTTGTTCATATTAGTGTTACAGAGGTGGACCCTTGTGGAATGGTGGCTTGTGTTAACCAAGTTCTCAAGAGACTGATATATCACTCATAATCCCATACTCTTAAATTACAATGAAAACTATAACTGCTCAAGAGAATAGATGATATCAGCAGTATGAGCTTTACCCTCAATCCCCATGAGCAAGCTACTCAGGAAGCTGAATTATCAGAAGGTTGCTGGTTGAACATGAAATCAACAAGGGGAGTTAATGATATGATTTGAATATTTAATGGCAGGAAGCTGAGGTAGCATGTGCTTCTATTGTAACAATAACAATATAGTTATATGCCTTCCAGAAAGATCCAGTAATCATATTGGCTCCCATGAATGTTGCCTGTAGCCTTCCAGAAAGATCCAGTAATCATATTGGCTCCCATGAATGTTGCCTGTAAGAGGCTCTGCCAACATTAGGTTTCACAGAGAGTTTAAAAGTCTCAAGATTCTTTCTGATTGTCACATTCTTTTTTTTTATGTCAATCCATTGAATAAGGTTGATATTAAGTTTTTCTAACTCTGAAAAAATTGTTTCTTTGGGAAGTATTTGGATGTAATTATTCCTTTTTAATATTTTAACAAAAACTGAAAATCCTTGCTATCAAATTCATCTATAATAGACACTAAATATGAAGTTTGTATTAGTATCTCATATAAACTTTTATGATGGCTTTTATTGAACATTTTAACTTTTAATTACTTACAAGGCTCTCTTACTTTGAATATTTTGAAGAGGGAACAATGTCTCATTCACTTTTATGTAGCACATATAAGTGTTAAAAAGTTGATCGAATGAATTAATAAGAGGTTGAATAATAGACAACATAAGAAGTGGCTGCATATTAATATGATTTTGCCTTGGAAGGTATTTAAATAGAAGTTGGATGCACACTTGTTAAAGATACTATAGGGACAAGCCAAATTTCCATGTTCATGTTTAGTTTTGTGAATATTTTCAAAATTCTCAATTATCTTAGAAACTTCAATGGAATCTAATAATATGTTTAGGGAAGAACAGTTGCTGGCAAAAGAATGGTGACATAGTAGAAGAGAAGAAAGTGGCTAACACCCTAAACATTAAGTAACTACTTATTTTATTGAATTTATTTTAACTTATGCAGTTTTATTGACATATAACATTTTGTAAATTTAAGTGGTAAAATGTGATGATTTGATACATGTATGTAATGCAAAATGATTACCACAATAATGTTAGTTATTACATCAATCCCATCACACACTTACCTTTTATTGCGTGTGTATAATGAGAACATTTAATATATACTCTCTTAGCAATTTTCTTTTTTACTTTTTAAATTTTAATCTTTATTGTTCAAATTATTACAAATATTCCCTTTTCCCACCCCACCCCCCATAGCTCCCCTCCACCTGGTTCCCACCCCACCCCATGTCTCCCCCTCGCCCCACTGCCCTCATCCATAGGTGTAAGATTTTTGTCCAATCTCTTCCTGCACCACTCACACCCGCTTCCCCCTGAGAATTGTCAGTCCACTACCTCTCCATGCCCCTGATTCTATTATATTCACCAGTTTATTCTGTTCATCAGATTTTTTATTCATTTGATTTTTAGATTCACTTGTTCATAGATAAGCATTTGTTGTCACTTTGTTGTTCATAATTTTTTACCTTTACCTTTTTATTCTTCTTCCTCTTCTTAAAGGATACCCTTCAGCATTTCATATAATACTGGTTTGGTGGTGATGAACTCCTTTAGTTTTTCTTATCTGTGAAGCTCTTTATCTGACCTTCAACTCTGAATAATAGCTTTGCTGGGTAGAGCTATCTTGGTTGTAGGTTCTTGCTATTCATCACTTTGATTATTTCTTGCCACTCCCGTCTGGCCTGCATAGTTTCTGTTGAGAAATCAGCTGTATGGGTGCTCCCTTGTAGGTAATTAACTGTTTTTCTCTTGCTGCTTTTAATATTCTCTCTTTGTCTTTT
This sequence comes from Corynorhinus townsendii, assembly GCA_026230045.1. Taxonomy (NCBI): domain Eukaryota; kingdom Metazoa; phylum Chordata; class Mammalia; order Chiroptera; family Vespertilionidae; genus Corynorhinus; species Corynorhinus townsendii. Next base: position 60,101,820 of record JAPDVU010000008.1, on the reverse strand, counting down.
GCTCTTGGCATTTTAATTCTGATGTGTCTTGGTGTGGTCCTCTCTGGATTCCTTTTGTTTGGGGTTCTCTGTGCTTCCTGGACTTGTAAGTCTATTTCTTTCACCAGGTGGGGGAAGTTTTAGTCATTATTTCTTCAAAGAGGTTTTCAATATCTTGCTCTCTCTCTTCTTCTGGCGCCCCCATAATTCGGATGTTAGTTGTCCCAGAGGTTCCTTACACTATTTTCATATTTTTGGATTCTTTTATCTTTTTGCTCTTCTAGTAGGGTGTTTTTTGTTTCCTCGTATTTCAAATCTTTGATTTGATTCTTCGGATCCTCTACTCTACTGTTGAATCTCTGTATATTATTCTTTATTTCAGTCAGTGTATGCTTAATTTCTGATTGGTCCTTTTCCGTTTTTTTGGCATTCTCACTAAGATCTTTGAAGGTCTCACTAAGTTCCTCGAGGTCTCACTAAGTTCCTTGGAGGTTTTTAGAAGATTCTTGAGTAACCTTGTAACTGTGATTTTGAACTCTATATCCAGTAGTTTGCTTTCCTCCATTTCTTTCATTCGTGACATGTTTCTTTGTTTCCACATTTTGGCTGTTTCCCTGTGTTGATAGTGGCCTTGTGTGGTAGGTGTCCTATAGGGTCCAGTGGCTCAGCCTCCCCAATCACTTGAAATGGACTCTCTTGGTGCACCCCTTTGTGGGCTGTGTGCACAGTCTTGTTGTACTTAACCCTTGATTGCTGTTGGTATCACTGGGAGGAATTGATCTCCAGGCCAACTGGCTGTGAGGACCAGCTGTGTCTACAATGGAAGGACTTCTGTGCAGGAGACACCCTTATGAGGCAAGCCTTGCTTCAGTGGGGCTTTGGTGTTCACGGAATCTGCCCCTTGAGGGTGTTACTTATGGATATGAAGAGTTATAATCCAGTATGGTCTCACACTGACCACTGGTGTACACTGGCACTTGGATCTCCAGGAGGTGCAAAGTCAGCCCCTGCATGAGGTCACCCAGCAGGAGCTACAGAGAGATCTGTAGATTCCTCCTCTCTGTAAGGTGTTTGGAAGTGCCCAGATGAGGCCAAGGTGTGAAGCAAGGCAGGCTGCTGCTGCTAGCCTTGGGCCTTCTTTTGGAAGCTCTGGGGCTTTATGACCCAGCTGCAGTTTGACAGGTTTTAAGCTGAGAAAGGACAGGCCATTCATATGCAAAAGCCACTGTGCACAGCTTGGTTGAGATTGTAAGTTAGGTGGAGTGGGGTCTCTGGGAATCACCAGGGTGGAGCAAACAGCAATGGCTGCCAGTCAGCCCTATATGAGAGAGGTCCCCGCATTTCCACATCCAGTGCCCCCGCACAGAAACAATGATTGCTGGGAGCACCTCTGAGAGAAAGCGGCCCTCGTGTTCTGGCCGGATGCCAGACAGTCCAGTTTCTCCCCATATGAGTCTGGGTCCCCAGAGTCTCACCTGGAACTGGAGTTCAGAACAATTAGGAGCTTGTATCTCCCTCCTGATTGAAAACAGCAACAACAGCACACCCAGTTGCTGGCCCGTTCCGTGTGTACCTCTGCACCTCCTACCTGTCTCAATGCGCTTTTTTCTTTCCTTCTAGTTGTAGAACTTCCACTCAGCCAGCTTTCCAGTGGTTATGGATCATAGTTATTTTGTCTTTTAGTTGTAGTTTTGATGTGGTTGTGAGCGGCAGCAAGTACAGATGTTTACCTATGCCGCCATCTTGGTTTTCCTCAAAGCTAATCACACTTTTTTCTTGGTACTTTTTACATGCAATAAACATTAATATTTCAAGAAAAATGATTTTAAATGTAATAATATTACCAAAAATGTACTAACATAATATAATATCATAAAAGTTGTAGGAGATATTAAAAATCTGCAAATAAAACCAATTTTCATGTATACAATATAGTATTGTTAACTTGTCACCATGCTATACATTATATCCCCATAATTTATTATCTTATAACTGAAAGTTTATAACCTTTACCAACATCTCTATATTTTCCCCACCCCACCCCCTGGAACCATCATTTTACTCTGTTTCTATGAATTCAGTTTTTTTAATTTTATACATAAGTGAGATCACATAGTACTTTTTTCTCTGTCTGACTTTTTCCACTTAGAATAGTGTCCTCAAGTTTTATCCATGCTGTTGCAAATGGCAGGGTTTCCTTCTTTCCCATGGCTGCATAGAGATAGTACACCTACATAATACACACACACACACACACACACACACACACACACACACATTTTCTCTACCAGTTAATCCATTAATGAACACAGGTGGTTTCCCTGTCTTGGCTATTGTGAATAGTGCTACAGTGAACATGGGGCTACAGATATCACTTCAAGATAGTGGTTTCATTTCCTTTAGATAGATACTGAGAAGTGGGAATGCTGGATCATATAGTAGTTTTACTTTTAGTTTTGGTAGGAACCTCCATACTGTTTTCTATACCAATTGGTGTCTGTACCAATTTACATTCCCACCAACAGTGTACAACTGTTCCCCTTTTCCTTCACCTTCTTGCTGGCACTGACTGGTGTTTTGTCTTTTGGTAATAGCCTATCTGAGAGAAGCTATCTTATTCATGTTTTGATTTTCATTTTCCTAGTGATGAAATATGTTGAGCATTTTTTAATTATTAGTTGGCAATTTGTATGTTTTCTTTTGAATAATATCTCTATTCAGGTCATTACCCCATTTTTAAATCAGATTATTATTCTTTTGCTATTGAGTTTTACGAGTTCCTTATATATTTTGGATATTAACTCCTTATTAGATACATGGTTTGAAAATATTTTCTCCTATTTCCATGGTTGAATTTTCATGTTTTTTTATTGTATCTTTTGCTGTGCAGAAGTTTGTTATCTTGATGCAGTTACACTTATTGATTTTTACTCTTGTTTCTTAGCTGTGTCATGCCCAAGAAAATCATTAGAAAGACCACTGTCAATACCTCTTTATTATATTTCTACAGAAGTTTTTTGGTTTCAAGTCTTATATTTCAGTCTTTAATCTAATTTGAATTATTTTTTTGTGACTGTTGTAGGATAGAGATCTAATTTCATTCTTTTGCATGTGAATATCCAGTTTTCCTAACATCATTTATTGAAGAGGCTGTCTTTTCCCCTTTGTGTGTGTTTTTGGCTCCCTTGTCAAATATTAGTTTAATGACCATATACATCAATTAATTTATTTCTGGGATCTCCATTATGTTTCATTGAAATATGTGTTTCTTTCTATGCCAATATTATACTATTTTGACTATGATAACTTCATAATATAGTTTGAAATCAGCAAATGGGATGCAAATAGCTTGGTTCTTTCTCAAGATTGCTTTGGCTAACTAGGGTCTTTGTGGCTCCATATGAATTTTAACATTGATTTTTCTATGTGTGAAAAATACCATTGGAATCTTTATAAACATTGCATTGAATCTATAGATGACTTTGGGTACAATGGACATTTTAATAGTATTAATTTTTCTAATTCATTTTATTTGTATTTTCCTTAATTTGTTTCATCAGTGTCTTATACCTTTAAATGTAGAGAACTTCCACCTTTTTGGTTAAATTTGTACTTAAGTATTTTATTGTTTCTGATGCATCATCATTTATGTACTATCAATAGCTGCTTTTGACAGCAAAGAGTTCAATCATTGCAACACGGAATATAAATAGAGTGCAAAGCTAAAAATTATTATTCAACCATAGTAATAATTTCAGTTTTTGTCTTCAATATGAGAGTATTAGTACTATAAATGGATATTAAAAAAAGGATTGGGTTGAGTTAGTGACTGAGTGCCTGAGGTGAGATGGAGCTGGCTTCATTAAGCAGAGGAGTGCCCTAAAACACAGTTTACATAAGAACTTGCCTAGGGAGATGGTGATGTTCCAAGTACATGAAAGGAATGGTTTAGGGTACTGGAATGGTTTAGGAAAGTACCACTGGAATGGTTTAGGATACTTTTTAGATGGAGTGCACAAACTCTAGGAATTTGGTTAGGAGAAAGAGGGAGTCAGGAAAAGGTCAAAAGCCTGCAATTTAGAAGGTATTTGAGAGCCTTCTGAAGTTGTATTTGCATGCCTAACACAGAGAAAGGGCCAGTGAAGAGAGGGTAACAAGAATCTAAGGGAGAGAGAATCCAAGATGGCGGCGTAGGTAAACACCTAAACTGCTGCCTCCCACAACAATTTAAACTGCAACTAAAAGACAAAACGTCTATCACCCAGAACCATGGGAAAGCTGGCTGAGTGGAAGTTCTACAACTAGAAGGAAAGAGAAAAAAGCTTTGAGATGTGCACGAGCACTGAAAAGCTGAGGTACGGAGGCGCGTGATCCGGGCTGGCTGCGGGCGACTGGGTGCGTTGCTTTTTTCAACCCCCCGATTACTCTGAAATCCAGTCTCTGGGGAGATGCGGGGAACCCAAACTCCTACGGGGAGAAGCTGGACTATCTGCCAGCGAGGGTGGCTTGCTTGCAGAGCTGCGCGCAGGAATAATTGTTTACTGAACTGGGGCACGGGACTCGCGGATGCCTTTGGGGACACAGAGCTGGCTAATTAGCAGCCATTGCTGTTTGCCATGACCTAACCTAGTGACACCCTGAGGCCCCGCCCTGCACAACCTACAACCCACCCAAGCCCCAAGCAACCGAGTTAGCATAAGAAAAGCCTGCCCTATCGCAGCTTAACCTAGCAAACTTGCAGCCCAGGTCAGACAGTTCCAAAACCTCCAAACCCCAAGCAAAGAGGAGAAAACTGCAGCTCTCACTGTAGCTCCTGCTGAGTGGCCTCAGACAGTAGCTGACCTGCACCCCATTGGAGATCCAGAAGCCAGTGTACCTAGTGGTCAGTGTGAGACACCAGATTTCAACTCCTCACATCCATAAGTGACACATTCAAGAGGCAAACTCAGTGAGCACCAAAGCCCCACTGAAACAAGTCCTGCGTGTCTTCAGCACAGCAGTTCTTCCATTATAGACACAGGGAGTGCTCACAGCTAATTGGCCTGGAGGTCAATTCCTCCCAGCGTACCAACAGCAATTCAGGCTTAACTACACCAAGACTTTGCACTCAGCCCACAAAGGGGTGTACCAAGAGCATCCACATCAGGTGATTGGGGAGGCTGAGCTACTGCCCCCTATAGGTCACCTACCACACAAAGCCACTCCATCAACACAGGGAAGCAGCCAAAATGCAGAAACAAAGAAACATGTCACGAATGAAAGAAACGGAGGAAAGCAAACTACTGGATGACATAGAGTTCAGAACCACATGTATAAGGTTACTCAAGAATCTTCTAAAAACCGCTGAGAAACTTGATGACACTTCTGAGGAGCTTAGTAAGACCTTCAAGGACCTTAATGAGAATGCCAAAAAAATGGAAAAGGATCAGTCAGAAATGAAGCATACACTGTCTGAAATAAAAAATATACAGAAACTCAACTGTAGATCAACGTACCCCAAGAATCAAACCAAAGATCTGAAATATGTGGAAACAAAAAACATCCAACCAGAAAAACAAAAAGAAAAAAGATTCCAAAAATATGAAGATAGTGTAAGGAGCCTCTGGGACAACTTCAAGCGAACCAACATCCGAATTTTTGGGGTGCCAGAAGAAGGGAGAGAGCAAAATATTGAAAACCTATTAGAAGAAATAATGACAGAAAACTTTCCCTACCTGGTGAAAGAAATAGACTTACAAGTTCAGGAAGCACACAGAACCCCATACAAGAGGAACCCAAAGAGGACCACACCAAGACACATCATAATTAAAATGCCAAGGGCAAAAGACAAAGAGAGAATATTAAAAGCAGCAAGACAAAAACAGTTAATTACCTACAAGGGAGTACCCATACGACTGTCATCTGATTTCTCAACAGAAACTATGCAGGCCAGAAGGGAGTGGCAAGAAATATTCAAAGTGATGAACAGCAAGAACCTACAGCCAAGATTACTCTACCCAGCAAAGCTATCATTCAGAGTTGAAGGTCAGACAAAGAGCTTCACAGACAAGAAAAAGCTAAAGGAGTTCATCGCCACCAAACCAGGATTACATGAAATGCTGAAGGGTATTCTTTAAGAAGAAGAACAAGAAGAAAAAGGTAAAGATAAAAATTATGAACAACAAAATGACATCAAATACATACCTACCAACAAGTGAATCTAAAAATCAAGTGAATAAAAAATCTGAAGAACAGAATGGACTGGTGAATATAATAGAATCAGGGACATAGAAAGGGATTGGACTGATGATTCTCAGGGGAAGCAAGTGTGAGGGGTGCGGGAAGAGATTGGACAAAAATCTTACTCCTATGGATGAAGACAGTGGCGGGGGGTAAGGGCATGGGGTGGGGTGGGGAATCAGGTGGAGGGGAGCTATGGGGGGGGGGAAGTGGAACACCTGTAATAATCTGAACAATAAAGATTTATAAGAAAAAAAAATAAAAAATAAAAAAAAAAAAGAATCTAAGGGAGATGGTGGAAGATGCATGGACTGCAGGCTGAAATCATAGTGTTGAAACTTATTCACTATGAGGTCCCGGGCAAATAGTTTAACCTCACCACAATCATGTATACTTTATAAGATTATGATGAGGACTAAATTATATATAAAAGATCAGTTAATTTCTTCCTTTTCTCATCATGCCTCCATCCTTCTTCTCCATCCCGTCTGGAATCTTTTCTTCATCTCTTTGATGTCTACACTTTTCTTCAGGTGTTGGATGCTTTGTAAAATGAAGGTATGGAGGGGAGAACAAGAAAATGGTGCTGGATTATCCAGGGACACTTGGAGGGGAGGAGCAGCTTAGAGCCTAACTTGGGAATCTCTCACTTCCTGACAGCTCAGCATCTCTTCTTAATGTACTTTCTGTAGACTCTACTATCTTATTGCTAATTCCTACCAATTTGTTCCCCATTACTAACCCCAGTACTATTTGAAAGTTTCTTAACAGAAATTGGCTAGCTCTGTTTTACCTTTTTTTTTTTAATCCTTACCCAAGGATAGAGACACATTGATTGGTTGCCTCCCACAAGTGCCCTGACCAGCATCAGGAATAGAACCTGCAACCCAGGTACATGCCCTTGAACAGAAATCAAACCTGTTACCCTTCAGTGCATAGACCGACAGTCTAATAGCTGAACCACACTGGCCAGGGTTTGACTAGCTCTGTTTTAGATTACTTCCCCCAACAACTCTCACCATTCCCTAAGTGGAATCTTGTTTTTGTAAGGTTTGCTGAGGATAAAAATGTACATTCTGTCCTTTCTTACATTTGTTTCTCTTGAGAGTCAATATTTGGGCCTGAACAGTATTTCAAATAAACAATTTTGCTATTTCTTCTGAATTTGGACAACATCCATATTTACAGCGTTGTCACTGGACTACAAAGCAACCAAAAGAAGGTACCTGGAGCCTCGCTTTCTCCTTTGGCAGCCGCCACTGCATCTGCTACATGCGTTGGGTCTAGCCTCACTGCAGACTTGCACTAACATTTTGATGAGAGTGGGACCAGTGGATTATTTTTAGAATCCAAAATTAATTTAGCAATCAAATGATTACTGTTTTTAAAAACAATATTTAGAATTATGCTAGATACACAAAAGCAAAACATGCCCTCCTTGTATATTTACACAGTCAGAAATGTGTATGCAGAAGCAGCTTAATTTTCTACTGTGTTTATGGAAAAATCCAGCACCAGTCTTACTTTTTTCAGCTATTTTTTATGGGCCAACTTCAAAAACATTTTATTTTCCCACAAAACCCACTGGGATATTTTTTAGGTCTAGAAAATAAAAGGATAGTGTTGGAGAACATGGGGAATCTGGCTTTTCTCTTGAACATCTTATTTTACTTTATTCATTGCCAGATTATATGGATGGCTCATTCACCTATTCAGGCAGCAGTTTTTGTTGGTTTGTTTTCTAAGTGTCTACTATGTGTAGGACAAGGTGGACACATATCATCTCACTTTTGGGGTGCTTGAGATCTGGCATGGTATAAAGACATTACATTTACAGGGGTGGGCAAAAGTAGGTTTATAGTTGTGAGTGTGGGAAACAAATTAATAAAGCTGTTACAATAATCACAACTTGCGTGTCTTTTTCTGTACATACATCTGTAACATACTTTTGGCAACTCTGTGTAATTTATGATGATGATAGCCCAAGTACAGTTAATATGAAAGCATTTCACAGAGGCTTTCTTTCCCTACCTTTCCCTAATTGAAAGAATGTTTTCCCAAGGAAGTGATTTTTAAGCAGAGCCTGGAGGATTGGAACGCTTGCTGTGAGCGTCTTTCCAAGCAGGAGCAAGAGTAACGTGTTCACAGGTCCATTAGAAGCTTTAGCAAAGGATGGTGAGAGTGGCAAGGGAAGCGGTCAGAGGCCAGAAAGGCATGGAAGGTTGTACAAAGAAATCTGATATTTTTGTTATTGGGTTTTATTGCTGTAGTGTTTTGCCATTTTCAAAGTACTTTCACAGAATACCATTTGGTTGACCTAGATCTTGAGTTCAGGTGGGGTGATCAGAGGAGAGAGGGCTATCTGTATTTGAAACATAAATCTAGTTACTTGAAAGAACTCTTTCACCAGTTTGTTTTTAATTTTGAGAGCACGTAGTTGGAGAAATATGTAGAACATGGTTTATGTCCAAATTTAGTACTCTGTTCTCTATAATAGCTAATGTTTATGTCTAAGTACTTATGTATATTAATGTACTGAATCCTCTTATTCTTACAAGAAAGGTACTATTCTATTAAGAACTGAAAAGGAGACGTGCTCAAGGTCATGCAACTGTTGCATATCAGAGGTGGAATCTAGATACAGACGTCTGCTCCAGAGCTCCCACATTAACTATAATGTGCCTGGCCTGTGATTTTGTTTTTTGCTCCTGTCTAAACACTAATGCTTTGCCTTTTGTTAGAAGCCTTATCCCTGTATCTTCATTATTCTAGGTTCTTCTGCAAAGTCTCAGATATTCTTTTAGAATATAGCTTTCAATTAAGCTAGAAAAGGAAAATTTAACATATAATGGATATATACATCCATATTAATATCAAGATGAATTATAGCTGATTTACTTGTTAAAGAGAAGATATATTTTTGTCAGTGCCATAGTTAAGTAATAAAGGTCTGTACTTAGAAATAAAAAACTGATTATTCTCTCTTCTGAGTTGTACTTTTATATAGAAACATAATATTCTTCCTTTGCTTCAGGGGTCTCTGTGAGTCAGAGGTTTGTCAAAGAAGTCATGTAGTATCTATTTCGGGACACTTTAGAACATACTTCTAAACAGTATAAATCATTCTTCTCGACCTTCCCGTGATGCCTTCCAAACTGTCAATTTGTGTATGTATGAGAATCAGTAGAGTAGAAATGTTTTTATTAAAAGTTTACCAGATTAGAAAAAGAATATGATTGGAACTCAGTATTATTTTGACTCTAATAGTTTTATATTTATAGAGTCAATCATTACTTGATCAATGAATATTTATGAGTAGCTACTATGTTACAGATTACTGTGAAGACTGCAGAATTCATGATGATCTAAATAATTATGGTCTCTCACTTCATAGAGATTCAAATTCTGTATAAAGGATAGACATTAAATAATTATGAGTATAGTAACTAGTAAACAGAAGTACAGAAGAAGGCAAAATACATTGATGATATTGATTTCAGTCTGTTTTACCTCTAATATTCTATCATTCTACACCTCACTTAAACAGGAGTAAGGAAATGTGTGTTCTTATCCTGAGTATTTTTGTAACCTAAGGAAAGCCAGGGAATTACAATATTCATGAAATGGAGCTATAATATCTCTCTGTATTTCATTTACCCCCATTTTAAAAAAAGAAGACAGGGAATATACAGGATGATCTAAGTAAATGGTTCTCAAAGTTGCATTTCTTCAAATAAATAAGTTTCTGAAATGCAGTGAATGTGCATCAGGATAAGCTTGAGAATGTTGAAACATAGGCTTATGGATCCCTTTACCTTCCCCACAGAGTTTCTGACTGAGTAGGTCTGGAGCTACTGAGATTTTTGCTTTTTTTAGCAAGTTCCCAGGTGATAGTGATGATGCTGGTATTGGGACCACAACTTGTGAACCACTGGCCTAGGCAACCTTGAAGAATACCTTTATCTCTGCAGTACTATATACTGTAGCAAAAGGGCTATCTGAAGAAGCTTCCACAAGCTAGTATTTTGGTAACTGTTCTCTTCTATGGAGTGAATTTATTATGATTTTTAAAAAGTTCTAGTTGTTTAATAGTTCTAATCATATTGTAAACTATTAGGACTGATTATAGGGAGTCATAGAACTCAGTGCCCATCAAATCCTTTAACCCACAAGGTCTTGAAGAGGTATTTTGAAGGAAATCCAATTAGAGTTAGGTCAACTTGATAAACTTATAATATGAAGATTCTTTAGTCATAGTCAGCCATGCCAGTAATAATGAACAAAAACATAACACTTGTCAGCCCCAGGAAGAAGAAACAGTTGAATTAAGAAGCAGTATTTTGAAGTTGATATAAAAATTATTTTCAAAATATTTGAGTCAAAGTATTTTCAGTGTCTCAGCATAGTTTTTGAATTTTCTTTAAAATATATGTAAGGATACAGTTGTAAAAACTGTGAAGAATGAAACAAAAATCAGTTCTTATGCAAAATAAACAATTTGGCTAAAGTAGTGAAAAGGGAGTTACAAATCTATATAGACCTAAGATAAGACTTTTCTGACAGGTTCTAGGTAAAATAAATTAATAGTCAATACATGATTATCAGAAGCATACTATTTTAAACTCAGTATGGTAAATCAATCTTTGGGTCCTAATTTTCTGTTTCTAAATTGAGAAGTCTGGAATTAATAACTTCTAATAACCTTTCTGGCTTTAAATTTTTACTGCTCTTTGTGCTAGACATGAGATTAATATTTATTTATTGAATTGTGTTATATTTGATGATAAGCCTTCTGGCCAGCAGCCTTTGAATGAAATGTTTTTGGCGAGACTTTTGGTATTGGTGTACAAATTACATTCTCCTGCTGAGATAAAGGCATCATCTCTGTTCTTGTTTCTCTCACATTGAACTTTCTTCTCTCTGTTTCTACTTAGCTATTATGTGATTCAAACAATTTGTAGAACAGATCAAAATCTAACACAGATTTCAACTTGAATATTTTATTTGCATGACTACAATGAAAGACATGGTTTTAAAAATAACTTTTTTTCTTTCAGTCAAGTAACATAGACTTTTGATTTCTTCAGTTGGGAATTAGAATTACATAGAATATCTGCATAATATTATTTCAGAGACTGACCAAATGCATGTTAAATGGAGGACTTTGGCACATTACAAATCTAGATGGAAAATGTGGATAATACAGTGTCAGAGTTGTAAGGATATTAGAGATTACATAATCAAAACAGTCATTATATAAGACAACTGAGACTCAAAGTTTAACATCTTTTTAGAATCATAATTGTATCTTTTATTGGGCTAACCTGCTTCACCTCTGAATTTAAGGGCAGGAGCATAATTATTTACTAAATCATACTAACCCAAAGAAAGATGGTGTAGCTTACCTAATGTTTAGATAATATCCTCTTAGGCAAAATTAATTGCTAATATTGTATCACCATAAAATACTTGACAGCTACACACAGAGAAAATGACAAATCTACCACCATAGCAGGAGACTTCTATGCATCTTTCTCATTATTGATATATTAAGTAGATAAAATCATTAATGAGAGTAAGAAAAATTCAAACAGTAAAATAATATAAAGGGCATACATAGATACAAATATTGAATCACGTTGTACACCTGACACTAATAAAGTGTTATATGTCTACTATACCTCCATCTAAAAAGGGAATAAAGACAGGCAGAAAAAATTTAAAAATCAACTTCAAGTGCAGCAATAATATTGTTAAATGGCTTTTTATTGCAATGAATCAGAGAAGATGAGGCAAAGGATTTAGAGAAGAATTTTGTTTTCTGCAGGAATAACACCTGAATTGTGTCTTAAGATATGATGTTAATTAGTCTGAGAGAATGGGAAAAGTACAAATGAACAGAGAAACATGTGGAATGGCACAGTAATTAGAGAACTATGAACAATGCAATGTGAGCGAAAATAATGACTCAAGAAATGGTGAGAGTTGTAAAGAGAGCTAGACAAAGTTTACTGCACAAAGGTCCTGGACGATAGTATTACAGAACTTGAATTCTAACTTGTAAGTTATTGGGATTCACTGAAATGTTTAAGCAAGACAAAGGCAATGTCGAATCACTCTTGTAGCTAAAGTTGAGGAGAACAAAAACGATCACGCTAGATAGTAGTAAATCAAGTTGGAGTCAGTCCTATGCCTACCAAGGTATGACACAGGAGGAAAAGGTTAAGGAAGAAGGATTATGAGTTGAGCATGTTGATTTTGAATTATCTGTGCTATCAAAAGATGGAAATCTCAAGCAAGTAGTTAGATATAACAGTTATAGAATTCAAGAGGAAACTTGTTCTCTAAGATATTTATTTAGGAGTTACATATTTAAACAGGACACACATAAAACACTTGACCCATTTAGACATTTTTTCAAGCATAATGGAAATTTATCTAAGTATGCTATCAATGTCATAAAGCAAGGCTCAAAACATATTAAGAATGTTATTTTTACACTTTCATTTTCTAACTCAAAAGGAGTTGTTATAAGTCAATAATAAAATGTTAACACAAAAGCATATATTGGGGGATTTTCAAAACATACTTCAAAATTACACATGGATACAGAAGTGTTCTACTAAAATTTTAAGGAACAATTAATCTCAATGTAACCCAAAATTTGCAGAGAATAAAAAATGTTGCCGAAACCGGTTTGGCTCAGTGACAGAGCATTGGCCTGCGGACTGAAGGATCCCAGGTTCGATTCCGGTCAAGGGCATGTACCTTGGTTGCGGGCACATCCCCAGTAGGGGGTGTGCAGGAGGCATCTGATGGATGTTTCTCTCTCATTGATGTTTATAGCTCTCTATCCCTCTTCCTTCCTCTCTGTAAAAAAATCAATAAAATATATTTTTAAAAAATTAAAAAAATGTGAGAATACTCCTCATATTTTATCATGGTTATATTGGGTTTATATAAGGAATGCAAGAAAAGTTTGATATTAGAAAACTGGTTAATTTTCTATTTTAATACTCTCTTAATATATTTATTACAATTAATTCAACATCTATTAATGATTAAAAAATCTTAAACTAGGATCAAAAGGAAAAATCCTTACCCTGATAATGGCTATCTACTGTAACTTATAGCAAGGATCATACTCAGTGATGAAATGTAGAAAAGATTCTCTGTAAAGTCAGAAAGTGCCATGATATTTCTTCTACTATTCTGGGTGATGGAGGAACTAGGCATTGCAGTTAGATAAGAAAAATAAAAATACAGACATGAGATAAAGAGATGTAATGGAATCTACAGACAAACTTTAGAATAAGAGACTTCAGTGTTATTCTTGGTGTTTTTAAGCTTAGTATAAAAAAGTCAGTGATAGTCTCATTCACCAGTAATACCAATTTATTGCAGGAAAAATCCCAGCTATAATAACAACAATAAGCCATGGGGTTAAGGAATTCATGTAATGAGCACACAGACTTATTTTGGAGACATTTATAAATTACTATTAAAGAAGACAGAACAAAAAGAGTAAATAATACCCATGAATGAGCATACTCAATATGTCAGAAAATGACAGTTCTCTTAATATGGATCTACAAATTTAATGCAATGCAATGAAAACATAAACATGTTTTGTTTTTGTGGAACTAGACAAACTGGTGCCAAAATCAATATGGATTAGAAAAAGGTCAAAAACAGGACTTACTCAAGAAAAACAAGGAAGTAAAATGTGTCCTATCAGATATCAATGCTTATTAACATTTTGGAAGTTAAGCCGTGTGGTCTCTCTGCTCATATGTGTTCTCTGATTCACAATTGTATCAGTAGGACAGAGGGAGCCATGGGCATACCGAGATGGGGTGTGGAGCAATGGGAGCAGTGCACCTGGCAGTGAGGAGGACTTTGTGACTGATATTGTTTAGAATTGCTTGTGGATGATAAAGTGAAAAAGAACAAGTTAGAATTGGTTTTAATTATTGTTTTAAATTTTTTGCTTTAAGCATCATATTGTCCAGCCTTCTTTTAGGCAGGACTACGCCTGTTATCCCACTTTGGTAAACCTAAAATACAGCAAATGTATGGAAGTTTAGTGTAAAACAAAGTATTATATATTGGTGGGAAAATAATGGATTGTGAAAGTGTAAATTTTTCATAAAAAATGTCAAATTGTGTTATAGAAAACATCTTTATAATTTCGGGGTAGGAAATTTTAGTCAAGACAGAAGCACAAATCCATAAAGGAAAAGACTGGCACATTAAACTCTGCTAAGAACAGGGATCAAATGTGTATCACAAATAGAAGGATGGGGGGAATATGTTACTTTGAAAAATTTTGTAGCTGGAACATATAAAAAATTCCAATGAGAAAAAAAAATCAGACAACCAGTATAAAATAAGCACAGGATATGAATAGGCAATTCACAGAAAATGAACCAGAGTAGGCCAGTAAATATGTAAAGTGATATTCAATCTCACTAATTATTAAGGACTCACTAATAATTAAGGACATACAAATAAGAGGGAAAATCGGGATATTTTACAAAAAACAAATTACCTGAATTAAAAATTTAGCAATACTTAAAAATTTTGGTAGAAATATGAGGGAATGACAATTCTCAGAAAGCAGAGATGGGCATGGCTGCTTTACCAAACTCTGGAGTACAAATTGGTGCAGCCACTTTGAAAAGTATTTTATAAAACTGGGTTGAAAATGTCCCTGCTCTATGATCTAGTAATCTCACCCTGAGAAATATATTTTAGAGATGTTTTTCTTTTCAAACTTTTCTTTAAATCACAATACAGTAAAAAATATAGGTCGCATCAAAATAGACACAAAGCACATAGAAATAATATAGTTCACAAAATATTGCTGGCTTCCTGCCCTATTGCTATGTGATCTCCAAATCAGGCGTACAAACTCACAGTTCTTAGTCCTACTAAGCTTGGGTGATTCATGTGACAAGTTTTGACCAATGACATATAAAGAAAAGTGATGTGTATCACTTGTGTGCTAAAACATGTAATTGCTAGTGCAAGATTTCCTATATGTTTTTCTTTCTGTCATAGCAACTAGAAACTTTTGAGAGGTTTCTTGCTCTCCCAGCCTCTTTCCTGGTATGAGATATAGAACAAAGCTTCCAGCCAACCCAAATGGACATATAAACTGACTTATAAATAGGTCTTCGAGTTTACAAACCAATAGATTTTGGAGGTTTGATCCTGCAGTATCACATAGCCCATATTGAGCATTTCAATGGTCTTTTATTATGTGCAAGAGCTAATACAACCAACCTTACACTCAAACAAAAACCACATATTTGCTCAGTATTCAGCATTCATGCATGGACCCAGCTGGGAAGTTTATTTCTTGTTCTTCTGCCTCATTTGTAGAAAAGCATCATCCTGCCAGGCCCGTGTGGCATCAACCCAGGAACCGAGAGGTTGTGGGCTCAATCCCCAGTTTGGGGCATGCAGGAGGCAGCCGATCCATGATGTTCCTCTCTCATCAATGTTTCTATCTCTCTCTTTCCCTTCTTCTCTCTCTAAAAATCAATGGAAGCATATATTTAAAAAAACACACAAAAGAAAAGCATCATCCTAGAGAGTGAGATTCAGCTGACTGACTGAAATTGCTTTCAGTCCTATGTGTGGTACCTCAGTTCTGGTGGCCAGAGTAGCTAGATTTCTTTCTCTTCACCTGGACTCTCCAGAGGGCAATGGATGTCTTTATCTGGTGGCTCAGGGCTAAACGCAGAACATGCCAGGCCTTTTCAGACCCAGGCTTCAGAACTTGGATAACACTTCATCCCATTCTCTTGGCCAAAAGAAGTCATAAAGCTTGGCTGTATTTAAGGGATGGGGTAATAGATGGGGTAAAATGATATCTATTACCCCTCTTGATGGAGAGGGGACATGAACATGCTGGGACAAAATGAATTGTTGGTGATCGTCTGTGTAGGCAATCTACAGTATTATATGTTACAAACCCTGGTATTCTAGTCTATCAATCCCAGTCTGTTTTATTCTCTCCTGTCATTTTTTAAATAATGGTCTTGATATAGGAAATTGCCCCATAACACTGCAGTAATTTTGACACAGTTTGATCAACATTGCTCTACCAGCAGACTTGAAACATGAGTATAGAAGAGTGCTATGATGTCCACGGAAGCATTATAAGAACAAACTTTGAAAACATCTTAAATGTCCCTCAGGAGGAAAATGAATATATTATTATTTATTCATATATTAAAATACTATTCATTGGTTTAAAATTAAGGAACAAATAATAGTTCACAAAGCGATAATAGATGATAGATTGATGGATACACATTGAAGACAATGCTGAGTGAAAACACATTTCCATTTAAAACATTCAGCATAATAGTATTTAAAAACATGCAAAATAATCCTACATGTTATTTATGGATGTGCATATACACATGAACTTAATAAAAGCAGTTGTCTTCAGGGAGAAAGACAATAGAATGGAAATGAGTAGGGAAATAAATGGAACTTCAAATTTCTTATACTCTTCCCTTGTTGAAATTGGAATGAAAACAATAACATTTCAGTATTTTAAAATTTCGGGATGTTCTTTCATTATTTTTATAAACTTGATTAATGACAAAAATAGGATACAGAAAAGTGTTATGAAAACAATAGTGGAAAATATTTATTTTTTCAGATAATTATTCCCATTAAATATGTTTTGACTCATCCAAGAGGGGCGAGAAGAGAAGTCTAGCTGGAGCACTGACACTTGTCAAGAATGTAAGAACTTGATCTGGTGGATGTTTATCCAAAAAGGACAGTTGAGGAAAGAACTAGAAAGAGATTAGGCTTCGAGTTCTTAGAGAGACAAGGGATCAAAAGCAAGGAAGTCAACAGCAGTTGGTTATTAATCATTGAATAAGGTATCAGAAATGGGAGACAAAGCAATGCCAAACTTTCCAGCTGGGTAGGAAGTGGGATGGAGTTCAGAGTCAGAGCAATGCCAGGAACCAAGGTGCACAGATCTCTTCCTGAGAAAACAGGTCTCAGCTGCTTTGTGAGTTTGGTGAGCAGGTGGGCCTGCTTTCAAGATCCTGGGCTGGACTGGGTGGGGCAGGCAGTGTTTCATCCTGAATCAGATAGATCCTGTCAGAGTTTCTCAGGAATACTTTATTCAGCAACCAAGTGCCATTCATTGGGAATTAAGATGGGTGCCGAGAGTAGTCTCCCTTGTGCAGAGCTAGAAGAAAAGGCGGTGATGACATGCTTTCCTGTCCAGAGAAGACACAGGCCACTTGCTCCCATCAGACAATTGGCAGTGGTGAGCCAGGGTAAGTGTGTTAGCTTGTCAGCTGACTGTTGGGGCCTCTGAGACTCCACTGGCCTGCTTATGGTTGCCTATGCTTTCCTGACATGTTTAGTCTTCTTATTGTAAGGTAAGAGTGAGGTCATTTAGTGAGCCAAATCTGAGTGGAGTCAGGAGGCAAGTTGTCCATTTCCTCTCTCTCTCTCTCTCTCTCTCTCTCTCTCTCTCTCTCTCTCTCTCTCTCCCTCTCTCTCTGTCTCTCTCTCTCTCTGTCTCTCTCTCTCTCTCTCTCTCTCTCTCTCTCCTTTCCTCTCTCACGATTTCTGAGAGAACTATGTGGATCCCAGGAGGTGTGCCTAAGGGAACGTGAATTACTGGTGAATTGCCAATCAAGGTGAAGAAAGAGAAAATGTCAGGTAAATGTTATCTGTGTGTTGTTTGCTTAGACTTCTCCCTGAGGGAAGAGGACTAAGTCATTGGAATTGAGTGAATAGTTTTGCGGGTCTGTAATTCTTCTCTGCTGACAACTGTCATTGTAACCTCAAACTTGACATTTAAAAAGCACAGTGCTAGAGAAACAGCCAGGGTTCCACAGTGACTAGCACTCTCTGTCCTGTTGCCGACCTTTACCGGAATCTGTCACCTATGCACATTCTCTTCTTTTCTATTGAGATCCAAGCTTTTCCCAATTTTTGCTTTTCCCCTGCCACTTCTCACTAATGTTTGCCACTGTTGTTTTATTAAGGCATGAAGACTCAAGAATGTTTTGAGAAGCAAAGTCACCGGGTCCTCAACTCTCTTTATTTTTAAGGTTTTATATTGATTTGATAGAGAGAGGAAGGGAGAGAGAGCGAGAAACATTGGTGTGAAAGTAAAACATTGATCAGCTGTCTCTTACACACCCCCACCAGAGATCAAGCCAGCAACCGAGGCATATGCCCTGACCTGGAATTGACTGACACCTAACCAAGTGAGTCATACTGGCCAGGGCATCAGTCCTTAATTCTTGATATAATTTTGGTGGCAGTGAAGAGAGACAATAGTCTGTCAGCAGCATTCTTTCTCTCTCTCTCTGGGAAAAATTAGTGGCTTACATATCTATCAGAAAAGTTGTTGTGATCTATATTAGTTCTAGTTCATTGATATGTTCATTATTATACACATTTATTCAAGATTACTAGTGTTTATGTTTTCTATAAAAAATAAATGCATTGAGCTATTTTTTATTACTTAGGAAATCTGTGAAGGAAACATAGGCTGGAAGGTGCTTCATGAAGAACAGATGCTCTGACTGAATGAAGCTTAGAAGGAGTATACAGGTAGATGGCTTTGCCATTGGGGCTATCTTTATATATATATTTTTAATTCAAGACAGAGAACGTTAGCTTCCAGAATGATGAAGTAGATGCACTTTTCTCTGTTCTTCTTGCTAAGTACAATTAAAACCCTGGGGATTAAAAATAAAACAAATGTAATGAGACTCTAAAAGATAGTGAAAAGAGGACAGACTGGTTAGAAACATTAGGAACCAAAGATCAATAGTGGGGAATTCTGTAAGTTTTCTTTTGCCTCCTAAATCTTAGGCTTGGAGCTGAAGAAACCAGTACCAAGGGGTGTGAACACTAAGCCCTGACAAAAGCCTACTTTTTCCAGCCAAAAGACTGGGAAACGGGCAGTTTTACCAAGACAGAAGACTTTTAGACAATAACTTTTCTATTGCAGCCAAACACCACAGAACAAACTGGCCCCACGTTCTCAGGCTCGAATGCTATTGCTAAAAATTATATGGGTCTCTCCCTTTGAGTCCAGATGTGGCTTCAAGCGCCTTCTGATACAGTGTTGCCAGGTGATAACAAACACCCTCCTAAGACTGCCAGTGAGGGCCACCTGGCAGGAAGAAGTGAGAAGTTTCTCTCTCCCCCTGCTGATGAGGTATCAGAGGGGGCTGAGAGGAGTCAGAATTTAACCAAGTTCCAGTGGTAATGAGGCTCAATGAGAGCCACAGGTGCACAGTAACAAGGCCCTCCTACCCCTCCCAGAAGGGAGGTAGCAGTGGAGACCCAGTGGGAAGCTGAACTTAGTGCAGCCCAACATGTTCCAATGTCAGAGTTCTGATTGGAAATCGTACCGTAGATGCACAGTATCAAGATATAATAAGGTGTATCCATTGAAGGGTACATGGGACCGCTCTGTACTCATTTGAATTTGTGAATTTGTAATTATTTCAAAAACAAAAGTTAGAAAAATAAATACATGTATCACAACTTTGAATTTTTGCCTGCCACTGCATTTCTAATAAATTATTTCTCCTTTTAAATTAGAAGTCAAGGCTGACTACATAATAACATTCCAAGACAAAAATATGTGCCTTTTTTATATCTGCTCTCCTTTACTACTCTAAATCTATATTAAAAGATGGTGGTGCAGGAGGCAGCTAATCAATGATTCTCTCTCATCATTGGTGTTTCCATCTCTTTCTCCTTTCTCGCCCTCTCTGAAATCAATTTAAAAAAAAAAAAAAGATGATGGCCCTGGCTGGGTATCAGTTAGTTAGAGCTTCATCCTGATATGCCAAGGTTGTAGGTTCAATCCCCAGTCAGGTCACATACAAGAATCAACCAATGAATGCATAAATAAGTAGAACAAAAAACTGATATCTCTCTCATCAATAAATAAAATCTTAAAAAAAGGACTGGTGCAAAGTACACACCCATGTGTACATAGCCACTAATTAGTGACTATTTCCTAGGAAAGGTTCTGCAAGATGATTGACTTTTGTGGAAAATCTAGATAATTGTGACTGAGGTCCTGGCAAACGGAATATTATTGGAAGTGATATCTATTTCTTAGAGTCTTGGCCCTGGAAATTCTCCCAGGTGACTCATCGCTGTCTTTCTCCACCGGTAGCTGAATGGAGAGTAGGTCTTCTAGAGCAGCAGTCTCCAACCAATGGTCCATGGACCACTGGTGGTCCCTGAGGTCCGAAAGGTTGGTGACTGCTGTTCTAGAGGAACCCTGAGCCTCAGGATGGAAGGGCCTGTATACCTGAATGATTCCAAGGAGCAGAGAATCCTTCTTCAACCAATTGGACTTTGAGTGAATAACTAACAAATTCCAGTTCTAAAAGCCAATAAGCCTTGGGACCTTGGGGTGTCTCTGCTATTGTTCTTTTAGTGATAATCATGAAGGGGTGGTAGTGGTGTTTGGCTCCTCTAGAGGCCAAAGATGTTGATATTTCAAATTATTTTTCAAACTTGGTACCTGACTCTTCCTGGAGTTTACAAGGGAGTGAAGTTAGAGGAACAGGTTCTAGTTTAATCTACATTACTTTGTCTTGAAAATGAGATTATGGAACTAGGTAATCTCCAAATTCCAATTCTGACAATCTTGAATATATGCATTTATATGAAATACAGCAGCACTTGATGCCTCCTTTAGTCATGAGCGACATTGCTAAAATATCACATGAGCCCAGATGTAGCCTCCTACTCCTCAATGCAATGCTTCAGGTGGCTCTTGCCAACTTGTTTGTATTAATAGAAGCAGTGAAACCTATTGTTCATTGCTACTCCATATACCAACCTAAAATAGCTGTTGGCTTTTGCAGGTGAGAGCAGGTCATGTAAGTGGTAAATGTAGTCTGCTCTAGCTTCTCTGAGATACATCATCCATTCTCCACTATCTCTGTCTACCTCCCACACCTCTTCTCATTTTAAAGGATATTTGTGAGAGAAGTTATGGTTTTTCAGGAAAAGTTACAGATTTTAAAACCAAGGCTTGAAAATATGAAAATTATAGATTTTAAAACCATGCTCTAGAGGCACAAAGGAGAAACAATCTTTAAGAAACATTAGAATTAGGTAATTTTTTATTTACAAAAATACAAAGAGATATCTTATATTTCATGCTCTAGAGACCAAAGACTCAGAGAAATATATTTGTGTATTTATTACAAAATTTATTGAGGGAAGCCCCTATTTATTTCTCACTAACTTCTTGAGGGGATTATGAAATCTATTTTAGACTGATTATTATTTTTGTGTGTGTCTAACAGTACTAGGGCTTACAATATCTCTTTCTTCCTCATCTTATTTATCAACAGAAATAAAATGTTTTAGATGGTAATGAATCAGTCAAACTAAAACTCCTTGCTAGCCTAGTTTTCCTCTATGCAGCTTGTGGGATAGTTATGGGATACAAGCACCTCAATGAGGTGTAAATTGATTATATTTTTATTTCCTGAGAAAGATTGGTATTCTTGAAGCAGAAGAGGTAGAAAAAAAGAGATTGCTGTAGTTGTCAAGCATAAAAGCTGAGGGCATTTGGCTTGGGACTCAGAGTGGCTGGATATGAAAGGGCCTGAGTGGGGATAAATACATAAAATTTTATGAAGGGTATAAGGTAACAAAATTGGATTACTAAAGTAC
Organism: Corynorhinus townsendii; assembly: GCA_026230045.1. Taxonomy (NCBI): domain Eukaryota; kingdom Metazoa; phylum Chordata; class Mammalia; order Chiroptera; family Vespertilionidae; genus Corynorhinus; species Corynorhinus townsendii. The sequence continues at coordinate 60,079,902 of JAPDVU010000008.1, read as the reverse complement.
AAAGATTTATAATAACTTAATTTCTAATTATAGTCAATCCTTATTATTTGATGATTCTACAGTGCAAATTTGTTTATGATAATTCCAAAATCATCCTGTGACACTTTTGGGTCATTTACAGACATTTGATGAGTGGGGGGAAATTGAGTTGTCCAACATGCATCATCCCATCTGAAGTGGAACAAGACGATGCTCTGACTTCTTTTGTGTTAACTCATCTACATGTGTCCTTTTCACAGTATATTTAGTGCCCTATTTCTCACACTTTTGTGTTTTTTTGGGGGTGCCTTGCTGTTTAAAATGGTGCCCAAGCATGATGCTGAACTGTTATCTAGAACTTTTAAGTTCAAGAAGGTTGTGATGTGCCTTAGGAAAAAAAATATGTGTTAAAATAAGCTTTGCTTAGATATGAGTTTTAGTTCTATTAGCCAATAATTTGATGTTTATGAAACAATGAAATCTATTAAGTATGTTGTCTTTAAACAGAAATACACATAAAACAAAGCTATCTATTGAAAGGTTGACAAAATATTGACTAGGGGCACTCAGGAACCTAACACTGTTTTTCCCATAGCAGCAATGGTTTAGCATTTGCTAATTTATTGTTGACAGCAATGTTATAGAACATAAATACCGGGAGTAATGAAAATGTATCATAAAATGTTAGAGCTGGAAGAGATATTTGAAATAATCAAATTCATTGTCATTATGGTATGAAGGAAACTGAAGTCTAATACAAAATGAAGTACCCAAGATTGCATACTTATTTATTACTGAAACTGGACCAGAGTCAGGACTCTGAATATTTTTCTCCTGGAGTTATCCCTTTTCACAAATATATAAATCTTTAAGATAGTACTTTCATGGAAGGAATATTTAAGCCAAAGTATGAGGTGATTTGATTTTCCTTGTAAAGGTGGGTCTGTGATGGACATGCCTAGTTAATCACACATATGACCTGCTTCTCTGTCCTCATCAAGGTTGATCCTAAGCTTGTGACTTCAGCCTACACCTGAATAGATTCAGGATAGATTCAGAACCCATGAATCTTCCAAGGTGACTGGAAGGATATTTCTCTCTCTCTCTCTCTCTCTCTCTCTCTCTCTCTCTCTCGCTCTCGCTCTCGCTCTCTCTTTCTCTCACACACACCTGGGGTGGGATTAACACCCCTCTACCCCACACCTATCATAAGCTTTCTGTGAGGTCACAGTCTAGCACAGGGATCAATAAACTACTACATAGAGGTGAATTTTGTCCCACTACCTCTTTTGAAAACAGTTTTATTGGAAATTGTCCATGTTTATTTATGCATTTTCTCTGACTACTTTCATGCTACAACTGCAGAGCTGAGTGGTTGTGACAGAGATTTATAGCCCTTTACTGGTATATTTACTATTTTGCCTTTTATAGAAAACTAGAAGTGCATGAAGATTCGTGCAAGAATAGGCCTTCCTTCCCCTGACTTCACTCCTGGCTGCCTGAGAGACTGTAAGTCTTTGCTCCCAGCTGCAGCATCGCTCCTGTAGCTCCCTCCACCCCCCATCCCACCCCACCCAGCCTCTCAGGCTTGCATATGCAAATTAACCCTCCATCTGTGTTGGATTAATTTGCTCACTCCTGATTGGCTGGTGGGTGTCACGGAGGTATGGTCAATTTGCATATTACTATTTTATTAGTGTAGATGTGTGCTGACCATGGTCTAGTATATAGTATGAACTTTGGTGCCAGTTTTCATGTAAATGATGTGATGACAGCCTTTGAAATCATTTCATCAGTTGGTCCCCCTTAGCCTGTGGTTAAAGATATTATGTTGAGGAGGCTTATCATAGTGTCTATATATCATGGGAGGATTATCTTTCATTATTTGTTGTCATCCAAAAATCTGAATCAATTTAACAGAAGTGATCCATAACTCATTTTAGCACTTACTGAATGTCTTGTCAGTCACCTGAGTTTCTCAATTCAAGGATTTCAGTGCTAAGATTCTGAACCAACAATTCCTTGCCTGACCTAGCCATCCTCACCAGCTGTCAGCCTTACCTCAACCAGTTGCTACTGGGGCTTCAAAGTTGACTCACGTTCAAAATCAGCAACAGGACAAAATTAACTTCCCTAGTGCCTTTTCTGTTGCACAAACATATGTAAGAAATGCTTTTATTTAGCTTAGTGACATTTACTACCCAACTACTTGTGACAAAACACCATGTTTAAACAAATGTTGATTGCATAGATTCATCTTCTCATGATAATGAATGGTAAATGCATAGAGATAATTATACAAGAATCTCAAAACCACACACAGCAGCTTTTGCTTCATGGAATTACTTGAGAGAGTGTAATTTAATCTTGTAACTTGACACTGCCATGAAAACAATACTGTGGTAAACATTTTAGCAGAGCTTCTGCGATATTCTTATTTAAATGGGCACTGTCTGTATGGAGGCTTCCTGAATTTTATAAAATGCCTTTCCCTAATTAGCATATTGTGGTTGAATTAACACATCATTTGAGCTTCTTGTAAATCTCATAGACATCTTTAGTTAAAAAAAATATTTAGTGCCCAAATGGGTATTTTATGCAAATGAAGAACTTTATAAAGTCTTTGTCTCAAAATCTAGGTGTGGAGCAGAACAAATCAGTAGGTGTCGGGGAAATCAAAGAAAGTGTGAATAACTGTGATGCCCTCTGGACATAGAACAGAGAATATTTTTTTCTGCAGACTCTTTCTAAGGAGTATAAAGAATAGTAGAGCATAAATGAAAAGGAAATCATAACCATGGGTGAGGAATGCAGAAAAACCTCTTGGGTTTAAATGCTATATTGAGGAAAAAATGATGTGGCAAAGGACAAAGGGCAAGAATGAGGCTGAACATGCACAAAAATCAACTAAAAATGAATTAAAGATGAATGTAAGACCTAAAACCATGAAACTCCTAAAAGAAAACTTTGGTGATAGCTCCTTGATATTGGTCTTGGCAATTACTTTTTTTTGGATTTCACACTTTGGTGTCAAAGGCACAAAAGTAAAACAAATACGTTTACATCAGACTGAAAAGCTTCTATACAGTGAAGGGAGCCATCAATAAAATGAAAAAACAACAAAGAGGAGAAAATGTTTGCAAACCACATATTCGATAGGGGGTTAATATCCAAAATATGCAAGTAACTCATACTACTCAATGGCATCTAGATTATTTTGCATATTATTTCTAATTCTATATTTAGACACCTGTTTTTAATTTCCAGATTATATTTTACACTACCAGCTATTGACTGTTAGCATGTTGGAATAAATAATTATTTCATTAAGTCATTTTTGCATTTAGTTTCTTTCGTTTTTGGCTTAATTACTTTTTAAAATTGTCACTTTCTGAAAACTTAATGAAAGCATCCTTAATCTAAGACATGGCTAAAATTTTCAAACAATTCAGATCTCACATTCCTCTTTCCACCTTCACTCATGCTTCTAATATATTTCCTTAAGGTAGCCCCACTCACGCATCAATCTTTAGGCAGAGTTTCAGTGTCTATCTAATGTCTTTTTAATGAATGTCTGTGAAGAACATCAGACCATTCAACAAACCCTATCAGAATAATATGATTTGTACCACCTTCCGAACTTACAAATGAAAATATTATTTGAAAAATAAATGCCTTATGAAACTCCACAGATGATATCTATATTTCTTCCTTATTTACATTTTGTTTTTCTATGAAAATAAGAAGTTAAATTAGTCTCATCCTTCCATTTCCTAATGTCATGTTATCCACATGATAATATGTACTCAACAAGATGACTGCTAGATTACAGTTTCATACATTTTTTTTTGTATTTAAACATTTCAGAAGTCAGGATGGTTCATATAATTGATGGCATTCTAGCATTGTGTCATTGTTTAATTGGCAGAAGTTTTTCTCTCTTAGTGATGCATATAATAATGATTGAATAAGGATTTGATGAAATACAGTATTTTAATGCTTCAAAAGACAATGCTTGTAAAAGACAATGCTTTGTGCCTGGGGAGAGTGAGATTTTAGAGGAGAATTAAAATAATGTAACATCAGTTGTATCATATTTATAGAGCTCCTAGGTACGTTGGATCACTTGACTAACATAATAACAGTAGATTAATTATTAGCCTAAATTCATACCTGGAAAAAATGCTTAAGTGATTTGCCCAAGGACATTGATTCACAAGGTCAAGAACCATGTTTATTTTATTTACAAGTATAATATAGTGTTTGGCTTGTAGTCGGAACTTAATACAGATTTGTAGAATAAATGAAGGATCAAGTCATACTCAAGTTTAATTATTGCCATTTAAATATGATTCCCTTCCTGTTATAACAATCCATCTTCTTCATCTATAGTACTTCACTGTCTCTCAGAGATGGTAAACTCATTAAGGGATAGACCAAGTAAAAATATATTTTTTAAAAATGATTCTGACAATATATAGGACAGTTAGAATTGGAAGGGATTTTAAAGATTGCTTAGTCCTATCATCTTCTCAAAGAAAAATAAACCAAAGACCAGAGATTAAATGATTTATTCAAGTTTATATGACTAGTAGATGGCAGACCTTGAAGTAGTCATTCTAGCATTTGGCATCTACAACCTCCATTTCCTGATATGGTTGGTTTGATAGTTGAGATCAGCTAAATCTCTTGTCTTCAGGATTAGTCTGAACTTCTCACCCTGTGTCCAAATTTCTAGAACTTTCCACTGAATGCCTTATAAGGGCTTCAACCTCAAATTTTGTAAAGCAGAACTTATTATGGCCTGCTCAACCTTGCTCTGCTTCCTATATTCCCATCTTAGGTAATGGAAGCCTCATTTTTCCAGGCAAACTGGCACAGACCCTAAGAATCATCATTGATTTCATTTTCTTTCTCACCCCTCATATCGGAGTAACTGCTGAGTCTTGCTCACTTTACAACCTATGCATTTTCTCAAATCTATCTCTCCTGTCCCACTCATCACTCCCCTATTTCAGGCCATTGTCATATGCCTCCTAAAATATTATAGTAGCACCTACTTGATCCCCCTGTCATGGGTTTTGTCCCCTAAATCTATTCTATAAATTGTAAAATTGAGATATATATGTAATATGTGTGTGTGTATATATATATAGAGAGAGAGAGAGAAAGAGAGAGAGAGAGACAGAGAGAGAGAGAGAGAGAGAGAGAGAGAGAGAGAGAGAGAGAGAGAGAGAGAAGCTCTGATCTTGATTCTATTCTGTTTAAATCTTTACTAGTTTCCTTCATATTTAAATCCAAGCCCTTAGTGACCTACACCTTCTTGCAAATTCTGGCTTCTGCCTAACTCTCTGCCCTGTTTCCCATTGCAACACATACTTGATAGTCATACCAGGAATTTAAGCACAGTTATTAAGACCTCTGTCTCTGGAGTTTCACAGATAGGAACAAATCCTGGCTCTAGTCCACTAAATGTTTAAGTTTATTTTAAGTGATTTTATTTCCCTAAGCCTCAGTTTCCTCAGTTGCAAAACGGAGCTAATTTTAGTTTCCATTTTATTGCATTATTGCAAAGGATAAAGGAGATAATCCATATAAAGTGTTGATCATTACCTAACATAAATTGTGAGCAACAATAAATAGTCTAGGAATGTAATTCTTTTCTGTCTTAGCTTGGCCAATCCTCCTCATCACTGAAGACAGTCCAGTCCTCATCCAACTTGAAACACGTCCTTAATGTGCCTCTCCCAGGCAGTGTTCCTTCACCCCTCTGTATATCGTCATCATAGCATTGTCCATGCTGTGCATGCTGACTTATATGTCCTGAGGGTAGTAACTAGTATTGTGTCTGGTACAGAGAAACCACTTGATAAATATTTATTGAAATGATCTAGAGGTTATGAAGGAATGATATCACTGCTGTATTCACAGCTCCTGACTTGTGTGTAGTAGGCAAGTTGATAAATATTTGTTGAACAGATGAGTGAGTGAAATGAAAGATGAATGCTCCTTTGCCAGTTTTCTCCTTCCATGTGTAGGGAAGGAAAAACTTTGCCTCAACCCTAGCTGAACCTGATATTAAACCAACAAAGACAGATTAACAGGAGGAAAGCATATACATTTTTTAATGTAAGTTTTACATGGCACGTAACTCTTCATCAGGAAATGAAGACTAGAAAAAGCTGTTAAGCTTGAGCATTTTAATACGAGGTTTGTTTAAGAGTGGAAAGTCATGAGAAAATGTGGTAAGACCAAAGGATATGAGTTAAGGATAGTGAACTGGGGGAAGCTTAGCAAAGCCTGTTGCTTCATATTCCGGTAAGTGTCCCTCCATCTTCAGAAATAAAGATGGCACTTTCTTCTGGGTGATAGGAGGAAATCTCTCCCATGAGAGTCCTATGACCTGCTTCAGGGAAGAAAGGGGAGGGAAGTCAGAGAGTCTTTCCTAAACCTCTTGTTTCCAAATTCCTTCATCTTAAACTATTCTATATATGCACAAATGCCATATTTTGGGGTAGTGTGTTTTTAAACCTATCAGATGACAGTTCAAGGGGGGGGGGAAATAGGATTCTGTTATCAATCTATGACCATGCATATTCGCCACTTCATGGTAAGACTGCAATACAAATGGTATCTGGGACCCTCCATTACTCTTATTTTAGAAAGTGACTAACAATTCTGTCTGTGACTTTAAGGCACCAACATGTGTCTGACCATAAAGATAAGAACTTTTGGATGTGGCCATTAGACACTCCCTCTGACAGAACAGCTGCTCCTGTCAATGCAGTTGTGTTTTCTCCTATGGTTTTGTGTTTTCCTGGGGACCTCATCAAACAAGCACACCACCTCAAAGCTGCTTTAGGGTTCACTGCCTTGGGTCTCAAACAGATGTTACTTGTAGTGTTACTCTGTGCATAGAAGTTGGCTCCATCTGCCAGAATTTCTGCTGTGAACACTTGCAGGTCAGATCATTTACATAAAAATATGCTAGAATTGCAATTGGGATAGTCAATGTCAAAGAATAATTTGGTGCTGTAGCCTTGCATTGTCTGCGATAGTGATCAGGATAGATGACCTGCTTTGGTCTTTCAGGACTTCATATCCGTCTCTCTTCTTGTCCCAAATCATTGGATCTCTTCATACTTGGCTGGTTTTTGCAGTCTATTTTCTTTTGGACCATTTTTGTTTTTCTTTTCTTTCTCTTCCTTCCTTCTCTGGCTCTACTTGAGATTTTTTATTTCCCTCTGCTTCTCACTGGGGATCATTGTCAGCAGTTTTAAGTGCCATTTATGGTGTCATGGGTGAAGTCTTGCAGCTTGCATCCAGATTTAATTCATTTTATAAATGTAATTATAGGAATTGGGACAAAACTTGAAGAATCAATGGAAACTCAGGAAGCCAGGTTATCTCAAAACACATGTTAAATCAGTAAATTTGCAAAATTAATTTCTTTTGCACTATGATTCTATAGGATTTCTTCTTTTACCTCCATTTGAGAATTTGCTAAGTTCTGCCTTAAATTATTTAAAACAACAACAACAATAATATGAAAAGCAACTGAGTATCGGCACTGGGCTGCAAGGCTTATGAATACAACAAGAGAGTTTGCATTAATATTTGCAGATCATTGACTTTATGGAATAAGACCAAATGACACATTCCATCTTTCCCAACACCCTGTCTCCTTTCAGTTACCCAGACACCAGGCTCTTCACTTTGTATGTACTGGCAGGAATGTTCTCACCTCAACCCACTGAATTGGAAATCATTCACTTTCCTGACTATTTGCCCCTTGGAAAAGATTTTCCTGACTGCTCTATCTAAACATACTTCTCTTCACCATTTTATCTTTTTATAATATATGTTTTTTATTGATTTTTTTTAGAGAGAGAGGAAGGGAGAGAGATAGAAACATCAATGGGAGAGAGACATATATCAGCTGCCTCCTGCATGCCCCATGCTGGGGATGAAGCCCACAACCTGGACATATGCCCTGACCAGGTATTGAACTAGTGAACTCTTGGTTCATGGGTCAACTCTCAACCACTGAGCCACACCCACCATGCATCTCTCTTTATTATTTTATTTCACAACTCCTTGTCCTCCATTTTTTTATAAGCCTCATTACAACATGTAGTTATTCTATTTATTTGCCTATCTTATTGGAGTTTTTGGTTAGTTTCTTTAAATAGAATATAAGCTTCATATACTCTACTGAAGAAATAATAAGAAATACATATAGTTGTTATACATACAGTAGAGGCCTGATACATGAAGATTCATGCAAGAATGGGCCTTCCTTCCCCTGGCTACGGGCACCACCTTCGCTCTGGCCAGAGCCGCCTTTCTGCCTTCCCACGCTGCCCAGAGGCTCCGAGCTGAGCGGCTGGGGTGGTGCGGAATGCCTGTGTCATTGCCATGGTGATGACACAAGTGTCCTGCCTTGCCCCTGGCCACTCAGTGCTTGCGTATGCAAATTAACCCACCATCTTTGTTGGGTTAATTTGCATACTCCCGATTGGCTGATGGGTGTCGCGAAGGTGCAGTCAATTAGCATGTTTCTCTTTTATTAGTTTAGATATTTGTCTCTGCCTCAGTTCATGCTAATATTTGGTCTTTGATCCTGCTTCTGACAAAGAGCTTCTAAAAACTTTTGTAATCACCCAAGTGATATGGTGTCCGACAGAGTTTCTAAATCCCTTGAATTTCCTGGGTGATGAGAGCATGTTTTGTACTAATGAGGCAGCTTTTGGTGGGCTCCTTGAAAAGTGAAGCCATGGTTAGAAGCTTGTAACTCTCATTCCCAGCCCCCATTCTCCAGAGAGGGGTGGGGGACTGGAAATTGAATTAATAATACATCATAATAGATTATGCTTGTGCATAAAACCCTCCAAAGCATAGAGTTGGTGAACACATCCATGTCCCGGGAGGGTGATGAACCCAACTCCATGGGATCAAAAGTTCCGGCCCTCAGTGTCCTTCTAGACTTTGTCATATGTCTTTCTTCATTGGGCTTTTCTTCTGCATCCTTTACTGTGTTCTTTATTATGTAATGAACTGTCAAATATAAGTAAATGCTTTACTGAGTTCTGTGAGCTGTTCTAACAAATAATTAAAGGCAAATAGGGAGTTGTGAGAAACCTGATTTATAGCTGGTCAGTAAGAAGTCTAGGTTGCAACATGGCACTTGTGATTGGCATCTGAATTGGGTACAGTTTGTGGGAGTTGAGCCATTAACTTGTGCGATCTGACTTAGTTCCAGGTAGAGAGTGTGAGAACTAAATGGAGTAGTAAGATACTCATCTGATGTCAGAGAATTGGTCAGTGTGGGCAGAAACCCCCAGACAGTTGGTGGCCAGAAGTAGTGGCAAAAGTGGTAGTAGTAGGAAGGGAAATGTTACAGTTTTTCCTTTACAAGATGCATCTCTCTCTTTTCCCCCATTGCATCCCTAGTGCCCAGACCACTGTATAAGCTCAATAAATAGTGTTTAGTGTGCCATGCACTGTTCCAAGTACTTTACATGCATTAATTCATTCACTCTTACTACAACCCTATTAGGGGGATGTTATTATTTTCCCTATGTTGTAGCTAAAGAAGCTGAGACATAGTAAGATCAGATAACTTGTCAACGGCCACACAGCTAGTATGAGTGAGTAGCAATTTAAACCCAGGAAGCCTGGCTTTGGAACATGTGCTTCTAGTGAATAAAACCACAAATGTATATGTTAAAAGTTTAATTTCATATATATATACATATATATATACATACATATATATATATACACATACATATATATATGAAATGTTCCTATGCAAAAGAAGATGGTACACTCAAGTAATAATAAAATTTCCCCAAATAACTTTACAATACAAGAATAATGTTGTTCCCTGAGTGTCCTCTGTAAGAGAAGAATAATTTCCAGACCGGTGAAACTAGACTGTTGTAAACTTTAAGCTATTAAGATATTAATGTAGCCAAAGGAAGACTGAGTCAATCATAAGGGAGATTATTCTGCAATGGAAATAAACAACACAAAAAGGGTAATTAAAGGTGTTACTAGACTAAGGAAGCCATCATCCTTCACCCATCTCTCCTCAAGTCTGGGGAGGAAGATGGTAACTTGATCAACAACTTACCAGTGTTCTTCCTTTTTTTTTTTTTTTCTTTTAAATTGTGGTAAAACATGCATAACATAAAGTCTACAATTTAAGCATTTTTGAGTGTTAACTTTTCAAACCTCAGATAAGATTTTGTGTAGGTAATCAAGATGTATGTGCCCTAGTCATATGCTTATTTCTTAATTTCTTGTTATACTGTATATATTTTAGCAAACATACTTTGAAAGGTAGGGTTAGATGAAGAGGTGGAAGAAAGAAATTAAGACTTTTCTGTATTGCCCTGCAAGATAATCATAAGCGCTAACTCCAGTGTGTGCAGTGTGGGCTTGAAAGTAATAAAAATGTTAGCAAAATGTTTATTTTCCTAGAATTAATGAATACATTTCTTTGGGAGTGGGGGGGTCACATATGTTATATCCAACAATGAACTTCCCTGCAAGAATCATAAATTTTTGTGACTGTGCTAAAGTAGACATCAATAATATATTGTTTGTGTATCTTGGAGTGCCATATTCTCACTGGACCAGCTTGCTTAGTGTGTTCTAGGTAGAATAACAGACTTGAAGAAACACACTGCCAGGAAAGAAGTGGGCAGTGGATTGTGGATAAGAAGTGTGAGGTCTCCTAAAAATCACCATGGGATACCTACACAGCTTTTAAGGAATAGGAGTGAACCCAAAGATAAGAAAGCAGGGTTAGGGAAAAATTGATATACTATGCAACTTTAAATGGTATAGTTTTCCTTTAAATAGGAAGTGAGAACACACCATAAAACTAAATGACCTGGCTTACCACCCACCCCACCCTCCCCCAAACCTGTATGATGTCAGAAGGAATTTAATTTCTTGAACTCCACTGTGGAAGAAAATAAATAACTAGGAGATACATTTAACTCAAAACCAAAATAATGACTTGGAGTAGATGGACTAAAAACCATCCATAAATATTAGTGAGAATGCTTTGAGGAAGAGGATATATAGTGTCAATAACCATTGGGGCTCTAGTCTTCCAAGCATAGTCCAAAGAGAGGATGCACTTGCAGTATCCCACCTGTCTGTTTCCAAGAGCAGGTGGATCAGGCTACCCTAATCTGAGTCAGTCATTGTTAAAACTGCCAAATTGGTGCTGTGTTTCAAGACTATGATATACAAACATATGATTATCAATTAGTTTTCTATGTAGCTTGCTAATGTGAAGAAAATATACTGCTTAAGATTGATTATGTTTGAACCACTTGGACAATAGAATTCTCTTTATCAAGTAATAAACTGGCATTTTGATAGTACTTTGGCTTGCTATATAAGTTGCCTACTAAGCGGGGTTGTAAGGGTCATACTCTCTTTGTTTCTGTTCGCTTTGGATACTGTAGTTCCTGTTCTATTCTAATTAACTATGACTTTACATATCCATCCATATGGGTCTGGTAAATTTGAGTCACCTCCTAGAATATAATTCCATTCTTAATGTGCTGAATAAATCTAGTTTCTGAGACCAAGGGCAAGGGTAGACATGGACTGTAATCAACGTATCAACACTCTTGCTCTGGCATCTTGGTAGTCAATAAAACTGAGCTCCCCAGGTGAATTTCTTTTTGTGTTACCATGTCTTGCCATTCTTATGAATCCTCTATCTCATATATAATAAATATCATGTTTTCAGGTTTACATGTTGTATTATACACAGAGATTTACTGAAAAATTAAATATGGAGCTGCTATTTGACCCAGTGATCCTGCTTCTAGGAATATATCCCAAGAAACCTGAAACACCAATCAGAAAGAATGTATGCACCCCTATGTTCATAGCATCACAATTTACCATACCTAAGATCTGGAAACAGCCCAAGTGCCCATCAGCAAATGAGTGAATTAAAAAAACTGTGGTGCATTTATACCATGGAATACTATGCAGCAGTAAAAAGAAAGGATATCTTATCTTCTGAGACAGAATGGAGGGACCTGGATAGCATTATGCTAAGCAAAATAAGCCAGTCAGAGAAAGACAAGTATCACATGATCTCATTCATATGTGCAATCTAAAGAACAAAATAAAGTGATGAACAAAATAGATCCAGAGACATAAATGCACGGAACAGACCATGGGATCTCAGAGGGAAGGCGGAGGTGGGTGGGTACATGGGAGGAGATCAACTAATAACGTATATGCATTCTAGAGGCCTGGTGCATAAAACATGTGCATGGGGTCGGGGGGGGGGGGGCAGGTCCCTCAGCCCAGCCTGCACCTTCTCACAATCTGGGACCCCGCAAAAATATCTTTCATCCTTGGACTACTTCTTAATCATCTACACGCAGCCCCTTTCTCCAGAATGCTGAACCCTTTGTAAGGCTCCCTTTCTCCAGAATGCTGAACCCTTTGTAAGGCTGGGAAGAGAAGCCCGGCAGTTTCCCTCAGAGGATAGCTGCTCCTCTTGTCCTTCTGTTATGATCCTTCTCAGCTTCTGTATGCTAGGGGGGATTTTCACAGTGGTGTTTTGACCATGGATGGTTGCTTGTTGGTCTTCGGTGAGAGAATGAAGACAGGAACAACTTACATCACCATCTTTATCATAATGTTTATCTTAAAAACAGAAGCAGTATTTCCTGGGCCATCTCTTATCTAATTGCATAAACTACATTGGCTACTTCCACAAATAGTTCTGGGTGTCCCCAGACAACATTTATAAATGGACTGATTCTCTTAATAATCCATCATGTCCTCGCCTCTCATTTAGTGGTGGAACAGCCCTTTGCTTTATTGATGGCAACTTCAAGAAAAAGGTCCTCTTTTATTTCAATTTAGCTCCAATTCCTGGTGCCTGGATTGTGCTGCAATCCCAGGAAGTTCTTTAGTACCTTAAGCAAATAAATTCTTGGTGGCATTTCCCTATTTCTTCTTGAGAAATGTCCAGGCATGTCTAAGGGTAATTATAGAAGTGGTTTAATATGGAACCGCCTCTTTTATTAAAATTAAAAAAAAATTTAGATACCTATTAGAGACCAGGAGTTATAATAAACCTTCTGTATACAAGAGGAAATATTATATGATTCCCACCTTAAAGGAATTTACAGTTCAGTGGGAGAGACAGATAGACATACTAACACTTAGGCTCTGCTTTCTAAGTCCTATTCCTAATGTATTCACATTGCTTAGGTGCCGCAACCTTTGTGGCAGGGTTCAGGATCTGAAGGAAGAACCAGTGCACAAATGAAAATGCTATATAAGAAGTATGAATTTAGAAGGCATTGGGGCTAGGTGGATCCTCTTTTTTGAAGAGACACACCAACTTCTGGCCTGGTCTGGCCTTTTATTTACTTGAATACACATTTGCCCTTTAGCAATGCATACAGGTATATCAAAGGTATAGTTTGGTAATCAGTAAAAGAATGATCAGGTTAGGGAATTGCCTTGAGCCACCACTATCTCAACACAAACAGTAGGTGCTTAATGCCAGCCCTGCTTAAGCCCAAGGTCTATGGGCCTTTGGCGTTCACTGGTGCATTCTCTGACAATATAGGCAAGTGGTGGCTTCCTGCACTTAGGTGCTATTCTATGTGCTGAATATGAAAACATACTTAGCTTTCTCTCTTCTGTTTCCCTGCAGTGACTGTTTCGTTTCACCAATCTCTATCTCTTTCCTCCATTCTGAATATTAGCAGATAACTTACTCCTTCTTAAAGCTAAAGTAGGAAACTCAGGTCAGGAAATCCCACAAGATCATACTGCCTCTCCATCTCCTCCCTCCCACACCCTGCCTTGCTCTTGCATCTGTCTTCACTTTTCTTCACTCTGACAGTTCAGTGCAAGATGAGTTCTTGCTTCAGGCCAACCCATTCACTCTTGTTTCACACTTCTCTTCACATCTCCACAAGTCCTGCTCCATTAAATGTTTCCTTTTCCTCTCAGTTTCAGCCCATCTCTATCCATTAGCTTTCTGCCACAGGCATCGTTTCATGGTTTCAGCTCCAAAAAAAAAAAAAAAAAAGAAAAGGAAAAACACACACACAAAAAAATTTCCCTCTCAGTTTATTTCTATATTTACCACAGCTTGTAGAAAGCATAGGGACACTCAGCTGAATCCACAATTAAATATTACTACACAGCCATCAAAATTATAAAGGTGAGTAATACTAAGTTCTGATTATATGTGGAGCAAAATGGACTCACAGATACTGCTGGTAGTACATTCCCTATGACAATATAGGAATAGTTCTATTCCTCAGAATGAATATACTCACAGAAATGTGTGTATATATTCATAGGAAATGATGTTTGAAAGTACTATTTATAATAGTAAAAAACTGGAAAAAGTTAAAATTACCATCAATATAAAATAATCAAATTGTGATGCATTTATGTAATTGGAGTATTATATACAAAACCCACAGCATTTGTGATTCTCACAAACATAATGGTGATCAAGAAAGCAAGACTAAAAAATAAAGGTGGAAAAATTCCATTTATATAGTTTGGAAAACAAAGCTAAACTTTTCCCTTAGGTATGCATGATTTAGAGATGAAACTATAAAGCATATAAATATAGCAAAGAAGTGTGATTTCATAAGAGTCAGGATAGTAGTTTTCTTTGTTAGATTAGAAAATTATTGGGAATTGGCAACAGGACCCCAGTTCTTAATAGAAACAAATTAAATGGCAGTATTAAAAATAATTTTCAGGTAGTGAATAATAATTTCATAATAAAACAAAAACCTTTCTGATCTTAACTATCAGTGGAAGATCACTAGGTTTGTGGCTATGCCTTCCTCCTGCTGATGGTCAGTCTGTGCTTGGCTAGGGCACCTAAAACTAAAGCCAATTTTTTTTCTCCCCTGCTCCTCAATACAGAGTAAGTTTCACTTTTACTAATGAAAACTTTTCTTTGGCATTAAAGCAAAACCTACACAATGTTCAAATTTTCTTATCCATGTAATACATAGTAAATGCTTTACTCTTCTTACTGCTTCACAAATATTACCTCATCATAACACTTTGAGTCAGAAATTATTTCACTTTTAAAAATATATATTTTTATTGATTTCAGAGAGTAAGGGAAAGGCAGAGAGATAGAAACATCAATGATGAGAGAGAATCATTGATTGGCTACCTTCTGCATGCTCCTACTAGGGATTGAGCATACAACCTTGGCATGTGCCTTTGACCGGAATCGAACCCAGGACCCTTTAGTCCACAGGCCGATGTTCTATCCACTGAGCCAAACCAGGTAGGGATATTTGACTTTTTAATTGATAAAGAAACTAAGCAAAAAAGAAGCTAAGAAAGTTGCCCTATGTGACATCACTAGTATGGCTGAAGACAAAACTCAAGGTTGGGACTTGTCAGTTCTACACTATGGTGTCTCCTGGTGTGTGTAACTATTTGGATTAAAGAGACATCAAAGGTAAAAATACACAAATAAATGAACTTCAGGGCCCTACAAATAGATTGTTGCTGTGAATAGGCAATACCATTTCAAAATAGAACTATTGGTTTCTATTGCTCCATTCCACCCTCACCCCACCCCACCCTCACATACAAATTTACCTTTCCCCCAGATTTCCCTTCTCAGTAAATGGTATCACAATCCATCCAATTGTTCAGGTAAAAATTTTGAGCCATCCTCAATTTTTCTTTTTCCTTCATTTACTTCATCTAATTTTCCATTGAATTCAAATGTATATTCTAAAGAAGCGCACAGAAAATATAAATTGAACTCTTTTATTCCAGGAGTAGCAACATTCTCTATAAAGAACCAGATAGCAAATAGTTTTGAGCCTAGGGCAGTGGTCGGCAAACTCATTAGTCAACAGAGACAAATATCAACAGTACAACCAACAGTACAACGATTGAAATTTCTTTTCAGAGCCAAATTTTTTAAACTTTAACATCTTCTAATGACACTTCTTCAAAATAGACTCGCCCAGGCCATGGTATTTTGTGGAAGAGCCACACTCAAGGGGCCAAAGAGCCACATGTGGCTTGCGAGTCGCAGTTTGCAGACCACTAGAGGGTCTCTATAACAATGACTCACCTCTGCTGTTGGGACACAAAAGCAGCCATTGATAATATATCCATAAATGGGTGTGGCTGTGTTTCAATAAAATTTTATTTAGCAGTTTGCTGATTTCTGTATTTTAATAATGTTAGGTGCCATATTATGTACACTACACAGTTTACCTGTGACATGGTACATTGTACATAATTAATGCTCAATTAACTTATTGTATTACATTAATATCAAGCAACCTACCTATTATGTATGGAGGAGACAACTATTATTTCAGGCTAACTTTCTAACTATCAAGTTTTAAGGTCTTTTTCAAATTTTATTTTCATTGTGAAAAATATTTTATAAATTGGAAAGCACAAAACTCTGTGCTATAATAATGTAACCCCTCTAATGTATGAAATAATTATTGTGTGAAATGTTTGCTGTATAGAAACCCCCAATACTCTGTAACTTCCAAAATTAATGAACACTCCACTATCTTGATGTAAAAGCTCTGAGCCCTTAAAGTGTGAACACCCTGCTCCCAGCATAAGGCACACCGTCTGGCCCACACTGATAAGGACACAAGTTGCTTACCACGGGTCTATATAACTCTGAGAGGGCCTTCAGTTGAGGTCTCCTGCCCGATAACAGGAGGATTCCACATCGCTCTGAGAGACAAGCCCCTGATTGCTCTGCTGTGTGAGCCTGAACCAACTGCGGCCGCCTGCCTGTCTCTGTTTTCGTCGTCTGTCCTTTAGTGTGTATCGCCAGGTGGCCTTTGCTGGAGCCTAGGACCCACTAGGAATATGTAAATAAACCCTGTGTGATTGCACACTAATTCTGTCTTGTGTGTCATGTGTTCTGGTTCGGCTCAGCTGTCTAGACATTGAAGTACCAGGGGATAGGCCGTTATTGCTGACTCCTGGTCACCTGTGTTTGTCCCACTAAGTCTAGACAGATAATCAATTAATTGGGGCATAATTGGGACACTCTGGTATTCTTTACTTGGAGTGAATGGAAATGTTGTGCCTTCTAATCTTTATCTTAGATAAATTGTGTATATGGGTATTTTCAAGATTGTGGAAAATATAAAGGGAAAGAACCAACTTTTGGGGGCTTATCTCTTTTCCATCTTGAAGAAAATGATCTTACTTTTTCAGCCATGAACCTAGTGATCTTCCACTGATAGTTAAGATCAGCAAGATTCTTATGTTTATTACGAAGTTATTATTCACTATCTGAAAATTATCTTATTACTGCCATTTAATTTGTTTCTACTAAGAACTGAGTCCCTGATGTAAATTCCCCATAATTTTCTCATCTGCCTAACAAAGAAAACCACTATCCTGTCTTTGAAAGTTCTATTGTTCTGCCATAAACTAGTAGTGATTTAATCACACTTTTTGGATTATCACATGACTGATTCATGCACTGATATATTGATGTGTGTCAGTGTAGGTTAGAGTGGGGGATGGTAGTAATTGTTCATAATACAAGACTTTGCTGGGTTCCCAGTAGACAGTTAATCAATAAATAGATTGATTACTTTACGGTTAAAAACAAAACAAAACAGCCCAATTCTCTCTTACTTGAAATCTATCATCACTTAACTTGTACTGTACAATTTAACATTTTATAGCCTCTCTGATTTAAGTTCTGTGATTGTTCTAAGTGCAAAGTTTTGTTTATCCAAAATTGTTTTCTAAAAGAATTTTTAGTTGTTGCCTCTAATTCTGGATGTTTCCATTACTCAAAGGGCTCCCATCTGGTGGCTGGATTTGCCTGTCCTTTGGAATTTCTTATACACATTTACACACAATGCAATAATAGGAAAGTCTCAAACTGTATGGGTGAAAAATATAGTGACAGATGGAGAAATCCTTGCAGAAGATTCTATAGCTCAGAAGGCTAGTTTAGGTTGCTTTGAGTCTCTAATTGGGATGGATAAAGAAGGAATGATTCAAGTTTGGGTCCAGAGAAATTGGGAGAGGAGACAAATGGAATGAATATTTAAGATTTTGTATGCTAAATGTCTCCTCTCCCTTATGAGCTCTCTCTTCAGTGAAATCTAAATAACTCATTGTTTTTAGGGTATGGGCCTTTTCAGAACAGAAGACACTGTAGTAAACCTTGCTTTAAGACTGACTTAAGCCCTAACCAATTTGGCTCAGTAGATAGAGCATCGGCCTGCGGACTGAAGTGTCCCAGGTTTGATTCCGGTCAAGGGCATGTACTTTGGTTGCAGGCACATCGCCAAAAGGTAATGTGCAGGAAGCAGCTGATCGATGTTTTTCTCTCATTTATGTTTCTAACTCTCTATCCCTCTCCTTCCTTCTCTGTAAAAAAAAAATAAATTTAAATAAATTTAAAAAATCAAATATATATATATACACACATATATACATATATATATATATATATATATATGATTAAGTTAAAACAAGGAAGAAGGGCAGGGCTCAAAGTGAAATAAGCTATGCCCCATCTGTTTACCTGATTAAACAAAGAACTGGGGCATAGCTTAAAAGACAGTATTTTGAAACTATATTTACCTAATTGATGACTTTTTTTCTAGTAATGATATTCATGGTATTATGCAATAAATTACAAACCCACAGTACAGAGAGGACATTTTTGACCACAAAAATAAAGAAATGGGTTTAAAATAATAGTGAAGATCTGTGGTACAACTAGAACACATCTGCTGGGAACATCAACTTGGTTCCTACTATAAAAAAATTACAATTTTACATACAGTAAAATTTACTCTTTTGTTATACAGTTATATGAATTTTGAGAAGTGTACACAGTCATATAGCTATACCCATAGTCAAGATATAGAACAGTACCATCACTCCCCAGATGTCCTCTGGCTGTCCCTTTGTAGTGAAGCCAGGCCCAGCTTCAGCACCCTGGCAACCACTGATCTGCTCTCTGCTATGTTAGTTTTGTTTTTCCCAGAATCTACACTGATAAAAGAGAAACATGAAAATTGACTGTACCTCCACAACGCCCATCAGCTAATCAGGAGTGAATATGCAAATTAGCCCAGCAAAGGTCACGGGTTAATTTGCATATGCAGGCACCAAGTGGCCGGGGGTGTGGTGGGATGTTTGCGTCATCACCATGGCCATGACGCAGGCATTCCGTATCACCCCAGCTGCTCTGGGCTTCTGGGCAGCGTGGGAAGGCAGAAAGACAGCTCCGGCCAGAGCAAAGGTGGTGCCAGCAGCCAGGGAAAGGAAGGCCCATTCTTGCACAAATCTTCATGTATCGGGCTTCTAGTTGGATTAATAAGTGATCCAATGTGATTGGAGTTTGGTCAGTTATTTTATTTCCTCTGTGGCTATATGATATTACTCTTCTATTGCCTTTTTTCTATCTTCTTTTGAATTATTTTAATATTTTTATATTTCTTTTTAATTTATCTATTGTCTTTTTTATTATGTTTCACTGTATCACTTTTTAGCAGTTATTCTGGGGATTAAAATATATATATCTTAGTTTTTACTATCTACTTTGATTTTATCACCTAAGAAAAAGTATAGAAGTCTTATAACCATATTCCTTTAACCTCTTTATTTTATAATTGTCATATGTAATACACCTGTTATCTTTGAACTAGTAACCAGACAATAGTATTATGTTTGTTTCTGTAGTCATTCATATTTTAAAGAAACCAGAAAGGGAAAACACTCATCTTACATTTGTCCACATTTTTACCATGTTAGTTGGTTGCTCTTCCTTCATTCCTAAAATTTTAAGTTTCCCTCTGATGTCATGTCACTTCTGCCTGAAAACCTTCCTTTACCATTTTATCTGGAAGAAGCCTTACAACAACACATCATCTTAGTTTTTCTTCATTTAGAATTTTTCTTTTTTTTGCCTTTGTTCCATGGGAGACACTTTTACCGAATATAGAATTCTAGGTTGATAGTTCTTTACTTGCACTTTAAAGGTATTAGTTCACTCTCTCCAGGTCTCTGTAGTTTTTGTTGAGAAATACACATGCATTTGAAACATTGTTTCTATAATGAAATATATTTGTTTACTAAAGTTATAAAGAAATATATTTTTTTATATTTCTCATTGAAAACTAAAGATGTTCTTACCTATACTTTAAAACAGTTGTCCTCTGAGGTGTGTGTGTGTGAGTGTATACATATGTACATGTATATATGTGTATATAGTAAATATTACAGATAGATATATTTTAATGCACAGGTTCCTGAGGTTCTGTTCTCTTTTTATAAAAATATATTTTTCTTATTGACTTTTAGATTGGATTCTTTCCATTACTCTATCTTTTATTCTTTTTTCTCACCTCTTCATTATTCTGTTGATCTCATTCAGTGGATATTTAAAGTATCAAATATGGTGTTTCTCAAGTTCTAAATTTTCTATTTGTTCACTTTTTATAGTTTTTATTTCTCTGGTGAGAACTTCTGTGTTTCAAATTAATTTCTAGAGTATTTATTTTTATCTCACACAGTATGCTTTTAATAGCTGATTTAAAGTCTTATTTAGATAATCTCAGGACTGGCAACTCTTAATTAACTTTTTTAATTGGTCACATATTCCTGGTTCTTTGTATATAAATTCATTTTTAATTGTATTCAAGACATTTTAACACTGCCTGTCAAGTTCTGAGCCCTGTTAAAATCCTCTGAAAAATGTGTGTGTGTGTGTGTGTGTGTGTGTGTGTGTGTGTGTGTTGTAGCAGTCAATCATTACAATCAGATTCAAACAGCAAGCTCTATCAAACTTCTACATTAGTTTTCAAATCCTTTGCTATTCTGTTTTAGGTTTGGTCTCTTCCTATGACTCTCAGGCCTTAGATTGGAAATTGGGTGGCAATTTATATCACTGTTTAGTTTTCATAGTCTTTGCTATGCTTCTTTGTGTCTCCTCCATGCACACACACAGTTCAGGATGATTCTGGGACTTGTGTCAATTCATACACAGAATCAAGGGATCTTCTTCCAGCTTTATGCTTTGCAGAATCTATACCTGTAACCGGGCAATCAGTGGGTCCATGCTGCCTGTCACTACTTGAGCCAATTAAGCAGAGACAGGGTTGAATCATATATGAGTGTTTATTCCAGGACTGCCAACAGTATGGGACAGAAGCAGGTCATCCACAAAAATCTGCTGTGCACCCCACCATAAACCAGCTGCTTATATTGGTTCCATCGCTTACTGTGTAAAGGAAGAATTCACCTTTTAATTTATGAAATGCAGACATAGTAGTCACTCCTTCACAGAGTTGTGTGAGGGTTAAGTTAACATAAAAAATGCTCAGAACAGTATCTGATACTAGGGTCAAGTGTGGCACAGTCTTAAGAGTCATCATTTACAGTGTAGCTGGTCATAGTGATTGGTGAGCTTGGGGTTGTGCAATGTAGTGAGGGCCCCTGAGGCAGCTATGATTATTACTGTTAAATGATTATGCCTTCTCTTAATTCCTGTGTTGTTTATATTTTTCATTGAAAACTAAACCTGTTCTTATCTGTACTTTAAAACAGGTGTCCTCTGAGGTAGAAGGTAGACATTGAGTAAATGTTGAAGCATTATTTTCATTAAGCCATCTACTCTTATCTTGAACAAAAGAAAATACAGGGACATTCGTCAGAACAGCTTCTTATAAACTTACGCTCAAGTGGTTCAGTCACCAGCAAAGGAGAAAGCAGTGCTGACCCTTCTGTTGACCTGGGCTTTCCGCCATCTTGGTTGAAGCCGGCATTCTTCAGAGAGATGCTTCTATGGGCTGCTGTCTCTCATCACTAATGCTTCTCTCTTTCTAATGTGACTTATCACTAATCATCTTTAATCGTGAGCTCAGTCTCTTAGGAGGATTTAAATGCAGTTTTCCCCAGGAGAATTTGATACCCAAAACATAATTACATATTGATCTGGTCACAAATCCTTATGTCAGTACTCATTTCCATCTCAGATTCTTTCAAAGCCCATGAGAATATTGCAGAGTTATGAAACACAATGATTATTTCTATTGGGAGTCTTTCTTGGATGAGGGAATGAAGGAATTCGAAAGGCCTAATTCTAGAGTCATTTTAAATTGTTTTGATCTTCAGGAAAGGTTTATGTTCTTCTGTATGCAACATTTGATGACTTCTTTATACTCCAAAATATGGCGTGGTGGCTAAGAAAGCAAGGTTAGGGATCCTGGATTTGAATTTGGGCTCTGCCCCTTACCAAGCATGATATCTTCTTTTTGTATCTTGTTGCCTCATCTGTAAAATGGGGGTGATAATATTATTTTCCTTATAGGGCAGTTATGCAAATAGGTAATTTATTTATAGGCCCCAGAATATCCTCTGATGTATAAATATGCTCTGCTTTATTCCTATTGTGCAGACGAGGAAGCTGACATACAGAAAAGTTAAGAAACCAATAATCTGTGTGCTATTTAGTCCCTCCTATCCACCTAGGTCCTAACTATAATGTTAATAAAATTTTCTTTCTTCTTTTAACTGATTGCATTATTTTTTAAAAAGTGGTCTTTCAGGAAAAGTACACATCTACCTTAGCAATTTTTGCAGAAAATGTGACAAAACACTACAATATTGAGTACTAAGTTACTCATTGCCTCCCTTCCATGTGTCCTGTAAAAAGGAATAAAGAAGCCCTGGCTGGTGTGGTTCAGTTGGTTGGAGCATTGACCCATACACTGAGAGGTGCGGGGGGAGGGTTGATTCTTGGTCATGGCACATACCCAGATTGGGGGTTTGATCCCCAGTTGGGGTAGGTGCTGGAGGCAGCCAATCCACACGGATGTTTTTCTTTCTCTTTCTCTTCTCTTTTCTAAAGTAAATTAAAAATGCTTTTTTTAGAAAAAAAAAAGGATAAAGAAAAAAATAAAGGCGGAACCAAAACATTTGAAGAAAGTAATGTTTACAGCTACAGCCCCTTTTAAAATGCAATGCTTAGAGAAATTGGGCCTGAACATCAGAAAGGCTTGTTTTAATGTTTGCAAAGTTCCTAAAAACTTTCGAGATGCCTTTTGTTAGCAGAAAACATAAGTGATGACTTTAACATTTATATTTCCTGACATTTATTATAGCAATATTTGCAATTCTAGTTAGAATGCTTAGTTAGCTAGAGGATTATAGGTAAAACAAACTTTGTAGGGAATAAATTCACCATTTCCTTGCTGGGTCATGTTATTAAGGATCCTGTTTTCTCTTTTAAAGGTATTCTACAGCTAGGCCCTGCTTCTCCTTTCCTCTCCTGGGCAGAGTCCTTCCTGGGACCGCAGTAAAGTGACTGCATATGACTAGAACAGCAGGGCCACTTGAACTTCCTCACCTAAACTGCCCCCTCCTTCCCCCCAGGGCCAAGCATGAAACCAGACCTGAGAGTGACCCCTAGAAAGATATCACTCTTTTACTTAAATTGAGATGTTTTCATGCTTATAAGTGTTTTTAAAGACAATGCTGAGGATTTTAGTCTTTACTATTCATAACTTCAACCTGCTGGTCATTTGTGTTAAAGCTGCCTGATCTCTTACTGAGGCTTCATAAGAAAAAACAAAAATCCATGCCACTTTTCCGAAGGGCTAGACTTTTTGGTTATGGTCAGGAATTGCTTATTTAATCAGTTGAGACACATGGAGTCTTATAATTTTGGCCAACTAAATATTATTATTATTACTATCTGGTGTGAGCCATGAACTGTGCTAAGTGCTTTGTGAGCTTATTTAATCTCATAATGAATCTCTGAGTAGGTGTTGTTGTTATTATTATTATTTCCATTTATAGGTGTGGAAACACTAGGGTGAGTGGTGGGGGAACTGCAGACACCCAGCTAAGAAGTGCTGTGCATGACACTGAGCCTCGATGTCTAATTATAAAGCCTGTGCTTTATTAACAGGGCTCAGCTCTCTAGCTCTCCCTCCATTTCCTTTGTGAACTTAGGTGACATTAAAATTATGAGTTAGTCACTTTTTAGGGCCCATGTATGGGACATAAGAACCTTGTTGTAGAATTGAGTAGGTATGTGAACATTATGTTTTTCATTTCTATGCCGTTTTTCTATTTGCATCTATAAATAACCTTGGAAGAAGCTCTTTATGCATAAAACATTTCATGAATAATTGATATGTAGGTAAATCCCCATGCTACCAATGGGGTCAGCATATTTTAGTTATTTTTTGAGAGTCTAAGATTAATTTTTCAATGAAAATTCCTTGATCCAGGCACGTGTGTCCTAGTCATTATGCCGTCTTAGAGGCACATGCCTGTCTGGCAATTGACATAGTTTGGTGGGACTGTTATACTCTGCCTGATCTGAGGATTAAACGAATGGTACAGCACATGTGAATGTAATTCCGGTGGGTACCATTCAACATTCCCTTAAATCTGAAAGTCATGAGATTGTCAGTGCTCAGTCATGAGCTTGACAGTTCTTCACTCTGGCATCCTTTGCAGGCAAATTCAGGACTGGTAGGATGAGCCAGGAGGGCATGAGAGGCAGGCACTGATAGCCTGACAAGTCCCACATGTGTGTGCACGTGTGTGCGTGCACATGTGTGTGTGTGTGTGTGTGTGTGTAACTTTTATCATATTGTTCAAGGTCTTTGGAAATTATCTGCTCATTTATATTATGGAGGCTTTTTGAAAATCCAGTCAGTTTTATGGATTATTGGAAACTCATCATATCTAGCTTTATACCTACTGAACAAAATAAAAGGGATAGAAAAATGCTTTTGACCCAGATGAGGCATTGAATTTTTAAACGGGATTTTGAGCTCAGGTTTTGCATAATATTGATTGTCTTATGGTGCACCATGCTATGTCGCAAAATACATAAAGTAACTGACATAGCATTCCCAGAAATGACGTTCTAAAAGTGTATGTGTATTTATTTGCTTACTTATTCATTCACTAATTTCATCCTTCAACAATATATTGAGCTCAAATTATATAATGTGCTAGTGACTAGTGATAAAAAGATGAATAAGACAAGATACTAGACTTTGAAGATACCATGGTTTTATAAGAGACCAGACATGTAAGGGAGCAATTGCCCTGGGGTGTGATCAGTTGTAATGCCTGTCTGTACAAAATACATATGGCAACATTTTTCTATGTCAGTATCAATATTTCATAAACATCATTTTCAATGGTGGCATAATACTCTTTTAAATGAGTATTTCATCATATACCTGACCATTTTAAAACTTGGTGAACTCTATGCTTTTATCTAATGTTATCCTATTAAAAATCAACATTTATAATCCACTGAAGATTTCTATGTTTTTCCCCCCTGCATTTTTCCTAATGTAGATAATTAGAATAGTTTTTGCTAAATCAATGGGAATCAAAATTTTGAAACTCACGATACATATTATAAATTGTTCATCTTAAATGTAATTGATTTGTGCCCCTCTGAAAATATAGGAATTTGCCCATTTCATGGAGCTCTTGACTAACCTACTATAGTGTATTGCATATACTACCTATTATGATTTGGAAAAATCCTTTCAAATTAGATAAATAAAAATGTTATTTCTTATTATTTTATAGTTTTTATATAATTGGAATTTGCACATTTTTTGTGTAGCAACATTTCTTTTCTGATAAGTTGTCTGTTTTCTGTAACAGTATCTATTGAAGTATTAGTCATTTTTCTTATTGATTTAATGAATACTCATTAACAAAATTAACCGTTGATCATCACATGTGTTTTTATTTTCTATGAGCTCCCACAAATAAAACCACACAAAGTGAAATATTTATTTCATCCCTGAAATGTGCCAAGAGTACAAAGACAGAAAAAGGCCCATACAGCATGCTGTCTTGTTGGGGAGGGCAGACCCCATCACTAACCACATTAAAATGTAATATGTGTTCATGAGGAAGTTATGAATATAGTGTTCTGCACTCAGTGTTCTGAGGGAGCAAAGGAAGGATCAGACTGCACTATGTTGAAAGTATGCTTTGGTCCTCAACATTCACTTAAATTTGGCTCTAAAACTTCACCATAGCTGAATGCTGTCCTTCGTGTGAGCAAGTGTGAGACTCTAAGGTGGGTTCTTCATGTTTGAATAAAACTGAATTTTTTTCTACCCAGAGTAAGAACCTTTTTTTGTGTTTGAAGAATCCCGTTTTTAAGTTTGTGGCCAGGTGTGGAAGGAGCTGTACACTTCCCATTGCATAACCTCCCTATCTTTATTTGGAGCTGGGCTGTGGCTTCTGGCCCAGGCTTGGCCCCTGGGCTCCATCTCATAGAGGGTGGGCTAGAGGAGAAGCTCTTTTGGCAGTGGGAGCATCTGTGGCGCCCTCGTGCCTCCAGGCCCAGCAGCACTGCCTGGTCCACTGAAGGCCTTGCAGTAGCACAAGGTGTGGACTCCCAGGAGCAGTGGTGGAGCAGATTCCTGGGCTTTCTTTGGGCTGTGCTTTCGGTGTCGTGGTATTTTCTCTTTTGTTCTTTTTCTCATCTGGTTCCTCTGGGTGATCCTGTAAGGTACCTAATAGCCTTTACTTACTTTTTCTTCTTTTTAAAATTTGCATCATCATGTTGGTTTTTATTGCTTGCAGTTAAGCATGGCTTGCTCAGACCTGCTGTCCAGGGTCAGCAAGTGAGGCCTAGAGGAAACAAGCTAGTGACCCAAGCTCGCCTGCCGCTATGCGGTGCCAGAGACAGGGCTGGACCCCTTTTCTCTTAATAGCTGACAATTCTCTCCGCGCTTTACTCAGTCCTGTGCATTGCTTCGTGTGCTTCTCTGACTGGCCTGTGTTTGCCTAGGCCACATCCATCAGATCCTGTGCTTCTTAGAGACACATTCCTCTGCCCTCTCCTAAGGCTTGTTTTTCCCCTCACAGCATGGTTCTGAACAGGGTCAGAAACACTGAGGCCATCTGACCATGACCTGTGGGACTTAAGTGAACCTCAATGGAGTGTGTGAAAAATAAGCAAAGTTCATGTAAAGTCAGTTCAACTCAACGAATTAAATATAGCATACATTATCACAAAAGTAAATGAGACACCATTCCATACATACACTGAGTGGCCAGATTATTATGATCACTGAATGCATAATAATCTATTCACTCAGTGTATGTCCTATATACTAAAAGGCTAATCTGCAAATTGTCCCCTCGACACACACACTGTGTCCCCATACACACACACACACTGAGTTTCCAGATTATTATGCGTTCAGAGATAATAATAATCTGGCCACTCAGTATGTGTGTGTGTGTGTGTGTGTGTGTGTGTGTGTGTGTATGTCTATGATTTATTTATCCTATCTATCTATCATCTATCATTATCTAAGTAAGCCTTATATATAAAACAGGTGATAAATTAAATCATTTGACTTTTTTTCTCTAATCTGATAAATTTATACTGGTCAGTTCATTAGAAGGTAGTGAGTTTGGCAAATTCCTTTGCATCCCCCTTTAAAGAACCATTAAAAAATTATTTGTGATGCCTTCAAGAAAAAATTAAATTAGGTTTTTGATCATGCTATAGGATTGATATATTCAGTGTCTCTGTCTAAGGGTAACATTAGTGCAATCTGACTAACCATTTGGGAATAGCTGAAACTGAGAGAAGGAGTACTGAGATTAATTATACACTTTTCTGTAGCTCTATAACTGCTTCCTTCATTTTAATTTTTGCATCCTTAGGTAAGCTTCTGGCAGTTTGAATCCCGTGGCCTCCTACTGTGTGTCGGGAATTGATCATAGTTCTTAGGTTTCTCCTAGTGCAATGATTCTCAACCTTTCTAATGCCGCAACCCTTTAATACAGCTCCTCATGTTGTGCTGATGCCCAACCATAAAATTATTTTCGCTGCTACTTCATAACTGTAATTTTGCTACTGTTAATGAATCATGAGGTACATATCAGTGTTTTCCGATTGTCTTAAGTGACTCTGCTAGTGGTTCTCAATCTGTGGGTCGCGACCCACAGGTTGAGAACGGATGCTGTAGAGTCTAAGACCATTGGAAAATAATTTTATGGTTGGGCATCACCACAACATGAGGAGCTGTATTAAAGGGTCGCGGCATTAGGAAGGTTGAGAACCACTACAAAGAAACCAGCCCAGGAATCAAGGCCAGTAGGCACACCAGGGAACCATGAGTACTCACTTGATTAATAATAAGAATGTGAAATGTACATGAGAATGCATTTCTCGGATAGACTTCTTTCTGGGAATGTGTCCTTTTGTGGCTATGACAATGCCTAGTTAATTTCTATTACAGAGTTCAGTGTTCCTGTTATAGGAAAACATCAAAATTATTTGACAGTTCTTTTGAGATATATACAAATTTTCTTATGCATAAATTTAAAATGTGTGGGTTTTTTTTAACTTTTCATAACTTTAACATATGGAGCATATTTACACAGAATTCAAATAGCACATGTACTAAAATCTTTTTTCACATTTATCAAAAGATCCACAATCTTAATATTTATTAGTTTAAATTCTGGGTCAGATATGAATTCATTTGAAGGGTGCTTCCTGGTATGAAATTTCAATGTATAGGAGAAATATAAGAAGTTGTTATCTATCCTATATAATAAAAGGCCAGAGACTGTAATGGTGTCATGACCATAACGACCGTTAGATAAGAACCACCACAGAACGGGATGGTCCCACCCCCAAACAAGTGGTTAGGGGTCATCAGGCAGGCAGGCAGAGTGGTTAGGGGCTATCAGGTAGGCAGGCAAGTGATTAGGGGCGATCAGGTAGGCAGATGGCCCCTCATAGGGCTGGCCCTGCCCCCCAGAAAGCAGTTAAGGGTGATCAGGTAGGCAGGCAAGTAGTTAGGGGTGATCTGGCAGGCAGGCAGAGGTGGTTTGGGACAATCAGGCAGGCAGGCAGAGAGGTTAGGCACAATAAGGCAGGCAGGCAGAGGGGTTAGGGGTGATCAGGCAGGCAGGCAGAGTGGAGAGGGGTGATCAGGCAGGCAGGGGAGCAGTTAGGGTCATCAGGCAGGCAGGCAGAGGGCTTAGGAGCGATCAGGCAGGCAGGCAGATGAGTGGTTAGGAGCCAGTGGTCCCAGATTGTGAGAGGGATGTCCGACTGCTGATTTGGGCCTAAACTGGAAGTTGGACATTCCGCCAAGGGGTCCCGGATTGGACAGGGTGCAGGCCAGGCTGAGGAATACCCCTCCCCATGCATGAATTTTGTGCACCGGGCCTCTAGAGTGTGTGTGTGTGTGTGTGTATGTGTGTGTGTGTGTGTGTGTGTGTGTGTATGTGTGTGTGTGTGTGTATATATATGGCTAATATGCAAAGTTTCCCCTCAGGAGTTTGACTAGGACAACGGGAGTTCGCTTGCTCGCTATGATGTGTGTTGACCACCAGGGCTGGCACGGAACATGATGGGCAACCAGCAGTGGTGGCAGGGCACTGAGGGAGTGAGGGAAGGAGGAGATGGGGAGGCAGGGAGGCGGGAACCTGAATGGCCCTGATTGCTGGCCAGGCCTAGGGACCCTACAGGTGCAGTAATTTCATGCATTTAATAATGGCTGTTAATAGCCCCTAACTGCCTGTCTTTGGAAGAACACTAGCTGCCTTATTTTGAAATGTAAACAGAGGATTATCCTTTCATATGTAAATTGGCACTTTCAGATAAGACACAGGTAGTTTCAGTTTGTGACATTCTGCAGTTCTGTCTTTTAGGTCATCACCTTAAGACTCAGTTGGCCAGCAGGCTGTGTGCAGATAAGCTGACTTCCAGGCTGGTGGTTTCCTGACTGTCCATGTGAGGGTCCTCTCCCATGTTCAGTTTAGGAGTAGCAGCTAAGAGCCAAGGGCAACAGTAGATTAGCTCCATCATGGTTCTTTCACTTTTGAGTTGGGTGGTTTTTTCCTGAGCAGAGTGCAAGGGTATATTCTTTCCTGGGTCCTTGTCCAGATGGAACAGGGATAAAAGGTGGTACATATGATAAAGGAATTTATTGGAAGCAAGTACTTAATAAATTGACCCTCTAAAGGTGGTCAACTCTGGAAGCTAGTTGTTTATCTCATTAAGCCGCTTAGTGAGACTCCCACATAGGGTGGAGGGTCCAAAGGGGGCGACCCACTAAGCGCCTTTTTCCTAAGGTTTATAAAGCCTGTGGTTGTTTCTTCACACTCCCTTCTTATTGGCCACTCTTTTGTAGAATATCAACTTTAAAGCCCAAAACCCATGTGGTGCCCCCCTCCACCCCGTTTTTTCTCCCCCTTCAGCAGTAGAATTCTGTATCTCCTGTGAAAATCTGTTTTCCTCTTTCTCCCATTTGTCAGCATTTCTCTATCCTCTATGAAAGTTTGTTTCCTTTTTCTCCCCAAACCCTGTGGCTTTCCCCTATCTTCTGTGAATGGACACCTTCCTCTCCCCTTAGCCTGTGGGATCTCTTGTTTTCTCTGTGAATATATGCCTTTTGGCAGCTCCAAGCCCTCACCTTTGGGCAGCAAGCCTTCCTCCCCTATGGACCCTGTTTATTTCTAAAACTCCCTAAACCTGTCTATTTCACCCCTAAAACTCCTTTCACTTTTATCTATTAGGTCAGAGGGAAGAAGCTTGTATGTACAAATGAGCTGCATAAAAATAAAGAAGAAGAAGAGAAAAAGGTATCCCAAACCACCAATTAAAAAAAAAGGAGTGCTTGTATATGACCAGGAGACATCGTGAAGCCAGTAAAATGCCCCTGAGCATTGTCCAAAGAGACATTTTAAATACATTGAACAATAGCGGCTTAATGAGATAAACAACTAGCTTCCAGAGTTGACCACCTTTAGAGGGTCAGAACTTACCTGGTTGTAAAACTGAGCACTGAGTGGTGGTTGAGAATGCAGTCTTTGCGGATGGACTGCCTCAGATGGAATCCTTGGCTCCACCAATTATTTTGTGTTACCTGGGGAAGTTACTTAATCCATCTGTATCATAGGTCTTCATTATGTGACTCTCCTAATAATTGTACCTAATCCATAGACTGGTTGTAGAAATTAGATGAGGTAATCCACGGCAGTCCTCTGAAATGAATTTGGTTTAATAAATGCTGGTTATTATTATTGCATATGATATAAAATATCATTACTGAAAGTAACCACATAAACTTTTTAATAGTCTTTTAAAATAATCAGTAAATTGAATTAAACAAACATAAATCTGGAAATGGAAGCAACAAAAAGTTATAATAAGGTTTGCTTTATATTTTCTTCTCTGTGTGCTTCACTGAAAAGAAAATGAGAAATGAGGCTTTGGTTTGAATCGTGATTCTTTACCTATGTACTAACTATGTAAACTTGACTAAATTACTTAATGTCTCTTAGAATCAGTTTTTTCATTTTAACTATAATTATGGTCCTATTTTTCACAGACTGCTGATGTGAAGGACATCTGAGATAGCACATTAAATGTTTAAAGTTCGAACAACAACTTAGAAGATAGTTTTTATTTTCTCTCTGAATCAGAATCAATATAGTATGACTTTAGTTTGATATGATAAATAGTAAAGTTCTGTACCATAAAAAGGGAGTTTATATTTACCAAATAAAAATGCTCAAAGTATTTGCTCAATGTAAAAAAGAAATTTAAGAAAAGTATAACAATGTAGAAATTACCTCAAATTATTATATTCACACCCGGTTGGCATGGCTCAGTTGTTGAGCATCAACCTATGAACCATAAGGTCATGGTTTAATTCCTGGTCAGGATGCCTGGATTGCAGTTTAATCCCCAGTATGGGATGTGTAGGAGGAAGCTAATTGACAAGTCTCTCTCATCATTGATATTTCTATCTCCCTCTTTCTCTCCCCCTTGCTCTCTGAAACCAATGAAAAATATATTTAAAAAATTATAATATTCAAAAATATTCACTCACTTCTGACATTTTGGAAATAGTATTTTTCTAGATATTGCTGTATCCTACAGATATTTATGTATAGCCTGTTACATAAATGGATTTATACAATATACTAGAGGCCTGGTGCACAAAATTCGTGCACAGGGCTATGTGTCTCACAGCCCAGCCTGCACCCTCTCCAATCTGGGACCCCTAGAGGGATGTCCAACTGCCTGTTTAGGCCAATCCTACCTGTATCCTACCTGTATCGGGCCTAAATGGACAGTCGGACATCCCTCTCACAATCCAGGACTGCTGGCTCCCAACTGATAGCCTGCCTGCCTTCCTGATTGCCCCATCCCCTTCTGCCTGCCAGCCTGATCACCCCTAACCACTCCCCTGCCAGCCTGTTTGTCCCTAACTGCCCTCCCCTGCAGGCCTGGTTCCCCCAACTGCTCTCCCTTTCAGGCCTGGGTCCCCTCCAATTGCCCTTCCCTGCAGGCCCGGTCACCCACAACTTACCTCCTCTGCCAGTCTGGTCACCCCTAACTGCCCTCCCCTGCAGGCTTGATCGCCCCCAACTGCCCTCCCTTGCAGGCCTGGTCCCTTCCAACTGCCCTCCCCTGCTGGCCATCTTGTGGTGGCCATCTTGTGTCCACATGGGGGCAGTCATCTTTGGCCACATGGGGGCAACCATCTTGTGTGTTGGAGTGATAGTCAATCTGCATATTACTCTTTTATTAGATAGGATTAGATAGGAGAGAGGCCTGGTGCATGGGTTGGGGCCAGCTAGTTTTCCCTGAAGGGTATCCTGGATCAGGGTGGGGGTTCCCTTGGGACTTGGGGTGGCCTGGGTGAGAGGCCTGTGGTGGTTTGCAGGCCAGCCACGCCCCCTGGCAACTTAAGCAGAGGCCCTGGTATCTGGGATTTATTTATTTTCTATAATTGAAACTTTGTAACCTTGAGCAGAGCCAAGCCTCCTGCTTGCTTTGTGGCAGCAGCCATTTCTGTTGGGATTTATTTATCTTATATAATTGAAACTTTGTAGCCTTGAGTGGAGGCTTGGGCCCACCAGGGCAGGTGGAAAGCTTGGCTTCCTCCATTGCCGGGGGCAACGCAAGCATCCTGCTCTCTCTGTTGCCGCAGCCATCTTGGTTGCATAAATTTGCATACTTGCTCATGATTGGCTGGTGAGCATGGCTTGTGGGTATAGCAGAGTTACGGTCAATTTGCATATTACTCTTTTATTAGATAGGGTGTTCTATTCTATAATTTTTCCTTTTCATTATTATATTATAGACTAGGGGCCCAGTGCACAAAATTTGTGCACTGGGGAGTGGTCCCTCAGCCCAGCCTACCCCCTCTCACATACTGGGAGCCCTCAGGGGATATCATACTTGTGGCTTAGGCTCGCTCCCCGTTGGGAGTGGAGCTAAGCTGCATTCTGGCCTCCTTTCGTGGGAGGTGACTGGGCTGATCTGGGGAAGGCACCAGCCCCATCAACCCACTGCTGCAGCAACTGCCAATCACTGTAGCTGCCAAGGTATTTTCATCAACTCCAGCACTTCACCATGAAAAAATCACAACTTTCTTTAGGCATTTTTAAGATGTGTCTTTTGTAGGATATGACATTTCTTTATTTTTCTTTTTATCCTCACCTGAGGATATATTTCCATTGATTTTTTTTCCCCTTCCCTCTGATCACAGGCTCAGCCCCTGCCCAAGACTAAAGCCTCCACCTCAGACTTTAGGCTTTGGCAGGGCTCTCCCCACCTGCCCTTCTGATCGCCAGCTCGGGCCCCCTAGGCTTTAGGCTTGGGCAGGGGGCCCCACCCCTCCAAACGCAGCCTCAGCCCCTTCCCAAGCCTAAGCCTCTGCTT
Source organism: Corynorhinus townsendii (assembly GCA_026230045.1). Lineage (NCBI taxonomy): Eukaryota > Metazoa > Chordata > Mammalia > Chiroptera > Vespertilionidae > Corynorhinus > Corynorhinus townsendii. Next base: position 60,046,133 of record JAPDVU010000008.1, on the reverse strand, counting down.
GAGGCTTTAGACTTGGGAAGGGGCCTACTCAACCCTCCAATGGCCAGCTGGGAGTGACCTGGGTGCCAAAGAGGTTTGCGGGACCCAGGTATGTATGCAAATTAACCACCATATTTGTTGGGTTAATTTGCATATTCTGGCTGTGGGCGTAGCGAAGGTACAGCCAATTTACATATTTCTCTATTATTAGGTAAGATATCTTTCTGGTTCAACATATACAGATATACAACATTGGCTTTAATGACTGCATAGGATTCCATTTAAGATTCTTGCTTATATTTCTTGAATGATTAGTGAGAGCAAACATAATATTTTATATATATATAGAGGCTTGGTACATCAAAATTGGAGTGGAGGGGGTCCCTCAGCCCGGCCTGTGCCCTCTCGTAGTCTGGGACCTCTTGGGGGATGTCCACCAGCTGGCTTAGGTCTGCTCCCTGAGGCATCAGGCCTAAGCTGGCAGTCAGACATCCTTCTGGAAGCCTGTAAGTCCTTGGGGGATGTCTGACTGATGGCTTAGGCCTGCTCTCTGGGGGGAGCAGGCCTAAGCCATCAGTTGGACATCTTTAGTGCTACTGCAGGGGCGGGAGTCACTGCCACTGTGCTGGCCTGTCATGAGCCAGCTTCTGGTTGAGCGGTGCTTCCCCTCTGGAAGCACACTGACCACCAGGGGCAGCTTCTGCATTGGGCGTCTGCTGCCTGGTGGTCAGTGGGCATCATAGCGAAGGGTTAGTCCTGATTGTTCTGCCATTAGGGTCAATTTGCATATTAGCCTTTTATTATATAGGATATATTTTTATGTCATGGCGAGGAGTTCGCACGTTTGAGGAGGGATTAAAGGGCTGAGGTATCAGGTTCATATCCTATGCTCAGTGTTGGTAGCCTGTGGTAGAGAATGGAAGGTGCTGTTGTGCTAAGATAACTTCACAGAGAGTGTTTTCCATGGCAGCCAAAGGACATTGGGTCTATACTAAGAAGAGAACACATTACAGATATTAAAAAGAAAAAGAAGAAGAAGACAACAAAAAAGATAACCCACTAAAATTTTCTCAAAATATTTCCAGGTTTTCCTCAGTACCTTCCATCATTTTCAAAGACAATCTGAAAAAATATAGGGGATTCATTTTAAATATGAATATTTTTTATGAAGGTACATCTTAACATTCTAATTTATTTCAGGAAACAGTGTCAAGGATTATGAATAATATCCAGTTCATATCATATGCTAGATTAAATATGTATGTAATATATATTAAATAATAAAAGCTAATATTAGCCTTTATTATGTGGCAGCAGTGTAATTAATTTTTTTCAAGTATCCTAAAACAAGTTTTAATTTTTATTCTGGTTTTACAGAAGAAAACAATTGAGGCTCAAGAAAGTTCAAGTAACTTGACCAAACTCATAATAAATGGTACAGCCATTTTTGTCACAGCACACAATACTCTCTCAATAAATTCCATGTAATAAAATTACATTACATTTTCTGATTCTACTTATTATTGTTTTTATATTTACCTATTTTAAAAGCTGTATGTTATAGAAATAGCAGAGTTTATTAAATGTGATATTTGAGTACTCTATATTTAAAATTTGGCTAAAGAGATTTGATATGAAATGTTTATGCCAATTTTTTTTTAATATATTTTTATTGATTTCAGAGAGGAAGGGAGAGGAAGAGAGAGATAGAAGCATCAATGATGACAGGGAATCATTGATTGGCTGCCTCCTGTGTGCCCCCTACTGGGGACCAAGCCCGCAACCCAGGCATGTGCCCTTGACAGGAATAAAACCTGGGACCCTTCAGTCCACAGGCCGACGCTCTATGCACTGAGCCAAACCAGCTAGGGCTTATGCCAATGTTTTGAGGAGAAAGTAGATTCAACTGAAATCATTAAGACATTTTTTTTCTTTTTCAGATGTAACTCACTGTATGTAAAAGAGTAAAGAAAATTACCAATGTGTGTATGTATGTATTTTATGTGTATGTGTATATATGAATAAATATATTTGTACATATACACACACTCATACCCATAGACATAAATAAATTATATAATTTAAGAAAATAACCTGATCTTATATTTTATTTGATAAAATGTAACTAGCTTTTTAGCTTCTATGTTTGGTAAGGGTAGGAATACAAAATAGTTACTGAATAAATATGTTACATTTAACTGTATTGCATGGCTAATGAATGAGTTGTCAAAGAGTTGTCTTCTCTATTTACCTAAAGTTCAAGCTTTAGCTAAAATATATTAACTCTTATAATTGCCCTTGTTCTGTCAAAAAAATTCTAATCTATAGTGTGCAGAACTGGAAATCCCAAATGAAGTACTTTGAAAAACAAACTTCTATAAACCAACTGTAAGCACTTTTAAAATGAGTGTCATTTGTTTATACGAAAATATTGGACTCATATCTAGTCACAATGTTCACTTAATTCTTGCAATTAAACTTCCTATTACTTTCTGTCACTTTTGTACAGTCATATAGGAGGCAGTATAGGTTTGTGCATACTCATGTGGAAGGCAATGTGGGGTATAAATAAGTTGTGTGCTCTAGAGCAGACTACCTGTTTTCAAATCCTCATCTACAAAAGGGTTATATGGGCAAATTATTTCACTTCTCAATCTCTATGTTATCTTTAAAAATGGTGATAATACTAGCAATCCGTTGATAGGGTTGCTGTGAGGATAAATGGTAATACAGTAATATACTGAGAATAACTTTGACCCAAAGTGCCAGTAAAAATTTGTCTCCTTGTAAGACCCTTTTTCTTTTATCTCCTTTACATATCCTATACTTTCAAAACTTGGTCTGTGAAACATTTTCACAGTTATATTTTTTTCTGTACACTAGTAGAACTTTCTTTGAATCTTATTACAATCAAATTATTTTCGTATGGCAATGCAGAGAGGCAACATAATATGGAACAAATATAGGAGCTGTAGAATCAGCAAGAGTTATGTTAAAAATCCGGATGGTTATTTATTATCTGCCTTTGGGGAATATACTATGCATATGTCTAGTAAAATGAAGCTAATTTTGATCTTACTTCATTTTTACCTATGCAGTGTCTAGGTTTATCAACTAAAACATGGTAGATGCTCACAAGTAAAATTTTTTCCTCTAATAAATGTGAAATTCTTAATGGCAGGACCATGTCTTATTTATCTGTGAGATCCATTGGAGTTTAGCATAGGATCACACATATGTTCAATCTCACTTAGTTTTATAGTGTGATTTAAATCCAACTGACACATTCACCCAGGTTGTCTGGCATCAGGCATTGTTGGACCCTGGAACTCAAATGGTATCATGAGTACATTGCCATGCTTTTTTCCCATTGGGGTTGGCTCTGTTTTCAGGAAAGCACTTTTTTCTTTTGATAAGACAGTTGTCAACAAATCTATATTTTTCTGTCAGCAATCACAATGAAAATAAAATGCCTCTTTTTCAACTATTTTCAACCAGTGTCTACACTTGAGTAACATAGGCACTGGTTGCTGAGGCCCTTCCCTTATGCTGGAAGTTGTTGAACCATGGTGAAGAAGTGGTTCCTCCCTAGGACAATGGTGGGGCTCCAACCAGAAAAAGTGTGAGAGGATGCTGAAGGGGCATCTGGGTGTGTTGAAGGCCCTCATTTGAGGAGGAAGGCCTACCATCGGACTGACTGCCTCTTCCGCTAGAGCTTCTATATAATTCCATATTCCATCTTAATGTCTTCAGAGGTGATCTCACTCAACCCCTCCCAGCCACTGACCTTGACTCTGCAAAAACCAGGTTTAGTAGCTGAAGCCCCATTTGTACAGAAGAGAAGACACATATGGCAAGTCTCAGAAGGCTTTGGAGGAATGGCTGCCATAGGCGTTGGCATAAAGTTGAAAAACATTTTGGTTGTGCCACTTTCACTTAAGCTGATATTATTCAAAGAGCGAGGGGGTTAAAAAGAGTTGAAAGAAAAGACCTTTATATTACAGGTTCAAGTTAGTAGGTGATAGAAGGAATTTTATTGATTTAACAATTTGAGTACCTGTCATCTGTTGGACCCTGTTCTTTTCTTGTTGATCAAATGAGCAACTAGTTCCAGTGTTACCAACATGTTCTACTAATTCTTGTTCTTTTCTTCAAATCACTTTTGGCAATATTTGGTTATACATTTATATGTATGCTTATTTAAAATCCACCTTAAATAAACTTTATAAGGGAAAAGAGCATAAGGCTTGTTCCTCGGTCTATACTGAGTTTTCTCAACCTTGGCATCAGTGACAATTTTAGCCAGATTAGTCTTTGCTGTGTACACTTGTGCTGTGCATTGTAGGGTGTTTAGCAGGATCTCTGGTCTTACCCACTAGATGCCAGCAGTATTCCACCTACCTCTGCAATCTGGTCTGTTTCCCTGTAGTCCCAAGCAAACATATCTCTAGACATTGCTGAATATCTCCTGAAATGCAAAATGGCTCTGGATGAGAACCACTGGTCTATACGCAGCACCCAGCAGAGAACAAGGCAGAGAGTCAGCTTAGACTGCTATTTATTTAAAGGATGGATTCTTCTCCCATATAGCTATTTTATGGAGACCAACCTGAACTATAGAGACCAAATGTTATCACCATTTCTTTCAGGACGCCTTCTGAATCATATTTGTAAAGCTGTTTGCCTTCCCAGAGTATTAGTCTGGTTTTACTCTGATGCTGGCTTCTAAATCTCAATATCTGACATTCTAAAAGGAGAACACTGATTTGTGCATTTGCCTGTGTAACTAATTCCTCATGGATGAGTTGGCCTCCTAGTTCATCTAAAAGTGGCTTGCTATTTCCTTGAACACCATGACTCACTTTTCACTACTTTTCTCACAACTGTAATTTTATATTAGAACAACCTTTATAAGTGATCTGCCTGTAGTGTTTATTTTTCTTTTCTAGAAAAACCTTATGGAGAAAAGAGGATCATACTCTATATCCTTACCATGAACCTGCTTTTACTCCTGCTCAGTCTGATGAAAAGTAATATCCAGTTACTTTGAAGTCAACACACCTGGCAATGTCTATCTAGGAATGTTCTAGGAATAACAGCTGATGTAAGCACTCATTGCAGGCTCACATGTATTAGTGTTAATACACCAGGGGACCTGTCTGGTAGGCAAAGGCTAATGACTTTTCCCTGTTCACGTTGCATGCAGTTTATGCTCATGGTCTGTCACTTTGGATCATCTAAATCATTTTATAATAACTGTAATTGACTTTTTGGCCCAAGTGTCCCAAAGTCTTTCTCCTCTGAATTTATCTAATGCATGAGATCTAAACCAGAAAATTTTGGTATTTGCTAAGATTTGTTACATAAATGTTTGTGTACTTTACCAGTCTCATGTGATGGAATCACAAGAACTTCTCATTGCAAACTCCCCTTAACAAGTAATTCTACCACCTTTGTGATATTAATAAGGAAACTAACACCCAGGGAGTTAAATAACCTGGCCCGGTCACATTGTCTGAGAGTGGCAGACCCAGACCTCTGTCACCTCCTAGCCCAGTTTTCTTCGGCTGATATTTAAAAATTGAAGCAATATTATTCAGAGTAGGCTCTGTGTTACCAGGGACTGTTATGAAGCCCAATGATTATGCTTTTTGCCCCTCTCTCATGTAGTAGAAGCTTTACTGTAGATTTTGTGAAACTGAAGTTGTAATCTCTGGAATTCTGGCTAAAGGAGGCATGCATCTACTCTGAGCTAAGCCTTGGGAAAGCTGAAATTTATAAAAATATAAAGACCTATTCATAATTCATATGCTTTTATTCAATATGGCCAGGAATATACATAAAATGGTTTGGGAACACACTTGATGAGAGAAAATTAATTTGGCCTTCCCTGGGTTGCAGGGTAGATAACACCAGCAACAGGATATGAAATTGCACCTTGAGGCCATGAGACATAAATTGATGTGTCTGCCAAGTTGAGCAAGTAGGCACTATGGAGAACGCAGCTCACTTCACATATAGGGCACAGTACAAAGAAAGCAATTGAAATGGGAGCTTCAGGTTTTCCTTGAAGACAGATTGAGTCTGAGGCTACCTTGTTTCCTCCATAGTTCTTAGCAGAATGCTAAAACCAAGCTAAACACTAATAATGCTTATTAGATGAAGGAAATGCAATTTCCTACCAAGTGTCCAAATGTAAGCAGGCCAAGAAGCCATTTTTCATAAATTAACTTTTAAATAAAGATGAAGATCTACAATTAGGTGGGTAAAAGAGCATTTATTAGTAAATGAGTAAATTCATTGATTATAGGGAAGTAATTCTTAACCCAGAATGCCAAGCCAAGAAAGCAAAAGGTTGTGCCAAATAAACAAATTTACTACCTAATAAAGCTAAAAGAAGGTTAACTATGTGCACTCAATAAAAGCCAGTAAACTACCACATAATTAGACTCAACAGCTAACAAAAGCCAGTAGGTACTTTATCAGAGCTAATGAAGAAGCTGTTTTTATAAACTAAGACCTATGGGGCTCAAGCATTTTGTGTGTCATATTAATGGTAGGGGTAGGCGAGAGGTTTGGTTTTGAAATCTAAAAGGTGGTAAAAAAAAAAAAGAGGAGATAATAATAAAATTAAGAGAAGGAAGTAGGGAGGGTAAAGGTATAAAATACAATAACAGAAGGATGCTTTAAAGAATGTACCAGGAACTATGGGCCCAGGAAGCAGCAATGGCCCCAGAGAGGTAAGGATTTTCTAATGAGTTTGCCCCCTAGAGGTAGATGAATGACACTGCCTTTCAAGTTGAAGAACGCAGCCCTGTGGATGGTCTTTTATGAATGCTTCAAGAGAATCGGGGTGGGAAATTTAATAATTACCAAAACTTACCTTTGCATAGATACACAGTTGTTCTAAGTTTTCTGTGAATGGCAGTTGTATAAAAGTAGTAATAGACATAATTTCCATGGTAGCAAACAAAGGATTTAGGCATTGAGAAGGTTAAACCAATATTAAGCAGAAATTCCTAGTAGTTGGTTCCTAGGCAACCAACAGTTACCTTTGCCTAGCTTAAACCATGACTCAAAAAAATAAATAAGTAAATCAAGTTGTTTATAAAGAAATATGCCAGATTCCACTCACTGGGCTATTGTGGTCAGCTGTATAATTTCTTTTACAGTACAAACCACAGATCTGGGAGCACGAAAGAAGGGGTTTGTAGGGTCACTGCTAGATTATATTTAATACAACTAGTAAGAAGATCTCCATGGATATCTACACATAACCACACAACCAAAGAATGTTTTCTCAAGGGACTTCAGGAATATTTTTCAGAGGTTGCTTTTTCTCTTTTTTAACTTCAAACCCCCTTGAGTCAGACAGACTAAACTTGTTGGTTCCAGAGGAATATCCCTCACTTGCTTAACAGAAGGCATTTTATTACTTATAACCCAAGGTAATGTTTTTAAATTCTGTGAAATTATAGATTCCTATGGTAGTGTTGTGCTCTGTTAAAACCAAAGAAATTAAACATTAAAATCCCAAAGTTTTAATTTACTTTGGTGAGTTTTCTGAATTATTTTAGAGCTGAGTTGAGTCACCTTCTCTTGACTCCTCCACCACTTTTGTGTCTAGGCTGTTGCTCCCCGCCCCCCATACTACCAGTAAGTGGGCCTGATAGATTTTAGTCTTTATCCCTACATGGTCTTAAGAGGGAATGGTTTCAATGCAAGGTTCCTGTCTTTGAATATAGAAGGTTGTTTTGGATTTCAGAACCAGATGGAATATGTAAAACTGGCTGTAAAAGATCTGGGCCTCACAGTGAAAAACACAAATTCTCCTCATGCTGCCTCTGGTCAACTAAATTGCAAGATAACTTGGCCATTCTTGAAATTTTAGCAGATAAAAACTTACATAAATGGCCTCTTGAACCTGAGAGGGAAGTTCTTTCCATGCTTTCTTAATGTGACTCTGAATTATAATACCTGCTATGAATTCCTAAGTTCCTTTTAATATGAGCCTTGTGAGAAGATAGAATCGGTTTAGAATTAAAAACAACAAAACTGTGGAATAACTCTTGAGCAGATAGAAAATGTCTTAGAATGTTTGCATTTTAATAGAAAGTGTTAAGAACAAAACCATTAATACATGAGCATTTAACTAAAACTGTTTACTTTAAGTCAAGTACCATATTAACTTTAAGAGAAAAATGTTAAGTATGAAGCTATTATTACATAAACATTTAAAATACATTGACAGCAGCATAATCTTCTCCCACCTGTGTTTTCAGGATTTCTGGGCTACGGAATGGAAAATCTGAAAAGGTGAATTTGACCACCGGAGGGGTCTAGCTTTAGTCAGGAACACAAGATAAATCTGTTTTATATCATAAAGACTTTTAATTGTAGATTAGGGTCCATAGATAATAAAAATAAAAACATTAAGGCTTAATTTATTGACTAATCCATTCTTTGAAAAGTATTAATTACTTGCTTTCTGTGTGTCAGGGCCAGTATAGGTGTGTACAAATAGGAAGAAAGGAAACATTCAAGTAATAAGTGAAGCTGTGTAAAATACTCACTTATTAGATTAAAATATTCTCCTCAAATATGAGGAAATGACATTATACTTACCTTGAGAAGGAGCATTATATTGCTAATTTAAGCTATTCTATATTAATACTTGAGTATAGATTGTGAACCAAGCGTAATGCCATTTCCCTAGGGAACAATGGGACCAGGACAGATAAAACCCATGTCAGATAGTGAAGACCAACAATTAAACCAACAATTAAAACAGGGAGATCACAGGGAAATTCAATTCTGTGTGAGAGGTGACAGCAGAGCTATCTTCCCAGGGGAAGTAGAATATAACCTTCCAAACTAAGGGATTCTCCAGTAAATGCTCTCACATCAGGACATGTAACTGACTATGTCAGGGATTGTCAACCTTTCTCACTTCATGACACACAAAAGTAATTACTAAAATGCTGCAGCACACTAAAAGTAGATTTTTTTTTGCCAATATACACACCAAAAAGGGTATAATTTTTATTCATTCACACCAGATGGCTATTGTTATGTTGGCTGTTGTCATTTTTAAATTTTATAATGTAAGGAAAAAGAGGTCAGTGCCCCCGACTGAATAGTCAGGTATTTCATGTTTTTAAAATTCTTGTGGCACAGCAGTTGAAAATCATTGGAGCATGCCCTTACATTGATATTTGTTGGTGTGTGCTATTAAATATGGCATAACAGAAACAAATTAGCAGCTACCTGTCTCTTTAGAAAGAACCACAGATCCACAGAGACCACCAGAAACTGGCATCAGTGAGGCAGGATCTGTGTCCCTCACAAGGTCTCCAAGGGACTGGGGGTGTGCAGTGTGCTCCCCGGACTGGGACGTGTTGCAGTAGATTATGATATTATGTATTTTGGGTATTGTATGCATCTTACTTGCTAAGAAATGATAACCTCAACATTCTATACTGATGTGAAATAGAGAGATGTCTCACACCTAGCACTGTGCCCTGAACAGGTGCTGGTCAGCTGATGCCACGGAACAGAGTAATCATAGTGTAAGGAGGTAGATTGTGAGGAAAAGAAATTGGTATGTGGCTTTTCTGTACCTCAAAAGTCATGTCCAAGGCACTTGGTCAAGGTATTTTCAACCTATAAGGAAGGTTTATTAAGCAAATTTAAGTTTCTTATCTGCTCAGTCTCAGTTCAGATTCACAGGCTTTACTTCTGCTCCAGGAGCGTTCTAATTGGGAAACAAGGATAGTTGCTTGCCTTGGAAGTGTCTGAGATGGCAATCAGAGCCACACCACATGTAGATTCAAGCTTGCAGTGTCTCGCAGAAGTAAAACAACTCATTTTGTGAAGGTTAACATCTTTGCTTCATTCTAAAGATGTAAAAGGAAACGGACATGTATTGAGCATGAACTAAATGCCAGAGTATTTACTTGTAACCACATTTCTGCCCAAGAAAATTCCTAGAGGCAAGTTGTTGTTCTTTACACAGGAGTTCCTTGAGGCACAGGGAAACTGAATCACAGGCTCAGGTTCCTATGTTCACAGTGCCCATGCATGGAGGAGCCTGGATGTGAAGCCAGGAAAGCCTCACTTCAGTATGATATAAACTAATTAAAGCTCATTTTATATGGCTATTGGGAAGAGGTTTGTCAGTCATTCTTTCATTACAAGGTAAAGCATAGGTGACGCTGTTTTACTTTATAATATGGTTAAAGGTATTTATATGATGACTACATACTTTTCTTTTGTGTATTAGATATGATTGGATATTCCAACTTATTCAAGTCACTAGTGTGTGTTCTAGGCCATTAAAATAACTTAAAATGTGAATCATTATTTATGTAAAATAAACAGGGGTTTTTTAAAATATATTTTATTGATTTTTTACAGAGAGGAAGGGAGAGGGATAGAGAGTTAGAAACATCGATGAGAGAGAAACATCGATCAGCTGCCTCCTGCACACCCCTCACTGGGGATGTGCCCGCAACCAAGTACATGCCCTTGACCGGAATCGAACCTGGGACCTTTCAGTCCACAGGCCAACGCTCTATCCACTGAGCCAAACCGGTTAGGGCAAAACAGTTTTAATGATATGCTAATAGATGATGGTTATGATTGCAAATTAAAACATTTTGCTGTGCTGCTACTGTAATGCATGGTTAGATGCATATGAATATGCCTACAAGTTTAAATTTTAAATGTGTATATACACACACACACACACACATATACACACACACATATATATACATTATATATATGTATATATATATATATTAACTTGAAGAGAAAAATATATATATTTTAGCATTTTCTAATTATATTCTGATAGTTACCAAATTCATTATGTTCATTAGTTAATGGCTGCCTTAAAAATAGCCCCTTTAGTTATGAACAAATAATTAATAGATATATTGATGTATGAATTATTCCTACAATGCCAGCTATGATAGCTATAATTTGATTATAAGCATACACCACTAAAAATATTTCCAAGCCACATGATTACTGGTATTATCTAACTGGATAGTCTTGATTGACTTTCCTAGCAACTATGACTATCTTCCATAAACACTAGGGCTATAATTTGAAAAGAGTGTGTGGGAAGTATTGTATCCTCAGATATTCAGTTAACAAAGGACAGGATGTCTGTCTTTCTAACTGCTGCTTTGAAGTTCACTCTGTACTATCTTTCTCCTTCCATTATATGGCTACACTTAAATGTCTGATTATGAGAGATTTGGAAACAAGTAAATGGTGTTTGAATAATTCATGCCAAATCTCCCCTTTGATGTTGTCCCACTTCTCTCCCAGGTAAATTTGTTTGGTAGTTTGGTAGAGATCAACCTTTGGAATTTGTAGTGTAATTGACAGTGGCTAGTCAAATGAAAGCCACATTTATGTTCAACTCAATAATATCCCTTAAATGACCTGATTATGTAAACAGTGGACCTAAAAAAGAACAAAAGAATCCTTTCGAACAACTTTTTAGCCTAAGTTATAAATACATGTTTTAAAAAAGGACACTATTTGCATGACTGAAAAACATGCATTTGGCAGAGTCTCCAAAGCTTGATTTTAATTACAATGGCATCACGTTTATTCCACTGCATCTAATGCTAAAAATATGCATTTTGAATAGAAAGTTGATATATTGTTCCTAATTCCTACAACTTTATTTTTAATTCAATTAAAGATGAACAAGCCTCTTTATATTTTGGTTTGAGAGGACACAATTGTTTGGAATGTTAAAGTTTTTCTTCTCTCTCCATTTTGGGAAGGAAAGATTGATTTTCAAAATCTGCATTCCTCTAACAATGAGCGATATATAATGACATACTTTATTATTTTTTCCTACTACTCTGTACTACAGGAAGATGACTCTTAAAATCAGTAATTGTGTATCTGCAAAGGCAATTTATTTAACTTTGAAACCATATAAAAGCATCTGGATTCTGGGGTTTATCCTTTTTGAACAGAGTTGAGAAGGTAGACCATCTTTTAAATTCCCTTGGATTTACTTAATGTAAGGCCTTTCCTTTTGATTTTATTCTAAAGTAGTTCCAGTTTCTTTAACACAGATATTTGCTAAATCTCAGATGCTCTACATCACAAAGGTTATCCTGACATCTTTGCATGAGTTAGTAGCAGTCAGGTGCCCAGATATTGGTGGCCCTGGAATGTTTGGCTGTTCATACACTAAGTCATCCTGTTACACACTCCCCCCCCTTTTTTTGCTTGTTTTTTATTTTTATTCAGCCCTACCAACTTCAGTCTCCGAAATGAATTAGAGCATAAAGTTAAAAGAGGTGGAAAATAGGATAATAATTTTTCTGTTTTTTGAAACCCCCTGAGAATATAAAAGTTAAGGCCTCAGGCAAATAGTCTTATGTTATTTATTCTTAACTTGTTCCTTGCCTACCCAGAAGCTTAGTGAGGAAAATGGTTATAGCCTTCTTCCATATTAGCCTCCTTTTCAAACTACCCCTTATTAAAGATGTTTATTTTTCATTATTCTTTTCAAATGGAATCTTTGCTGACTGTGATGTGGATCTGGATAATGTCTAAAAGACTGAATGGTGAATTGGATTGCTTACAATAGCAACAACAATAGGGATATTAATCACTAACATTTATTGGATATGTTCTGTATGCTGAGTATGAAAAATTAACTCTTGAGCTTTATAGAGTAGATACTGCTATTATCTTAAATTTAATAATCTATAATAATAAAAGTGTAATATACTAGTTAGACCAGATGAAGCCAGGGCTGCGAGGGAAGCCCGGGTCCTGGGTACCAGAGAGAAGCTGGTGCTGGCAGCTGGGGGAAGGATGGATGGCCTACTCTTACATGAATGTTGTGAAGAAATAATGGTACTAAAATTATATAATTTGCTCACAGTTACTCAAACTACAAGAGCTGGGATTTCAAACCCTGACAGTCAGAATCAGTCTTTGCTTTAAGTTCTATCCAGGTGCTCATGCTAGTCTTCAAATCAAAATCTATTGGTGTTGAATCCCGCCCCCTTTTTTTCCATTAATTCAAGAAATATTCAACTTATCCTAAATGAAATAGATAAGTTTCCTGCTTTCATGAAGGTAAGTTATGGTTAAAAAAACGTTAATAAAAATAGTGAAAACACAGATAAATAAGAAAACAAAAAGACTTTTGTAGTAAGTACTATAAATAAAATAAACGGAGTAGTCTGATATTCTATAAGGTGGTCAGAGGGAGGCTTCTGTGAGGATGACTTTTAAGTTGATACTTGAGTGATCAGAAGGAGCCAGGGATCAAAAAGACCAGGAAAATGTTGAAGGTGGAGAAAGCAAAAAGCACAGAATCACTGTGATGGAAAGGAATTTAACATATTCTAGGAATTGTCAGAATGTTACTGTGAATTGTGCATAGTGAAAAAAGGGAAGAGTCATACCAAATAAAGTGAGAAAGTCAGAGGCCAGATTTTACTGGGCCTTAAAACTAGTACTGCCCGATGAAATACTGGGTGCTCAGTTAAATTTGAATTTTAGATAAACAACTGATGCCTTTTTTGTATAATCTCAAATATTTCATGGGACATACTTATGCTAAATAAATTCATTGTTTGCCTGAAATTTAAATTTAACTGGGTATTCTGTATTATTATTTGCTACACTTGACAGCCCTATTTATAATTCATGATACTTGGTAGATTTTAACATAAGTGATATGGAAAGCTACTATTTTAAGAAAGAATCTTACGAAAGAGGATATTATCTTATTTGCATTTTAAAAAGATTTTTCTGGTGGCTTGAGGAGAACAGACGAGAAGGAGATGAAAGATGTAAAGGGATCACTTAAGAGGCTATGGCAGTAATCCATGGGAAAGATGATAATAGCTTAGACTAGCGTGATATTGGTAGCTATGAGTTCAAAGTTTATTTTGATGTCAGAACCTATTGAATTTGCTGAAAGATTAGGTGCTGGGTTGAAGAAATAAAAGAACTAAGCATAATCCCCAGATTTCTATGGAGTATGATGCCACTTATTAAATTTCAAATTACCAGGTTGGACAGGAGAGGTGAGGAGAGGATTATGCTTTTGTGAGGCATCTAACAGGACATTCAAGTAAAGATGTCAAATGGACAGCTCGATCAATGAATAAAAGTACCCCGAACCTTTTTCCCTTAATGAGATAAATAGGAAAGATGGCAAGTAGAAGTGAATGCCTTTCTTGTGCCATGACATAGATAGGGTACCAGGGATACAGCAGTAATTAGAATAGGTTACTTTTTTTGCCCTAGCTGGTTTGGCTCAGTGGATAGAGCATTGGCCTGTGGACTGAAGGGTTCCAGGTTCGATTCCAGTCAAGGGCATGTACTTTGGTTGCGGGCATATCCCCAGTAGGGGGTGTGCAGGAGGCAGCTGATCAATGTTTCTCTCTCATTGATGTTTCTAACACTCTATCCCTCTCCCTTCCTCTCTGTAAAAAAATCAAAATATATTTTAAAAAAAAGAAAAGGTTACTTTTGGAGAAGCACTCATTAGAGGGAGATATCTACACTAATAAAAGAGAAACATGCAAATTGACCATCACCCCACCACGCCCACCAGCCAATCAGGAGGGAATATGCAAATTAGAAAGTCAAAGATGGCAGCCACCCAGCTGCTCCAGGTGCAGAGTGGCCGGGCAGGGCAGGATGCTTGCTATGAGAGGGAGGGCGGGGGTAGGGGGTGAAGGGATCTACAGGAGCAGCACTCAGGCCACAGCGAAGGCGAAGACTGCAGACTCCAGAGTCTGCTGCGAAAGCAAAGACGAAGATGGCAAACTCCAGCCAGAGCAAAGTCCTGGGTCCCGGGTGCCAGAGGAAAGCCAGTGCTGGAAGCCAAGGGAAGGAAGGCCTATTGCATGAATCTCTTTGTGCAATGGGCCTCTAGAATGCAAATAAGGACAGTATAATTTGTTAATTGCTATGAAAGAGGTATCTGCCAGGCACTCCATGGGTGTGGAAGCAGAGAGACAATTATTTTTGCTTAGTAAAGGGTTATATTTGGCTTCGGTCTTTAGGGGAAGGATTTGTTCACAAAGTAGTATGGGAAAAGAATGGTAGAAAAGAAAAAGCAAGGGAAAAAACATGGCTAAAGAGGCAGGACATGCAGGAATGACACAGAATAGGTACATAATAGAAACTTACTGGTGCTGGAAGAGACAGGACGTAGTGCTCAGAAGGCAGGTGGGGGCTATTTTGGGTGAAGTGTTGTGGGGCTGTATGTAAGCCACTTGTTCTAAATTTTAAGTTTTGTTGAGATTCACTTTATATGTTGACAAATTGTTAGAGTAATAATGTATGTCTATATGTATTCTAGTTCTTATCTAATAAAAAGTTGCATTTTTATTATAAGCTAGTGTTAATTTAGTACTGATTTTTTTCCCCCTATTTCTAAGTCTGATGCAAGGTCAGCTTGTTGCACAGTTGATCCTATGGGGAAATATGAGAAGGAAATAACTAGAAAAGTTGTGGAAGATGTAGTGCTTACTAATTTGTGGTACTTATAACTAATTATTAATTATTCCATGTAGTTGCCCCAAACTTCTCTTGGGACTAAGATGTGTTTGTGGGAGTGGAACACTGTTCCTTCCCTTAGAAATTGGGCTGACCTTCCTCTAGGTGTTTCTTTTGTGTCACAGATTCTAAGGAGGTGCCAATGTGCTTTAAAAAAATTTTTTTATTTCATTGTTTAAGGCATTACAAATAATAGTACATATGTCTCCTTTTTTCCCCCCCATTGACCTCCTTCTGGGTTCCCCTACCCCCTGGCACTTGCCCTCACTGCCTCCCCTCCCAGTGTCTTGTGACTATTGGTTGTGCTTATATGCATGCATACAAGTCCTTTGGTTGTGCTTTTAACACTAACTCTGTAGAAAGAGCTGAGGACACTATTATGTTGTGAATGTGTCAGAGTTTTGAGTTTTCTTACAACTTTTTTTTTTCTGTTTATGAGCTCACAAAACAGTTGTGCTATGAAATTAATCACGTGTACATTTTGAGTGATCTTTAATAGTTGTTACATATTATTTATTAAAATGTTACCAATACATTGGGTTTTTTAAAAAATTAAACATTGAACTTCTAACAAATTAAATATAAATAATTAACCTAATATTAATGGAAATGGATTAAAGTGGTCAAAATGCATTCCAGGATGTTTTTTGTTTTAGTTAAAAAGAAATTGAGCCCAACTTGCGTGGCTCAGTGGTTGAGTGTAAACCTATGAACCAGGAGGTCACATTTCCATTCTTGATCAGGGCACATGCCCAGGTTATGGACTCAATCCCCAGGAGGAGGCATGCAGGAGGCAGCCAGTCAATGATTCTCTCTCATCATTGATCTATCACTTTTCTCCCTTCCTCTCTCTGAAAACAATTAAACCATATTTTTAAAAAGGAAGAAATTGAGCAAAATAATATGGGTGCATGCTTACAGCTTACAATGTGTGACTTGGTGGACTTACTATACTTAATCCATTTTCCAGATAAAACCCATGACTGCTGTTCGGTGCCTTTGTGCATATTGAATTTTCTCCTGACTCAGGAATCAGTCCTGTGACCTAGTTGTTCACCTATTTCTGTCTTACCAGAGTAACTGATATTCTGAACCAGTACTCATTTTGGCTTATTCTCAAAACACAGGAAAAATAATGTGTGGTTCTTTCATGTATGGCTTGTATGACTGTCCTTAGATAAGTTTGGGATCCAATAGGACATTTATTTTTTGCCTTAGAAGTCATTCAACACATTGCCCATCTCTCCCTAACCTGGACTCCACTCAGCCAAAACTCAATGGATTTGATTGCTAGAAGTAGTGAGTTTGCTTAATTACAGAATACAATCCTAGAGGAAACTTGAAGAGATCATGCATTGCACCCCCAGCTACGCTCAAGAGCATGTGTGAACCATCCCAGATGGCAATCTATTTTAATAAGATAAATGGAATAATTTAAACAAATATTTAAACATTTTTCAATGTTTGTTTTTTCAGCTGGGGAGTAAAGCACTTGCATCCAAGAAAGTTTAGGTCAGCCATCGTGACTTAGGGAAGAGTCACAGCATTTAAGACCTTGTCTATCACCCACCCCTGCCCATTTCTCAGCATATCTCTTTTTAGCCATCTTTGTTTCTGTCCCTCATAATAAATGGAGAACTCAAGCGCCAGCCTGCTCCAACTGAAAAGAGAATTATTTTTGTAGTGGAAAGTACATGTGTTTGGGTGTCAGATAGACCTGAATTCAAATATTTGCCTCTTTGTGTTTTTGAAATTTTTTTGTTTGTTTCTTAGATCGCTTTAGTTTCTCCGTATATAAATGAGCTTAATAAAGCTTTCTTCTAGCTTTTCTGAATGGTTATGAGGATTGGAAATGACTGCAGGAAAAATTATGTGATTGTGGCATAGTTATCAAAGTTCTCCCAAATTTCCCACATACAAGGTGCCTCTGAAAGCCCCCGAATATAAGTAGATAAGCAGTGGAAGAACTAGGGACCCACTCACAGTAGTGAAAACCAACAAGTTACCAGTAATCATGTGTATAGTAACAGATGAAATGCAAAGGGAGTCGGACAAAATCCGAAAGTCAGAGAACCCCTAAATTTCCCACAGATTCTTACTGGAATGTGTGCGGACCAATGTGAAAACAGAAGCAACCCTGGAAGAAAGGTAGCTGGTTCAAACTCATTGGTGAGAGTGAGCATCAGAAAGCCCTGGAGCAGCTTAGACCCAAAAGCCAAAGCAACTTTCCAGGACAACATTGCAAACTGAGGAGAAACTGCTGGAGCAGAATCCAAATTAAGTTGAACAAGGATAATCAGGAAGCATTAAAGAGAAGATAAAAGTCAGGGAGGGGGCAGCCGACAGAGATTTTAGGAAAGGAAAGGTCATGTTTTTGAATATTTAATAGACTTAATAGGAGAGGGTGCTTCAGGGCTGTGAAACTAAGAAAGATAATGTGGCCCACAGCTCCCAGAACCATCAGAACCAGAAAGGAAGGCAGTGGAATTATGTATGTGAAGTTCTATTGAAAGTTAAAGGGTGACAGTGGGAGAGAGAGAGGGAGAGAGAAAGAGAAAAAGGAGAAGTGAGAGAGAGAGAGAGAGAGAGAGAGAGAGAGAGAGAGATTGGTTGGAGGATATCTATAAAAAGATTTAGGAGACAGCAAATAACTGTAATATTCACTACTTCTGACTATCAAGTCCATTGAGTTTTGGTTGAGTGGGGTCCAGGTTAGGGAGAGATAGACAGTGTGTTGAATGGCTTCTAAGGCAAAAATAAATGTCCTATTGGATCCCAAACTTGTCTAAGGACAGTCACACAAGCCATACCACACATTATTTTTCCTGTGCTTTGAGAATAAGCCAAAATGAAGTAGTTGTTTTATTTTCATCTTTAATTGAGCCAACTGTAAAAATGATGAAATAATTTAGAATATTGGACCGCTGCCTTGATAACAGTAAGAAATGAATATTTCAAGATGTAATAGTGGTATTATGTCTATATTTAAAAAGATTCCTTATTATTTTGAGATAAATATGAAATAATCAAGGATAACTTGTTATAGATTATGTCAGCTACTATATTTGAATATCATATAGAACATAATTATATTTTCATTAATACCACTCTCATCCATTACTTGCAATAATACAATGAATTTCTCCTTGGTCTCCCCACTCCTCCTCTTTGTCTCTTAGAGTTTATCTTCAATTTATCATCCAGATGACTAAACATATAATTCAGATAATAATTTTAGCAAACATTTATGAAGCACACACTCTGTGTCAGATACTCTTCTAAGTGCATTTCATATATTACCCATCTGTGATTCAGAGCAAGCCCATGAAGTTGGCCCTATATATTTTTAAGATTTGTTATTGACTAGAGGCCTTATGCACAAAATTCGTGCAAGGGGCTAGGCCCTCACAGCCATGATGGCTTTGCCTTGGCTCTTGTAGCCCCAGCTTTGTCCAGAAGGTAGTCCGGAAGGTCCTTTGGCTGTCTGGTATAATTAGCATATTACACTTTTATTTTTATAGATTTTTAGAAAGTGAGGAAGGAAGAGGGAGAGAGGGAGAGAGAAACATCAATGTAACAATGAAACATCTATCTACTGCCTACTGCACATCCCCTACTGGGTATCAAGCCCAATATCTGGGCATGTGCTCTAACCAGGAATTGAACTAGCAACTTTTAGATGCATGGAGCAACACCCAATCAACTGAGCCACACCGGCCAACATGGCCCTGTTTTATAGATAGGGAAATGGAGGCAAAAGTCTGAGAAGTGACGAGACCAGGATCTTTATCTCTCTTGCTCACTGCTGTATTTTTTTAAAATATATTTTTAGTGATTTCAGAGAAGAAGGGAGAAGGAGGGAGGGGGGAGAGAGAGAGAAAGAGAGAGAGAGAGAGGGGGGTAGAGAGAGAGAGAGAGAGAAACATCAATGATGAGAGAGAATCATTGATTGGCTGCCTCCTTCATGCCCCATACTGGGGATTGAGCCCACAACCCAGGCATATGCCCCATAGAATGTTTGTACCTAGCCTATGTAGAGGAGCAAAAAGTGAAGTTCTAGCCGCATGGTGCCCTTATTGTATGTTCCACTGTTCAATCCCTTGCTCAAACTCTTCGGTCACTCTCTCCAGCCACTCTCTCCAGCCCTGTAATTAAATCCCACTCCTTCCCACATGGTTTGTTGTGCAGCTTGGATTTCTTTTGCCAGATTGCTGCTGCCCACACTCTGTCCCAGGCTTAGGGTTACATCAACAGAGGAGGGAGCACCTTGTTCTAATTTCCCTGCCCATACTGACTCTTTTTCTAATTTATCTGCTCTGAGGAGGTATGTTTTTCCAATTTGCACTGAGGTGCCAAATGTGCTAACAGCCATGACAAGGCCCAGCAAGGTCTGGCCCTGCCTCACTCTTACCTCATTAGGCACTAATCTCTCCCTCACTCATTTTATTCCAGTCACGTTGGCCCCTGTCAGTTTCTAGAATTTACCAAGCTCTTTCCCAGTGGATGATCTTTGTTCTCTGCCAGAAACAGTATTCCCTGATATTTTTTATTCTGGTTTCTTTTCATCCTACATTCTCTGCTAACTTCTAACTTCTTAGAGAGGACATTTCTTACCACCTTCTCTCTGTTGTTCTCTGACACAATATTCTGTTTATATAAAACATTACTCAGATCAGATCATTCTCCTGCTAACATCCATTTTTCTCTCATAATAATGTTGGGCTGTAAGGGTAAAGAAAATATGCTATGCATTAATTTCCCCACTGAGTTTAGAACTGAAAAGTCCACACGAGAGCCAAGAGCAAAGGAGATCCCAGTGTCACCCCTGGTGGTAATGATATTGGGGAACCTGCTTAGTTGTGAGGCCACATGGGACCGGCGACTTCTCCCTGAACTGTACTCACTCTCCAGAATTGTAGGTTTCCCCCTGCCCAGGTAAAGCTGCCTCCCATGTGTTCCTGCATGTGTGAACAGGTTAGCAGACTCCTGCCTGTGGTTGAGCAGATCTGAGCAACAGAGTGCCTGCAAGGGTCACCACCTGGTATGCTAAGTTCCTGTTCCTAAACTAACTAACCAGGTTAAGTCATGCCTCCTCCCTCTGCTGGGGGCAGAGGAAAGATGACATTGTTCCTGCATGTTTGTATTTTCTGAGAACTGGGATGGATGCTCTCCCCTCTCTCCCTTCAATGGAAGCCAGAGGGGGAACCCCAAGGAACATCCTGTTTGGGTTTTCCCCTGATCCAATGCACCCCAGTGTCCTCGCTCTGCTGGATTGCTAAATTTTCAGGGATTTGGTGTGCCAGCTTTGGATCTTCTGACAGCATGAGTTCACTCCTGGAGAGGAGTATGTGCATCAGAGAAACGGAAAATTGGTGAGTACTGCAAAACAGTTAAGCTGCTTGTGAAACATATTCCAGAACACCACCATCGAGGCCCTCTGACCACTTCAAATACCAGTCTCACCCTTCTCACTGAGTCACAGAAATAGGTCTTTCTGATCCTAAGAATGTTGAACTGGTTTTTGCCGTAAGTCCTTTAACTTGTTTCTTTCTGGAATGATCTTTTGCATCTATCTGTATGTGGCTTATTCCTTCCCATTCAGATCCCAGAGAAACACCACACCCTCCGAGAGGCCTTCCCAGACCATCAAAATAAGGAAGTCCCAGTCACTCTCTGTCATGTTGCCCATTTCTGTTTATTTATAGTACTTTACCACCTAAATGTTTACAGTACTTTAGTATCTAAACTTTCTCAGCTACTGTTGTCCATAGGCTGTAAACTATGAGAGCAGGGTCTTATACCTGATCCCTAACCAAAAGTCTGAGAAGCAATAAGAGCAGGATCTTTCACTCTCTTGCTCACTGCTGTATTTTTTAAAATATATTTTTAGTGATTTCAGAGAAGAAGAGAGAGAGAGAGAGGAAAACATAAATGATGAGAGAGAATCATTGATTGGCTGCCTCCTTCATGCCCCACACTGGGGATTGAGCCCAAAACTCAGGCATTTGCCCCACCCAGGAATCAAACCATGACTTTCTGGTTCACAGGTTGACACTCAACCACTGAGCCATGCCAGCTAGGCTCACTGCTGTATTTTTTATGACCTATGTGGCTAGCACACAGACAGCTGATTATCTATAATAATAAAAGCATAATATGTTAATTAGATCAGACAGCTGATAATGACCTTCCAGACATCATTCTGGATGAAGCCAGGATGGTGAGGGCTGAGGCAGAGGTGATTAGGGGTGAGCAGGCAGGCAGACAAGTGGTTAGGGGCAATCAGGCAGGCAGGCAGAGGAGTTAGGGGGTGACCAGGCAGGCAGGCAGGTGAGCAGTTAGGAGCCAGCGGTCCTGGATTGTGAGAGGCTGCAGGCCGGGCTGAGGGACCTGCATGCACGAATTTCATGCACCAGGCCTCTAATATTTAATAACTCTAGTTCAAGTCTAACTACAAATTCTCATCGGTGAAAAATAAAGCAGAGATAAGTCCAACTCCACATTTGGATAGACATTATTTTTTTGATGTCTTAAATGATACGTTTCTTATTTTGGAAAAATAGAATATTACTGCACAGTATAAATTCTTATTTATCATATTTATAGTATACTTTGTGTGTGGAATTCTCCAAATAAAATTGGAGGCATGATTTTTCATATAAACTCTGGAATGTTTCTTGAAGTCCCAAGTAGGGATTTCAAGGGCCAAACACAGTACTTTCCTGTTAGATACCTTCCAGGCCTTTTTCCTGTAAATGAGAGGTGCAAATTTTATTTTTTATAAAAATTTTAATTTTAAATCATGCTTTCCTCCCAGTGAATTTTTGTCATTCTTGTTTCCCTATAAAGCTTTGGCTAAATATGTATCTTGGTAAATTCTGAAATAGGTTATTTGTAATGGCAAATCGGTTATTATAAATCTTGATATTTATTGTGAAAGTTTGTGTTTTATTTTTTATTGAAATATAATTGACATATAACATTCCATAAGTTTAAAGTATACAATGTGTTGATTTAATACATTTATATATTATAATATGATTATCATTTTAGTGTTAGGTAACATCTCTATCATGTCACATAATTGTTATTTGTTTTCTTTTTTGGTAAGAACAGGTAAGATCTAGTCTTAGGCAACTTTGGAGTTTATAATGCAGTATAATCACAGCAATGTGCATTAGGTCTCCAGGACTTAGTTACCTTAGTTATCAAACATGGTTGCAACTTTGTACCCTGAAGCAAGTTGGCTCTTTAATTAGTTAACTAAGAACTGCTTTTAGATTCAGAAGAAATGTGGAACTCTTCAGAATCATCCAATTTTCTTCAAAGCTGAGTGTGCTCAGTGCAACATCTTAGGAACATCTTCACTTTATAGGAGGACACATTGTTCCTATACAGGAACACATTTAAGTAGCTAATAATGTTAGCAAAGTCATTAAAACAACTTTCTAAAAGCTTTGCTTTAGAGAGTATAAAACACAATACAAATCAAAGTAAGAAGTCAAGGCAGAGCAGTGATCCAATTAGCCGTTCTTCAAGATGTCCTGTTCAGAGATCCAATTAACAGTTCTTCAGGATGGTGAGTACAGGTCCACTCTTTTCAGGGTCAGCAACATCCCCACCATTACTCCATGTGTCACTGGCAGCTCTGGCATGGCCTCCCTGAGAATTGCTGCCTCGTCTCTCTTGGCCAGAGATGGTTTTCCCCGCTCTGTAGACGTGAGACAAGATTCTGTGTTTCTGTGAACCCTGCATCCTACCTAGAAGAACGTGGTATTTCTTTTTATGGATGTTGGAAAGTTACTTTTTGTCTCAACTCAAGGTCAGAAAAGAAGGGATAGAGATGTAGCTTTTAACATGGTAGATGTATATTAATGGGCAAAGAGAACCTTGTGAGGGTGAGATGTGTGACAGGGTTCTGGGACCAGCTGTTGTTCTGGAAGCTCTCTAACGGTTTAGGTGACACATGAACAGCCCTTGGCAAACTGGTGGTTTTGTTAATGGCATTGTTGTCCTTTAGTTACCTCTAGGTTTCCTTCCATTGAAACTAGTAGTAACAGTCTCTTCTGGGATTTTGGGCTTCTTTCTCCCTAACCCTTCTCCTACCCTCAGAGGAATGGAACATGACTACCTTTGGTTCTCTGCTCTAAGCTATCTATAGAATACATCCATTGAGATGAGTTGCATTCATTGATAATAACATAATAAAATAATTTATTCCAAGTAGGCTTTTATTTTATAAAAGAACACAGGAATGAACTCAGTAATATGAATTTCTATTCATGAAATGTCCAGGTTATAATAATGGCACCAAAGAGTCTTTATAATGTACCACAAAGCCCATTAGCTTAGACAAGCACCCAAGGGATGAAAGAAAAGGAAACTGATATTTGCTTAGAACATGTGATGAGATACTTTTATTTATTCTACTCTTAGTTAAGATTTTTTTTCTCTGAAAATGAAATCAATTGGACATAAAGTAGGTTAAATGACCCTTTAATGCCCGTATCTATATTTACAAAAAGTGTCCTGATTAATGTATTCCAATCTCAATTCTGTAACAACACACAAAACAGCACATCCGTGACAATAGCAACATCATCTTTCTTCAGTTTTTGCCAGATCTGAAAGAATAGACAAGCTGTAACCTACCATGCAGTTGGACAATATGGATATGAAGTGGCTAGGCACAGGGAATGCTATTACATAAATCTCATAATAATGGGGCCAACAGGAAATCAATGCTATTTGGATAACAGCTTTTTTGTACAATATCTCTAAATTTTACACTAGAATATATCCATGGACTCAGGTAGATAAAACTTAAAACTTAATTGTTACCTAGACAATTAACTCATTGTCAGAATCTGAAAGTAATTTCTATTCAGAAGAATTATATCACTTTATTAAGAAGTGTAATTTATAAACATGAGTCTACCTGCTTAAAAGTACATAGTAAGGCCTTTTGTTCCTCTCCTATTTTCTGCTTTCTCAATCTGTGTAGTAGCAATTGTACTGAGGGAGGGTGGGTGGGGGTTATGGGGGGGTGGCAAGAGATCAACCAAAGGACTTATATGCATGCATATAAGGATAACCAATGGACACAGACACTAGGGGGGTAGGGGCATGTCCTGGGAGTTGGGAGTGGTTGAGGAGAGGTCAATGGGGGGAAAAGGAGACATATGTAATACTATATGTAATACTTCAAACAATAAAGAATTAAAAAAAAAAAGAGTTATGTTTTAAACCTCCCGTAAGTTGATGTTGAATGGAATAACATTGTGGCACTTTGGATTCCTAAGAACTTGAGTAAAAATGTTAATTCCTCAAAACAATTTTTAAATGTTCATCATTTTAAACTACAGATAATGAATGAGTGGCATGATCAATCTTTAACTGGTATAAAACTTGGTCTAGAACATATGACTTGTAATGTGTTATCTATTCCTTATAATCTGCATATATAGCATAAGTTCGATTTTACAAAAAATAACTAGTCTTGTCTGGGTGTTAGAACAACTGTTTTATTTTTTATTTTTTATGTAAATATTTAATAACAACAAAATGTGTGTATAAATAATAATGTGTGTATAAATGATAATGTAAAGAACCCAGCTATAATTAGGACCAACTTTAGGCAATAAAATATTATTATAGTTGAAATTCCTTGTGTACTTATTATTTTTATTTCTCTACTCCCACTCCCTGAAGGAGCCACCATTTTAAAGAAAGCTGCTTTTCTTTGTAGTTTTTTTCTGCCTAATCAATATATGGATTAGATTAAATGTTTATGAAATGAATATTAATGATCTCATATTGCACATAATCTCCAACTTGCTGTTTTCATTCTACATTATTTTTTGTGCTGTCAATCCATGAGAGTACCTGAAGGGCATTTATTTTCACTACTAAATAGTCTTACATTATATAAATAGAACCCAATATTATTCATCTCTCTTGTTTCCAGTAGCTTTAATTTATGTGCTAACACCCAAAAAAATAAATGCTACAAAGAGTTTTGTAAATATTCCAGTGTGCAAATCTATAAGTTTCCCTAGGGCAGTTGTTTTCATGGCTGATTCAGACCTCACCTCAGAGTTTTTGATTTATTAAGTTTGGAAATGGCTGAGAATCAATATCTGATGCATCTCCAAGTGTGAGGAAGGAGGTCTACTTTCTTAGGTTAGAATCCACACTCATTTACTTGCTAACTATAAAAGTTTGCACAAATAGGTACTTAACTTTTATGTGCTTCAGTTTCCTCATAGGAAAAATTGGGAATGAAAATGTCCCCTACTTCATTAGATTAGCAGTTCATGTACACTCAACATTCTATAAATATTAGTTATTATAAATTCATTATTTCTGTCTTCAGTTGTGCAAAAAATGACCCCCAGCATGGCTCAGTGTTTGAGCATCAACCTATGAACCAGGAGGTCACAGTTCAATTTCAGGTCAGGGCACATGCCCAGGTTGCGGCTCAATCCCCAGTAAGGGGCGTGCAGGAGGCAGCTCATCAATGATTCTCTCTCATCATTGATGTTTCTCTTGCCCTCTCCCTGCCTCTCTGAAATTATATATATATATATATATATTTTTTTTTTAAATAACCCCCAAATGTTTTTTGAAGTATAATTTACATACAATAAAATATATAGAGGAGTATTGACAATTACATACATCCATAGTTTAAATATAGAAAGGATGGTCCCCAGAAAGTTCTCTCATCCTACTGTTTTTAAATCATGCCTCCCTAAATTTGTTGACCACTGATCTGATTTCCATTATGATAGAATATTTTGCCTGTTTTTGGTCTTCCTATGAATGGAATTATACAATATGTATACTTTTGTGTCTGGTTTTGTCTCAACACAATGCTTTGGATTTTGACCATATTATTACATGTATCAGTGGTTTAATACTTTTTTTTCTTGAGTTGTATTCCATTTTCCCTCTACTACCACAATTTGCTTAGTGATTCTCTGGTTTTCAGAAATGGACATTTAAGTACTAGTCTTTGGGGGACACATTTTCCATTTCTCTTATGTAAACACCTAAGAACGCCCTGATGAGTGTTGCTCCGTGGTTGAAGGTTAAAC
Source organism: Corynorhinus townsendii (assembly GCA_026230045.1). NCBI lineage: Eukaryota > Metazoa > Chordata > Mammalia > Chiroptera > Vespertilionidae > Corynorhinus > Corynorhinus townsendii. Next base: position 60,019,488 of record JAPDVU010000008.1, on the reverse strand, counting down.
TATGAACCAGAAGGTTCGATTCCCAGTTAGGGCACATGGCTGGGTTGTGGCTGGATCATTGATATTTCTATCTCTCTCTCCCTATTTCTCTGGAATAAATAAAAATATATTTTAAAAAGAAAAAATACACATCTAAGGATGGATAATAATTTAGCTTTTAGTTTCAACAATTATATTTTTCAGTTCTACATGCATTTGTTACTTTATCAAATAAACATGGATAATTTTATATTGTTTGGTTAATTTTAATTCTTTCTTTGAATCTAGAATTATATTGAAATTTTTATTTTATATCCACTATTTCCAATATTGAAGTATATTTCATATATTTTCAAAATTTGAGTTTGAATCCTATTGTTTTCTTTTTCAGTTTGGATCTTATTTGTGTTGGCTTTTCCTGCCAAGGTAGTTGTAAATTTTGAAAATGACATTTCACTTGTGACATTATCTATAAAAATATAATGAAGTCTGTTAGTAATTGTTTTTCATGGGAAGACTTAATTTTGTTTCTATCCAAACAGACTTGGTGGCTCAGTGGTTGAACATTGACCTATGAACCAAGGGGCCAGGGTTGGATTCCAGGTCAAGGCACTTGTCCAGGTTGTAGGCTCAATCCCCAGTAGGCAGCCAATCCATGATTCTCTCTCATTATTGATATTTCTCTCTCTCTCTCTCTCTCTCTCTCTCTCTCTCTCTCTCTCTCTCTCTCTCTCTCTCTCTCTCCCCCCTATACCCTTCCTCTCTGAAATCAATAAAAATATATTAAAAGGAAAAAAGAAGGGGGCCATTTGCAAGCTGAGAAAACCATCACCAGGAATTGAATCGGTTGGCACAAGGAGCCAGTACCTCCCAGCCTCCAGAACTTTGAGAAATGAATTTCTGTTGCCATAAGCCACGCAGTGTATGGTATTTTGTTAAAGCAACCTGAGCATGAACTCAGATACACTGTGTGTATTCTCCTATCTGTTATCCTTTTGTTTGCTTGCTTCTATTCATCCTGCAAGGTGAATCTCAGAACATCTTTTTCTATGCAAATGTCTTTCACACTTTCAGACAAAATTGCCACATACAAATCACTGGCAGGATTTATTGGTGAAGCCTTCAAGTTTCCTCCCTCTCATGCCCTGCCATACCATCCATTTCCCAGCACTCAGTGGAGGTGAGGATGGGTGGATTTGTCGTATCCCAGAGTCCTGATTGGATCACAGCTGGCACCCGGTGGTCACATGCACTGAGCTCCAGGCCAGAGCTGGGCTGGGGCCTGCTCCTTCCTGGTTATCTTTCTGGGGCACTCCTCTCTTTGATATCTTTTCTTCCATGTGCTAACCTGAGAATATAAGAGTCAAGTTTAGGTTTGGGGGTACAAGGAAATGTTCGGCACTTCTAGTCTAGTCTAAGGGTGCTATCCTGCTTTCCATTGCACTAGTGCTTGTGTTTATCTGGCATTTCTTCCCCATAGAGAGCAAGGGCATTTGGTAGAGCAGAATAAGGCATTGTAATAAAATCAGAACTACATCTCAGTACTCACGATCATATTTACTGAATTCTTTATTATTTTTTTATCTTTTATCTTAGTATATTTCTGTGAGTTGTTGCCTTATTAAAATTATAAAATCCCAAGCACAAGGGTAATTCTATATACTATGTAAATTAGCCAGCACCCAACAATTTAGGAAGTATTTCCAGGTGCAAATACTTTATTTGGGAGGCACAGGGAACACTGTGCAGGGAACAGCAAGTAATCCCTAAATGCAAGTACGTTTTTCAGTCAACTACACATTGGACAACTGGAGATTATCTCTAGCAATAGATTTTAGATTCCTTGGGATCAAGTTTTATATATTTTTTAACTTTGTGATTTCCATAGCGCATGGCATATTGTCTTGTATATAATTGCATTTACACATGGTTTAATATTCTTGTATATACCTGTGAATAAATGATGTGTCTGATTTAATAACTATTGAATTTACATAGTTTTCAGATAATCAGGTACCTTTTTCAAATTCAAAACACAAAATACAAAAATATATAAAACTTGATAGTGACAAAATTAAATTGAAGTGTTTTTTTTTTTAATTAGTTAAGTTTAGGTACAGCTTTCCTCCTAAAAGTTGTAATTCTGCTTCTTACCCTAAAATAATTTCTAAATTTCCTATTTGAAATGCCAAATTTGAAATTCCATTAGCATCAGAACTCACAAAGTGGATAATTGAGTGGGAGCTCATTTGCAACATGGAGTTATGCCTTTAATCCAGAAGGAGATATGCATTGTATCCTACTATGCAGTGTGGTGGGCAGAGTGTAAGAAGAAACACCTATCAGCCCATCACTGCTTCTGAGAGCCTTGGCTTTCATGATAAATACTAAGTATTGGAGAATCAGACATCTCGAATCAAATATATAATTCTACTAGTTGTGGAACCAAGAACACGTAATTTTACTTCTATGTTATGACCCCATCTTACCTTCTTAATTTATTAAAACTCATACATAATGTCCTTATTCAATTATCAGATAACATGTATAAATTGGGGATAATAATAACCACAAACTGTTTATGCACTTACTGAGCCCTTCTTATATGTCCATCCTGTATAATAAAAGCCTAATATGCTAAGTGTCCAGTTGTCCCAATCAAAGCATAATATGCTAATGATATGCTAAAGCCACTCACCTGCTCCCTATGATGTGCACTGACCACCAGGGGCAGATAGTCGAATGGTCGACCAGTTGCTATGATGTGCACTGATCACCAGGAGCAGATGCTCTGACTGGTAGGTTAGTTTGTTGCTGGGGTCTGGCCCATTGGGACTGAGCGAAAAGGACTGGATATGCCCTGGAGCCCTCCTGCGATCCCTCCTTGGCTGATCAAACTTCTGCCTCCCTCCTCAGGCCCAAATCATGCACCGGTGGGGTCCCTCGGCCTGGCCTGCACCCTCTCACAATCTGGGACCCTGGGGGATGTCAGAGAGTTGGTTTCAGCCTGATCCCGCAGGCCAGACCAAGGAACCCACTGGTGCACGAGTTCCTGCACCAGGCCTCTTGTTACATAATGAGCTCAAATTAACTTACAGCCTTTTAAAAACAAGTGTTTATTAAAAGAAGCTGTGGAAGATAGGGGACTTTGTGGACTTTGGCACAATAATGGATGCTGTTCTGATGTGATGTATGTTGATATTTGTGTGTGAGTCCTCTGTAAGCAGGGCAAGATAAGATTCCTTGAATCAGCAGTGAATGACAGCTTACTATAGTCATCAGAATCGTTGATTGATAAGGGCTCTGAAGACTAGAAAGGATGAGAATTGGTGAGGTTTTGAGGACCAATAATAATAGTGATAACAACAGTAATATATTGTTGGCATTGTTAAAATGAATTCTCCATCAAAATATATTCTCTCTCCAAAGCCCTTATTTTTCTAATCCAGATGGATAAAATCCCATATCCTTTAGCTACCTCTGTTGCTTCATGAATATGTGTGGCTACTTCCTCTCTTCATCTGGTTTCTGCCAATAGTTGAAGTGCTGTGTTTTCCTCTGAGGAAGATAAATAAAATTAAATCCATTAAGGTCTACTGAGGAATCACCTTTCTTCATGGAGAGTTCATCTTTCTTTAAAATGAATGATCTGACTGTGCCTGGCTTCACTTAAATCTTGGGCTTTGTCAAGAATTAATGTTGCATAGGTGTTTACCACATATAAATAGTTTATCCTTCTTCCTTAGTAGATCATGTGGCATAGAATTTTAAGCCTGGAAAAGATATTAAAATGATTCATATATTGTACCTATCTTTTTACATTGCTATATTTATACATATTTAAAGTTTATATACATAGTAATTCTACTTAGTATATATTTTAGCTTAGGATTATCATATCTAATAGTCATAAGTTTTCATTGCTATATCTCAATGAACCATTCTGAATTTGAAAATTAAAAAAATTTACAAGCCAACTCTAACTAATAAAAGAAAATGAATGATAACAAGATTGCACGGATATAAATCATTAGTCTATAACTGATGAGCATCTACATTGAGACAACTTTTCTGGTCATTAATTTGTAAACTGTACCAAGCATTTTAATAATGCTGTTTTGTATTCATCTGTTAATGTTATGTGTAGGAAGTGATTTTAGGAGAATATGCAGAGATATGTACTGATATAAGTAAGAATGATAAAAGTTCATTGAAATCCTGTGTGTCCAATTAAAGGAGTATATATATATATATATATATATATATATATATATATATATATATATAGTATCTTCACTACATTAACTTGATTAAATAGAAAAAATTGAGAAATACTATAAAACATTAAGTTCTCTTTTTAGAAATGAAATTTATTAAAAATAAGAATAAAATAGTAAAAAATAATTTACCCACTTTGACATCCTGTTAGCATTCATTCAGTAACTCTATAGTTCAGAAGCCCTGTGGCCCATCTTCAACAGCCGATGTATGTGAGAAGTCAACAGACACATAATAAACGTCACAGCTATTACCTGGGTACAAATCAGCTCGCCGGGTCCGTGCTGACCGTGTAGAGGAGAAATGGGGTCTTCTGTGTCATGTTTGTGAAATCATCATCATTAACCTCCTTTTAAACATCAAACACGGGAAAGGTTAATACCCTTTCTAAAAAATGTCCTTAAATATGTATTGTCAGATTTACAGAGAATTTTAAACTTAGTGGTTCTGTTTCCTCGAATAAATCTTCCCTATAATAATTTTAGTTATGCTGATCACTAAAGTGAAATAAAACCAAAAAATATGGTTTTACATCCAATTACCTATTTTTCCCCCCCACAAAGGGGATTTTGTTAGCCAGGATAATGTCTTAAAATTTCTTTATCTTTTGTGTGTATGCAGCCAAAAGGTAAAAATAAATAAAAAGAGCATTTCAGTGTCCAGAATATGTCTATTTGGGGGATGAAGAGGCTTTTAGGGGAAAAAAATTGTTGTTTTTCAAGCTTACATTCCACTTTAGGTTCTCCTGGTAGGCAGCATGCCCCTGGCAGCTGCTATTTCTCTACTGGGAAGTGGTCTGTTGTGCCTGGAAGCTGGAGTTCTCCTTTAAAGATTTTCTTTAAAAATAGCAATTTCTTTCCTGGCTGGTGGGGCTCAGTTGATTGAGCTTCATCTGATGCAAAAAGAGAGTCCCATGGACCAAAAGGTCATTGGTTTGATTCCCAGTCAGGGCACATGCGTGGGTTGCTAGCTCAGTCCCCAGCAGGGGCATGCATGAGGCAGCCTTTCAATGTTTTTCTCTCTCCCCCTTTCCTCTCCTCTCCCTCTAAAATCAATAAAAACATATTTTAAAAAATAAAAATGAAAAGCAGTTTCTTCTAAAGGTTATCATTTCCAGAAAGCAGCCTTTAGCACTTTTCTGGACACAGTGGGAACTAACTGGGATCTGCAAGCTGGAAGATAGGGAAATAGTAAAATCCTGCTGGCCTCTTCCCTTCTGCCTTAGTGACCTCCTCACCCCCACCCCACACCAGGCTCCACTGCCACACCGCAGCCTTCTGTCCTGAACTCCCAGCTCCGTGAGGAGTTAGACTACCCATTATCACCAAGTTCATCTAAGGCAGTGGTCGACAAACTGTGGCTCGAGAGCCACATGCAGCTTGCGGGCCGCGGTTTGCTGCTCTGTTGACTAATGAGTTTGCCAACCACTGAATTGCTAAGGCATTAGCTAAAAGCATCCTAACGCTACACTTCTCAAATTTTCCACTCAATTGCCCCAAATTATGGTAGACGATACCTGCAAGACCGAGGGAAGCTTACATTCTGATGAAGGCTGGCAGTTTATGCATTTGTTTTAATTGCTGATACAGATATTTGGTAATTATCATGAAAATAAATCCTGGCTGAACTTTCTATAGGTGCGTTCTATGTTGTAAGCCTTAGAGGACCTAGGTCACCCATTTGTTTTCCTTTTGAAACAGATTCCAAGTGGTTTTCCTAGGAATTCTCATCTTTTCCTCAGGTACTTCCTCGGGCTACTTGTGGTCAAGCATCTTTATGTTCAGCCCTATTTAAAGATTCACAGTGTAATTGAGCATCTGAAAAGTTGAAGTAGGGCAATCCGATTGCTTTAGTTCACTTGCTTTTCTCAGACTTATTTTTTCACTGGTCACACTTTTCACAGTAACATCCAGTAAAATTATTATTCTGAGGAACACTTGGAGAAATGCTGCTTGAACACGGTGCACATTTTCTTTGTGAAACTTTCAGAGATCTGCATCCTGAAATCTTGTGGCATCAGTGCTCTGTAGAATTCTTTTTTTTTTCTTTTTTAATCCTCCCCTGAGGGTATTTTTCCATTGATTTTTAGAGAGAATGGAAGATAGAGGGAAAGACAGAGAGAAATATCCATGTGAGAGGAACACATCCATTGGTTGTTTCCTGCTGCGCCCTAACAAGGGCCCAGGGAGGAGCCTGCAACAGAGGTACCTGCCCTTGACCTGAATCAAACCCAGGACCCTTTGGTCCACAGGCTGATGCTCTATCCACTGAGCCAAACCGACTAGGACTAGAATTCTTTTTAATGGGCCTTACTTTGATGTTATGCAGTTAGCCTACAATAAGAGACAATATAAGAAAGATATTAACAAAAAAGAAAAAGTTTAAGTCTGGAGAAGTTAGGTAAGAAGTCCAAAGCTTGGTGTATTAGTTTTCTATTGCTGCACTTAAAAATTAACATGACTAGTAGCTGAAACAAACACATGATTTCTGTGGGTCTAAATTTAGGACATGGCTTAGTAGATGCTCTGCTTCCAGCCGCATCCGTCTGAAATCAAGGTGTCAGCAGGTGCTGCAGTCTCCTGAGAGCTACAACTTAGGGAGGATCCCCTTCCAAGTTTGTGTTGTCACCATTCAGTTCTTTGTGGGTAGGTAGTTCAAGGGATCATGTTCTTGCTGGTTGTCAGCCAGAGACCACCCTTAGTTCTTTGTCACTTCTGAACACTTCCTCAAAAGTAGGAAGAGGTATTCTCCGAGCTAGATGGGTTACAGTCCTATGAAATTCTATCACCTTTGCTATGTTATATTAATTGGAGGCAAACCACAGTCCTTCCTACACAAAAAGGGAGGGGATTGCATAAGACATGGATACCAGGCAGTGGAGATTATGGGGTCTGTCCATCAGCCACACAGATATTGGTGGATTCCAGAAACTAGACACTGAACCAAATATCACTCCAAAAATATGTCATTTACTACAATAGGTCCTCGGGTTACCTCAGAGATCTGTTCCTACAGTGTGACATAATGCGATTTTTGCCATAAGTCAGAACCCACCTACAGAAGCACCTACATCACTCACATGGAGCACATACACAGCACTAATTAAGTGAAACAGTAAAAAAAAAAAATTAAAAGAAAGATAACAATTCCTGACCTTTACTTGTGGTAAATAAATAATAAAAAACATAAAGCACATATGTACATATGTCAAAACGATGGAACTTTTATTTTTATAAATAAATGGGAGATGCTGACATAACCATGAAATGACTTACGTCGAGCCTGAAATAATCTGAGGACTGTCTGTAGTACCATTATACTGTCAGACTTTAGAAGAAGAGTGAAACATCAACTCCACAGTTATTTCTCTGACCTCTGATCTTGCTAATTCTTCAAAAATTCTTACAAGTCCTATTTATGGAGGATTTTAAAAAAATTTCTTTATTGATTACGGTATCACATATATGTCCTCATCCCCCCATTCCCATCCCAAACCCCTCCCCACGCATGCCCCCACCCCCCTGTTGTCCGTGACTACTGGTTAGGCTTATATGCATGCCTACAAGTCCTTTGGTTGATCTCTCCCCCTTACCCCCCTCCCCTACCTTCCCTCTGAGGTTTGACAGTCTGATCGATGCTTCCCTGTCTCTGGGTCTGTTTTTGTTCATCAGTTTAGGTTGTTCATTATATCCCCTAGATGAGTGAGATCATGTGATACTAGAAATACACTTATAAGAACCGAAAATGAGACAAGCAATAATGGTTATGCTGAGAGGCAAATAAATTGATCTGTAGTGAGTTTCTTTCTGGGCCAACAGTTCTTTTGAGTCCAAATTTCAATGTCAAACCGTTCCTTATGTGTACATGTCAGCAATGATATTTCAGTTCTGGATGGTGGACAAATGGTGGTAATGGTGGTCCGACCCTCTCTGGTTTGGTCCTGGGCAACCTGCAGAGATCCACAAGTTTGACTCCTTTTTATTCAGATCTCCTGGTATACACCTTTCCTTACCACCTCCCATGCCCCAATCAAAACTTCTCTCTAATATTTTCTTCTTAGGTCCTTATGCTCTTAGTTGAATAAAGGGATATATATAATAATAAAAGCATAATATGCTAATTAGACTGTACAGCCTATTGACCTTCTGGACGTCATTCCGGACATCCTTCTGTATGAAGCTGCGGCAGCAGGAGCCAAGGCAGAGGCAGTTAGGGATGATCAGGCATGCAGGCGAGTAGTCAGGGACAATCAGGCAGGCAGGCAGAGTGGTTAGAGGCAATCAGGCAGGCGGGCAGGCAGGCCAGCGGTTAAGAGCCAGCAGACCCAGATTGCTAGAGGGATGTCCGACTGCCGGTTTAGGCCAGATCTCTTCCTGTGGGATCAAGCCTAAACAGTCTGACTTCCCCCGAGGGGTCCCAGATTGTGAAAAGGTGCAGGCCAGGCTGAAGACACCCTCCCCCCCCCCACATGAATTTTGTGCACTGGGCCTCTAGTGTTCTAATAAATACAAGTGTAACCCTATTATCTTCTATGTATATAAAAGCCCAGTGATTGGAACGACAGAACGACCAAAAGGACCGGTCACTATGAAGTACGTGGTGGTGGCCAACTAGCCTGATCGGGGCCCTGTCACCCCCCTCAATCTCTCGCGGCACCTCCCCCGAGCCAGCTCTGCTCCTGATCGGCCCTCCCCACTATGATTGGGGGTGGGCTGGCTGGCCAAACTCCTGCATCCCCTCCCCTCCACTGGCCCAGCCTGATCGGCCCCCATGGGGGCAGGGCGGCCCGAACCCACCTGTGATGAATTCGTGCACTGGGCCTCTAGAATAACATAATTGCAAACTATGCATGTTGTTTTTGTTCAAAAGAATAGCTCTAAATATGAAACTTAACTGACATTAATTTATAGAACCATGTTTGTTATGACAAGTATGAGAAGCATATAGAAGCTCTGACTCATTCCCCTTCTCTGCCCCTGTATGCTTTCTCCATCTTTCTCCTTTTGGGCCAAGAGGCTTCAAGGTTGAAATAAAATAACTCTATTAGCCAGTATTTATTTCAGAAACCCTGTTTTTCTCTCTGTATCAATGAGATAGGCAACTCAAGGGAGTAATTGGTGTTGCTAAGTATGTCTCCCAAGTGCTTTGGTTACACTCACTGTTGATTCATTCCTTCTGTCAGCCATTCCTCATTCCAAGGCACACAGAACACAGTTAGTCCTGGGTTATTAGAGTAACAATAAGCCATAGGCTGTATGGACTATGACATAGGGACCCCTGAAATGTGGCCATGGAAGTCCAGAATGCAGTCAACAGGAAATTCTAACTGTAATTTTATAAAAGTAAAATTCCATAAGTAAATGAAATGTGTAGGAAAAGAAAACAGAAAAGTCTCCCAAAAGATTAAACAATGAAGTGAATAGTATTTGAGCACCATAGAAGTTTGTAAATGGGGGAAGTCTATGTGTTTTCCAATAAATAAAATGTAAGTAAATCTTTCAGTGAGCCCTTAGAATGACATTGGTTTTTGGCTAACAAAGAACATGTAACGTTGTAAACATTATACTTATTGAATTTTAAACTCCATAAATTTTATAAAAGGTGGCTCTTCTCTCATCTTCTCAAAGGAAATAGAAATAGTTTATATTATAAATGTATTCAGGTACATTTCTAAAGAGAGAAAGAGCTGTGGCAATTTTCTTCTTTTATACAGTGTTACTCTGTTTATAGTGAACTTTCAAAAATGTTTATACATTGCGTCTTTTGAATTCCATCCACAAAATGGAAAATGTTTACTTTGAATAGAAATTCCATTAACCATAATCTGTTGTCATTCTACCTTTCCAAACTCATCTGCTTCTATTTCACACTACCTTCCCTACATTCCAGATATATCAAAGTATCATTTGTTTTGTGAACTGGTTTTGCCTTTTCTGCAATACTAATCTTATTCCTAGCACAGTGAAGGGCACATAGAAAGTGTAAATGTCTTACTGAGTGCTTCAAGGCCATTCTGTCTTTTGACTGCCATCCCAGGCATATTGTTCTGTTTAAATCTTACTAGTTATCAAAGGCTAGACTCAAATGCCCTTTTCTCCTTGAAGCTGACTCCCCATTAGGAGAGTTACTTCCTTTTCCATGCTCTACAACTTATATCCTGATTACAGCACATTTTTAATTTTCATTTTGTGTTAAGGGGGCCTCAACCAGAATTTAGGAAATTATGATGAACCAGCAAGTGTTTGAAGTCAAATTTGGTTTACTGAATATTTTAGTCTCTAGCATTAGGCCTCATATCAGCTCCCTCTATTCCTGCATTTCATTACCTATTTATCAGGGTGATCATCTGTGCTCACTTTTATCTTAAACTATCTTACCTTCATCTTTCCCCATCAATACATCGGAGTTTTTGTAAATTGGCTATTCATTTGATCTGCTCATGTTGAACGTGGGAAAGAACCTCAGTTACATCCTAGGAGTGAAAACAGAGAATATAAGCATTTCCATTAGCAAACTGTGCCCTGCTCATGAACAGATGGACATAGAATACTGAGAATTTGTGAAAGCCGCAACCTGCATGGTTAGGGTCCAGGATCTGGAGAAGGGCCATGCACAAATGAATACACTAGACAAGAAATATGAATTTGGAAATCATGGGGGGTAGGCAGAGAGTCTTTCTCTAGTGGAAAGGCTTCACTGGAGCCCAGGCCCTGTTAGCTTTTATTTAATTTTAGAATACACATCTTGTCCTTAGGCAGGCAATTCTGGTAGCAGACTATCTTAAAGGTCAGTAATTATTAGTAAAGATTCACTTTGAGACTCTTAGGTCAGGAAATTGCTTGAGCCACCATTGTCTCAACAGAACAATTGGTGCATAGCTTTTAGCCCTTGCCAAAGGTCAAGGTCCATCAGCCTTCTGGGTTCCCTGTTTGCACTGTCATGATAGTATAGATAATGGATAGCTTCCAGCAAGAGTTTGTATGAAAAAAAAAGATGCCACCTTAACTATCAAATTAGGGGAAGTTTCCTTTCTTGTGATGTTCATGTGAGAAGAAATATAGTATAGTTCCAGCTTTGGAGGCAGAGTGCCTCTGCTGAATCCCAGATCTATTGCTTACTAACTGCCAAGTGGTTCTGTGCTGTGTCAACTTCTGTAAGTTGAAATGACATTTTAAGTGTTTCCTCTGTTATGTGCTTGTGGATTAGTGTTGGTCACAAGAGAAATCTGTGTCCCTCTCCAGGAGTGGCAGGCACATGGCATTATTAAAAACTCCCCTGGGGCCCAGAATAGTCTGTGATCACTCAGAATTTCTAGTGGCCAAACCTTTAAAAAGTATGTGAGTGTTTGTAAATGCTACTAAAAGACCTTTTATCATAATCAAGTTTTTACGTCTGTCTCCTCCCCCATATCATATGGTCCTTAAAGTCAGCATATTCTGTCAGTTATTTTTCATATTTTATTCCCCAAACTGGTCAGGGTAGTGCTTTCCATATAATAGTAGTTCCATTGACCATGATTGAATTAAATTGGAATAATATTGTTGCAATATTATAATAATGTATAGTAAGTGGTGATCGATTATGTATTAATGAAAGTTTAAGTTTCCTATGAAAGAAGTATAGAAGCTAATTTTTGTCTCACCATCAGGCATCTAGGATAGGCACTCCAGGGCAGAAATGCTCTGTCTGCTTTTTAATTCTTTCTGTGCCCTTCTCTTCTTCATGATCACCTCACCATTATAAGATGGCTGCTCTACAAGCAGCATGGGCTGTGTGTGTGCCCTGTTGCCTCAGACTGTCTCCAAAAGATGCTATTTAGGAGCTTTCTATTAATAGAGACAACTGGGTGCAGGCAATAGCTGAGCTATCCAGGCAGATAGTAGTTTAAATCCTATCCCACTTGCTCATTTCACACACAGCAATATATTCTAAAAACAAGTTGCTGCCCTATGACTTCATTGCACCAGCCAGTTTGTAAGCTTTCCTAATTGAGGGAACATGTTGGTGTGCAAAGAAAGTCTCATGAAAAATGGAGTCCCCAAGACCCCATTTGAGACTGTTCCAGGAATGCCCACCAGGATAGATGATATCTGGTTTATCTTTGTGAATTGCTAGAACCCTTTCTCCATTTAGGGTGATATATTCCGTTCTCCACCACCAGGTGGAAGCTTGGGTGCTGAACAGGGATATGTTTGTTGGGAAGTCTGCTTTCCCCAGTCTGTGTGTAAAACACAGGCAGCCATGCAATAAATCATCAGAAAAAAATGGGACTTATTTCTCCGGAGGAACTAAACAGTGCTAGGGAAAGTATCTCCATGTACAGCTATTTGGGATTCTTTGGAAAATGGCCTGCCCCTCTTCAGGACACCCTCAAGCTCCTCAGTTAAAATCCCTGCTACAATGAGTAGCCTGAGAGAGACAGAGAAAACTACTGCAATCCCCCCGCCCCCCCGCCAAAAAAAAACACAAAAAACAGGCAGAAAAGATCAAGAAAAGGATAAAGAAATAGAATAACTCCTGGATATTAAAAATACAATTGTAAAAAAAAATCAATGGAAAGTTTGGAAGATGAAATCAAGGAAATAACTTAGAGTATAAACACAGAGAACAAAGTTTGAGAAGATACAAGATAAAGAATAGACCTAAAAGAGCTGCCCAGAAAGATAAAAAATTATTAATATGATATATAAGAAAGAAAACAGAAGATAAAGACAATATGTATTTCACATTTTGAGAGAAAGCTATCTTTAACATGATTCCATACGCAAAAAAGCTATCAGCCAGTTATAAGCACAAATGATGTCATATTCATGTAAGATCACAAAACGCTTCCTTTTTATGCACCTTTTCTTAGAAATGCCCCAGCAAAACCAGCAAGTAAACTAGGGAGCAAAGAAAGGAAGCATGGTGTCAGAGAAATAGTAAACTATCTCAGGAGAGATTTAAAAAGAAGTCAGTGGAAAAAGTTTAGGGAGCAGGTAGATACAAAGTTCTAGGGAAAAGTGTTCAAGAGGAAAAAGGGGACACAATAGACAACTTGATATCGAGAATTTGTTACAAAAAGGGGTCAGGACAGAGGCTAATGCTATTTGATGGGTATAGAAGTTATTCATATAGACATTTATTATCATATGGCATTGCTGTGAATAATACTTTATAATAATCTTCATATAGACATTGACTATTGATGTCTCTAAAAATAGCAAGCTAACTGCATTGGGTATATGGAATGTAAAAGAAATCCTTATACTTGATAAAATAGGTTACTAATCCTATATAATAAAGAGATAATATGCAAATTAGACCAGATGGTAGAACGGGAAGGTCGTTCTGGAAGGTCCAGTAGGTGGGGCCAAGGGGCCACAAGGCAGCGGGGGCCAGGAGGCAGCTGGGCAGCGAGGGCTGAGCCCCTTGCATGAATTTTGTGCATCGGGCCTCCAGTAATTTCTATAATTAAGAAAAAATTAAGAAATTAGTACATGTCTTAGAAAAGAGAAGATAAAGACCAGAAAAGCCTAAGCAATTCTCATTGGTGAGCTGGACTCCTTTCTGAAGGGGGTAGGGGGCAGATCACAGGACTGCTGCTTTTCATTATGAACTCTAAAGACAATTTGATTGCATAAATGCAAAAATATTATTTTGACAAGAATAAAAGTGGTAAAGGTTAAAAAGGCAACAACATCCGTTTCAGCAACCACAACATTAGTATACCCAAAACTTAACCACAAAATATGTCAACATTTCTGAATTTCTGCTGACAAGTTGCATTAGGTAAGAAAGTAGGTAAATGGAAAAGACATCTTTGCAATTTAGTGTAGATATTTATTGGAAGACAAATGGTCTCTTGGGGAAAGTTCTATTTTCTGATCACAGCCTGGAAAGTCATTTGAAAGGATAGTGAGTATCTATAAGATAAGAGCAAGTTGCAGTCTTCTCTACTCTAGAGGTGAAGGAAATGCAAGGATTCAAAAGTACCCTTATTTGTGAGCTCCTTCCAGCGACTTCTCTTTTAATCTCTCCTGAGATGGTTTCACTATTTCTCAAACACAATGCTTTTCTTTCCTTTCCTTTTTTTCTCTTCTTTTTGTTTCTCATCTCTTCTCTTTTCTTTGTTTTTGTTGTTGATGTTAATCTTCACCTGAGGATATATTTCCCATTGCTTTTTCAGAAAGAGTGGAAGAGGGGAGAAAGGGAGAGAGAGGGAGGTGGGAACATTGATGTGAGAGAAATACATCAGTTGGTTGCCTCCCTCATGATCCCCAACCAGGGGCTGGGAGGGAACCCACAACCCAGGTACATACCCTTCAATGGGAATCCACCCTTGACCCTTTGGTGTGCAGGCTGATGCTATAACCACTGAGAAACATCAGCCAGGGCATACTTCCTTTCTTTAATCCCTAGTTTACTTGTAGTTTTGCTGGGGTATTTCTAAGAAAAGGTACATTTAAAAGAGGTAGATAAACAACAAATCAACAAATGACAAGTGCTGGTGAGGATGTGGAGAAAAGGGAACCATAGTACACTGCTGGTGGGAATGCAGACTGTCCCAGCCATTATGGAAAACAGTATGAAGTTTCCTCAAAAAATTAAATATGGAACTGCCATTTCACTCAGTGATCCTACGTTTAAGATATATATATCCTAAGAAACCTGAAACACCAATCAGAAAGAATATATGCACCCCTATGTTCAGAGCAGCACAATTTACAATAGCCAAAATCTGGAAACAGCCCAAGTGCCCCTCAGTAGATGAGTGGATAAAAGAGCTGTGGTACATTTACACCATGGAATACTATGCAGCAGAAAAAAGAAGGATCTCTTACACTTTGAGACAGCATGGAGGGACCTGGAGAGTACTATGCTAAGTGAAATAAGCCAGTCAGAAAAAGACAAGTATCACATGATCTCACTCATATGTGGAATCTAATAAATAAAATAAGGAACAAAATAGATCCAGAGACATAGAAGCATGGAACAAACTGTTGAATCTCAGAGAAAAGGTGGAGATGGGTGACAGGGAAAAGACAAACCAAAGAACTTGTATGCATATATATATAACCCATGGACATAGAAAATATGTGTGGTGAAGGCCAGGGATGGGAGGCAGGTGCTGGCTAGAAAGGATCAATGGAGAAAAAGAAGAGACATATGTAATACTTTCAACAATAAAGATTTTTTAAATAATAAAAGATAACATGGGGAAGAAAAGGTAGATAACTTATCATTATCTTGAGAGACCAATACATTACATTATTTAACTGTATTTTTAATGGTTCTACGAGTAACATGTATTTAAAATGGTTTCCTGTTGCTCAATTGGAGATATCCATTCCCCTGCCTTGAACCTTTGAGAAAAGAAAAAGAAACAGGCAAAACTGATTTTTTTTTTTACCAGTGACATTTCAAGCACCTATTTTGCAGTGAAATTTTTCTAGATGTGTAATAGTTTGCATAGTCTCAATATGTAAACTGATTAAGACTGCAGCTCTTCTAGGCCAAGTCCAAGTTTGGTAGTAGATGGACATGCACCCTTCTGGATTTGTTCCACATTGTACCACTGTTTAAATAGCTAAGTATAAAATTGGCTGGTTTAAAAAGTATTCCTTACTTTTGAGCCTCCACCTTAGATTTTGGAGAGAATATTCTGTATACAAACTGTAGTATAGTATCTGACTCATCTAAAAGACAATCAACAAACAAAACAAACAAAAACATACAAAAAATACAGATTTCTCCAAATAAAAATGCTAGCCTGTTGTTTCTTGTTTCTTTTATCAGATTACATATGCAAGTGTATGAGTCCAAGATAGTTACATTACTTTAAAGGCCATTTTAACTATATCTTTGTATAGAAATGTGAACTAAGATTTTTTAAAAAGTTTTATCTATCTGATTATTTTTCATGAAAAATCAAATAGAATTTTAATTAAAATTTACCATTAGGCTAAGCAAACAGTTTCAGTTTATATTTTTAAAATGTATTAGAATTTTAAAAGCAGAGAATAATTCTGACTCGTGTTTCTCAATGGTTAGAGGGTAGGCTCACAGACTGAGGTTTGCTCCGCATTCAAGGGCACATACTTGGGTTGCAGGTTTGATCCCTATCCCTGTCAGGTGCATGTGGGAGGCAACCAATCTTGTCTTTATTTTTTTTTAAAAGCACTTACAATTTCTTAGATGATTCTTAGCCAACTTAGAGCAACCAAAATTCAGGATTCAGATATGCCGTTTATCTTAAGAAGGTTGGCATGTGGGAGCTGATTGTTGGATATCCCACATATTTAATGGTATATCAAACTGCTTTGTCATTGATTGCTTACCTTGGCATTCCAAAAAGGTCACAGGTGCCACCCTATAACACTGACCATCTCCTAGAGTTCTGTTTCTGCCATTGTTATCATGGAATATTCTATGGGAAAGTTTTCCAGAACACACATATCTCTACCTTGTTAATCCAGCTCATTCTCTAACACCCAGATCATCTAGCAACCCATTTTTGCTGAAGCACCCTTCCTTTGAATTCTGTAGCAAATAATGGTTATCTTTAGAACAGCTCTTGCTTATTGGTCGTGGATATTTAATTGTAAAACTATCAAGCACTAAAAATCGTCTTTTATGTTGCATCTACAGCACCTGGAAAAGTGCTAAGTGTGTAGTAGGAGGCACACTACCAACCCAATGAAAGAATATAAAGAAATTTAGAATGCATTTTGATTGTCCACAACTTTTTTTAGAAATGTCCATGAGATGAAATACTTTGTCCTTGGATAGGCATTGGTGTGGTTGACAGGGTGGGGGGCCAGATGCTTTTTATGTGTTTATGTTGGTGTTCCTAAACCCATGAGAAGTATAATTCTTTTCTTTTCCCATCCACTACCTATAGTTCATCTTACAGGGTAACCTGATTATGACAGACCTAACCTCTCCCAGAAATAGGACACATGGAGGTCAAAGGGCTTTGGAATGAATTCTTTGGGCAGAGTTAATGCTAAAGTAGAAATTGTGACTGTGCAAGAGTTAAATCTGGGCCGGTCAAGACAAACTATGTCCAGACCCTGGTGAACTCCTCTAGCACATCACTCTGTGGAAGATTATTTATGTATCTTCTACCCCAACTATTTAAACAACTCCCAGAATAACACATAGTGCCAAGATTTATTGTTTAATAAAGGATGTAGAATGAACCAGTTATTTTTTATTTATTTATTTTTTAAAATATATTTTATTGATTTTTTTACAGAGAGGAAGAGGGAGGGATAGAGAGTTAGAAACATTGATGAGAGAGAGACATCAATCAGCTGTCTCCTGCACGCCCCCATTGGGGATGTGCCCGCAACCCAGGTACATGCCCTTGACCAGAATCGAACCTGGGACCCTTCAGTCCGCAGGCCAACACTCTATCCACTGAGCCAAACTGGTTAGGGCAAGAACCAGTTATTTAATAAGGAAACATTTTAGGAGAGGGAATTTGTTCTTTGTTGCCACTATTTCTTCTAGTCTCTATCTTTCTCTTTGTTTTATAACTTAATTTCTTAGTAAATTTTAATGAAAAGTTACTGTCTGTTACTAGCTGGTCTCTGGAAAAAAGATGTGCTCAGGAGAGCCACAGGTTGGTTGGTGTAGTGGTGGTGGCACCTGAATGGATGACTGTGTGAGCGCAGCTAGAGAAATGGGTGCGTGTTGGGTGGGGGGGGTGGGTGGGGGGAGTATAAGTAGAGTTAAAGCAGATAAACATGGAAAGTCAAGAAGGGAGGTTTGGGACAGTTGTGATTACAAATTATTTTTGATCTCTGGTTTTAGCCATTAAAACTATGTCCTTCATTAATTTGTCTAAACCAGAGGTCGCAAAGTGTTAAAAGTTTGAGATGATTATTCAGGGACCAACAGGTAACATAAACAAGGGTAGCAGGTAGGTATAAAGCAGTAGGAGGAGGGGGTAGCTCAGACAAACTAGAAAAAGCATGTAACTTCTTTTGGAAGTGTTGTGATTCTTTCATTTGCAAGGTTTTGTACTAAAGATTTGAGCAAATATTTATAAATAAATTGAGCTTATAGGGCTCAAGTTCTTAATCTCTGGTAAACATTTCTGTACCTATTTGTATGCTTCATCTCTGAAGGTGAAGTCTTACTAGTAAGATAAGTAATATACTTCATTCATAATTTATAAGCACAAAATTCTCCACAGAAATTGCTCCTCCGGGACTGCCCTTTTCTGTTTTAGCTCCATTCTCAAGGGTTACTAACAGTGGGCAGCTGAAGATGCTCATTCCCCTCACCTGAGATGGCCGTTGTGCTGTGAGTGAAGCCTCTTCTTCTCTGATCAGGCCTTTGACAAGCATATCTAGAGACCAGTTCTTGGAGGGCCCAACCTGGCACTCGGACAGACAACCCTAACATGCTGGAGCACCAACCCAATCTCGCTGAAGACATCTGCTACATTCATCACAGGGCCCAGATCTCAGTGTCGGTTCGTAGGCTGCATGCATGAAAAAAAATCATTACATAGTCTTTTAAACTGTTTAGTAAATTATGTGGTGCCTTTAAAAAAACATCAAATGAACAGCATATAGTAGGCAGTCAAGTAACTTAAGTTGTAGTCTATGTTAAAATTACTATTTCCTGTCACTGAAGTTAAATAGGTCAGCTCTTCCTCAAGATTATATAAATTATTTATGATTTTATGATCATAGTTCAGGGCCAAACCATGTCACTTGGTATTTCCCTGCTCTACCACTTAGCCTGTCAGTTATACCCTACTCAGTTCTTACCAAGAGTCGCTGAACCCACACTGCTGGAATATTAGCTGTGGGTGCACACTGTATTATAGTCTACTGGAAAAACAAATTCTGAATTGTATTTCATTAACCCATAATGGGTTCCCTGTAAAACACTCAAATGTTAAGTACCAGTGGGCAAGTGTGCTGTTTTTAGTAGGTACTCAATTAATAGCTGCTGATGAATTGACATATTCTTCAATAAAATAAATTCTGTTTTATTTTCAAGCCTGCTTTAATGTAAGGTATGGAGAGTGCTTGGTTTGAAGATATTCTAAGCAATGCAGATACCTGGGGTTCAGTGTTTACTGACCACATTTGTATTTTTTTCATGGTAACAGATGTAAACTCTAATCGAATTGTCAGAGTGGGGTTCAAGTTTGAAGTGATACTGAGCTGTACTTCATAGTGTATGTACTGTTTTCACCCTTAAAGTTTCCGTGAGTGTGAAATAGCATTTTCCGTCTGTGTCCCGGGAGGCTTCTGCTCCTCCACAGGATACTTTACTTGCTTATTTGTGCTATGCTTCCTCCTCCTCTGTGTCCCATTCTTTTCCAGGTACAGAATTGCCATACGGTTGAGTGTCGTTCTCCTCTCTCTGACATTATTGGATCTGCCTCATCAGACTTGGCCACAAATCATACTCCTTTCAAATTGATAATTGACTTTTAGCTCCAGGTTTTTATTTCTCCAATGTGTCTTTTTGTTCAGCCTGCAATGAAGTTTCTGGTGTATCAATGCCAGGGACATCTGCCAAGGGTGTCACTTCTTTCTGAGATGATCATTTAAGAGGTAATGTTAAGCAAAGCAAAAATATTTTCTTGTTTTCGTTTTAACAGGTGGAAAAAAAATAAGGCTAGTGTCATAGAACTTTAGAGTTCCTAAAATTATTTTGACAGTGACTTCAAGAAGCTGTAAGGTAGGATAGAGTTTGTGCAGAGCCCAGGACTTGGGCTAGTAGAAGGATGAGCTACCTGGACAACACAGGGAAGAGGAGTGGAGGTGAAGATGCACTCACTTACCAGAGGGTGTTGGCATTCCAGTGTTAGTATCTCCCCTTGCATCCTTAGATATGTCTAGGGAGTATTTCAGGGATCACTCAGTGCAGAAAGGTAAGTGCAGGAAATTTTGCCTTTTTATTTTCTTTCCTATCTGTTTTTCATCCCTTAGAAAGTTTATACTCGGGGCAGCTTCACCAACTCCTCCCTAGAGAGCAGAATTCCCTTAATTTTAGGCAGTCATCTTCTGGTGATGGGCTGACTTGGAGAGGAAAGACCTTTAGTTTGAATTGTTGGAGTTTTCTCCAGCCAGAAAAGAAGCAATCGGCGAAACCTTGTACACCGTCTTCAAACTATGAGAGTGTAGCTATAGGTTTGGAAAGAGTAGGAACCTACATTAAAGTCTTGGTTTACAGTATCATGTACTAGTTCTGGAATGCTGGACAGAAAACTGATCCTGTCTGAGCTTTCATTCAACAACCGTGTAATGATGGCATTATAGTAAATGAACCCAAGGGAATAGCCTTCATGGGCATTTTGTGGTTTTGTGTGTTCTCTCTGACCTGGCTCTCTGCATGGTCTGTCTTCCGTGGCACATGACTTAAGGAGAACATTCATTCATTCATTTACTCATCCAAACAAATATTTGAGCACTTATTTTATGCAAGGCATTGCCTTATTATACCTTTAAGAAAATACATGCAGTTCAGTTGTATGGAACACATGATTACATTTGGTTCCCTAAAATATCTGTATAGGGAACATCATTAGAAATGGCTTCATTAATCATTCATCTCTGTTTGCCACTTTCTCAGGGAGCAGAAGAAAGCTGTCAATAAATGTTATCACACTTTGTTGTCTTTCTCACCAGGTCGTGATTGGGGACAGAGTAATCGTGTTCTCCAGATACTCTCGCATAGTCACAGCCCTGGCATCCTGCCCTGCTTATGATCTTAGTGCCAGGGACCACCCAGGCTCTGCTTGGTTGCAATGCCCCATAACTATCTTGTTGACTCACTTGATGCAGTTCAGTTTACTTGTCCAGAAACTTCTTTTTAATAATCTTCTTAAAGTACCAGGGATCCTGTTTTTTAGTTTTACTATAGACTCTTTCAATTGCTTCTCTCTCTCTCTTCATCTATCATCATTTCCTCTACACAGATGAGATTGTGTTTTTTATAGTGTGGGAAGCAGACAGCATTTTCCCTGATTCTGTGAGAGATAAGGTTCTTATAGTTACTTGTCCAAAGTAGGTCCATGAATCATACCATGAACACGGATTTCCACCTGTATGAATGTGATGATGTTCAAGGTCAAAGGGGCCTGTCAGTCATATGTAGAGTGTTTATACACACCCACCCACCTCCATAGAGTTGATGGGCTTGTCTGGATGGCTGATGAGCTCTTGTTCTGGTGATGAACTTCTCTTATTAAATCATGGACTATTGATTCCAAATCTTAACACTACTTACTTTTTCTATGTCTTTCTATTTTTGTTGGCAATTAATGTAGGCTACGTATCAGTGTATGATCTTAGAAACATTGTGATTGTCCTAGTGTTTAGTCATGCCAAGACTGCACTTCCCCTTAAATGTTACACAGTAAGAATATTGCAAACTTCAGGCATGATGGTTTTTAAAAATATATATTTTATTAATTTTTACAGAGAGGGGAGAGGGATAGAGATTTAGGAACATCAATGAGAGAGAAACATCGATCAGCTGCCTCCCGCACACTCCCTACTAGGGATGTCTGCCCTTGACCAGAATCGAACCTTGGGACCCTTCAGTCCGTAGGCCGACACTCTATCCACTGAGCCAAACCGATTCAGTCCAGGCATAATGGTTTCATTGCCGAAAGAATAACATCTTCTACACACCAGCAGAGTAAATGTTTCCATGGCCTCCATCTCAGAACAATGAGATACGGTGGTTCTGATCACATGGGAACCTATCTGCAGTTCCTCTTGCATGCTAATTGGTATGTAAGAAAATTAAAGGAAGAATGTTTCCACTAGTGTCGTACTGGAGTATGGCACATGCATGAATTTCACACATGTATAACAAATGTAGAGGAGTGTATTTATAGTAACAGGCAATAAATCAGGACCAGTGGTTGATTTCATGAAGGTGATATTTTTTGGTTTGAAAATAAATGTTGATTGCAACCTTAACATAGAAGGCATGAAATACTCTTTTTTTTTTTTTTAGGTTGCAATTTAAATAATGTGTAGCATTAGACACTTCATTTAAGAAACTTTTATTCTGTGTCTAGTGTATGCCAAACTCCTTGCTAGGGAATAAGGCTGAAAAATGAATTGTCCCTTTTTTTGGTGAAATTTGTAGGTTAATAGGGAAATATTGGTATGAATGCTATAATAAAAGAATGTATAGGGCAAAGAGGTGACCTAAAAAGGGGGGTTGGGAAAATTCACCCAAGATTTAGGAGAAGCTTCAGGGTGGAACCATTGCATTCACCAGGTCTTAACAGCTTAGTAGGTCATTAAATAGATATGGCATAACCTGTATGGGATGAAAATTAATCTTAATTAAGTTCCCAATAAAACAAACTACCCATGAAAGAGAATATATTTTACATTGAACAAATACTTTGTTCATTTTGTTCTTTGTCAAATTATCACGTGCACTTTTATTTTATTTATTTTAATTTTTTAAATTTATTCATTTATTTTTAATTTATTTTAATAATTCTTTATTGTTGAAAGTATTACATATGATCTCCTTTTCCCCCTATTGGCCCCCTCCAGCCCACTCCCAAACCCACCCCATGCCCTCACTGCCCCATTTTCTGTGTCCATGGGCCATGCATATATGCATATAAGGTCCTTGGATGATTACCTCCCACCCACCCACCCTCCACACTTCCCTCGAAGATTCCACACTCTATTCCATGCTTCCATGCGTCTGGATCAATTCCATTAATCAGTTTATGTTGTTACTTAGATTCCACATATTAGTGAGATCACGTGATACTTGTCTTTCTTTGACTGACTTATTTCACTTAACATGCTATTCTCCAGGTCCCTCATGCTGTCTCAAAGGGTACATATTCTTTTTTTACTGCTTCATAGTATTCCATGGTATAAATGTACCACAGGTTTTTTAACTACTCATGATGGGGCACTGGGCTGTTTCCAGATGTTACTAGTAGCTATTATAAAGTGTGCTGCTATGAATATAGGGGTGTATGCTTTCTTTCTTATTGGTGCTTTGGTTTTCTTAGGATACATTCCTAGAAGTGGGATCACTAGGTCAAATGGCAGTTCCATATTTAATTTTTTGAGGAAACTCCATACTGTTTTCCATATTGGCTGCACCAGTCTTCTTGCACAATTTTAGATTATTATTTTTATTTTATCATATAGTAAGATAGACTTTTTTGGTGTAGAGTTCAGCAAATCTTAGCATGTCTAGATCAGTGTAACCACCAGCTTAGTGATTAGATAGAACAATCCCATCACCCTAAAAAATCTGGCTCATGATATAACCTCATTCTCCCTGCCTCTTCACCCCTGGCAACCACAGATCTGTTCTGCATCACCATGGTTTTCTGGCTTTGAAAATGTCATCTAGGTTGAATCACCAAGTATGCAAAATTTTGAGACAGTTGGCTCCTTTATTCAGTATTTTGCATTTGAGAGTCATTCAAGTTCTTGTACATATCAACAATCTGTTCCTTTCTTATTCCTGAGTAGGAGTCTTTTGTTTTAAGCTATCAGTTTCTTTATCCACTCACCTGTTGAAAGATACTTGGGTTGTTTTCAGATTTGAGGGATGGTGATATAAATATTCATGTACAGGTTTTTTTTAGGGGGTGGTGGTAAACATACGTTTTTATTTCTCTAAGGTAATAGTTTAAAGATTGATGAGACATATGTTAAGTATATGTTGGATAACTTCTATTGATCTATTTTCAAGTTTACTACTTCCTCTGTTTTCTACGTCAATGATTTTTTAAAATTGATTCCCCCCATCCTTCATTGGCTGTGACTTTTATTTTTCTGTTTATTTCAATCATGTTTATAAGTACTTGTTGCAGTAATTTTCTAGTAGCCACTCTAAAAGTCTTTCTCAGGTCATTTTAATACTATTTCACCTTGCTATCGATGTTCATTGATTGGATTTTACCATGAGAACTGAGGTTCTTTGCATACCGAGTAATTTTTAATTCTTTCCTGGACATTTAAAATATTATGTTATGAGTGTACATTATGAGTGTAGGAGTCTTGTTTAAATCCCATGGAATGTTTATTTTGTTTGGATCTGTCTCCCACCGGGAGGTGTCCTGTCTGTTAGTTTAGTTCTTAAACTAAAATTGTTTGATTTTTTTTATTACTATTAGATTCACATGTATGCAGAAGAATGAGCTGAGAAGTTCATAAATTATTGTAAATTACTGCTTTCCCAACCTCCTTCCTTTCTTCAGTCTGTCTGGAAGTTTCTGGGCCTCAGAGCTCCCCTTTTGGGTTATATGGCCATAAAACTAGGGCTTTAGTTACTTCTTTCTCCTGTGCCCCTTCACAAATACTCCCACACCCAGGACAAATCAGAGACAGGACAGAGTGAGGGAGAAAAGCAGCAGAGGGTCGCCCCACCTTCTTGGTGACCACAGCTCCACTGACAGGTTGAAGGTTTACTTCCTTCAGAGTTCTGGCTCCTGTATGTTCCTGTTACAATGCCAGTGGCCCTTTCTGAAGTATTATTTGGGGGCTCGAGTGTAAAAGAATGGAGAAAAAAAGAGAAAATTACAGAAAGGGGTTTCTTCAGTGAATCCGAACATCAGTTGTTCCTTTTGCTGTTCCCTAAGTTAGAACTCAAGGGATCTCCTAGAATGCTCTCTGTGCCCATTCTCAGGTTTCAGGCGGCACTGCAGCAGGTCCAGGTTGCTGGAAGGACATCTCAGAAGAAAATGGATTGGTGGTGCTCTCAATTCTGGTTTTCATTCCCAACCTGCCTGCTATTCCCTTCTTTCCAGAGAACTCAAAGGTCTACTTCATGCATTATGTCTAGGTTTCATAGCTGCATTCAGTGGGAAATAAAGAGTGAAGTGTGCTGTCTTTCCCAACATTGGAACCTCACATGCTGTTTTTAAATATCTGTTATCATTCACCAGGTTTACACTTTTCCTTGGGAGAGTTGTAGAGAACTTTCATGTCTATAGGCATAGTTATCACTGGGGCCACCTGTCAGTAGAAGACTCTTTCAAAGGGCCTTAAGCAAGGTTTGGTCTTAGCAAATTGAAAGTTACCTGTTGATATTTTGGAAGCTATACATTTCTTTTGTACTCTCTTAAATTGTTTCTGAATGGCACAAGTAATCAATGTTACAAAGTTGCACACTCAAGCTTGGCCTGGTAATATTAGTGTATTTAAATTTTAGTTGTAAACAATAAGTCATTTTTCTCTTTTTAAATGTGAAGATATCTATACTAATAATAGAGAAATATGCAAATTATCCATTACAGTGTCACATCATGACTGGATCAGCAGGCTGCGTCCCCGCCCTCTGCTCAGGCAGATGCAAGGCCCTGGGTAGGATAGGATACCATAAGAAAGGATAAGAAAGGAGAGGAAGAAGAAGGAAAGCCTGCATGCAGACAGGCCTAGAAGAGAAACAGAAATACAGAAAGGGAACAAGAAAAGGACGCAGGAATGGAAAAGAGAAGTAAATGTGGGGCTGCATATGGGAGGGGGTGGCGACCATAGGGGCAGGGGAAGCAGGTACCCCCAGTGAGGAGCTGCCCAGGAGCCCCACCCAGACGTGGGAGGAGCATGGTGGCCCCCTGCGTGGGTTGTTGGCAGGGAGGCACCCATGGGTCTGGGACAGAGTGGTGGATGGGATGGTCCGAGGCCTTCTGGGCAGAGGAGGAGCTCCTGCTTCACGGCAGCAGCAGCAGCGCCTGGGCCATGCGGGCCTTGACCACACTCACAGGGCCGGGTGTCCTGGGCAGGGAATGGGAGCAGGACGGCAGCGGGGAGGCTGGGGAAGGGTGGTGGGGGCAGCAAAAACCTGGCCGGGGCTAAGCCCTGTGCTGGGGGTTAATGCTGCCCCCGAAGGGAAGTTTTAAGAAGGGAGGGAGGGAAGAACTTTATAAAGGAGTCAGTAGAGAGCAGAGCTAAAGAAGGAAAGAGGATATATGTGTGAACTGTAGGAGCTATAATGAAAATCAAGCATAGTTGTGTACTGCGAACAGATTTTAAAAGCAGGAGTCAGAAAAGAAAAAAGATAAATGATAGTGAATAATTAGACAGGTAGATAGATATTAAAACAGTGAAAAGTAAGTAGAGAAGAATGTATGGGAAAGGTAGGATGAGAGAGAAAGAGGGATGGAAGAAAAGTTTTAAAGGGGAGAAGTTAGAGCTTAAAAGGAGAATGGGAAGAAGGAAGAAATGGGGGAGGGAGCAAAGCAGGTCTGAGGGAGGAAGTGAAGAAAAACAATTAAGGTGGGAAGGAAGGAAAAGGGGAGGGAGAGAAGGGGTAAAGTTAAAGGAAAGAAGGAATGTGAGGAGGGAGGGAGGGTAAGAGAAAGATGGGAAGAAGGATAATGGAACAGAAGTAGGAAATAAGGAGGAAAGAAAAGTTTACAAATGATGAGTCAGTAGGAAAAAGTATTACATAAAGGAGAGAGAAAAATAGTGTGAGAGGGAGAAGCCAATAAGGAAGTCACATATAGTTGTGTGTGAAGGGGATAAGATTAAAAAAAAAAGTTTATAGGGGCAACCAGGCTGGCAGGTGAGGGCAGTTAGGGGGAACAGGCAGGCAGGCAGATGGTTAGGGCAGGCAGGCAAGTGAGTGGTTAGGAGCCCGCAGTCCAGGATTGTGTGAGAGGGATATCTGACTGCCCGTTTAGGCCCGATCCCCGGGATGGGGCCTAAACTGGCAGTTGGACATACCCCAACGGCTTCCGGATTAGAGAGGGTGCAGGTCGGACTGAGGGACACCCCTTGCCCTCCTCCCCACATGAATTTCATGCACCGGGCCTCTAGTATGTACACATTTGATAAACGTTGGTCCACATTATATTTTTATCTTTCTTTAAATATTTT
The DNA here is from genome assembly GCA_026230045.1 of Corynorhinus townsendii. Lineage (NCBI taxonomy): Eukaryota > Metazoa > Chordata > Mammalia > Chiroptera > Vespertilionidae > Corynorhinus > Corynorhinus townsendii. Next base: position 59,992,393 of record JAPDVU010000008.1, on the reverse strand, counting down.
AAAGCACTGGGCCTACTACTAAGATAAAATAGTTGTGAAGTTTTAATTAATACACATCTTTGAAAATATAATGTAAGCTACAGACTCTTTTGCCAGAAAAAAAAAAAAAAAGCACAGAAATTTAGGGACCTCACAGATGCACTGGAGTTCCCACATGTAGAAATCAGTTAAGAATCTCTCTTATGATCTACATTACTTTTAAATAGTCAGTCATGAAAGTCTAATTAAAATGGAAGTTTTGACTAGGAAAAGCTAAAGGGGAAGATGAGAATGAGTATTGCATATATTTGAAGGAGGATAACTAAACACTTAATTTTTTCCAAATCTGAAGAACTACAAAATATTTTTCTGTCAGAAAGGCTACTTCTGTTCAAATTGAATACTCTACTTTCATGTGATACTATATTCAGTGCTCTGAGGAAAAATATTCTTGGAATTTAAGCCAAAATCTTTTCACAGAGACACACAAGTGATCTCTTAAAATATCTGAGCTGAATTGTGTGACCAAATTGCTGACAGCAGCTTCTCATCCAGATAGTACATCTGCTGACCTGGAGAAGGAATGACTGGTTGGATTGGCATCTCCTTCTTCTGTGTTAGGTAAGGGGAATTTAAAATAGTGTGTGCTATTGGAGCAGAAATTAGCGTTTTGGCTGATAGAACCATCATTTTAATGCTTTGCCTGAAAAGACTGATCTGGAAGCAATTTAGAGAGTCTGATTTACAACCAACTTGGAAAAGAATAACACATGTTCTCAAGACATCTCAAACTGCAGCGAATGGGGAGCTGTCCAGCCACTTACATTTTCTTTAATCTTACAGTTTAATCAAAGATTCCCTCACAAAACATCACCCTTGGGAGATTAGGGACACTCCTTAGAGGGCCTTAGGTCAGAAATCAATGTGTAGTTTTACTGTGATCACCACATGTACCTCATGTTTGCAAGACATGTTTCAGTTTATGTGCCAGATTGAACTAAATTGTTTCAGAACTGCAGACACCCCCAGAGAGTGAAAATCAGAAACTGTGCACAATCATATTATCAAGGGACACATCATATACTGGCATTGTTGGCAATAAAATGAAAAGCATTTCTCCATTGATTGTGGGATATTCTGGCATCTTAGGTCTCTGCACGTGGAGGCTGAAGTAGCCGAACTAAGGTTAAATACACCGAGGCCTACAAAAGGGGAGCAAGTTCGAGTTGTTCAATAAACCTACTGACACACAGACAGTTAAGCCACAGGCAGAGGAAAGGATCTTCAAAGAGTTCACTGTTTTTTAAGTCTGTAATTCGAGTTAGAGCTTCATGATTTTTGCTATATTCTCATGTAAGACTTACACATCAAGTGTGAGTCTTAAAAATATTTTTATTACTGTTAAATTAATAACTCCCATTACAATACTCTCATTAATTAAAAAACAATGTTTTGTTTTGTTTTTCTGGAAGAGATGGTAACCATATAGAGAAAAACAGGAAAGTATAATGACAAAACAATATTGTTAAACTACGTTAACTATGCTATTAAGCAATCCTATTAAAGTACAAATGGAAATAAAAATAAATAAGGAAATTCAAATACCAATACAGTATATCTATTTATAAAATGCCATTCTAAGTAAAACAGAGGAACTTTACTTCTGGGAAGTAGTACTTCTTCCTATTTCTTCTGCTAAGTACAGCTAAAAATGTTGGACATTATACATAAAACAAACATACGAAGAGTCTGAAGAGGTTAGTAAAGAATCAGACTGACTAGGGATATTGGGCCTAAGGGACTGACATGTGGTGCCCCTGAGCTTTCTCTTTGCTTTATATATCCCTGACCTGGAGCTGAGGAAGCCAGCAACACCAATAAAAGCCCAACAAAGCCTGCTCTTTTTAGTCAAAGGACTGGGAAAGGGACAACCTAGCAAGACAGAAAACATCTAGACAGCTGCTCCTCTTTAGCCAAACGCCACAGAAAAGCTGCAGCACCACTCCTGTATATGCCAGCAAAAGCAGTGGGGGGCCTAGACTTGATTCCAGTGAGGTGTAACAAGGTGCTACTCAGCCTTACTGGATGTTGTCAGAGAACTCCATGTAGGGAGAGGGGACTTTCATCCCTGCTAGCCAGTAACAAGCTCCCCACCCCTGACTCCTGTGCCTGTGGAGTTCACATGGAGAGCCTAAATATCTCCCCCTACTTTGCAATAATGAGGCTTTTCTCCTCCTCTCTGCTGGGATGGTGTCAGAGGAGGCCCAGAGATAATGAGGCCACTGCCAGTGCAATGGTAGGGAAGGCCACAAGGGGAACCAGAATCCCCACCCAGCCATAACAAGGAGACTGCCCAACTGTCAATGAATGCTGATGGGGGATCCTGCCTTTTATGTTCACCTGGTTGTAATAAGAATGCGCTCTTCCTTCTCCTGACTGAGCAGCATCCGAGAAAGCCAGCTAAATAAAAAAGTTTAAATATGATGCAGTCTCAAACCATAATGTGAAAATGCCCAGGTTTTCATTGCAAATCAATTGTTATATCAAGAACAGGAAGACCTCAAACTGAATGATAAAAGACAATAGATTCCCAACACTGAAAAGACAGAAATATTAGAATTATCTGGAAAATAACATTAGGCATCTGTGATAAAAGTGCTTTAGTGAGCAAGTGTGAAAAAGCTTGACACAAGTGAAAGCCTCAGGAAAAAAAAATCAGAAAAGTCTCAGCAGAGGAATAAAAGATGTAAAGAAGAACAAGTGAACATTTTGAAATCAGAAACTGTAACAACCAGAATGAAAAAGCTCAGTGGATGAGCTCACTATGTAAAGGAGGAAGCAGAGGAGAGAATAAATGAACTGGGAGACAGTACCATCTGAACAACAGAGAGAAAGTAGAAGAAAAAATGAACAAAGCCACGGAGATCTGTGGGACTGTAGCAAAAATCTAGTATCTGTGTAATTGGAACCCCAGGAGAGGTTGGAAAAGAAACTGAGTGAAAAACCTCCCAAATTTAGCAAGACATATAAACCTCCTGGTACAAGAACCTCAGTGAATAAACCAGAGAAGGACGCATACTATGTGCTCTTATTTGTATGTGGAATCTAAAAACAGTCAAACTGATGCTGGAAAGAGAATGGTGCTTGCCAGCAGCTAGGCGGGGAGTAGTAGTATGAGAAATGGAGAGAAGTTGGTCAAAGGGTACAAACTTATAGGTATGAGATGAATACGTTCTGGGAATCTACTGTATAGCATGGTGATTCTAGTTAGTAACTGCATAAATGTTCTCACCACATGAAGTTGTAAATACCTGAGGTGCTGAATACTTAATAAACTGGATTTTGGTAATCATTTCCCAATGTATATGCATATGAAAACATCATAGTGTATACCTTAAAATAATTACATTTAAAGAACAGAAACTTGGGTGAATCTAAACAATATAAACTCAAAGAGAGCCATGCCAAGACCTGTCAAATTTAAACTTTTAAAAACTGAAAATAGAGAAAAAAAGTCTTAAGGCAAAGAACATCTTATTTATAGGGGAAAGCAATTTGAGTGACAGTGAATTTTTCATCAGATACTGGAAGCTGGAGGAAGAGGCACAATATTTTTCAAAAGCTAAAGGGAAAGAACTGCCAACCAGTTCTTGTACAGACTGAAAATAACCTCAGGAATGAAAGGGATATGGAGACATTTTCAGATGAAGAAAAGCTAAGAGAACTTGTTGCTGACAGTCCTGCTATAAAAGAATGGCTCCAGGAAGTTCTGTAATCAGAAAGGAAATGGAAGAAGTATGGGCTTCGGAACATCAGGAAAGAAGAAAGAATATGATACCAAAATATGGGAAAATGCAATAGGCTTTCCTTCTGTTGCATTTTCTAAATTCTGCGTGACAGTTGAAGCAAAAATTATTGCAAGTGTGCATGGTTTTAAATGAATGCAGAAGAGATATCTAACACAATTACAATATAAATGGGGGAGAGTAAAGGAAAATAAAAGGAAGTAAGGTAGAATATATTTCCCTTGACCAGTTATGTACATAATGTGATACCTAGAGCAGCCACTAAAACACTATTAATGATGTAGATTCAAAACACAATTAATAAATCAGGATCAAATTGTAAAAATTCTTCAAGTATACCAGACACAGGCAGGCAAAATAATACAACAGGAAAACAAAAGCAGAGAGAACAAACAAAAACCAAACCATAAAATATCAGACTTAAGCCCAAATATAGAAATAATCACATTACATATAAATTTTCTAAATAAGCCACTTATAAGACAGAGATTATCAGAGTGGATTGAAAAATGTGACAAAACTATATGCTGTCTATAAAGAATTCACTTCAAATATAAAGGTTAGGTAGGTTGAAAATAAAAGGATGTACAAAGATATATCATACACATTTTAATCAAAGGAAAGCAGGAACACCTACATTTGTATTAGATAAAGTAGACTTCAGAGTGATGACAAATCAGAGAAAGAGTGTGACATTAAGTATATGATAAGCAGATCGATCCACCAAAAAGACATAGCAATTCATACATGAAATAAGCAACAGAGCTGAAATATGAATAAAATGAAAACTGATAGTGCTGGAAGGGGAAAATAGACAAATCAAAACTATAGGTAGAACCTGCAAAACCCTACCTCAAGGACTGATAGAACAACTAGACAGTCATCAATGATATAGAAGGACCAAATGACATCAATTAAAAGGATTTAGTAAACATATAGTGAACATGTCACCTAATAACATAATACATACATATTAATTTCAAGTGTATATGGATCATGTATCAAGATTGACAGTATATATTATCTGGACTTCAAACACAACAAATTTCAATTACAATTATAAATAGTTGTTAAAATTATAATTTTATACTATTTATATTTTATCAGTTAAAAAGTAAACTAAAAACTAGTAATAAAATGGTACTCACTGCATTAGGCTGATAAAAAGTATCTACAAAATACATACAGCATTTAAAGTAAGGAATGTAGTTGCCCTTTGAAAGCAGTAAAGAGAAAAGAGTAAGGAATAGCTTAGGAAAGGCTGATTTTTCAATATGGGTTCTTATAACACACATTTCAGTTTATGGGAATTTATTGAGCTGCACAAATAGGATATGTTCACTTTGCTCTTTGGAAATCAGACTTCAATTAAAAATAAAAACTAAATGCCTAAAAAATGAGTAAAAGGTGTCCTTTGACTACAATAGAATCTAAATAGAATTCAATAACAGAGAGATGAGTAAATCTAAAATGTTTGTAAACTAAGTAGCTAACATCCAAATAATCCACGAGTCAAATAGGAAGTTTCAAGGAAAATAAAAAAGTATACACTAAAAAGGAATAAAAATGCAAATATAACATATCATGATTTGTGGGAAACTGCTAAAAAAGTGATGAGAGGGAAATTTATGGCACTAAATTAATATATTAGGAAAGAAGAAAATCTAAAACCAATAATATATACTCCCATCTCAGTAATCTAGAAAAGGAACAAAATGTCCATAGTAAGCAGAAGGAAGGAAAGACTAAAGGTAAAAGTAGAAATCAATGAAATTAAAAACATATATTTAACAAACAATTCATATCTAGAATATATGAAGTATTTCAAACTTAACAATAAAAAAAACCAAAATATCCATTTATAGAGTGGGCAGAGCATGAAATGGCATTTTATTAAAGAGCATATACATGACAAGTAAGCACATGGAAATGTGTTAACATCATTAGCCATTAATAAAATGCAAATTACAACCACAATGAGCTATCACAACATGCCTGTTAGAATGACCATAAGAAATAGTGGTTTAACTCAAGACTGATAATTTTCTTTCTACCCAACTTCTGATTCTATTTTCTTCTCAGTTTTCCTCTGATGGTACATGGATTTCTTTGATGTCCTGTTCTTAAATTTCTGTATCTCTCTAGATCAGGGGTGGGGAAGGGACATTTTTTTTCTGCCAAGGGCTATTTGGATATTTATAACATGTTTTGAGGGCCATATAAAATTATCAACTAAAAAATTAGCCTGCTATATTTGGTCAACATTTAATTAAGTCACACCTAATATCTTGGCAGAGCCAGACCAAATAATTTTGAGGGCTAGACTTTCCCCATCCCTGCTCTAGATATTCATACCCAGTGGTGAGTATTATTAAAACTAAGGTTAGAAAGGCAGTAGACACCACAGTTTGATGTTAAAAAAGGAGATATGTATAATGGCATTGCTCCATTCTGCAGGGGATGGGCCACCTCAGCCTCCATGCACATGTAATATTCAGTAAGATGTTATCTTCCCAAATAACCAAGAGTTGGCCCTCTTTAAGGTTAGAAAGGCAGGTGAAAGCAAAAAAAAAGGAATCAAGACACAAAGTAAACCAGTTTTATAGATGTGTGTAAAACAGCAACTGTGAAGAAAAATATATTTTTTTCTTTTACAATAAAATTTTCTTGGCCAGGAGGAGCTAATCTCTTGGAAATGATATTTTTCCTGTAGAGAGTCTCCAGCCTAGGTTCTAAAAGGAATGTATGAATGATCTTGGGTGAGCTTTGGAACTTTGGGAGCTCATGATGATGGCATGGACACATGTGGTAGCATTTGCATTCCTGGGATGGTGAGAATAATTTCAAGCTCTCTGTGTAATGTTCTCTTAGGCAAGGAAATAAATTGGCAGTCAGCAGACACTGGGGAAATTAAAACATAGGCATATTACTTCCCCTTTCTTATCGAGTATGAATTATGTTCTTTGGCTATTGCTGCCATGACTGCCACTACCCCAGCCCTGCCTCAGCTGCAGATGCAGCTTGTCTTTCCAGAGAGTCTCAAACTAGGAGAGTAGATACCAGAGAACTAGACTTTGTGAGAAGAGTGAGCCCTTACACTCAGCCTAACACTGTAATATGAGTGGAATTCTGGAGTGTTGATGTCTGTCTTCTATTGGCAGTTCAGGTCTGTTTGTCCATGACTTCTAATGATGTATGTGCAGGAGAGAGAGAGAGAGAAAGAGAGACAGAGAGAAAGTCAGAGGTTCATGTGTTCCTTCCACTCAGCACAGCTGTGTGAAATACCTATTATATCTGAGTCCAGCTGTCAGGTTAGTTATACTAACAATCTGAATATATTATGATGTTTTGGTCCATGATTATTTCATATGAATCTGAGTCCTCTTTTCATATGCCTGCAGTTTTGATCCTTCAAATACTACTACACCCATTGGTTATATAGTGCTTTAATTAACTTGATTCTCACAACAACTGTGTCAGGCAAATAGAGTAGATCTTATATCCATTTTTCATGATGGGAAATTGAGATAACTTTAATTGGTGCCATTTACTCAGTGCCCAATGCTTGTTCCACTCGTCTGTGCTGTTGTCTGCTCTCAGGTATCTACATGGCTATTGTGCACATGGCCACTTTGCTTTAAGGACTGAGAATAAATCCTCATAACCCCATGATGTAAGTATGATAGAGGCTAAACTAAACCAGAGCTACTTCTTTAAACTCACTTATTCCAAAATAAATTTTTCCTGATATGTGGCCCACAATTTGATTTTTCTTGTCTTTGTTGGTAGGAGAAATTGTGAGTTTGGGAGAGAAAAGAACCAGAGGTAATAAATCTAATAAAATTGAAGTGACAAGGGGTTGCCCTCATGTTGAAAATCTGTCGGGCATCGTCTTGCAAGCTTTGGGAATGTCACAACTTACTAAGGTTCTTGAAAAGTAATTCTTCATATGACTGTGAGCTCTGTTCTGATTATGTGTCTGGAGCCAGATGCAAGTTCTATTTGGATTGTGGTAGAGCCTCCCAGGGGAAGGGATAAGTCGTTTGGCCGGGGTTTATATTCTGGTTCCATCACTTATTCATTGTGGGACTTAGGTGAAGCTGTTGAGTCTTTGTGCAGATTCAAACACATGTGCACAAAATGGGGCTCATCTGCAAAGTGGGAGTTGTAATAATATCTATCACAGGGTTAAGAGGATTCAATGAGACAGTGCTTCTCAGTTACTTAGAACAATAACCAGGCACTCAATGAGCATTGACTCTATTATTGCCAATCTTTGCTTTCTTCTGGCTGCTGGGAAAAGAATTATTTTAAAACTTATTTTCTAAGCTTTGGTAATATCTGTTGAATTTAGGATGACTAGTTTTCATGCTTTTGTAAAAATAATTAAATAATATTACAGATAAATCGATGGATACTAAAGCCTTAGAAACCCCAAATTATTGTCATGATTTTCTGTAGCAAATAGTGAATTTAAAGTCAACCAAGATTATCTTAGCATTTACCAGCTATGTGTTCTTGGCTATGTAAACAACTTCTTAGAGCCTCAGATTTGTAAGATGAAGATAATAACACTTCCTCTCCTCCCTAGTTATTGTAGTGCCAGAGATCATATTCAGGTTGTGAGTATCCTATTACAATGAGAAGATTGTTTATTATCATTCAGATTTAGATAAAGCTGAGGGGAAAGGTAGTTGCTTGGTCATGGAGTCTGCTTTCAAGTCTAAAAAATGAGCCACATTCCTGCTTATATAAGCTCTGACCTGGAGATTCTACTTCCTCTACTGTGTGAGACCGATGCCTCTCTAATGGTGCACTAAAAGACTTGGGTTTCCTGAATGTAAATGGAGGCACAGGAATATTGATGACCAGGTCATCTATTTTAATGCTTGTGAACTAGAAAATATGTAACATACTCAATCAGCGTGCTGTTTTCTGTTTTTGCCTGGCTCTTTTGATGTCTGCAACAAGTGACTGAAAAAGCCTAGCAATCTATAGTTGCAGTATCCCCCTCTCCCCCATTCCCCACCCCGTTCTCTTCTTCCTTCCCTTCCTTTCTTTTAATGGGTAGTATGGGAGAGAATGGAGGCTGTTTATTCCATTTTAAGACTCTCCAGACAGTTAACTATTTAATATTACCATGTGAAAAATCAGGCCGTTAACAATTTGTTACTGAATATCTATTATGTTAATCACTGAGAGTAATAAAACAAAAGCATAAGATAGTTCTATTCTTGAGGACTTGATGCAGCTAACAATAGAGAATATTCTCATAACACTTGCAGGACAATTTTTACAGATTACAGATAACTTTTAATATACAATATTTCATTATATTCATGACATAACCCTATTAATAATGATATTGCTACCAAGGATTAATAAAACCCAGATAATCAGGGACCATGGATATTTAATAACTAATGATAGAAGTAAAGAGTACAATAAAAATGGAAGCACAGAATCTTGTAAGAAGGAGGAATAGGGGATCTGTTGTAGTCTTGGGAGAATGAGGCTGGCAATCTTCATGGGAAGATTCCAGAAGGAAATAACTTCAAGATGATTTCTAGTTAAGCAAATTGAGTTAGGTTTGGTTGAGGGAACATACCAGACAGAAGAAAACCCATGTTTAACAGACAGGATGTGAGAGGGCATTTAATATGTTTGGAGAACAGAAAGAAGCCCAATCTAGCTACAGTAGAAATAATGAAGTAGCAAAACTTTATGTTGGTGCAGTAGCTATGGGCCAGATCAGGAGAGCATTATAAATTGTGTGATGTTTTAGATTTTAAAAATGGTAATGGGAAATCATAAAGAGGTTTTGAGCAGAGGCATAACATGATTTTTAAAATACTATTTCGTCTGTAAAAATGTATTATATGCTATTAATATATTTGAGGGCCAGTGAACAAAAATCTATTTATTTAGGACTATTGGACTGAGGACATAGAGGGAGCTAATGCTATTAATATTTCCAATTGGATAATAGAGAACAAAGAATTCTAATAGAGGAAATAGCATGTGCAAAGGTATAAGAAGAAATGGCATCAGTTCAGCGCTGCTTTCAAGGAACGGGTGCAGTGTGAAAGGAGGGTGTATGACGGATGCACCTGTTTCAGGCATGGCAGAATATAATTCTGAGGTCACCTGAATGGTAAGGCAGAGGCTGGTAATGTGTCACATGCACTTGTCAGCACTAGAGTGGCAGTGTGGAGCCTTAGCCTCAGAGGTGGGAGCTGTTGGGCACTTTGTGGTAGGTAACCAAGGAAAACAGGTTGGCAGAGCCGGCAAGATAATAAAACTTTGTGACAACATGGGAGATCTGGGGATAGAGAGGGTTTTTTAATAGACTGAAGGTGCCATAGCCCCAAAGAAAAATTTATTAGTTGGACTATAATTAAAATTAGGAATTATGTCCGTCAGAAGATATCATTAATGAAAGTACAGGGAAGCCACGCATGGGGAAAATGTATTTATAACATGTAAACTGACAAAGAGCTCGCATTCACAATATTCAAAGAATACTCACAAATCAATAAGGAAAGGAGACAACCCAATACAAGAGGAGCCAGAACCGGTCTTCTTTTGCTAAATTAAGTTCATCTTATTTTTCTATGATTTTATTTTGTATGGATTCTCCGTAATTTCTTCATCCTAATGCTGATGGATATTTGAGTAATTTCCAGTGCTGGCTAATAATATTTATATTAACATTCTTCTACATCTGTTTGTTTGTGTAGCTAAACACATAACTATGAGGTATACATCTAGTAGTGGAATTTCAAAAATACCCAGTGAACATATGAAAAGTTACAAATTTTATTTGTAATGTGAGAAATAAAAATTATAATGAGCTCTTACTCAATATTAAAATTAAAAAGACCCACTGTAGCAGGTATCAGAGAAGATTTCATGCAAATGTAATTGTGATATTCTGTGGAAGTTTAAATGGGTGCTGTAATTTTAGGAGATTTTCATGATCTACTAAAGCAGAGATTATATATGCCTTTTGTTCCTGGGTGAGGGAGTGATTAGATGGGGCACAATTGGAGTAGTGGAAATGTTCTGTTTTTTGATGATAGCTATTGTTTATAAAGATCAATTCTTTCTCAATTCTTTGACTTATATTATTGTGTTTTATACAATTTTATGAATGTGTTATACTTAAATATTTAAAAAATATAACAAAACTTTGTCTTGCAAGGGCATTCTCTACATTGTGCCATTTATTTGAGTTGCCAGACACATTTAATTTCAAATTCACAGACAGATGAGCTGGCTAGCTTGATCAGAAGTACTATAGCTAAGATTTCAGATATACCATTAATTTAGAAAATTAATGAAGAAATGCAAAACATTAACAACACTTTGATACCCTAATAAAAAATACATATTGATACTTTTAAAAATATATTTTTATTTATTTCAGAGAGGAAGGGAGAGTGAGAAACATCAATGATGAGAGAGAATCATTGATTGGCTGCCTTTTGCACACACCCCTACCCCCCCCCCCCCACTCAGGATTAAGCCCATAACCCAGGCATGTGCCCTGACTGGGAATTGAATCATGACCTCCTGGTTCATAGGTCAATGCTCAACCACTGTCCCACACTGGTGGGGCATATGTAAACACTTTTGATGCTACACAGGCTTCCCCAAAACATTTATTTATTACTGTGTGACATGATATTAATCAGTTTACATGTACTGTAATCGTTCTTTATTTCAAATGTCTTTAATAAAAATCTGAAAATTATTATTAATGCATTGCTTGTTGGGCAGTATTATTTGAGAAGTGATTTTCATAGATGCAGTTATTGAGAGGATTTTTTGTGGTGAAAAGACTATCAGTTTGGGGACAGGATGATCTCTATGGGGCCTCTAATGCTAAAAAGTTCCATAATTACTTTTATGATGGAGATTGTGGGAAATGATGTAGAGAAATGTATAATGAAGATAGAGAGTAATAACAGAAAGTACTATGTTTTCAAGAGACCAATCACAAAATGAACCCAATGGAAAATCATCTAATTTACAAGCAATTTTTCCATGAACATAATTATAAAACTGAGTGCATATCAATTCATTTAGCAAATTATTCCTTAAAACTGTAAATCCTACACATTTTCTGAATTAAGAAGTATTCTATAAATTTTAATGCAAGATACACACATTTCAGTAAAGCTGTTGCTTAACTTGCACAAAAAATTTCCTCCAGGTTAACACAATGCGGGGGAAAAAAAAGCATGCTCAGTAAGAGATAACTGGGAAACAAAGAAAGTAACAGAAAGTGAAGAGTTAGACAAAACACTTCGTGTCACACGCATCTCTATTGTTTTACTTCAGTCTTCAGTCACTTTCCCCCGGAGGCTTCTTAACCGGTAGCTCTGTCTCTCCATATTAATATTCATACTCAGGAGGTGTCTTCTTAGTCTTGCCTTTGTGGGAGTGACAGTTGAGTTTGAAAAAGAGGGAGTGACATTGAGAGTAAGAGCAAGAGAGCACAAAAGTGAAGAAAACTGGGATTTAAATATCACAGTAAATAGCACAATTTAAGCAGTTCTTCTATGATATAAAAATTTCACCAATTGAATGTTAAAATAAGCTGATGAGTTCCCCTTCCTTACTTTAAGAATAATGGTCAAACCCTAAGTTGTGTGGTTGTGTTTTGTTGTTTTTTTAAAGATTTTATAATTGATTTTTAGAGAGAGAAGAAGCGGGAAGGGAGAGAGAGAGAGAGAGAGAGAGATATCCATGTGAGAGGGAAACATCCATAGCCTGCCTCCTATATGCCCCCTACTAGGAATCTAGGAATCGAGCAAGCAACCCGGGCACTTGCCCCAGCCAGAAATTGAACCAGCAACCTTTGGGTGCATGGGATGATGCTCAACCAACTGACCCATACCAATCAGAGCAAATCCTAAGTTTCACATGCGACTAAATATCAACATGCATTCATCTTGTGTATCTGTGTGTGTATGTGTGTAAAAGTTTAATTCATTAGGTGGTAAACTCCGAGCAGTTGGGAATCATATTTTTCTCAACTCTGGTTATTGATTTTCCCATTGCCAACTCTTAATAATTGTACATATACTTGAGCCTAGTCCAGATGAATACTGAATTCTAGTTATTTGTTTCATGAAAGAATAATTAATAGTGTAAGCATGATTCTGATTATACATTTCTTATGAAGGGTCTTGTCCTTCAGTTATACGTTCCATACAGAAAGAAAAAAGGATAGGCTACATGTTTGGGTTTGTGCCAAATGAAATTAAAATAAACTTATAAAAAGCCAAACAGTTTAATTTGCTGCTAGCCATGAGCAGATTTAATCAATGCATGCACTCTTAATGAAAATAAGGTTACCCGTGCAATTAATGGAAACAGAGATGTTAATGGTTCTTATTTGTCTGAAATATTGGACTGTAGTGTTAACTCATAATTTAAATGTACACATAATGTATAGTGTTCACATCTGTCTTTACAATATTTATTTTAATATTAATGAGGCTGATATCTATGTTCTTATTATCTGAAACTAACTCAACAACCCTCACTTATATTATACACAGCACTCATCAGAGAGCCATTTCAGAGCACCTTCTGCAGGTGACCTCCTGTCCTAGGTGCTGAGCTTTCACATAAATCCATCAGAAGTAATTCCTGCTTTGAATATCCATGTATGGTAGCTTGTAATATGGATTCAACAGCAACAACAATGTGAAAATTACAGTAGAGTCATAACAAATATAATCAGTGAGAAATCCAAATTAAATCTGCAGCTTCTTTTTGTATATGTTTTTAATCTTATCCTGCAATTTTCAAAACATTGAAGACTGAATGATCATATTGTTTTTAGCCTACATTTTGCGAATGCTGTTGTGACTGATATTGAAACTCAATGTCCTATTAAGATCAGTTTGCAAAGGGAGACAGGTTGAAGTCAGAGAGATAAATAACATTCTGGCAGAATTTCCTCATGAGCTATAAAGGGAAAAAGATTTAAAGCTCCAAGAAGATGGTGTGTTTTATTCCCAGATTTAAAAAAAATGATATAATTACTTACTTGTGCTTCATATAGCTCCACATACACATGCCTGTGTACGTTTTCTATTCTCTGTATGAAAAACATAATTCAGTCATTAAAATAATGTACTTATTTCATTGTTTCCTTGATCCATTAAAACACTGCAGATGTTTCAGTGAGTTAGAAAAGACCATGTACCTCATTTACAGAAACATACCTAACAGTAGTTTTTGTTTTGTCATTGGTAGCCATAATATAGCATTATGAAATAACTAATATGTTTTCATTTTATATTCAGTTTAAAATTTAGTTGATCATTTAATTTATCCAAATTATAGATTATCTAGAGTTCTAGAGTTAGATCTTGAAGAAAATGCCCCCCTCTCTACTCATATGAGTAGATATAAGTAAAACTAAAAAATTACCTCCCATGCAGATGGGAGGAAGGCGGGCATCTATAGCCCAGGCAGAGTTTGGGTTATACATACATGTTATTGTTCCTGGTGAAGTACAGTGCATGGAGAAGGGGTTTGCCATTGTCCACATGGTAAGATCTGCAACCTTGTTCATTCAAGAAAAAGATAGACTGTTTTGTAGTTTTTAGCATAAACCAAAGCACATACCTGATATCTTCAAAATATCCCAGGGACCATGGGAAGAAATTTTAATGTAGTGATAACTCTTTGGGGAGCTGTAAGCAATTATGGATGGATATATAGTCTGTAAATTTTTCTGAAGGATATTCCTATGAGCCAATTACTTTCTAAAAATTAAAATACAGTGGTTGTGCCTACATTTGAACAACTTCACTCTAGTTATTAGTGAAGGTGCACTAGTCATCATCTACTTTGGGGACTAATCTCCTATGCCAATATCTGCTAGACTACTGCTTCCTTTCCATTACTTTGGGTTTCCTCACAGTACATGACTTGGAGCCAATTCAAAGCTGCCATCCAGGCACTATCATTTGAATTGTATCTGTGGAAGACTCTTTTCACATAATTGCAAAATGAAGCCTATGAGAAAGTAAGAAAGGATGTAGGATAATTTTGTGTAGTTAGAGAAGACCTGCTATTAAAATATTTTCATATTGTTTTGTCCTCTGTATATATCCATTGCTTCCTATTTATTTCCAAAGAAATGTAACAGATTAAGAAAGTAGAGGCCCAATGCACAAAATTTGTGCAAGGGGCTCAGCCCCAAAGCTAGCTGCCCCGGCTTCTTCCGGAAAGACATTCAGAAGGTTATTCAACTGTCCGGTCTAATTAGCATATTATGCTTTTATTATTATAGATTTTAGGTAACTATTGACTATGGAAATAAACTACCTTTAAAAGGATGCCTTTGTTTGGAGATCCTTGACTCTATGAAATGAAAACATTCCCAGGGCCTCTGTCAACTTACCTGGCTCTAAAATGTTATTTTTGTATATACCTGATGATTGCATATGTGAATATACTGAGCCCAAATAAAGAAATACTTCCTAAATAAGTTGACCTCCAGATTGTAACAGCCTCAATCTAATCACTTACAGTTCCTACTTGGAAGGTCTCCTCCGTACCTCCACCACACCTTGAATTATGCCTTGCACACAGTAAACAGGAAACAATTCTTGAACAATATTTCACTTCTGAAAATAAAGACAAAAACCTTGATCTCCAGGTTAACAGGCCTTCAACCAGATGCAGACTGGGACATTAGTAGAGATTACTGCTGATCATGTTTTTCCTTTATTGTTCCTATGATGCTCACTGTATATAGATCTGCTTCTTAGAAGGATTTGTGGTCCTTGAGAGAGAATTCAGAAAACACTTTATCTTTGAATAGTCTTCAGTGGCTCTTTTGTTCTCTTCTGCAATAACAAGAGTTCAAAGCTTTTCCTTTCATGGCATTTACAATGGTATAAATCCATCAGTGATGAGAAGGGTCTGAAACTTGGGACACCATGCTGTGTTCACTGTAATCTTGAGAACTTGCCATTGACAGGTCTGAAACCGGGACTGCCATGGTGGTGGGGAAGCACGCTTTTTATGAGGGCATAGACTGGCTTTCTTTCATGGGTTGCATGATAGGTAGAGTTTGCTATGGATGTGTTATAAGCTCAATGTTATATGAGCTGAAACTCTCCTTCTCTATGAGCGTTGCCTGTCCTAGGGATCCCAATAAAAATCAGATGCCACAAATCATAAAACTTTCTGAATATAGTTTCAAAGCATATATCAACACACATCAATGAAAATCAGAATACTTTTGTCACTAGCATTTCAACCTCTGGTTTTGGAATCATAAAATTCAGCTTACTAGAACTATTATTAGTATGGACACTTGAGAAAAGGCATAGAAAATTACATAGTGGGAAGATCTCAGAAATAAAATCTAGGATCCCAAAGTCTCAGTTTATTGAGCTGAGGTATGACTTGGCTTTTGAATATTGCATTGCTAGATATTAATCTCATTTTATAGGCAAGAAAAGCATTTTTTTCATGAGTAAACATGAAATAGTGCTGGATTGTGAGTTTTCTGCTGCATTCTTTCTTCCCCACAAAATAGCAGGTATATCTCTCTTTGATTAAAAATACCCGCTTTTACAGGACTAATCTCAAAGGAGCCCTGGTTTCTGCTACATATACCATGTCAAGTCCTGCCACTTCCCTTGTCTTGTTTGCAGCAGGGGCATGGTACTATGCCTTCTGGCATCATTGGTTATCTCTGCTCAGCTCCTGATGATGCCTCTATTTGGAGAGTAACCAAAGACAATGTTCTTCATCCTAAATCCACGTGGGATTAATGGGTCTATTAGATCTTGGAATTTGGGATCTTGGTTCAGTAGTTCAAATGGAATAATTTGGTCTGGAGGCCTAATTCCGGCAAAGACCTTAGCATGGTGCCTTATAAACTCCTGCACTTACCATACCATGCTATGGCTTCTTACCCAATTCCCTTAGTATTAAGAGATGATGTGTAAGCATTGCTTTCTCATTTGTCAAATTGGAAGGTAAAGAAGATCTCATGATATTGCTACCTGTACTCCTGTACTCTGAAGCCAGCTGAGGGCCCAAACAACCTAGGTGTGCAGTTTTGCATATGCTGTATCCACTAACCAGCCACCTACCTATAATATCAAAACTCCAAGCCTGCCACAGACCAAATTCCCAGCTACATCTACTACTTTGGTACTGAACTGGTCACTTTATCTTAAAGTGGCACAAATAGCTCTCACATATGTTTCCCTGCTAATATATGAT
The DNA here is from genome assembly GCA_026230045.1 of Corynorhinus townsendii. Taxonomy (NCBI): domain Eukaryota; kingdom Metazoa; phylum Chordata; class Mammalia; order Chiroptera; family Vespertilionidae; genus Corynorhinus; species Corynorhinus townsendii. Next base: position 59,975,336 of record JAPDVU010000008.1, on the reverse strand, counting down.
AAGCTACAATTAAAAAGAATCATTAGTAGTAGTTTTATGGAATGAGTGGTTGCATAATAACCCAAGAGGTGTAATAGAAACATCAGTGATCTGAGGAGCAGTATACCAGGGCTCTGTCTTCAAGCTTTTTGAGGAGAAGAAGCAGAGTGAATAAAAAGTAGCTAAGATTTACAATACACCAGCTTTGTGCTAACCACTGATAATACACTATCCCAATTAATCCTTACAACAGACCAGTGAGGTATATGCTCTCAGCATCGTCATTTTATAAATGAAAAATACAAACCTTGGTGAAGTCAAATGTCTTGCCCAAAGTCACATACTTCGCAAGTATCAAAGCTTGTTAGATTGTCTTGGTTTGTTTGACCCTGAAATCCACATGCCTGTAACTGCTAGACTTTGCTACTTATCTTCTACTAGAGGCCCTGTGCACAAAATTCATGCATTGGGGAGGGGTCCCCTCAGCCCAGCCTGCACCCTCTCCAATCTGGGACAGCCTTGGGGGATGTCCTACTGCCTCTCACAATCTGGGACCACTGACTCCTAACCGTTCGCCTGCCTGCCTGCCTGCCTGATTGCCCCTAAACACCTCTGCCTGCCTGATCACCCCTAATCACCTCTGCCTGCCCATCTGATCACCCCTAATTGCTCCCCTACAGTCCTGATTGCCCCTAACTGCTCCCCTGCTGGCCTGATCACCTCTAACTACTCTGTCTGCCTGCCTGATCACCCCTAACCACCTCTGCCTTGCCCTGCACCTGGGACCCAGAATTCCCTCCTCTGGATAATCATAGGCACCCAGGACCAAGGCCAGCTTTGCCTGGGCCGGCTGCAGCCACAGGGGACCATGGGTGGGTGGCTTTGCCCATGCCGCAGCTGCAGGCACTGGCACCCGTCACTGCAGAGCACGTGACTTGTCCCTCTCCCGGGCTGCAAGCACAGGTACAGCCACTGGCGCCTGGGACCGCTGGGCAGGTGGCTTGTCCCTCTCCTTGGCTACAGCCTGCCTGGTCCCCATTCCTCTCTTGAGTGCTCATTTGTGCCTGGCTGGTCCCTATCCTCTCTCCCCAGGGTTGAGTGTCTGAGCAGTTATGGCGTGATGGCATGAGGGCATGATGATGTGATGAGGTGAGGGCATGATGACCATTTTCATATTAGCTCTTTATTATATAGGATTTCTTTCTATTTTCTCACAGTACATGGTCCAGAGTCAATTCAAAACTGGCATTCAATTATAATCAATCAAAGACTAATGTCAAACAATTGCCATGGAAATGATAAAGGATCTGGAATAATTGTATCCACTAAAAAGAACATGTGCTTTTAAGATGTTCTTATATTTTTATATACTTACAATTTCTCATTTATTAGGTATACCAGTTAATAATGCTAACTTTTTCAATATATGGACTTACACATATGTCGATATATATGTGATTTGATAGCTATGCTATTTTGTTGTATTGACAACAAGTTTCAAAACTTCATATGTCAAATTTGCTGAAGGTGTTATCATAAATATTTTTGCACTTAAAAAATGTCAAATTTCATGCCAAAAAAAAGAGCATTTGCACGAAGTTTAAATTCATTACTTTATTTTGAAGAAAAGTGCTGCTGAATACTTCAGGAAGCTTATGGTAAACATGCTCCATCTCAAGATACCTGTGAACGTGATTTAAATGCTTTAAAAGTGATTATTTTGATGTGAAAGACAAAGATGTCCAGGTCAACTGAAAAAGTTTGAAGACCAACAATTACAAGAATGAAGATGTGTGTCAAACTAAAAAACAACTTGCAAAAAGATTAAACATTGCTCAGCAAACCATTTCTGATCATTTACAAGCAATGGGAAAGATTTTAAAGGAAGGAAAATGGGTGCCACATCAACTACGAAAGACAAATGGAAAACTGAAAAGTCATCAGTAAAATGTTGCTTCAATGGCACAAAAGAAAGCCTTTTTTGTATTGAATTATGACTGGTGATGAAAAGTGGATTTATTTTGAGACTCCCAAACACACAAAATCATGGGTTGATCCAGGTTAACCATCAACATCGACTGCAAGGCCAAATCGCTTCAGAAAGAAGACAATGCTCTGCGTTTGGTGGGATCAGGAAGGTGTGGTGTATTAAGAGCTTCTAAAACCAGGTGAAACCATTAATACTGATCGCTACTGACAACAAATAATCAATTTGAACCATGCTTTGATCATGAAATGACCAGAATATTCCAGAAGACACGGCAAAGTAATTTTACTTCATGATGATGCACCATCACACACTTCAAAACCAGTTAAAGACATGTTAAAAGATCTTGCCTGGGAAATATTAACCCACCCGCTGCATTCACCAGACCTTGCTTCTTCAGATTACCACTTGTTCTGATCAATGGCACATGCACTTTCTGAGCAGCACTTCAAATCAAATGAAGAAGTGGAAAATTGGGTCTCTGAATGGTTTGCCTCAAAACAAGAAAAGTTCTATTGGGACGGTATCCACAAATTACCTGAAAGATGGGGAAATTTATAGCTAGTGATGGAGATTACTTTGAATAAAGCACTACTGATGTTTCTCTTGAAATTATCATGTTTTCTTTGATTACAAAATCCACTATTATTAACCAGTACACCTAGTATGTCAAAGAAATGTAACATATTGAAGGCCTCTTAGTAACTTCTTCTCTAAGGTAGTTTTATATTAATGGTCTTCAAATAGATATGGTTTTAATGCCAAGCTATTCTCGAGTTCCATTGCTTACACAACAGCAGGAGATAAACTTAAAACTATATCATATGACATTGGGATTACATGTAAGGAAAGATTTTCTGAAGGTGAGAATGCTGAAAAGGTAGACTGGTAGAATGAGGGTGATAAAGCAATAGGTATGATTCTTATAAATTTATCTAGTCAAGCAAAATGTGGGCATGGGCAGCAGGACATGAAACATTTTTGTTGATACATGGTTCTTGGCTCCTATGGCTGTCCACATAAGTCAGATGGGACACTCGATATCCACTAATATTTGTTGCATGCCTACTTTGTCTCAAGCATGTGTTCAGCAAAAGGTAAACCATAGTGAGGAAGGATGACTCAGTTCCTGCCTTCATGGAGCTTATAATATAGTGGGACATTCTGATGGAAATAATAGTTTTTAATAAAATTTTTAGATAATTGAAGAAAAATTTTATTAAAATATTGAGTTCTGTAATAATTGATTATCTTCGTCGTATTTTTCAGCTTTAGCCAGAGTAATTAAAGTTTTTCATGACAAGCCAATGCTATTTTTCTCTTCCCCATAAAGATGTTTCTGTGTCAGTTTAAAAGAAGTTTTAACCACATATATTGTGTTATCAAAAGTCATAGAGCAAGTGTTTGGAAATCTCTTCAGTTCTGACTTTAGAAATGTAAAGTGCTACTATATTGTGAGGAGTAGAAAGGGAATCTCCCTTGTCAAAGTATACTTGCCCCTGCCATACTTTTTTCATGGGAAAACTTATTATTTCAAAAGGCTGCCTTCTGTATAATGCAATCAATATTGTTTGCTTAAAGGATGATACTATTGGTTCTAATTAAGCAAAGTTGCTTACCTCTCCTTAGTTTGCAGTTCATACATGTTCCAGAATCAGGATGATTTAGTGATAGTAATCCTACTCTATGTATGGGGTAGAGATGCTTACTTAAAAAATGCTAACTCTGACACTCTGGTTTCCAGTTGCCTTTGAGCTTTTGATGAATGAACAATTTTACATAATATATATAATTTTAAAATAATAAATTATGTAAGCATTCATCCTAAATGGGCAAATATGAGATCTTGGAAACTTGAATATTAAATGCTGAAATCATTTTATTATAAAACCATTGTTAAAAGTCTTTTGAAATTCTTTATTATTCAAAGTATTGTATATAGTATTACATATGTCTCCTTTTTCCCCCATTAACTCCTCCCCAGCCACCCCCATTGCCAAGCACATGCCTTCACCCCCCTAGTGTCTGTGTCCATTGGTAATATATGCATGCATACAAGTCCTTTGGTTGATCTTTTACCCCGCCCACCATCATGCCTTCCCTCTGAGGTTTGATGGTCTGTTCCATGTTTCTCTGTCTCTGGATCTATTTTTGTTCATCACTTTATGTTGTTCATTATATTCCACAAATGAGTGAGGTCATGTGATATTTATCATTCTCTAACTGGCTTATTTCGCTTAGCCTAATGATCTCCAGGTCCATCCATGCTGTTGTGAATGGTAAGAGTTTTTTCTTTTTTATAACAAAACCATTGCATTGTGTAGATGTACCACAGTTTTTTAATCCACTCATGTGCTGATGAGCACTTAGGCTGTTTCCAAATCTTAGCTATTATATTTTTGAATAGATATTTTCATTCTAAATGATCTATAAAAGCCGTGTTCATATTTTTGTGACATGTTACAGGAACTACATATAGGAACATATCTAGGTAATAGAACACAAGGGTCTTGTTTGTTTTCAATCAGACAGATAGCCCTATCCAGTTTGCTCAATGGACAGAGCATTGGCCTGTGGACTGAAGGGTCTCAGGTTTGAATACAGTTAAGGGTACATGCCGGAGCATTCCTGATGCTAGGCTGAATTTAGATATAGGGCAGCTGCTGTTGGCCAAGTCTCTTGTCTGTTACCTGAGTCCCTATCTGAGCTGGGCCAAGTCTCTGTCTGTCACCTGTATCTCGATGTGAGAAGGGCCAAGTCTCTTTCTGTTGTCTCAGGAATGCTCAGGGCCCACTCAAGAATGCAAATAATCCTTCCCACTAATATTTACAGGGTAAACTAAGATTGTTGGTAGAGTATTAAATTTGACAGTAAAATAGTAATCAAGTTTTCAGATTAATTTAAATAGGCTAAACGAAATAAGTGAATATTCAAGTAATTTAATTGTACTGGACAAAAAGCTGTTCATAAAGTAATAACTAAAATTTCTATTGATAGTTCATCTCATGGTGAAATTCCTGAACATGCAATGAACCTAAAGCAGTCATATTTTGGGGCAAAAAAATTTTTTTTAAATTTAAAGTTATCAAGACTGCATTATAAAATTTACAAAAACCTCCATTAATAAAAAAAGGGGGAATAGTAGGATAATATCATGTTAGGAAAAATATCCTATAAGTAAGTTACATCCAGAAAATTTTTACTTTACAAAATTAATTTTCATTTGTAATGCTAACAGCAAGATGGCCATTAAAAACACACATGGTGTCTAAATAAGACAAAGGAAAATTGTTTGGGCAAAAATAAAAAGGATCCCAAATCAATTATATAGAAAGGATTCCTTTATTAACTTGTGGTCGAGAATATGTTTGTATATTTTCAGAAAACAACTCCAAGACCATGTGGATTCCTGCAACAGAGAGGAATTGACAGGTGTGCTCCAACCACGAAGACAAGAGGAAAAACAGTCCAGAGATGGAAGACGCTGACAACGCCTTGCCATGTGAGCAGTCAGCAACTGTGCACCGCTGCAGGTTGCCTAGGACCAAACCAGAGAGGGTCGGACCTGCATTGCCACCATGTGCCCACCATCCAGATATCATTGCTGACATGTATACATAAGGAACTGTTATACATTGAAACGGGGACTCAGAACTGTTGGACAGTGAAATTGGGACTCAAACATTTTTGTTTGTTTGTTTTGTTATTATATGTTTATTTCTAGTCTGCAAAGGCAAAACTTTTTAAAGGAAAGAAATGGTGGGAAAAAGATACAGAGGCAAAGAAGCATTGAACAGACTGTCAAACTACATTGGGAAGACAGGGGAGGTTGGGCGAGGGGGGCTGTAAGAGACCAACCGAAGGACTTGTAGGCATGCATATAAGCATAACCAATGGATACAAGAGACTGGGGGTGGGGGGAGGGCGGGCAGGTGAAGGCATGTACTGGGGGGTAGGGGAGGTCGGGGGGAGGTCAATGGGGGAGAAAAAAAAGAAGACATATGTACTACTATTTGTAATACTTAAAACAATAAAAAAAAATTAAGAAAAAAGGGTACATGCCGGGGTTGCAGGCTTGATCCCCAGTAGGGGGCGTGCAGGAGGCAGCCTATCAATGATTCTGTCTCATCATTGATGTTTATATCTCTCTCTTCCTCTCCCTTCCTCTCTGAAATGAATAAAAATATATTTTAAAAAATCAGTCTAATAAAGGTTGATAGTGACAGTTAAGTGCTGGTAATAGAAGACAACACAGTATTTCTATTGACCATATGAAGGTCATGTATAAAAAACTTCCTTGAGATGGTGAAAATGTATAAATGAGGGGAAAAGGAAGGCTTAGCATGAATTGAACATCTACTTTATACCAGAAATGGTACTTAGTACTGTGTGGTCATAATCTAATTTAATCTACACATGATTCAGGATTAGGAGGTGCAATTAGCCCCATTTTGTATTTATGAAAGACAAGCTTATGGTTTAGAGCTTAAGTTGCACAAAATTGTAGGGATATTAAATTATTATTTGAAACTATATCTCAACTCTAGACAATTGCTTTCCTTCTTCTTTAGGACACTGACATGCAAAACAAGTTTAAAAGAAAAGAGTAAAGGCTTTTTGCATCTAGCTAAAAAGGAGAAAAGCAAATGGCAATAGAAATATCCTTGAATACAGAAATACACTTAAGCTATTTTAACTAAAATAAGTAAGGAATGCCTAGTATTATCATTAATAGCTAAAAGTTATTAAGGACTAGTATACAAGGCCATTTTCCAAATGTTTTATGTACTTTATTTCCCATTAACCCCATTTTAAGGAAGAAAAACTGAGACAAAGTAAAGTGATCTTTTTTCCTGATATATTTTATACCTAGAAAATACAAGAGAGTCTAGTTTAAAATAATTTTGTGTTAATAAAGGACTTTCCAGCCCTGGCTGGTATTGCTAAGTGGTTAGAGTGACAGCCTGCACACCAAAGGGTTGTGGGTTTGATTCCGGTCAAGAGCATGTACCAAAAATATCCTCATGTGAGGATTAACAACAACAACAACAACAAAAACAAAAAAAGGAGAGAAAGAAATTTCCAGTATGATGAGGCACAAGAATATATAAAAATTAAAGCTGTTTTTTTCAATTAAGTAAAAAAACAAAAAAAAAAGGAGATGGGAAAATATATATAATAGTATCAAAGACTACATACATTTAAGGATAAATGAAATGAAAAGGATACAAGAAGGAAATGAAATAATTCTATTGAAAAACAATGAAACAATGTTTTATGTTTTTAATGGGATTTTTAAATATCAATTCTCTTAAAAAGTAACATATAAATTTAGTTACCTGCCAATTAATAAACATAAGATTCTCTGGGGGATATGTGTCATCTTTGACATGGATAGAATGATTTTAAAATTCACATGGAAGAACACTCAGGAACAACCAAGAAAGTTATACAAATCAAAAAGAAGAAATGGGAGGGGATTTGCTTTGCCTAATACAGGAAAATTTGATAATGGCTCCATAGACAAATTAATGATATATTGGCATGGGAATCAGCAATAGCAACAAAAACAAACAAAACAAAAAACCCCAAAATAATGCAGCACAATAGAGACTTCTCAAATAAGTTTGATATCTTTGAATATTTTGTGCATTATGTAAATAATATTTCAAATAAATGGGTCAATGATGGCTTATTTAAGAAATGAGTATCCATTGGAAAAAGAAAATTATGCCCCTATTTCACTCCATGTCCAAACCTAAATTCTGAGGAGATATATATTTTCTCCTAATATAATGACTAAGTTAGAAGAAAATCTAAAGAACTACGTGCACCACCTACTAATGAAGTGACATTTCTTAACCAAATAGGCTTTCAAAATCTGTAAGAAAAATACACATATTTGGTAGTATAAGATTTAAAGTTTGTATGGGACAAGATGCCATAAACAAAATCATGGACAATTGAAAGAGTTTGGAAACATAATTGCCATAGAGATGGCACACACATAAAGCTCTTATAAATTAATCAGATGAGCAATAACTCAAGAAAACAGGCTAATATTTTAATAAACAATTCGAAGGAGAGTAAAATTAAGTGGACTTCACTGTTCACACACACTACTATTCAGGGATTTGCACAATAATGGGGGAAAAAGAAAAGGACAACTAAAATAACTTACCTCTAAATATATAGACTTCTTCAAAATATGTGACTTTCTATTTTAAAAGAAGGATTTGAAACTTAGAATCCTGATCCTATTTCAGTGCCTGTATCTAAACACAATACTATTTATACTGAGTTTTGTTCTCTTTCTCAATATTGATGGAAATAGTCAGTCTCTGATTAGATAATTAGAACCATGGGGGACTGAACTTTAGTAGTTCACTATCTTGTTTAGAATTAGTTGAAAGAAAAAAAATCAATTGGACAGTATTGATAACAAGCCAAAAAGTAGTAAGAAGTTCATACTCAGATGTTGCTATCAATTTAACAGCTTGTATGGAGACCTGGTGTCATCGGCTATAATATGTATTATGTGGGAAAAGTTGCAATACTGATAGAAATTGAGGGCATAAAAAATGATGGAAATTATCAGTAGACTAAGGAGTGTTATGAAAGTATAGTGATTCTGAAATATATTTTCAAGACCAGCTTGAGATAGTAACATTTCAACTTATTCAATCAGAGGACTAAATGAAACAGAAGAGAATTACTAAGTTCCAGTGTCACATTGACCATATTTATCTGCAATCCAGATCCTTTGAAGGTGGAGGACTCTAAAAAAGAAGTGAACATAGTTAGCATCTGAGATGAGGAGCTGAGGGGAACTAGTAATTATCTATTTATTGCTTTCCTTGCAGGGTTTATGAATATGACCTTATGTACCTGAGCTCTAGAAAGACACAATTAGGCAAACAATTGGTTTGCACAGTCTTTGTGTTGTCTTAAATTTGTCTTACAAATGTGTGTTTTTTTTTCCTTTCAATGTACAGGAACTTAGGAAATTTGGCATCATTTCTAAATTTGCTAAAAGCCTGCCCTTTGAATGTTGAAGGTATATGAAATTGACTACTAAATATAGAATGCATTTGTTCTGGAAGAGAGATAATGAAGGTGACTTAGGAAAAGTGGGCAGATTTATGAACAGCCATTATAAGGAGTGTGGTTACCAGCTGTTCTACATGTCCAGAGAGACTAGAACAAGAAGTCTCTAATTGCAGGGGTAATTAGACACAGAAATAAGTTGCTGAAAGAAGGACTGCAGAATTTCCTTTCTGGGAGAGATATCTGGAGTAGGATAGTTATCTTTGTGTTGGGGGCTTGCTTGGACACAAGAAGATGCTCAATATGACCTCTGAGATCTTTCTTAGTCCAATGGTCCCATAAGAAATTGACCCCTGTGAAGTGTAATTTCAGAGCCACTGCTTCAGTAAATATTTTCTGTAATGGAAATGCTGATGGAAGCAATGGGATTATTATAAAAATAATGGTGAAGAGACATTTAGAAAAGCAGGTAGGACAGGTTAATAAATGCAATTTGTTACTGTGGTTTAAAATGAGATTGAGATGCCAGGCTGTATAAACAGAATTGTCCGTGGAAACTGTGAGACGATTCTCTATACTTAGCAGCCATCAGGCCTGTATTGTACTGTTATGACAGTTGCGGGTCTCTGACTTCAGCTCAATGTGGGAAGCTTGGAGGAGCTCCAGCAGAATGTAAAAACAATGATGAGAGTGTTAGCAAAGAGCCTCCTTTAAAGTGAAAAGTGTAGGGGCCCATGCAATTTGAAATGAGGAAAGCACTTTATTTTCTTTTTATACTGTCTTTGTTAGACATCTTCCTTGCTACTTACGTTGTTTTTACAAAGATGTATAGAATAGGAAGTTTCTATGGATGCAAATTTTACATGATGAATGCTCAACCTGAAATTATGTCTCTCCCTAACATGAATTCTTCTCTCCCTGTGTTCAAACCTGTCTGTGCCTCATTTCTCATTTTCTTTCTTCCTGGGCAATTGCATCTTCTGATAAGGCTTTGATTCCCGCTCATTCTTCCTCCACAATAGGAGAGGCAGAATTTTGAGATGCCTTCCAAGATTCCTGCCTTTTGGTGTTTACATCCTGCAATATTCCCTCCTTTTCAAAGCAAATCTGAAAACTTCAATTCCCATTTTTGTTCTGTTAGCAGTATATCGTTCTTCTTTCCTGAGTGTCAGTTAAGCAGAAATAGACCAATTTTCTCAAGGCTATTAGTGTATATATGCATTTTCTCAAGTTTATTCAGTGCATTTTAAAAATTAAAAATAAGTTCTGTTGCCATATAAATGAGAGAAAACACGAGTAAATAAAGCAATTCATGTGCAGATTTCCTAAGTTCACTCAATTTTAAGAAAAACCTCTCATGATGGTGCTACTTAATTACTCCATTGTAGTATAGTAATGGGAAAAAGAGTGCAGTTGAGTCACATAGTCATGTTTGCATTTTATTTTCCAACTTACTGGCTGTACGATCATAGGCTAATCACCAAATCTTTCTGTGCATTTCTACAACAGAGACCATATGTTCCCTCTTAGGTGTGGTGTGGTGATTAAATGAGATGTGAACCATGGAACTGTGTAGCACATCATATGCCAGTTTTTTCCCCTCTTTAAATTAATCTTTTCTCAGTATTACTTTCTCAAATGCTCTGCCATAGAACTTTTGTATTCTTTTTTGTTTTAGTATAAATCTTGGCTACTTATTCATTGTCTAAGATGAAAATGATATTCTATTCCACTCAGCGCTTACAGTATTTGCATACCAACTTACTATTCTCTTAAGAAAGGTTGAAAGAACAAAGTCTCTTTTGCAGTATTCTGATAAAGGAGTGGATATTAATAATGGACATTTTTAATTAACACCATAAGTCACATGTTTAATTATTACTTGCATATATCTACATAAATTGCCTGACTTTAATGACTTTAAATTGCATTGGAATGGTGCTGTTTGGCTTGGACATAGAATCTGAATCTTGTTCCACCATCATCTATATGTCATCCTGGAAAAGATATGCCATACATATATAGAGGCCAAGGCTAGAAAAAAACACACACTCCCTATAATGAAGATTTCCCTTCCAAAACCTAGTATGAGTTATATTAAACCAGATCATGCTTATAATTTTTCCCCAAGTATATACCTATATGTAATTTCAATGGCAACTAAAGGCAAATATTTTGAAATGTATGGGAGAGGGGAGAGAGAGAGAGAGAGAGAGAGAGAGAGAGAGAGAGAGAGAGAGATTATATCCCTAGAATCTACTGAGAAGTTATCCCTAATTTGCCCATGCCAGTTCTTTCTAAGGCAGACAGAGATGCTTTAAAGCCACCTCACAACCTGGAGAGAGAAGGAAAGAAGAGAGCACATTCCTATCCGGACTAAAAGCCTTATTATGGGGTGACAGTGTGAATGCCTGGGATGGCAAGTCAAGTAAGTGAAAGTGTTAGGTCTGTGGGCAGAGTGGGTTCAGGACAGTACTTGGCTTTTCTAAAGGGAACAGCTGCCCCTCAGAATCTTCAGTTGTTATCACATAGGAAACCAGAACCCATGTGATCAAATTTATTATATTTAAAAAGATATTTAAAATCCAGATTTTTATGCAAATTATCTTGATAGAGAATTGTTTGTAACTTATTAAAACAGAACTAAGTTGGTATATCGAAATATGACTTTAGATGATATATACACTGAGAGCAAGGAGAAGATATGAACCTCTTAAGACCAAGAGACTATGTTAGGGTTTTGCAAAATATGTTGGCTTTAACATAAATAATTTTTAATTTTATTTCACTGAGTCTAGTATATCCTGTGTGTATATTTCTGTTTTCCTTCCAAGAAAAGTTCAACATAACTCCAAAATAATCTGAATCAATTTACTACATTTCTGGTTATCTACATCAAGGAAAGCTATACTCTTACAATATATTGTGTGTCCAATCTTAAAGAATTTTAAAAGCACTTGAAAATTTCTTATTATTGCTCCTGATTTTTAAATTTAGGAACATTTCTTTAAAGACCATAAAAATCCTCTGTATTAGATGTAGTATTGAGGGAAGGAGCAGTGCGAGGGTTTATTCCGTTTCTATTGTTCTAATTTATTTTTATTATGCATTTTAATAGTTGAAATATAAACCAAAGGATTTACAAGCACAGGGTTTAAAAATATGACCAATGAAAATATATGGCTGTTGGAGATAGTTATATACTAAAAAGGGCAACTAGAAAATCAGGTAGTTAGGGGATATATACTGCAAGAGAGCAGTTTATGATATAAATTAGAAGGATGAATTTCTGAAATAAAGGTGAGAGCTGGTAGAAATATCTCACTGACAGAGGAATTGGCAAGTGATATCAAGTTTGCAACTTGAAAAACAAAAATGCCAGAATATATCATGGTTTAATGAGGGAATGAACAGTTTGTCGTTTTACTGTTTTGTATCTATCGGAAGTATTTTTATAGAATAAATAACTTGGCTTACTTTTTTGGTGCATGGTGCTTTAAGTAATTACTGAAGGAGTTATAGTCTTTCTTAAGAAAAGACTATATATAGCACTATATATAGCACTATATATAGCACTAGGTGCATATATGTAAAAATATAATTTATTTGTGAGTCAATCTCTGTTTTTTAGATTCAAAACTCACCTACTGGGAGAGAGTTATTCATTGCTCCTTGGACTGTGTCTTCATACTTCTGCATTAGCTTTGGTGATTCTCTGAAATGTCAATGATTAAGTAGAATAAGCAATTAAATGCTGTTCAATTTTAACTGAAATGAAAACCAGAGGGAAAAACTAATTAAGAAGAACTGATTTTACCAGTTTATTATTTGACCTGAAAAGAATTAAATATCACTGAAGGTGAATGATAGTTAAAGAATTCACAATTCTAGTTAAGGAATAACAATTCTTATTACTCATTTTATTCTCCAACTCGTTTCTTTCTTCTTTCTATTTTCTTGATATGTTTCTCCTTAAGTCATTAAGGATATATTAAGGGAGTATGTGAGGCAGACAATTTTGTCACTTAATAGGATACATTATTTAGTTAGCAAGTATTTTAATTGTTTTCCTATTATTGAGTGAAATTTAAGTTCATTTATAATAATAATAATAATAATCAGTTAGTCCTTAAGTCTATTTTATGAGATAAAAAGAATCTGTATGACTTAATGCTAAACTCTGAATAGAACCAGAGGATGTGGATCCTTACATAAAGGAATTGATGTGGCCACCTATATCACTGTGTCATTAATTTCCTCAATATATACCTTAGTCCTCATGCTTCTGTAAACTTTCCTAATTATGTCCTCAAATTGAAATGCTTATTTAAAAACCATGCCCTATTTTCCTTCTTCATTTTGAGGTATGATAAAAGGGAAAAAAGATCTAAGAGCTCTAAAGATATATAGTTCTGAAAAATATAATGATTAGAAGTTCAAAAACAATTAAAATTACTTAGAAATGAAGAGCAGGACTCAGAGAGGGAGGCCAATGGTCATTTTATGTTCTTGGTCATAGTGATAACAAAAACATGTATGTCTCAAATAGTATATTCCAAAGCAAACATACACATATACACATTGATGTAATAGTAGAACATATGTGCAGAGAATAAGTGCTTTATTTTATTTTCTCAGTGATTATAAAATGAATTGCAGAATCTAATTGTGTAAGAATGGAAGCGAGGACATGAATGGCAGGATCAGAATAAAGGAGGTGAGAAAGGGGCTGAATGTAAAGGAGCTATTAAGGTTTGTATAATTATTGACGTGAGTAGATGACATAAGTGGGTTATAAGAAAAGAATTTTGAGCTAAGATGGTCAATGAAATCAGAGTCTAAGGAAGACAAAAATAAACATTGTACTTGAGCTTCCAAGAATTCAGGTTGTAGTCATCTGGGAATAATTTAAGAGATTTTCAAGGTTAATTTTGACTTGGTAATTTTTCTTCTTATGGTGCATTTTATCCCTCCTATCCCAACCAACTGTAATTTTCAGTACCTCCTTTAGTCTAGATTTTTTGATCTAATATATTTTTTCTATAATTGCTTATTTTTATATTTCCCTCTTAATTAAATTAGTTGATTTTGTTGTAAATTATATTTAATGTAAAACCATGTTGTGTTTTTCAAGTGGAAAGAAGATACAGAAACAGTCACCAATAAATGAACAAATATTCTGGGAAATACTGAGCTGATAAATGGTCTTTGATAGACTAACTTAATTTTTCCAGTTGCATAGTGATAACATTGGTCATTGGATTTTGGTGGTATGATTTCTGATCAAAGAAGATTTTGGTTGTTAGAGTCCTGTGAAAAATCAGTGACAGACTGGACATTTACTCTGCAGTGTTGTTTTATGCCAATTAACCATGTTTTACTTGCTTTTTCTTTGTCCTTTGGCAATATTTTCAAGATGCCATCTCAGAAAAGCCACAGAAACCATGTTGATTCTTCACTTGAGTCCCCACCAGAATTCTCAAAATGGCAGATTTATATTGCCTAATAACATTGCTCCTGGCCTCCCGTATATTTTCTTCTATCTGCTTTTATGTTCTATGTATTTATTTTCCCTGTCTTCTAGAGTTATCTTCCCCAGGTTCAAGGAACCCATCCTTGTCTTCTATCTACACTTTATTGTTTGACTTACTCCTTTGTCTGTCTTTAAAGGCAGAGTCACTACTTTAAAGCCAGGTTATATTTCTCATCTCTTTACACTTCGACCTTTGCAGAGTCCCCTGAAAAGATCGCATTCTATTGTGCATTTTGACTGAGCTTTTACTTTATCTTTTGTGTTATCCTTAGTTCTTAGACAATCTCATTCCTAGTCCTTGACAATCTCACTTCCCTTTGTCTTTAACTGGCCAATTGATGACCACTGTAAATATTTAAGCGAGATTCATTATATAGCCTCCATAGCTTTGGCCAATTCCTTACTTCACCAGTTCTTTAGGGTTTAAGAAGTTTGACAAGCTTATATTCAGTGTTCTCTAAGTGACATGAATGAAGTAAAAAATATTCTTATTGTGGTTTTTAAATTTCTTCCTTAGATCTCTTGTTTTTCTCCATTAGCAAATGTAAGTTGCATGAGAGCAATTATGATTAGATTTCTTCATGGTTGCATTCTTTTGCCATAAGAATTGTTAGACACATAATAGGAACCCAAGAAGTGTTTGTTAAATAAACCAATGAATGAATAGGTGCTTTGGAGATATGGGTGACTTGGCCTTATATTCAATATATGTACAGTCTAGTAAGATATATATTTACAGCAACAGATAATCTCAATGTAATTTAGCAAATATGATGTTAGATAGTTAAAAAGAAAGAGTGTTATGAGAGCAGGGCTAGTTTGATTTGAGTTACCTGGGAAGACTTCTAGTGTTTGGCTATATCATTCGTTCATTCAACAATATGATTAAGCTCTTTCTACATTGATGCTGAGACTAAAAAAGTGAAAATCACATCAAAGACCTTGTTCTTAAAGAGTAATTATTATTCTCAAAATAACAGGAAAAATAAGTAAATAAATGAGGAAATATTTGCCAAGGGAGATAAGAATACTCAATGGGGAAAAGGCTGTTTCTTCAATAAATAATACTGGGAAAATTGGATATTCAAATATAAAAAAATAAAACTGTATTCCTATCTTACATCACTAAGAAAAATTAACTTGAAATGGATTAAAGACTTAAATGTAAGACCCAAAACCATAAAACTCCCAGAAGAAATCAGAAAAACATCTCTTTGACATGGATCTTCACAATGAATTTTTGGATATGATACCTAGAGCACAAGCAGTAAAAAAAAACAACCAAACAAATGAGTGGGACTACATCGAATTAAAAGGCTTTGCCACAGCAAAGGATACCACCAATAAAATAAAAAGACAATCTACAGGATGGGGGGGGGGGGATCATATATCCCATAAGGGGCTAATATCCAAAACATAGAAAGAATTCATACAACTTGATGGCAAAAATAAATAAATAATCCAATTTGAAAATGGACAAAGGACCTGCATGGGCATTTTTCCAAAAAAGACATACTAATGGCCAACATCACTAATCTTTAGGGAAATGCAAATCAAAACCTCACTGAGCTATCACCTCCTGCCTCTTAGAATCCATACTAATAAAAGGGTAATATGCCAATTAGACTGGATAGACTGGAAGTCTTCCCAGTGTCCTTCTGGACAAAGCTGCTGTGGCTGCGAGAGCTGAGGAGGGCCAGCAGCTGCAGGAGCTGGCAGCGGCAGCAGCAGCAGGGTGATGGGGGGTGGCACCTTCCCCTGATCTGTCCGGTCGCCTCCCGCAGAGGGGGGCAGGCCTAAGCCATCAGTAGGACATTTCCTGAGGGTTCCCGTGCTGTGAGAGGGGGCAGGCCAGGCGGAGGGATCCCCCCAGGGCATGAATTTTTGTGCACCAGGCCTCTGGGAGTTATCATAAAAAGACAGAAACCAAGTATTGGCTAGGATGTGGAGAAAAGGGAATTTTTATGTAATATTGGTGGAAGCATAAATTAGCACAGCCATTAGGAAGTTTCCTCAAAAAATTAAAGATAGAACTCTATGATCCAGCAATTCCACTATTGTGCATATACCTGAAGGAAATGAAATCCACTGTGTCAAAGAGCTATCTGCACGCCATGTTAATTGCAGTATTAAACATATACCAAGACTTCTTTGAATATCAAATATACAAGAACAAATTTAACAAGATATTCAAGATTTCTACAGGAAAACATAAACATTTATTGAGATATTAACAGATACCTAAATAAATGAGGAAATATACATGTTCATTGAATAAAATATTTAGTATCATAAAGATTCCAGTTTTTCCAAAATTGATTTTGCCCTAACTGGATGTTTCATGGACCTTGATGAGATGATGATAAAATTTATATGGAGATTAAAGGTTAAAACTACCTGGGGTATTTCTGAAGATAAGCAGAAGGATAGAAAAAAGTGACCAAAGAAAAGTTAAGTCCAAAATCAGACTCACGTATCATTCAATTTGGTGTAAGAGAGAGATGGTTTGGAAGATCAATATAGAAAGGAAATATTTTTTCAATAAATTAAACTAAAAATAATTATAAAAATAAGAAAAAAGGTTAAATTAGATCTCAGTCACTCCATTATTATAATTATAAATGGACCCATTTATTTGCAAAGGCAAACCCCAGATGTACAAAGAATCTAAATATCACATATGAAATTTTTAAACTTAGAAATATAGGTGTATATATATATACTTTGGATAAAAACAGTTCTAAAATAAGATTAAAAAACACTTTAAATTGGAACTTCCATTTGACCCAGTGATCTCACTTCTAGCATATATCCTTAGAAACCCAAAACACCAAACAGAAAGAATATATACATCCCTATGTTCAGAGCAGCACAGTTTACAATAGCCAAGCTCTGGAAACAGCCCAAGTACCTATCAGTATATGAATGGATAAAAAATCTGTGGCATATTTATACCATGACATATTATGCTACAGTAAAAAGGAACTCTTACCCTTTAAGATAGCATGGGGGGACCTGGAGAGTATTAATAAGAAGCATGTGAGAGGCAACCAGTCCATCTGTCTCTCTCACATCCATGTTCCTCCCTCCCTGTCTCACTCCCTCCCTTCTACTCTCTGTGAAAAGCAATGGAAAAAATATCCTCATGTGAGGATTTAAAAAATACACCTTTATAACTTGAATCACTTAGGAAATTTCAGGGGTTTTTAACTCTGTGCCAGAAATGGGGATGAAGACCAAATACACCATTCCCCACATTATCCTCAGATTCACTGTCTGTACTTTCAGTTACCAGAGCCAACCTCATCTGAAAATATTAAATGAAGAGTTTAAGAAATAAACAATTCAAAGTTTTAAATTGCATATTTGTTCTGACTATAATGATGAAATCCTTCAACATCCTGCTCTGTCCCACCCTGGACGTGAATCATTCCTTTATCCAGCATATCCAAGCTGTGTACACTACCTGTCCGTTAGTCAATTAGTAGCCATCATGGTTATTAGACTGATTGTTGTGGTATCACAGTGCTTATGCCAAGAAACCCTTTTTTACTTAATAATGGCCCCAAAGTAAAAGAGTAGTGATCCTGGTTATTTGGATATGCCAAAGAAGAGCCATAAAGTGCTTCCTTAAAGTGGAAAGCTAAAGTTCTTGATTTAATAAGGAAAGAAAAAAAATTGTATGCTAGGTGGCTAAGATTTAAGGCAAGAATGAATCTTCTACCGTGATATTATGAAGAGGGAAAAAGAAATGTGTGCTACTTTTGCCAACGCACCTACACTGCAGAGGTAGAACCACAGTGCATGGTAAGGGCTTAGGTAAGATGAAAAAAGCTTCCTACACAGGAATATCTGTAGTGATTTTATGTAAGGTTGACCACTAATATTTGTACTCGTGAGCCATTGTAATAACCTGCTTATTATTTAACAGGAACGGAATAGAAGGGATATAGACATGTCACTTATACAGCTTTGCCAAAAAGCTACATTCAACACTATCCTTCTCCCTTCCTCTCTGTAAAATACCAATAAAATATATTTTTTAAAAAAAAGAAAGAAAGAATAAATCTCTGAGAAATTCAGAAAATGGCCCTTAGCCACCCAGCTGCAGGAACAGTTCATCTTCAAGGCAGATTTGACTGACTCAAAGCCCAGGTTCTTTATGGGTAGACAGCCAATAGAAAGTACTAATTGTTATCATTTTAAGAAATCTTTAAATATTGCCCTTCACATATACACACTTTCCTAATAGCAACTCATGGAGAATACAATTCAACCACACTAATTTAAATAATTTTTAGAATTTTCCTAAAGAAAATGATTGTGCATTAGGTTTCTTCCTGGATCCTGATTTCCTACCATTATACTTAGTCTCTTTAAGTCTAAGTGAAAAGATAGACCTGCTTTAAGTACTATATTTAAAGTCTCGCTGCCGGAGAAGGCTGGAGAACAACAGCACTGACCTGGATTCTGTAAGCTGAATCATGCAGCATCCTAACTGAGGGCTCTGTCTGCGCTGGGAACTCAGCCTGGCCTTGAGTAGTTACTAGTAATGCTTTTGGGCAGCTTTTTGTGACTTGGGAGTGACTTCCTAGAGTTGAAGTAGTAATGGATCTCTGTTTATTCTGGTTTGTTGAAGACCCATTTCTGTTAAAAAAAAAATACATAGGAGTGAACCTCATGTATGCTTCCTCAAAATTAAGTCATTATAGAAAAGAAAGAATGTGATCCCATGTAGGAAATAATAATTAGAAAAACACTACTGCCTGCGCATCAACACAGCAGCTCATGTCCAGATGAATTTCTGAACCAGATAATGACAAGTACATGTTTTGTGAGTATTGAAATTCTGTCACAAATCAATCCTTCTCTTTGATTAAAAGGCTCATGTGTCTTTGAACTAAGTGGATGATTTGTTGCATTCCTTTTGGCAGTTTTAGATGGATTCTAACTAATTTTCTTTTCATGGGAACATGAGTCAGTACCACTTAGGGATGGAACACATATTTAGTATGATTCCATTAATAATACAAACAGGAATATATTTTAAGTCAAAGCAAACTGCTTCTATAATTCATAATAATAAGTAATTAAACAAGTATAGTTAAAATTACATAAAATAAGAGTTTGTGAGAGATTGATCTTTCTATATATTTAAACTAATTATGAAACCATAATAATAAAAACAGTGTGTTACTAGCACACGGACTAACAGATCAAGAAAACCATATAGAAAATGCAGTACTAGATTTTTATCACATTATTTTTTTATTTATAGAGAACTCCATGTGAGTAAGGAATAAAATGAATTTCCCAATTAAAAATGAGCAAAGTATGCACAAAAATAACTTACAAAAATGGATTTATAAATAGATTTCTGGAACATGTGAAAAATGTTCAACTTCATTAATAAGAAAATTACATGTGAAAGCACATTGATTGGAAAGTTTGCTAGCATCAAATTTTGATGTGGGATGGAGAAACAGCCCCATTCATATATTTCTTGTTGAAGTGTAGATTGATATGACTTGATGGAGAGTACTATACTAAATTTATCAAAATTTAAAAGGCACATATATTTTCATTCAGCAAGTCTTATTCTAGTAACCTTTAATAGATATACTGGCTCATGTAAGAACTGATACAAGAGGAAGCTTAATCATCATGGCATGTTTTAAGTGACTAAGATGAGAAACATCCTAATTCTACATCTAGAGTGCTACTCAGTGGAACACTATATAGCTGTTACAAAGATATATCTATATGTACTGATGTCTAAAATGAAATGCTTAGTAAAACTATACCAAATGCATAATAACGTACACTGTATGATATAATTTGTGAAAAACAAAACCCAACTATTTGTGTCAAAGCTCTTTGGAATGATATACAAGAAATAGACAACAATGTTGTTTTGGGAAGGAGAACGTGATGAGGGCTTAAAAGGCTTGATGGGAAGTAGACTCACTTAGTTTTATGTTTTAAACCATAAGTTTATATTATATATATGAACAAAAATGAAAAAACATAAGGTTAAGCATTTCCTCTTAGTCTGTGAATAATCATGACACTAGGTATGTGAGAAATAAAATGGTATATTTCATACTATGTATTTGTACTTTGGCATCAATCTTAAACAATCTTAATGTATGAGTAAAGAAGAATTAAACGCTAAAATCAAGAGGCAATATTTTGGTTAGGAAGACTGGACTTATCATAGTGCAAACAGATACTAACCCAAAAGCCAAAAAATCTTCAATGAAGCCTCTAGCGCTAGTAATGGGGGGTTAACACTGCAGAGGTTTGCACAGCTGGGATTGTAGAAGCCAGGTGGAGTCTGAAACAGGAGCTGCCATGAGTCTGCCCATGGACTCCTGCTTCTCTAGTATCTAAACCAGTGTGAACCACTTGCTCAGGCCTCTTTTGGTCTAACCAACCTCACTGGCTTTATAGACACTTGAATAATGGTTAGAGCTGGAAGGATTTTCAGAGGTGATCTGCTCACACCTTTTTAATTCTAAGAAGGAACCTGATGTTGCAAAGAATATGAGTTTCTTTGAGTCATGAAGTTGGTTAATTATGAAGCCAGGACTAGTTACCAGGCTTACTGGCTCCGAGTTTAGAGCTATATTTGCCGTCTACACCTTGGTTTAAAGGGCTGACCTTATGTTCACTTTATCTAACCAGACAAGAATACTTCAATAGGCAGGTGAAGTAGTCAGTGCACAGTCCATAAACCTTGAGGACTCAGGATACAGATGTGGAAACAAAGCCTCCACTTTACACCTGTTTCTAGCCTCTGAGATTTAGCTGTCTGAGATTTAGGATGTCTGAGACAGAGGTGTTGAGGAATACTGTTAAGATAGCCAGAATACTGTATTCCAGTTGAAAGTATTATGATGTCACAATTCTTGCTCAGTCCTTTTGAATGAGTTTCCTGGAGGCTTCTAGGGGATGAAATTACATTTAGGATAATGGATATATCCTTTAAGAACTCTACTGTCAAGTAATTAAGAAGAAAGGAAATTAACATTAAGAGTGTCTTACCATGGGCCATGTTCTATGTTTCATGCCTGAAGATTCTGGGGTTAGAAAGATTTAGTCCCTCACCTCAAGAAGCCTAGTTGACTAGCAAGGGAGACAGTTAAGCAAATAAATGAATGGGAAACAATGTCATATGTGCTATAGGAATTGCATCTTCACCATGAACTGTGAACATGAATGGAGTCTCTATTTCCCTGGGAACAGTCATGGATGAGTCTAGAAATAAGCTCAGTAAAGGCTTTATAGAGTAAATAATGTCTGTGACTAAATAAACGTTCCAGACTAACAAGGTGCAGGGAAAGCAGATGCCATGGCAG
Organism: Corynorhinus townsendii; assembly: GCA_026230045.1. NCBI lineage: Eukaryota > Metazoa > Chordata > Mammalia > Chiroptera > Vespertilionidae > Corynorhinus > Corynorhinus townsendii. The sequence goes on along the minus strand of JAPDVU010000008.1, from coordinate 59,953,429 downwards.
GAGCACTGAGAAAGCGAGATGTGCGTAAATTCCTTTTTAAGAGGATTAAGTTGTTCACTATCAATATTTGTTTTATGCTTACTCTGTGTATATTCAATTTCTTAGAAATATTATGGATCTTAAATCCCCAAGGTAATTACAAGTGCAGTTATAAGTCTGTCTATAATCAAAATGGGAGTTTTGTCTAGGAATTTGTAAGAAAAATGTTCTAGTTCTCTCTGCTTCATGTAAATGCATTGTTATATCACTCTTCTGAAAAAAAATAGGTGAAAACGCTTTTTAAAGAATAGAGAGCTATATCTATATATGTGACTGATGATAAGGATGATAATGGTGGTGATTATGATGATGAAAACAAAGCATATCTGCTTTGATTCATGGCAGAAAATAATTCTCTTACATATGATCAATTTATTGGGAAATAAAGACTGTTTATCTGTTACCTAAACTCTCCCAAAGAGCTGCTGTCAATAGAACATGACTTTATACCGCCTTGATAGATCAGCCTTAACTGAAAAGCAGATAGGTGACTTCCACTGATATCTGAGAGTTGTGTGAAGAGGGACTGACAGTTTCACTAATAAGTACATTTATTCAGGCAACAAATTTTAATAAAATGATGGAATAGTTGGAGGTTTGCATTTGTTTTAGTTGTGAATTGAGCCTTACCTTTTTGAAATATAGGAGTAAGAAGTCATAATGTCAATGAAATTGTGTGTATGTTTGTGAGTGTGAGCACAAGTGTATGCTCACACATTATACATGCATACACACATAGGTGTATCTACATCTATCAACATCACTCCCTCACACAGACTCATATCCAATGTGTTATCTGCAAGCATCTCTCATATACTCTTCCATTCCATGAATAATCTTTTTTTCTTTTCACATGACACTGGCATATTTATTTGACCCAAGTTTTAATAACAGTATTCTGAAACTAGTGTTATTATACCACTGACTTAGTATTTATAAAGAAACACCAAAAATGACTAATATCTAATGTAATGTATGCTGCTTCTAAATCCATGAGTTCACAGCAATTAAACTTGCTATTTTAAATGCTTTAACAAAGGATGTGAAATAATTATTGTTTTAAAAATTATTTCAGTGATTATAATTTAATTATTTTGGATAATATAAAATATTTTTCTCAGAAATTAAAATGGATACCAAGCTATGTAATATTTTTCTTGCTTTTCTATTTATTTTTATTAACTACAGAGAGGTAAGGTATGATAAAAACGATGGAAAGAGTTGTGGACTAGCTGTAAACAAGTATATTTCCAAGAAATGTTAGGAGTCATTGGACTGGACATCCATCTAAATAGTAAAATTAGCTAGGAATATAAGACAGAAAACCATACTCCTCAGATGTAGTTTTTATTGCACAGAGAGGCATATAGATGAGCAATTTGGGGTTGCAAGGAAATAAACCAATACAACTTGCTTAAATATGGATTAAGGGAGATTTGGGTTATTATATAAACAAGACAATTTCATTGACATTAACAAGGAACAAAGTATATTTGAACTGTCTGGGGTCTGGGACTGGAACTCTATTGGTAGGGACTAATTCTCTCTCTTACACACACACACACACACACACACACACACACACACACACTCACACCCACCATGGTCTTCCATCCTTCCTTCCTCCCCTCCTCCTCACCTCTCTACCTTCTTCCCTTCTTCCCCTCTTCCTTTCTTCATTCCTTCCTCTTCAGGTTAGTTGGTTGTATTATCTATTCTGGTAACTCCTTTTTTTTTGCTTTGTCTCTTTGTTAGTTTTCACATAACTATAGCTTGAATGTAGAAGATATAGAAGGAATAGGAATTAACATATGTTACAATAATGGCTAGTAATTCCAGAATTTGGGAGAAAAGATACAATGTGAAATCACACATGATATAGTTCTTTCTTAAGAGAACATTTAGTACAAGATGGAGGAAACTAGAGAATAGAGGGAAATAAGTTTGGGGCAAGATTATAGAGAATCTTGAGACAGTAAACAGAGAAGACTGTTCTATAGTAAGGAAGTAATATAATAGGAAAAATGAGTATAGGGAAGGATAGTGTGCAGTTAGGCAGACTCTCTGTGTGTTTAAAAGTGAGGTTAAAGCATTTATTTTAGTTGAAGATGATGGCTGTGAGTATAGGAAAAAACATGAGTGTATGAGGCATCATGATATGAATAAGTTGGGAACAGAAGATTTACTTGGCTTATAGCCCTGTCTCTACTCTGATATAGCAATGTGTTCTAGAGGAAGCCATTTGTTTTCTTGGAGACTTAGCTCATCTTCAAAACTATGTCTTCTCATTAAGAGAACATGACCATCGGGTGAACAATAAGCTGAACCTAGCAATCAGAATGTCCTTATCCCCTCCCCTGTCCTTGGAATGAACTTTCCAGCTACAATTCTCATAGTTGGAGCTATTTTCAAGGACACAGCCTTGAGAGAGTAATGTGTGTTGAGACCACCTGGATTGTGCACATGACTGAACCTCATTAAGGACTCTCTATAAACTTAAAATTCTGGCAAGCAGGTGCAGAGATCTACTTGTCTTGCAGCCAGTTAAGACAAGCCTTTTTTATAAGTTCCCTTGCTTATTAAGCCTACAACCTACCAATCTGAGAAGTTTTCCATCATAATTTTTTTCAAAGAGGTTCTTAATTCCTTGCTCTCTCTCTGTTCCGCCCGACACCCCCATAATGTGTATGTTGGTATGTTTGAAGTTGTCCCAGAGACTCTTTATATTATCCTAATTTTTAAAAATTATTTTTTACTTTTTGCTGTTCTGATTGGGTGTTTTCTGCTTCCATATCTTCCAAATCACTGCTTTGATTCTCTGCCTCATCTTTCTTACAGTTGATTTCCTACACTGGAGTCTTCATTTCAGTTATTGTATTCTTCATTTCTGACTGGTTCTTTTTTGTTTTCTAACTCCATTTTTATCATTTCTATCCCTTCGTTGAAGTTCTTACTGAGCTCATTGAGTATTCTTATACCCAGTGTTTGAACTCTGCATCTTGTAGATTGCTTGTCTCAATTTTGTCAAGTTTTATTTATTTATTTATTTTTTTGCTAGAGTTTTGTTCCTATTCTTTCATTTGGGATATGTTCTTTTATCTCCTTTTTAAAAAAATTATTATTGCTTTTTGGTTGCATCCCTGTTTGTTTTTGTGTATTAAGTAGAGCTGCTATGCCTCCCAGTCTTGGTAGAGTGGCTTTTTGTAGTAGGTGTTCTGTAGGCCCCAGTAGTGCACCCCCCTTAGACACTTTATCTAGATTCTCTAGGTGCTCCTCCCTGTACTTCTCTTTCCCATGTGAGCTATGTGTACTCTCCTATTGTAGTTGATCCTTGATTGCTTTTGGCACATCAAAGGGAGGTATTTTTCCCCAGACCAATCAGCTGCAACGACTAGCCAAGGCCACCTACAAGGATCTCCTGTGCAGGATCTGACCCCAGGGAGTAGGATTCACTTCAGAGGGCCTCTGATGCATGCTGAGTCTGCCCCTTGAGCATATGCTTCTGATGTGGTCTGAAGTTTTTCTCTCAGGAGGTTCAGGTCAAGGTCAGCCACTACCTGTGTTCTTCCTGGGGCCAACCAGCATGAGCTACTGAGCAGTTTTCAGATTTCTGCTACTTGTGCTAGGCTTGCAGATGCCCAGGATAGACCAAGTTGCAAACCAAGGTTGGCTGCACTAGTGCCTGGCCTGAGGCCACTTAGCAAGAGGTATGGGGTATATAAAGGCCAGATGCTGCTTATTTGAGAGATTTTAGGGCTTCCAGTCAAGATAGTGTTGTAGGTAAATGATGTGCTCACCTCCTCCCACAACCAACATTAAAATTACAACTAAACTACAGAACAACCATCATACATAGCTACCTAAAATTTAGCTGAACAGAAGTCCTATAACTAAGGATATAAAGAAGAGACTGGTAGGAGGGATGGAAATTCAGAAAATGGGCTGGTCCAACACCCATGTGTGGCCATTAAAATTGGGAATGATGTCTGAGCTGTGGAAGTCCCTCGGAGGAGTGATGGCGTCCCAGCTCCACACCAGGCCCCCAGCCCAGAGTTCCAGTGCTGGTGAAAGAAGCCCCCATAACTTCTGGTTATCAAAGCTAGCAGGGATTGTGGCTGAGTATGACAGAGGGCTGCTGGAGTCCCAGGCGTTCCTTTTAAAAGGTTCTTACACAGACTCAGACTCATTCACTCTGAAATCCACTGCTGGATGGCAGCTCGAAAGGTGCCAGAGACATACTGGAGGAACAGAATTATCCAATGAGGAGTGGAAATGCAGCTTCTCCAGATAGAAGTTCTGGAAGAAGCCATTGTTCTTTTGCTGAGCCTTCCCCTGCAGGCACAGGTGGACACCGTATCTGAGTCTCAATCAACCTGCAGGCTCACATTGTTTGCCCCACCCTGGTGATTCCCTGAGACCCCACCCCACCCAACTTTTGGGCCCACCCAACCCATTTCCAGTAGCTTTTCTGTACAAAGAGACTGTCTTGGTTCATGCTGAAGACTACCACCTCCCAATCTAGAGTGACCTGCATCTGTCTTCAATGTTTCCAAACCCTCTGTGTCCTTGGTCTTGTTTTAGATTCCACCCAGGAATTTCCCAAATTTTTAAACAAGGATGTCTGTATTATAATATTTTCTAAATTTCCTTTAGCTCTGAGGTAAAGAAGTGATATACTAGTATGATATTGAAATCATTACTATTGGATTTTGTGACAGAAAGAATAGAAGAATAAAGGAGAGAGAAAAATCTGAAATCACAGCAATATTCTAGTCTAGTTTTATAAATTTAGAAATCCAAAATTTTTATATTAAAAAAATCACCATGTGTTGTGTTGGGGTCAGTGAAATGCCAAAATTTTTAAAATTTTTATTTAATTTATTGGAGTGACATTGATTAATAAAATTATATAGGCTTCAGGCATACAATTCTATAATACTGTACATCATCTACATATTGTGTGTTCACCACCTGAAATTGTCTCCTTCTGTCACCATTTATTCCCTCTTCACTTTCCCAAAGAGGACATACAGATGGTCAATAGACATATGAAGAGATGCTCAATGTCACTAATCATCAGAGAAATGCAAATTAAAACCACAATGAGATATTGCCTAACACTTGTCAGAATGGCTGTCATCAATAAATCAGGAAACAAGTGCTGACTAAGATGTGGAGAAAAGGGGACCCTCATGCACTGTTGATGGGAATGCAGATTGGTGTAGCCACTGTGGAAAGCAGAATGACGTTACCTCAAAAAATTAAAAATGAAACTGCCTTATAACCCAGTGATTCCACTTCTGGAAATATAATTAAAGAACTATGAAACTAATTTAAAAAAATACACACATCTCTATGCTCATTGCAGTTTTGTTTACAATAGCCAAGATTTGCAATGCTAAAAATCATAAGCCCAGAGTTGAGATGCAAGTTTAGTTTGCGTAAGTAAGGTAATTGCTTATCACAGCTTTCATATATAAATATTATTTATATGTATCTTTGCATTAAAGCTGAAGTAAAGAGTTAGTTTATTGTCTTGGCTGGTGTGGCTCAGTTAGTTAGGAGCGGCATCTTGGGCACCAAATGGTCCCTCTTCAATCCCAGGTCGAGGCAACTGATTGATGTCTCTCTCTCACAATGATGTGCCTCTCTCTTTCTGTTGCCCTCTACCCTTCCTTTCTCTATAAAATCAATTAAAAACATACTCTTAGGTGAGGTTTAGGAAACAAATGTTAGTTGTTTTTGTTGTTATTGTTATGTATTAGGCAATGTTATATATCTTTTATGATAAAACTAGAGGCCCGGTGCATGAAATTCATGCACAGCGGGTGCAGGGGTGGGGGTGTGTGTCCCTCAGCCCGGCTTGCAATGATGTCAGCATCCCTCACCCCAGCCTCTAGCTAGAGGCTCCTCCCCTCCTTCTGCATAGCCTCGGGGAAGATGTTTGTCCTGGGGCCTTCTCAGGACCCTGGCCCACGATGCCTGGCAGCTTGGGTACTTGGGGGCTTGGGCTCTCAGGTCTGGCTTCCCCACCCAGCATGGTGTGCATCAGCTGCCATGGGAGCTGAGCCTCAGGAGTTGCCCCCTTGGACCATACTACTTGCGAGTGAGGGGTGGGAGTGGCTGTGACGGCAGTGATTTGATGTCTGTAGCGTGCCCGCCGGACAACCCCACCACCAAGGCGCCATGCTGGCCATGTCTGCACTGTGGGCAGGGGGCTTCCAGTCTGCAACTGGGGCTGCTGGGCTGTGACTGGGGGCTTCAGGTAGAGGACCCTGGCACCCATAGGGCTCTGTCAGCATCAGGAACTGGAAAGATCCATTTTTCTGGGTCTTCCCCTCCCTCCATGCATCCGGGGTGGGGACGCTGGGCTGGTGTCCCCAGAGGCCCCTTCCCTCCCTCCGCACAGCTGGGGCTCGGACGCTGCCTAGTCCTCTGGCCAGAGGTCCCTCCCCTCCCTCCATGGCCAAGGAGCAGATGCTGGGCTCGCATTGCTGTGGCAATGCCGCCAGCGTCTGCTATGGGTGCCGCCATTTTTGTCATGGAGTGATGGTTAATTTGCATATTACTCTTTTATTAGATAGGATAGTTCTGTTTTACGCTCTGGAATTAGTTGTGGAGTTTAGCAAACCTGATTCCTGCTTTGTGACACAGGAAATCCAAAGAAGAGGAAATATCTTTCAGTAGAATAAGTGAGCCCAGGCTATGATTAACAGCCAGGTATTAACTTAATTGCCTCTAAAAAAAGCAAATTTTGCTTTTCAGCTTTAGTCTCAGACTTCCTAATCATGGTGGACTTTTATGGGAGGAAAAAAATGGAATGTTGTACATGACAAACTTAATATTTTAAAGAAATGTGCTTATGGTAGAGATAAATTTAAGATCTTAAATTTACATTCTTCATCATGAAGAGGGAGAGACTATGTTTATGAGCACATATAAGTTCTACATATTCATATATCCATAAAAATGTACATGAATCCATGTTGCATATTCATAAATTTTTAATTCTCACCCAAGGATATGCTTATTGATTTTTTACAGAGAGGGGAAGGGAGCAAGATAGAGAAACATTGATATAAAAGAGAATATCCATTGGTTGTCTTCCATACATGTCTTAGTTTTCTCATGTATAAAATTGGAATAAGTGTACCTATTTCACAGCATTGAGTAAGAATTAGAAATAAGTGATATAAAGCTTTTCACACTTAGAAAATTCTCATTATATAACAGATATTAAACATTATTATCAATATTGTTTTGTCTGTGGTCCATTCAAGAGAGTTTAAAATGGAGAGAGAGCTGTCATGTTTTCTGACATTGGATTGTTCTTTCTTTTGAGCAAAGCTACTGCTCTTCCTCTGAACAAAATTCCTCAGTTAGGTTTTCCAGTTTTGGAAGCAGCTGTGGCTGAGTGGCTCACAGCAGTTTCATAAGCAGTCCTGCTCTACAGCTGACAGTGGCCCTATAGCAAATAACCATACAAAGTGAAGCTCTGGGTGAAGATCCTGCATTGGAGAGAAAATGACTCAGTATCATCACTGATGTTGGAACCCTTGTCAGCTTGTGTAAATCTCAGGCAATTTACTATTGGCGGCATCATTTCCTATGCCTCCAAGTTGTGGGAGGGTTTTCTGCATGTGTTTGTTTAGCATCAAGTACTATTTGCTCTCTTCTTGTGTGGTTTGAACAAAAGTGAAAGGAATATCACAAGGTACTCCTAGCCTTGGACAATTTATTTCAGCATTAATACACGGAGAGGGGCATTGTTAAAAAATCCCATTCCTGAAATCAGACCTCTGTGGTTTTCTCCTACAGATTTCATTGGCAGTCTGGGCCCATTCCAACTAATCAATAAATAAAGCCCAGTTAAGCCACATTTATTTCTAGAAGCAAATAGCAATCAGCGCATTACTGTGGCAGCTCAGGTGCTGTCCATCCACTGAATCAGTAAACAGTGAAGGCTGGGGCTTTGAGGCTCCATTATGAAGGAAACCACTGCCTCAAAGGCAGGGAAATGGACCAGGTCACTTAGATTTATATGTTTCCCTAATTAATTATCTGAAGAATAAACTCAACTCTGCATTTCACTTAAAATGTATAGGCACCTGCTCCTTTGATGTACTCTCTTTTACTAAGACTTTATTGTTGTTGTTTTTTATCTTTTAATGACTACATAGCAATTAATAACTTTAATGGAAAACATTTCATAATTACCTACTATTTCAGGCACTTTTATGTAGTTTATCTTATTTAATTCTCATACTCCCACTGAATAACAAAGGTACTATGTTTAGAATGGTAATAAGCTATGTGTTTATTATTCAACCCCCGGTTTGTTAAAATGATTTGTTTACTTGATTTATCCTTTAAACTGCATTTTAATCTCCTTAAAGTCACAGAACAGGTCTCAATGAGTTTGTAACCTTCCTATAGAGACCCTTGCTTGGTAGGTGCTCAGTAAATACTGAGTGACCTTGGACAAGTGATTTCACTTCTTTAGGCTTCTCTTCATGAAAGTAGGAAAACATAATTTATGGATACCCCTCCTAATTCTAAACTTCTGTGTAATTTCTTTTGGAAATAATTGAAATGAGGCTTGCTTTTTTGCAATTTTGCATTTAAGTATATTTTCCATTATAATGGTACCATGAGACACATCACCACAGGATCAAATGTAGAGATATAACCGTTATACTAAGTCTGGGGAAGGGGCGATTATATCTTCTTTCTGTAAAAGTTCAGAATACTTTGGCCTCACCTAGGCATCATCAACAAATCCTATATAATTAAAGGGTAATATGCAAATTGGCCCTAAAGGTGGAAAGACCTGGAATGACCGGTCTCTATGACACGCACTGACCACTGGGGGGCAGATGCTCAACACAGGAGCTGCCCCCTGGTGGTCAGTGCACTCCCACAGGGGGAGCTCCGCTCAGCCACAAGCCGGCTGATAGCTGCTCCAGGAGCAGGCCTAAGCTGTCGGTCGGACATCCCCCAAGGGCTCCTGGACTGCGAAAGGGCACAGGCTGGGCTGAGAAGACCCCCCTCCCCCAATACACAGTGCATGGAATTTTGTGCACTGGGCCTCTAGTATAGTAAGAGTCAGTAAGTTTTCTTATTAGCAGTTTCATTAGAAGAGAGTACAGTCAAGAATAAAGCCTAAGTATAATTATTTATATCCAATCATTAACCCTAGACTGTACATCCCCTAAGGGCAAGAACATATGTCTTATTCACCACAGAATGGTGTTCAGAGCATTTAATGCATTTATTGTGTGTGTGTTTGTTAAATGGATAAACACTCAAGCTCAAACATCAGTGTTTATTCACTTTTTTCGTAGAAGACATTTCCACTCATTCAAATCTTACATTTTTACAGACATGCAATGTGCAGGGCAGAACCATAAACTTGCTGCTTCCTACCCTAGAGTTGTGTATTCACAAGACAATGTGCAGCATCAGCTCAATATCAAATCAATGCTACAAGCTGTTTTAGAGAATGACTGCTTATTTCTTTGAGGTGCCCTCAGGGGCTTCCCATTGTGATTTTATATTATCTTCTGGTGCCTATTTTTCAAAATTGCATGAAAATTTAATCATTTTTTTCAAGACTAAACACCACATTTCTAAAAATTGCACTTATAAGCACATTTCTGGCTTTTACTACATCACAGAAAGAGGGCAGTGAAATGATGGCATAGGACTTGCATTTTTAAAATAGTTTGGCTTCACTGAGGAGAGTATTTCATTAAGGGGCAAGTCAAAGTGTGGAGGACCCAGAGAGACAAAGGCAGTAAGTGGTTCACTGGAGAGCTGATTGTGGTGGGGGCACACAGGGCCAAATAATTGCAAAGTGAAGAGAGATTTTGAGAGATGAGTGGGTTATAGAATTCACTGTACCTGATGGTTGATAGGATGTGGAATATAACTAAAGTTTCAAAACTGACTTCAAAATATCTGGAATGAGATTTATGAGAGCAAATTGAATTAAAAGGAATCTAAAGTTTAATCTATGAATTTAAATTTGATAGCCCTAATATTCAAATTATTTATTCTTATTTAATTTTCATCTATATCTCAGGGCAAAATCAAAGAGACATATACATGTGTCTGTTTCTTCTTTATAATTTAGGGAGCAATATTTCATTGTGTTTTTTATAATCTTGTTAAAATAAATATTTTTGGTGTTTAGTCAGTTTTCTAGATTGTTAAAAATTAATGTTGACATTTTGTCTGTTTATCTTCATTTGCCTGAGAAAAATATATGCTGATATTTCTTTGATACATGCTCCTTTTAATTATTGTTGCAAAAATCCTTGTTAAACAAAATCATTTTTAGAGAATACTTTTTTTTTTAACTGATAGATTTGATTTTAGTTTAGTTACATATTTATGCTTTTTCCTTTCTTACTTTCCTACTCTTTTCTATAAAAAGTATGTTTTTTTAGTGATTTTCAAATATATCTCCAATTAATTTTAAGTTTTTCCAGGATATCATATAATCTGTATTCTCTGGTTATGAAAATAAAATAATAAAATTTACTTTTTCATTTTGCTTTAAAGTTGAGGAATTAATATGCTCTACAGTACTGGTTATAAATTTAGCCTAATTAGTAGAATCATTGCAAATACTTTTAAACTTCTTGATGCCCAGGCTATACTTAACAATTAAATCAGAAGCTAGGGGGTGGAACACAGGTATCCACATAAGAAACTAAAACAAAAACACACCCCAAGGAATTCCAGTGTCCTGCTAAATTAGAAAGCAGTGCTTTGTTCTTCTTTCTCTCTTGCCAAATTCAATGAAAGCCTTTTTTCCCAATTACCTATTTGAATAAGCCACATCAGAAGTTAGTCTCTTAAAGCAGGAATTGTTTTATTCTGTCTCAGGGTTCTATGTGTTAGGAATTTGGACAGGGGCCATTGGGGGAGAACTTTCATTACACACTCGTTGGTAGCTCTGGAGCTGTGTAGTGAAATCTTCCAGCTTTATTCGTCTTTCACCAAGCTGTTTTGTATATTATAGGTTCTTTGCATTTACATATGACCTTTTTTTTAGAATCAGCATTTTAATCGCTACAAAAACAAATCTGCTGGGATTTTGACTGGGAAACCATTGCATTTATGGATAAATTTGGGGAGAATTAACATCTTATCAATATCTTAACTTGATATTAAGTTTTTCAATCCTTGAACACTGTATATCTCTCCACTTAATTTCTCTCAGCAATGTTTTAGTTTTCAGTGTACCAGTATGCATATTTTGATTTACATTCATCCCTGAATATTTTGTATATTTTTAAAATGTCAACTGAAACTTGTTCATTGCTAGTAATATAAATATAACTTACTCAGAAGAGGTGAGTGTTCAAGCCCCTGCAATGTTGGGGGGTGAGGGTCTGTGCCCCACTTCTGTTGTCCCCCAAGTTCTCTCCTGATGGCCCCTCTGTGACTGTGCCTGTCTTAGGTTGTTCCTTCCCTGAGGAATCTTACCCGTCTCTGGCTAACCAGCCATCCTCCGGGGCCAAGCAGAGTGATGTGAGGTTCAGTTCTGTCTCCTTGGTAGCCTATGACCCTGTGGCCTCCACACCCAACACCTGCCTTGGGAACCCCTGGCCTGCTGGCGGGGTCCTGATGATCACATATCTCGGGGAACTCGGGTTTCTTCTCCAGTGAGGGCCCCCAGCTCACAAGATTGGGCGTGAGACAGATCCATGGTACTAGCCACCATGAGGCTTCAAGCTCAGTATGAACAGAAAGCTCAGGCAACAGCTAAGGGCAATTAGATTGTGAGAAGACGGTCCCTCTTGGCACAAAAGGCAAGAGGGTCCAATATAGGATGCTCAAGTGCCTTCCCAGTGCCTTAATTCCTTCTGAAAGGGATTAAGTCCTTTCATGTCCTTTTTTTTTTTTTTTTTTAATTACTGCCAACCATTTAAAGAATTAGTATGTAAGTTTTTTTTGGGATAATTGTACAATATGCTGTTGCAAAATATCTAAAATTATAATGACATTGTAGAATAATATCATGTAAGGATATTCTTTGCTCTAGGCTCTGGCAATTCCATTTCAAACTGGCTGTCAATTTCTTTTTGTAACTTTATATAAACTTTGTCAGGGAGGCAAAAACAGAAATTACTTACTTTAGTTCAAGAGGCCAAATATATTGACTTTCAATTATAATCCTTATGACTTTTGAAGGACACTTCTCTTTGTTTCCTTCCAAAATAATTTTCAGGCTACAGAGTTTCATTTAAAAATCTTTGTCACATGAAACAATTTCTCTTACGGTTATGGTGACCACTAGTATGGTTTAGATTTAGTATTTTATTTTTATTTTATAATTTTTTAAATTTTTGTTTTTTACATATGTGTCCTTATTCCCCCATAACCCCCTCCCCACTTATGCCCCACCCTCTTGTTGTCTGTGTCCATTGATTAGGTACATAAGCATGCCTACAAGTCCCTTGGTTGATCTCTCCATCTTACCGCCACCATCCCCTACCTTACCTGAGGTATGATGTTCTGATAGAACAATAATATCAACACTTTTCAAAACTTTTGACAGTACTTGACATCTCTGGTGCATATCATTTACATAAAGAACTAAGTAAAAGTTTTAGAACAAAAAAATCTATTACATATGAGGTTAAAAACTCCCTTAAGAGAAAAGTAAGAAGATGGAGATGACAAAGGGAAGAAATCGTGAACTTGAAGAGAGAAAAAGGGGAAATATTCATTTTGAAAAGTTCACACAGGGGGAAAATTACCAAAATTTTAGATATTAGCAAAAGTTTTAGATATAAATAATGGGAGTTTTCAGAGGAGGGGGGAAGAAAATTAAGTCAAAGAAGTATTTAAAGGAATAATGTGCAAAAAAATCTCAATTTCGGGGGAAAACAAAGCTTTACTGCTTGTAAATCTCAAAAAACACCAGACAGGATAAATTTAAAGTAGACTATGCTTAGATATATTATAAAGAAACTACTGAAAATCAGAATTAAAAAGGAATTATTGAAAATACAACTCATAGACACAGACAACAGTGAGGTGATGGCCAGGATGGGAGGAGAAGTGATGGCTGGGTGGAGGTGGGAAAATTGGGAGAAAATGTGGGCATCTGTAACAGTGTCAACAATAAAAATAATGTAAAAAAAGAAAATATTGAAAATAGCTATTAAAAAACAACCTGTACACTAGGGAGAAATTATAGAGGATATCTTTAAAATTCTGAGAGAAAATAATTTAATCAGAAAATTTAAACAATAGATGATATTCTTTAGGCTTGAAATTCTTTAGACATTCTCAGATGGAGGAAAATAAAGAGAAATTGTTGCTAGAATACCTGTTCCATAGGCAATACTAAAGGAAATTGTTCAGGCTGAAGGGAAGTAACATCAGGAGACTTGATTCTTTTTCAGTTCAGGAAGAACAGCAGAAATTGTAAATAGCTGGGTTAATACAGAGATCTGTTTGTTTTCTAATCTTTAAAATATGTGTGATTATTTAAGCACAAATGAAAACTTTATTATGGTGGAGTTGTCAGTGTATGAGATGTGACATGTGACAACAGTAACATAAAGATTAGCAGATGATATAGAGGGACCTACATTTTTCAAGTTTTTTTAAATTTTATATGAAGTGGTGTAACATTAGCTCTGACCAGAATGTGGGTAATTAAGAATGCATATTAAAATCCATAGAGCAATAGCTAATTGAATAATACAAATAAATATAACCCAAAAGTCAAAAAAAATTAAAATGGGATATTAAGAATATCCAAATAATAGAAAAACAAGCAGAAAACAAAGTCATAATAAAAAAGGAAAACACAGAGAGGACCAATAGAAAAAAAGTATGTTAGACCAAATCCAAGTATTGTAACAGTTAAATTAAAGCAGGGGATTGAAAGAATAGATTTAAAAAAGAGAGATCTTTACTTTAAATATAAAACATAGATACTTTGGATGGCAAAGATGGTGTATTAGTTTACTAGGGCTGCTGTAACAAAGTACCATGTACTGGGTAGCAAAACAACAAAAATTTATTGTCTCACAATTCTAGTGGCTGGAAGTACAAAATCAAGGTCTTGGCAGTTGGTTTCTTTCAAGGCCTATGAGGGAAATATCTGTTTACCTCCTCTTACCTTGGCTTATAGATAGCCACCTTAACGTTCACATTGTATTCTCCATACATGCATGCCTGTGCCCACATTCTCCCCTTATGAGACACCAGTCTTAACTGGATTAGTGGTCCACACTACTCCAGCCTCTCCTCCTCTCTACTTATTATATCCTCAATAGTCATTTTTCAAAATAAGGTCGTATTTTAGGTGTTGGAGGCTAGGACTTCAACATATGGATTTTGGGGGGTACACAGTTCAGCCTGCTAGAGGGGAAAAAGTTATAACCTGAAAACAGTAAGCAAGAGAAGGGTGATATTCCTATTTTAATAGCCACTAAACTAACTTCTTGTCAGAGTATTACTATAGACATATATGGACATTCCTTAATAACAAAAGGAGGAGTTCTTCAGTAATATATCACAATTACCAATGTGCATTAACTAATTAACAAAGACTAAAAGTACATGAAGCAAAGTAAAATAAAGGCAGAAATAGACTATTCCACAGTCATAATATAGTCGAAGTTTTTAATACCCTTATCATAGCAATTGATTGATATTACTAGACAAAAAAAATCTATAAAAAAATCTAAACAGCACAATCAATCTCACTAATTGGTATTTATTGAGCTTTACATACAACTAATGAATACATATTATTTTTATATGTACATATAGTACATTCACTAAGACAGACCATGTTATAATCATAAGTCAAGTGCCAGTAAATTCTAAAGAATCCAAGTCATAAAGCATGTATTTTCTTACCAAAATTTAATACAATTAGAATCTAATAATTATGAGATAGGTGGGAAAATGCCAAATATGTAGAAATAAATAATGTGTCAAAGATAAAGATCACAAAAGAAAATAGAGAATTTGTTGATCTGAATCTCAATAAATTAAACTCATCAGAATGTTGTACATTGTTGTAAAGTAGGGGTGGGGAACATTTTTTCTGCCAATGGCCATTTGGATATTTATAACATCACTAGAGGCCTGGTGTACGAAATTCATGCATGGGAGGGGGGGTCCTTTCTGCCCAGCCTGCACCCTCTCCAATCTAGGACCCCTTGGAGGATATCCAACTGCCGGTTAAGACCTGATCACGGGGATCGGGCTTAAACTGGCAGTCAGACATCCCTCTCACAACCCTGGATCACCTGCCTGCCTGCCTGGTCGCCCCTAACTGCACCCCGCAGCCGGCCTGATTGCTCCTCACTGCCTCTGTATGCCAGCCTGATCGCCCTAACTGCCCCCTGCTGCAGGCCAGGTCACCCCCAACTGCCCACTCTCTGCCAGCCTGGTCACTACTAACTGCCCATCCCCGCCCCCCT
This sequence comes from Corynorhinus townsendii, assembly GCA_026230045.1. NCBI lineage: Eukaryota > Metazoa > Chordata > Mammalia > Chiroptera > Vespertilionidae > Corynorhinus > Corynorhinus townsendii. The sequence goes on along the minus strand of JAPDVU010000008.1, from coordinate 59,937,926 downwards.
GCTGGCTTTGTCACTCCCAAATACCCCCCTCCCACCAGTCTGGTCACCCCTCACAGCTCCTCTGCCAGCCTGGTCACCCCACGCAACCTGCTTGTTCAGTCATTTGGTCATCCTCCACTAACCCCCCTGCCAGCCTGGTCACCCCACACAGCCTGTTTGTTCAGATGTTTGGTTGTCCCTCACTAACACCCCTGCTGGCCTGGTCATAGGCAGCCATCTTGTGAGGGCGTGGGGGTTACTTTGCATATTACCTCTTTATTTATGGCATTTGTGGGCATACACAATTACCCACTTAAAATTAGCCTGCTATAGTTAGTCAAACATTTAATTAACTCACCCCTAATGCCTTGGCAGGGCCAGACTAAATGATAAGGCCTGCACCACCCCTGCTATAAAGCAACACTTACAAGCAAATATATCCCTTTACATAATAATATTAAAAAATAAGAATATCTGAAATCAGTGATCTGAAGAAGCTGGACTAAAGAAAAGAAAAGGATACCCAAAGTAGGTAGAAGGGGGGGGAAATGGTAAAGATGAGAGCACAGCAGTAAAGTACAAACAAACAGACAAACAAACATAAAATTAGTAAAGGAAATAGTTGGTCTGTGCAAAGTCTAACAAAAATGACAGTTCTTTAGACTGGCACACCAAGGGAAAAAAAGAGAGAAAGAAAAAACAAAGATCACCATGATTCCAGAGAGAAAATGGTATTCTAACTCCAGATCATATCAACATTAAAAGAATAATTAGCAAAGACTATTAGCAAATATATACTAATAAATTTGGTAAATTAGGTGAAATAGACATATGAAAGTACAGCTTATCAAAACTGACATGATACTAACCAAAGGACATATATGCATAACCCATATATACATAGAAAATAGGAAGTGATGTCCAGGAGGAAGGGGGCGTGGGGGCTGGGTGGAGGTGGGCAAAGTTGGAGGATATGGGAGCATCTGTAATAGTGTCAACAATAAAAATAAAGTTTAAAGAAAGGGGAAATAAAGATCATAATATCCTTTATCAACTAATCACATTGTATTTATTAAGTAAAACATTCCCAAAATCCTAGGCTGAAGTATTTTTCATGATGAATTCTATAAATCATATTTAGAATATGGCATTCAATCCTGTAGAGCTGTTTTCATAAATAAATGAGAGCTTATTGACCAATTGCATTAAAAGGCCAACATAGAAATAATACCAAACCTGACAAAGATATTATAAAGATACATTAAAAATAAATTACAGATCAATACTACTCATGATTAGAGACACAAATATTTTCAATATTTTCAGTTTAATTACAGATGGACTTAGATAAATATTTTTATTTTAAAAATTGTGCATTTTGAATCGTGTGTGTGTGTGTGTGTGTGTGTGTGTGTAAGAGGATGTACTGAAGGAATTCAAGGTTGGTTTAACATTAGATAATGAAAAAGTGTAATTCACCTACTAACAAAAAGGAGAAAATTCACATGATTATTTCAATATATGCAGAAAAATCATTTAACAAAATTTCACATCTGTGCATGAGAAACCTCTCAGTAAACTAGGAATAATAGTAGAAAACTTGTTCATAGAGATAAAGCCCATCTATGAAAAAACATACAAACAATATTTTATTAAATTCTGAAGATTATTTATCCCTGAGATTAGATTTCTCATGGTCCAGAAATCTATTATATATAAGCAAAAACTTATAATACATTTTTCATGGGATTTAACATATTTGGAGTTTTGACAAATGTGTGAGATTTTATTTTCCTGTGTTGTCAGATTAAATAATCTGAGCATGGACTTTACATTGTGTTTTGTGATAAGAAAACAATATGTACCCTTATAGAGAAAACAATTTCCTAGAACCATAGAAAACCATTTCAATCCACAGAAGCTGCTCTCAGTCTCCTAGCAGGCTCACAATTCCACGTTGCAACTCCTGAAGACAGTGTTTCAGTGGGACACAACATTGTTGTAAAGTCAAGTGGCACAGGTGTTCACCACAAGCAGTGTTTCTTTCTAAACAATCATTGTAAGAGGTATTTTTTGAGTGAGTTCATTCTTGCTTCACTCTGCAGTCACTTGAAAGCCATTACCCTATTTACTGGCAAGGATTAAAATATGTGGAGGGCCCTTGAGTCTCATGAATTATCATAGTGAATCAACAGAAAGTGTTTTTTGTTTTGTTTTGGCGGGGGGGGGGGGTTAGGAGGGAGCAGGTGTTTCCATAATTGTGAACCATAGGGAAAATTCCTATTGTGAGCAAATGCCTCCACAGTCTCCTTTCTACTGGAGTAGAACTTAGGATATATACATAGTTGACAATACAATTAAAATTTACCAAGGGTGACTTAGGTTTTATATATAGAGGTAAGCCTTGAATTTTCAGTTTATAGCAGTCTAACTCATGGATTAGGGGAAAAACAAATATTTGTCCAATAAAAATAAAGGCTTAAGTATCTACTATATTATCTGGCATTTCTGTACAAAATAGGCCTATGATTACATCTACATCTTCAGAAAAATATGTACCAGCATTGTTAGAAAGACTATCTCTGGGTTTTGACTGGTAATCTTATTTTAATTTTTTGTTTTTGTTACTAACTGTATTTGCCAAATTTTTATGATTAATATCTTTTAAGAGAAAATAGTTTTAAAATTAGTTTCTAATTTATGAAAGTATTATCATAAATAAGAGAGTAGAAAAATGAGCATTCAGCCAATAATGGGTGGACCAATTTGTTAGCTAAAGGAAAAATTGAAGTTGATCCCCATATTAAATAAAACACAAAAAATAAATTGCTTTCTTAAAATAATTTTAAATGTAGACAATTTAATGTGGCAACCAGTTGAAGGCTCAATTGAAAGGCTTTTGGATATAAGGCAACATTAAAATTATAAACCAACTGATGAAAAACCCCAAGTATTTGTTGATAGATTGGGTGTATTAACATGTTAATAAGAAGCATAAAATTAATTAAATGTAAACTCTAGATAATTTTTATATTTAATAACTATTATAAAACAAGGAAAACATAAATCTTTGCATAGAAAATAAGCCAAGTTCTCTGAGTTGCCTATAGAAACTCTTTACAAAAGAGAAAACTCAAATGGCTAATATGTATATAAGAATGTTTATACTCACTAGAATCATTCAAATTAAAACATCAATGAGAAATCATTGCAGCATTATTCATGGTGGCCAAGACATGGAGTTAACTAAAGTGTCCTTTGATAGAGGATTGGATAAAGATGTAAAACATATATGCAATGGAATACTATTCAGCTATAAGAAAGGATGAAATACTGCAATTATGACAACATGGATGGACCTTTGGAATATTACGTTAATGAAATAAGTCAGAAAAAGCTAAGAACCATATGATTTTACTCATATCCTATCTAATAAAGAGGAAATATGCTAATTGACCCTCACACCATTGCAAAGATGGCAGCGCCACAGTCAATGAGGGAATATGCTAATTGACTGCCCCACCCTCAACAATGGCAGCACCCACAGCCAATGAGGGAATATGCTAATTGACTGCCACACCCTCAAAGATGGTGGTGCCCACAGCCACAAGATGGCAGCGCCCAGTCCCCTCAGCCCTGCTGGGGCAGGAGGTGCACGGCAAGGCTGGGCATGCCCCCAGGTGGGCCCAGTCCCTCTGCCCGCCTGCCTCTGGAGTCCCCCAGTCCCCTCATACCCCCAGCCTCTCAGGGCCTGCCCGAGGTGCAGCAAGCCTTGGATGATGTCTGCCCAACTGCCCAAGGCCAGCCTGAGGTACAGGCAAGCCTCAGATAGTAGCTGCCCAGCCGCCCAGGACCTCCTGAGGCTCAGGTAACCAGGGCCGGCCGAGGCTTGTGCTACTGGCAGTGGCAGCAGTAGAAGTGTGATGGGGCATTGCCTTCCCCTGATTGCTGGGCTGCCTCCTGCCCCTGAGGGCTCCTGGACTGTGAGAGGGGGCAGGCTGATCTGAGGGACCCCCATCCAGTGCATGAATTTTCATGCACCAGGCCTCTAGTGTGGGTTATAGAACTAAAATTCATGAACACAGACAGTAATGTGATGGTTACCAGGAAGAAGGGATGCAGAGGAGGAAGAGGGAATAATATATGGTGACAGAAGATGGTTTGACTTTGGGTGGTGGACATATAGTGTAATATATAGGTCTTTGTATCATAGAAATGTACATTTGAAATTTGTATGATCCTATTAACCAATGTCTTCCCAATAAATCTAAATTTAAAGAAGACATAAAAATGATTTTTAAGAATAATGATTTATATAAAAAGTTCATATTATGAAATTGAACAAATAAATTTAAAAATTAGTCACACGGAATAGCCCATATTGTGTTAAATATATAATATATGATAAAATATAATTGAAAAATACTTTAAATTATAATGCTTTATTTCACTTGGTTGAGGTTACATCTGATGTGCAGAGGTGGGGATAACCACCAGAACTCACTGAAATCTTACAAACACTTGCTGCCCTAAGCATATTTTATGAGCTGTCTCCTCTAATTCTCATTAAAACCCTAGTAAGCAAGTACCATTATTTTCTCCATTTTATAGATGATACTTAAAAATATAATAGACTCTCCAAGTTTATACAGATAATAAAGAGTGAAACAGAATTCAAAACAAATGTATCTCTGCTACTCAGGTACCTGCTTTTTAATTGTTCTGATATTTAATTTTTTTCTTTATTGACTAAGGTATTACATTTATGTCTTTATCCCTCCATTGCTCCCTGCCCACTTCCCCACTCATACCCTCGCCCCCCTGTTGCCTGTGTCCATTGGTTAGGCTTATATGCATACATACAAGTCCTTTGGTTGATCTCTCCCCCTTACCCCTACCCTCCCCTACCTTCCCGCTGAGGTTTGACCCTCTGATGGATGCTGCTCTTTCTCTGGATCTGTTTTTGTTAATCAGTTTATGTTGTTCATTATATTCCACAAATGAGTGAGATCATGTGATATTTATCTTTCTCTGAATGGCTTATTTCACTTAGCATAATGCTCTCCAGTTTCATCCATGCTGTTGCAAATGGTAAGAAGTCCTTCTTTTTTACCACAGCGTAGTATTCCATTGTGTAGATGTACCACAGTTTTTTAATCCACTCATCTGCTGATGGGCACTTAGGCTGTTTCCAAATCTTAGCTATGGTGAATTGTGCTGATATGAACATAGGGGTGCATATATACTTTCTGATTGGTGTTTCTAGTTTCTTGGGATATATTCCTAGAAGTGGGATCCCTGGGTCAAAGGTGAGTTCCATTTTTAGTTTTTTGAGGAAACTCCATACTGTTCTCCACAGTGGCTGCACCAGTCTACATTCCCACCAGCAGTGCATGAGGGTTCCTTTTTCTCCGCATCCTCTCCAGCACTTGACATTTGTTGATTTGTTGATGATTGCCATTCTTACAGGTGTGAGATGGCACTACATTGTCATTTTGATTTGCATCTTTTGGATGATTAGTGACTTTGAGCATGTTTTCAAATGTCTCTTGGCCTTCCTTATATCCTCTTTCGAAAAGCATCTATTTAGGTCGGTTGCCCATTTTTTTATTGGGTTGTTTATCTCCTTTTGTTAAGTTGTATGAGTTCCCTGTAAATGTTGGAGATTAAACCTTTATCAATGATAACATTGGAAAATATGTTTTCCCATGCAGTGAGCTTTCTTGTTGTTTTGTTGATTGTTTCTTTTGCTGTACAAAAGCTTTTTATTTTGATATAGTCCCATTTGTTTATTTTCTGTTTAATTTCCATTGCCCTGGGACCTGTATTGGTAAAGAAATTGCTTCAGCATATGTCTGAGATTTTGTTGCCTGTGTGGATTCCTCTAATATTTTTATGGTTTTCCATCTTATGATTAATTCCTTGATCCATTTTGAGTTTATTTTTGTGTATGGTGTAAGTTGGTGGTCTAGTTTCATTTTTTTTTTTTTGCATGTATCTGTCCAATTTTCCCAACACCATTTACTGAAGAGACTGTTTTGACTCCATTGTATGTTCTTGCCTCCTTTGTTAAATATTAATTGAGCATAGTGGTTTGGGTCGATTTCTGATAGTTTATTTTTGGTACATATTTGAAAACAAGTATTTAGTGAAATATATTGGGAAATATGACTATAAATGAAAAATATCCAATTAAAATCTTATTATCATGCTTTTCAATATTGTCTACATATATTATAGATTTAAGCACTTTTACAAGCAATAAGAAAAAGGATAAAGTTGGACCCCTCTCTTACACAATACACAGAATTCAACTCAAAATGTATTAAAGAATTGAATATAAAACCTGAAACCATAATACTGCTAGAAGAAAACATAGTGGGTAAGATTTGACATTGGTCTTGGCATTTATTTTTTTACTAGAGGCCTAGAGCACAAAATTCATTAAGGGGTTGGGGGGTCCCTCAGCCCAGTTTGTGCCTTCTCACAGTCGGGAGCCCTAGGGGGATGTCTGACTGATGGCTTAGGTCTGCTCCCCAGTGAACACACTTGCCACCAGGAGGCAGCTCCTGCATTGAGCATCTGCCCCTGGTTGTCAGTACACATCATAGTGACTGGTCGTTTCCTTGTTGCGCCAAAACTGTCTCTCTGACATCCCCTGAGGGGTCCTGGATTGCGAGAGGGCACAGGGCAGACTGAGGGACCCCACTGATGCATGATCAGGGCTGGGGAGGGACACATAAGGTTGGCCAGCCAGGGAGGAACAGCGGGAGGGCTCCAGAATGTGTCCAGCCTGTCTCTCTCAGTCGTGGTTGACCAGATCCCAGCAGCAAGCTAACCTACCAGTTGGAGCATCTGCCCTCTGGTGGTCAGTGCACATCATAGTGAGTGGTTGAGCAGCCTTAGCGTATAATTAGCATTTTATGCTTTGATTGGTTAATGGCCGACTGGACAACCAGACACTTAGCATATTAGACTTTTATTATATAGGATTTGACTCCGAAGTGAAGAATCCCAGCAAGAATAAAGAAGTGGGACTACATAAAACTAAAAACCTTCTGCACAGCAAAGGAAACTATTGGTAAACTGAAAAGGCAACCTATGCTATGAGAGAAGATTTTTTCCAAAACTATCTGATAAGAGGTTAATATCCAAAATTTAAAAAAAGTATTTATACATTTAGGAAAAGCAGAAACAATAGCAAAATCACCCCAAACAATCTTATTTTAAAAATGTGAGCAGGCCCAGGAGGTGGTCAGTGATTGAGCGTGGACCTATGAACCAGAAGGTCATGGTTTGATTACTGCCTGGCATATATGCCCAGGTTGTGGCTCAATCCCCAGTGTGGGCCATGAAGGAGGCAGCCAATCAATGGTTCTCTCTCGTCATAGATATTTCTATTTCTCTCTCTCCCTCTGAAATTAATAAAAAATATATTTAAGAAAAAAAAGTGGCCTTAGCCAGTCTGGCTCAGTGGATAGAGCTTTGGCCTGCAGACCAAGGGGTCCTGGGTTCGATTCTGGCCAAGGGCACATACCTTGGTTGTAGGCTTCTCCCCAGCTTGTGCCCTGGTCAATGGATAAATGGATGCAGTTGATGTGATATATATATCATATATACATATATATGATTATTATTCAGTCATGAGAAAGAAGGAGACTCTGACATATGCTTACTTTTTTTCTCAGATTCAACTTTGTTTTTTCCCTTTCTTATAGTCACTAGCACAAGTAAGAGCTAGAAAGCAGGTGAAGTAAAGCACTGTTGACTCAAAAACCAATAATTGTGGTTTTATGTTAGCTTGTTTGTTTTCCTACAGGACAGTTAACTCTATGAGTCCAGGAGAATGCTTACTGACCTTCAGTATTTCTAAAATCAAGTGCACTGGCCCACACAGCGAGCACTCTAAATGCTGTCCTGTCCTTTTCTAGTTGCTCTAATTCTTGAAATCTCACTTCAGGCGTTAGCATGATTTAGTTTCCTCTGTTCCTGTAGCACTCTCTGCTGATTTATTATAGCACCTGTATTATTCTGTATTGTGATTACTTACTGTGTCATCTATTGGGTTTAAAATTCCTAAAGGCACATTGTCTTCTCCTTACACCCTCAAACAAGGTATCTCCAGTATATCGTAGAGTACCTAACCCATATGTATTGGTTGGCTAGGGCTGCCATAACAAAGTAGCACAAACTGGGTGGCTTAAGCCACAAAAATTTATTGACTCACAGTTCTGGATGCAAGAAGTCTAAGATCAAAACCTTGGTAGGGTTGGTCCTTCTGAGGACTTTGAGGGAGGGATTTCCTCCAGACCAATCTAATCAAATTGTAAATGACCATCATCTAACTGGTTTGGCTCAGTGGATAGAGTGTTGCCCTGCAGACTGAAGTGTCCTAGGATCAATTCCAGTCAAGGGCATGCACCTTGGTTGCAGGCACATCCCCAATAGAGAGTGTGCAGGAGGCAGCTGATTGATGTTTCTCTCTCATTGATGTTTCTAACTCTCTATTTGTCTCCCTTCCTCTCTGTAAAAAAAATCAGTAAAATATATTTTTTAAAAAAGTAAATTACCATCATCTTCATGTGTTGTTCTTCCTGTATCTTTACATCTTCCCTCTGTACATCTCTCTGTGTACAAATATATTCTTTATATAAAGACGTCCATCATGCTGGATTAGGGTCAACCCTAATGATCTCACTGTAACTTATTACTTCTGTAAAGATCCTCTCTCTCAATTAGGTCACATTCTGAAGTACTGCAGATTAGAATTTCAACATATAAAGTTTAGTGGGATGACAATAAACCCATAACACAGTAATAGATATGTGTCAAATTAGTGAGTGCATGAAAGAATAGCACTTACAAAACTTACAAAATTTGCTTTCATTGTCCAACTTATATGTGTTCCCCAAAAGACCGTGAGCTTCTTTAGAATAAAATTCATATCTCATTCATGTTTAAATCTGTAGTGCTGATAACAAAGATCAATACACAGTCAGTGATAAAAATGCTTTATTAAATGAGTGATAAATGACCAATGATGCAAAAATACTCTCTGTAAGAATACTTCTGGAAGCATTTTTGTATGGGTGTTATCTAATGCTCTGTTCAGTAATTGTTGCTTATTGCTGTAGATTGTACAGTCCCCAAACTTTCAGTGCCTTAGGCAATTTGAAAAAGATAATTGTGTGTCATTCAGAAGCTGGAAGTCTAAATATTTCCATGACCTTACTATCTTATTGCCGTCTTAGAAATCAGCAATCATTTATGCTTTTGTGTCTTATTTCCATATCTCAGTTTTTTTTAATTTTTTTGATTTATCTAAACACAATGTTAAAAATAAAATGTAAACTGACTGTCAATGGAACCTGTCAGAGAGATATAAAATTGTCTTCAGGATGTAAATACAAAGATAATGAAAAACGGGAGGCTGAGTGTGGGGTTGGGGCTCACAGGAAGAACTTCAGATGCAAGTGTTGTTAGTCTGGTAGGGGCTTAATCACAAGGAACAACAACAGCCTGTAATTATTGGAATCGAGAGTCTAGGTCAGTGGTCAGCAAACTCATTAGTCAACAGAGCGGTAAACCGCGGCTCATGAGCCACAGTTTGCCGACCACTGGTCTGGTTCAGTATGATCAGCTCAATTATCATCAGAATGAGGTAGGTGAGTAGAATGTTAATTTGTTTCACAGTTTCTCTGATTTAGGAAGTATAATTCAGCACCAATAGTAATAAAACAGTTAGAGACAAAACTGCTCTGTGAAGAAATTCATGAACCTAAAATAATCTAATAAGATGAACATGGCTAATTATATTTCTTAGAAAGAACACAGCCAGGCTGAATAACAACCAGGGTGACCTAATGGATGGGGAGGGCTGTGCCCACATTCCTATCTCAAGCTAACAAATTGCATTTATACTGCTTCCACAAAGCATTTTTCCAGACACTTCTGAGTTATATGGATTGAGAGATTGAGACAATCTTATGACTGAGTGCTTTTCTGAGTAACACAGAGTTGTAAAGGTAGATAGAAAAGCACACAAATATTAAAAAGCAAAATCCAAATTATCAATGAATTCATGAAGTTTTGTTTGAAGAGATTTAAATTATAAAAGTATTTTCTATTTACCCAGTAGTTACCACTTCTGTCACTCTTGATTCTTTGTGTGGATCCTGATTGCTTTTTAAAAAACTTTTATTGTGGACATTATTATAGATGTCCTCCATTTCCTCCCTTTTGTACTCCTCCACCCAGATCCCACCCTCCCCTCCCTCTGGCCCTCACCACATTGTTATCTGTGTCAATGGGCTATGCATACATGTTCTTTGGCTAATCTCTTTGCCTTGTTTCATCCTATCTGCTTCTCCTACCTCCTCTCTAACATCTGTCAGTCTGTTCCATGTATCCATGTCTCTGGGTCTATTTTGTTCATCAATTTATTTTGTTTCACATATGAGATAATCACCCAGCATTTGTCTTTCTCTGACTGGCTTATTTCGCTTAGCATTATAATATTCATTTCCATCCATGCTGTTGCAAAAGGTAAGAGTTCCTTCCTTTTATTAGTATACTAGAGGCCCAGTGCATGAAAATTCATGCACTGGAGGGGGTCCCTCAGCCCAGCCTACCCTCTTTCACAGTCTGGGAGCCCTCAGGGGCAGGAGGTGACCCGGCAATCAGGAGAAGGCGACGCCCCATCACATGTCTGCCACAGTGCAAGTCTCGGCTGGCCCTGGTTACCTGAACCTCAGGTGGCCCTGGGCGGCTGGGCAACCACCATCCGAGGTTTGCCTGTGCCTTGGGCAGGCCCTGGGTGGCTGGGGGGCTGAGGGGACTGAGGGACTCCAGAGGCAGGCACACAGAGCGGCCGGGCCCACCCCTTGCCACATGCCTGCTGCCCCAGTGGGGCTGAGGGGACTGGGCACTGCCATCTTGTGGCAGCAGACGCTACCATCTTTGAGGTCATGGCAGTCAATTAGCATAATCCCTCCTTATTGTCTGTGGGTGCCATCATCTTTGAGGGCAGGCAGTCAATTAGCATATTCCCTCCTTATTGGCGGTGGGCGCCACCATCTTTACGACAGCGTGAGGGTCAATTAGCATATTCCCTCTTTATTAGATAGGATCCTCGTGGTATTCTATTGTGTAAATGTACCACTACATTTTTATCCACTCATCTACTGATGGGCACTTGGGCTGTTTCCAGATCTTGGCTTTTGTAAGTAGTGATGCTATGAACATAGAAGCGAATATATTCTTTCAAATTAGTGCTTTGGGTTTCTCTGGATATATTCTCAGAAGTGAAATCACTGGGTGATAAGGCAGTTGCATTTTTAATATTTTGAGGAAATTCGATACTGTTTTCCACAATGTCGGCAGCAATCTGCTTTCCCACCAACAGTGCACAAAGGTTCCCTTTTCTCCACATCTTCACCAACACGTGTTTGTTGTTTCATTGATGATAGGCATTCTGACAGGTGTGAGATGATATCTCCTTGTGGTTTTAATTTTCATTTCTCTGATGATTAGTGACCTTGAACATCTTTTCATATGCCTATTGGCCATCTGTATGTCCTCTTTAGAGAAGTGTCTACTCAGGTTTTTTGTCCATTTTTTTAATTGGATTATTTGTTTTCTTGGTGTTGAGTTGTATGAGTTCTTTATATATTTTGGATATTAATCCCATGTCAGATATATCATAGGTGAATATGTTCTCCATACAGTGGGTCCCTTGTCAATTTATTGATGGTTTCTTTTGCTGTGCAGAATCTTTTTAGTTTAATGTAGTCCCGTTTGTTTATTTTTTCCTTGGTCTCCCTTGACCTAGGATATATATCTGCAAAAATATTGCTCCAAGTGATGTCTGAGATTGCTATCTCCTATAACTTTCCTTCTGCATGGGGCACCTAGATGACTATTTATTATAGTGTAAGTCGCCCAGTGATGGATTCTTTTCAGCTTCTGTATATATAAAAAGTCTTACTTTTAAGCCTGATTTTAGGATTTTCTATGATTTTAAGTAATTTAGCTATGATATGATTTTGTGTAGTTTTCTGTATATTTTCTTGTACTTTAGGTTGATTGAACTTCTTAAATCTGTGGGTTTGTAAGTTTCACCAAATTTTAAAATTTTTCACTTATTATTTCTTTTTGTTTTCTATCCCCCTCTTTCTCCTCTCATTCAGCAACTCTAATTATACATATAAGAGGATTCTTGAAGTTGGCCCACAGCTAACTGCTGCTTTATTAATTTTTTGTTTATTTTTTAAATTATTTTTTTTACCTCTGTGTTTCCTTTTAGATAATTTTCAATGTTATATCCTTTCATTCACAAATCTCTCCTTTGCAATGTCTTATCTGCTGTTAATTCCATTTAGTGTATTTTCCTCTCAGTAGTTTTAGTTTGATTTGCTTGAGGTTTAATTTGGATATTTTTTAAAGTATCTTTCAGGTCTTACTCTTTCATATAACTTCTGAAACAAATAGAATACAGTTATAATAACTATATTAATGCCCTTTCCTATTCTTTGCCAGATTGGTTCTTAGGGCCTCTGTAATATAAAATTAGAATAAATAAATGCATTTATTTATTTATTTAACAGTCATTTATCAGGTGCCTGTTCCATTCTACTCACTGTTCTATGCATGTGAAACACATCAAGTGAACAAAGAGAAAACATTCCTACTCTCATGGGTTTTTTATTCAAAAAAGAGGAACCAATACTAATTAATTAATATAGAAAATAAGGAAATTGTATCTCAGGATAGAAGAAAGTGTGTATATCAGAGAGAAAATGAAAGCAACAGAAATAAAATCAATGTCCTTAGTAAAGTGTTGGGGAAGAAGCAAGGAAAAGAAGGAATAGTCTGGAAGAGACTTGGGGATTTATTATGAGGGAGACTCTTCAGCCATTAAGGAATATAAACAATCTGTATAGAAAAAAGACACTGTTAAGTGGAGTTGCTAAATGTTATGAACTGGATTGGCTTAAATTTTCTCTGAGGGATTCAAATAAAGATTGCAATTATTGTATGACTTTTGAAATGTTGAAGTAATCTTCCTTAAAAGATATCTCACGTTGATTCCAGAAAAATGCAGGGTCTTAGGTCATATACAAGCTACTTATTCATTGCCATCATTTTTACCCTGTAAGGTATATATTTTATTTTTGTTTTATAAATGAGGAAACTAAAAGCCAAGAATGTTATGAACTTGTCCGAACAGTAAGTTTGTCAGAACTGGAGTCCAAGTTGGCCTGTTTCAAAAGTCAATGCTTTGCACTGGCCAGTGTGGCTCAGTTGGTTGGAGCATCATCCATGCACTGAAGGGTCACAGGTTCATTTTGGTCAGGGCTTAGGCCTAGGTTGTGGGTTTGACACCTGGTTGTGGTACCTATGGAAGGCAGCCGATTGGTGTTTATCTCTCTCTCTTTCTCCCTTCCTCTCTCTAAAATCAATGAAAATATATCCTAAAGTGAGGATTAGGAGGCAGAGTCAATGCTTTTACAGAAAACTATTTTGAACTTATTTATGATGCAGGTTGTACAAATACTGTCCATTGTGATACAGGATGTACAAAGTGCTCAAATGATGATCGCATAACCTTTCGTCTAAGTGTGTTTCAGAGGGTTCTCTAGGTGACTCCTAAGCATCTCCAAGAATTTTGTTGGTTTATAATTTAGAAGTGTTAGGTGATGACTCATTCTTTTTATGAAAGAGAATATGAAATGGGTTAGCTAACTGTAGTTATTGGGCCAAATCCAGTCACCAAATGCTTTTGTAAATAAAATTTTATTGGAACACAACCATGTCTGTTTGTTTTCTTATTGTCTTGGACTGCTTTCAGCATACAATGGGAAAGATCAGTAATTGTGGCAGATACCCAATAGCTTGTAAACTTAAAGTATTTACTGTTTTTCACTTTTACAGTACAAGTCTCCAACTTCCTAATGGAGGATCTTACTTCTATAAAGTCTTAGTGATTCTCAAATGCAGGCTTTAGATCTGTGCTGATTCTGGAGTCTGGGGGATTAATTAGGTAATTTTCTGACATCTTGAGCAACTGAGCCCCAGAGAGAGTTTCTTTTAGCAGGAAATGCCCTCCAGCTTCTTCTCCTTGAGGAAGTGCTGCTCAGCCAACTGGCAATTACTACCCACTCTGCTCTGTCTTACTGAGAAAAGATGAAGAGGTAGTCAGAGACCTGGGAGCCATTGTTACTGTTCTTTTCACAGTTTCTAGTATATTCTGTATTAAATAAACTAACTTTAACAATGACAATTCCATGTTTGTCAACATGTTTGGAACTAGATATTTAATAATAGCTAAAATAAAAACAAAGAATAGAGTCACTAATTACTTTATGTTGCATAGTTGAATGCAGACCTATAATTAACACATTTGTATAATTAAAGCACTTGTATGTAGAGTAAAATAAAATTTTATAACATGATTTTTGGCATATTAGAAAATAATAGAGACTGACTCTAAATTTTTATATGTCATTATATGATCAAGAAAAGCTCATTTTGGCCAAAAGAAGATTATGCCCTTTATTTTTAAAATATGTTTAACCTTTAATTTTAAATGAATTTTAGACTTAAATAAAAGTGCTAAAGTTGTAAAGAGTTCTTGGAATTCCCTCACCCCAGTTTTTCCTAAAATGAAGATCTAATATAGCCATCATAAAATTAACAAAATCAGGAATTATTATCTGTATAATTTACTCAAATGTCACAAGTTTTTCTAAGTGAGAATCTCTGAGAATCTTTTTCTCTTTTCAGAATTCCATCTTGCCTTAATCTCCTCCAATCTGTGCAGTTAGTTCCATAGGTTTTCCATGTCCTTCATAACCTTGACACTTTTGAAAAGCACTGGTCAGTTATTTTGACATAGATATATTTGTTTTATTTTATAAGTGACAGAATGAAATGATGGATACCTGATGTCCCTCCCACTGGACAAAGAAATAATCTGCAGGTCTTTGGGGAGCTCTAAAAGCAAACGACTAAGATCATAAGTCCACTGGCTTATGTCTGGAGGCTCTTCTCCCAGAGATGATCCAAATGGAAAGAGATTGGAAAGCTGATATTTTTTCCAGTATTTACTTGAATACAGTCTCTAAAATATTCAGATGGCAAATCAGAAACAGTTTTTAGAAACAGTTTTTTTCCTGTATCTAAATTCAATAACTCAGTCTTGAGCTTAATAAAATGAACGATATTCTCCTAAGATTGAAATACAATAATTAATGAATGTAGAGAACAATACATTCATTAGAAGAGTCATATAAAAATGCATATGAAAATAATCTTGTTTTTGTGTTCAGAGAAGTACCCATATCTTTAGATTTCTTATTCCCCCCAAAAATGGGAGTTTAAAGTTATTTAAACCACTATCTTTTAAGAAGACTGAAATTTTCAAAATAGCAATACTGATGAAGTATAAAGAGGTTTCCTCAAAGCATTATAATCATATTTCCATTTAGACGGGAAATGATAACTTATTGTTAAAAAATAAATGATAGCCATGGGATTTTAAAACAATAGCATATAAATTAGAAAAAGACTTTTATAGGAAACAGACTATTAGGAATATATTTTCAAGGACTCTTCCCACCCCCATCCCGTGATTTAATAGAGTAAATCATTATCCCTTTGTTCACTATTTTAAAAAGTCTAAACAATAAGTGTTTTTTCTCATTTAATATAAAATAAATTGCTGTCAAAGGAAGACTGTTTGCCTAGTAACAAACAGCTTTACATTTTGTGTAATTAATCTTAACCTGTCAGGTGGTCAAATTCATTAATCAGCCATCTTCCTGCTGGAGAACTTAGATGAAGAGAGAAACAACAGAATAATGTCACATCTGCCATATTAATTTGCATTCCAGTGTGTCTGAAGAGAGATGCAATGCAAGGAGAGCATCCTCCTCACTGCTTTTCACAGATAGTAAACGCATTTTTTAAAAGCTGCTCCCCCAGGCAATTGAGAGAGATGGAACTTTCCCTGCTCATGGGGAGGCTATAATCTACTAAGAAGTGCAGACTTTAATTAGGTATGATGAAATCTAAAAAAGGAGGAACATAGAAATCTAAAAGATCAAGTTGGAATGTAAGGAAAACTAGAGATGTCACCTCAGGAGAAAGGAATGGGGATGTGGTCAGAGGAGGGGGCAAAAGAAGAGGGTTCTTTATTGAGCTTGAGCATGAGTTTGTATAACAACAATGTACTTAACCACTAATGTTTAATTCTGAACTCAAAATGTCCCAAAGCCATGTTAACACACTTTAAATATGATAACACATGATACTAACCTGTCTTTAATGACAGTAGCAGAACAGAATAAAAATAGAAGATAAAACAAAAAATTCACCAAACTTTACGTAAGTGAAAAATAAATACGATTAAATTGGGAAAAAAGTACAAGATTTTAAAGCTATGTAAAAATCAAAACTATTGTGATAGGTTTAAGATGTTAGGGATTTTTTAAGGAGTCATTCAGTAATACTTTTTAAAATAACCATATTTAAAGTGGAAGATAGATTACTAGATGTATTTGTATAAAACCAATTCATTAATCACTAATTTTCTTAGGAGAAAATTCTAATGCACAGAAAAACAATTTTTTTTCTTTAGATCAGAATGTCATTTTAGAATCTAGAGGCAAAAGGGCAAAAGCAGAAATCTGAATATTTTTATAAATTGACATTAAATTAAATAATCCAGGAAAATTTTTTTTAAGTTGTATGCTCCAAATAAGTGATATTTTAATGAGATTCTCATGTTTATAAGTAAACTCTGATTGAAAGGTTCAAGTGACCTTTATGTATGACCCTTTTTAAAAATATATATATTTTTATTGGTTTCAGACAGGGAGAGGAAGAGAGAGATAGAAAGAGATCATTGATAGGCTGCGTCCTGTAATACCACACTGGGGATCCAGCCCACAACCTTGGGCATGTGCCCTGACCAGGAATCAAACTGTGACTTCAAATCTTGACCTCCTGGTTCATAGGTCGATGCTCATCCACTGAGCTGGACAATGTATGACCCTTTTTCTTTGTCACTAACTTCTGTAAATTCCAAGTGACTGGTGAAGTATTTTTAGTCTCTTAACTAAAGAGATTCAGTCATAGCCTCCTGCCTGTAATTAGTTCCTAGTTAATTCTTTTTTTGGAATTTGGTAGCATATGTGGTTGCCAGGTGTTACTAGTAGAAGGAAGGTGACAAGACTAACTAGTACAAATACAACTGAGGCAGTACCATTTATAAGCACTACTATTACATTGAAGGAGCTGTCTAACTGCTATCCACAAAATGGCTTCAAGGATAAACGCAATCTTCTTTCTGGCTTTTCCAAAACCAAGTTGTGTATAATTAACAAAGGCCATGTGGTTCATTTGCTGGTTAAGTACTGGAATTTTCTGTGTCATATAGAACATAACTGGACTAGTGTGGATTGTGTAGATGCTTTGTCTTATTTCCCAGCATTGATATGATTATTTCCAGGGATATTAAACAAACCCTTTAACAGCAACAACAAAACAGATCATCTATTTTGCTAACTTCCCTACAAAGTGCCAGAAGCATGCTCAGAACTGGGTTTACGCACAAATTAATACATATTCTTGCCTAGAACATACTCTGTTTACAAATGTAAAATTTATATCTGAAACACTGGTGACTGGGCAAACTTTTTTGTTAACTCAGTAGTATGTAGTGAGAAAGAATCTATAATGTTAATTAGGCAACTACCTGTCATATAGTGTAAATGTGCTGTACCAGACTTCAATGCTATGTAATTATTATTTTAAGAAGCATATTGTATGATCTTTGATATACAAAGGTTGTAGGTTCAATTATTAATTTTTATATAATCAGTCACACTGTAGAAATATCAATGTTAGAGAAAGGAAAATGAATAGAGAAAACACTTAAAATTGTTGTAATTTCAAGGGGATACTAAGGCTAAGTGTATGGAAATGAGAACAAAGTTGATATTATTTCTAATGTAACATGTCCATAAAGCTCAAAGTTTTATCTTAAGTTTAGAAATTGATCCATACTTTGCTTCCATTAATGTCTTTCACACTTGAATAAATATCAAATGCTACCTAATCTTGCCAGATTCTGCCTCATTTTCTCATTAATAAACTTAGAGTTTGCCAGAATATATCACGTCATTGTCTAGCTTTTGCTGAAATGCATCCCATACCATTTCCTTTATTCATTATTTCACATGTAGATGGGCCTTTGTGAATGGCTTCAAACTCCCCTGCTCCTTTTTGGGAATGTTTTCTATCCCTCACACAATTTTAAACAGTACCTTTAAGTCATTTCCGTAAAGCTACTTTAATTAAGTCTAGTTTTAGAAGTAGTCTTATAAGCAGTAGTATTATAAGTATGAAGTTTAACATTTCTAAAGTTTCTGTAAAATGGAAATATTACAGCCACGTAGTCAGCAAATGTATAAATCTAATAAAATGGCTCTTTGAATACCAAACACTGTAGTGTTTGTGTGTGTGCGTGTATGTGTGTGCGCGCGTGTGTCCGGATTTTTGTTATGCAGGGGATGTGAATGAGAAGGGGCCCACATCAAGGGAAATATCACTACTCATTTCTTCTATCACCAGAGTTAAGGGTAATAGAAATAGAGGCAAGAAAAACACAGGAAAGAGGAGCAAAATCACTAGAATTTTAAGGAAAGATGACCCTGGAGTCCACTCTGGCTAGACCTGATATGAGTAGAATATTTAAGCCACTAGTCAAGAAAGCAGAACTGTAGGAAACAAGGAAACAGTTGTAGTTGGGAAATTCTTTCCCCCTCATTCTTCTCTTATCTCTAATTATTACTAGATTTTCAAATTATAATGTGGAAAGCACCACATAATGACGGAGAAGCCATTGCACTGTGGTGATGTGATAACCTTGGAGTCAGACAAACCTAAGTTCAGTTGGAGCTCTGTGCATGGCTCTGAATAACTGTGGTGTAATGTTTTATTGGAGGTCCCCGATGAACACACAGTCTCATATTCAGACCTTTCTGTAGTTCCTAATACATTACTTCTGGGCCTGTTCATGTGACATATAAAATGAAATATTAGCAAGTGTGACACAAGCAGAGTCTTCAGAAGCATTTGAACACTGGTGCTGGTCCCCAAAGAAGCCCAAACCTTGTCATATGGGGAACCATGTAGATGTTCAGCCCCAGCTGCTATCTGACTGCACCCACATGAGACCCCAAATAAGAACTGCAGAAGCACTACCCAGCTGAGCCTTCCCAATCTACAGAAGCATGAGCATTAATAAATAATCGGTGCTTTAAGCCACAGCATTTGGAGCTTCATTGATAAGCAGCAAAATACAATTAAAATGGCAACCTTGATCAAATGATAATGTCTATGAATAAACTAAGATTATAGCTTTACATTTAACAGGTGAGGGCTGAAACAAATCTGGGCCTCAGTAACTTTGATTTTAAATTATTTCATTGTTTTGTTATGCCTCTTCTTTAACTGATTGGAGAAGTAGAAATGTAAAAAACCACTTTCATAAGGACTTGGCTTGAGCCCACATGTTTTTTTCTGGTGGTGTTTCTGAGACATCTTTAACTACATTTTGAAATAGGAGTTGAAAGCATTACTCAAAAAATGTTCAGCAAGTCAACATTTGTTGATGAAGGCATCAAACATGATTATTACCCTTATGGGACTTGTAATCTAACATGAAAGTTGGATATTAAAGAAAAATACTTAGTTAAGCAAAAAAAAAAAAAAATACACACACACACACACACACACACACACACACACACACACACACAGATGGTGACAACAGTATGGTGTTAGCTAGAGGGAAAAGGGGTGGGAGATAGGTGGAGGTAGGCCAAGGTGAGGGGGAATGGGACTGCCTGGGACAACGGGCATATGATGCAGTATGCAGATGATGTTTTATTTTATAGTACATTTGATGTGGCTTTGTGAACCAGTGTTGCCCCAATAAATGCAATAAAAATAAATAAGAAAAAAATAGTATATGTAATAGTTTATTGAATGTGCAGATCCTGATTTGACAGAAGTAAGATAAAGCTTTATTCTTCTCCCGTGACTGACATTAAATACATTTTGTTGAATCCTTCTTCCCTAGTCATTGATAGTATCTTAGGCAGATCCACAATTTTGAGGTCTCTTTATGCTAGAATAGTCTCATTTCAGACATTAGGAAGCCTCGTCCACTAAAAAATCACAAATCCAATTCAAAGTTTCACACCCAATCTTATATGCAATATAGTATTTCTCCCTTTTTACTCACTCATCCAACTCTTTTCAATTTTGTCTGCTGTTTCTGGATCTTCTGGGGTCTGGATTATGGAGAGAGAATTTGAAGGAAGGGTTAATGGCTTCACTGACTATGCTGCTCTAATGGGGCCGCTGGTGCTCTCTGTGAAGGGGATACTTTTCTCCAAAGAATATTTTGTTCGCCTCTTCCAAGAAAGTACAACCAGTTTAGGACCTCTTAAGCATCCTGCCCTGTACATGTGAAAAGTGTCATATTTAGTTCCATTGGTTTTCGAAGGCCCCACATCTGTATTATTTCCCAAGACCCAGAATTCATATGGAAACATAGACTTTCACTTTAGCTTTTTCCTTTAAGTACATGATGGAATATTCATAAGAAATAATGGTTTCTTTTCTTTTTTCCCTCTTTTTTTTTTTTTTGGTTAATCCTCACCAAAAGATATTTTTCCATTGATTTTTAGAGAGAGTGGAAGGGAGAGGGAGAGACAGAAACATGGATGTGAGAGAGACAAATCAGTTGGATGCCTCCTTACACCGACCAGGGTCGGGTAACCTGCAACCAAGGTAAGTGCCCTTGACTGGAATTGAACCTGGGACCCACAGGCCAACGCTCTATCCACTGAACCAAACCAGATAGGACTTTTTCTTTCCTTTTTTGTGAATCCTCACCCAAGGATATTTTTCCATTGATTTTTAGAGAGAGTGCAAGGGAGGGGGAGAGACACAGAGAGAGAGAAACCTGGATGTGAGAGAGACACATTGATTGGTTACCTCCCGAATGTGCCCTGACCAGGGCTGGAATGCAACCGAGATAAGAGTCCTTGGTGGAAATCAAACCCCGGGCCCTTCAGTCCTCTGGTGATGCTCTATCCACGGAGCCATTTGGCCAAGGTTCACTTTGGCTTTTTAGTCACCACCCTTAAAGGTCTTATTTCAGCTCATGTTCCTTTTGTTTGTTTCATTTGGTCATCTTTAGAGATATCTTATTTCTATTAATGCCTATAAATATATTTTGTTCATGATTCAGTTGCATTGCAGTATTCAGTGCCTTCAAAGTACTCAATTACTCAATTCTCATTAATCTTGGAAGTGATCAAATGGAGTTTTTACCCTTCATTTAACTTGGCATTGTGGAAGAAACTACTTTTTTGTTGAGAAGAAAGGGAATATCTGCTCAATGATTCTTAAAATCTTTACCCCTCTTCTTTTTTCTCCTAGAGTTTGGTGCTGAGGGTTGATGGTCGAAGAATTAACATGAATGTCTTTTAGTAAGTCCCTCAACTCTCCTGAGAATGTGGGGTTACAGCTTTACTGTTCTCAATTTTAGTTTTCAGCTGAAATTTCAAGGTAAGTATCATTTTATATTTCAGTGTCACAAAGGTTTTATGAAATATGATAATGAGAAATAATTAATTTATATTGTGAAACCAGTGAAGGTCTTTCTGAAGAAGTAAGATTTGATCTCAGAAATGAAAGGTGATTTGGAGTTACCCAGGAGGAGGGCAGAGGAGACGTTTACACAATGAAGTTTAATGTGGGAGGAAAAGGGGAGTGATATGAATTGTGGATTAAAAAGCTGCTAAATGGAGAAAGAATTGAAGCAGTATGTTCAAATAAGCAGCTTTCCCTATTGTTTAGACTAGAGGTGTAATGGTGTAGGTACAGCGGAGGTGAAGACAATTGGTTAGATTTAAGAAATATCATGCTTGTAGAACTAAAGACCATGCGATGGAATGGGTGTGGGGTGTAAAGAGGACGTATGTTAGGAATAACACACAGGTTTCAGAAGTCAGCAATATATACATGAAATTGCCACTTGCTGAGATGATCAAAATAGGAGGAGGCTTGTAGGAGATCAGGAATTGGGTTTGAATGAGCTGTGAATCATGCAAATGATGGTTTTACAAGTCTAGAGTGTAAAAGATTCAGGGTTGTAAGTGAGAATTTGAAGCCATGAATACATCCCAGGTAATTCTAGTATTAATTAATTGGGTTGAGAAAAGCTGGCAAAGGCAGCTAAGAATGAAGTAGTAGAATTAATGGAGGAAAACCGGGATAATAGTTCAGCGCTAAGAGTGCACCAGAGAACAAAAGGGTGTTCATTGGACTTGGCAACTTGGAGGTCAGGAGCGGCCTATCGTGAGCTGACTGGATAAATGCTGGAGGAGGAAGCCAATAGTCCTAATGGCTGGAGATTTGGACATTGCAGTGCTAAGGCCATGGCAACTTCCTTCTCTTTCAATGAGGAAGAGTGTGAATCAGAAGGGGAGCTCAGACTCTTCATAAATGTTACAGAATGAATTCACTGATTGGGGTAATAAATCCTGACAGATCAAGAACTGGTTCCATTTTATATTTTCTGATTGCCTTTTAAATACACATGTATTTGTCAAAACACATTTGCTGATTTTTGTTTCTTTTTGTGTGTATGATGTTAGTGGTGGGCTGGAAAGGTGGCAAAGCTTATTGAATGTCTACTCAATCCCGTTAAAAGGTAAACTGATTTTTTCTAGGTCTGATAACCATGAAATTCTATTTGTCCAACTACTTATCAACTATGGAGAAACATAAATGCCTCATTGCCTCCTTTTATTTGCTCAGAAGGATGAGTGGGAGCATTGTAGTGACTACCATTATGCAAGTTAATGAAACACATTATGTGACTTGAAGAAAAAAGATCGATTGCCCTGCCCTCTAAACTGGGAAACAGATGCTAAGTGCTTGTAGCTGAATATCTTGTCATTTCTTTGAAGGCATGGCAGAGTCACATACACATAAAAATAGCTATATAAAATGAAAACAAAATAAAGTTAAAATAATTCAATAGAACCCTTTAGTTAATGCATAAAACTGAGGTCAGGAATAACATCATCTTGTCCCAAAACATAATGATGGCTCTGTCCTAAATCATAGTGATGGATGAAAATGGTTGTCCAGAATTGTAACTGAAGTTGTGAAAAACTTAAGATAGATTTTATAGTTATGATTCTTTAATGTTTTTAGTGATCTAAGGAGACAGTTTCAGGTTTTATTTTATCCTTTCTTGTTTGGCAGAATTACTATGGTTGTTTCATGTCCCCAAATATGTCTTTTAGTTGCTTTGATGGTCTAGTCATGTCATGTGTCTAGTTTTAAGGATAAGTGACACTTGACTTTTAATGATTTCCCATCTCTTTCATTTCGTGCAATTCCCTTTGACTTCTTCTGGGGGTACTAGCCTGAGGCACCCAATTCTCTGGCTCCTCTCTTTTAGGAAGTTCCATGTGGCACCAGGTCTGTCAGGTGCTAATAGAGAAATTTTGGAAGCATCTAGACTTGGTCTTCCCCTCTTGATTAGCTGAAGGATCTCAGTCAAGTTACTGAATTTCTCAGAACTTTTATTCTTTATCTGTGAAATGGGGCTAATAATAGTCCTAGATACCTCATGAAATTATTGTGAAAATTTAATAATTTTTAATCAGTTTGTAAACCATAAAGAAATAAGAATTTTCAGTTATTATAATTAAATGAGACATTTCTCGTGCTAAAGTGAGAAGGCTAACCCCTATTTTATAAAACTACTGTTTGAAATTCTCTGCTATTTAAATAGTCCCTTATTCTGTAAAGTCAACTCTGCTATTTTTAGACAGCCCCTTATTCTGCAAAAATAACTTTGCCTTCTAGCCTGCTTGAATAATCTATACTAATAAAAGCCTAGGTGGCCCTCATGCCCTCATGTGATGCCCTCATGTCATCACAAAATGGTTGCCCCTGTGATCAAAAGGTGGCTGCCCCACATGTCATCACAAGATGGCCACCATAATATGGCCAGCAGGGGAAGGCAGTTGTGGGCGATCAGGCCGGCAGGGGAGGGTATTTGGGGGTAACCGGGCTGGTAGGGGAGGGCAGTTGGGGCCCATTGGGCCAGCAGGGAAGGGCAGTTGGGGGCCATCGGGGCAGAAGGGGAGCAGTTAGGTGACATTCAGGCTAACAGGCAGAAGCAGGCCTAAACCAGCAGTCAGACATCACCCAAGGGGTCCCAGATTGGAGAGAGTGCAGGCTGAGCTGAGGGACACCCCCCTCCAGTGCAGGAATTCATGCACTGGGCCTCTAGTAAGAAAGGTAAACTTAGCTATCTGACCTTGTAGGCCAGAAAGTAGATACTCCCGTGCTCTCATGCTATGCCAGATGTATTTTTTTAATTGACTAGAACTGTGTTGCTTTCAAGGCCACAAGCTTCCAGGGAGATAACTACTAAGCACACATAGGGCTGGCTCTTTAATAAAAAGGAAACTTCTGCTTGATGCACAGCCCAGAATTTGAAAGACATTTTTCTCTGGGACCACACGTAATGATAGTAAGTGTAACTCCATTTCTCTAAGTGTTGCTTGGTTTTTCTCTGGTCTTCTGTAACAAAAGTGTACAGCATATACTGGAGGACATGAACTCAGTGGTCAGCTTGACCAGGGTTTGAACTCTCTCTACATTAATCACGAGTCATGTGAACCAGGGCAAATTATTTAATGTCTTTAAGACTCTTTTTGCTAATATGTGAATTGGTATACTATTATCTTCCCCACAAGACTGTTGAGGTGGGTAAATGAGATTATGCAGGAAAAGTATATAAGTCCACTTATTATGTGCACGTATTGTGTTCTGGATCAAATTAATATATGGTGGCCTCCTTTTGGAGGCAGGGGAGGTACCCCACCATCATTTTTAGTGTATTGAACACTTCTTCCTTGATGTTAGGGTGTGGCTCCACTGGTGACAATTCATCCCTATTGTTCCAAAAGGAAAAATAGCAATATTTTGTTCTATTACTGGTACCACTGCTATTTGTACAGGGGTGTCTCCGTTCTAGAGGAGAGCTCTTTAAAGATATACTATGCCTCAAATAATGTAGAAGAATCACAAACATTCTGTAATCAGTAAGTAGGATTCACTTAGAAGGAGAATTTTGCCATGCCACTCAAATAATATGTATAATACTTTATTAACATATAAAAATAATCATCTTAAATAAATATGTATGCATTAGTCTTTTTTTCTCATCTACTATAGCTGGAAAAGTGATAAGGAGTCTCTTTGGCTAAAGTCACTGTTAAGGCATGAACATTTTCTCTTGATCCTTCCACCCCCATCCCCACCCCTGAAAACAAAACAAAAGAAGGAAGAGTCACTCCCCCCCTACCCCCAGGGAATGACCCTTTATGGAGGCAATCTAACCCCATTCAGCAAGGGACGGCATTACATTTTGTGATTGAGGTTTGTAAGAAAGGAATTGCTTAACTTGGAAAAACAATCTTCTTAGACTCCCTGTTGCTTGGATTAAATGGAATTACCCTCTTAATTTACTGGGGCTAAAAAGGAAAGCAGTCAACTGTATCCTGGTTGCCTTTTCAGAGCCTGGAAAAGTAGAGAAACATGGCCTTAACCAGTCTGGCTCAGTGGATAGAGCATCGGCCTGCGGACTGTAAGGTCCCAGGTTCGAGTCCGATCAAGGGCATGTACCTTGGTTGCAAGCACATCCCCAGTAGGGGGTGTGCAGGAGGCAGCTGATCAATGTTTCTCTCTCATTAATGTTTCTAACTCTCTATCCCTCTCCATTCCTTTCTGTAAAAAAATCAATAAAATATATTAAAGAAAGAAAAGTAGAGAAACATTCTTTAAGGGCAGACACTCAAGTTAATCTGACCCAGTTCCAGTGAAGACAATGGTTGTGGCTTAACTAGGGGTGGGCACTAAAGTTCCTGGGGAGTAGAGCAGGGAGGGCTGGGTGAGCAAAGACTCAGGGAGCAGAGTCGGTAGAAGAGCCTTCTGTCATGCACAGTGCCAGTGTGTCCTGGGAGCCTGGCCGCAGATTGTATCAACCAGTAGGTCAAATAGTAGAGGACTAACATTCATAGTGACACCCTGTGGCAATTGGCCTTCTCTCAATTTGGCACTTTAATTTGATGAAAAATAGGAATTAGAAAGTGCTTGCACCTTAAAGCCATAAAGCAGTTCTTAACAGTTTCCAAGATTTTCAACTACTTATGACAAGGTCTTAATTGCTTGGAAGTTGGAGGTTACCTATCATAAACCTGTTCCTGCTAAGGAACTTCATTTTTATCCTAAGCAGTTACGAGGAAGCGGCGTTTCATATTGCCCAGAGACTGTATGCATGCATATAAGCACAACCAATGGATACAAGACACTGGGGGAGGGGGGGAAGGTGGGGAGGTAAAGGCATGTACTGGGGGGGAGGGGAGGTCAATGGGGGAAAAAAAAGGAGACATATGTACATTTGTAATACTTAAAACAATAAAAAAAATCAATAAAAATATATCCTCAGGTGAGAATTAAAAATAATTTAGCTTCCATATTTAGGTACTCTTTTTCAAACATGGAATTTGGACTGACCTCTACTGTTTTGTTCCGATGGGAAAGTGCACAGTTAAATACAATGTGAATATGGTGTGATTTTTATGTAACTTCAATAGAAGGAGCCTTTTCTGAAACTGCAGAAAATCTGCATAGTTGCTTCAGGTCAATACCACAAGTGTGGTTGAAGTAATTCTAAGGAAAAAGACTACACATAACTCTATCACATGCCTGAAGGGATACAAAGCGGGATAAAGATATTGAAAACAACAAGTTCCTCCTTATGTAGTTTAAATAAACAAAGGGGAAGAGTTCACAGGAAAAATTCTTTGCATCCCTACCAACTACCTCAGGCTTTTGAGTCACCAAACTGGTATACAGACCTGTATTAGCTGACACTACAGCTTACTTTTTAAAAGAAAGGGACAAATGCTTTTCATGTAGGGAAGGGATTTACTGAGAATCCAGTCTCAAAGAAGTTGGGTAGACCATCCTTATTCAAAGACAAGTAAAAATGTATAAATAAGTATAATGTCACCAAAATAAATAAAAATAAAAATGTTGTTATATTGAAATATCTATATCCAGATCACATGAAACCATATTTTGTAACATTTAACCAAGCAGAAATTTTTGGGAAAATAATTTTAATTTTAAAGAAAATTAAGACAAATAGCATGCTCATGTTCATAGCAGTACTATTCACAATAGCCAAGAGGTGCAAGCAACTCAAATATCCATCATGGGTAAATGGATAAACAAATGTGGTTTATACACACAGTGGAATATTACTCATCTTTTAAAAGGAATGAAGTTCTGACCCAGGCTACAACATGGATGAACCTTGAGGACATTATGCTAAGAGAAATAAGCTAGTCACAAAAAGCCAAATACAGAATGAGTTAATGTACAGTATTCAAAGTCATAGAAACAGAAGTTTGAGCGGTGATTGCTAGGCACTGGAGTCAGAGGAAAGTGGAGAGTTGTTTAATGCAGTGGTCGGCAAACCGCGGCTCGCGAGCCACATGCAGCTCTTTGGCCCTTGAGTGTGGCTCTTCCACAAAACACCACGGCCTGGGCGAGTCTATTTTGAAGAAGTGGCGTTAGAAGAAGTTTAAATTTAAAAAATTTGGCTCTCAAAATAAATTTCAATCGTTGTCCTGTTGATATTTGGCTCTGTTGACTAATGAGTTTGCCGACCACTGGTTTAATGGATAAGAAGTTTCAGTTTGAGAAGAGGGAAAAGATCTGGTGATTAGTTGCACAAAATGTGAATATACTAAACACTTAGGAATTGTTAAGATAGTAAATTTTGTATTATCTATTTTTACCACAATTAAAATAAATTTAAAAAGGAAAGTTAATGAAAATAAGATAATAAATTGCATGAAATTATCAAATTAAGAAGAAAATTGAAGAAATGGTGCTACAATAAAATCTATCCTATCTAATAAAGAGGGAATATGCTAATTGACCATCACCCCAACACAAAGATGGCTGCACCCATAGCTGAAGCCAAGTTCCCATAAAGAGCCTTAATGAGCAATCAGCAGGGACCTAAGGCTACACCCTCCCCAGCCCCATAGGGCTTGACAGAGGACCTCAGACCACATCCCCCACTTGGCAGAGCTTGACAGGAGACCTCAGGCTGCACCGCTTACCTGGCAGGGCTTGACAGAGGACCTCAGGCCATGCCCCCCACTCCAGTGCCAGGCCAGGGGACCTGAGGTCATGCCCCCTGCCCGGCAGGGCTTGACAGAAAACCACAAGGTGCGCTTCCCATCCTGGTGCTGGGCTAGGGACCTCAGGCTGCTCCCCCTGCCCCAATGCCAGGCTGGGGGACCTCAGGCCATGCCCCCACCAGGTAGAGCTTGAGAGAGGACTTCAAGGTGCAAACCCAGTGCTGGGTCGGGGGAACTCAGGCTGCACCCCCCACCACAGCACCAGGCTAGGGAACCTCAGACTGCATCCCCCACCTGGCGGGGCTTGATGAGGGACCTCAGGCCATGTCCCCCACCCAGTGAGGCTTGACAGGGGATCGCAGGCTATGTTTCCCACCTGGCGGGGCTTGAAGTGGGACCTCAAGGCATGTCCCCCCACCATGGTCTGGGCTGGGGGACCTCAGGCCATGCCCCCCATACTGGCACCGGGCCAGGGGTCCTGAGGCTACATCCCCTGCCCAGCGGGCCTTGACAAGGGTTTGACTGGCCAGGTCCTGATCTAGCCCAGTGGGGGAAGGGGCCAGCTGGGTCTGGGTCTCACGCAATTTTGAGGTGCATGTGGGTGGGCGTGAACTTGACTCTGGGTCCCGTGGTGTGCCCCAGACTCTGACAGGAAGAAGGTTTTCATATACATTTTACTAACTTTCTTTCATCTCTGACATTTCTATTATAGAGAAAGGGCAAATAGCAATATTAAATTATTCTTTTAATTAATCCCCTTTTAATGTGCATTAATTTTGTGCACCAGGCCACTAATATATATAAAACAGGCTAAGTGACCAGCACATCTGAAACAACTGAACTGATGACTGAACAGGCTGTGTGGGGCAACCAGGATGGCAGAGGGGTTAGTGAGGGGCAACCAAACGACCAAACAGCAGGCTGCATGGGGCGACCAGGCCCACGGGGGGCAGTTGTTGGCAACCAGGCTGGCGGGGGGGGGGGGGGACAGTGAGGGGAGACCAGGCTGGCAGAGGGAGGCTGTTAGGGTCAACCAGGCTGGCAGGAGGGGGCAATTGCAGGCAACCATGCCAGCAGGGGGGGCAGTAAGGGATGACCAGGCCAGTGGGGGAGTTAGATGGGGGTAACTATGCTGGCAGGGAGGACAGTTGGGGGTGACCAGGCCAACAGGGGGGAGGGCAGTTAGGGGTGATCAGGCAGGGAGACAGGTGAGCAGTTAGGAGCCAGTGGTCCCGGATTGTGAGAGGGATGTCCGACTGTCGGTTGTCCACAGGATCAGGCCTAAACCGACAGTCGGACATCCCCTAAGGGGTTCCGGATTGGAGAGGGTGCAGGCCTGGCTGAGGGGAGAGGGGACCCTCCCCAACCCCCGTGCATGAATTCTGTGCACCAGACCTCTAGTTTAAAATATAAGAACAGAATCTAGACTACACACAGCCAAATCAGTAGCAGTTTTTAAAAAGTTGGGACATTTAAGACAAAATATCAGAAAATGCAGAGAACAACAACAAAAATGGTGAAAGTGATTAGAGACAAGTCATCTAGGGAACTGACACCCAAAATGCAACCAAGAAGTAAATAGAACAAAAATATTGTAAGTAGCAAAGATTAGGTAAACTGAAGAAGGACCTAAATTTATAGATCAAATGGGCCAACATAATGATTATTAAAACAGCATACACCTAGGTGTACAAAGATGAAATAGTTGAATTTCCCGAGTGAGTTGTTTTTAAGGGAGAGCCTGAATGCATTTAGTGAAAAGAAAACAGAAACTAAGAAACAATTTGACAAAAATAAAACCCTTCTTACCTACCAAAAGGGAAGAGCTTTGTCTTTGTAGTGTTAAGTTTCAGAAGAAAAAATGTTTGCAGGTAGAAGGTATGATCTGAATCTGTGTGCCTATCCAAGCTGAATGTGAACCAGCCCCCAAGACATACTGTCCAAATACATATAGATTTAAACTTGCAGTCAAACTTAGTTCTTATATTTTAATTATCCTAGGCTGGCAATAATGAAACATAAATTTGTGTTACATGTTGTGATATAGTTGCAGAAAAAAATAGTGTTTAGTTTAAAAATAAATTCTCCAGGTCTTAGGATAAATTAATACTGTAGCTCTACTCTTAAAAAGAAATAGAGGCTAGTATCTGTTTCAAAAATATCCCATATTTATCAGTGCAAGGGAAAAATGTATTCAAAAACCTGGGTGAACATTTTAGGTGCCTCTGAACCCCACAATAATAAATTAGTCCTTGTAATTCTGAACTAGAAGATAGATTCCAAAAGATCTCTGAATTTGAATATATGCCTTGAGGTAATATTTATAAACACCTGAGATGTTCATTTTTACCTAAGAGAATAGTTAATTATAAAATGATCTCCTAAGTGATAGAAAATGCAGTTGTTTCACTCACTTTGCTGACATGATTTTGCTATTCCTGACACTCTCAGTTCTCCTGTAGCCAATCAGGAAATTTGGACGAAGTCCAGGAAAGAGTAACATGTTTAGAGAAGCTATGTTTCACAGATAATGAGAAAATGGACCAAATGAGGATTATTTACGATGGAAAGGAGAGAGGTTATTGGCATCTCCAAAATAAAACCTAGAGAAGCAAAATGAAGAAAAACAACGCAATTAGTCTCTTCACGGAGACGAGTTGAGAGAGGATGCTAGAAAGCACAGGTGGGTACAGATCACCCTTTGAACAATACAGTAGCTAGAGCAACAACAACAAATCCCAAAAGCAATGAGAAGAACAGATGGGCATTCATTCATGTTCAGCATTTCAATAAGTTTCATTTTGTGTTGTTCACTGATAATGTTTAAATGAGAGCTTCATGGTTTCTTAACTTCCAACATGTGAGGCTATTCAAAACGGTGAATGAATCTTCTTCTCCGTGATTGGTGGTAGTTTGGGTGGAGGGTGATGAGGGATGAGGGATGAGGGATGAGGGACAGGATAGGTCAAAGAGAACTTTGTAGAGAGAAAGCAAGATACCCACCCACACAAGGAAGAGTATGTTTTCCCCACATTCCCTCCCAAAAGAAAGCCTGGCTACTGCCAAAGGCAGGTCACTGTTAAGAATCCATCGAGAGTTTAATTCCATATGTCGTCTCCTGTGCCCATAAATTTTGGAACTTGAGATGTGGTTGGCTTTAGATAAGAAGTTGGAAAATCTGGGGTCAAAAACTACTGTCATATAGTCTTCCAAGAACAGAGGCTGTGATTAAAGTGAGAAGAGGGGCTTTGGGGTGGAAGAGATGGGGCGGCAAAGGTGAGATTCCCATCTGTTTTCCTGAGACTTGAAAGAAGAATCATTCTGTAAGCAGGCTACTTTCACTAGGAAAGCCATTTATTGAGGAAGTGGAAAGAGAATGAAAAACAAAACAAAACAGTGAAGATGCATGAAGGAATGATCAGAGGCCAACGCCTGTCACTGTTCACAGAATTTGAATAACTTGCTTTTGAAATGGAACTTTAATGGATTGAATGAATCATGATGTCATTCTTCAACTCTTAATTAGCACAGGGGCATGTGGTGAAAGCTATTTAGGGTTGGCGCATGCCCTCTCTTCTTTAATACAGTTCTCTTGCTTCTACATACAGCCCTCCATAGGTAAGATATGAAACTTCATCATTTAGTTGGGAAGAAAAAGTACAGGGTGCCCCCCAAAATATGTATACATTTTAACAGCTGATTGCTCAATTGATGTATTTAGATGTTTTTTTGGAGGGGGGCAACCTGTATATAGTATAACAACTTAGAGGATAGTATCTTAATACAATTGTATCCTAGTTCACAATCTAGAATACGTGACACATACTTTAATGGAAGTACTAAGGGATCCCAAATATATAAATGTGTGTATATGCAAAAAAGTACTTTATCTTAAAAACAGTCACTTTAAGAGGTAATATCCTTATTCCAATGATGCTACCATTATTTGGAACATATTTTGAAATGTTAAATATGAAAGTATATTCAGAACTTAAGAAAAAATGTTTTTAATTTGTTTGTATGGGTGTATGTATGTATGTATTTTTACTCCTACTAATCCTTTGAAACCCACACTAATCAGTATTGGAGGATTCCTTCCCAACCTCTCCCGCAGAATTCTCTCATTAAGTTATTTTAAATTAAATTAAATTAATTTTTTTCCCATCACCATTTATCATCCCTATTCCCTCCCCACTGCATTCACCACACTGTTGTCCATGTCCATAAGTGCTTTCTCTTTTTTCTTCATTTTTGTTCAGTCCGTCCACACACACTCCATCACCCCCCTTCCCACAAGAGCTGCCTGCCTGCACTTTATCTGTCTCTATTTTGCTTGTTAGTTCAGTTTATTCATTAAATTCCACATGTGAGTGAAATCATATGGTCTTTGTCTTTCTCTGTTCCATCATCCTTCTTCCCATCTTTCTCTGACTGGCTTATTTCACTTAACATTATGTTCTCCAGGTCCATACATGCTGTTGCAAAGGGTAAAATTTTCTTCTTTTTTAAGGCAAAGTAGTATTCCATTGTGTAAATGTACCACAGCTTTTTAAAATCCACTCATCTACTTATGGATACTTGGGCTACTTCCAAATCTTGGCTATTGTAAGTAACATTGCAATTAACATAGGAGTGCATTTATTATTTCAAATTAGTGTTTCAGGTGAATGATTTTTAGCAAATGCTTTTACCCCATTATTTAGCTCTTCCATCTTCCTATTTATACTATCAACTAGAGGCCCAGTGCATAAAATTCATGCACGGGGGTGGGAGGTGTCCCGCAGCCCAGGCTGCACCATCTCCAATCTGGAAGCCCTTGAGGGATGTCCGACTGCCCATTTACAGGCCTAAGCTGGCAGTTGGACATCCCTCTCACAATCCAGGACTGCTGGCTCCCAACTGCTTGCCTGTCTGCCTTCCTGATTGCCCCTAACCGCTTCTGCCTGCCAACCTGATCAACCACTAACAACTCCCTTGTCAGCCTGATTGATGCCTCACTGCTCCCCTGCCAGACTTTTTGTCCCTAACTGCCCTTCCCTGCAGGCCTGGTCACCCCTAACTGCCATCCCCTGCAGGCCTGGTACCCCCCAACTGCTCTCCCCTGCAGGCCTGGTAACCCCTAACTGCCCTCCCCTGCAGGCCTGGTAACCTCTAAATGCTCTCCCCTGCAGGCCTGGTACCCCCCAACTGCTCTCCCCTGCAGGCCTGGGTCCCCCACAACTGCCCTTCCCTGCAGGCCCAATTGCCCCCAACTTCCCTCCCTGCTGGCCTGGTCACCCCTAACTGCCCTCCCCTGCAGGCTTGATCACCCCCAACTGCCCTCCCTTGCAGGTCTGTTCCCTCCCAACTGCCCTCCCGTGTTGGCCATCTTGTGGTGGCCATCTTGTGTCCAAATGGGGGCAGGATCTTTGACCACATAGGGGCAGCCATCTTGTGTGTTGGAGTGATGGTCAATTTGCATGTTACTCTTTTATTAGATAGAATAGAGGCCTGGTGCATGGGTGGGGGCCAGCTGGTTTGCCCTAAAGGGTGTCTCAGATCAGGGTGGAGGTTCCCTTGGGGCATGGGGCAGCCTGGATGAGGGGCCTGTGGTGGTTTGCAGGCCAGCCACACCCCCAGCAACCCAAGGGGATGCCCTGGTATCTGGGATTTATTTATCTTCTACAATTGAAACTTTATAGCCTTGCGTGGAGCCAAGCCTCCAGCTTGCTCTGCCGCCACAGCCATTTTTGTTGTGATTTATTTATCTTTTATAATTGAAACTTTGTAGCCTTGAGGGTCTGCCAGGGTGTGCGGGGGGTGGGGGGAGGGGAAGCATGGCTTCCTCCATTGCCAGGGAAACCCAAGTCTCTGGCTCACTCCGTGGCTGTAGCCATCTTGGTTGGGTTAATTTGCATACTTGTTCCTGATTGGATGGTGGGCGTGGCTTGAGGGTGTAGTGGAGGTGCAGTCAATTTGCATATTACTCTTTTATTAGATAGGATGGTAAGTCATGGAAAGTAAGGCATTTCATATCTTTCAGTGTGATCTATCTTCTACTTGACGTCAGACTAAGAAATCAAACAGAGATACAGGCCTGACAGAGTCTTGGCCAAGTATGACCCAGGCTCTGGGGAGATAACTGTGCATCAGTATCTCATGCAGGGCCCAAATAATCAATATCCACATCTTGCTCACTCCATGACAGCTGCCCTTGCAAGGGTGTGATCTTAGCCTCGGCAACTGTCTGTAGCTGGGGCTGAATCAAAGCAACTGATAGTTGGAGGTTACTAATCTCTCCCTTACAGCTGGATAGAAGAAAGTCCTTTCTCAAAAGGAGCTCTGGGTAGCTCATCTCCATGTCTGCCCAATTAACTTTAGCCACAAAGAAAAAAGGGATTGTGAGAGTTAAAGGAAGAAGTCTATATAAAGTACCTAGCATGGGCTACTATAGTTAGCATTCAAAATTCAAACTATTATTATCAGAATGTATAGTTTGGTTAAAATAAATACTTTACTTTATCCCTTGAATTGAGTATCATTTCTTGAACCATTTTTGAAATTTATTTATTTATTTATTTTTTACAGAGAGGAAGGGAGAGGGATAGAGAGAAAAAACATCAATCAGCTGCCTCCTGCACACCCCCCAATGGGGATGTGCTCACAACCAAGGTACATGCCCTTGACAGGAATCAAACCTGGGACTTTACAGTCTGCAGGCCGACACTCTATCCACTGAGCCAAATTGGTTAGAGCAGTGGTCGGCAAACTCATTAGTCAACAGAGCCAAATATCAACAGTACAACGATTAAAATTTCTTTTGAAAGCCAAATTTTTTAAACTTAAACTTCTTCTAACGCCAATTCTTCAAAATAGACTTGCCCAAGCCGTGGTATTTTGTGGAAGAGCCACACTCAAGGGGCCAAAAAGCTGCATGTGGCTCACGAGCTACAGTTTGTTGACTACTGGGTTAGGGCTCCTAAACCATTTAAAGGTCTCCTTCAGAACTGTACATAAAAACCTCTGATATCTTGTGTCAGTGTCCTTCATCTACTAGATAACAGTTTTAAATGTAGACTCAGAGATTTGCTTCAGGTCTGCCACTTAATGAGATGAAAACTTGGGAAAGTTATTTTCTCCAGACATCAATCTCTTCTCCCACTACAGGTTTTTAATGATACCTGTCCTTGAGGGTTATGGTAAGAATAAGAAAATGTACTGGAATTACCTAGTGTAGGACCAAGTACACATTAAAGGCCAATGAATAGAAAATATTTTCATGATTTTTGCTTTTATTTCAGGCATGTATCCATCATTAAATATCATACAGAGTTTTTTCACTCTCCTAAAAATCATTTGTGCTCCATCTACTCATCCTATCCCATATCCTCAAACCCTGGCAACCACTGGTCTTTTTATTGTCTCTATAGATTTGCCTTTTCCAAACTGTTATATCATTGGAATCATCTAATATGTAGCTTTTTCATATTGTCTTTTTTTCATTCGGTAAGATGCCTTTAAGTTTCCTCCATTTATTTTCATGGCTTAATAGCTCTTTTTTTTTTATTTTTTTTAAGTTGAATAATATACTGTTGCCTGATTTACCACATATTTTCATCTCTTCACCCAGTGAGGGACATCTTCATTGCTTCCAAGTTTTGGAAGTTAAGAATAAAACTGCTAAATACATTTGTGTGTAGGTTTTTGTGTGGATATAAATTTCTAGTTCCTTTAGGTCAGTGGTGGGCAAACTGCAGCTAGCGAGCCACATGCGGCTCTTTGGCCTCTTGAGTGCGGCTCTTCCACAAAATACCATGGCCTGGGTGAGTCTATTTTGAAGAAGTGGCATTAGAAGAAGTTCAAGTTTAAAAAATTTGGCTCTCAAAAGAAATTTCAATCGTTGTACTGTTAATATTTGCCTCTGTTGACTAATGAGTTTGCCTACCACTGCTTTAGGTAAATATCAAGGAGTATAATTGCTTGACTTGATGGTGTGAATATGCTTGGTTTTATAAGAAACTACCAAACTGTCTTCTGAAGTGGCTATACCTTTTTTTTCCTACCAGCAATACAATGTGAGTTCTTTTTTTAAAGTATTACAGAAGTCTCCCTTTGCCCCCCATTGACCTCTCAACACATGCCCTCATCACCCCCACACCCTGTCTGTGTACATTGGTTATGCTCACATGCATGCATACAAGTCCTTTGGTTGATCTCTTACCCCCTCACCCCTCGCCTTTCCTCATAGGTTGGACAGCCTGTTCGATGTTTCTATGACTCTGGTTCTATTTTTGTTCATCAATTTAGGTTGTTCATTATATTCCACAAATGAGTGAGATCATATGATATTTATCTTTCTCTGCCTGGCTTATTTCACTTAGCATAATGCTATCCAGTTCCATCCAGCTGTTTTCAACAATAAGAATTCCTTCTTTTTTACTGCAGCATAGTATTCCATTGTGTAGCTGTACCACAGTTTTTTAATTCACTCATCTGCTCATGGGCACTTAGGCTGTTTCCAAATCTTAGCTATTGTGCTGCTATGAACATAGGGGTGTATATATCCTTTCTGATTGGTGTTTCTAAATTCTTGGGATATATTCTTAGAAGTGGGATCACTGGGTCAAACGGGAGTTCATTTTAATTTTTTGAGGAAACTCCATACTGTTCTCCACAGTGGCTGCACCAGTCTGCATTCCCACCAGCAGTGCGCAAGGGTTTCTTTTTCTCCGCATCCTCTCCGGTACTTGTCATTTGTTCATTTGTTGATGATAGCCATTTTGACAGGTGTGAGATCGTATCTCATTGTTGTTTTGATTTGCATCTCTCCTATGATTAGTGACTTTGAGCATGTTGAATAAAGGACTGAAACCTAAGATGGGAAACCATAAAAATCTTAGAAGAAGCCATAGGCAGCAAAGTAGCAGACATTTTTCATAGCAATATTTTTCCCAATACAGCTCCTAGGGCAATGGAAACTAAGGAGAAAATAAACAAATGGGACTGCATCAAAATTAAAAGCTTCTGCACAGCAAAAGAAACCATTAACAAAACAACAAGGAAGCCCACTGCATGGGAAAACATATTTGCCAATGTTATCACCCAATAAGGGCTTAATCTTCAACATCTATAGGGAACTCATACCACTTAACAAAAGGAAGTAAACAATCCAATCACAAAATGGGCAAAGGACCTAAATAGACACTTTTTGAAAGAGGAC
The DNA here is from genome assembly GCA_026230045.1 of Corynorhinus townsendii. Classification (NCBI taxonomy): domain Eukaryota; kingdom Metazoa; phylum Chordata; class Mammalia; order Chiroptera; family Vespertilionidae; genus Corynorhinus; species Corynorhinus townsendii. The sequence continues at coordinate 59,900,420 of JAPDVU010000008.1, read as the reverse complement.
ATTCAGAAGGCCAAGAGACATATGGAAACATGCTCAAATAAATATATTTTTTATTGATTTCAGAGAGGAAGGGAGAAAGAGAGATAGAAACATCAATGATGACAGAGAATCACTGATTGGGTGCCTCCTGCATGCCCTTTACTGGGAAATGAGCTGCCACCTGGGCATGTGCCCTTGACCAGAATGGAACCTGGGACCCTTCAATCTCCAGGCTGATGCTCTATCCACTGAGCCAATCACCTACAGCTACATGCGAGTTCTTGCTCTTTTTAATCCAAGCCCAAAGTTCTTTTTCGTTGCTCTATGTCCTAGTGACTCTAAGAAAATATTGGCCATCAAAAGAGCCTTGAATAGTACAAGATAGATTGGCAGAGTTTTTGCAAATTCTTGCTCTCCATTGCATATGAAGATGTTTCACTTCTTTAATTGCAATGGAGACATTTTGGTCTGCTGGGAAATTTGTTTTTGCCTCCTGTAGGGCTTAGCTGATCCTTCTGGTCAGACTAGGGAGCACAAACATGTACATTGTGCTCTAAAAAGATGCCACTGGGAGTCGGGCTGGATTTCCGATGAAGCAAAGCAACTGTTGCAAAGTCTGCAGCTTGGGCAGTGAAACAGAGTTATAAGAGCTGTCAGTGAGAGCCCCCCAAGCTCTGCATTCATGACTGTGCTTCCCACACTGAGCATCCTGATCTTACAGGCTTCAGGCTTTATTATGATGATGTTTCTATTTCTAGTGAGCCCAAAGAACATGGGGAGATTATTGTATGAGGCACTAAAGTTGTGTGGGACTTATCCCTCAGAGGACCATTTCAAAGGTTTTGAGTTTCAATTGTTCTGATGCTTTAAAAATAATCCAGGGATTTAGAGAGTATGAACACAGAGTTGTGCTCAAGATAACAGTATTGGTACACAAAGTCCTAAGTTTATCACAAGAGACAGAAAGAGATCAGGGCATACTCTCAGCCCCAAAGTATAGGGTAGGCTCTACCAAAGGTAGTTTATGGCTGGAGTTTTGAAGTGTGTAGTTGCAGTGGTGGGCAAACTCATTAGTCAACAGAGCCAAATATCAACAGTACAAAGATTGAAATTTCTTTTGAAAGCCAAATTTTTTAAACTTAAACTTCTTCTAACACCACTTCTTCAAAATAGACTCACCCAGGCCGTGGTATTTTGTGGAAGAGCCACACTAAAGAGCTGCATGTGGCTCACAAGCCGCAGTTTGCCGACCACTGGTCTAGTGTTACAAATTCATTACCTTAAACAAAAGCAAGAGAGAGAGAGAACTTTGAAAATGACACTCTCTCCTCTTGGTGGGGAGGCCAAGGGGAAGTGAATGACTGTTTAATATTTTGTGTAAATTAATTTTCAAATTCATAATACTTTGCAATAACAATAATTGTAATAGGCAATTTTTCTTATTAGGTTGTCAATGTAATTTTTATGCAGTTTATATTCATCACCATATTTTCTCTCAATGTGGCACTGTTTGAAATTTATATTTAACTCTTGATGGCATTTGGGAGGCAGTGTATAGATTATGGTAAAGAAGAAAGTATAATTTCTATATAGATGTAAAAATGAAATAGTGAGAAAATATTCTGATTTTTCAAAAAATTCACTTACACATTTATTAAAAAATAATTTTATTTTGCCAAAACTTAGATCTTATTTTCACTAATAAAATACCACAATGTCTCTGAAAACCAGTTTTTTAAAAACATGGTTATAAATGCACATAATAAATACCAAGCAGATATTTAAAATTAAGAAAATATAAATTAAGCATGTAAATATTTTGGCTTTGGAAAGGAAACTTTCTCTAAAAAAATAGACTACTAGAAAAATATACACTGAACAGCATTCAAGTATCTGGGTATCATAGTAAATTTCTTCAAGAGACATGGACCCTTAGTCAAGAAGTATATTTTCATATATCTAATAGATATTAAGAGCCTATGTTTTATGTTTTAAAATAATTTTTCAGATTTGCTGTATTTTATAAATTTAATTTCTTAAATTTTGCAAAAAAACTTAAACATTTCAGAAAACACTAAAAAAGGAGATGAAAGAAAAAAAGATTCAAATTAGTTGACATACCAAGCCCTGAAGGCCATTACAGTAAATAAAAAATCTGTATAATCACTTTCACTACTGTATTCATCACATAGAAATAATCAATTATTCAATTATATTTCTAATATTGAAATTGAGTTTGTTTACAGCATTTTGTTGCATAAATACTATAGCAAAAACATACTTGTATGTATAGTCAGCCATCCACATGCACAGATTTTACATATGTGGGTTCAACGAACCGTGGATTGAAAATAGTATTTTTAGTCCACAGTTGAAAATCCAAAGATGTGGAGGGCTGACTATATGCATTGTTCTATGCCATTTTATACAAGGGACTTGAGCATCCAAGGATCTGGGTATCATGGGGGAAAGCAGGGGTATGTTCCTAGAACCAATCCCCTATGGATACCCAGGTACTGCTGTATATACTTATATTTGATCTTACATCCAATTATATTTTTATTTTTCAACTTTTATTTTGAAATAATATATATATATATACTGAAATGCATCAAAATTACAAAATATTTAAAAGAGTAGTTCAGTGTACACCATTGCTTTGGTTCGCTAATTATTAACAAACTAGAGGCCCAGTGCATGAAATTCGTGCATGGGGGGGCGGGGGTGCTCAGCCCGGCCTGCACCCACTTCAATCTGGGATCCCTCTCACAATCTGGGCCACTGGCTCTTAACCACTCACCTGCCTGCCTGCCTGATCCCCCTAACTGCCTAACTGCCACCCTCTCCGTTCTGCCTTCTCCCACAGTCTCTGCAAAAGGGACCATGGCGCTGGACCATCCCTCGGCCCTCACAGCTGCCATGGCTGCTGGCCCTTGGTCTTTGCAGCTGCTGTGGCTTTGTCTGGAAGGACATCTGGAAGGACATCCGGAAGATGTCTGCCCTAATTTGCACATTACCCTTTTATTAGTATGGATTGCTATATCTCATTCATTTTATTCTCATTCAAATATATTCATACTGTTTTTCTGGGTCACTTAAAAGCAAGTTGCAGACATCATAACTCCTCACACCTATTTCAGTGTGTTTCTCCTAAAACAAACAAAAAATTTTTCTATATGACCACACTACCAATATCATGTTCACAAAGCAAATTCAAAATGTCATACAGATTATCCATATATAGTTTCTATTTTAAAGGTAACTTTTTCCGTTTACAGTTTCAAAAGTGATCTCTGATACTGTGAGGTATATGAATATCCTATTCACCAACAAACTTGCATCTGATGTAAAAGATTTTGATTACTTAAGCTTAAATACTTATGTATTCATCATGGATATGGTTCAGGTTACCTCAATATGTGTTAATACTGTTTTGCACCCCTGACGGCAATTAGTAGCACAGCCTCACCCACAGACTATAGTGCCAAGCTTTTGCATATTTGTGAATCTGATTGGTGAGAAATGGTAATGGTGTAATTTGTTTCCAAGAATCTGGGTTGTTGCTTGTAAAATTGACTGAACTACCAAACTTAGATATGTAGCTAGTGCTGTGCTAGGGCCGCTAGTACTGGTTCCAGAGAGCTACTTATGCATCTCTTCACAACTCCACTTTCAGCAACATCGTTTTGGTACCTTGAAACCAGTCACAGTGGGGTTACCTACCCTTTAGACATCAGGAAATGTTACAACCCAGAGCTCCCTTCATCTCCAGAAATTCAGTTATTAAGCAGTTATTTTTCTACGATTCTTTGTGGCCAAAATGGACTTCCTCACACTCCTTAACAACCACCCCCAGCCTGCGACTTGGGGCCTACCTGTGGGAAGGATGGGGTCAGCAGCCACTGGAGAAGAGCTCTGTATAGGTTTGAGCAGACAGCCCACCAGAGGACGGGTACCCTGTACAAGTGACCTTTAGCATATTACCTTCATTACAATAGAAAAAATGTAGACAACTGTTCCCAGTCCTTTTTTTTTTCTTTTCATTTTAGCAACTAGATACATCATTCGAACTCATGTGGGGAACAGCCACTGAGAAGTGGAAAGAGTATAGTTAAGAGGTTTCCACTGATTATTTTTAAGAAATTAGAAGTTTCTGTATTACTGGTTGGTAAGATCACAGATAGAGGAAGCACTTGTTTTCGTTCCATCTTATATGTTGCTTGCAATTTGACTGTTAAAGAAGTTGAGGCTCAGAAGAATTAAAGTGATTGAAAGCCATACATCAAATTAAGCATCAACCTAGGGCTAGCATCTTGAGGTTTTGTATTTTAGCATGTGGTAGAGGAGAGTGTAGAGGTCAGTAGGTCAAACCTATCCTTGTAAACGGAGCAACTACACCACCACACTGCTGTGTCACTTGCCCAGGAACAGACAGCAAGAAAGTGACGGAGATGGAATTATAAAAACAGTTCTTCTGTTTCATCTCAGGTATCTTTGTGGTGCTCCAAGAAGTCCCCTTCCTAAACCTGCGATATTGGTGCTCTTGGATTCTAAAATGGGCTCTGGGGAGTCCAATCTAGTATCCGTGAAGGAGACTTACATAAAAATTTTTCCCTTGTGTGCTTGTGAAAATCTATAGAGATCAGAGTTAAAAACGAAGCAAAACTTAATGCTTGGCCATGAAAATACCCCAATGAATGAAAATGAAATAGACAAAAAATAGATTTCACCACTGATCTAAATTGTATTTTAATATATTTAATTCATTGCTTTATTCTAAAAGAGTAAAATTTATATTTTTTTGGTGTAGAGTCCCATGATTTTGACAAATTGATCCAATCATGTAATCACTACCACAAACCTTCATGATGTCCTCAAATCTCAGGCTCTGGCATCCAGGGATCTGATTTCTGTTACTACAAATTTACCTTTTACAGATGTTATATAAATGGGACCATGTAGTTTATAGCCTTTTGAATCTGGCTTCTTACTTACAACAAAGTACACATACTGCTGTGTGTACCAGTAATTTCCTTTTGCTTGTGAATATGTATGAATGACTGTACCACATTTGTTTATTTACTCATAGTTGAAGTCTATTTGGATTATTTCCAGTTTTGAGTGATTATGAATAAAGCCATGATAAACACTTGTATACAAGTCATATCTCTTAGGTAAATGCATAGAGTGGGATTGCTGGATAATGTGATAACTAAAGGGTTAGCATTGCATAACAATGACAAATTGTTTTCTAAACTGTCTGCAGCATTCTGCATTTACACCAGTATAATGAGATATTCTTCCCCAGCCTTTTGTATTTTTAAAGAATGTTATTCATTCTAATAGTTCATAGTGGCAAATCTTTATAGATATAATTTGCTTTTTCTTAATGCCTAATGATGTTGAGCAAGTTTTCATATGTTTATTTGCCATTCATTTATTCTCTTTGATTAAATGTTTGTCCAAATCTTTTTCTGTTTCTAATTTGGTTTTTATTATCTTATTATTGAATTTTAAGTGTTTTTGTATATTCTGGGTAAAAGTCGTTTATTAGATACATGTTTTGCAAATATTTTCACTTTATTTTGTGGCCTTTCATTTTTATTTTCTTAACTATTCTTTTACAGGTACTTCTTAATTTTGATGAAGTTAATTTATACATTTGCTACTTTAATGGATTATGATTTTGATGTCATATCTAAGAAATATTTGGTAAATCCAAAGTCACAAATACTTATCTTATGTTTTACCACAGACATTTTAGACTCTTAGATTTTATGCTTCTGAAATAACCAATTTTGAGCTAATTTTTATATAAGGTGAGACGTAATGGGTTGACTTTTTGTTCTCCCTTTTTCCCCTTCCCCTTTCTTCTCCTCTTTCTCTCCTATTCCCTCCCTCCCTCCCTCCCTCTCTCCCTTCCTCCCTCCCTCCCCCCCTTCCTTCCTTCCTTCCTTCCTTCCTTCCTTCCTTCCTTCCTTCCTTCCTTCCTTCCTTCCCTCTTTCCTTCCCTCCCTCCCTCTTTCCTTCCTTCCCTCCCTCCTTCCCTCCCTCCCTCTTTCCTTCCTTCCCTCCCTCCTTCCTTCCCTCCCTCAAAACAAAACAAAAAGTAATTGTTTTGACTAATTACTTAGTGCTTTCCATATGTGTTCAGTGAAGCATATGTACAATTCCTATGCATTTTAGAAATAATTCCCTTTTTGTGTAAATAACATTAATGTGTTTCTCAAAATATGTTTAATTCTGTTATTAGTAGTAGAACAATGTTTATGATATGAACATGATATTCTTTTATATATATAACTAGAAGCCCAGTGCACAAAATTAGTGCATGGGGGTGGAGGGGTCCCTCAGCCTGGCCTGCACCCTTTCGCAATCCAGGACCACTGGCTCCTAACTGCTCGCCTGCCTGCCTACCTGATAGCCCCTAACCACTCGCTTGCCTGCCTAATCACTCCTAAACACTTGCCTGCCTGCCTGATCGCCCCTAATTGCCTCTGCCTCGGCCCCCCCCCACCAGAGCTTTATCTGGAAGGACATCTGGAATGATGTCCAGAAGGTTGTTTGGCTCTCTGATCTAATTAGCATATTACACTTTTATTATTATAGATAGAAAATATTTTAAAATCATTTAGGCATTGAAACAGTCAATTCTGCTAATAGAATAGCTGGTAAGAAATATATTTAAATTTTATATTTATTTTATGTCATTAAATTATTTAAAAAATAAGTATATAGATAAAATAAGCTTTGGTCTAGAAGAAGTATTGTTTCAAAACATGGTTATTGCAACTAATCACTGGCATTTACATACTTTTCCATGGGTATAGGTTTTGTTTTCAAATTCAGCTCTCTACTTATGTGGTATCTATCACTACATATCAAAATCTTAGCATTAGCCTTATAGTTATAAGAAAAAGGTCCAGTAAACTGCAACAAATTCCTTTGCTTGTAGGTAATGTAAATTAGTAATAAATAGGACAAGAGCAAGCATTTTAACAGTTGCACAGATTTCCTAGCATGCCAGATTACAGTGCATTAACAGAACATCACATTGCAAATGCTGATTTACAATGGTTTAAAGACCAAATTGCCTATGCTAGTGAAGACCCAGGCAGAGGAAAGCCTATATGTACATTCAACATAGTGGTTTAGCAATAACCAGAGTGGGGTGTGTGTGTGTGTGTGTGTGTGTATGTAGAACAAAATGGGCAATCTACTTCCATAAAATACCGTGAGCTTTTGGAATGCAAATTTCAACTGTCAAATCTTAATTAAAAAGTACCAGTCAGCACTATTTAGAAATTGGAAGAGAACTAAGTGGTGGGTTGTTGGAAAATGTGCAACTCGCCTTCTAAATAGAGTAGGTATGCTGACAGGTATATAATTAACATCACATCAAATGAAGGACAGGAAGCCCACTCTAGTTCCTTGAAGGGAGGAGCTTCAGCAATTTTCAATGCAGGGGAAAAGGTTCTTCAGTCAGAGTTAATTTATAATTCCTTTTATTTCTAAAGAGAATTTACTTTTTTTTGTATTGAACTTCCCTGAACCTTAGAAATCAGTGACATTTGCAGAGTTGAGGGTTTATTCTAAGTGGTTAATGTTAACATAAGTGTATCAGTAGAACACTTTCCCAGTCGTACTGGAACTTCTCCTATCTTTGGTCACTGCACTTATCAAGTCAACATTTTTTTCGACATTGTTTCTTTCATATATTAGAAGGCAAATTAGGCAGCTGTCATTTGGAAGAAAGAGAGATTTCATATCTTAGTGTTCTTTCCTATGGAAATAACTCAGAACATTTAAAATTCTCAAAGAGCTAGTACACACTTTGGGCAGTGATATGAGTAAGAGGAAAGCGTAACTCTCTAGGCTCATTCTGTTTTGGAGCGGTCAGTAGAAAATTGCCTTGTTCATGGTTACTGTTAGCATTGTGTGCTAGTGGGAAATTTTCTAACGAGAATATTCTTGAGAAAAAAATATGTCTTTGGAATGATATCAATGGTTAATCCACCACAAGAAACAAGATCAAAATTACTTTTGAAAGAAGTTTTGTCACTTATGGATGGGGACTCTAGAAAAGGATTGGGAGAACCATCCCACTTTTAAAAAATGTAGGGATTGCACAGGCATGTGAGAAGGAGATGCGTTTACACTCTTTTATAACACAAACACCGATCTCTCCTGACATAGTGGAAATTTGGGGTCCCTGTATGGTAGAGAGATCCATAAACATCTGTTTCAGGGTGTTGCTTTCTCATTTTACTTTGTGTCTATCTGTGGTAAATACAGAGATAATGGAGAAGTGGCACTTAGATATCGAAAATGTCAGTTTCTGATGAATTCAGCACATTCTGGAGATGGCAGCTAGTCAGCTGCCCACCAACATGGAATTCCTCACTCTTGATAACGCTTATACTTATTGAACTGGGATTTGAAACGCAAAAATAAAACAAAACATAAACAATAACAAACACAACTGGCCCACTTCGTCTTCCTGTTTCTCTTGCATTTGTTAAAATTAGAGCTCTAAAGTAGAGCAAATAATGAATGACTCTTGCTTATTTTTCTCACTTACTGTGGACAGTGATGGAGGAAAACAATCACAATGTGCCACCTCCAGCTGTTAATTCCTGCACACTTCATTAATTACTCAGAATTCAGAGAAGCACAATACTTAATTAGCTTCTCAAATGCAAAAAATAACATCCAGCCACTGTGCGAATGCACATCATTAGTTGTAGAATGAACGTTTTCAACAGGAGCCCTGTAGACAGTAAAATGTGCAAGAAAGCAAAAACCTTGACAAAAGAAAGCCCATGTGTAGAGTTGCCAATGCACCTAAAATTATAGAACTCATCTACAACAAAGAGCCATGGCTAGTCAAATGTGACTTGATTTTGTATAACCATTTGGGTTTGCTCATGCATGAGTCTGCGAGTGGCCACAGTGGCTCACTTATACCTGGATGTCCATCAGTCCTGTCTTGGGAACCACCAGGCATTCCCCATGCTCCTTCTATAGCAGAGATGTTAAATAAGGCAATGGACCAGGTAGCTCACTTGGTCATCCTTTTCAAAATTCGTCAAGATCTCTGACACCCAGGAATTAATTATACTCTAGAGGACAGGGAACTTGGTGGAAAAGGAGTATGCTCAAGCTTTTGTATTCAGAAAACGGTCTTGGGCGTATTTGATACATCTCACCCATTTCCTTGTGAACAGTTTTCCAGAGCTTCTTGAGGTGGATAGTTTATTCAATCAGCCGTTCATTAAGTTAATTTTTCCATCATTGATTCGTTCATTGGTTCTGGTGAAAATAATGGAAGAGAAACTGTGATCCTTGTTCTCAGAGATCTTAGAATTTGAGGGGAAGAGGGTAAAATAGGGGTATTACAGAGAGAATCCCAGGCAATAGGTACAGAATACTCTGAGAACAAGGAAAAATAACTAAGGGTGTGTGCGTGGTTTATTATTGAGAGTAGTGGTGCTAGGGTGGGTTTTCAAAGATTACTTTAGAGCCTGAGGAAAGAGCAATAAATAGCTCTTCCAGATGTAAGCAGGAGTAGAGTGGTCCAGGCAATGCAAATAGCATTTTTAAAAGCCTGAATGTGAAAGGGAAGATGACATGAAGGTGAAATGGAAGTTCATAGTCAGTAGAGTCAAATTGAGCTGATTATTAAATATATCCTGAATGAAACTAAGACAACTTACCATGTAAAATGATAATAAAAGCAGCCTAATATCATCTTAAAACATCTTGAAAAATGTTTGACATCTTTATAGAATATCTCCTGTGGCCCACTAAATAGGGCATATATAAATCCTGTCATGAATTTAAACTTTTAAAATTCCTCTTGACCTATTTCTTTGCCCTAATCCATTTTTGCTTTCTTTTCTCTAAAAACTTTTACCTGCTTCTCTTGCCAACTTACATCAATAACTTCAGCCTTCCTGAACTTTCTGCTAGAAAAACTGGGTTAGAAAAATAGATATACCTATAATAAGGTATTCTAAATAGACTCATTCTGTTACCAGAATCTGAGTATCTAGGGAAATACACAGGTTATAGGTACCAAACCTCCCTTCCCCTGCTGTCGAAATCTCCATGTAACTTTTGACTCCCAAAGGCTAACTAATAAACCTTACCAATAACCCAAACAGTTGATTAACACTTATTTTGTGTGTTATATATATTGTATACTACTGTATTCTTACAATAAAGCAAGCTAGGAAAGGACAATTTGGAAAATAAATTCTAACTTCCTTCAATATTTAATTCCTAATGGTTTTAAAATGTGGATAAAAAAAATCTACTTTTTTTTTCCTTTTAGTTTATGTTTATTGTTGAAAGTATTACTAATGTCCTTCCCATTGTCCCTTTCTAGCCTTCTTTCAATCCCTATCCAAGGCCTTCACCACAGTATTGTCTGTGTCCATGGGTTATGCATCTAGGCATATATGTTCTTTGGTTATGTGCCAACATTGGGCGTATATGAACTCATAATCCTCTGAAGTAAGCATAGTGATTCTTATATTAGGATGAATAGGACTCTTCAAGGTAAGGTGCCATGACTGAAGTTACCCCAGTATTTAGTAGAGAGCTCTGTATTTAAACTCAGGCCTTCAAATGGCATAGTCTTCTTTTCTTCCATTATCACATTTGTTTTCTATATTAGAGTGTCAAAAATAGGTAGTTACTATTGGTGATACCTGAGACATAATTGGTACAGTTCTTAGTCTCAGGAAAATGAGGGTACATTAATTACTTCTCAAAACATTGCTTTCTAGAGGAATCGCTGTAAACTCTGACAATCCTGTCTAAGAGGGAATATGCTAATTGACTGCCCCACCCTCAAAGATGGTGGCACCCACAGCCACAAGATGGTGGCACCCTGGCACCCAGTCCCCTTAGCCCCGCCAGGGCCCAGACACTCTGCACACTGCCTCCAGAGTCCCCCAGTGCCCTCAGCCCCCAGCCGCCCAGGGCCAGCCCAAGGCGCAGGTAACCAGGGCCAGCCAAGGCTTGAACTGCCAGCAGTGGCATCAGCAGAGGTGTGATGGGGGCGTCGCCTTCCCCTGGTCCCCAAGTCGCTTCCCGCCCCTGAGGGTTCCCGGACTGTGAGAAAAGTAGAGAAAAATGCATGAGAAAGGTAGGATGTGAGAGAAAGAGGGAGGGAAGAAAAGTTTTAAAGGGGAGCCGGTAGAGCTTAAAAAGAGAATGGGAAAAAGGAAGAAACGGGGGAGGGAGCAAAGCAGGTCTGAGAGAGGAAGAGAAGAAAACAATGAAGGTGGGAAAGAAGGAAAAGGGGAGGGAGAGAAGGGGTAAAGTTAAAGGAAAGAAGGAATGTGGGGAGGGAGGGAGGGTAGGAGAAAGATGGGAAGAAGGATAATGGAACAGAAGTAGGAAATAAGGAAAAAGAAAAGTTTATAAATGATGAGTCAGTAGAAAAAAGTGTTATATAAAGGAGAGAGAAAAATTGTGTGAGAGGGAGAAGCCAATAAGGAAGTCAAATACAATTGTGTGTGAAGGGGATAAGATTTAAAAAAAAAAAAAAAAAAAAAAAAAAGCAGCCCTAACCGGTTTGGCTCAGTGGATAGAGAATCGGCCTGTGGACTGAAAGGTCCCAAGTTCAATCCCGGTCAAGAGCATGTACCTTGGTTGTGGGCACCTCCCCAATAGGAGGTGTGCAGGAGGCAGCTGATCGCTGTTTCTCTCTCATCGATGTTTATAACTCTCTAATAACTCTCTATCCCTCTCTCTTCGTCTCTGTAAAAAATCAATAAAATGTATTAAAAAAAAAAAAAAAAGGTTGACAGGGGAGGGCAGTTGGGGTGAGCAGGCCAGCAGGGGAGGGAAGTTAGGGGGATCAGGCTGGCAGGGGAGAGCAGATAGAGGGATCAGGCAGGCAGGCAGAGTGGTTAGGGCAGGCAGGCAGGTGAGCAGTTAGGAGCCAGAGGTCCTGGATTGCCAGAGGGATGTCCAACTCCAGTGTAGGCCCAATTCCTGCAGGACTGGGTCTAAACTGGCAGTTGGGCATCCCCCAAGAGTTCTCAGATTGGAGAGGGTGCAGGTCGGGATGAGAGACCCACCCTCTCCCCCCTTCCCGTGCACGAATTTCATGCACAGGGCCTCTAGTGTGTGTGTGTGTATGTGGATTCTGTATACATACACACACACACAGAAGTTTTCTTGTTCAATAGGTTTTGGGCTTCCCTCCCCCCACCCCCCTAGAGTAATTCAGGTAAGACAAAAACACAGTACTCATTGACTTGTGTGTGTGTGTGTGTGTGTGTGTGTGTGTGTTAGAAACTATTCTTAAAACACTTTTCTTATTACTCAGAAAAATTTTGATTGACTCATAAATGGAAAAATAACTATTAAATTACCCTACCATAAGGCACAACACAAAGTGTCTATAAAATAATTAAATCACTAAATATATGAAAAACAATGAAATGTAGTATAATTTTAGTATATTTGATCTTTTCTATGCCAAACACTTTCGATAATTAGAGAATTTTAAAAATTAATGGAGCTTACTTTTAATGAAAATTGTATTATGTATAAATAAGACACAACGGAAGATATTTTTCTTATTTTCTTGAGCTCTGAGTGAGCAGTAACATGCTGGCCTGGAACACCGCCCCCCGCCCCCAGCCCCCCTAAAGAAAAAGAGGTTAACTCTGAGTAAATTTAAATGAAAGCACATGGATTCTGTTACACATGAAAGTCTCTGAGGAAATTACAGTTCTTAGTCTCAGATATGCAGATATGCTAAGTTGCCTCTCCTGAGTAAAATAATAATAATAATGTATTTACAGAGTCAATATATTTTCAAACACAGCCATTAATTTATGAAAATCAGGCAATCATACAGGCAATCATGTTGCTATATTTCTTAAATGAATGCTTTATATATTTTTTGGCTTCTTGATCATTGGTCCCCCTTTGTTACCTGGCTTCTATCAGAGATTCCTGAAGTACTATAGGTTCCTGATCAACATATCTTATGAAGATAGTTTCCCAACATCTAGCATGGTGCTTGTCATACAGATATTTGTAAATGTTTGGCCATTCCAGCCATACTTAGTTTCTCACATTGACCTCAGGTATATTGCTTTACCTTGGTCCTTCTACCTTCTCTGCTTTTCAAGAGTGTCTTCTCTCATTGTTCCCAAAAAACAATGTTCACTTCTAACTCACTTTTGAAGATTTCAGCCTTTCTTTGGTATTACCAGAAGTTAATTTATTGTGATGTTTAAGCTTCTGTACTTCAGCTTTCATGGGTCACTTTCAAAATCAAACAGAATTTTGCATTTGCAATATTGTTTTATTTTTCTTAAAGATGCCCTTTTCTCCCCCAAATTGATATGTGTTTCAGGTGTCGCAACACATGGACCTGTCCATAATTTTACATATATGTATAGTTTTTTTTCTAACTTCTTTTCTCTGTGTTTTATGCCCTGCTAGTGTTTACTCATTTTCATATTTAGTATGATTAAAACCAGCTGTTCTTTCTTTAAACTAACACACCTGACCTGTGTCCCCAACTTACCTGTTTCTCTTAAGGGCTATGCAATATTCTCAGTTATCCTAAGTGAAAAACTGAGAATAGCAACTAAGTACTCTTCATCCTAATTTCATACTTTTAGTCCATGTGCCCTATCAATCTTCATTTATCTCAGACCTTTCTATTTATTTTTTTAAATATATTTTTTATTGATTTTTTACAGAGAAGAAGGGAGAGGAATAGAGAATTAGAAACATCGATGAGAGAGAAACATTGATTAGCTGCCTCCTGCACATCCTCTACTGGGGATGTGCCCACAACCAAGGTACACGCCCTTGATCAGAATCGAACCTGGGACCCTTCAGTCCACAGGCTGATGCTCTATCCACTGAGCCAGACTGGTTAGGGCAGACCTTTCTATTTCTATATTGATGCAATCCCAATCCAGGTCCTTGGTACCGGATCTTCCTCCACTACTAACATCTTTGTAACCTCTGTATTTTAACCTCTTATATTGCAATAGGTCTGGCTTCTACCTGTGCCCTATTCCTGCTATTTTCACTACATCAGTCACAGTTATTTCCTTTAAACATACCTATTTTAACATTCTTATTTCTTGTTTTTCCACTTTTTTCTTTTTTTAATTTCTTTATTGATTAAGGTATTATATATGTGTCCTTATCCCCTCATTACCCTCTTAACCTCCCACTCATGCCTTCACCCCCCTGTTGTCTATGTATATTGGTTAGGCTTATATGCATGCATACAAGTCCTTTGATTGATCTCTCCTCCTTACCCCCACCCTCCACTACCTTCCTTCTGCGGTTTGACTGTCTGATGGATGCTTCTCTGTCTCTGGGTCTGTTTTTGTTCATCAGTTTATGTTGTTCATTATATTCCATAAATGAGTGAGATCATGTGATATTTATCTTTCTCTGACTGGCTTATTTCACTTAGCATAATGCTTTCCAGTTCATCTATGCTATTGCAAATGGTAAGAACTCCTTTTTTACTGCAGTGTAGTATTCAATTGTGTAGATGTACCACAGTTTTTTAATCCACTCATCTGCTGATGGGAACTTTTTCTCTGCATCCTTGCCCTCATTTGTCCTTTGTTGATTTGTTGATGATAGCCATTCTGACAGGTCTGAGATGGTACTGCATTGTAATTTTTTAAAATATATTTTATTGATTTTTTACAGAGAGGAAGGGACAGGGATAGAGAGCTAGAAACATTGATGAGAGAGAAACATTGATCAGCTGCCTCCTGCACACTCCCTACTGGGTATGTGCCCTCAACCAAGGTACATGCCCTTGACCGGAATTGAACCTGGGACCCTTGAGTCCACAGGCCGATGCTCTATCCACTGAGCCAAACCGGTTAGGGCTGCATTGTCATTTTGATTTGCATCTCTTGGGTGATTAGTGACTTTGAGTATGTTTTCATATGTCTCTTAGCCTTCCTTCTGTCTTCTTTTGAAAAGTATCTATTTAGGTTCGTTGCGCATTTTTTGATTGAGTTGTTTATCTTTCTTTTGTTAAGTTGCATGAGTTCCCTGTAAATGTTGAGATTAAACCTTTATCGATGATAACATTGGCAAATATGTTCTCCCCTGCAGTGGGCTTTCTTGTTGTTTTATTGATGGTTTTCTTTGCTGTGCAAAAGCTTTTTATTTTGATATAGTCCCATTTGTTTATTTTCTCTTTAGTTTCCATTGCCCTAGGAGTAGTATCGGTGAAGAAATTGCTTTGGCATATGTCTGAGATTTTGCTGCCTGGGGATTCCTGTAGTATTTTTCTTGTTTCCCATCTTATGTTTAATTCCTTTATGCATTTTGAGTTCATTTTTGTGTATGGTGTAAGTTAACATACTTATTTCTTTAAAATATAATTATTTGCTTAAAACAAAATTATTTTTTAAAACATTTACTTACAGCAGAAATAATAGCTCTCATCTTCCTCTGAGTAAAACGCAGTCTTTAAAGTGTCTTATAAACCCCATTTGGTCTTTGCAATTCCCCTCCCATATCTCACTTTCTACTTCTCTTAAATCCTCTTATTCCAGCTGTGCTACTTTCCTGATTCTCCCTTGAACTTTCTGGTGCTCTTTGGCCTTAAGGTCTTTCCCCTGAACCCTTCCTCTGCCATGATGAACATGTTTCTCCGATATACTCATATCACTTACTCCAGGTTTTAAGCAATGTACCCTTCTTGATGAAGCTTACTGTGAGTTGTTTAAAATTGTAATTCTTCCAGCCATTTTCTATCTCATGCTCTTGCTTTCCTTTTGCTTTTATTTTTCTCCAAATCACTTAACACCTGTTCATACACTGTGTATTTATTTTTTTATCTGTTTGTCTGTCAGTGAGGTCGGAGATTTTGCTCTGTTTTCTTCTGTATTCTAATCTCCTCGGGGAGTGTCTGACAGAGAGTAGAACCTCAAATGACTGTTGAATATATTAATTGTTTGCAACATTTAACTAGTTCCCTGCCTTATAGCTCTTTTTTTCTCATCCAACTGCCACTCCATGGTAAATTAATTGTCTTCTAGCTCAAATCTATTCATATAATTCTGCTTAAATTCTTCCAGAGTTTCAAATGTCTCATCACAAGTCCAACTTCTTGGCACACTGTACAAAACCCTCCCAAGCTTTCTTTCCAGGCTCAGTTTCTGTAATTCCCATATAGTGTCTGATGCAAACCCCAATATTCCTACTTCCTGGTATTTTATTTTGTTCCTTTTCATCCCTCACCATACATCCCTCACTTAAACCTGAGTATGGAAATGTTATTTGTGCTTTTATGGGGCCTATGTGAGAAGCAATTGCATTAAAAAAAAAAAAAAAAAACTCTTACATCAGCTCACTATCAGTGTTCCTCCAAGTATAAGGATATATTTATTGGAAACTAATTTCATAAGAAATTGGTTATTTAGTAATTTTTTTAGGTCATGATGGCATTTGTTCCTCCTTGTAATTTTGCAACTCCTAGGCCCTGAATGCTGAATCACCAGATAAATGCCTCTACTCCCACCAGCATGCTATAGCTGAGAAAAATGAAGTGAAAATATTAGAACACTTATATACAAAAATGTACAATGAATACTAGTAGGTTAAGTAATATGATATTTCTCCAAAAATTCTCAAGTACCTAGAAAAATCTGGTTACTACATTCAAACCAGCTGTGGGATGTTCAATACACAAGCTATTTTCTTTGCTATTGGTAAATATAAAATATTCACCCAGATATTATTTAATTTGTTTTAAAGTTTACATTAATTTTCAGAGGTAATGCAATATTCAACTTTTCTATCAAAATTATTATATATATGCTCCCAGTAAGAGTTTGAAAAGTTATTTACCAATAATTATGTTTTCCTTAAAGCAAAGTTTAGTTTCAAAATTTTACAAAAATAATTCTGAAGGAATTATTATCTTATTAATAATAACTGACAAGAAATTGAAGGAATTATTAGTTGCTATCAGTGCTTATATTAAATAATAACATTTTAAAAATATTTTATAAGCTAGACTAGTTTGCATCTCAGAAAAATTTCTGACATTTACATATAATGAAGTTTTACTTTTAAGTTGAATGTATAAAATCAAAAAGAAAAATCATGACAAAAACACACACACTAAATCCCAGCTATTGAAGTTAAAGTGCTTTTGATAGTGAATTGATTTTTGAATCAGGTTTTGCAAGATAGTAGTTCAAGTTAACTTTTGGCTTGCATAAAATTACAGACCATGCCATTTAACAATAAAATAAACTTGAGAAAGTAAAGATCAATCTAATATTCTAAGCCTTAATAGCCAAATCAGACTAATTTCTCAACTGATTTCATCAACTAGGCAAAAATTCCTCAACAAAAGATGTGAAGGGTAGGCAGAAAACAAAAAAAGGCAACCCAAAACCACTTGAACCTATGGCTACATTTAAAATTAAACTCGGAGAATATTAACATCAAATAGTCTAATTCACAATCATTGGAGGCAGAGAAAGTGGGCTGACATTTGTTAAACTACTAGAAGAATATTTGATATATCATTAAGAACTGGACCAATGCCAGGCAAGTGAGGGAAAGCAGGCAGGGTGCACAACTTCAAACAGAAGAAAGTAATCAGAGTGATATGATATGTGTGATGTCAGTACTTTTTTTTCTTAAGCCCGAGATATTGAAAGTAAATCTATAAACACCCAGAAAACAATAGACTCACTAATATAGCTATATAGGCTTATAAAATATAAGTGATGTCCAACATTGTTTCTGTTTTCAGAAGGACTATGCTGGTAGCATTGTGAAATACAATCTGTGTTTTATTGGGGCAGTAGTTGCAGCACTTAGTGGAGTGTCCCAGAAAAGTTAGTATTCAAACCTGTTTCAAGTTGGCTAGGATATGAACATCGTCACATTGTTTGGCATGCTGGCTGAGCCAGTGCAAAGGAAGGTGGTGATAAATGGGAGAATGTCCAGTTGTGAGGAAGTGGCTAGTAGGGGGGCTGCAGGAGCTTGGCATGGGGTCAGGTTTTATTTTCCATCTTTATTAATCATCTCCAGGGGGGGATAAATTGCCTGCTAATGAAATTTGCAGAAAGCACTAAATTTTGAGGTGTTGCCAACATGGTTAACAAAGGAGAAATAAATATAAATGGACTTAAGCGTGCTATTTATCATTTATTTGGATTTAATCAAAATTGTTCCGAGAATACATTTATAAGCAATTCCCACAAATTAAATTTTAGAGGGGGAAATCTACATCACACAGCAAGACAAATGGGCTGATAGGAGGGTCGCCCTCTGTATTCTGCTAGGCTAGAAGAAAAAGGATATATCATAGCAAAAATGGATCGGTTAGAATGTCCTCTTTTCATTCGCATTGAGTGCCAATTTAAAAAATGGGAAAATTGCCAAGCCTTGAAAAATCCGTTTTAAGAACTTAGCTAAAGCACATAGATTGAGAATAACACATATATTCTCTTCATCTTTTTTTTCTACCCTGGCATGCCCAGAAAATATCGCTTCCCCTGACATCCTCTTAAGGGAGAGAAGTGTTTTTTTGTTTTTCGCTTTTTTCTCTGTCTCATGTCAACACAGGGCCTGGAGATAAGATGGGGGTTCATATTGCTTCCCATTGCTGTTTCAGTTTGACTCCCAATTTCACCTCCTATCAATTGGCCCCTTCCACTTTTTTCACTCTCTGTTACCTTATGTTTTCCTTTTCATTTTATGTTGCTTAAACTCCACTTGTCTCTCTCTCTCTCTCTTTCTCTCTCTCTCTCTCTCTCTCTCTCTCTCTCTATATATATATATATATATATACATATACACACACATATATATATATGTGTATATATATATATATACATATATATATGTATATATATATATATATCCTAGTATAATTTTCAATTCACTTGCTCCTCTCTCCATTTGTTCTCTCTTTGTAAAGCCCTGACCTGATTAAGTCCAATTTTGTTCCACATGGGCACAGAGAAGCTGAATGTGGATACTTACTGACTTATGCCACTTTACATTCTTTACATTCATGGCCATAAAAATGAAGGATGCCCTGGGCACTATTTAGTAATACTACTTTGTTGGCGATTCATCATCTTCATTCTAAAAAGGCTAGTTTATACTTTCTTCTGTCTTCTCAAAGTTTATCCATTTTTATGTCTTAATTTTCAGGTGAGCATGTAGCTTTATATTTCGTGGAGAAAATAAATGTGATCAGAAGATAATCTCCCCATCTTCTTGCCACCAAATGTATGAATCTACCTACACTTGTTCCCATAAACTCTGATTTCCCTCATTTTGGAAGAGTTAAACACTTCCTTCTGAGTTATTTCTTTTGGTGCATATGATAAGTTTTGGTATGGCAAGTTTTATGTACATTCATCTCAAAATATTTTCTAATTTCTATTGTAATTTTTGATAGTTTTTATATAGTATGTTTTATAATTTCCATATACTTAAGAATTTCTTAAAATTTTTGTTATTGATTTTTAATTTAATTTCACTACATTCCAAGAATATTATTTTTACAACTTCAAGTCTTTTACATGTATTGAAGATCTTTTTTTATGGCCTAGTGATCTATCTTGAGGAAGTCCTTTGCACACTTGAGAAGAATCTTGATTCTAATGTTTGGGGAGAGTGTTCTGCAAATATTTATTAGGTCTACTTGGTTTACACTGTTGTAAAGTACTCTATAACAATGTTCATATCCTGCCTAGTTTTTTTATCCATTATTGAAAGTGTGATATTAAAATTCCTATCTATTGGGATTGTCTGTTGCTTTTCTCATTTCTCCCAGCTTTGCACGATGCATGTTGGTGCTCTGTTATTAGGTATATATATATATGTTTATAATTATTATGTCTTATTTATGGATTTACCCTGATTCATTATAAAATGTCTGTATTTCTAGTCACATCATTTCTTCATTTTGATTTAAAGTTTATTTCTTCTGATATGACTATAGCCACTCAGATCTAATATGGTTGCTGTTTGCCCAAGTATCCTTTTTTTTCATTTTTTCCTTTCAATTTGTTTTATATTTCTGAATATACAATGTGTCTCCAATAAAGTGCACAGTATTGGATATTATTGTTGTTTATTTGTTTGTTTTTATTTAGTATAACAATCTCTTCCTTTTGATTAATCCATTCACATTTAATATTCATATGGTTGAATTTATATCTGTCATTTTGTCTCTTTTGTATTAATAAGCAGATATATGTTTGTTCTTACTTATTATTCTTCATATTAAAGTTAACATATTACAGATATGATATTTCAGTTATATTTTTCCACTTATGAATTCTATATACTTCATATTTGACTGCTTCTCGTGACTTTTTGCAATACTTCTCTGATCCATGCCACTATCATCTTTTAATTATTTTTCTCTTAATACGGCAACAGCTTTTTAATTGGTCATCCAAGTAGCCAAAGTTATATATTTTAAATCTTCATATATTTCTATTATGTTCAGAAGAAAATAAAAAACCCTTTTCTATAATTCCTAGCCCTACATGTCTGTGTAGGTCTGCCTTACATAATTTCTAACCTACTCCATGTCACTCATCATGGCCTTCTTTGTTTGTTCCTTTAAATAGTGCAATCATGACATCTTTGTAATTACTGTACCCTTTGCCTGAAATATGTTACTCTATTTTTGATGCTGTTGTTATAGAATTGTTTTCTTAATTTCATTTTCAGGTTGTTCAGTGCAAGTGTTTAGGAATACAGTTGATTTTTACATATTGACCTTCTATCCTGCAACCTTTGTGAATTCTAGGAGATTTTTAGTAGATTGCCTTAGATTTTCTATCTACAAGATCATGTCACCCGCAAATAGAGACTTCTTCCTCTCTGATCTGGCGTCTTTTATTTCTTTTTCCTGCTTAATCGCCTTGGTGAAAACTGTTAGTACAACGTTGAGTAGAAGAGGCAAGAGTGGACATGCTTGTGTCATGCCTGATCTTAGGAGAAAAAAATCCCATCTTTCACCAGTGAATAGGATGTTAGTGGGTTTTTCTTTTAATTATTTTTACTATTTGACTTTTTATATTTTAAAAAATTTATTAGGATGACATTGATTAATAAAATTATATAGGCTTCAAGTGTAGCCTACATACATGATCACTACCTCTGGTCATGGCTCCTTCCATTATCCTGTATCCACATTTACCCTCTCCGACCTCCTCGCATCCCCCTTTCCAGCTGGAGAACAGTAGATCTTTTCATGGCTTACCTCCTAACTTCATGCTATTCTTTTTAAAGAACCCTTTCTTTATCTCACTATAATCACTAAACCAGGTCAATATCATCAGTTTTTAATAAAATTCATCACAATTGTACATATTTTTGTCACTATTTCTCCTTTGAAAGTAAGCTCCCTGTACAATATGGGTTTCTTTTGTTCACTGCTTTATTTCCTGAACCTAGAATATGTTTAGTATAAAGAGTAGGTAATCAATAATTTTTATTTAATGAAGGTGTGAATAAATTATAAAAAATAAATAAAATAAATTGAGGAGTTGAAAAGAATCACAGTAAGTTGAATAAGCAATAAATTTTTATCTAGAAAAATTCTGCATTGCTAATTTTTATTATATTTATATCTATTTGATTTAAGTTATGGAAAAGTGAAATAATTTAATTTTGCACTGAACATAGTTCTTGGTATCTTTACTATCATTAATCACATTGTTATCTTTTAAAATATTTATTTTTAAGCAGAGAGAGCTGGAGAGGAATGCCTCAATGGGATAACTTGGCTTGACTTTGACTGGAAAGGTATAAACAAACTACACCTGATTTAGAGAATTCAGAACTTGTCGTTACTTATGTTATTTGACCTAATTTTTCATTACATTTATTTCCCAGAGCATTCTTATAGAAAATATAAAGACACTTTCTGTGTTAAGAACATTTTATACAGTTCTATATAGTTACATAATTATTATTCTGTGTTGAATTTTTATCCCACCACCTCTTAGCAGACAAGGAAACAAAATTATAAGGTGATTTACTGTTTACTTGAAAAGCTGATTGAGAATAATTATTTTACCTTTACAAACTAATTACAACATTTCCTCTGATGAATTCATCAGATTTTTTTTTTTTTTTTTTGGTAACGTTTTTACTTTCTCCACAAGGAATTGCCTTTGAAAGATGAAAGAAACCTGACTAATGTTATAAAAGTTGAATTATTGACCAAAAAAAAAAAAAAAAGTTGAAGCATTACAATGAGATAACTAAATTTAAGTAGGTGTCCTGGTCTGTGTGGCTTTATCCTTATACCTGCAGTCTAAAGCTTGCTAATTCCCAGTGTTCTGCTTTGGAAACCATGTTGGTTGGGATAAATTTTTTCTGGCCAGGCGCACTGAATACTCAAGCTTTCTTCAGAAGTCTCACAAGAAGTTGAAACAGCCCTGGCTGGTGTGGCTCAGTTGCTTGAGCATTGTCCTGTGCACCCGAAAGGTTTCTGGTTTGTTTTGCAGTCAGAGCACATGCCTGGGTTTGGGCTCTATTCCCAGTTGGGGTGGGTGCAGCAGATTGATGTTTCTCTCTTCTCTTTTCTCTCTTTCTCTTTTCTCCCTCCCTCTCTCTCATCAATTAAAAAAAAAAAGAATAAAGGAGATTGAAATAGAGAAGAAAGGTATAATCTTGCCAAGTAATTAGAATGGAAGAAATAGAGCATGGGGAGAAAACATGGTATAAATATACCTTTCTTCAAGTTTTTCCTATTTAAAGATATTTTTCCTTTTATGAATTGTGGAATTTAGACAAATATTTTGTCTAAGAAAAAAGTGTAAAGAAATTCGTTCTTTACTCATACACTTTAACTTTCTATTGTCTCCACCCTTATCAGGCTTCTTTGTCCTGAGTGACCTTTTACTCTTTCCAACTTCATTAATCAAACTTTGCTCTCAGGAAAGGAGTTGACAAATAAATTTATACTAAGGCAAGAATAATAAACATATCCTAACTATTGTTACCCATTTCAGACAATATCACCTATCTCAGTCATCTTTATTATTCATGCTGGCTATGTCCTCAAAATCCCTTTCAACTGAGTGTGTCAGGCAAAATGTATCAATTGCAAATAAGTTCCAAAGCAAGATGACATCTTTTTCCTGAGGTATTTTGGATTTTTATTGAGAAAAAAGGCTGCATCCTTTTTAGATGATTGTCCCTGTGATAAGGAGATGGTAGAGATACATTTGTAAGACCAGAGCTCATCACTCTTTCTGAACTTTGAAGAATGGACACTCCTCCTGTTGGCAGATTCAGTAGAATCTATAATATATTCCAGTGAATTTCTCTTGTGTTTCCTTGGTTAGTTTATATGAGAATGTCTGGTTTTCTTCTCTAGTTTGAAGCTCTTTGAGGACAGGAGTCATTCTCACTGATCTGTTTATCCTCCTTGGCCCCAAGTCCTGGAATGGGTTTAATAAATGCATTTTATATTTTACAGGTTCTCATATTTAACTAATTTCAGGGAAGACAGACCTAAGTTTGAATAGCTAGTCAATATTTA
Source organism: Corynorhinus townsendii (assembly GCA_026230045.1). Classification (NCBI taxonomy): domain Eukaryota; kingdom Metazoa; phylum Chordata; class Mammalia; order Chiroptera; family Vespertilionidae; genus Corynorhinus; species Corynorhinus townsendii. The sequence continues at coordinate 59,876,869 of JAPDVU010000008.1, read as the reverse complement.
AATGTAGGTGTGGAAAAAAGGAAAAGAGGCAGGGATTTAATTTAAATGTTTCCCTGGCAAGTAGTAGAAATCCAACTAAACTAACTTAAGCAGAAAAAAATAAGGTGTCTTCCTAAATAGTTTCAAAAAGCTGCTCATGGAACTTTCTGGACCCAGGCATGGATGTTCTATAGGTCCAAGAAGGTTATTAGATCTCTCTTCCTTTCTCTCCATATCTTGATTCTACTGTTGTCTTTTTTCTTCAGACTATGTTCCTATTGCATCATGACTGAAAAAATTAATCCTGGGGCTTTGTATTAATAGAAAATCTGAAGGGATGTAGGCTTTCCTTGGTATAAATTCAAGTCTCTTGGATTACAACTGACTGGACTTTTCTGAAGTCTACTGCATTAGGAATGATTATTATTCTCACTAACAGGTGTACAGGGGAGAAGAGGAGCAACATTATATGTGATTACTGGGATTAAGAATGCTCTTCTTGACATCACCCTGGCTGTAGCTACAATTTTTCAGATGGAAGGAGATCAGCATGTGAGAAACACAAAGATTGATGACCTGGATTTAGTAGGTTTGATTCAGGAAATACCATTTTGCCAACACAGAGAAAAGTTAGAGCACACGAGTTTCTAGAAATATAATATGCATAAGACAGACATGGGCACTGCTATTTGAGAGCTTAAATATGGAGGTTCTTTCAGACAAGATATAGAGAGCAGTTCAAGTGAGTGATAAGTCTAAGATGACAGAATTATAAGGTTTTACAGGTGCACATACGAGGGAGTACTAATCTCAATATTCACTGGCCACATGGCCATCCAAAATATGAGGATATATAGCATAGGATATTTCCGAAGGATATTTCCTACCATCACCTGCCATCTCTAATGCAGTAACATGAAAATATTTCCTGCTCTAATTTATGAATCTCATTGAATTATTCATATTCTATTTTACTAGTTCTCCTTATATTTGTTAAGAAGATCCTGAATGAAGAATTCAGTGATTCTGATGCAAGTCAGGAAAGTAGCTCTCGAAACAGTGAAAGGCAAGCTGTGCCAAACCTCGCCCTGCACAGTACAAAGAATCCTGGAATAAGCTTATCAAGTTAGACCCTGGTTGTAAAAGAAGCAAAGTCAAGCAGATATGGAGAGGCAGCAAGTACAATAAATGGAATTCAACTTTGCAGCTAGATAGACCTGGTGACAAGTCCAAGTTGTGCTGGGTAAGGGATGGCATTTTATTCTGTGAGAATCAGTTTCTTATCTGAACAAAGGTAATAACACTTATCTTGAAGAATTTAGACAAAGGCCAAGTACCTGGTACATACCTGATCTATAAATAGTGTCTTAGTCCTTGATTATTACTAGGTAGTGTAAGTTTTTGAGATAAAGAAGTAATTATTGGTATCTTCAGTTTTTATAGTATTTGGTGGTTTGCAAAATTAAAAAAGTAATCATTTATTGATTGTGTAATATAAGTCAGGCTTAATAGGTACTTAGTTGATATTGTTTTTTATATATATGCTTCAAATATCCACTTTAAAATAAAGAATAAGTGAAATTCCAGTGAAAAAAATGGAGAGTTGGTGTTGTCTGTTAAAATTAAACAGATTTGTGCTTGAAATATAGCTCTACAGCCTCATGGTCTCCCGAAGCAATTAGTACAGAACTAGGAACAAATGAAGTCACTACCATTTCTACTATTCATAATCCAAATATTATAAATTAATTAATCACATTGAACTTCATTGGAGTACTTGAGTATACATGAGGAACAAGAAGATGATTAAGCAAAGTACATGGGATATAATTGAAGCTTAATACTTATTATCTTTCCTTTATTTCATATTCCAAGAAGAGCCTAGCAATGTCATTTTTGGTTGCACGAAAAGGCAATCCTCTCATATGTACAAAATGACCACCATGAAAATAAATCTCTCCATTGATTTTTGGAGAGAGTGGAAGGGAGAGGGAGAGACACAGAGAAAGAAACATTGATGTGAGAGAGACACATTGATTGTTTACCTTCCGCACTCACCCCTACAAGGGCCAGGGATCAAGCCTGTAACAGAGGTACATTCCCTTGACCAGAATTGAACCCAAGATTTAGTCGGCCAACACTCTACCCACTGAGCCAAACCAGCTAGGGCAGCAAAGAATATTTAAAAAGGATATTTAGACCAGTCAGAGTGGAGTGAAAGAAAAGCATAAAGGGGATGTCCCAAAGAACTAGAAATGAAAGTGTTTCAAGAAGATATGAAGAACAGACATATAGATCAATGGAATAGAATAGAGAACCCAGAAATTGACCCAAACCTCTATGCTCAATTAATATTTGACAAAGGAGGCATGCACACACAAGGGAGTCAAGACAGTCTCTTCAATAAATGGTGTTGGGAATATTGGACAGATACATGCAAAAAAAATGAAACTAGACCACCAACTTACACCATACACAAAAATAAACTCAAAATGGATACAGGACTTTAACATACGATGGGAAACCATAAAAATACTAGAGGAATCCACAGGCAGCAAAATCTCAGACATATGCCAAAGAATTTCTTCACTGATACTGCTCCTAGGGCAATGGAAATTAAAGAGAAAATAAACAAATGGGACTACATCAAAATAAAAAGCTTTTGCACAGCAAAGGAAACCATCAACAAAACAAGAAAGCCCGCTACATGGGAGAACATATTTGCCAGTGATATCACTGATAAGGGTTTATTCTCCAACATTTACCAGGAACTCATGCAACTTAATAAAAGGAAGATAAATAACCCAATCAAAAAAATGGGCAATGGGGAGAGAATCCAAGATGGTGGCGTAGGTAAACACCTAAACTGCTGCCTCGCACAACAATTTCAAAACTACAACTAAAAGACAAAATATCTATCACCCAGAACCATGGGAAAGCTGACTGAGTGGAAGTTCTACAACTAGAAGGAAAGAGAAAAGAGCATTGAGACATGCACAAGCGCTGAAAAGCTGAGGTACAGAGGCGCGGGATCTGGGCTGGTGGCAGGCGTTGCTTTTTTCAACCCAAAGAGAGACAAGCCCCTGATTACTCTGAAATACAGTTTATGGGGAGACACGGGGGACCCAAACTCCTACAGGGAGAAGCTGGATTGTCTGCCACCGGGTCGAAAAGTGAGGGGGGCCTGCTTCAAGAATAATTGTTTACTGAGCTGGGACACGGGACACAGTCGGAGACACAGAGCCAGCTAAATAGCAGCCATCGCTGTTTGCCACGCCCTAGCCTAGTGACGCCCTGAGACCTCGCCCCACACAACCTACAAACCCACCCAAGTTCCAAGCAGCGGATTTAGCATAAGAAAAGCCTGCCCTATAGCAGCTTAACCTAACAAACTTGCAGCCTGGATCAGACAGCTTCAAAACCTCCAAACCCCAAGCAAAGAGGAGAAAACTATAGCTCTCGCTGTAGCTCCTGCTGAATGAACTCAGACAATAGATGACCTGCACCCCATTGGAGATCCAGAAGCCAGTATACCCAGTGGTCAGTGTGAGAAACCAGATTTCAACTCCTCACATCCGTAAGTGACACATTCAAGAGGCAGACTCAGCGAGCACCAAAGCCCCACTGAAACAAGTCCTGCACCATAACGTGTCTCCAGCACAGCAGTTCTTATAGACACAGCGAGTCCTCACAGCCGATTGGCCTGGAGGTCAATTCCTCCCAGCGTAGCAACAGCAATTAAGGCTTAACTACACCAAGACTTTGCACTCAGCCCACAAAGGGGTGTACCAAGAGCATCCACATCAGGTGATTGGGGAGGCTGAGCTACTGCACCCTATAGGTCACCTACCACACAAAGCCACTCCATCAACACAGGGAAGCAAACAAAATGCAGAAACAAAGAAACATGTCACGAATGAAAGATACGGAGGAAAGCAAACTACTGGACAACATAGAGTTCAGGACCACATTTATAAGGTTACTCAAGAATCTTCTAAAAACCATCGAGAAACTTGATGACACTTCTGAGGAGCTCAGTGAGACCTTCAAGCACCTTAATGAGAATGCCAAAAAAATGGAAAAGAACCACTCAGAAATGAAGTATACACTGTCTAAAATAAAGAATATACAGAAACTCAACTGTAGATCAACGTACCCCAAGAATCAAACCAAAGATCTGAAATATGAGGAAACAAAAAACACCCAACCAGAAAAACAAAAAGAAAAAAGAATCCAAAAATATGAAGATAGTGTAAGGAGCCTCTGGGACAACTTCAAGCGTACTAACATCTGAATTTTTGGGGTGCCAGAAGAAGAGAGAGAGCAAAATACTGAAAACCTATTAGAAGAAATAATGACAGAAAACTTTCCCTACCTGGTGAAAGAAATAGACTTACAAGTCCAGGAAGCGCACAGAACCCCATACAAGAGGAATCCAAAGAGGACCACACCAAGACACATCATAATTAAAATGCCAAGGGCAAAAGACAAAGAGAGAATCTTGAAAGCAGCAAGAGAAAAATGGTTAGTTACCTACAAGGGAGTACCCATACCACTGTCAGCTGATTTCTCAGCAGAAACTATGCAGGCCAGAAGGGAGTAGCAAGAAATATTCAAAGTGATGAACAGCAAGAACCTACAACCAAGATTACTCTACCCAGCAAAGCTATCATTCAGAGTTGAAGGTCAGATAAAGAGCTTCACAGACAAGAAAAAGCTAAAGGAGTTCATTGCCACCAAACCAGGATTACATGAAATGCTGAAGGGTATTCTTTAAGAAGAGGAAGAAGAAGAAAAAGGTAAAGATAAAAGTTATGAACAACAAAATGACATCAAATACATACCTACCAACAAGTGAATCAAAAAACAAGTAAATAAAAAATCTGAAGAACAGAATGGACTGGTGAATATAATAGAATCAGGGACATAGAAAGGGAGTGGACTGACAATTCTCAGGGGGAAGCGGGTGTGAGTGGTGCAGGAAGAGATTGGACAAAAATCTTACACCTATGGATGAAGACAGTGGCAGGGGGTAAGGGCATGGGGTAGGGTGGGGTGGGGAATCAGGTGGAATGGAGCTATAGGGGGAGAACAAAAAGAGGAACACCTGTAATCTGAACAATAAAGATTTATTTTTAAAAAAGGAAAAAAAATAAAGTACAAAAAAAAAAAAAAAGGGCAATGGACCTAAATACGTACTTTTTGAAAGAAGACAGAAGGAAGGCCAAGAAACATATGAAAGCCTGCTCAAAGTCACTAATCATCCAAGAGATGCAAATCAAAACAATGAGATACCATCTCATACCTGTCAGAATGGCTGTCATCAACAAATCAACAAATGACAAGTGCTGGAGAGGATGCGGAGAAAAAAGAATCCTCGTGCACTGCTGGTGGGAATGCAGACTGGTGCAGCCACTGTGGAGAACAGTATGGAGTTTCCTCAAAAAACTAAAAATGGAACTCACATTTGACCCAGGGATCCCACTTCTAGGAATATATCCCAAGAAACTAGAAACACGAATCAGAAAGGATATATATACCCCTATGTTCATAGCAGCACAATTTACCATAGCTAAGATTTGGAAACAGCCTAAGTGCCCATCAGCAGATGAGTGGATTAAAAAACTGTGGTACAGCTACACAATTGAATACTACACTGTAGTAAAACAGAAGAAATTCTTACCATTTGCAACAACATGGATGGAGCTGGAGAGCATTATGCTAAGTGAAATAAGCCAGTCAGAGAAAGGTAAATATCACATGATCTCACTCATTTATGGAATATAATGAACAATATAAACTGATGAACAAAACAGATCCAGAGACAGAGAAACATCGATCAGAATGTCAAACCTCAGGGAAGGTAGGGGAGAGTGGGGGTAAGGGGGAGAGATCAGCCAAAGGACTTATATGCATGTATATAAGCCTAATCAATGGACACAGACAACAGGGGGGTAAAGGCATGTATGGGGGGTTTGGGGGGTAATAGGGGAATAAGGACACATATGTAATACCATAATCAATAAAGAAATTTAAATAAAAAAGAAGAAAGATATGGTCAGTTCTATTGAAGGCTACTCAGTGGTTAATTAATATGAGTACATAAAATTACCATCACATCATCAATATGTATTCTTAACAACTGCATTTTCTGAGAAATGATTTGAATAGTGGCCACCATGGAGTTGGTTAAAGAGTGACTGGGACTTTTATATCTGAAAAGATGATAGATTACAGTAATGTGACACTCTTCCTCGAATTCCCAAAAAAGTTTCACTTCCTAAAAGTTATATTTTATGACATCATTTTAAAAGCATAGTTGACTTCCCAAAAGAACAGAAGTCAGCAAGTGTCACTGATGCACTCCGTGAGAACTGAATCACAGAGCAGTTAGAGTAAGAACTGATACTGACATTGCCTTATGTGATGTAATTGCTAGTCACTTAAGAGTGTGAATTGAAAAGACAGGCAGGAGGATTTCGGTTTTCAAGTTGGTGAGATAATATGGAAATACATGCATAAACCCAGCGCCTATGAAGGACTGTGCATCAGTGAAAGGGTTGCATAGAAAAAAAACAAAGATCCACCAGCACACATAATGATAAAGTAGTCAATTTATCTCCGCTTTTGTGTATGTGTGTTGGGGATGGGGCGGGGGGGAGGGGAACCTTCCCAGAGAAATCCATATCAAAAGCAGGTATTTCACACTAGAGATACCTCTTTTTTTTTTTTTTTTTTTTGGTCTAGAAATAGAAAATATTAAAAGAAAGAGTAGATATCGAGCCTGCAAGAAAATTGTTTTGTGGAGGCTTTTGCAAAGATAAATTCCTACTAATCAGTAGCAGTGATTTTAAAGAGGGGGGTGGTTGTTTTAACTTCCAAGAATACAATATCTTATAGTGGATTTATCAAATAGAGATTGAAAAATAGGTATATTAAAAAGACTGAATATTGTTTCTTCTGTAGAAGTATAAAGGACTATATACTCTGAAAATTCTTCCAACTACAGAACTTGTTCATGCTTGAGAAACTCAAAAGATCTTTTGCATATATAGCCATTTTTGTAATACAGAAAGGAGAATTTTCAGCAACAAACACAGAACAAGATCATTGAAACTAGAGGTACGCTAGCATTGAAACTCTATGTGCGGGGGCATTTTTAAATAGCGGAGGTTTGTTTTGTGTGTGTGTGTGTGTGTGTGTGTGTGTGTGTGTGTGTGTTTGTCTTGACATTTTTATTATGAAAATTTCAAACATATAGGAAAAAATGAACAAAAACTTAATAGGAGACATTTATACTTTTCCCATCTAGTTTCTTCCATTAACATTCATAACACTTGTTTTTCCATGTATCCATTCATGTATCCATCCATCTGTCTGTCCATCAGTCCATTTTACCTTTTGATGCAGCCAAAGTAAATTGCAGACATCAGTTTACTGCAGCCTAAATATTTTTGGAATACATATCATTGACTGGAATTCATTTTCATAGTTTTATTTTAATATAAAATTTATATACAATAAAATAAATTTTAGACAGTTTTGACAAATGAAAATAAATACAACTGTAAAATCCACATTCAGGATACAGAATATTATCATATTCCCGTTATCTTAGTAAGTTCCCTCATGACTCTTCCCAAAATGTGCTCCTACTACTTCCTTAGAGGAAACAATGTTCTTAATTACTTTCTTGATTTTCTGTTTTATATAAATGAAATCTCACTGTATGCACTCTGTTGGGCAAAAGTTCCTCTACTCATTATAAATACATATGAGATTCATCCATAATATTGCATGTATCTATGCATTTCATTTTGTCCTGAGAAATATTTCATTGTTCAGAGTATAATTTGTCTATATATTTTCTTTTAATCAAAGAGTTTCATAGTCCAGTGCTATCAAAAATGACAGTATGAATAGCCAGATGTGGAGCTGCAAGAGGGGCAGGGACGCCCACTGCTGTTTACCACAACCCTGCCCATATCTTGGGTATCTGTATATATATATAAAGAGCCAGGATCCGTAAAGTCCAAAATGACCAAAAGCTCAACCAAACACCAGAAGTCAGGCATGCTGGGTTGCCATGGTGTCCCAGCACTGACTGCCACGCTGCGGACACCTCAGCGACCCAGCACTGACTGCTGAGGGGGCTGCAATTAGGCCCAGACAGAGGCCAGGAGAGAAAAGCAGGGTCTGATCGCAGCCCCCATGGCAGTCAGTGCTGGGTCTGCATGGTGGAAGTCAGTCCTACAGTCAATGAACATAGGTTCAATTAACATTAAGTGAACATAGGGTCAATTAATATCTCTTTGAGAGGAGTTGAGAATATAAAGTACAGTGTAGAGCAATTACTTATATTATTTCACATAAAACTCTTTCCAACTAAGGTATTTTCCTTTATTTAAAATGTATCTTTATTGCTGAAAGTACTACGGATGTCCCTTTGTTTTAGTGTTGTTTTTTTCCCCCCTTGATTTCCTCTACCCTGCACCTGCCCCTTCCAGGCCTTCCCCAGACTATTGTCTGTGCCCATGGGCTATTCCTATCTAAAACATAAAAATATAGAAAGATTTAGAGAAAATAAAATAAAAGATATGCCAGGTAAATATTGAACAGAAGAGCTGAAGTTGCTGCATGAATACTGGATACAGGCTTGAAGCCAAAACACAACTCATGAGATAAAGTTAGTCATTGTAACATAACAAAAGGTTCCCTTCACTAAAGAGATAAGTTGGTTCCCAATACTTATACACATCATAGAACAGTGTAGGGATTCAGAATGAGCCTCACCAAGATGTGTCTCAGAGGTATGCAGATTTTTGTGCTAAGGGCAATTCTAGCTTCAGGCTCAAGGGAAAATTCTGCCCCTCTTTTTAACTACCTAAAAAATTTTAAATTAGAGGCCTTGCCCATAATAACACATTATCCTATATAATAAAAGGCTAATATGCAAATCGACCAAACAGCAGAACGACTGGTCACTAGAACATGCACTGACCATCAGGGGGCAGATGCTCAGTGCAGGAGCTGTCACCTGGTGGTCAGTGTGCTCCCACAGGGGGAGCGTCACTCAGCCAGAAGCTGGGCTCATGGCTGGCTAGTGCAGCAGTGGTGGTGGGAGCCTCTCCCACCTCTGCAGCAGCACTAAGGATGTCTGACTGATGGCTCCCAGACTGCGATAAGGTGCAGTCCGGGCTGAGGGACTCCTCCCCTCTGAGTGCGTAATTTTGTGCATTGGGCCTCAAGTATAAATAATGCTGCTATGAACATAGGGGTGCATATATTCTTTCCAATTGGTATTACGGGATTTTTAGGAAATATTCCCAGAAGTGGAATCTCTGTGTCAAATGTCAGTTCCATTTTTAATTTTTTGAGGAACCTCCATACTGTTTTCCAAAGTGGCTGCAACAGTCTGCATTCCCACCAGCAGTACACTAGGGTTTTCTTTTCTCCACATCCTTGCCAGCACTTGTTTGTTGATTTATTGATGATAGCCATTCTGATAGGTGTGAGGTGATATCTCATTGTGGTTTTAATTTGCACTCTCATGATTAGTGACATTGAGCATCTTTTCATAAGTCTATTGACCATCTCTATATCCTCTTTGGAGAAATATGTATTTAGGTCTTTTGTCCATTTTTTTTTTTTAAATCTTCACCCAAGGTTATTTTTCCATTGAGTTTTAGAGAGAGTGGAAGAGAGGGAAAGACAAAGAGAAACATTGATGTGAGAGAAACACATTGATTGGTTGCCTCCTGCATGAGCCCTGACCAGGGCCCAGGTAGGGGAGTAGCCTGCAACGTAGGTAAGTGATATGGACTGGAATCAAACCATTTGGTCCTCAGGTCGAAGCTCTATCCACTGAGCCAAATCAGCTAGAGCCTTTGTCCATTTTTTATTTGGATTATTTGTTTTCCCGATGTTGAGTTATATAAGCTCTTTATGTATTTTGGAAATCAACTCCTGATCAGATGTATCATTGGCATATATGTTTGCCCATACAGTGGGTTCCCTTTTCATTTTTTTATGGCTTCTTATGCATAACCAGTGTTATATTTTTTTTCTGTTGGGCTTGTAAGAGATTTTATGTGAGGAAATATATTTAGTTCTTATAATTTCTAGCCAGTGCTTGTAAAATACAAACTGGGAGAGGAATTCCCATGCTTGGCTGTAGGATTTTTTTATTTCTATTTATTGAGGTGCTTTAATTAATTAATTAATTAATTACTTAATTAATGTATTGTATAATTTAAATTCCTTAGATTTATTTTATGGCTTTTTGGAGGTGGTAATGATGGTATAACTCTGTTGAAAAATATTGTACTATTATCTGTGAAACTGACTAAAAAGGATGGATGCCCAGTCCTGGAGATTCAATGGGGTATGATATAGGGCCCATGCCCACTAGCAGTGCACCTGGCAATGCAGTTGTTTGCAGACTGCCCTTTCTCAAAACGTCTTTGAGGGAGGTACACCTAGCATCACCCACGTTTTAAAGGTGAAGAAACTGAGGTATGGAGGTTAAAAAATCTGGGCTTTGGAGTTAGTGGAATGTGATGAAAGAGTTTTGTCTCTTTCTCTTACTTTTTTTTTTCTTTCTTTCAAAGTAAAAATAAGTATAAAATATTTCCAATATATGTAAAAAGAATATAATAAGGCTTCCATTAACCCACTACCTGTGTTTGAGTTGCTAATCTTTCCATATTTGCTTCATATCCTCCCTATACAAATAAACTTCAACTGAAATATTTTTCCATCCCTCCTCCTCTGCCTTCTTCCTTAGAAGAAGTGAAGTTAGTATACAGAGTTTCCAAATATGTTTTGCTACTTCTGTATATTACCTAGTCACAGAATATCTTTGAGGCTGTGTCTTTAATATTTTACATAAATGGCATAATTCTATATGTGTACAACATGCATTTTTTAATTTGTCATGTTTTTGAGATGCATGTAGATCTTACTTTAGCTTCTAGAGAGAATTCTGTTTATGAATAAATTAGTATACTCATTCCCTTGCCATGATAAAATGAGAAAGTGTTTCCAGTTTTCCACTGTTACACCCTTTCTGCTGAGGACAGTTGATCTGTTTCTACTTTTTTACTATAATAAAGTGTGCTACAATAAATATCGGAGACAAAGAGCCTTTATATCATGTAAATATTTCACAGAATAGAGAACTAAAACAGAAATATGTTACCACAACTAGACAAGAGCAATTTGAGAAAGGCAAATCATAGGCAGTCTCACTTATTAATATTGATGTAAAAATATCTCTTAAAATATTAACACATCTAAGCCAACAGACTATAACAAAAAAACAAAACAAAACAACACAACAACAACAAAAACCTCACAAAACACAAGCTAACAATTCAAGAAATGAAGCACACACACAGTAACCATCAGTAGCAGGTGGGGTTTGACTTAGGAATGTGAGTCTGTTTAATCTTGGGAGATAATATTAGTGCAATTAAGCACATTTGTAGATTGAGAAGGAAAATATACTGCATCATTATCATGATTGGTGTCTAAAAAGCACTTGATAAAATTCGACATCAATCAAGGATAAAGCAAACAAAACCAAAAATTCTCTTATCAAGTCAGAAATAATTTGGCATAGCTTCTACAGAAGTATCTACAATCACAAAGTTGATGTGTATCAATCATAGGTTTGTTTTTGTCCTTCTACCTTATTAATGGGTGTCCTATGCAGGGCATATTGTTGTTTATGTTAGATTTTTACATAAAAGGCAATATTTCACTTGTTGGCAATTTGCCTTTTTTCCCCCTTATTCAATATTATGGATTTCAGTTTTATTTAATATTATGGATTTACCCATGTTGGTATCTATAGTATAGTTCATTTTTTGTAACTCATGTATAATATTCCTTTGTGTTAATTAGACATAGGATATTTATTAATTCTATTGAGGGAGAGGTAGGGAGGTTTTTGTTGTTGTTATGGGGAGATTCACTGAGCATCCTTGGATGTATCTTCTTAATGCACAGTTTTCATGAAAGTAGAACAACATTAAAATTCTTCATATGCTGCCAATTTGCTCTGCAAGGCAAAGAAATGGACACCCCTGCTAGCAATGACTAAGCATCAGTTTTCTCCATATCCTCGCTAAAATTCAGTGCTTATCAGTTGTATTAATTAAATAGAAACTAACTGCGAATGAGACTGTTCTCTGTTCAAGTTTAATTTTCTTTTATTATGATTGCTAATAAGATTTGTATTCTATTGACCAGTGGGTTTCTATCCCACTATTTATTCACAAATTTTGCCTTTTTTAAAAAACTGATCTATTCATCTATTTATTATTTAATTGAAGAAAATATTCAAATATGTTGTATGTAGGTGTTTTGTTGGCTATGCAGTTTCTTATATATGTAGCTTAACATTTTATTTCACTTCTGGTATCTTTTGTAAAATAGAAAATTTTATTTTCAAATGGCCAGATATATCAATCTTTTCTACTATGCTTTGTTCCTTTTGTAGTTATTAAATAAATATTTTCCTATTCTGAGATCATGCACATATTTTATCATATCTCCTAAAAATTCTAAGGTTTTTCTTTATAAAAGTCTATAAAATGATATTAAAATAACCCTGTGACATGGGAATTATTTTCCTGAGTGATAAGAATGCTGAAGTTTCATGAGATAAAGTATCTTGCTTTAGAGCCAAACAAAGGCAGCCTTGTTACAGAAGTCTGTAACTTCTGTTTATACGCTCAGGTATATTTTCACTGCATAAAATCATTGAAAATTTAAAATATATTGTCCTTAGAAATACTTGCATCTTAGATCAGAAATTCTTAGAGATTTAGTGTCTTATACCAATATAATGCAGAATTAATGGTGAATATCTCAGATGTTTTGATCATCTTGCAAATATGTTACCTTGAGATAAATGGGAAAGAAGGAAGTAGGAATGCTGCCCAGATGGTGTTGCTCAGTGGCTGAGCATCAACCCACGAACCAGGAGGTCGCAGTTCTATTCCTGATCAGGGCATATGCCCGGCTTGCAGGCTTGAGCCACAGTATGGGGCCTGCAGGAGGCAGCCAGTCTCGGTGATTTTCTCTCATCATTGATGTTTCTCTCTCTCGCTCTCTCTTCCTCTCTCTAAAAAATATATATATACATATTAGGAATGAAATATGTAGCTTTAGTCCCACCATATGCACTATTTTAGCCTATAATGATAGTTGATTTTATAATACAGTTGTTATGTACTACATACTGTGCACACCTAATTTATCTCCTTTATAGTTCATAATAAGCCTCTACTAGAGAGTTTTATTAACCCCCCTGAAGAAGCAACTGAGACACAAAAAGGTGAAGCAAGTAGCCAAGTCACACGGAAAAGGTGGGATCCAAATTCAGGCAGTCTGGTTCAGAACTTGTAGTTACTGCATTAGATTTACTTCATATATCTTAGATTCTGCTTACCTAGAAGGCTTTATCTTAAAATAAATAAATGAATATATAAAATTTTAATAATCTAGGTTTATAATATAAAAATTAAAATGCAAATACAATTAAGTAAACTCCCTACTACCCCATTAGTTCTAGGATGGTTATGTTATATATCCATTATGAATGTTCTTTCATATCATGAACATCATTTGTACCAATACCCCTTTTTTTACATTTTTAAATTCAGGATGAAAAATGGCTAAACATTTAAATGATAGATATCATACATTTCACAGTGATGATAAAAAAATTGATGGAAATATTTATGGTGTATATATATATATATTCCAATGACTGGAATATATATATATATATTCCAATGACTGGAATTTATAAATAGATAGTAGTAGTTTTTAGCTCTACCTAGCTTTCTGCAAAATTATCAGTTGTGATTAGATTTGGTTATAGAAATCAGAAAACCTGAACTTGGAGAGGTTTAAGCATGACAGCATTATTAATAGTATCTATCTCATATGGTTGCTGTAAAATATAATAGATAATTATTATAACAAACCTAACATAGCGTTGGCATAGAGCAAGCTATTATTATTGTTGCCTTTGTTATTATGATTACTCTAAAATCACCTGATATTATTATTGAACTAGTGGCCTTATGCACGGATTTGCGCACCGGTGGGATCCCTTGGCATAGCCTGCAGGGATCAGGCTGAAACCAGCCGTCCAACCTGCTGCTCCTGCTCACCCCAGCCCCGCTGTGCCTGCTGCAGACTCACACCCAGTCAGTCCCAATTGGGAGAGGCTCGCGTGCCACAGGGGTGCTCTTCAGCTGTTAACCCTGCCTCTGGCACCCATCAGTCAACTGAGCAGTGCTCCCATTGTGGGGACCCACTGACCACCAGGGGGAAGCTCCTGAGTTGAGCCTCTGCCCCCTGGTGGTCAGTGCATGTCATAGCGACTGGTTGTTCGGCCGTTGGGTCATTCGGTCACTTACGCTTTTATATATATAAATAAGATTACTTTTTGAGATATTAGCCTTTGTGTCTGAGCATCTTTCTGAAGGTTACAATTCAATATTAAACTCAAAGGATGCCAGGATCTTCTTTAAAAAACTAAATGCTGCCTTCAAATTGAAGAAAAATAGAAAGTAAACAAATATAAACTTGGTAAAGCCATGTAAAAGAATCTCTACTCTTTTCTTTTCACTTTGACTTTTCTGAAGTTTGCCTAAGATTCATTCCTAATGTTATCTGCTGTGCCTATAAATTCCAGCAGGATACAAAATGTGCATAAAATAACAATGGGTGGGTCTTTGAGGAAGGCACCAATATCTTACCACTCATCTTCCCTCCACCACTTGCCACCCCAACAAAACTGAAGAAAGCTTGGTATGCATAAAGCTCTGAATTTTGATAAAAATATTAAAGTTGAAAGACTGTCAGATTGCTTAAGTGCAATTAAGTAGGACAAGATACTGGAATGGGTAATGGCACAGGCTATTCAAAGAAAGATTATAATACATTTAAAGACTCTCTTCATGATTGTAACAGGGATAAATACAGGCCATGCCAGATGAAAGAAAAGATTCATGCAATTATCAAAGTAAAGAAATCAATGCCTCAGGTGTGTGAGATTTCAGGATGAGATATCCTGGAGATGTATAACATTCATTTGAGGACAAGAGCTTTGAAAAAGGAAATTACCTCAATAAAAATAATATAATACCTTTTACTCCAGAGCATTTGGTAAAAAGATATGAAAGCTGTTTTGATCACATCATTCTAGCTGTAGAACTCATCAGGAATTTAACTATTTAAAGCTACTATATATAGGTTACTTAAATGCTGAGACAATAAAGTATAATTAAATAACCTTTTTTTAAAATAAGGAGAATTGAGTAGAGCTGGTGTTGCTCAGTGGTTGAGCATCTACCCATAAATCAGGAGGTCATTATTTTATTTCTAATAATAGCACATGCCTGGGTTGTGGGCTTGATCCCTCAGTAAGGGGCAGTGCAGGAGGCAGCCTATATGGATGATTATTTCTCATCATTGATGCTTCTGTCTCTCTCTCCCTCTTCCTTCTTCTCTGAAATCAATACATATATATACAAATATATATATATTGTATACAAATATATATATTCTCTTTATTTAAATATATATATACAAATATATATACATATGTATACAAATATATACATATTTGTATATACATATATATTTGTATATATATTTAAATAAAGAGAATTGACTGCATAATATCAAATGTCTTAAATTAATGATTTGGACAACACATTTTGTGGAAGATTCAGTACTTTAAACATTTTCTTGATTGTGTGACTTTTGACAAGCCTTTCTGCATCTTGATTTCTTTATCCCACATAAGAAAATATATCTAAAAAACTTTGTAAATGATTTTGTATATTATAGATATAACTTATTATTAGTTGTATCTAAGACTTAGCTGAACTCTTCAATTTTATGAAGAAGCTAAATAACACTTATATTGTACATGTAAGAACTTGTGAAAAAATTAGTGTTAGCATTTCTGAATGGAATACAGAAAAGGCCTATAACTCCTTGTTTATTACATTACTCTAACACTGACTACACTGGATTCTATTTTTTTAGTGTATATTTCTCCTCTAGGGCACAGGTAAAGTCTCTTGTGTCCAGAGTCTAACTACTGATACAGAGCATAAGTTGACATTTCTCTTTCTTTTCTCCAGTATCACAAAATTGGAGAAACCATAGTGATCACACACACACACACACACACACACACACACACACACACACACACACACACCTCTCAAAGCCTGAAATCCTTTAATCCTTTAGGCTTCTACCATCCTTTTATTCTTAGAGCTGACATATAAGAGAGCTCAAGTTTCAAAAATAGTCTTTGTTCAGTATATTTCTATAGCAGTGAACTGATTATATACATGATGGATCAAATATATATAATTATAGTCATTGCACACAGATATAACCAGCTGTGAATAAAAAGAGTTAGAAAAAAATTAAGTAACTTCTAAATGTATCCTTCAGAATTCTATTGACAAAAAAAAGTAAAGGAAAATTGATGGAAGGCAGAACTAATTACCATCTCAAATCAGAATGTCTGATTTTATTAGAAAGAACAAATGTAAAACAAATAACATGATGTAATTGGAAGAGAATCCTCCTTAATTTCTACTGGTGACTTCACAGGCCACAGGATAGTGCATGGGACATTAAAGCCAGAGCTTGACAATGCAGATTCTGATAAAGCATTTCCTATAAACACACATGCACACACAGCCAGGAGAGTGATTTATTTTCCCTTGATGGTCTATTTAAATAAATATTAATGTTCATTGTCATGTAAGTTGCAAAAGCAATTGATCCACAAACATGTTCTAAGTTCTGTTTTATCTGTTCTATTATTTGGAAAGCCTTTCTCATCAAAGTGTGTCAGGAAGCCATAAAAATCATGTACTCAGTCAGAGGGAGAGTAAATACATCATCTTGGGGTAAGAGGAAGGTAAGAATGTAGCACTAGAGAGGGACCCTAGCTACCTTCTAGGTGAGCACCTAGGAGGTAAGAGTAGCCTTTAGGTCATTAGGAAGGCATCTTGGGTGGATATATGTTATTATGGTTCTGTAGAAGTGGAAGAGTGTCCTATGATGATGTTCACTTAAGAGACTTACTAAGATGGTTAACAACTCTTAGTGGTGTTTTGAAGAACCACATTTGGAGTAGCCTGTGCTCTAACTCAAATGCACATTAGTCTAAGGCAGTGGTGGGCAAACTCATTAGTCAAGAGAGTCAAATATCAACAGTACAACGATTGATTAAATTTAAACAATTGATTAAACTTAAACAGTACAACGACTGATTAAACTTAAACTTCTTCTAACGCCACTTCTTCAAAATAGACTCGCCCAGGCTGTGGTATTTTGTGGAAAAGTCACACTCAAGGAGCCAAAGAGCCGCATGTGGCTCGTGAGCTGCAGTTTGCTAACCACAGGTCTAGGGTATTATTTAGAATGTATTTTATCTCTCTCATTTCTTCTTTTACAAGGAAAATGGAAATAATATACAAAAGTAATTTTTAATTTCTAATTTTGTCTTGGCCATTTATTGGTTATGTGGACTTGAATAATTTGTAAGCTTTTGTGGCTTTAGGAACACATTTTATAATAGTAATTTTCTCTTGCTTACCTGCTGTATATATTATTATTACATGGAATGTAGTCCTCTTCATAATTCTATGAGGTAGATAGTATTAGTTCCATTTACTAAATTAGAATCACAGAAGTAAGGGACTTGCCTGAAGTCACCAGTAAGGGGGTTGGGTCTGGGATTTAAATGTAAGTCCTCCAATCTAAAGTCAGGGTACATTAAATTCTACTACAGTTCGATGGAGAGTTCTATAATGGGATACTCAGGGATGCTGGGGAAGAACTGTGTCTAACATAGAAAGAAAAGATCGCTGCTTTGTTTAACACATATACCCTGTATGTAGGACGCTGCAGCAGAATCAAGGTGAGTAGGATGCAGTCATGCCTGACAAAGACTTGCAGACATGGTGAGAAAGAAGAGGGCATGTTCATAAGTAAAGTATTTTGGAAACCAGATTGCAATGTGTACCATAAAAGAATGAAAGCAAATTATTTTGATGATTAAAAAGAGGAAGGAATCATGTTTGATCAAGAGAGATATCAGGAAAGTCTTACAAAAGAGGTCACTTTGAACGAAGAGTAAAGAGGATTGTAGCAAAGCTGTTGTTACTAGTTGTTGGGAGAGAAGGTGTGATGTGGGAATCTCCTGGAGAGGAAATTTTGGGTGCCCTCCAAAAGTATACAAATACTTTGAATAATTATAAAGGCAGTATTTATTAAAATACATTTCATTTTCTAAATTGAGCTATCAGCTGTTAAATTGTGCATACATATTTTTGGGACACCCTCCAGTTTAAACAAAATGTAGGACAAAAAGGATGCCATACAATTTAAAAGTAGAAAGTTTTGTAGTTTTATTAGTGCTTAGAAATATGGAGAATGGTTTGTGGAATGAAGCTGGCACACAGTTGACATGATGTTACATAGGATCTTAAGTGGCATTTTTAGCAATGCAAATTATTCATTAGTTTAATGGTTCTTACATTTAAGTGATCATTGGAATCGTCTCCAGAGCTTGTTGAAACCTAGAGTTCTGGGCCCCACCTTGGATTTTATGGTTGAGTGGATGTAGTGTGGGCCCTGAGAATTTGCATTTCTGTCATGTTCCCAGGAGATGCTGATGCTGCTGGTCCAGGATCAACAGTTTGAGAGCCACTGCAGGAAGCAAAACTAATGCAGAAAAGGCTTGTGAGCAAGGAGATAACTGGGTGAGGGTGATGCTTTACAAAGTCAATATTGTAGTCAGTTGACATACAGTTTGGATTATGCAACATGAATAAATTCCAGAGATATTCTGTATATCGTCTCTATGGTGTTTTACACTTAAATTTGATTAAGAAGTTTGATCTCACTCTAGCCAGTTGCTTGGGAGTGTTGTCCCATACACCAAATGTGGTGGGTTTGATTCCTGGTCAGGGTGTGTGTGGGAGGCAACTGACTGACCCATCTTTTCACCTCTCTTTCTCTCAAAAAAAAAAAAAAAATCAATTAAAAAAAGAAGTTAGCTCTAGCTGGTTTGGTTCAGTGGATAGAACATTGGCCTGTGGACTTAAGCGTCCCGGGTTCGATTCCAGTCAAGGGCACTTGCCTGGGTTGTGGGCTCGATCCCTAGGAGGGGGCATGCAGGAGGCAGCCGATCAATGATTCTCTCTCATCATTGATATTTCTATCTCCTTCTCCCTCTCCCTTCCTCTCTGAAATTAATAAAAATATATAAAAAAAACACGAAGTTAGATATCATTAAATGCTCTTACCATAATAAAATAAAAACGTTAAAGAAAAGTTACTCTTGCTTAGGAGACCATTACAATAGTACAGGAAGTAGTTGATTGGGTTGTAATAATAAGCAGTGAAGGAAAAGGTCAAATAAGGTACTCAGAGGTTTCCGGATTTATTCCCATCTACCTTCATTTTAACCTTCATCTACATCCCTATGAGAATCGAGAAGTGAAAAACTAAAGTAGTTCTAAGAAAGTAAACTATAAAAACAAATAGGAATAATTTTATGTGATTTAGTTTAAATAAAGATGCATAGGAGGCTGACCCTTGCCTATAATAAACTAAAGATAATAAATGATCTGAAGAAGAAGGTAATGGGAGAGAACACTGTTGGTTAGCAGTCATGGAGCTCACACAGGAGAGAGCCACATAGTTCAAGTCTGGCATTTCCTTTCCAAAGACTGATCAGGGGAGCGGTCCTGGCTTCCTAGATGTATGTTTTCTGTAGGATACATTCTTTCTCATATGTGATGACTAACTTTCAAGCTTAAGATTTCATCTCTTGAGACATGGCCACAATGAAAAGACCAGAAAGGAAAACCAAGCCAGTGACAGTAATGAATACAGTCTTCAGAAAGAAACCGAGTCATTAACTACACACTCTGAGCAAGTTCTTTGTGGTCAAAAGAAAGCAGTCGTTATATTTGGGGACTAGTGGTGTTAGGTTAGATTTTGGACTTTGAGGACAATGTGAGATCTGCATTACCAGATCTAATTTGTATGCAAAGGCAAAATCCCTGCTATTCATTGTTTGTGATTGGGTTAACAAATTCAACCCAGAGAAAATTAATTTAGTGATATTAAGTAAAATGGCTAAGTAAAAAGGAAGAAGGAAGTAGACTAGATGGGAAAATTGATGGCAGGCATATAGTATATTAAATTCAGTTTTCAGTCATGTGCTTTTTTAAAATCAGAAGTAGGGAAGCAATAGAACTATCTGTCCTGGGCTATCTAATAAAGTCTTGCCACATTGCTACTTTTGAATTTGTTTAGCATAGCAATTTGTGCAATAAATTTAGAATTTAGAGGGAAGAAATTTCCAAGCTATTTGTACTCTAGTTTGGGAGTTACAATGTAACAATGACATTCTCTAGAGAAGAAAATCAAGGAGCCCAGAAACCCATCCCAAGCTGGATTTTGTGAGATCAGCAAAATGAAATGTGTACCATGAGGTCAGGGACTGTATAAATCCTGGGATTAGATTTTCAAGTGAACATTACAACTCAGCTCCAAGCTGAGAAAGAGACAGGGGAGTTGGTAGTTATGGTGATATGCTAACTCTTTTGCCAAATGTTGAGAGAATGAAAAAAAGAACAGGGAAATGTAATCCTGTTGTGTCTATCCTGAGAGCTTGAGAATATAAATCATTTAAAAGTTATCTCATGAAATACAATATAAAACCCTAATCACCTGAAATTTCTGTCACTAGAGTCAAGGGGAAGCTTAGCCATCAGTATCTCCAAAGACCTGGTTCTAATTGCTTAATTGATTTCTTTAAGAAGACCGGAGATCAAGGGAATAAGTAGAGAAGGACCAAGTTCTATATTGGATTTTATTCTCAAAGAAGTAGTATTCATAGGTGACTTAAGAAACGTGGTTTGGTCAGGAAAATATTTAATGCATAATTTTGTACCTGATATACTACACACTATTGTGGTAAAATTTTAAAATGCAGAAAGAGATAGAATGTTAGATACATAATTATAGTTATGATAAGTGACATAAAATAACAAGTTTCAATATAAATGTTAAACAGTTTTGGAAGCTAGAAATCTTCCATAGAAAACAACTAAAATTTGTCCTTGGAAGATGGCTGATGATCAGCTACGTAAAGGTATGTGCAAAGAGCACTCTGGGTGAGACAGTGTCATGCATACAGTCTCAAAAGTATAAAGTAGCTTTATATAGCCAAGGAACTGATGGAAATGTATAGTTACAAATACTGAGAGAAATAAGAGTGATGCAAAATCAATGAGGCAGAAAAGGATGTGATTTATAAGGAGCTGAAGAGCAAATAAACATTCAGTGTGTGTGTGTGTGTGTGTGTGTGTGTGTGTGTGTGTGTGTGTGTGTGTGTGTAGAATAAGGATTGTAGAAACATACACGTTGTATTTATGTATATATACACATATCTGTCAAATATTTATTATTTTAAGCAAGGTTATCATTATAACCTTGGATTGTTGGCCTTTTTGACTTCAGTACAACTCATAACAGTAATGATTTTGAAACTGAGTATGTCTTTATGATATTCACTAGGGCTGTTCACTAACACTAGAGTTTTCTCTTCCAGTCCTGGTAGGATTGCACTTCCCCAGATGTTGAAAACTAAGACAGGCCTCATGACTCGCTTTGGCCTATGCAGTGTGAGCAGGACTTTGGGTGTCCCTCACATGTAGATGCAATAGTGCAATCCTCCATGTCCTCTCCCTTGCTGCCACAGTCATGAAAGCCTAGTTCCAGACGGGTCCTCCATCAGCCCAGCTCATGGGTAACAATGATGAGCAGAATACCCTGCTTGAGCTGCAGCATAAGTTGATGCTTATTATATCAACAGAGCATTTTGATCACCAGACACAGGTTAAACTGGATTATCATTTTATTCCCCTGTAATATAACATGGATATTCAGAGTATTCTTATCACAAATAATTGGCTTTCAAAAATCAGTCAAATGGAAGGAATGCTAAGCATGGCTAATTTAGAAAATAATAAAGCATGGCCTTCTAGATGCCAGAAATTAACTTTTCCTTCAGTAATACCGTGCTCTGCCCATGCACTCTAGACCAGTTCTAAACAGGTGTGGGTAGACATCATGTGTTGAAATTATTTGCAAGCTGAATTATAAATAAAAATTATTAATTATTAATGATGCAGTAAAGAAGTTTGGGAATTTTTGACTTAAATAATTAGAATGGATTCAGCATCATTCCCTTTATTTTGCATTGTCATGCTTCTTTGGGAATGAAGAGTGCATGAGAATGTAATACTGTGTCATACTATGTCTGAAGCCTAGTGTATGTAGCATCCCAGGCCAAGGTCCCATGTATAATGCTTATGTCTGTTTCCTCATTTACTAACTAGTGATAACCCTACTAGCCTGTTTTCCAACAAGGGTAGATCAGTGCACAACACACAGTAACGGATTCAGTAATTGCTTATACATATTCCAAGTTCTATATGTAGGACAGTTCTTATTGTTAATAAGTAAATAACTACCACTATTAAGTTCATCTTGGAGGTAGAAAACAAGGTGAAGATGTATGCTGATATTATTAGGTGTGAATAATAGTTGGACACAGGTGAAAAGATGTCTAATAACCTGAGACACACTGCTAGATTGTAAATGGGAGTATACACACTCCAGAATTCCAAGGCAGGGAAGAGTATTCGTGGATGTAGGACCCAGGAAAAATTTCACCAAGAAGCAAAGATTGGGACTGGGTCATCAATGCTAGGGAGGATTTAGAAACTTGGCTTGTAAGAGGGAGCATGGGATGATGGGATGTGTGGGCCTGCATCCTCACTCTTGTCTGCACTGGCCCAGTTGATATCCAGCTTTACATATCTTGCAGAAAGATGCTCTTAAATTCACAGTGCAGTTATTGAAACCCCAATGCAAAATTTAGAATAAGCAATTGTGGCTGCAGGGATATTTGCAGAAAAGGATGTAAATTATAAGGGGCAAGGATAAAATAGAAGTGGTATTTATTGAGTGCTAATTCAGGACAAAGAAACAGTAGACACTTTGCATATATATCATTTAATTCTCAGTCAACTGTGAAAAATGGGTATTATTTTCCTCGATGTAGGAATGAAGAAACTGGGGTTTGGAAAGCTTAAGAAATTCTTTCAAGACTTTATAGAATAAACAGTGGAGACAACATGTTTACCCAAAACTACCTAACTCCAAAGCCTACAAGTTAGTGGTGGTGGGTGTGAGGATAGAGGGGATAGAAATCATGCACAAATAACAAAATGCAAGACAGCACATGATAAGACCTTATAGCTGACATTTAAACTAGGGTAGAAACTCTAGCTGAAATAGACTTAAAGTACAAGGAGATGCACTATCTTAGGCAGGATGAGATTCAGGACAGGGATAGCAAACAGCTTATTTGTGTTATGAATATGTTAATTTTCATGTCTCCCAAGTCATCCTCGGTGTTGCCTTTAATTTTAGGCTAAGAGCCAGGTGGCTCCAAGCATCATAACCAGACCCAACAACAATCAGAGGGGAAAGTTAGGGATTCTTTCATCATGTGATTTCATCTTAGTAGCAATGGAACTTTCCCCACAGGCT
Source organism: Corynorhinus townsendii (assembly GCA_026230045.1). Classification (NCBI taxonomy): domain Eukaryota; kingdom Metazoa; phylum Chordata; class Mammalia; order Chiroptera; family Vespertilionidae; genus Corynorhinus; species Corynorhinus townsendii. The sequence continues at coordinate 59,853,196 of JAPDVU010000008.1, read as the reverse complement.
TCCCAGCGATTGCTCCTTTTTGTCTTGTCCATAAGTGTGTCATGTGTACGTAGGAGGAATAGGTTGCCATTAATACTAGTAACATTTATTGAGCACTTACAGGTAGTGTTCTACCTGCTTCACATGCATTTGATTCTCACAAAAACTGTATGTCAATGTTTTCATTATTGTTATTATTCAACAATTTAAAATTGAAGAAACTAAGCAAGACCGAGATGAGGTCATTCTCAAAGTCAGGAAGTAGGCATGCAAGTCAGCAGAGTCAAATAATTGAATCTATATACTCAATCTCCAAACTGCATTGCATCCTGTCATTCTACCTTAAACTAAACAGACCACGTCTGGAACTGGGAGTGAGTCTGCGCTCCTGAAATGCATGGCTCATGCAAACTGAGGTATTACCAAAACGATGAAGGAAGGAGATGCATGCTAACTGGGACATGCCTGCAGTTGAAAAAGGAATTCATGTATTCCTGAGAGCATTAGTGAGTCATTATGGAGGAGCAGGCATGGGACTTCTTTTGGTGGATAGATGAGTTTTCTTCCCTCCTGTTAGAAGGCTGAGGGATGATTTTTTTTAAAGCTCAGTTTTGTTGAGCAATTATATACCAAGCACTGTGCTAACAGTTTCATATGCATTTTTAATTTGATTTTTACAACAACCATTTAGAGTTATTTCTGCTTTTACCATGCCCATTTTACAAATGAGGAAACACAGAACTAGGAGAAGCCCAAAACATACCATTAGAAAGTAATACAAGAATAAAAACCCTAAAGTTCCAAAGTTTAGCTCTTATATACTATACTAGAGGCATAGTATACCTCTAGTGCATTGCAGGGGGGGGGGGTCCCTTAGTCCAGCCTGTGCCCTCTGGCAGGCTCCCGAGGGGTCCTTAGTACTGCCATGGAGGCAGGAGAGGCTCCCACTACCACCACTGCGTCTGCCAGCCATGAGCCTGGATTCTGGCTGAGCGGGACTCCCTCTGTGGGAGTGCACTGACCACCAGGGGCAGCTCCTGCATTGAGCGTCTGCCCCCTGGTGGTAAGTGCACATCATAGCTACCGGTCGCTCCACCATTCGGTCAATTTGTATATTAGCCTTTTATTATATAGGATTAGATTTTATTTATAAAATACATATTGGAACTTGAGAAAGAAAATATCCATGATCAGCACAAGCAGCAGTTCTATTTCATTTCATGATTATAAACTCAACTGAGCATCAAGGCCAACACCCATGCAATTCCGTTTCAAACATCCTGACCTACTAACAAGCAATAAAAATAAATCTGAGAATCTGTCTTTTTCATCCTACTGTGCAACCCAAATTAAATAATTCACCTGTCTGTCTCTAGCTAAGCTGGTACAGAAGAGCAGAAAGCAGGCTTTTGAGAGAACTCTGGGTATCTTTTCCTTGACCATTTTTTAGCTGTTGCCAGGGGTAAGGGTCAATCTCACTGGAGAGGCTGAACCCTTCTCTAAGTCCACCTTGGTTTCATTCACAAAGAATGAGGCTACCGTGAAAGACTGGAAGCATGGGCCATGGTAGTCCACAGATTGCTTGTAAAGTGATTTTGGTAATTAGTCAGGGAAGCTGTCTGAATCCACTATAGAAGCTTAATAGCAGGAAAATAAGTATTTTTATAGCTTTGCTGGTACTCTAGAGGTTGAAACCAACATCTGTACAAATCTTTGGGTACCATGGCCTATGTGCTGTCAAAGAGAGAGAAAAATTGTCAGTCTCTGAAGTTCCAACTGTCATTTACACAGTCGTCTATAAAGTAGGCTCTGTGCACTTGGAATTTCACTTTAGTGGACAGTCCTCTAATTTTAAATGGCAAAGGAGTACAAATGACAGTAATAGCATGGCCATTAGCGCTAATCTCCAGATTAAAAGTCAGTTTCACATGTGTTAGAATTTTTTGAATACTCAACTTGAATCCTTTTAATGGTTACTTAATTAAAGGGAATTGGAACTTTAGCAATATGGCAATTGCATTTTTTTAAAAATGAGAAAGAAATGTAGTAGCTACAACTTTTATTTATTTTAATTTGAGAAAATGTACTATCTTTGCAGAGAATATAAAAGAAGAGCTGAAAAGCATTTTTTTCCCAAAAGAAAAGTGTGTTGTATTATGAATCATGAAGATACCTCATATTCAGTTGTCATTTAGTCAATGTTATTAACTTGGTTTTATAATAGCTTGTGGGGGAGATGCTCATAAAGTAATTCAATCAGTAAGAGCACGTTCCTTAACCCCTGTTACAGCAAATCTCTTCTATTGATTTACAGGGAGTGGGGCAAATAGGAAGAAACGCAAAGCAATCATAATGCTGAATGCACTATCAGTCCTTACAAGCACTTGGATCTGGGAGCTCATGCTTGTGCATGCATTGCTACATGAGCTTCCTCGTTTATCCATCTCAAGAATTATTAGGGCACTTAAAGTACAACTTCTAAATGTCACACACAATCTTAATTCCAATATGTTTTCATTTCTTGGAGAGCTCTCTATGCTGTAACTCCAGTTTCCCAGCTGCATTGGCATAGATATCTGTAGCCCTTAGAAGGATGTGCAGTTGCAGACATGCACTGAGTCAAGGGCTCAAAATGTTGGATACTGTCTTTGTTTAAAAGATATGTTTGGGGAAGGGGGTAAGAGATCAACCAAAGGACTTGGATGCATGCATGCAAGCATAACCAATGGACACAGACAGTAGAGGGGTGAGGGCCTGTGCTGGGGGTTGGGAGCAGGCCGGGGGAGGAAAATGGGGCAAAAAGAGACATATGTTTAATATTTTCAACAATAAAGAATTTAAATATAAAAATAAAATATATGTATGGAAGTACATCAGAATTTTTCACTAGAATACCAAAAATCCAAGAACAGGCAATGTCCATTTTCCAAGTTTTCAATCTATATTTTTTCTAGACAAGAGTTATTATTATGTCACTGGGCAAAGAAAATTGACCTTTTCTGCCCTAACCAGTTTGGCTCAGTGGATAGAGGGTTGGCCTGTGGACTCAAGGGTCCCAGGTTCAATTCTGGTCAAGGGCATGTACCTTGGTTGCGGGCACATCCCCAGTAGGGAGTGTGTAAGAGGCAGCTGAATCGATGTTTCTCTCTCATGGATGTTTCTAACTCTCTATACCTCTCCTTTCCTCTCTGTAAAAAATCAATAAAATGTATTTTAAAAAATTGACTTTTTCTAATCTTACCCAAGTCTCTATTAAAAAAAAAATCTCCTTAGGATTTCTGTGCTTTTAAAATGAGAGTGGGGAACCTTTTCCTGCCAAGGGCCATTTGGATATTTATAACAACATTCGAGGGCCATACAAAATTGTCAACTTAAAAGTTAGCCCGCTCTTTGGTCAAGCATTTAATTAACTCATCCCTAATGCCTTGTCAGGGCCAGACCAAATGATTTCATGGGCCTTATGCGGCCCAAGGGCCAGACGTTCCCCACCCCTGTTTTATTTATTATTATTCTTTTAAAAATATTTATTGTTGAAAGTATTACATATGTCCCCTTTTCCCCCATTGACCTCTGCCAGCCTGCCCTTGCTGCCCCCCCCCCCCCCCGTCCCCCCATCCAGGTCTTCACCCTATTGTCTGTGTTCCAGAGTTGTGCATATTTGCATACAAGTTTTCTTGTTGATCTCTTCTCCTCCCCTCTGCCTTCCATCTGAGGTTTGACAGACTGAGCAGAAGCATCACTCCTTGAGGCTGAGAGACGATGAAAGACAGAAAGAAAAGCACAAGGAAAAAGGTAGATCTGTGGTCTTTTGGGAATCTCCTTTCAAATATTCTGTATCTTTTTTTTTCTGCTTTCAATTTAATTTAAATGTATTTAAATGTTTGTTATTCAACTTTTCCCCTAGTGTAGTACATATAGCAGGGGAAGAGCATTTAAGAAAGAAAAGAGTAAAAAACACCTAAGATGGAGTCATACTTAATTGTGTTTAAAGAAAAACAACAAAACCAGGGTGCCTGGAGTAGGAGTGAGTAAAGGCTTGTGGGAGATGAGCTTGGAAGTAAGGCCAAGTAAGAACTTTGGATTTCTTCTCTATGTTAACACAAAGTCTTTGGGGGATCTTGAGCAAGTAGATGACATGACATAATATTTAATAATCTAAAATTTTATTATGTTATATGACAACTAGAGGCCTGATGCACGAAATTCATGCAAGGGTAGGGTCCCTAGGCCTGGCCGGTGATCAGGGCTGATCTACGTGGCAACTGGCAGGGCGACTGGGGGCCCCGCTGGCACCCGCCTTGGTTGGCCTGGAGCCTGTGGGCTGGGGCAGCACCTGTATTGATCATCTGTCCCCTGGTGGTCAGTGAGTGTCACAGTAACCAGTCATTCTACCTGTCGTTCCTCTGTTCGTTCGATTTGCATATTGGGCTTTTATTATATAGGATATTCAAATGCACACAAAAGTGGAAAGAAGTAAGAGTACATGGAGCACTCCTGTACTCATCACCCATATTTAATAATTATTAAGAAATTACCACAGATAGCTTACAAGTCTATCTGTGAATCTCATTTTTGGTACTACTTTATTTTTTATTTATTTTTTGCTGAAATATATGCATATTCCAGATCTGATATTATATCACTTCTACTTGCAGAATATATAACTCTGAAAGCTATTTTTTCCACTCAACAAAATTAGTGTTTTCTTGGTATGTTTACTCTATAATGATCATACTTAACTTTCTCTTTTAAGCATGGTCTCCTATAGCTACCTTATGGGACTAAGATTTCAAACTCATTACACACATTGTATTTGATTATTACTTCTTTTAAAATCCCTTTCATTTGGAGCAGTGACTGTTACTTCCTGCCACCACCACATTTTCAACATTCCATTGACTTGTTGAATGTATCTGGTCATTTTTGCTATAGAATGTCTCATAGGAAGCACTTGTCTGTTTGCTTCATTGTGATGCCACTTGACAAGTTTTCCTTTCTCTCTCTCTCTCTCTCTCTCTCTCTCTCTCTCTCTCTCTCTCTCTCTCTCTAAACTAGAAGTTAGCTGAGAAATCTTAATTGGATATTTCCAAAGGAATGAGTCTGTATACTTCAGATTACATCGCAGCAGGAGGCACAGTGTCAGGTTAATCCACTGATATTGAGGCTGAGATTAATCTGTATGTTTAGGTGGGGCCAGCCTTATCCCTTCATTGTAAAATCCCCATCTACATTTCACTATCCATTGATGATTTTTTGCCTAAATCAATTCCTTCATTAGAGTTTATTACTAAATGATAATACTCTAATTTTGTTGGTTTTTCATATATATGAGCTGTAATTATTTATATAGATTTTTATATAAATATTTAGTGATATTATTCCCTTTAAAACAGTTTTCACAGGCCCTTGCCAGTGTGGCTCAGTTGGCTAGAGCATTGTCCTGTACACCTAAAGGTCACGGCCGTACCTAGGTCTGGGCACACCTAGGTTGTGGGTTTAGTCTCTTTGGAGCACATAAGAAATGCAACCAGTTGATGTTGTTCTCTCTCTTTCTTTCTTTAAAAAATAAATCAATAACAGTTTGTACAGGAACAGCAAGATATATGTTGATGTCTTTTTCTTCAATAGACATTTTTAAAGAAAAGACTTCATTTCCTACCTACCAGCAATAATCTATTTCTGTTTCTCTCTTTTTTTTCCTGAATATCTATATGAATTCATGTATGTTATAGATTAAATCTATTGTGATAATTAATCTCTTTGATGCTTACATTATCTCAACTTTGTTCAGTGAGAATCACTATAGTTAGGATATACACTCCTTTTGACACAAACTCATTCTTCTATGAAAGCTTGTTTACTACATTTCCTTCCCATCCTGGAATTAGCTAACCCTCCCAGGAAGCTGTTTATATTAGTAAGGAATGATGGAGACCATCATCAGAGAAGAACATATACTCATTGTTATGGCTTTGCTATTGTTTCTTGATATTTCAGTGGCTAGAACTAGGGGATAAGTATTTTGGGGGAGAAAAACAGAATTTATATGGTATATCTGAATGAAATGTAAAATAGTTGAGTTTTACTTATTTTATACTTATAACTTTTTTCTCTTAAATAGGAAATATAACTTTTTTTCTCTTAAATAGAAAATACTGGTTACAAAGGATCTCTATATATAAAAGCCTAAGCGACCATTAGGACGGAATGACCAGAACACCTGGTTGCTATGATGTGCACTGACCACCAGGGGGCAGATGCTCAACACAGGAGCTGCCCCGGCCTGCAGGCCAAGCTTCTGGTCCCTCTTCCTGGCTGGCAGGCCCTGATCTCCTGATCGAGGCTGAGCCCCTGAGCTGGGACAGGGAACTGGGGATGGGTGGCAGTAGATGCAGCCCCTTTCCCAGGGGGCCAAGGGCCAGCTCCCTCCTCAGGGCTGGCAGTCAACTTCCTGGGTCTCTTTCCCCTTTCCCTTCCCCCGGCCAGCAGGCCCTGATTGGCCCGCCATGGTGGCAGTTGGCCCCTCCCCCCAGCCAATGTCCAAGTCCCTCCACTCAGCCAGCAGGTCCCGATCACCCAATCGGGTCCTGGCCCCAGGCTGTGATGGGGAACCAAGAGTAGGTGGCACCGGATGCAGGCAGTAAGGGAAGGAGGTTGGGGGGAGGCAGGGAACCTGATCAGCCCTGATCGCTGGCCAGGTCTAGGGACCCTACCCATGCATGAATTTTGTGCACCAGGTCTCTAGTATTAAATAATGGTGTAATTTGTCTTATGTTATAATGTATGAAATGGTTTTGAATTAATAGTACTAATATTACTACTCAGAATAAGATTACTGAGTAAATCTTAAGATTTTTTTTTCCTAATTCTGTTTGTCCTTTGAATATATTCCATTTTACATGTATATGGTATTTTGAGTCACCTGAGAAAAAAAGTTTATCTAGTCTTATGTCACCTTGTTGATATACAATTAGGTTCATTCATTTCTGTTTGCACTCACTTTTAGGAATAGCTTTTTTTAAATCTCTCAGTTCAATTTTATTTTTGAAATTGTGCTAACTTTAGATTACTCCAAAGTGAAATCTATATAACAAGGTATATTTAGAGGATTTTTGTTTTCTTTGCTTATTCCTCCCCTTCACTAGGCTATTGAAAATATGCTTTTAATCTAGAATATGGTGATAATAGTAATAACCTCAAAATTATTTATTGATTGAAGATAATATATATAATTTTCTTAGCATAGTGTCTAGCACTTTGTATATTGTTAATTAATGCTGGATAGTATTAACTGTATTGTTTGTTAGTGCAATCTGAAGATATATATAATTAATTTACCAAATGTTATTTTATCCCTTCATGTGCCACCTGTGTTATGGTCGTAAACATATATAAAACATAGTCCAATCCTTTGAGGAACTCATAGTGTCATTCCTATAATTTGAGAAGTTGTCTCAAAGGAAGGCTTGCACTTGTCTAAATAATGTATTACTGGAGCAGTAGTTTTCCCCTTTAGTTATGATTTGAACAAATTGGACCAAGCAACAATAGATGAAGCATAAGAGCAAATTCAAATAAAAAGTATATCTAATTATATTCATATATTGTCTGGGAAAACCCATGCATAGCTTTTTTTATGTGGGATATTGAACTAGCATATTGATATGTGGAACCTAAGAAATGTGTACAAAGTCCTTGACCTGCTGCTCTCATCTAAACCTACTGGTAAGCATAGCTAGACACTATGCTAATAAGTTGTTAGTTCAAATGGACAGGAGGATCAAACAAGTGGTGAGCAGGAGAAGCTAGAATGCGGCAGGACAAACACACATTTACTTGGAATTTATCTAAATCTATCAAGGAACACAGGGTGACGTGCTGACAGGAACAAGAGCTGATTTCTACAACCACCCAAAAGGGAAGCCAAAATAAAGTGCCGAAAAGATGGCTGAAGACTATTTGCAGATAGAGCAGAAGGATTTCTCTGAGCTTGATCTTACATACATGTATTTTATAGCAATAATAACATTAATAATAATAATACTGATGGCAATGCTACTGGGGCTCCAAATTAGAGATGAGAAACTGAGCATTTAGACAGGATGAATAAGTTACTCAGCGTTGCTCAGCTAATAAGTGAAAAGTCCCTATTCCCATCTTTTTTCATGTAGTGACTACCAAACTCTTGCTCTGCTTATGACATTACACTGTAAGTCTCTAGAACTCCCAGCACTGAATGATTTCTTATTTCTGCTGTCTTTCCTTTTACTTCAAAGGTTCATTGCATTTGGTTGCAGAGAAAGACTCCAACATTTAATGAATATGACTATTAAGAACTTACATATTTCTCTGATTAATCCTCAAACCAACCCAATAACATATAAAGGATTATCCATTTAAAAAGAAGGAAATCATGGTTTAGAGATTAAATATCTGTCAAAGTTCCTACAGGTCACACAGCAATTAATGAAGCTGGAATTCTAAGATTTACTGAATCCAGATCTTGAGCTTTACCTCATCTAACAGAAAAATTGTGACATAGGCCAAATGAATTTGAGCTGTTAGCTTTTACAGCTCAGCCTCAGATTCCCCCTCTGCTTCTTATTTTGTTTCATGATGGTAGAAAAGCATCATTTCTATAAAGACTTTTAAGAATGATCTGGGGAAATTATTTATTCCTCCAATGTGCTCCTGTGGCAAATTGTCTATTTTGCTATTCTTTTTCCTGCCCGTAGTTTGCTGTCATGATTTTTGTCACTAGACTTTGAGTTTCTTATGGCCAAGAGGTTGCTTAACAAAACCTTTAAAATGTTAATGCACTAAGTGAACATTTCTCTAGAGGCAAACATCATCGTTATTTAGAAGGTTGTAGTTTCCAGTCTTTTGTTTTAACCTGTTGGATATGATGAGTGAAGAAGGAGGTGATGGGATGTACTTAGGGTAAAGAGGAATAAAGTAACTTAAAATACATCTGCAATGATGAAATCCCATGGGCAAAAGGGAAGGGAAAAAGTTAAAAATAGAGTCATATTTTACAAACTAGTGAATCATTTGGGTTCAGGTGCTTACTGATGCTTTTGCTTCAAGAATTGACTGGAACATAGTGATAGTAGAGATAATTATGTAACCAGAGGTGCTAATATATATATATATTTAATTAAGAGCAAAGGGTTGGTTAAAGAGAAGAAGAGAATAAAAACTGGTATAAATAATTATTTTATAGTGTGCAGGGAATACTTGAATGGCTCCTCAAAGCTTGCCCTGAGGATCCAAGGCCACAGATTAAAGAGATAAGAGGTTTACCAGTGGAAACATACAGATGTGTGAGGCTAACTTCAGAGAACTCAGCAAGGAGATTAGAGAGATGAGAGCACCCAGGAGCTCAGAATAACTAATCTCTTCTGGGAGGATGTTGAGTCTGAAAGACTTAAAGGTGTGGTAAGGAGGTCCTCTGGGGTGCGTGCTGCTGAAGGGAGCACACAAGAGAAACTAGGATAGGTGCAACATAGTGATATTTTACTTCGGGGACAACTAGATGCAACAGGCTTAGGAATCACCCTAATTGAAATCTTTGTTCCAATTCTCACTACTTTTTAATTTCTCTGAACCTTAATTTCTGGGAGATGGGGGAAAAAAGTAGAATAAAGAGACAGATACTCAGTTTCTTTTTTCTGGAAGTATAAAAGACATAATACATGTAAATTACATAACTTAGTATCTGGCATATTTTAGGTTATTAATTTTTCTTCCTTTCTACACTCTGCACTTCTGTTTCCTTGTACATTATTAAAGCTCTCCCCTTCTCATCTACGTAGCATGAGTTTAGTTATAGGAGCAGATATTGAAATCCATTAGGGTAATACAAGAAAGATGAGATAAACAAAAGCAAATTATATAATAAAATATCAATGGAAAAATAGAGAGATAGTTTGAAATGAAATTCCAAAGCAGATAATGTTTAGAATTATTTTATTGGTAAGAAAACAGAACTGGTATTTAGGTTCTAACAGTAGGACCATGGGACACAAATCACTCTTTTTCAGTCTCTGCTCTTTATAGCTATAGAATAAATACAGTGACAACTGGGCATCTGTATAAAAACTTGGGAGCAGATAGAATGTATGTTTAAGTCCATTAAAGATTTTTAAACCCACAGGCATCAAATTGATTGACCTTTGTCAAATTAGAACTGAACTGGCTAGGTATACCTATTATATACATCTGTTGATTTTCTATTCCCAAAATTCAGATTGCTACATATATACAGGTGAGTTAATTTACAAGGTGTATAAATAAAATATTTAAATCATTGACCTATTATTAATGAGTAAGGAACTAAAGATAATACCTGAATACAACTAATTTAGATACTGCCAAATAAAACAAATTATTTATTAAATCATCAGTGTTGTTCTTAATCAAAAATTACCATAGAAATTAATTTTAAATGATACTTAAATCAATAATAAAAATAATATTCATAAATTCATGAATAATATTCATAAGCATACATTTATAAAATATTATTATTACTGACATTATTAATCACAATGTTAATATTGTCATTTTTAATTAAGTACTACATCTGATATTCTCAACAATCCTAAAAACTAATAAATAGCATTACCTCACTATTCATATTTAATGCCTGAAAAAGAAATGATGCTCAGAATGGATTATTGTCTCTCAAAGGTCATAAAGTGAGAAAATGGAACCTGAACTTGAACCAATTTTTCATGTCAAATATATTGTCCTACTAGTCAAACTATGCTTTGAATACATATAAAATCAGGAGATTGAGGGCTTCTGTGTATTAAATTGTGAAATATTATTATTTAGTTTTTCTATTATTAGGAACTGAATACCTAAATCTCTTCCAGGCTGCTGTTCCTAATTAAGTCCCTGTGTTAGATCTCTAGGATGGACAAAACAAAGGATCACCGAGTGGGTCGCTTAAACAACAAAAATGTATTTTCTCACATTTCTGGAAACTGGAAGTCCAAGATCAGGTGTTGTTAGGGGTAGGTTATACAAAGTCCTTATCTTGTCTCTTACATGGACATCATCTTCCAGTGTCTTTAGGTAGTCTTCCCACAATGTTTGTCTTAATCTCCTGTGAATGAAGAAAGGTGCTGTAATAAATCTAACAAAAGTAACTTCCAGGGTGATCTGATCATAAATTCCTGACTGGGCTGGTCCTGGTGTGTAGTCTTGCCTCAGGCCCACAACTTCCCTAGTAAAAGGTTATCTTTGCCTTAAGAAAGCCCTGTTCCTTGTTTTTGTGTATCTTGGTTAACACACCTTTGAAAAGCCTCTTTTTCAGACCCCTGAGAACACCCTCCAGACCTCATGAGACTACATAATCCTGTTAACATCCTATAATCTAACCCACCCCCCTCACTGTCTACCACATTCATGTAATCTTCCTTATGGTCCTTTTTTAATTTCAAATCTAGAAAAGAAATCACAAAACTGTCATACTTGGGAGCATTTGAAATCTTGCTTATGAGCAATGTTTTCACTTTGTCTCAAATAAATTCTTATTAAATTCTCTACAGGTTTGCATTTTTTATGTTGAAACTCCTCTTCTTAAAAGACACTAGCCATATTGGATCAGAGCCCACACATATGACCTCATTTTACCCTAATTAAATTATAAAAGACCCTATCTCTAGATATAGTCACATTCTGAAATACTGGAAATTAAAGCTTCACTATAGTGTAAGAATCCTGAAATACTAATTCAAAAGGATATGTGCACCCCCACGTTCATTATAGCATGATTTACAATAGCCAAGATCTGGAAACAGCCAGCAGTGCCCATCAGTAAATGAGTGGATAAAAAAGCTGTGGTATGTTTACACAATGAAATAGTACTTAGCCAAAAAAAAAAAGAAGGAAATTTTACCCTTTTCCCTTTTATGACAGCATGGATGGACCTGGAGACTATTATGCTAAGTGAAATAAGCCAGTCGGAGTAACACAAATACTATATGACCTCACTTATATGTGGAATCTAATGAACAAAATAAACTAACAAAATTGAAACGAAGGCATGGATACATGGAATAGACTGACAGCTGTCAGAGGAGAGGGGGAAGAGGAGATTGGGTGAAAGAAGGTAAAAGGATTAGCCAAAAAACATATATGCATAACCTATCGACACAGACAATAGTGTAGTGATAGCCAGGGGGAATGAGGGGTGGGGTGGGGGCAAAGTGGAAGTGGGCCAAGGGGGGAGAATAGGAATGGAAACTTTGCTTGGGGTGAGGGTCACACAATCCAGTGTGCAGATCATTTATTACTGAGTTGTATACTTGAAATCTGTATTGTTTTGCAAACCAAGGTCACCCCAACAAGTACAATTAATCAATAAAAGTAGCCCTAACTGGTTTGGCTCAGTGGATAGAGTGTCAGCCTGCAGACTGAAGGGTCCCAGGTTAGATTCCGGTCAGGGGCATGTACCTTGGTTGCAGGCACATGCCCAGTGGAGGGTGTGCAGGAGGCAGCTGATCAATGTTTCTCTCTCTTCGATGTTTCTAACTCTCTATCCCTCTCTCTTCCTCTCTGTAAAAATCAATAAAAATATGTTTAAAAAATTTAAAAAATAAAAGTATACACTCCGATAAATTCAATTAAAAATAAAAGGTTGGGGGGGTTTAAAATTCACCCCCCCCTCTCTCTTTCCAATTTTATTGATATATAATTTACATGAAACATATATTAATTTTGGGTGTACAATGTAATGATTTGACATATGTATGTATTGTGAAATGACAACCACAAAAAGTTCAGGTAATAGTCACCACACTTAGTTGCAATGCTTTTTACTTGTGATGGGAACTTTTAATATCTACTCTCTAAGCAACTTTAAATATACAAAATAATATTATTAACTATGGTCACTGTGCTGTACATTATATCCCCAAGAATGTATTTATCTTACAGCTAGAAGTTTTTAACTTTTGGCAACTTTTACCCATTTGCCCCAGCCCCTACTTTTAGCAATCATAAATTGATTCTCCGAGTCATTGAGGTTTTTGTTTTGTTTTTTAAGATTCTACATAGTGAACTCATGTAACATTTGTCTTTGTCTGAAAGTTCACTTGGCATAATGTTGCAATTGGCAGGATTTTCTTTTTTATAGTTGTATTATACTAGAGGCCCAGTGCATGAATTCGTGCACAGGTGGGGTCCAGCCGGTCTGTTGGGAGGAGGAGATGGCAGGAGGTTGGACAGCTGGCCTGCCCTGATCCAGGCTGATCAAGGCCAGACCAGCTGGGGGGAGGGGCCATGGGCAATTGGGATGGGGCGGGTGTGGTTGGGGGTGGGGCTGGATGTGGGGAAGGGCTGTGGGCAGTGTGCTGGCTGACCCTGACCCTGAATGGAGTTGGGGGGGCAATCAGGGGTCAGGGACAGGGGGAGGGGCTGTGAAAGGTTGTCTGGCCAGCCTCAACCCTGATTGGTGTCGTGGGGGGGGGGGGTGCAATTGGGGGTGGAGCTGGCTGGAGGGAGGGCGTGCAGGCTGATTGGGGTGGGTGGGCCGATCTGGGGTGGGGCTGGGTGCTGGGAGGGGCTGCAGGAGGTTGGCCAGCTGGCCCTACTCCCTACTGGGGGATTGTGATCAAGGGCAGGCTGGTTGGGGAGAGGGGCCGTGGGAGGTTGGCCGGCAGCCCCATCCCTGCAATCAGGTTGTTCCCTGGCTGAAGTGGGCATCATAATGACCAGTTGTTGAGGTTGTTATGGAGTTCTGGTCACTGGCTTTTTACATATATAGATTCTTTGTTGATTCACCCATTGATGGCTACTTATATTATTTCTATGTCTTCTCTATTGTAAATAATGAAATAATGCTGGGATGAACAGGAGAGTGCAGATATTTCTTTGAGATAATAATGTCATTTCCTTTGGATGTATACCCAGAAGTAGACTTGCTGGTTTATATGAAAGTTCTAGTTTTAATTTTTTGAGGAAACTTAACCCTTGAATTTGGACACGGTGTGAAAGCACCAAATGAGAAACACAAAGTAAACCTGCCCCATTTGTTCCTCTGGGTGTATTCTGGCAGCCCTGAGTGGGTATCTGGGAGGACCCAAGCGTCATGAGCTATAAAAATCAGATAGCACCTGGGAGAACTCTGACTCTCATCTTATTACAAGTGATGGCGATTTTTGTCTAGCTGCAGCAGGAAAACCTGAGAATTATTTCTATGAGGGAAAGCTTCCCTCATATCCCAGGAAATCCAGGAGTGACGTTAACAATTCATAGCCTTGTGTCAGGCAAGTCGTGGGCCTCTGTGGTGTTTTATGTCAGCCAGTGACCTGACCTACCCTCTGAGTAGACCCTCACATTTCTCCCTCTCGTGACTTTATATGCTGAAACTCTCCCATTTCAATTGTTGTGCCTCCATCATCTAAATTGTCTTTAAAATTTCATGCAAACTTTAAGCCTTGAATACCAAGTGTCTGGGTGTAGTGTATTTAAAGTTGCTAGATGTTTGTGGAAGTTGTTGATGGGGCCACTGTAATTTAACAGTAGGTGGGCTTCTATTGGATAATTGAGTGAAGAAATAAATGAATGATTAATATAACCTCTGAATTCTTTATATTCAGTTCAGACTATTGTTTTAAAATCTATGATTCAGATATTTATCTCACTAAGCAAAGGTATATAATCCAATTATCCTTTTTATTCTTGATTTATCATGCAGTAAGATATCATAGAAAAGAGATCTTAGTGAAAGACAGACTTAGGTTTGATTTCTAGTGCCAGCCTTTGTTAATTGTGAAGTTAGTCAAGTTATTCTGTTTTCATAGCCTTCACCTCCCCATCTGGATAAACTTTCCTGGATTCAAATACTAGCTTTCTCACTTAGTAGGTGAGAGTTCTTAACCTTTTTGTGCTTCATTAAAATGAAGTTTAAAATAGCACTGACTTCACAAATGTATTGTAAGGATGAATCATGTTAACATGTAAAACGATTAGAACCTAATACATGAGAAACACAATAAATATCATTTATTATAACCTGTGAGTTTGTGATAAAAGTCTTCTTTCACAGGGTTGTTGAACAGCGTAAGGTGGGCATAATGTAGGGTCTGTGATATAATAGGTGCTAAATAAAAATTTGATCAATTTGAATTAGAAATGAAGTGAAATTTAAATTGAAAATATATTTTCTCACTCTCTTCTCCTGGCTAAACTGGCTTTCAGGCCCTGGATTTGGCCTGAAGTCCTAGAGGTCTGGCCTAGGGTGAGGATTAACTGGAATTTACCCTCTGGATAAAAGGTGTGAAGCTGAGACACTGTCAAGGAGAGAAAACAAAGATAAAGGAAGGTAGTTAATACAAAGAGAGATAGTATCTTGATATCAGATGGAGACAGACTCCAAAATTACTGAAGTATGTAAATGTTTTGAAGGATGGTAGGAGAAGGGAGGAGAGGAAACATGCCAGGAGAAATACATTTCCTAGTTTACTGGTTTATAACTGTGTATGCTTTTAAGGCACTGAAATGAGGTATACCAGTGGTCGGCAAACCGCGGCTCGCAAGCCACATGCAGCTCTTTGACCCCTTGAGTGTGGCTCTTCTACAAAATGCCACATGCGGGAGTGCACGTACAGTGCGATTGAAACTTCATGGCCCATGCGCAGAAGTCGATTTTCGGCCTGGGCGAGTCTATTTTGAAGAAGTGGCTAGAACACTCAAGGGGCCAAAGAGCCGCATGTGGCTGGCGAACCGCGGTTTCTGACCACTGAGGTATACCACTGAACAAACACATTGCTCAGTGCCTGTCCAATTGACTGTTTAGCTGTTGGGGGAAGAGGAAGGGCCTCCGGATTAACCTGCTTTTCTTGCAAAGAAGCAGATGGAGACGGGAAGCTCCTCTTTCACCCCTGAGAAGTGTTTAAAGACACCTCCAATCTCTCTACCTTCATTGATTTCCTCCTCTCTACCAGGAGGAATAATATTTCTGATTGATGAAATTGGAGCAGGTGTAAAGTATATCCAATCCTTTTGGATCTTGCTCCTTCTGTCTTGGACCTATTTGCATTCAGAAGATATTAATTCATTTTCACTACTCCTGCTCACCATAGTTGCCATCCTTACCTCCTCCATCCACCTGCACCAGACACAGACACTAGTAGGGAAGTGGCCTTTGACTAGATGTCTGAGTCCTTTAATTCAATAAGCAAAAAATTATAATGTTCTCCAATGCTGTGTTCTTAGGAAACCTGCACTTTGGGTTATGAGGTTGATATCCCATTGTAATCCCTATTTAGTACCGGTTTCTATTTATTCTCCCATGGCACCATATGTTGGGGTTTAGAGTGTTCGTTAATCAAACTTCCACCATTGTCACCACCAACTGATTTAATCAGTCTGAGATGCATCAAAGATGGGGGTGGGGAGTGGGACTGAAAGTCTTCCTCATGATGTTCCCTCCTTGGCATGGATAAGTCATTCTCTCCTCTCAGGGGAAAAAAATGGGGATTGAAAAAGTAGGATAGCTGTCATTTCCCACTCAATAAGAATCAACTTGAAATTATGGTGCTCGCATGTCACAGATAGATAGAATCTTAAATTTCAGCCTAACCCAATAGTTCTAAAATGCTGATATTAAAATCCAAATTATCCAATGACTGCAATAAACCTTATATAATTTGAGTGGAATTAAGACAGGGAAGGAATTAGTTTTAAATGTTTAAAAGATGCCTATTTATCTTTTTTATGTAATAATCAATAGAGGCATTTTATGTACTTCTCTGTTCTAAAAATAAAGTCATGTTCATAGGGCGATACCAGAGAGCAAATTGATCAAAGGCTAACAACAAAAAGAATTGATAAATATAAATGCACCTTGTAGGGGTGTCTGGGTGGGTGTCATGAGACTTGTATTAGATCCAACTTAATTAGCAGCTTGACTCTGTCTCAGAATGGTGTAAATAGTATAGGGAATTTGCAAATTAGGTTGATTTCAGAGATGTAGCATAGACTAAGAAAAATAGAGAAACTGATTAGAAAAAGAAGTAGGGAAATTACCGCAGAATAGATAAATTAAATGGAAATATTCATCGGACAGCATAGAGTGTAAGAACAATTATTTTAACAGATTGGGAGAGATTCTATAAAGGAGGTTTGTTTAAGAGTTCTCTCTATGGCAAGCATGGTCTTTAGTTTGTGGACTTTTATAAAACTGCTAGAGGCCCGGTGCATGGATATGTGCACTGGTTGGGGACATGGCTGCGGGGATCGGCCCACTGTGGGAGTGCTGCTCATCCCAGTGAGCCAAGCAGCTGTGGACCTGCTCTCTGAGAGGCTGCTGAATGAGAAAATTAGTCTGAGCTGTTATTTCGGGATAATATCTTGGGTAAAGTTGTGTTCTGTGTCTGAAGGAACCTGGTGGAGAGCTTTGCACCCCAAAGCCACTCAGTGAATGTCCTTGATGTGTGATGCCAGGTCAGTGACACCATTGGGGATGTTCAGGGCAGCCGTGCTCCAGGATCCTCAGTCATCAGGACAGCCTCCCCGGGGGGTCCACAGTCACGCCCCCTCTTGACATCCGCCTATGCTAGCTCCCCACACTCTTTCTAGAACACACCTTAGAGGGCCTGCATCAGCTGGTAGGGTCAGGCTTAGAGTCTGGATTGTCTCAGGTATTTGATAGGTGCAGAGACTCAGCCTCACCCTGGACCTGCTAGTGGCCGCTTCCACTGTGGGAGCAGTCTCTCACCCTGGTCAGCCAAGCAGTGCTTCCACTGTGGGAGTGCACTGACCACCAGGGGGCAGCTCCTGCATTGAGTATCTGTTCCCTGGTGGTCAGTGTGCATCATAGTGACTGGTCAGCCCATTGTTCTGATCGTTCTGGTCGTTCCGCCATTCGGTCACTGGGCTTTTATATGTATAGATACATAATTAGAGGTTTCTTATTCTAATAGATTTTTTGGAACAACTTAATTGAGATATAATTCATATTCCATAGAATTCACCAATTTAAAATGTAGATAGTTTTTAGAATATTCACAATATTATAAAGCTATTATCACAATCTACTTTTACCTAATTTTCACCACACCCCCAAAAAACTTGGAATATCCCCTGGAAAACTTTGATTTACTTTTTGATTCTATGGATTTTCTAATTCTGGACATTATAAATAAATGAAATCTTATAATACATAGTGTTTTCATGGTTCATCCATGTTATATTCTGTTATCAGTACTTCATTCTATTTTACTGTAGTATTCCATTCCCTAGATGGATATGCCAATATTATGTAACCATCTGTTTATCAGCTGATGGACAATTGGTTTTTTTGCATATTTTTCTGTTATAATTACACTGCTATAAATATTCATGTATGGTTTTTGTGTGAACACATACTTTTATTTCTCTTGGGTCTATACTTAGGAATGGAATTGCTAAACTGATTTCCAAGGCAGTTGCACAATATTATATCTCCAACAGCAATGTCTGTATGAGAGTTTTAATGTCTCTATAGCCTCACCAACACTGTTCATTATTATCTTCTTTATTATAACCATCCTGGTAGTTGTGAAGAGGTATTTTAGTGTGGTTTTGATTTGCCTTTCCATGATGAGTAATGATGTTTTCATGTGCCTGTTTGCACCTTGTTTATATTTCTAGTAAACTTTATATTTATATCCTTTGCTCATTTTAAAAGGAAATTATTTATATATATTATTGAGCTGTAAAAGTTCTTTATATATTCTTGATGAACTATTTTATGAGATATGTGATCTGAAAATATTTTCTCTCACTCTGTGGGTTTTATATTCACTTCCTTGATTATATAATTTCAAATGTTTTACATATTGAAGTCCAGTTTATTTTTCTTTTGCACTTATTCTTTTCTTGTCATATGTAAGAAAATATTGTCTAACAAAAGTTTACAAGGATATATGCCTACCTTGTTTTCATAGAATTTTATAGTTTTAGATCATACGTATTTTGGATTCATTTTGAGTAAAATTTTTTATATGGTATATATGGGAGTCCAACCTATTATTTTCCATATGATGTCTGATTGTTCAAGCACCATTTCTTGAAAGGACAATTCTTTCCTCATTGAATTGTCTTGGCATTCTTGTCAAGAATCAAAGGACCATAAATGTAACATGCTATGTCTGGACTTTTAATTCTATCCCATTTACCTAGCTGCCTATCTATTTACTTAGAAAGGTGGGTATATGGATACTAGTATTTATATCAGTGGGATACAATATATTACCAAGGTAACGGTGATAACAGAGATAACAGATAAAAATGTGATAGAAAATATACCTGTCTATTATCATGCCAGCACCACACTGTATCAGTTATTGTAGCTTCTTAGTAAATTTTAAAATCAGGTAATTAAAATACCTAACTTTAGTCTTTTAATTTTCAAGGTTTGTTTGACTGTTCTGGGTTCTTTGAATTTTGATAGGCATTCAAGAATCAGCTTGTCAATTTTTGCAAAAATAATAAAAAATAGTAATAAATAAAGCCAGATGGGATTTTAATAGGGATTGTGTTTAATTTGCAGTTAGACATGGGGAGGATTACCATCTTAATAATATTAAGTCCTCCAATTCATCAACATATCATGTTTTCCAAATATTTAGATATTCTTTAATTACTTTCAAAAATATTTTGAAGTTTCATTGTACAGGTCTTGTATGTATTTTGTCAAATAAATTCTTATATATTTTATTTTTTAAATGTTTTTAGCAATTAAACTTTAAAAATTAATTTTGGATTATTCACTGATTTAGTATCCTGTGACATTTCTGATCAAAAAATATTTTTGTGAGATTCTTAGGTTTTCCTAAATATACAATTGTATCATCTGCAAATATAGTTTTATGTTTTCCTTTCCGCTCTTGATACCTTTTACTTATTTATTTAGCCTAATTGCCCTGTGTACTAGGTTGAATAGTTTTTCCCTCAAAATTCATGTCCACCAGAACTTCAGAATGTGATCTCATTTGAAAATAGGATCTTTGCAAATGTAGTTAATTAAATAAGATGAAGTTGTATTGCATGAGGGAAGACCCCAAAGCCATCCTATATAATAAAAAGGTAATATGCAAATTGACCCTAATGGTGGAATGACCAGTCACTATGACATGCACTGACCACCAGGGAACAGATGCTCAATGCAGGAGCTGCCCCCTGGTGGTCAGTGCACTCCCACAGGGGGAGCTTTGCTCAGCCACAAGCCAGGCTGATGGCTGCGAGCACAGCAGCAGTGGTGGAAGCCTCTCCTGCCTCCTCCGCAGAGCTAACGATGTTCGACTGATGGCTTAGGCCCGCTCCCAGGAAGGAGCGGGCCTATGCCGCAGTCCGACATCCCCCAAGGGCTCCTGGGCACCAGAGAGATGTTTGACTGCCAGCATAGGCCCAATCCCCCAGGGAGCAGGCCTAAGCCAGCAGGTGGACATCCCCCAAGGTGTCCTGGACTATGAGAGAGCACAGGCCAGGCTGAGGGATCGCCCCTCCACCCTAAGTGCATGAATTTTCATGCACTGGGTCTCTAGTGTTCTTATGAAAAGGCCATGTAAAGAGACACAGACATAAAGTGAAAGAATATGACTGTGTGAAGACAGAGGCAGGTATTAGCAGCTAAGAAGAAGGAAGGATCCTTCTGTATAACCTCAAAGAGACCATGACCTTGTCAACTTCCTGACTTTTAGCCTCTGGAACTGCGAGAGAATCAACTGCTGTTATTTTAAGCCACCCAGATTGTGAAACTTTGTTGTGGCAATCTTGGAAAAGTACTGTATGAGATAAAGAGGTGATTTTGGAGTTATATTGGCCTGAGCTGGACTCCAGCAGTCTGTCACTAATTAGCTCTGAGTTACTGAGCAAATGATTTAAGTTTTTCCCAGTACCTTTTTCAATATTTGAAATGGAAATAAGGAGAAGCACATACTGTGAAGTTTGAAATGGGTAATTATTGTAATTTTTTTCTTTTTTTAATTGTATTAATTAATTTTAAAAATATTATTATTGTTGTAATTGTTGCCACTCAGTGAAACTATGTACTAGAGAAGCTATTATCCATAGCAGAATCTTAAGAGAAGTCAGGTCTTTTAATTGAGAAAAATAACATAGACAGTTAACAAACCAGTTTGACTACTTCCTCTATGGGCTTTTGACTGAATTTAGATTTTCCTCCTTGTTTATGAATAGTTAGTTCCCTACTCTTCTGACTACAAAATATAACAAACTATTCTATAGGGAAGAGAACTATTTTTAGTCAACATCCATCCTTTCATGGATCGCGTCCTCTGCTTAGCCCCACCTGCCTGTGATCGTAAAGATGACATCTCTTTACTCACTAAGAGAGTTCATTCTACATCAGCTGAAACTACAGGGTGGCTCTGACATCCCAGAATGGAGCCTAGCCAACGTTATTGGCTGGACAGGCTCTCCTGCTAACAGCCGCTTGTTTTCTCTTGTCAAGTTTATATTTCTTATGGCGAGGAGTTAGGTGAGATTAAACAGAGAAGGCTTTTAGAAAGCTCTTGACACATGTGTTCTTTGACTGTTTGTATCCTAGGTAGGATCAGTAGAAGCTTGTCACACACATACATATAACTGTGGTCAAGGTAATGAGCACTGACTAGTACAATTTTATTTGTAGCTCTGCAAAATGTTTCTGGTCAGAGGTCAGCCCAGCATTTGTGGGTGAATGCTTGCCTCTGGTATTTACTTTCTAGTAGAGATTGTTGGATTGCTCGCTTGAGTGTGACTATGAAAAATTTTCAATACACATTATTGTAATTTCCTCCACCACTCCCCACCTCTCACACACACTCAAACATATATATTGGAAAACTCTTACACTTTTACAGAGCAGGTAAAGAACAGGGACTCTGAAATCAGACAGATCTGGGTGTTCCACTCACTAGCTGTGTGACCTCTCAAAACCTCAGTTTTCTGATCTATGAAATGGAAATTAATAGTATGAATATCATAAGCTTTTGTTGGTTTTGTTTACAAGTCTGTCTCCTCCTTTTGACTTAACTCTTTGAGGAGAAGTCCTATATTTGTTTCTACATCTTCAGTATCTATTACTTGGTACATGTTAAACATTCCACACTTGCTGAATGAAGGATGGATAGTATATGATTTTTTTAATCAAGTTATTTGACTTCTCTGAGACTCTGTTTTCATAATATGAGAACTAAAATAGATAATGTACAGAATAATGTTTTAGGTCTTTGCCAGTGTTAATATTCATGTTCTTATTGGTTGTTTACCTTTGGGGGATGGAAGATATTTTTCCTTGTAATAGTTTCCTTATTAGAATTTAATTTCACAGCATTGGACTTTTCTCCAATGCCTGCTCATTTGTATCCACAGGCATGTACTCAGCTGAGTAAAATGGAATCCAGCAGCACATGCACTATTTAGAAGAACCATAGATCTTTATTTGAAATGTCTTGCTGGAGTCTGAGTGCATCAAGAATGAGAAACTCATCTCACTCACCACTTTGTCACCATCTATATAGACATTATCTCTTGATAGTTTTCACCTTATTTGCAGAATAATCACATTTCCTTGCATTTTGCAGGGGAAATCAGAATGAGCCAAAGTGTATTGGCTTTAGGCAAAACATATGCTTTGTATTTATCAAAGTTTTCAGCAATACCTACATAGTCTCTACTAATAATTCATTTTTAAGTGATTCTTAGTTACTTAATTTCTCTCTTAATCTAAAATATCATAAGCAGACTACTTTGGACTACCTTCTTCCTCCCATCTTGGGCTTGAGGTGTTACAAACAGCAGTTCTAATATTTTCTTCTTTTCACACTTTGGAAGTTGGTCAGTTTTGAGTTTACTTAAAGGGAAGCAAAATGAAAGAAGATATGCATTTTTCCTACAGGCTAACAAAGATGCAATCTTGCTCTCCAATTAAGGATTCAGAGAAAAGGGCTCTGTGGTATCATGAGGTGTCAGGAGGTGTCTTAAGTATAGGAAACACAAGTGGCAGCTGGTTGCTGTGGAGGTAGCTAATGTGCAAATTTACTAATTAGAGAAATGCAAATTTCAAAGACATGTTCTGTTATACCCTGGAGCCATGTTGAGGAATTCAGCAGAAGGATTGTAAAAGTGCCCACCTCTGGGGGATCTTGGATCCAAGATGTGTCTGGTTTACACTTATTGGTACACATTGAGGCAGCAGCTATTATTTTAGATGCAGAAGGTTAAATACAGGAGAGGTTTAAATCAGACAGAATCTGATAGACCTTTAACCTGGATGACCTACTTGTGAAATCATTTGGCATCACAGAATCCCCTACATTCCAGGTAGTTCAAGTTGTGCAGTGTATTGGTGGTATGGGAAAGAAATGGGTTAAATATGCATGTATGTGTTCTTTTCATTTCTGAGCAACTGACCAACTATGAGAAAAAATGGATTAAATTGCTATCAGAGATACGAACAAATTTAAATAGTTTTCAATTGTGTGTTTTTTTTGTTTTGATTTTGCCTAATGACTTGTTGATTTTTCCTTTACTAAATTAACTGATTTTTCATTCATTCAAATTAATTGGCTTATTGTTTTTGATTCAGACTGCCTAAATATCTGTCTTCTAGGACTGAAGTCCTATTGTAAATGCATTGATTATCAGGCTGTAAGTCAAGTCAGTGAGTCTTAGTTTCAAGTTTGCAGATTCCAAGAAGATTCTTAAGCTGGCATAAGGAAGTCTGTAAACATTTCAGAATTCTAGGA
Organism: Corynorhinus townsendii; assembly: GCA_026230045.1. Taxonomy (NCBI): domain Eukaryota; kingdom Metazoa; phylum Chordata; class Mammalia; order Chiroptera; family Vespertilionidae; genus Corynorhinus; species Corynorhinus townsendii. The sequence goes on along the minus strand of JAPDVU010000008.1, from coordinate 59,829,467 downwards.
AATAATCTTTGCTAAAATGCATTTGTATATTTTTCTCAAGAGAAGGTTTATGGCTTATATGTCTATAAGGACACAATCTCAGCCTCCACGCGTTAGAAGAATGCTATTGCAATCTTATCTTTCATATATTGTAGGCCGTCCTGAATAAATGCGTCAGTCCATATCTCCTGAGCTCTCGGCACTTACATTAATTGATGCAGGGAACGGGGTGATCTCATGACTAACACTATTTCATAAATGTAGATGTCAAACTGTTTGCTCTTTACATAGCCCTTCATGCCTTAACCCGTGTTTTCCTGTGCTGGGATTATTGGATGCTACAGGAATACTCGCTTTGCCTCATGAGTCAGGCTATGGGATGGTCTTACCTGTCTAAGCAGAGATACAAGGGAGAATTGAGTGAAGGCATTACTTCCATAGAGTAGGAAAGTACTGCCTCCTCTCATGGTCATTTTTCTGTGTTTCTTTTTCTCCTTGTTTCCCCTGCACTCAATTCCAGAAGCATGTGTTTTTTAAATATAGGTTTCCTTGTTCTGGCTCTAGCACCTCCTGGCTCTGTGACCTTGGCTCATTATTTTATCCTGTTGCAAAAGGAAGGTCACAATCTGTGCCTTGTTTTCTTACATGGTTATCAGGATGATCAAATGAGATGATTGTGAAAACTCTGCAAAAAAAAAATCTAAAAATATGTGTGATTCTGCATATTTTAAAATTGGCTACTATAATGTGTTGTTGTTTTTTACATGAGTAGAGAAAACAATTATGGACACTTGATTTTTATTAATGAAATGACTGTGTGAACTATTTGGAAACTTGGTTTTCCATGTACCTCTGTTGATACAGGAAAGCTCACCCAGCCCTAGCCACGTGGCTCAGTTGTTTGGGGTGTCCTCCCTTACACCAGAAGGTTGTGAGTTCAATCCCCAGTCGAGGGCATATGGGAGGCCACCAAGTGATGTTTCTCACTCACATCAATGTTTCTCTTTTTCTCTCTCCAAAACAACAACAAGAAAAATACACCTCACCCAGTGGTAGGAGTGGGGTGGGTTGGTTAAACATCTGTGTTTTGGACTCTGCAAAAGGAAAGGTTTTCCATTTGTTGGTGGTAATTTGGGGTATGTTTTGTTTTTTATATTATAGACAAAGAAGTTTTACTTTATGAACATATATATTTCTGAAACTAGTTCTTGTGGAGTTCAGGAGAGATAAGCTGTTTATCTATAGTCTCCTGAAAAACATTTTTGAAAAACATCTATATTAAGACTTGGGAAAGCACTACAAGCCAGTGTTATCCCATCCCACAAGCCACCACACTGCTTTCTGGAGAGGTTGCCTGGTGGGGGAAGGAGCAAGTTTGCCACAGCTTGAGTGGGGAGTGCACGGCAGGTCCCTCGGTGGAGATCTGCTTTCCCTGCTTCCCACCCACAAGGGAGAAGAGCGGGCTTATTGGTGAGTGTCCACTCAGCAGCTCCCTGAGGGCATTTTAAGGATTTATGAATGCAAAGAGAGTTCCTTCTTTAATGACATTTGCATCTGGGTCATAAAAATCACAAAAACCTTGAAAGAAATTTATTGCATTTATTAGTTAAAAGGGAAGTAATGACCCAATGACCTCCCCTCTTTGCAATGTTGTCTCAACCCTTTTATAACATTGAGACACCCACATTTCATTAATTCAGAGACTATTGGTACGAATTATTCTGAAGCTTACCTTTGCATTAAGTATGAAAAAAAAGATATTATGAAATAACAGAAAAAATATATATTATTCTCTGCCCCTGATTCCTGGCACAGAGCTCCTAAAAGCCTTGTAATTTTATAAATGGCACCAGCACTATGAGCATCTTTTGTTTTAATATTGGGTCTTTCACACTGCTTCCTGACACACAGTTCCTAAATCTCTTGGAATTTCTTAGGTGATAGGGGTAACTTTTTTCTAAATGGGGTGACTCAGGTGGCTCCTGGAGAGCTTTAGGACTGAGCTGGTCACCAGAGAGACCAAGCCATGAGTGGAAGCGTGGAACCTTCAGCCCCATCTCTCATGCTCTAGTAAGGGGAGAGGCTGGAAACTGAGTTAGTAACAATTTTGCCTATGTGATAAAGTCATAAAACTTCCCCGAAGTATGGGGTTCAGAGAGCTTCCTGGTTGGTGAAAATATCCATGTGCCAGGAGGGTGGTGCACCCCCAATGCATTGGGAGAGAAGCTCCTGCGCTCAGGACCCTCCCTCTGTATCCTTTATTATATTCTTTATTTTATAATATACTAGGGGCCCGATGCATGAAATTCGTGCAAAAGTAGGCCTTCCTTCCCCTGGCTACCAGCACCAGGTTCCTGCCAGTACCCAGGACCGGGGTTTCCCTTTGGCTGCTGGCAAGCACCTGGGACCTGGGCTTCCCTTGTAGCTCTGGCTTCATCCAGAACGTTGTCCAGAAGGACATCTGGTCTAATTAGCATATTATGCTTTTATTATTATAGCCTAAGGACCCAGTGCACAAATTTGTGCACCTTGAAAGGATCTGTGGGCTGCGAGGCTGTAGTGGGCACAGGGGCAGGTCTTGGCACATCCTCTGTGCCCCCACGTGGCACCTACTACTGTGGCCCCCAGTCCCCTGTCTGCTGGAAGCCCTGATCCCACCACCGCTGCTCCCACGTGCTGAAGGTGCTGGACCCGTTCACACCTGCTGAGGCGCAGAGCGACTGGGGCTGGCGCCAGCAGCAAGTGTGAGCGGGGCCATCATCAGCAGTGGATGCGAGAGGCGGCTGCCATCCTCAATCGTCCTTCAGGAGGAGGGGGAGGTGGAGAAGCCCTGATGAGCAATCATAGCTGGCACCAGCTGCAGGTACAAGCCCGGCGGGACCATGGCATGTGGGAGCAAAGAATTTTCAGTAATCACCAGAGGCTTGCCCCAATGACAGCAACCCACCCCACCTTGGTCTGGCGCCCCCATTCACCTGCTCCACCATCCCGCCGCTGCCGACATCTGCCATGTTCCGCATGCCCCCTGGTGATCAGCGCACATCATAGCAACTGGTTGTTCGGTTGTTCTGCCGTTCGGTCTATTTGCATATTAGGGTTTTATATATAGAGATTGGTAAGCGTGTTTTTCTGAGTTCTGTGAGCTTTTACAGCAAATGCTCAAATCCAAGGAAGGGATCATGGGCACTGATTTGTGGCCAAGTCTGGCAGAAGTTGTAGTTCGCCTGGGGACCTACTATTTGCGATTGGCATCTGAAGTGGGGGACAGTTGGATAGAAATGAGTCCTTGAGCTGTGGGCCTCTGCTAACTCCAGTTAATGTCAGAATTGCATTGCATTGTAGGACACCAGCTGATGTCACAAAGAATTACTCATTTGGGGGCTTGGGGGCTACACATCCAGGATCATAAGTAAAGGAGGAGCACAGGAGTGTTTTTCCCAGAGAGATAAACTTCAGTGTTTTATATGGTACAACAGTAAAGCAAATTGTACATAGGATCTTATGGTATGTTTTAAACACAAGGTTATATAAACTGGTTATTTCCAGATTAGTAACACCAAGTAAATGTCTTATTTATTAAAATGGTCTAGGCCGCCTTAGCCGGTTTGGCTTAGTGGATAAAGCATTGACTTGCGAACTGAAGGGTCGCAGGTTCCATCCTGGTCAAGGGCACATGCAGGGGTTGTGGGCTCAATCCCCAGTGGGGACCATGCAGGAGGCAGCTAATCGATGATTCTCTCTCATCATTGATGTTTCCATCCCTCGCTCCCTCTCCCTTCCTCTCTGAAATCACTTAAATATATATTATAAAAATAAAATGGTTCAGGCCAGACATTAATTTATCAACAGCTTGTTTTCAATTATTTAGAATACTATGAAAATCCTATTTTTTTAAAGAAAAATTCTGTGATTCAAATTTTTCACTGTTTAGACTGAACTTCATCCCCAAATAATCAGAATTAGTAAAATTTGAATAAAGAGATTTTATAAAAGAGGTTAACATAAGCAGAGAATAATTTCATCAAAACAACCTATCAAAAGGCAGTCATGTGTCACTTAATGACAGAGATATGTTCTGAGAAATGTGTCGTTAGGTGAGTGTGTCCTTGTAAGAATGCTTAGAGGCCGTGATGAACAAAACAACACAGGATTAAATCAAGCACAAGAGATGCAGTAAAAAGGAGATGTATGAGCCTGCTGCCGGCATAACACAGCATGCAAACTTCTTTTTCTTAGTGAGTAGAATGAGTACATTCTAAATGATAAAAAGCGTAGTAGAATAAATACATAAACCAGTGACATAGCTGTTAATCCTCCTTATCAAGCATTAAGGACTGCACATAACGGTGCTATGCTCCTATGAGACTGGCAGTGCAGCAGGCATATTTATAGCATCCCACAGGCACGTGAGTGATATCACTAGGTGAGGGGAATTATTCAGCTTCATTGAAATCTTATGAGACCACTGTCATATGTGCAGTTCAAAATGTTATGAGGCACATGACTGTAATGCTAAACAAGAGTAACCCTTAAATAGTGACACAGTAATTCTCTTGAACCCTTGAATGTTGTCAAACAGTAGAGTAACTGTTTCTTAAGTCTCATACATAACTTTTCTCTTTATAAGCCAATATTTTATGCTTTTTAAAAACATGGTCTTAACAACAGCCTGACTCTAGAGAGGTTGGAGAGGGAAAGGAACAGAGATTCAAAGAGGGCAAATGACTGGCTCATGCCATAGAGCCTCATATTGGATAAGGAGGAGGCTCTAAGTAAATTTTACTTTCCATGTTAGGGAATTAATTCAGTATGGGCATACCTTGGTTTATTGTGCTTCACAGGTGTTGTGTTTCTTTTTTACAAATTGAAGGCAAGATTCTCCACCAGCAAGAGACTGCAACTCACATTATTGTGATACTTATTTTATTGCAGTTGTCTGGACCAGCGATTTTCAACTGGTGTGTCGGGTGCCACAAGAATTTTTAAGCTATGCCTGATTATTTAGCCAGGGGCACTGACCTCTTTTCCTTTAAATTATCAAATAAAAAAATGGCAACAGCCAATACAATACCAGATATCCAGTGTGAAAGAATCAAAATTATACCTATGTTTTTATCAGATCAGCAAAAAAATGTTTTTGTGTGTGTGCTGCAGAATTTTAGTAATTGGTTTATGTGTAGCATAAAATAAAAAAGGTTGAAAATCACTAGTCTGGACAAAACCCACAGTGTCTCAGAGATATGCCTATATAATGTTAAGTACACTTAAAAAACTCAAATTTTTGAAGTAAGACAGATCTGTTTCTAAACCTGTTCATCTTATCTATTTATTTATCTATCTATTGATTGATTGGTATATTGATTGATTGTTGACACTATTACAGATGTCCCCCATTACCCACCTCCACTCAGGCCCATCCCCCCTCTCTGTTCATCACCTCAATATTGTCTATGTCTATAGGTTATGCATATATGTTCTTTGGCTAATCTCTTCACCTCCTTTCACCCATCCCCTTAATCCCCCTCTCCTCTGACCTCTGTCAGTCTGCTCCATGTATCCATGCCCATGTTCGTCTTCTTACTAGTGATATAATCGTAGAAAAGTAATTTCTTCTCTCTGCACCCCTGCTTTTCCTTCTGCAAAAAGGAGTGACTAATAAAATAGTGATGAAGTTTGGGTATATTGATAAAATACCTTAAAACACCCTGGCATATAGCAGCCTGATGGTAGATGTTTTGAGTTGCATTGTGAAAGAGCGGTGGTATACTCTGGATTTGGAGAGAAGTGACTTCCAGTCTAGCTTTGCTGATTGCTGTGTTTGTGACCTGAGGCAAGTTTATTCATCTCTCTAATCCATGTACAAGATGCTTATTTACTTGGAGAAAAAAAATACCATATAGAAAGTGATACATGATGCCTGACATATGGCAGATAGTACATAAACAAATGTCTCTATTAGACCAACCAGGTTGCCTGTGAATCCTCATCTGCAGTTTATGAAAATAAAATTCTAGTATATGGGTTTATTTTTGAGCTCCTATCACTTTTTAAACATTTTATTTCTTTTATTGTGTTTTATTTTTTCCATCACCATTCATCACTCCCATACCTTCTTCCAATTCCCCACAGTCATCAGACTTGCCCATGTCCATGAGTTCTTTTCCTTCTTTGCTCAATCCCTCCATATCCCCTGCCTCCTCCCCACCCCTAAGAGCTGTCAGTCAGTCTGCTCTCTATCTATGAGTCTGTCTCCATTTTGCTTGTTAATTCATTTTGTTCATTAGATTCCACATATGAGTAAAATCATTTGGTGCTTGTCTTTCTCCAAATGGCTTATTTCACTTAGCATAATGTTGTCCAGGTTCATCCAAGCTTTTGCTGTAAGATTGAATTCATTTTTTTCGGCCAACTAGTATTCCATTGTATGAATGTACTACAGCTGTGTTATGTACTCATCTCCTGATGGACACTTGGTCTGCTTCCAAATCATGACAATTGTAAATAATATTGCTATGAACATAGGGGTGCATATATTCTTTCAAATTTGTGTTTCTAGTTTCTTCAGATAAATTACCAGAAGTGGAATCGCTGGGTCATAAGGCAGTTCCATTTTAAATTTTTTTGGCTGCACCAATCTGCATCTCCACCAACAATGCATAAGGAAGGGTTTTCTTTTCTACAAATCCTAGCCAACACTTGTTGATTTATTGATGGTAGCCATTCTGACAGGTGTGAGGTGATAATTTGAATTTATCTGATGACATTGAGTATCTTTTCATATGTCTATTGGTCATCTGTGTGTCCTTTTCTTCCAATGAGGAAGTGGTGATTCAGAAGGGGAACTTCTGTTTGCCCATTCAGGTCCTTGTCCATTGTTTTTTTAAGTTGATTTTTTATTGTTTTGGCGTTCAGTTTTATAAGTTCATTATACATTTTTTTAAATGCATGAGGACCAGTAGTCCCGCGTGGCATATTCTTTTCCTTCACTTCCACCCTCTCCTCTGGTCGAATTTCATTAATGCTCCTTTTCCTCCTTTAAAGTGGTTCTGGTCTAGGGAGTCACTGCCCCGCCCTCTGGTGCCACCGGAGCTGGGTGTTTCCTAAACCCAGGGGAGGCAGGCCCTGCATGGGAATGCCAGTGGCAGAGAGAAGTGCCCCTGAAGGAAGAAGTGACTGTGAGGCTCCGGGAGAAGCAGGGTTAGCCCCCATCTAAGGCCTGAACACGAGCAAGCTTCCTGGGTGGTGAGGAGGGCTGTTTTGGAGCGTTTTTTCACAGGGTGAGGAAAGGCTGACTTTGGTGTTTGTGTAAGCTTTGCTGTCCTTTATTATGATTCAGGCTTGTTTTTCCCAAGTCCTTTATCAGAATACATTATAGAGGAGCAAAGAGAAGTATTCTCTGATGGAGAAGAAGTTTAGAGAAAAGTGAAGAATTCTATCCCATGATGAATATTTTAAACTTTTATGTGAAAAGTCTTAAGCATATACAAAAGTAGGGAAGGGGTGCATTAATATGTCTCTCACCTATCTCTCTCCCTCCCTCCCTTCCACTCTCTCTGAAAATAAAACCTACATTTTGATTATTAACACCCTTATCAGATGAATATGATCTGGTATCAAATTATACTACAAGGCCATATTAATCAAAACAGCATGGTACTGGCATAAAAACAGACGTATAGATCAATAGAACAGAATACAGAGCCCGGAAATAAACCCACACCTTTATAGTCAATTAATATTTGACAAAGGAGAGAAAAACATACAATGGGCTAATGATATTATATTCACTAAATGGTGGTGAGAAAATTGAATAGATACATGCAAAAATATGAAATTACTCCACACACCTGAATAAAATCATTTAAGACTTAAATGTTAGACTTAAAATCATAAAACTCTTAAAAGAAAACATAGGCATTAAAATCTGGGATTCTGATATATGTCCTTGGACAAAGGAAACAAAAGAAAAAGTAAACCAATTGGACTACATCAAACTAAAACATTTTTGCATAGCAAAGGAAATGATCAAAATAATGAAAAGACAACCTACTGAATGGGAGAACATATCCAGTATATGTTGATACAGAGCAGTGACATGCCACTCTCACATTTTAATATGATTTATAGAAAAAAGTAATTATCAAAAATATAAGACAAGTAGTAAGATTTTTGAATCGACAAAACTTTTTTTTTAAATATATTTTTATTGATTTTCCACAGAGAGAAAGGGAGAGGGATAGAGAGTTTGAAACATCGATGAGAGAGAAACATCGATCAGCTACCTCCTGCACACCCACCACTGGGGATGTGCCTGCAACCAAGTCACATGCCCCCGACCGGAATCGAACCCGGGACCCTTCAGTCCGCTGGCTAACACTCCATCCACTGAGCCAAACTGGCCAGGGCTGAATAGACAAAACTTGACTCTATGTTAGGTGAAGTCAGGGAACTGATTTCTTGTACTTCATCTAGAATTGTATTCCTGGATATTATGATGTTCGCCTGCCTTGGACTTAGAACTTGAATATAGCTCAGATGGGATCCTGGCCTAAGATGCGTGTGGTGATTTCAGCCAGATTCAGAGTGCACAGTCTCCTGAATCTTACTTTCATTTCTCTCTGTTAGCTGTAAGTTTTATGGAATCAGGAGACTATAGAAAGCCAGCAGCATTTTGACCACAATAAATCTAACCCTGACTATACTATCACTGTCACCACTTCTCTCCATTTAATTTCAACACAACCCTTCACTTTTACATTCCTTTAATAGATTTTTTGAGGTTGAGTTTTGATTCTATCTCAAGATATTCAACATTCAGCAATAAATACATCCTACCTTAGGCATAGCATTTCAAAATTATGCTCAGAAACCTACAAGTCTAAGTTAACTTTCAAAAGCACTTCATATTCTCACAAAGAATGCTATGCTTACGTCTACTAGCCTGCTAGTAGCTCCATTGTTCACTTAATTGCTCTGGTCTAATCCAACCATACACTCTATCATCTTATGAGTTGTCCGAGACACTTTTGGCATGGCAGAGGGGCAAAAATCCCTTTCCTACAGTGTCTCTCATGTTCTGTGTGTGCCAATATATGTATATTTGGTAGGGACCTATTAGACATCTAACTCTGAGTTAAATTCAGGGCACTCATTAATAGATAAAAAGTCCCCCCCACCAGATGCCCTGGTCTAATGAGAAACACACAGGTACACTGGTTAACTGGACACACTATGATCAGTAACATGAAGGCATATGCAGGACAAGGTGGGAGTTGGTGGTGGGGAAATGCAGGTGAAATGCAGGCAGATCCATTGTCTCAGAGGAACTGAAGGAATCTCTCTTTCTCTAATAGAGAGTGTGGTTTCTTGAGTCAGACTAAAGAATAACACATTCTGCCTGGCTGGCATGGCTCAGTGTTTGAGCATCAACCTGTGAACCAGGAGGTCATGGTTCAATTCCTGGTCAGGGCACATGCCTGGGTTACAGGCTACATTCTCTCTCATCATTGATGTTTTTATCTCTCTCTTTCTCTCCATTGCTCTCTGAAATCAATAAAAATATATTAAGAATAACATACCCTAAATATTTTATACGCACTTACTATTGTTACTGTTATTTCTTTAATCCACGCTCCTTCCATTTTTTGAAATATATTTATGCCCCTTTTTTGAATAATTTTAGATAAATAAGTAGTTGGCTTTTAAGTTTTTTAAACTATAATCCACTCTAATAAATACAGTTAACATAATATCAACACAGGCATATATTTTGTGTAGGTACCTACATACATTTATATAATACATAAATGTATAAAGTACTCTAATATTTTCCATTTTATTCTAGTCTGTTAAGAGCAACCAGAAGTATTCTTGTCATAGCATACTGAATTAAATTTAATGATATAATCATGGACTGAAGGCTGTTGTTTGGACACACAACTAATTAATAAATTACATAGTGTGGCACGTGCCATGATGGAAATATGTAAAGATGTAATATAGGAGTAGAGTCTAATGAGCCACTGGGGACAAGAATTGGATTATGGTTATTTTTTGCTCTATAGCATTTAAAATTTAGTTGGTTCTTAATAAATACTTCTTAAATTAATGAAGCTGGGTGAAATTAGCATCACTTACACATAATCCTCTAATATGGACATTGCTTTCTTTAGCTATAATTATGACAAGCTCCAGGCATATTTGCCACCACACTCTCCTGCTCCTGGCAGACCTTGTAATGGCACCCAGTTTCTTCGAACCTCTGGTTTTCCTCTAGATACTGATGCAGGCAGCTGCTACCAATCTCCTGGAACTGGCAGGGATGATGAAATCTGTTTTAGGAAATTTCTTTATAACTCTATTTATTTGTATATACTGACAGGTGGACCTGAGGCCCGTTCACTGTCTGCCTTTCTTTGTATTTTCTCCTTTCTGAAAGGCAAGCACAATGTCTTCTAATTCATTTCAACTCCAACAGGTGCCTGATAGTATTTCTGGCACACAGTGGGTTCACATATTGAGATACAATAAATTTGTTGTCAATTTAATGCCACTTTCTCATCATATGGGGCTGTTAAATTGTGAACATATTCCTGCCTTCCTGCTTCATGAAACATGAGCACTCTAATCCCAGATGGCACATCCTCCAGAAACATATGGACAGGACAATTTATAAGGAGCGCTCTTTCAGGAGCCGGCTCTGCTCAGCTGAGGAGGCTGTGTGGTTTTGCCAAGGCATTTCAGGCTCCTCATTGAGAAGGAGGGTGAGTAGGGCTTAGCCGTGTAGCCAAGGGATTGAGAAAAAAGCTTGACACACATCTCCGTCCTTAAAGGATACAGACTTTCATAATTAGGGGGAGCTGAGACAGATGGTGTTGGGAAACTACGCCCTCTCCAAGTGCAGGGTACACACACCTTGCAGTGAACGTATATATTTCTGTGCTTTTTGTTGTAGTTCTCTAGGACCAAAGTAGGCTGTGCTGCCATTGGGGTGCATACTCAGGGAGGGCACCTGCAAGGAAGAAAAAGGGCCCGATGTTTACTTCTCAATTACCATGAGCCACTGTGCTTTGCATCCACTTTGGGTATTGTATTCAGGATGAGGACTGGTAGTAGAGAACACTTGAAAGGTAACCGCTGTCAAATGATGAGGAACCCTCTATACTACGATAAGGGTTCAGATTCTTCCCCAGCGATGAGAGTGCTAGGATTAGGTGTATGTCTTTGTTTCTCAGCATGTAGTGTAGAGCGTTGACAGGGCAGTCCTCCCCGCTGTGTCACTTCAAGAAAGTCCCAAAGCAGGAGTCACTGTCACTGCTGATAGGAGCTCAGTGTCTCAAAGTCTGCACGAAACAAAACGGGATGAGTTACCTATAAATACGCCTGACCTACATGTCAGTAATCCACGCTGAATACAGCTGGGGCCAGTTCAGCGTTCAGCTTTCCCTGCACAGACCAATGTAACGCCCGTGAATGAAGTTTTAATGACAGAGCTGAGGTCCTTACCCTGATGTGTCTGACTTGACACTAGCTGTGTTGCCTTTCACAGTGAGCTTTCTCCACGAAGCCTGGTACCTACCGAGTGGTCAGTAAGTGATCCTTGCATGCACAAACATTGGCTCATTTCAGGGGACTATATCAGTGCATCGCTCCTGCAATACCGCTCCTACGATGTCTGCACGCTCAGCATTCTCCCCCGACATTCCCTTTCCTTTCTGGCCAGTGGCGCCTGGAGCTGGAGCTAGAGCAGCTATCTGTAATCCTTCATGTTGCTTGTGACACTGCCCCTTGGACTGATGGCCAGGGCAGGGTCCCAGACCTTTTGCTACACGCCAGATCAAACAGTCTACTGGGGTGTCCCCAGGCCCTTGTAATCCAATGACTAGTATTTGTAGGGGATTTAAATCATGTTTGTGTGGATTAACAAGATGGAATCAGAAAAAAAAATGTTTAAAATATGCAGTGAAAGTTTCAGTGGCTTACCAATTCATTGTGGCCTTTATGTAATTTATATTAAACAGAGTGAAGCACACACAGTTAGTAAAGTCAGGAACCCTCACAGAAGCCCAACCTGGGGAGAGATGCTCTGTACTTATGCTTCCAGCACTGTGCTATGGGCAACACCTACATTATTTTATTTAATCCTTACAATAATTATAAGATTCAGGCATTTTAGGTTCCATGCTTCTTTTTTAAAAAAGGTATTTTACTAATTTTTTACAGAGAGGAAGGGAGAGGGATAGAGAGTTAGAAACATCAATGAGAGAGAAATATTGATCAGCTGCCTCCTGCACACCCCCTGCTGGGATGTGCCCGCAACCAAGGTACATACCCTTGACCGGGATCAAACCTGGGACCCCTGAGTCTGCAGGCCACTGAGCCAAACCAGTTAGCGCTAGGTTCCATGCTTCTTATGGCAGACATATAGACAACTTGTTCATGGTTTTACAGCTAAAAAAATTGATCTATTTAAACATAGATCCCAGCACCTGTGGAATCCTGTACAGACTCAGCCTTTTATTTAAAACCCAGAGGCTGAAAAAGCCCTGCTTAGGCTTCTGTAAATTTCTACCATCTGCTGAGAAGCTGGAGCATCACCTCGCCCGAACACTGTGTTATTACCGGCAAATAAATGTCAGGGTAAAGACCACAAGAATCATCTGTTACCTTAGCCTTCAAGAGAGGCATCCACTCCACCCTGACTGATTTCTAAGGATGCTGGGAAACAAATGGATTAGTAGGGCCGGCATCTTAGGGGGTGCATAACCTTATGTTTCTGAACATTTAACTTATTAAAATTCACAAAGAGAGACCTTATGGTGCCATCACTTTATCCACCTAACATCATCAGTATGGCTCAAGGGCTATGGCTTTGTACAGTCACCCTAGTGGCCAAGAACATATGGTTTTACTTCTCTCTAAAGCCTCAGGGCATCTGACGGCACCTTTCATGGATAATGGATAAAGGCTGCCATACCAGTAGGTAACTTCCGTTACATCAGTATTGCCTTCGTGCCAAGAATGCTGAACCAATTCCAGGAGGTTTTGAACTGACCTCGGTCTGTTCTGTCAACAGCAACACCCTCAGGAGCAGCAGGGAAATTCTTCCTGCACGTTTGAGCTCCCCTATGTTAGTAGGAGCTCCTTGAAACAGAAACTTAGGTAACACTGTGAAGCCAAAGGTTGCAGCTGCCACATTTTTTTTAGCTGTTGCTCTGATTGTGTTAATTTGTTCTTTTTGATACCTTCCCTACTGCTTCTGGGTGAGAATGTGTAAGTTTTTATTATAAATAGCCTGAAGGAACTATTACAAGTGTGTTTTGAAAGAAGATCCAAAGATAACTGAAAAATTTTTGCACGTTATTTCCCAGGTTCCCTACAGCATCCAAATTGTAAGTAGAATCACTATTTATTGGTGTCAATATCTTCCTAGCAAGTTAAGTGCAATTCTATGGAATCTGCATTCCATCGTCAGTTGTTCAAAAGGGTCAACGTCTCCTCTCTCTCATACTATTCAGAAATAGTTGCCAAAGGCCTGGAAATCAACTAAGCTCCGCAGGGGATTTTCGCTTATTTTGAAGAGGGAAGACACGCTCAGGTTTCATATCTTCAGGAGTTACTATATTATAGGGAATATCAAGAGGGTACATTGGAACCAGGTTGAAATGAGTCCAAATTCAAACCCTACTAGTACTGGCTCATCTTCAGTAAGTTCCTGAGGGTTTCGACCATTGGTACGCTTATTACTTCGTTCCCTATTGCCTTGTTTTATGCACTTGTTCAGGCTTCCAAATTAGTACTCATCATTGACTTCCTTATCCCAGTTTTGCAAATCTATGCTTAAAATCTCTTCTGGATTTCACCTTTTCTCATCAGCTCCATAACCCCAGATTCTAGTCCAAGACATCGTCTGCTTTTACCTGAGCCACAGCCTCCTGCTTGGTTTCCCTGCTTTCAGTCAGGTGCCCTTTACAGGAAATATCGATCTCCATAGCACTCCATAGCCATATTGAACCTCACAATTAAAATCAGGTCATGTAATTCCTTAGTTGAAAGCCTCCCTTGGTTCACATTAAAATTCTATATTCCTTACAGGTGTCTGCAAAACACTATATTATCTGACCCTGGCCTTTCTTTTCTTCCCTCCCGCCCCCCTACTTTTTGCCATAACCACAGGGTTCCAACCAACCTAGCATTTTTGGTGCTTCTTGAACACGCTGAACTCTCTCCCTTTTCAGAACATTTGCCCTTACTGTTCCTGCCACCTAAAATTCCTTTCCCCAGAATATTTATGATAGATCCTTCATATGACCAAGGGCTCAGTGAGTCCTCCTTAGAAGCTCCACTTTTAAAGTGGAATTTATCCCAACCCGGACTCTCTGTCCTGTAACTCTGATGTTGTTCTTCATTTGATCATCGCTACCTGCCTCTACTTTGTATGTTTATTTGTTTACCAGAGGCCTGGTGCACTAAATTTGTGCATGGGTAGGGTCCCTAGGCCTGGCCGGAGATCAGGGCCGATATGTGGGGTGACCAGCGGGGCAATCGGGGGCCCCTGCTGGCACCCATCTTGGCTGGCTTGGGGCCTGCGGGCTGGGGGCAACTCCTGCATTGAGCGTCTGCCCTCTGGTGGTCAGTGCACGTCATATTGACTGGTCATTCCACCGTTTGGTCGATTTGCATATTAGGCTTTTATTATATAGGATGAGACTAGGGATTATTGTTTCTTGTCTGGTGTTGAATCCTCAGTATCCAGAGAAGTGTCTGTAAATAACAGGCAAGCATTATATGGTTATTGAATAAATTAATAAATGAATGAATAAACTATCTATTTTCTAAAAATGACATTGATAATCTTCCTTTGCAGGAACTCTATAAGGATTAAGGTTAAAATATAAGGCAATTAATCATGTCTGGCATGAGACTCATAAATGAGTGTTATTACCACTAAAATTTAAACTAGCTAAATGATTAAAAATGGATCTCAATGGTAAGCAGTACTTTTTGAGATTGCATATAAAGCAGTGAATTTAAATAGTATAATGGGGTGCCTGGGGATTTTTGAAAACTTACATCCTGATGTAGACACTGCACCCTTCATATGATATTGTTGAAGGAAAAGCATTTCATTATATTTTATATTTATATACATAGTAAAAATTTTGAACATATCCTAAAGATGTAGCATTTGTAGAACTTTTGTATTAATATTATTATTATTATTATTTATTTGTGATGTGTAAATACTGTGATCCCCACTGAGAAATGGCTGTGATTGGCAGTGGCTATTGCCATTATTTTTAGAAGAGACCATAGCAGAGACCATTGGAGGCTAGTCCACAGTGGCCCTCAATCCTTCCCTGGTACCAGAGGACAAGCTGCTGAGTTCAGACTTGTATTTATTTGAATAGTTCACACTCATTTGCTCAGTCACATCTGCTCTGTGCCAGCCCTCCCTGAATAACTGAGTAACTTGCTTTGTACCACTCCTCTCTCCCAATTCATTCTCCTTTACCTTTTGCAGAGGAGGACTTTGTCTGGGCCACTTGCTCCTCTCAAGAATACTTCCAATGCTAGACGATGGACATGCAGCACTGAATGCTCCAGTGTGAGAGCTGAGGCCCTTCAAGGAGGGAGGGGCAGGGAAACCTTCATTAAATCCACCTAGTTCCACTCCAACCTTTCCTCTGGATTGTGAGTCCCTTCACCTCACATGTACAAACTAAAAGTAGTTCCATAAGGGAGTTTTCTTCAAACATCAACCTCAGCACCAAGCTACTCTTGATTTTTAAAAGGAGGAGAAAATGTCACCCATTTCTATCTCATTGTCATTTGATTAGTTTACAAAAACAGGCAAACCACCACCAACGAAATGTACTGTATGCATTTACTGTGATATTTTGTTCATCTTATGGAGTTATTCTCAAATTGAAGGTGGATCTTAAAATCATTGATATTTTAGAATTTAGAAAATATATATGCACAGAACAATGACTTTGTGCTGAGTGAAACTATTATTACTTGGCATGTTGGTGCCAAATCTGATGCAGATCTGATAAACTGAGGATTCTCTCTCATTTTCAAGTTACTCAGAGTGCTATTTGAAATATTTCTACCTCAAGCACAAACCCTGTTCTTGCTTCTTTGACATGAATGAACACTGATCTAAAGCTTACTTGACAGAGAGAGTTCGCCCTGATGCCTTCTGGCCTAGAATGTAACCTTTTCAGGTTTAGTAAGAAAGTGAGTAGTTCAGAGTCTGACTGCAGTATCTTAATATATAAAGAGGTAATATGAAAATTAAGCTGGGACACCATAACGGGACAACTGGACAGGAGGAGGTTGCACGCACAGGTGAGGTCTGGAGCGGAGACAGAGACAGAGACAGGGGTCCTGTCTGAGCCAGTGTAGCAGCTCCAGTGGCCCAGAGCGGACACAGGCAAGGACGCTGGGGTGGGAGGGGCCTGGGGCGGGTGGAGCTGACGCATTGGCTTGGGCAGCCCTGGAGCAGACACAGGCAGGGTGGCAGGGGGGCCTGGGGTGGAAGTCAGGTGTGGGTTCTGGCCACCCGTGGGCTGCCTGACTCCCGTGGCGGCCCACAGGGTGCCTCCTCACACAATTTCAATCATGCACTGGGCCTCTAGTTAGAAAATAAGAGGTTTCAAAGAAAAATAAATAATTTTTAAAACTTGGAAACAACGAAGATATTCTTAAGCAGGTGAATGGATAAATAAACTGTGGTACTTCTGGATAATGGAATATCATTCAGCACTAGACAGAAAAGTGTAATCAAGCTGTGAAAAGACAGAGTAATCTTAAAGGTATATTACTAAGTTAAATAAGTCAATTTGAAAAGGCTGCATACTATAATATTCCAACAATATGACATCCTGAAAAAGGTAGAACTATAGAGACAGTGGAAAGATCAGTGATGCCAGGGTTGGGATGGAGAGATAAATAGGCAGAGTACAGAGGTCTTTCGCAGTGAATCCTATATAATAAAAGCCTAGATGGCATCATGCGCGACATCATCACAAGATGGCCACCACAAGATGGCTGGCAGGGGAGGGCTTTTGTGTGCAATCAGGCTGGCAGGGGAGGGCAGTTGTGGGTGATCAGGCCTACAGGGGAAGGCAATTGTGGGCTAATAGGCCAGCAGGGTAGGGCAGTTGGGGGCAACAAAGCCTGCAGGGGAAGGCAGTTGGGGGCAATCAGGCTGGCAGGGGAGGTCAGTTGGGGGTGACCAGGTCTATAGGAGAGGGCAGTTGGGGGGACCAGGCCTCCAGGGGAGGGAAGTTGGGGGCCATCAGGGCTGCAGGGGAGGGAAGTTGGGGCAAACAGGCCTGCAGGGGAAGGCAGTTGTGGATGATCAGATCAGCAGGGGAGGTCAGTTGGGGTGATCAGGCCAGCAGGTGAGCAGTTAGGCATCAATCAGGCTGGCAGGGGAGCAGTAAGAGGGTGGTTAGGCTGGCAGGCAGAAACAGTTAGGGGCAATCGGCAGGCAGGCAGGTGAGCGGTTAGGAGCCAACAGTCCCGGATTATGAGAAGGATGTCCAACTGCCGGTTTAGGCCCGATCCCAACAGGCAGTTGGACATCCCCCAAGGGGTTCCAGATTGGAGAGGGTGCAGGTCAGCCTGAGGGACACACCCCCATGAACAAATTCCATGCACCAGGCCTCTAGTATTATAATAATTGGATATATATCATTATATATTTGCCCAAACTCATAGGAATTACAATACCAAGAGTGAACAATAAGGTAAAATTATGAACTTTGGATGATTATGATGTGTCAGTATAATGTCCCTCTTGTTAAAAAGAAGAAAAAGAAAAAGAAGTACCATTCTGGGGAATAATGTTGATAAAGGGGGAATCTATGCATGTGTGGGGACAGAAGATATATGGAAAATCTCTGTAGCTTCCTATCAGTTTCATTGTAAACCTAAAATTGCTCTTAAAAAACATAAAGTTTTAAAAAGAAAAATAAAGGAAAGATTGGTCTTTGATTTTTGGAATGAGTCAAAAGTAAAGAAATAATGCCCACTTGCCCTGTGATCTTTATCACCAAATAGGACTGTGTCCAATATAAACTTGGAAATTCATCTAGTACAGATCAGAACTCTTCTTTGGAAGTCTCATGACTTGCCCTTGATTCTGATTTATTCTTATGGGGCATGTGAGTTGGAGAAGTAAACTGTTGGACTATTCTTCGAGAGCAGGGGTGGGATAACTTTTTCTGCCAAGATACATTTAGATATTTATAACATGATTTGAGGGCCATACAAAATTATCAACTTAAAAATTAGCCTATTATATTTGGTCAAAATTTAATTAACTCACCCCTGATGCCTTGGCAGGACCAAACCAAATGATTTTGTGGGTCTTATATGGCCCTTGGGTTGGACATTCCCTATCTCTGTTCTGGAGGCTGCCAATAACTAGACAAGACAGGTCCAAATATTGGGATTCTGCTTACCACAAAACGTTATTAAACAATAAGTTTAACTATGAATTTTTCCTGAAGGATCCGATTGCATGGGATCTTATTTTATTAATAAACGTAAATCAGTAAATGTATAACTCATGTGATTCTTATTTTATTAAAAATTTCTCACTATATTGCAAGAACACTTTATAAACCAACAGCAATAAAAGATATAATATGATATTTTTAAATCAGGAGAATCTTTATTAAGGTCTAATATTTCATTTAAGAATCACTTAAGTGGCCCGCTTCTGGTTACAAAAATGTGAATGGCCACCTGTTGTCTGACAGATAGGGACAATAGATCTGCCTTTTGTGACTTGATGAAGGTTAAGTTTTTATTAATTCATAGAAGCAGCCATGGATTAGTTGCTGTAAGAAGCTCTGGGAAGAAAGAGGTAAAGTCTCTCTGATCTCTTTTCCAGATTTGAAGTTAGGAAAATATCAGGGAAGATGAGGAGACTATAAAGAATGCCTTTTAAATTTATGAAGTTTATACTTTAGTCTTTAAAGATCACATAAAATTATGATGATAATAATTAACTCTATGGATTACTATGAGGATTAAGTGAGACAGTGCATGTATTTAGTACAGCACCTAAAAGCCCCTATATCTGCTGAGATAGGCACAATCCACTGCCTTTTCTTATTCAAGGACTATAAATGAATTCAGTCATTGCTGTGTACTAGTAGATCTCACTCAGTGAATGTTAATTTGCTATTATTTTTACTGTTGATCAAATTTCTATAATGTATAGTGAACTCCATGATAAACAAAATCCTCATTTATATTTTTTCTACAGTGGGGTTGATGAGTCTTTGCTTTATTAAAAAAAACACACAAAGGACAACATGATTTGCTATTTTAAAAATAATTTTAAAATAAATGTCCAGTCTGCACTAGGATCAGTCTATTCTTTTTCTCATTGAAATTTAAAAGAAGTTGCTAAAAACATGTTTGAACATGGAATTACCCAGTGGGAAAATTCTCATCTTATAAAGAAATTTTAGCTAAGACCTCTATATTCCAATTCCCCAGTTATAAGAGAGAAGCACCAAGGGAAAATTTCTCACCACTAACTAAACTCAGATTGTTATTGATCTAAAACTGTTACCAGCATCCCTTTCCTTGCTACCTGTGGTACATACATTTTCCTTTTCTTTAAGCAATGCTAAAATCTTGTGGCCATTACCACTTGGTTATCTGTTTTAGATTGGAGCACCTCAGATCACTGAATATGCAAAATATATGCAACTTACAGCAGTAATAGTCACGAAGCCCAAAACACTACACACAACTCCCTTCCATTCTGTGGTAAAGATGTAGGAGATGGAAAAAGTGATGACACTTTTAACAGGAAGGGTATAAATCAGCGCCACTACCACAATTTATTTATTGTGGATTTTATAGCATTTCTTTTTGTGGGTTTTCTTGACGGTTTAATTTGGTGTTTCACTTAAGTCTGTACAGAGCTCTCCAAATACCTGTATGTTTGCTGGCTTCTGAGTATCACTAGCAAAGTATATAAAGGAAGCAAAACCAACTGCCTTCTCACTTGATATGAAGAACCTACTTGTGACGATATGACTGGAAAGTCTCTTCTCCACACAGCTGTGCTAACAGATTGCTGATCAGTCACTGACCTTTCTCACCAGAGCAGTTCAAAGCCTTCTTCCCAACTTTGCTTTTAATTTAATTATCATTTGAAGAGAGGAAAGTCCTTTTATGCAGCACTGAGAAAGAGACTATATCTTGGGACCACAATGACAATGATCTTGCCTATCAGAAGGCCTGAGAATAGTCTGATAAAAGCAAAACTTTGTCCCAGATCAGAGAAGCATTTCGTTTATAAAAAAATTTGGATTGCTTTTCAAATAATGCAGAACTTAGGTAGATTGAAAATAGGAAAAGCAAACATTCTCTGAGTCACAGACCCTACTTGAGGCAACAAAATTCTTTGAGCTCATAGTTGTCTTATTTTATTTGATCATTGAAAAAAAAGAATCAGTTTTATTCCAGTGAGAACCTTTTTATATTGCTTTCCCATGTGAACCAAGGCAGAAAATCTCTCATGGTCTTATTTATTCTAGTCCTGAACTACCATGTGTGAAAAAACGAATAACTTAGGAGAGGCTAAGTGGTTTTTGATCAAGAGATGGATAAGGATGATACAGTCAAACTGGAAATTCCCTTTACTACCTTTGAATAGAGGTCCCAAATTCAGAAGTCTCTGCTCTCATCCGACTTACTGTGGTCACCCATGGTGTAGTGGAAGACTGATTTGGCTCCTTACATTTAAATTAGCTGTTGGGGAAGAAAGAGTTTCCCTCTGTCCTTCTCACTTCTTCTGCAAGGACTAATAATTAAATTAATATAAAACAGATTAACAGGAGAAAATCAAATTTCATGATGTACTTACTGGGGCCCCCACAAAGTCAATGAGACCCAAGGATGAGTCCAGCAATTGAGGCTTACATGCTATTTGAACTAAGAACTAGCATAGGGGCCTGGGGTCTTCATAGGATGAAAGGAAGAGCATGTAATTAGTTGTTTAGTAATTAGCTGTGTGTCCTGACATCCATATAGATTCTTCAGATAAAAATCTATCTCTCGTTCTGGACCAGGATTCCTATCTGCATTCTTTGGGTAATTAAGGGAGGGGTAAACGTTTTTTATTAAATCTGCTGGGTCTTGGATTATCTTCAACTCAAAATGGTCTGCATGCTGAAGTGGTGCATTTTTAAGAGGCTCGTTCTGAACCCTAGTCAGAGCCTATAGACCACAGGCCACTGGCCCCAAATCTGTATTAGTTAACCCCGGATCCTGACTTTATTCTCAACCTGTGTCTTGAAAAATTGCATCTACTCTGATTTCTGCTTCCCAGTCTGTCATTGCTATCTTCCATTTCTGACCTCCTCAGCTCAGTTTAAATTAATATAGTTGATTTTGATGAAATGTACCTGCATAGTATATGCTTCCTATGCACTGAACATAAAGTTAACCAGTAGGGATAGAAGAATAAGGCATATATATCCTCTTTCCATGACATGTTTTGTCTCATCGTAAAGATATGCAAAACATCAGTTCAGTAAAATAAGATATTTGTAGATAGTCTTTCACAGATCAATTTAGAGACTAAAGCTCCTTTCATCTGGCAGCTCTATCACCTCAAAGGTAGACTCACCTCTAAATTCTTGGCTTCTACCTCGTAGATAGAGAATGAAAAAGGGTGAAGAACTGTGTTACGTTTTTATGGGCTAGACATTGTTAGGTACATTGATTTCTCCCACACTCTGGTCAGATCTTGCTCATGTGGCCATACCCGTCTATAAAGTAGCTAGATAGATTGGTTACTTATTGCTTCCATAACACATTACCAGAAATATAGTGGCTTAACAATACAAACTTATTCTCATATAGTTCCAAAAGTCAGAAGTCTGAAAATGGTTTCACTGGGCAAAATGAAGACTGACGGGAGAAACTGTTTCCTAGACTTTTTCAGCTTCTAGGGATCACCTGTATTCCTTGGCTCCCGGTCCCTTCGTCACATCACTCTAACCTTTCATTTCCATGGTTATATCTGCTGCTACTGATGTTTAATTTCCTGTCCTCCTCTATAAGAACCCTTGTGAATCCAATGGACTGAGTCTTCCAGAATAACCTCTCTAAATCCTTAATTTAGTTGCATCTTTGAAGTGCTCTTTATCATGTGATGCAACATGTCCACAGATTCTGGGGATCAGGATGTGGATCTTTGGGCCAGTTGTTATTCAGCCTATCACAAGAGGGCAATACTCTAGCTCATCTCCCTGGGGGAGAAGGAAACTGGTTTGGTGAACAGTTTTTCAATTTTTATATTAATAATAACAATAATAGCTATTGCATAGGATATTTAGTCTTTATATTTCCATCTATATATATAAAAGCATAAGCAACCATTCTGATGGAATGACTGGAACAACTGGTTGCTATGACATGCACTGACCACAAGGGGGCAGATGCTCAACACAGGAGCTGCCCCCAGTCCACAGGCCCTGATCACCGATAGGGCCTGCAGGCCAACCTCCTGGTCTCTCCCCACTAGCCAGCAGGTCCCATCGGGGCCAAGCCCCCGGGCTGGGATGGGAAACCAGGGGTTGGTGGTGGTAGATGCAACCCCTTTCCCAGGGAGGCCAAAGACAGGCTCCCTCCTCAGGGCCAGCGGCCAACCTCCCGGTCCCTCCCCCTGGCTGGCAGGTCCCAATCTCCCTATTGGGGCTGGGCTCCAGGCTGGGATGGGGAACCAGGAGTGGGTGGCTGCAAACATGGATGGTGAGGGAAGGAGGTGGCGGGGGAGGAAGGAAACTGTGCAGTGATAGCATGTGGGCGGCAAGGGAAGGAGGAGCAGGGGAGGTGGGGAGGCATAACTGTAAACTTACTTTTGTCCCACTTGCTATATGCTAAATAAACATTATATGCATTCTATTAATCCATTCAACAATTCTGTGAGTAAAGAACTATTATTTTTAATTTACTAAGACTAAAATGATAAGGTCAAGAGGACTTACATACTTGCTCGAAATATCCAGGTTAGTGGTGGAGCGGGATTGAAGCTGACTCTAGAACCTGTCCATTTTCATTCCTCTTTATCCCTGTCATCAAAGAATTAAGCACAGAATTAAACACTGGAGATACTGGGCTTAAAGAGAAGAGCCCTTATCCCAAAGCAGAGCTGCAGCAATAACCTCACAGAGGTGTTAGAAGCAGGGACTGGTACAGATTCTCCATTCCTGACCTTTAATTCCCCCATCTCTCGTCTC
This sequence comes from Corynorhinus townsendii, assembly GCA_026230045.1. Classification (NCBI taxonomy): domain Eukaryota; kingdom Metazoa; phylum Chordata; class Mammalia; order Chiroptera; family Vespertilionidae; genus Corynorhinus; species Corynorhinus townsendii. Next base: position 59,806,203 of record JAPDVU010000008.1, on the reverse strand, counting down.
TTGATTTGTGTCTCCTTCTAGCTGTTTCTGGAAACTCACTAGTAGATGTGGCAGTTCCTTGTCATCTCCACCAATCCTGAAATCTGTAACTCAAACAGTGCCTTAAGTCCTGTCACTTTGGCCCTAAGCTGACCCCAGCAGAGAGAGAAAAATATTATGACAAGAGGTCAGGAAGAATTCAAAAGACAAAACGGCAGGTCAGGGATCAGGGCCAGCTCAGATGGTCAGGATGTCCCTGAATCAAGGGCCTGGATGGCTGCCACTTCAGCAGGCTTTTCCAGGGCAGCCGGGCAAGATTCTGAGAGAAGGGTCTACTGACCTCCATGTTCTCCTCAGCATATTGCACTTGACAGAATTACACACCAGCATCTCTTTAGCAAAGATAGTTTGATTTGTATCTACCCATATAAATCACAGCTTCTGTATGGACTCTCTCATTTGGCAGAAATGAACTTAATATGCCAGCAAATGGATGACCCAAATGACCTTTTTCCGGAAAACATCAAAGTGAGCTATTGTGGTTTTACACTAACAAGAAAGGAGAAGGATAAACATTCTTTCTCTTTCATGGTAATATCTGTTGACCTTTCCCTGACTTTCTCATAATGTCCATGCCATGGACAGAAGACAAGAGTCATACAATGTAGCGAAATATTGGTGCCTCATAATTTTAACAAAACACCAAAAAGTCATTGTTGCAGGGGCCTCCACACCCTCACTTAACAAAGAGGACCTAGTAGATTACGAAGCAACAAACGTATTTGAAATTCTCGGTTGTTTGATTTGTAGTGAGAGACTTCAGATCCATGATTCACAAAACCTGGAGCCATGAGCTCTTCTGAATGAAGGGTTCAGAGCACATCACTGAAAAGCTTTCAAGTACAGAGTCACTGTAACACAGTGGGAATTCTCTAATTTAAGGCCAAATTTTCATGAATGTATTCAACATATATTTACTAAGGACTTACTTACCAGACACCAAGCTGGATAAAAGAAGACCCTGAGTTCACAGACTGGCTTTGTTAATAACTAGTTACCACTATGACTTGGAGGAGAACACAACCTCCTAAGCCACAACATTCTGATATCGAAAATGAATATAGGAATAGTTGTCCAACTAGTTTTAGAGTCGCTGTGAATTTCCAATAAGGTAGTATATTTGACATCACTTTGTGAATGATAACGATGACTATCCAAGTATTTATTATTCAGATAAATGTGAGGAGCTTTAGTTTCCATTCAGACATAGTTAGTGCATTTAGTTTAGAAAATTGATGAAAAGGAATTTACTTTCTTAACAAAGATGCTATGAAAATAATCGTTCCCCTGCTCTCTTACACTGATTGGCAGGAGATTTTCTACATTGTTTCTTGATAACCAGTAGGTAAGTCATTACAATGTAAATGTCTCTCTGGGCTACAGGGCACATTATGTACAATACTAGTGTTGCCAACAAAGAAATGTAATACTCATGAATATATAATGTGTAGCAATTTACCTCTGACATGTTTAAATATATGCATGTTGAGTTTCCTGGCAAAATTACAGAGTGCAAATTATTTCAATTAAAAATAAACATGCTTTTCATGAAATTAATTACACGTTACATTTAGAGTTAGACATTGTGTAGTGAAATATGGTTGTAAGCAGAGCTATTAAAACTTCATTAGGAAAACTCAGTCGACTCAAATCTCTCTCTCTACCAAGTTTGAAACTTTGTATTAAAAAGTCAATGAACTTTTGATTCTTACCAGGCAGTGCTCTTCATAAAAACAGTATGGCATTTTCATGTACATTCAGTTTAACTTTCTAGGTAGGATACTGATTGATGGAATAGTGCACATTTTCACTGGGAATATTGGAAATTTATTTTTTAAATAAAAAAATAAACACATATCTAGATAAGAGGTGATACACCTGTATCCACAAAAATCAGGATTAGAAAAGACCGTGAATTTGGTATAGTCTAAGCTCCCCTGAGATGAATGATTCCTCCCCTACAACACACTTGCAAAGTGCTGACCAATTTATCCTTAAAGTTCCTACAATGGAGGATGCCACTACCATCTAACAGCACATTCCATTGTTGGTAACTCTCTTTGTTTTCAGTCCAAAAAATTATTTTCTTAGCTCTGGTTGCAGTGGTTCAGTTGATTGGGCTTCTTCCAGTGCATCAAAAGGTGGCTGGTTCCATTCCTGGTCAGGGCACCTTCCAGGGTTGAGGGCTCTATCCCCCGTAGGGGGCGGGGCATGTGGAAGGTGGCTGATAGATGCTTTGCTCTCTCATAGATGTTTCTCTCTCTCTCTCTCCCTCTCCATTTCTCTCTCTCTCTCTCTCTCTCTCTCTCTCTCTCTCAAAAGCAAACAAACAACAATAAAAAATCTTTAAGAGAATATTTATTTAGCTGACACAATGGTAAGCTCAAGGATAAACAGATACTAAGAAACACATAGTTCTTATTTTCCAGGAATTTAGAAGCTAGATAAAAAATATTAATTTCTCAAGCAAATATTAATTTTCACTAATTACAAGTATGAAAATGATTATACTGACCTAGTTGGTTTGGCTCAGTGGATAGAGCGTTGGCCTGCAGACTGAAAGGTCCAGGTTTGATTCTGGTCAAGGGCATGTACCTTGGTTGCAGGCACATCCCCAGTGTGAGGTGTGCAGGAGGCAGCTGATTGATGTTTCTCTCATCAGTGTTTCTAATTCTCTATCCCTCTCCCTTCCTCTCTGTAAAAAATCAATAAAATATGCTTTTTAAAAAATGATTATACTAAGGTAATATTATTTACTGATTTATAATTTGTTGTATACTTTCTTCCAAGGTATATTAGAAATCACTTAAAACATAGTTCTAATTGTCCAATTAGAGGGTACATACAAGCTAATATAAATAGAAGACAGTTTTCCTGAATTCAATATTAAAACTGAATTTGCAGAACATTGTTTTATATGAGATATTACATAGTGTTTAAATGATATTATCATTTATGATTTTGATTAAAAAAAAACACACAACTTTTTCCTTGAATGACCCACTGGTCTACAATAATTAGATCAGTTTTGACCATTGGACAAAGTATTCATAGCATTCAGAATAGTACACTACATTTCACCCATCAGAGTACAGAAAATTTATTTCCTATGATAAATACCACCCCCTACAACTTTTAAACAAGTTTAATACACTTGAAGCGGTTAGATAAAAAAAAATTATTTTAATGTTGAAAGTATTACAGATGTCCCCTTTTTCCTCCCCATTGACCCCCTCCACTCTTCTCCTGTCCCCTCCCTAGGCCTTCACACACTATTGTCTGTCCATGGGTTATGAATATCCTAATATTTAAAAACCCTGGGCCCATCACATCCACAACAACCAACCAGAGGCTCGACCAACCGGAAGTCAGTCCTGCAGTCAGCTCTGGGTTGCCGTGGCAACCCAGTGCTGACTGCTGAGGGGGCTGCGATCAGGCCCAGACAGAGGCCAGGAGAGAAAAGCAGGGTCTGATCACAGCCCCTATAGTAGTCAGTGCTGGGCCAACGTGGCAGAAGTCAGTCCTACAGTCAATGAACATTGGTTCAATTAACATTAAGTGAACATAGGGTCAATTAATATCTCTTTGAGAGGAGTTGAGAATATACAGTACAGTGTAGAGCAATTACTTATATTATTGCACATAAAACTCTTTCCAACTAAGGTATTTTCCTTTATTTAAAATGCATCTTTATTGGTGTAAGCATTAGAGATGTCCCTTTGTTTTATTTTTTTTTTCTCCCCATTGATCTTCTCCACCTTGCACCTGCCCCTTCCAGGCCTTCGCCAGACTATAGTCTGTGTCCATGGGCTATTCCTATCTAATACATAAAAATCTAGAAAGATTTAAAGAAAATAAAATAAAAGATATGCCAGGTAAATATTGAACAGAAGAGCTGAAGTTGCTGCATGAATACTGGATACAGGCTTGAAGCCAAAACACAACTCATGAGATAAAGTTAGTCATTGTAGCATAACAAAAGGTTCCTTTCACTAAAGAGATAAGATGGTTCCCAATACTTATACACATCATAGAACAGTGTAGGGGTTCAGAATGAGCCTGCCCAAGATGTGTCTCAGAGGTATGCAGATTTTTGAGCTAAGGGCAATTTTAGCTTCAGGCTCAAGGGAAAATTCTGCCCCTCTTTTTAACTACCTAAAATTTTTTTTGAATTAGAGGCCTTGCCCATAATAACACATTATCCTATATAATAAAAGGCTAATATGCAAATCGACCGAACAGCAGAATGACCAGTCGCTATGACACACACTGACCACCAGGGGGCAGATGCTTAGTGCAGGAGCTGTCCCCTGGGGGTCAGTGTGCTCCTACAAGGGGGAGTGCAGCTCAGCCAGAAGCTGGGCTCATGGCTGGCTAGCGCAGCAGCAGTGGTGGGAGCCTCTCTCGCCTCTACAACAGAGCTAAGGATGTCCAGCTGATGACTCCCAGACTGCAAGTGGGTGCAGTCCGGGATGAGGGACCCCCCTCCAAGTGCACGAATTTTGTGCACTGGGCCTATAGTACGCATATAAAATCTTTGGTTAATCTCTTTCCTGCTACCCCTCCCCTCTCAAATTTGTCAGTCTATTGTATGCTTCAGTGTCTCTTGATCTATGTCTTTTTTTTTTTTTTTTTTTTTTAGGTTATTTTGTTCATTAGATTCCACATATAAGTGAAGAACACGATTTTAATTTAAATTTTGTCTTACAATTTAACCTTAAGAAGAGTGTCCTCCCGTGTCTAAACTTTATGAACCCGATAGGCACTGATCATAGCATTGTGATTGCTGGAGGGAAGGGGATTTGGGGAAGGTAGAGAAGCATATAGGGGGGATAAACTGTGATGGAGGGAGATTTGACTTGGGGTGGTGAACACACAATACAGTGTACAGATGATGTGTTATCGAATTGTGCATCTGAAACCTATGTAATTTTTTAACCAATATCACACCAATAAATTAAACAAAACAGTGGTATTACAACTAAATAATGATAGAAATGCATACATGTAATAGACAAGTTGGTTTGCCTATTACTTTCTAATTTCTGAGTTAACCTAGGATACTCTCTTGTTTTTTCTAGCAATTTTTAGTGATTATTTTGAATTAGTGAAGTAAGTGTAAATGAATATAACATTTTTAAGAGAAATAACTGGAATTTATAATACTCTTAATAACAGATGTAGACTAAAGGAGAATCCATTTTGATCATTGTAGGTCAAAAAAATAATCATATTTTAGATTTTCTTTTGGTTACTATTTTATGACCTTATTCATTGACTCATTTTTAAGCTGCTTTATTGAAATATAATGTATCTCATTCAATTCACCTATTTAAAGTGAACGACTGAATGGTTTTTAGTACAACAGAGTTGTACAACTGCTATTACTTTTTAGAACATTTTTATTTTCCCAAAAAGAAAACCTGTACCCATTAGCAATCACACTCCATCTTGTCTCTGAGCTCAAGGCAAACAATAATCTATTTTCTGTAATAGATTTGTTTATTCTGGAGATTTCTTGTAAATGGAGTCATATAATATGTGCTCTTTTCTGAACTGGCTTCTTTCACTTATCATAATGTTTTCAAGATGTCTTCACCATGTAGCTTGTGTCAGTACTCATTCCTTGTTATTGCTGAGTAATATTGTGTTGTATGATTATACCACATTTCATCCATTGATCAGTAGATGGACATTTGGATTGTTTCACGTTTGGGCTATTAATAATATGCTGCTGCCCTGGATGGTTGCTCAGTGGTTAGAGCATTGGCCCGCTCACTGAATGGTCATGGGTTTGTTTCCCAGTCAAGTGCACATACCTGGGTTGCAGTTTAGATCCCATGCCCCAGCATGGGCATGTGTGGGAGGCAATCAATAGATCTGTCTCGCTCACATCCATGTTTTTTTCTCTCTCTTCCTCTCCCTTCTTCTCTCTCTCAAATTAATAAAAGCATATAAAAAAGAGTAATGCTGACATTTTTGTATACATTCTGGGGTAAACATAAATTTACATTTATCATTGGTATATTCATAGGAATGGAATTGCTGGTTCATATGGTAACTCTATGTTTAAAATTTGAGAACTGGGCAAATTGTTTTTCAAGGTGGCTGTACCATTCCCCCCCACCCCCCACCAAGCAGTGTAAAAGGATTCCAATTTCTCCTCACTTATACCAACATGTTATTGCCAGTCTTTTTTTATTTGGTGACTTTAGTGGGTATAAAATATCCCATTGATTTTAAAATTGCTTTTAACTAATGGCTAATGATGCTGAGCATCTTTATCTTTATAAGAGTTTTTTACATATTCTAGACATAAGTATGGTCTGCAAAGCAAGGCAGAAAGTGATCTTAACACCACATCTTCTGTGAGAAACCATATTTGCAGTCTTTTCTTGTGACATCCTCTTTCACAGTTGACACGTAAGTCTGAATTGTTAGTTAAAATAACACATTCCTTTTTTTTGTCTGCAGACTTTTTTCCCATATCTTCTTCTAGCCTTCACTTATACAGTATTATCAGAAAATAATCCGGATTTTCTATCTACCCCTGAGTTTGTGGTAGGGGTAGTGGAGCCTTGGGGTTTAGCTTTGGCCTCCCTTACTTGGGCAAACTATATATAAATATGTTCTCTCTTGCCAAAGTAGTACTCGCACTTTTCTCTTAGTTGCCTTTTTTATTTTTATTTTTGGTAAGGCCAACTTGTAAAGATGGTCAGGTCAGTCAGACTTTTAAAAGGCCACACAAGTTTTGTTAACCTTGATTTTTTTTTCTTACATTACTCCCTATTGTCAGTGCTCTCTCTGTTCTATTTTTACACAGGGTTCTCCTATGTTCTCTCAACAGAATGCTGCCCTCTCCAGCTGACTAGCCAGGCCTGTGCTTTCCCTGTACTGCTTCATGCCATAAAACTGCCTCTTCTCCTTCCCTCCTACACTTCAGTAGGATATTCTCAACAAGTAGTTAACATTAAAGCAATCTGATTTATTTAATTCATACTATATTGTGAATGAATATAACAAATTCATCTTCTAAACAGTCTATGTTTATTTGTTTCTAACTGATAAATATCACATTAATAGTATTGAGAGGCTATCAGGCTATTTGTCCTAGCATGATGCCTTAAAGGTATCTTTAAACTACATGGCATAGATGATAGGTTACCTTTCTCATTATTATTATACTAGAGGCCTGGTGCATGAAATGCATGCATGGGGAGGTGTCCCCTCAGCCCAGCCTGCACCCTCTCTAATCCAGGACCCCTCAGGGGATGTCCGACTGCCGGTTTAGGCCCGATCCTGGAGAATGTCCGGCAGTCGGACATTCTTCTCACAATCCGGGACCACTGGCTCCTAACTGCTCACCTGCCTGCCTGCCTGATCACCCCTAACTGCCCCCCCTGCTGGCCTGGTCACCCCCAAGTGCTCCCCTGCTGGCCTAGTCACCTCCAACAGCCCCCCCTGCCAACCTGGTCGCCCCTAACTGCCCCTCGCCCCTGCCGGCCTGGTTGCCCCTTATTGCCCCCCTGCCGGCCTGGTTGCCCCATGCAGCCTGCTACTCAATGGTTTGGTTGCCCCTCACTGACCCCCCTGCCGGCCTGGTTGCTCCACACAGCCTGTTCGTTGTCCATTGGGTTGCGATGGTCACTTAGGCTTTTATATATATATATATATATATATATATATATATATATATATATATATACATACTACTAGCAATATGGATACTGCCAATGATAATCACTATTTTTCTGACACTTATATGTTACAAAGTACATTTGTCATTATTGTTTCATTTGATCTTTAAAAATATCTTGTGTGATAAGTATCATCATCACTTCCACTTCACAAGTATGTTCATGTGAAAATGAGTACATATCAAATTAAAATTGCAGCTTTGCTCCTGTTTTATTGCACTCACTGGTAGGGAATGCTGAATGACCTGGTTAAAATTACCAGCATTTAGCCACTATTTCTTATATTGAAGATTTTGGAAGGCTGATTTTAGAAATGGATCATTGGCAGGCAAATAGTATAGTACTTCTAGTCATACTCCTTTTTTTTTATTTTATTTTATTAAAGCTTGGGGAAGAATTATGAAGTAAGGTTCCAGTTGCCCCATGATAGGAAATAAACCTAGCTGGTTGAAAAAGTTTCAGACTCCCACTCATCGTCCTCCAATGACTTCAGGAAATAGCACTGAATTTTTAATGGCCTGGTTCCTAATTGCTTCTTCAGCTGTGCAAAGGCAGTGTGGGAGTGAGAGGAGGGGGAAAAAGGGATGTGAGATGTCAAAAAAAGTTTCCTCTGTATACTGTTTTAAAATAGTGCACATTACTTAAAGGCAAAAAAAAAATGTAGTAGTGGTGGCAATATAATGATATAGTCTGTCCATTTAAAGGGGTTTACGGGCATTAATGTATTGATTCATCAGTATTTTAGGCTGGAGATACCAATATTCACATAGGATTTGGTCACTATCCTCAACTGACTCACAGTCAAGTGGTAGAACATTCCACTGACTATAATACTCTTTGTATTATTCCAAAGAGTAATATGCACATAGAGATACAACAGATCTACACTAGGATAAAAATGGAATATACTTCACATTATGTATGCTTTGTAATGAATAAGACATGCTGTTGATTAGCTTAGTACACCTGAAATTAATGTAAAATTGGGATTATAGGAAAATATAGATAGGTACCTGACGTATTCTACATCAGAGAATTTGTAAATAAAGACAAGAATGTTGCTTTTTATATTTAAATAATTAATTCAAGTTATCTATAATAATAAAAGTGTAATATGCTAATTAGACCAGACAGGCAAACAACCTTCCAGACGTCCTTCCAGATGAAGCCGGGTCTGGTAAGGGCTGAGCCCCTTGCACGAATTTCGTGCATCGGGCCTTTAGGTATTAATAAGGTCAGCTGTATGTTTTCTTATTGAAGGTACACAATGGCTACAATATCCAAAAAATGTTTATCTAAATTTAATTGGTTATTGAAATATCAAAAGATTAAAGCAACTGTTAATTACAAGGGAGATTGATTAATAATGACAGAATAGAGAAAAGAGAGTCTAAGAGTCAAATGTTGCCAATGTCCATCAAAACATTTTTCCATGAGAAAAAAAATAGGACATAGCATGTTTTTGAAAGATTAACTTCATATCCTATGTTCAGTCTGCAGAATATGAATTAAGTTTTAACATATTCTGAGACTTCATAAAACATTCTACTTTTGTAATTAGAGCTGATTGAATTAAGCTTGATTATTAACTTTTTTATCACTTAATTTCTCAATTGTGGGGAATCATTTTCTTTGCTTTATTTTTCAAAATAATGTCTAGTCTCCTTGACCTCGCCTCTATTCCCTTGCACCCTGCTATGCTAGCTGAGATATAATTTAGTGAATACCTAAGCTGATGAAAAGGAGAATAATAGCCACAATTTTGTCTGGATCTATAAAATGCCAAGCACTCTGTTAAGCATTTTTTATAAATTAGCTCATTTAATTTTCATCACAGCCTTAGGATATAGGCATGATTTTTTCCATTCTGTGGTGAGTTTAGCTAACTGCCCAAGAATACAGTTATCAAATATCAAAATTGCATTTAAATTTAGATTTGTCAGACTCCAAAGCTCAGGATTTTAATCCAATGCTTTGTGGACATGGAGCCTGCTTGTGATTTGCCTTTCATTAATTTATTTACAGTAAACAATGATGATGGCATGTGAACTGAAGTCTCTCTTCATTAGCATTATTGTCGTACCTAACTCAAAGTACAGTAATGGAGCTAGAAAAGAACATAGTGCTTGTTATCAAGCAAGCTAGACTTTGGGGCAAGGGTTCACCTTTTAAGTTAACGATCCAAATGCAAATGAAAATGTTTCTTGTGATAAGAGAGATTACAAATTATGCTTTTTGAGTACATTTAATAGACCTCATGTCTGTATTCTTGGGTAAAATTTTACTGTAAGCCAAAAATGCTTTTATGTCTTACCCCTTAGTTTTAGAGATCTTAAACTAAGGACTAGAAAAAAATGCTGTTTTTAATTTATTCTGTCATTGTTCAATTCCGTTTTCTGCATATGTAAATTAAATGACATATACGTAATTACCATTGTATTATGTTTTTCACATGCTCTTGCCTTGGTGCTTTTATTGGCCCACGTACTCTATTCATTAAAAAATAAAAGATTTGAACACTTCCATAGTGATTATGGATTTGTCTCTTTCTCATTTTAATTGTCAATTTTTACGTATATTGAATCTATGTGATTGTGTACATAGACATAGAATTATGATATTTCTGTTGAAGTAACTCCTTTATCATTATGCATTAACACAATTTATCTCCAGTGATTTATCTTGCATTACTCTTTTTTTCTGATATTAGTATACCTGTACCATGTTTATTTTGATTAATTTTCTGTTTAAAATGTGTCTCTTTTAACCACAATATATTTATTTTACTTTTCTTTTTTTTTACTTTTTTTTTTTGTTTGAAGTATTACAAATAGTAGTACATATGTCTCCTTTTTTCTCCATTGACCTCCCTCCAGCTTCCCCTATCCCCCAGTACATGCCTTCACCTGCCCGCCCTCTCCTCCACCCCACCCCAGTGTCTTGTATCCATTGGTTATGCTTACATGCATGCGTACAAGTCCTTTGTTTGATCTCTTACAGCCCCCCTTGTCCAACCTCCCCTGCCTTCCCAATGTAGTTTGACAGTCTGTTCAATACTTCTTTGCCTCTGTATCTATTCCCCCCCCCATTTCTTTCCTTTAAAAATTTTTGCCTCTGCAGACTAGAAATGAACATATAATAACAAAAAAAAATAATAATGGTAAAGAATGTTTGAGTCCCAATTTCAATGTCCAACAGTTCTGAGACCCTGTTTCAATGTCTAACAGTTCCTTATGTGTACATGTCAGCAATGATATCTGGATGGTGGGTACATGGTGGCAATGCAGGTCCGACCCTCTCTGGTTTGGTCCTAGGCAACCTGCAGCGGTGCACAGCTGCTGACTGCTCACATGGCAAGGCATCCTCAGCGTCTTCCATCTCTGGACTGTTTTTCCTCTTGTCTTCGTGGTTGGAGCAGACCTGTCAATTCCTCTCCGTTCCAGGAATCCACATGGTCTTGGAGTTGTTTTCTGAAAATATACAAGCATATTCTCGACCAAAAGTTAATAAAGGAATCCTTTCTATGTAATTGATTTGTGATCCTTTTTATTTTTGCCCAAACGATTTCCCTTTGTCTTATTTAGACACCATGTGTGTTTTTCATGGCCATCTTGCTGTTAGCATTACAAATGAAAATTAATTTTGTAAAGTAAAAATTTTCTAGATGTAATTTACTTATAGGATATTTTTCCTTACATGATATTACCCTGCTATCCCCCCCCCTTTTTTTGATTAATGGAGGTTTTTGTAAATTATATAATGCAGTCTTGATAACTTTAAATTTAATTTTTTTTTGTCCAAAAATATGACTGCTTTAGGTTCATTGCATGTTCAGGAATTTTAGCATAAGATTAACTACCAATAGAAATTTTAGTTATTACTTTAAGAACAGCCTTTTATCCAGTACAATTAAATTTACTTGAATATTCACTTATTTCAATTAGCCTGTTTTAAATTAATCTGAAAACTTGATTACTATT